>CM035132.1:64975960-66424256 GCA_020205605.1 Panax ginseng | reverse complement strand
TTGTTGTTTAGTTTCGCAAACAGGCGATATACCACTCGACGCTTGAATCGAAAGACTGCCAACAGAACGCTGCGGTTTCCACATCTACGCTATTGCAGCGGTTCTCAAGGTATGCTCAGACCGACGGACGATGGTTTCGCTCTTTTGCTGGCTGGTTTCCGTTATTGTTTCAACAAGAACTAGCGACAATCCCCTATTCGGTAGATGTTTGAATCGAGTAATCACAACATTGTAACGCTGCGGTTTAATACTTCACGCTGTGTCAGGCGATAGCAGACACGTACGCTTGGACGGACGATGTCGGTTTCGGCTCTTTTTTTCTGGGCTTTTTCGCTTACCTGTTGTTTCATTAAGAACTGAAGCGATAACCTTGGCTCAGATGATTGCTCTGGAATCGAGTGCATCGGTCAACAGTAACGTACGTTCATTACTCCATTCCATCGTGTCATGCTGTTCAAGGTATGCTCTGACGCATGAATGCCGTTTCGTGCTCTTCTTCGGATTTTGCCTGTTGTTCGCTTTCCGGGCTATAAACCAGCGATAACTCTGGCTCAGTGACGTTCGAATCTAGTACCCCCACAACAGAACGCTGTGGTTCACTACCCACGCGGCGGTCATTGCGGTGTGTGTTCATATGGATGCGTCGACTTCCGGATTAAACGCCGGTTTCGGCTCTTTTTTCTACCACGTTTCCTTGCTCAATAAGAACCAGCGACAACCCTGCCTCAGATCAAGAATCGAGTCCCGCCAACAGAATCGCTGTGTCTAATAACACCCACGCCGTGCCGTAGTATGTTCAAGGTATGCTCGGACGGACGATGCGTTTCTCGCCTTTTCGCTTTTTTGGTCATACTGTTTCATTAAGAAATAGCGATAACCTCGGCCTGGGGATGTCAATCGAGTACCGGTCAACAACGTTTCATCACCCACGTAGTTCGTGTGTACGTTTTTCATACCTGAGCGGACGCGACGATGCGGGTTTCGGGTTCCTTTTTCGCTTCGCTGTCGTTTCGGTTGCTCGGGGCCAGTAATCCAGCGACAATCCCATGGCGCGTGGAGCTCCGACTCGAGTCCCGGCTGGCTTGTAACGCTGCGGTTCAACACCTTACACGCTTGCTATGTGTGTGTTTACGGCGATCCATCTTTTTTCGCTTTTTAGGCCAAGTTGTTGCTTAGTTTCGCAAGAACAGTAGCGAGCAACTCCCATTTCTCTCGGGAGGCCTGGAATCGAGCACCGGCCAACAGAATCGCCGCCTATCACCCACGGTGTCAGCAGGTGTGTGTTCACAAGTATGCGACTGATGGACGACGATGCTGGTTTTCGGGCTCTTTTTTTGCTTTTTTGGCTGTTGTTGCTCCAGCTCAGAACTAGGTGATAACCTCTGGCCTTCGTGACGTTCTAATCGAAAATCGTCGCTATTGTAACGCTGTTCAATACCCACGCTGCGGTCGACGACGACGATGGGTTTCGGGCTCTTTTTCGCTTTTTGCCTAAGTTGTTGTTCAGTAAGAATAACCAGCGATAACCCCTGCCTCCAGATGTTTGAATCGAGCAATCGTCAACAGTAACGCTGCGGTTCAATACCCACGCGGGTCAGGTGTGTGTTTGCGTGATGCTCGGACCGGACGATGCGGGTTTCGGGCTCTTTTTCGCTTTTTGCCTAAGTTGTTTGCTCCGGCCAAGAACCAGCGATAACTCCTATTTCAGATGTCGGAATCGAAAATCACCGGGCTTGTAACGCTGCGTTTCAATACCTTTCGGGCTCTTTTTTCGCTTTTTTGCCTGTTGTTGTTCGCTTTCAGAACCAGCGATAACTCTGGCCTCAGATGTTGGAATCGAGTAATCGCCAACAGTAACGCTGCGTTTAATACCCACGCGGTGTCAGGTGTGTGTTCGCGCGATGCTCTGACGGACGATGCGGGTTTCGGCTCTTTTTCGCTTTTTGCTGTTGTTGTTCAGGGCCAGAACCAGCGATAACTCTGGCTCAGATGTCGGAATCGAAAATCGCCGCTTGAACGCTGCGGTTCAATACCCACGCTGGTGTCGTGTGTGTGTTGCGCGTATGCTCGGACGGACGATGCGGGTTTCGGCTCTTTTTCTGGCTTTTTTGCTGTAAGTTGTTGTTTCGTTTTTGGTAAACCAGCGATAACCTGGCTCCAGATGTTGGAATCGAGTAACCGCCAACAGAACGCTGCGGTTCAATACCCACGCGGTGTCAGTGTGTGTTTGCGTATGCCTCGGACGGACGATGCGGGTTTCGGGCTCTTTTTCTGCTTTTTGCCTGTTGTTGTTCGGGCCAGAACCAGCGATAACCTGGCCTCAGATGTTTGAATCGAGTAATCCGTCATTGTAACGCTGCGGTTCAATACCCACGCGGTCAGTCGTGTGTGTTTTCGCGATGCGATGATCGGACGACGATGCGGGTTTCGCTCTTTTTCGCTTTTTTTTAAGCTGTTGTTGTTCGGGCCAGAACCAGCGATAACTCTGGCTCTCAGATGTCGAATCGAGTAACCGCCAACATTGTAACGCTGCGGTTTAATACCCACGCGGTGTCGTGTGTGGTGTTTGCGTATGCATGCTTGACGGACGACGATGCGGTTTCGGCTCTTTTTTCGCTTTTTTGCTGTTGTTGTTTGGGGCAAGAAACCAGCGATAACTCTGGCTCAGATGTCTGAATCGAGTAATCACAACAGAACGCTTCAATACTCATACCCACGGCGGTCGCGTGTGTGTTTGTATGCTCGGCTCTTGACGGACGACGATGCGTTTTGGGCTCTTTTTCGCTTTTTGCTCAAGTTGTTTCGCGGGCCAGAACCAGCGATAACCCTGGCCTCAGATGTCTTGAATCGAGTAATCGCCAACAGTAACGCTGTTCAATACCACACGCTGGTCGTGTGTGTGTTCATGCGATGCTCGGACGGACGATGCGCGTTTTCGCTCTTTTTCGCTTTTTGCTGTTGTTCGTTTCGCTTTCAAGAACCAGCGATAACCTGGCTCAGATGTCTGGAATCGAGTAATCGCGTCAACAGAACGCGGTTCAATACCCACGCGGCAGGTGCAGGTGTTTGCGTATGCTCGGACGGACGACGCGGTTTCGGCTCTTTTTCGCTTTTTTTTGCCTGTTGTTGTTTGGCCAGAACCAGCGATAACCTGGCTTCAGATGTCTGAATCGAGTACCGCCAACAGAACGCTGCGGTTATACCCACGCCAGGTCAGGTGTGTGTTGTTTGCGTATGCTCGGACGGACGATGCGGGTTTCGGCTCTTTTTTCGCTTTTTGCCTGTTTGTTGTTCGGGCCAGAACCAGCGATAACTCTGGCTTCAGATGTCGGAATCGAGTACCGCACAACAGAACGCTGCGGTTCAATACCCACGCGGGGTCGCAGGTGTGTGTTTGCGGATGCTCGGACGGACGATGCGCGTTTCGGCTCTTTTTCGCTTTTTGCTGTTGTTGTTTCGGGCCAGAACCAGCGATAACTCTGGCTCAGATGTCGGAATCGAGTAATCGTCAACAGAACGCGGCGTTTAATACCCACGCGGCGGTGTCAGGTGTGTTTTGCGTATGCCTCGGACGGACGACGCGGTTTCGGCTCTTTTTCGCTTTTTTGCTGTTGTTTTGTTTGGGCCAGAACCAGCGATAAACCTGGCCTCAGATGTCGGAATCGAAAATCGTCAACAGAACGCTGGTTCAATACCCACGCTGGTCGTCAGGTGTGTGTTTGCGTATGCCTTGACGACGACGATGCGGGTTTTCGGCTCTTTTTCGCTTTTTTGCCCTGTTGTTGTTTGGGCCAGAACCAGCGATAACCCTGCCTCAGATGTCGGAATCGAAAATCGTCATTGTAACGCTGCGGGTTTAATACCCACGCGGCAGGTGGTGTGTGTTTGCGTGATGCTCGGACGGACGACGATGCGGTTTTCGCTTTTTTTTTTCGCTTTTTGCTGTTGTTGTTCGGGCCAGAACCAGCGATAACTCTGGCTCAGACGTCGGAATCGAGTACCGTCAACAGAACGCTGCGGTTCAATACCCACACGCAGGTGTGTGTGTGTTTGCAATGTATGCTCGGACGGACGACGCGGTTTCGGCTTTTTTTTTCGCTTTTTGCTGTTGTTGTTCGGTTTCAGAAACCAGCGATAACTCCTGCCTCTCAGATGTTTGAATCGAAAACCGTCAACAGAACGCTGCGGTTCAATACCCACGCTGGTCGTGTGTGTGTTGCGCGTATGCTCGGACGGACGACGGGTTTCGGCTCTTTTTCTGGCTTTTTTTGCTGTTGTTGTTCGGGCCAGAACCAGCGATAACCCTGGCTCAGATGTCGGAATCGAGTAATCGTCAACAGAACGCTGCGTTTCAATACCCACCCACGCGGTGGTGTCAGGTGTGTGTTTGCGCATGCCTCGGACGACGCGCGCGGTTTCGCTCTTTTTTGGGCTTTTTTGTTGTTGTTGTTTCGGGCCAGAACCAGCGATAACCTGCCTCAGATGTTTGAATCGAAAATCGTCAACAGAACGCTGCGGTGGTTCAATACCCACGCGGCGGTCAGGTGTGTGTTCATGTATGCTCGGACGGACGATGCGGTTTCGGCTCTTTTTCGCTTTTTGCTGTTGTTGTTTCGGGCCAGAACCAGCGATAACCCTGGCCTCAGATGTCGGAATCGAAAATCGTCAACAGAACGCGGTTTCAATACCCACGTGGGTCGGTGTGTGTTTGCGTATGCTCTGACGACGACGATGCGGGTTTCGGGCTTTTTTTTTTTGCTTTTTGTTGTTGTTTCGGGCAACAGAACCAGCGATAACCCTGGCCTCAGATGTCTGAATCGAGTAATCACAACAGAACGCGCGTTTCAATACCCACGCGATGTCAGTGTGTGTTTTTCGTATGCTCGGACGGACGATGCGGTTTCGGCTCTTTTTCTTTTTTTTTGTTGTTTTGTTTCGGGCCAGAACCAGCGATAACCCTCTCTCTCAGATGTTGAATCGAGTATCGCCGGGCCAACAGAACGCGGTTTAATACCCACGCGCTGGTCAGGTGTGTGTGTTTGCGTATGCTCGGACGGACGACGCGGTTTCGGCTCTTTTTTTTTTTTGCTGTTGTTGTTCGGTTTGGGCCAGAACCAGCGATAACCTGGCTCAGATGTTTGAATCGAGTAATCGTCAACAGAACGCTGCGTTTAATACCCACGCGCGGTAGGTGTGTGTTCGCGTATGCTCGGACGGACGACGCGGTTTCGCTTTTTTCGCTTTTTTTGCCTGTTGTTTGTCGGGCCAGAACCAGCGATAACCTGGCTCAGATGTCGGAATCGAGTAATCACAACAGAACGCTGCGTTTCAATACCCACGCGGTCGGTGTGTGTGTTTGCGTATGCTCGGACGGACGACGCGGTTTCGGGCTCTTTTTTTTTTTTTGCCTGTTGTTGTTTTTCGGCCAGAACCAGCGATAACCCTATTCTCAGATGTCTGAATCGAGTAATCGTCAACAGAACGCGCGGTTCAATACCCACGCGGGTCAGGTCGTGTGTGTTTGCGTATGCTCGGACGGACGACGCGGGTTTCGGCTCTTTTTCGCTTTTTTTTGCCTGTTGTTGTTGGGCCAGAACCAGCGATAACCCCTGGCCTCAGATGTTGAATCGAGTAATCGTCAACAGAACGCTGGTTCAATACCCACGCGGTCGCGTGGTGTGTGTTTGCGTATGCTCTGACGGACGATGCGGTTTCGGGCTCTTTTTTTTCGCTTTTTGCTGTTGTTGTTCGGGCCAGAACCAGCGATAACCCTCATTCAGATGTCTGGAATCGAAACCGTCAACAGAACGCGGTTCAATACCCACGCGGTGCGGTGTGTGTTTGCGTATGCTCGGACGGACGACGCGGTTTCGGCTCTTTTTCGCTTTTTGCTGTTGTTGTTCGGGCCAGAACCAGCGATAACTCTGGCTCAGATGACGTTGAATCGAGAAAATCGTCAACAGAACGCTGCGGTTCAATACCCACGCCACGCAGGTCGGTGTGTGTTTGCGTATGCTCGGACGACGATGCGGTTTCGGGCTCTTTTTTTTTGGCTTTTTGCTGTTGTTGTTGTTCGGGCCAGAACCAGCGATAACCTCTGGCCTCAGATGTTTGAATCGAGTAATCGTCAACAGAACGCTGCGGTTTTAATACCCACGCAGGTCGTCAGTGTGTGTTTGCGTATGCTCGGACGGACGACGCGGTTTCGGCTCTTTTTTCGCTTTTTTGCTGTTGTTGTTGCGGGCCAGAACCAGCGATAACCCTGGCTCTCAGATGTCCGGAATCGAGTAATCGTCAACAGAACGCTGCGGTTTAATACCCACGCGCGGTCGGTGTGTGTGTTTGCGCGTATGCTCGGACGGACGACGCGCGGGTTTCGGGCTCTTTTTTTTTTTTGCCTGTTGTTGTTTGGGCCAGAACCAGCGATAACCCTGCCTCTCAGATGTCGGAATCGAGTAACCGTCAACAGAACGCTGCGGTTCAATACCCACACGGCAGGTCAGTGTGTGTGTCATGCGTATGCTCTTGACGACGACGACGCGGTTTCTTTCTTTTTTCGCTTTTTTGCTGTTGTTGTTTGGGGCAGAACCAGCGATAACTCTGGCCTCAGATGTCGGAATCGAGTAATCGTCAACAGAACGCGCGGTTTCAATACCCACGCCGGTCAGGTGTGGTGTTTGCGCGTATGTGGACGGACGACGCGCGGTTTCGGGCTTTTTTTTCGCTTTTTTTGCTGTTGTTGTTCGGGCCAAGAACCAGCGATAACTCTGGCTCTCAGATGTTTGAATCGAAAATCGTCAACAGAACGCTGCGGTTCTAATACCCACGCGGTGGTGTGTGTCGCGTATGCTCTGGACGGACGACGCGGTTTCGGCTCTTTTTCGCTTTTTTGCTGTTGTTGTTTCGCGGGCCAGAACCAGCGATAACTCCTATTCTCAGATGTCGGAATCGAGTAATCACAACAGAACGCTGCGGTTCAATACCCACGCAGGTGGTGTGTGTGTTTTGTGCATGCTCGGACGGACGACGCGTTTCGGCTCTTTTTCGCTTTTTTGCTAAGTTGTTTTTGGCCAGAACCAGCGATAACCCTATTCTCAGA
Organism: Panax ginseng; assembly: GCA_020205605.1. Taxonomy (NCBI): domain Eukaryota; kingdom Viridiplantae; phylum Streptophyta; class Magnoliopsida; order Apiales; family Araliaceae; genus Panax; species Panax ginseng. The sequence goes on along the minus strand of CM035132.1, from coordinate 66,417,157 downwards.
TGTCGGAATCGAGTAACCGCTCAACAGAACGCGGTTTAATACCCACGCGCTGGCGTCGTGTGTGTGTTTGCGTATGCTCGGACGGACGACGCGGGTTTCGGCTCTTTTTTTCGCTTTTTTGCTGTTGTTGTTCGGGCCAGAACCAGCGATAACTCTGGCTCAGATGTCGGAATCGAAAATCGTCACAGAACGCGCGGTTCAATACCCACGCGCGGTCAGGTGTGTGTGTTTGCGTATGCTCTTGACGGACGATGCGGGTTTCGGCTCTTTTTTCGCTTTTTGCCTAAGTTGTTGTTCGGGCCAGAACCAGCGATAACCTGGCTCAGATGTCGGAATCGAGTAATCGTCAACAGAACGCTGCGGTTCAATACCCACGCAGGTCGTGTGTCAACGCGCGATGCATGTCGATGCTCGGACGGACGCGGGTTTCTGCTTTTTTTCGCTTTTTGCTGTTGTTGTTGTTCGGGCCAGAACCAGCGATAACCCTGGCTCCTCAGATGTCTGAATCGAGTAATCGTCATTGTAACGCTGCGGTTCAATACCCACGCAGGTCGGTGTGTGTGTTCATGGTGATGCTCGGACGACGACGATGCGGGTTTCGCTCTTTTTTTCGCTTTTTTGGCTGTTGTTGTTGTTGTTGGCCAGAACCAGCGATAACCCTGGCTCCAGATGTCTGAATCGAGTAACCGCAACAGAACGCTGCGGTTTAATACCCACGCGGGTCGTGTGTGTGTTTGCGCATATGCTCTGACGACGACGATGCGGTTTCGGCTCTTTTTCGCTTTTTGCCCTGTTGTTGTTCGGGCCAGAACCAGCGATAACCCTGGCCTCTCAGATGTCTGGAATCGAGTAATCGTCAACAGAACGCTGCGGTTCAATACCCACGCGGTCAGGTGTGTCAGGTGTGTGTGTCGTGCGACGGGTATGCCTGGACGGACGATGCGGGTTTCGGCTCTTTTTTTTTTTTTGCTGTTGTTGTTGTTTCGGGCCAGAACCAGCGATAACCCTGGCCTCCAGATGTCGGAATCGAGTAATCGCTCAACAGAAGTAACGCGGTTCAATACCCACGCGCAGTCGTGGTGTGTGTTTGCGTATGCTCGGACGGACGACGACGCGGGTTTCGGGTTCTTTTTCGCTTTTTTTGTTGTTGTTGTTCGGGCCAGAACCAGCGATAACTCTATTCAGATGTCTGAATCGAAAATCGTCAACAGAACGCTGCGTTTCAATACCCACGCGCGGTCGTCAGTGTGTGTGTTTGCGTATGCTCTGACGGACGACGACGGCGCGGTTTCGGGCTTTTTTTCGCTTTTTGCCTGTTGTTGTTTGGGCGCAGAACCAGCGATAACCCTGCCTCAGATGTCGGAATCGAGTAATCGTCAACAGTAACGCTGCGGTTCAATACCCACGCACGCGGTCGGTGTGTGTGTTTGCGTATGCTCGGACGGACGATGCGGTTTCGCTCTTTTTTTCGCTTTTTGCCTGTTGTTGTTCGCTTTCAGAAACCAGCGATAACTCCTGGCTCAGATGTCTGGAATCGAAAACCGTCAACAGAACGCTGCGGTTCAATACCCACGCGCAGGTCAGGTGTGTGTTTGCGCGGCTCGGACGGACGACGCGCGGGTTTCGGGCTTTTTTTGGCTTTTTTTGCCAAGTTTGTTTGGGCCAGAACCAGCGATAACTCTGGCCTCGTCAGATGTCGGAATCGAGTACCGCACAACAGAACGCTGCGCGGTTCAATACCCACGCGGTCGTGTGTGTGTGTGTTGGCCAACAGCGTATGCTCGGACGACGATGCGGTTTTTTTCTTTTTTTTTGGCTTTTTGCTAAGTTGTTGTTCGGGCCAGAACCAGCGATAACCCTGGCTCTCAGATGTTGAATCGAGTAATCGTCAACAGAACGCTGCGGTTAAATACCCACGCCACGGGTCGTGTGTGTGTTTGCGCATGTATGCCTCGGACGACGATGCGGGTTTCGGCTTTTTTTTCGCTTTTTGCTGTTGTTGTTCGGCCAAGAACCAGCGATAACCTGGCTCTCAGATGTCTGAATCGAAAATCGGCCAGAACGCTGCGGTTCAATACTACCCACGCGGTGGTCGCGTGTGTGTGTTTCATGCGTATGCCTCGGACCGACGATGCGGGTTTCGGCTCTTTTTTCGCTTTTTTGGCTGTTGTTTCGGGCCAGAACCAGCGATAACCCTGGCTCAGATGTTGAATCGAGTAATCGTCAACAGAACGCTGCGGTTCAATACCCACGCGCAGGCGGTGTGTGTGTGTTTGTATGATGCTCTGACGGACGACGCGGGTTTGGGCTCTTTTTTTTTTTTTTGCCTGTTGTTGTTTGTTCGGGCCAGAACCAGCGATAACCTGCCTCAGATGTCGGAATCGAGTAATCGTCAACAGAACGCTGGTTCAATAACACCCACACGGTGTGTGTGTGTGTTTGCGTGATGCTCGGACGGACGACGACGCGGGTTTCGGTTCTTTTTTCGCTTTTTTGCTGTTGTTGTTCGGGGGCCAGAACCAGCGATAACTCCTGGCCTCAGATGTCTGAATCGAGTAATCGTCAACAGAACGCTGCGGTTTAATACCCATACCCACGTCAGGTGTGTGTGTTTGCGTGATGCCTTGACCGACGACGCGGTTTCGGCTCTCTTTTTCGCTTTTTGCTGTTGTTGTTTCGGGCCAGAACCAGCGATAACCCTGCCTCAGATGTCGGAATCGAAATCGTCAACAGAACGCTGCGGTTCAATACCCACGCACGCGGTCAGGTGTGGTGTGTGTTCGCGGATGCTCGGACGGACGATGCGGTTTTGGGCTCTTTTTTTCGCTTTTTTTGCTGTTGTTGTTGTTCGCGGGCCAGAACCAGCGATAACCTGGCTCTCAGATGTCTGAATCGAAATCGTCAACAGAACGCTGCGGTTCAATACCCACGCTGCGTCAGGCAGGTGTGTTTGCGTGATGCTCGGACGGACGACGCGTTTCGGCTTTTTTTGCTTTTTTTGCTGTTTTGTTGGGCCCAGAACCAGCGATAACTCTATTTCAGATGTGTCTGAATCGAGTAATCGGCAACAGAACGCTGCGGTTTAATACCCACGCGGCGGTCGTCAGGTGTGTGTTTTGCGTATGCCTCGGACGGACGATGCGCGGTTTCGGCTCTTTTTTCGCTTTTTTGCTGCTGTTGTTGCTGGGCTTTCGCAGAACCAGCGATAACCCTGGCTCAGATGTCTGAATCGAGTAATCGCCACAGAACGCTGGTTCAATACCCACGCGGCGGTCAGGTGTGTTTTCGCGTATGCTCGGACGGACGATGCGGTTTCGGGCTCTTTTTTCGCTTTTTTGCTGTTGTTGTTCGGGCCAGAACCAGCGATAACCCTGGCCTCAGATGTCGGAATCGAAAATCCGTCAACAGAACGCTGCGGTTCAATACCACACGCTGGTCGTCAGGTGTGTGTTTGCGTATGCCTCGGACGGACGACGCGGGTTTCGGGCTTTTTTCTGGCTTTTTGGCTGTTGTTGTTCGGGCGCGAACCAGCGATAACCCTGGCCTCCTCAGATGTTGAATCGAGTAATCGTCAACAGAACGCTGCGGTTTAATACCCACGCGCGGTCAGGTGTGTGTTTTTATGCGATGCTCGGACGGACGACGCGGTTTCGGCTCTTTTTTTGGCTTTTTTTGCAAAGTTGTTGTTCGGGCCAGAACCAGCGATAACCTGGCCTCAGATGTTTGAATCGAGTAATCGTCAACAGAACGCTGCGGGTCAATACCCACCCACGCGGTCAGGTGTGTGTGTTGCGTATGCTCGGACGGACGACGCGGGTTTCGGCTCTTTTTTTCGCTTTTTTTGCTGTTGTTTCGGGCCAGAACCAACCAGCGATAACCCTGGCCTCAGATGTTCGGAATCGAGTAATCGTCAACAGAACGCTGCGGTTTCAATACCCACGCGGTCAGGTCAGGTGTGTTTTATGCGTATGCCTCGGACCGGACGATGCGCGTTTCGGCTCTTTTTTGGCTTTTTTGCTGTTGTTGTTGTTGGGCTCGGGCAGAACCAGCGATAACCTGGCTCAGATGTCGGAATCGAGTAACCGTCAACAGAACGCTGCGGTTCAATACCCACGCGCATGCGGTCAGTGTGTGTTCGCGCTGATGCTCGGACCGGACGACGACGCGGTTTCGGGCTCTTTTTCGCTTTTTTTGCTGTTGTTTGTTTCGGGCCGCAAACCAGCGATAACTCCTGCCTCCAGATGTTCGGAATCGAGAACGCGGCGTCACCAGTAACGCGCGGTTTCAATACCCACGCGCAGGTCAGGTGTGTGTTTTGGGCGCGTGATGCTCGGACGGACGACGCGGTTTCGCTCTTTTTTTTTTTGCTGTTGCTTTTGTTCTGGCCAGAACCAGCGATAACCTGGCCTCAGATGTCGGAATCGAAATCGTCAACAGAACGCTGCGGTAATAATACACACGCGGGTGTGTGTGTTTTGCGATGCTCGGACGGACGATGCGGGTTTCGGGCTCTTTTTTTTTTTTTTTTTGCTGTTGTTGTTCGGGCCAGAACCAGCGATAACTCCCTGGCTCAGATGTTGAATCGAGTAATCGTCAACAGAACGCTGCGGTTCAATACCCACGCGGTCAGTGTGTGTGTGTTCATGGTATGCCTCGGACGGACGACGCGGGTTTTTCGCTTTTTTTGGCTTTTTTGCTGTTGTTGTTCGGGCCAGAACCAGCGATAACCTGGCTCAGATGTCGGAATCGAGTAACCGTCACAACAGAACGCTGCGGTTTAATACCCACGCGGTCAGTGTGTGTGTTTGCGTATGCTCGGACGGACGACGCGGTTTCGGGCTCTTTTTTTTTCTTTTTTGCTAAGTTGTTGTTCGGTTTTGGGCAGAACCAGCGATAACCCTGGCTCAGATGTTCTGAATCGAGTAATCGTCAACAGAACGCTGCGGTTCAATACCCACGCGGTGCAGGTGTGTGTGTGTTGTTGCGTATGCTCGGACGGACGATGCGGGTTTCGGCTCTTTTTTTTTTTTTTTGTTGTTGTTTCGGCCAAGAACCAGCGATAACCCCATCTCTCAGATGTCTGAATCGAGTAATCGTCAACAGAACGCTGCGGTTCAATACCCACGCGGCGGTCGTGGTGTGTGTTTTGCGTATGCTCGGACGGACGATGCGGGTTTTCGCTCTTTTTCTTTTTTTTTTTGCTGTTGTTGTTCGCCAGAACCAGCGATAACCCCTGGCTCAGATGTCGGAATCGAGTAATCCGTCAACAGAACGCTGCGGTTCAATACCCACGCTGGTCAGTGCGTGTGTGTTTGCGTATGCTCGGACGGACGATGACGATGGGTTTCGGCTCTTTTTCGCTTTTTGGCTGTTGTTGTGCATGTTGTTGTTTGGCCAGAACCAGCGATAACCCTGGCTCTCAGATGTCGGAATCGAGTAATCGTCAACAGAACGCTGCGGTTTAATACCCACGCGTGTCAGGTGTGTGTTCGCGTGATGCTCGGACGACGACGATGCGCGGTTTCGCTCTTTTTTTCGCTTTTTGCTGTTGTTGTTGTTCGGGCAAGAACCAGCGATAACCCTGGCCTCCAGATGTCGAATCGAGTAACGTCAACAGAACGCTGCGGCTCAATACCCACGCGCGGTCGTCGTGTGTGTTCGCGTGGATGCTCGGACCGGACGATGCGCGGTTTTCGGGCTTTTTTTGCTTTTTTTGTTGCTGTTGTTGTCGGGCTTGCAGAACCAGCGATAACAGAACCTGGCTCCAGATGTCTGAATCGAGTAACCGTCAACAGAACGCTGCGGTTCAATACCCACGCTGGCAGGTCGTGTGTGTTTCAGCGTATGCTCGGACGGACGATGCGGTTTTTTTTCGGCTTTTTTTCGCTTTTTTGCTTTTTGTTGTTTGTTTCGGGCCAGAACCAGCGATAACCCTGGCTCAGATGTCTGAATCGAAAATCGTCAACAGAACGCTGCGGTTCAATACCCACGCGGTGGTCGTGTGTGTGTTCATGCGTATGTCTTGACGGACGACGATGCGGTTTCGCTCTTTTTTTGGCTTTTTTGGCTGTTGTTGTTTCGGGCCGCAGAACCAGCGATAACTCTGGCCTCAGATGTCGGAATCGAGTAACCGCCAACAGAACGCGCGGTTCAATACCCACGCCGTCGTCGGTGTGTGTGTTCGCGTGATGCTCGGACGGACGATGCGCGGTTTCGGGCTTTTTTCGCTTTTTTTTGTTGTTGTTGTCGGGCCAGAACCAGCGATAACTCCTGGCTCAGATGTCGGAATCGAAAATCGTCAACAGAACGCTGCGGTTTAATACCCACGCGGCGGTCGTGTGTGTGTTTCGCGTATGCTCTCGGACGACGATGCGGGTTTCGGCTCTTTTTTTCGCTTTTTTTGCTGTTGTTTCGGGCCAGAACCAGCGATAACCCTGGCTCAGATGTTGAATCGAAAATCAACAGAACGCGCGGTTTCAATACCCACGCGGTCAGGTCGCAGTGTGTGTTCGCGTGATGCTCGGACGGACGATGCGGTTTCGGGCTCTTTTTTTCGCTTTTTTTGCTGTTGTTGTTCGGGCCAGCACCAACCAGCGATAACCTGGCCTCCTCAGATGTCGGAATCGAGTAATCGCCAACAGAACGCTGCGGTTCAATACCCACACGGTGGTCGTGTGTGTTTTGCGTATGCTCGGACGACGACGTTGCGCTCTTTTTCGCTTTTTTTTTGCTTTTTTTGTTGTTGTTGTTGGGCCAGAACCAGCGATAACCCTGGCCTCAGATGTCGAATCGAGTAATCAACAGAAACGCGCGGTTCAATACCCACGCCGGTCAGTGGTGTGTGTTTTGTGATGCTGATGCCTCGGACGACGATGCGGTTTCGGGCTTTTTTTCGCTTTTTTTTGCTGTTGTTGTTCGCTTTTGCAAACCAGCGATAACCCTGGCCTCTCAGATGTCTGAATCGAGTAATCGTCAACAGAACGCTGCGGTTCAATACCCACGCACGCAGGTCGTGTGTGTGTTCATAAGGTATGCTCTGACGGACGACGATGCGGTTTCGGGCTCTTTTTTTCGCTTTTTTTGCTGTTGTTGTTGCGGGGCAGAACCAGCGATAACTCTGCTCTCAGATGTCTGAATCGAGTAATCGTCAACAGAACGCTGGTTTCAATACCCACGCGCGGTGCGTGTGTGTGTGTTCGCGTATGCTCGGACGGACGATGCGGGTTTCGGCTCTTTTTTCTGGCTTTTTTGCTGTTGTTGTTCGGCCAGAACCAGCGATAACCCTGGCTCTCAGATGTCGGAATCGAGTAATCGTCAACAGAACGCTGCGGTTCAATACCCACGCTGCAGGTCGGTGTGTGTGTGCATGTGATGCTCGGACGACGACGATGCGGGTTTCGGCTCTTTTTTCGCTTTTGCTGTGTTGTTTGTTGTTTGGCAAAACCAACCAGCGATAACCTGGCCTCCAGATGTTTGAATCGAGTATCACCGTCAACAGAAACGCGGTTCAATACCCACGCTGGTCAGGTGTGTGTTTGCGTATGATCTTGACCCGGACGACGCGGTTTCGGCTCTTTTTTGGGCTTTTTGCTGTTGTGTTTTTGTTCGGGCAAGAACCAGCGATAACCCTGGCTCAGATGTCGAATCGAGTAATCGTCAACAGTAACGCTGCGGTTCAATACCCACGCAGGGTGGTGTGTGTGTTTGCGTATGCCTCGACGATGCGACGTTGCGGTTTCGCTTTTTTTTTTTTTTTGCTTGTTGTTAATCGGCCAGAACCAGCGATAACCCTGGCCTCAGATGTCGGAATCGAGTAATCGTCAACAGTAACGCTGCGGTTTAATACCCACGCGCGGTCGTGTGTGTGTTGCGTGCGCATGCTCGGACGACGACGATGCGGTTTCGGCTCTTTTTTTTCGGCTTTTTTGCCTGTTGTTGTTTGGGCCAGAACCAGCGATAACTCTGGCCTCAGATGTCGGAATCGAGTAATCGTCATTGTAACGCTGCTGTTCAATACCCACGCGCAGGTCAGGTGTGTGTTCATGCGTGCATGCTCGGACGGACGATGCGGTTTCGGCTCTTTTTTTGGGCTTTTTTGCCTGTTGTTGTTCGGGCCAGAACCAGCGATAACTCCTGGCTCAGATGTCTGGAATCGAAAATCGTCAACAGAACGCTGCGGTTCAATACCCACGCTGGGTCAGGTGTGTGTTTCAGGTATGCTCGGACGGACGGACGACGCGGTTTCGCTCTTTTTTCTGCTTTTTTGCTGTTGTTGTTGTTCGGGCCAGAACCAGCGATAACCTCCCTCCTCAGATGTCTGAATCGAAAATCACAACAGAACGCGCGGTTCAATACCCACGCTTTTGCGGTCAGGTGGTGTGTTTGCGATATGCTCGGATGTTCTGGACGACGCGGGTTTCGGCTCGTTTTCGGGGACGGCTTTTTTTTGCTTGTTGTTGCTTTTCGCTTTGTTGAAACAGAAGCGATAATCCCTGGCCTCAGATGTCGGAATCGAGTAATCGTCAACAGAACGCTGCGGTTCAATACCCACGCTGCGGTCAGGTGTGTGTGTTTGCGTATGCTCTTGCCTCGGACGACGATGCGGTTTTCGCTCTTTTTCTTTTTTTTGCTGTTGTTGTTTCGTTCAAAACCAGCGATAACCCTGGCTCAGATGTCGGAATCGAGTAATCGTCAACAGTAACGCTGCGGTTTTAATACCCACGGTGGTCGTGTGTGTGTTTGCGCGGTATGCTCGGACGGACGATGCGGTTTCGCTCTTTTTTGGCTTTTTGCTTTGTTGTTGTTCGGGTTTGGCCAGAACCAGCGATAACCCTGGCCTCAGATGTTGAATCGAGTAACCGTCAACAGAACGCTGCGGTTCAATACCCACGCGGTCAGTGTGTGTGTTTATGCGTATGCTCGGACGGACGACGCGGTTTTTCGCTCTTTTTTTCGCTTTTTGCTGTTGTTGTTTGTTCGGCCAGAACCAGCGATAACTCTGGCTTCAGATGTCGGAATCGAAAATCGTCAACAGAACGCGCGGTTAATACACGCGCGGTCAGGTGTGTGTTTGCGTGATGCTCGGACGGACGACGCGATGGTTTCGGCTCTTTTTTCGCTTTTTTTGCTGTTGTTTGTTTCGGGGCAAGAACCAGCGATAACCTGCCTCTCAGATGTCGAATCGAGTACCGTCAACAGAACGCGCGGTTCAATACCCACGCAGGTGTGTGTGTTGCGTGATGATGCTCGGACGGACGGACGATGCGGTTTCGCTCTTTTTCGCTTTTTGCTTTTTGCTTGTTGTTGTTCTGGCCAGCAAACCAGCGATAACTCTATTCAGATGTCTGAATCGAAATCGCCAACAGTAACGCTGCGGTTCAATACCCACGCTGTAGGTCAGGTGTGTGTGTTCATATGTATCGGACGGACGATGCGGTTTCGGCTCTTTTTTTTTTTTTTTTGCTGTTGTTGTTCGGGCCAAGAACCAGCGATAACTCTGGCCTCAGATGTCTGAATCGAAAATCGCGTCAACAGAACGCTGGTTTCAATACCCACGCAGGTCGGTGTGTGTTCGCGCGTATGCTCGGACGGACGATGCGGTTTCGGGCTCTTTTTCGCTTTTTGCTAAGTTGTTGTTTCGGGCCGCAAGAACCAGCGATAACTCCTGGCCTCCAGATGTCGGAATCGAGTATCGTCAACAGAACGCTGCGGTTCAATACCCACGCTGCAGTGTCGTGTGTGTTTGCGCATGCTCTGACGGACGACGCGCGTTTTCGGCTCTTTTTCGCTTTTTTGCTGTTGTTGTTTCGGGCCAGAACCAGCGATAACCTGGCTCAGATGTCGAATCGAAAATCGTCAACAGAACGCTGCGGTTCAATACCCACGCTGCGGTGTGTGTGTTGCGCGTATGCTCGGACGGACGATGCGGTTTTCGCTCTTTTTTTCGCTTTTTTGCTGTTGTTGTTGTTCGGGCCAGAACCAGCGATAACCCTGGCTCCAGATGTTTGAATCGAGTAATCGTCAACAGAACGCTGTGTTCAATACCCACGCTGGGTCAGTGTGTGTTTGCGTATGCCTTGACCGGACGATGCGGGTTTCGGCTCTTTTTTCTTTTTTTTGCTGTTGTTGTTGTTGGGCCAAGAACCAGCGATAACCCTGGCCTCAGATGTTTGAATCGAGTAATCACAACAGAACGCTGCGGTTCAATACCCACGCTGGTCAGGTGTGTGTGTCGTATGTATGGATGACGGACGACGACGCGCGGGTTTCGGGCTCTTTTTCTTTTTTTTTGTGTTTGTTGTTCGGGCTCAGAACCAGCGATAACTCTGGCCTCAGATGTTTGAATCGAGTAATCGCCAACTTGTAACGCTCGCGGTTCAATACCCACGCGGCAGGTCAGTGTGTGTTTGCGCGATGCTCGGACGGACGACGCGGTTTCGGGCTCTTTTTTTTTTTTTTGCTGTTGTTGTTGGCGGCCAGAACCAGCGATAACTCTGGCTCAGATGTTGAATCGAGTAATCGTCAACAGAACGCTGCGGTTTAATACCCACGCGGTGTGTGTGTGTTTGCGTATGCTCGGACGGACGATGCGGGTTTCGGCTCTTTTTTCGCTTTTTGCCTGTTGTTGTTCGGGCTTTTGCAAACCAGCGATAACTCTGGCCTCCTCAGATGTTCTGAATCGAGTAACCGTCAACAGAACGCTGTGGTTTAATACCCACGCGCGGTCAGGTGTGTGTTTGCGTATGCTCGGACGGACGACGCGGGTTTCGGCTCTTTTTTCGCTTTTTTGCTGTTGTTGTTCGGGTTTCAGTAAACCAGCGATAACTCTGGCTCCAGATGTCTGAATCGAGTAATCCGTCAACAGAACGCTGCGGTTTCAATACCCACGCGGTCAGCGTGGTGTTCATGGCATGCTCTGGACGACGATGCGGTTTCGGCTCTTTTTTTCGCTTTTTTTGTTGTTGTTGTTGTCGGGCCAGAAAGAACCAGCGATAACTCCCTGGCCTCCTCAGATGTTTGAATCGAGTACCGTCAACAGAACGCGGTTCAATACCCACGCGGTCAGGTCAGGTGTGTGTTTGCGGTATGCTCGTGACTGGACGACGATGCGGTTTCGCTCTTTTTCTCGCTTTTTGCTGTTGTTGTTGTTCGGGCCAGAACCAGCGATAACCCTGGCCTGAATCGAGATGTCTGAATCGAGTAATCATACCAACAGAACAACGCGGTTCAATACCACACCACGGTCGTCAGCGTGTGTGTTTCATGGTATGATGCTCGGACGACGCGTTTCGGGCTCTTTTTTTTTTTCGCTTTTTTGCTGTTGTTGTTCGGTTTTTTGGGCAGAACCAGCGATAACTCTGGCTCAGATGTTGGAATCGAGTAACCGTCAACAGAACGCTGCGGTTCAATACCCACGGGTGTCAGGTGTGTGTTCATATGCTATGACCCGGACGACGCGCGGTTTCGGGCTCTTTTTTTCGCTTTTTTTGCCTGTTGTTGTTCGGGCCAGAACCAGCGATAACTCTGGCCTCAGATGTTTGAATCGAGTAATCGTCAACAGAAACGCTGGTTTAATACCCACGCTGCGGTCAGGTGTGTGTTTGCGTATGCTCGGACGGACGATGCGGGTTTCGCTCTTTTTTTTTTGGCTTTTTGGCTGTTGTTGTTCGGGCCAGAACCAGCGATAACTCCTGGCCTCCAGATGTTGAATCGAGTAATCACAACAGAACGCAGGTTCAATACCCACGCGGTCAGTGTGTGTGTGTGTTTGCGCATGCTACGGACGGACGATGCGGGTTTCGGGCTCTTTTTTCGCTTTTTTTTGTTGTTGTTGTTCGGGCCAGAACCAGCGCGATAACTCCTGGCTCAGATGTTTGAATCGAGTAACCGCCAACAGAAACGCGGTTCAATACCCACGCGCAGGTCGTGTGTGTGTGTTTATGTATATGGATGACGGACGACGACGCGTTGTTTCGGGCTCTTTTTTTTTTTTTTTGCTGCTGTTGTTGTTCTGGGCCAGAACCAGCGATAACCTGGCTCTCAGATGTCTGAATCGAGTATCGTCAACAGAACGCTGCGGTTCAATACCCACGCTGCGGTCAGTGTGTGTGTGTTTGCGTATGCTCGGACGGACGATGCGGGTTTCGGGCTCTTTTTCGCTTTTTTGCTGTTGTTGTTCGGGCATGGCAGAACCAGCGATAACTCTGGCTCAGATGTCTGAATCGAAAATCACCGTCAACAGAACGCTGCGGTTCAATACCCACGCGGTGTCGTGTGTGTGTGTTTGCGTGATGCTCGGACGGACGACGCGGTTTCGCTCTTTTTGGGCTTTTTTGCTGTTGTTGTTCGGGCCAGAACCAGCGATAACCCTGGCTCAGATGTCTGAATCGAGTAATCGTCAACAGAACGCTGCGGTTTAATACCCACGCAGGTCAGGTGTGTGTGTTTGCGTGATGCTCGGACCAGGACGACGCGGTTTCGGCTCTTTTTCGCTTTTTGCCTGTTGTTGTTCGGGGCCAGAACCAGCGATAACCTGGCTCAGTGATGTTCTGAATCGAGTAACCGCACAACAGAACGTGTTTAATACCCACACGCGCGGTCAGTGTGTGTTTGCGTATGCTCTGACGGACGATGCGGGTTTCGGGCTCTTTTTTTTTTTTTTTGGCTGTTGTTGTTCAGGGCCAGAACCAGCGATAAACCCTGGCTCAGATGTCTGAATCGAAAACCGTCAACAGAACGCTGCGGTTTAATACCCACGCTGGGTCGTGTGTGTTTGCGTATGTCCTTGACGGACGACGCGCGGTTTTCGGCTTTTTTTTCGCTTTTTGCTGTTGTTGTTCGGCTTTTTGAACCAGCGATAACCTCATTCAGATGTCGGAATCGAGTAATCGTCAACCAGAACGCTGTTCAATACCCACGCGGTGTCGTGTGTGTGTTTCATGCGGATGTTCTCGGACGGACGATGCGGGTTTCGGCTTTTTTTTTTTTTTTTTGCTGTTGTTTTGTTCTGGGCCAGAACCAGCGATAACCTGGCCTCAGATGTTGAATCGAGTAATCGCCAACAGAACGCTGGTTCAATACCCACGCGCGGTCGTCAGGTGTGTTTGCGTATGCTCGGACGGACGATGCGGGTTTCTTCTTTTTTCGCTTTTTGCCTAAGTTGTTGTTTTTTCGCTCAGAACCAGCGATAACCTGGCTCAGATGTCTGAATCGAAAACCGTCAACAGAACGCTGGTTTCAATACCCACGCGGGTCAGTGTGTGTTTGCGGTATGCTGTCGGACGACGACGACGCGGGTTTCGCTTTTTTTCGCTTTTTTGCCTAAGTTGTTGTTCGGGCCAGAACCAGCGATAACCCTATTCTCAGATGTCTGAATCGAGTAATCGTCAACAGAACGCTGCGGTTCAATACCCACGCGCGGTCGTGTGTGTGTTCGCGTATGCTCTGGACGACGACGACGCGGTTTCGGCTCTTTTTCTGGGCTTTTTGCTGTTGTTGTTCGGGCCAGAACCAGCGATAACCCTGGCCTCAGATGTTTGGAATCGAGTAACCGTCAACAGAACGCTGCGTTTCAATACCCACGCTAAGTCAGGTGTGTGTTTTCGGTATGCTCGGACGGACGACGATGCGGTTTTCGGCTCTTTTTCTAAGTTTTTTTGTTGTTGTTTCAGATCGCGCAGAACCAGCGATAACTCTGGTCTCAGATGTTCGGAATCGAAAATCGTCAACAGTAACGCTGGTTCAATACCCACGCTGCGGTCAGTGCGTGTGTGTGTTCAGCGTATGCCTGGACGGACGACGCGGGTTTCGGGCTCTTTTTCTGGGCTTTTTGCCTTTGTTGTTGTTTCGGGCCAGAACCAGCGATAACTCCGATGGCCTGGCTCCGTGATGTTTGAATCGAAAGTAATCCAACAGTAACGCGGTTTCAATACCCACGCGGCGCGTCGTGTGTGTGTTTGCGATGCTCTGATGGACGACGATGCGGGTTTCGGGCTCTTTTTCGCTTTTTTGGCTGTTGTTGTTCGGGCTTTTGGCAGAACCAGCGATAACCCTGGCTCTCAGATGTCGGAATCGAGTAACCGTCAACAGAACGCTGCGGTTCAATACCCACGCAGTCGTCAGGTGTGTGTTGCGTGATGCTCGGACGGACGATGCGGTTTTTTCGCCTTTTTCGCTTTTTTGCTGTTTAAGTTGTTCGGGCCAAGAACCAGCGATAACTCTGGCCTCAGATGTTGAATCGAAACCGTCAACAGAACGCTGCGGTTCAATACCCACGCGCGGTCGTGTGTGTGTTCGCGTATGCTCGGACGGACGACGACGCGTTTTTCGCTCTTTTTCGCTTTTTTGCTGTTGTTGTTCGGCCCAGAACCAGCGATAACTCTGGCCTCCAGATGTTTGAATCGAGTAATCGTCAACAGAACGCTGCGGTTCAATACCCACACGCTGTCGTCAGGTGTGTGTTTGCGGGTATGCCTTGGACGGACGATGCGGGTTTCGGCTCTTTTTTCTGGCTTTTTGCCTGTTGTTTCGGGCCAAGAACCAGCGATAACCTGGCTCTCAGATGTCTGAATCGAGTAACCACAACAGTAACGCTGCGGTTCAATACCCACGCAGGTCGTGTGTGTGTTTGCGTATGCTCGCGGACGGACGACGACGCGCGGTTTCGCTCTTTTTTTTTTTTCGCTTTTTTTGCTGTTGTTGTTCGGGCCCAGAACCAGCGATAACTCTGGCCTCAGATGTCGGAATCGAGTACCGTCAACAGAACGCTGCGGTTCAATACCCACGCGGTCAGGCCGTGTGTGTGTGTTCGCGTGATGCCTCGGACGGACGATGCGGGTTTCGGCTCTTTTTTGGCTTTTTTGCTGTTGTTGTTGTTCGGGCAGAACCAGCGATAACTCCTGGCTCAGATGTCTGAATCGAGTAACCGTCAACAGAACGCTGCGTTTAATACCCACGCTGGTCGTTGTGTGTGTTCATGCATGCTCGGACCGGACGATGCGCGGTTTCGGGCTTTTTTTTTTTTTCCACGCTGTTTTGTTTTCGGAACCAGAACCAGCGATAACCTTTGGCCTTCAGATGTCTGAATCGAAAATCGTCAACAGAACGCTGTTCAATACCCACGCGCAGGTGTGTGTGTGTTCAGGTATGCTCCTGATGGACGACGACGCGGTTTCGGGCTCTTTTTTTCGCTTTTTGGCCAGTTGTTGTTGTTGTTCGGCCAGAACCAGCGATAACTCCCTCATTCAGATGTCTGAATCGAGTAATACCGTCAACAGAAACGCTGCGGTCTAATACCCACACGCGGTGTGTGTGTTCAGGTGATATGCTCGGACGGACGACGCGGGTTTCGGCTCTTTTTTCGCTTTTTTTGCCTGTTGTTGTTCGGGCCAGAACCAGCGATAACTCTGGCCTCAGATGTCGGAATCGAGTAATCACGCTTGTAACGCGCGGTTCAATACCCACGCGGTCGGTCAGCAGTGTGTGTTGTTTGTGGTATGCTCTGATGGACGATGCGGGTTTCGGGCTCTTTTTTCGCTTTTTGCTGCTGTTGTTGTTCGGGCCAGAACCAGCGATAACCCTGGCTCAGATGTCTGAATCGAGTAATCGTCAACAGAACGCTGCGGTTCAATACCCACGCGGTCAGGTGTGTGTGTTTGCGTATGCCTGGACGACGATGCGGGTTTCGGGCTTTTTTTTCTTTTTTTTTGTTGTTGTTTTCGGCCAGAACCAGCGATAACCCTGGCTCAGATGTCGAATCGAGTACCGTCAACAGAACGCGCGGTTCAATACCCACCACGGGCGGCGGTGTGTGTTTGCGCTGGATGCTCGGACGGACGATGCGCGGTTTCGCTCTTTTTCGCTTTTTCGCTGTTGTTGTTTTCGCCAGAAACCAGCGATAACTCTGGCTTCTCAGATGTCGTCGAATCGAGTAATCACAACAGAACGCTGCGGTTCAATACCAATACCACGGTGCGTGTGTGTGTGTGTGTTCATGGTATGCTCGGACGGACGACGCGGTTTTCGCTCTTTTTCGCTTTTTGCTGTTGTTGTTTTCGGGCCAGAACCAGCGATAACCCTGGCCTCTCAGATGTCGGAATCGAGTAATCGCCGGGCAACAGTAACGCCAGGTTCAATACCCACGCTGTCAGTGTGTGTGTTCATGTATGCTGCTCGGACGGACGCGCGGTTTCGGCTTTTTTTCGCTTTTTTGCCTAAGTTGTTGTTTGGGCCAGAAAACCAGCGATAACCTGCCTCCTCAGATGTTTGAATCGAGTAATCGTCAACAGAACGCTGCGGTTCAATACCCACGCGCGGTCAGGTGTGTGTGTGGCGCATGCTCGGACGGACGATGCGGGTTTCGCTCTTTTTTTTTTTTTGCTAAGTTGTTGTTCGTTTTCGGGCCAGAACCAGCGATAACTCTGGCCTCAGATGTCTGGAATCGAGTAACCGTCAACAGAACGCTGCGGTTCAATACCCACGCTGGTGTCAGGTGTGTGTTTGCGCGATGCCTGGACGACGACGACGATGCGGTTTCGGCTTTTTCTTTTTCTTTTTTTTGCCTGTTGTTGTTCGGGCCAGAACCAGCGATAACTCTGGCCTCTCAGATGTCTGAATCGAGTACCGTCAACTTGTAACGCTGCGGTTCAATACCCACGCGCAGGTCACGGTGTGTGTTTGTGTTCATGATGCTCGGACGGACGATGCGGTTTCGCTCTTTTTCGCTTTTTTGCTAAGTTGTTGTTTCGGGCCAGAAACCAGCGATAACTCTGCCTCAGATGTCGGAATCGAGCACCGTCAACAGAACGCTGCGGTTTCAATACCCACGCTGCGGGTCAGGTGTGTGTGTGTTGCGTGGATGCTCGGACGGACGATGCGGGTTTCGGCTCTTTTTTCGCTTTTTGCCTGTTGTTGTTTCTGGCCAGAACCAGCGATAACTCTGGCCTCAGATGTCGGAATCGAAATCGTCAACAGAACGCTGCGGTTCAATACCCACGCGGGTGTGTGTGTGTTGCGTGATGCTCTTGATGGACGATGCGGTTTCGGCTCTTTTTTTCTTTTTGCGCTGTTGTTGTTGTTCGGGCCAGAACCAGCGATAACTCTGGCCTCTCAGATGTCTGAATCGAGTAATCGTCAACAGTAACGCGGTTCAATACCCACGCGGTCAGGTGTGTGTTTTTGGTATGCTCGGACGGACGACGATGCGGTTTTTCGCTCTTTTTTCGCTTTTTGCTCTGTTCTGTTGTTGTTCGGCTTCAGAACCAGCGATAACTCTGGCCTCAGATGTCTCGAATCGAAAATCGTCAACAGAACGCTGCGTTCAATACCCACGCGGGTGGTCGGTGTGTGTTTGCGTGATGCCTCGGACCGGACGATGCGCGGTTTCGGCTCTTTTTTTCGCTTTTTGCCTGTTGTTGTTTCGCCGCCAGCAAACCAGCGATAACCTGGCCTCAGATGTCGGAATCGAGTAATCGTCAACAGAACGCTGCGGTTTAATACCCACGCGGCAGGTCAGTGTGTGTTTCATGCGTATGCCTTGACGACGACGATGCGGTTTCGGCTCTTTTTTCGCTTTTTTGCTGTTGTTGTTGTCTGGGCCTTTAAACCAGCGATAACCCTGGCCTCAGATGTCGGAATCGAGTAATCGTCAACAGAACGCTGCGGTTCAATACCCACGCTGCAGGTCAGGTGTGTTTCGCGTATGCCTCTGACGACGACGCGGTTTCGGGCTCTTTTTTCGCTTTTTGCCTAAGTTGTTGTTTTGGCCAGAACCAGCGATAACCTGGCTCAGATGTCTGGAATCGAAATCATTACCTTGTAACGCTGCGTTCTAATACCCACGCCTTTGTCAGGTGTGTGTTTCGCGTATGCTCGACGGACGACGATGCGGGTTTCGCTCTTTTTTTCGCTTTTTGCTAAGTTGTTGTTTGGCCAGAACCAGCGATAACTCTGGCTCAGATGTCGTCGGAATCGAAAACCGTCAACAGTAACGCTGCGGTTCAATACCCACGCTTCGGTCACGTGTGTGTGTTTGCGCGATGCTCGGACGGACGATGCGGTTTCGGCTCTTTTTTCGCTTTTTTGCCTGTTGTTGTTCTCGGGCCAGAACCAGCGATAACTCCTGGCTCAGATGTTGAATCGAGTAATCGTCAACAGTAACGCTGCGGTTCAATACCCACGCGGCGTCAGGTGTGTGTGTTTGCGCGTGATGCTCGGACGGACGATGCGTTTTCGGCTCTTTTTTTTTTTTGCCTGTTGTTGTTCTGGCCGCAAACCAGCGATAACTCCTGGCCTCAGACGCCTGAATCGAGTAATCGTCAACAGAACGCTGCGGTTCAATACCCACGCGGTGTCGTCAGGTGTGTGTTTGCGTATGCTCGACCGGACGACGACGCGGGTTTCGGCTCTTTTTCGCTTTTTGCTAAGTTGTTGTTCGTTTGGCCAGAACCAGCGATAACCTGGGCTCAGATGTTGTCTGGAATCGAGTAACCGTCAACAGAACGCTGGCGGTTTAATACCCACGCTGGTCAGGTGTGTGTTTTGCGTATGCCTCGGACGGACGACGATGCGGTTTTCGCTCTTTTTTCGCTTTTTTGCTAAGTTGTTCGGCTTTGTAAACCAGCGATAACCTGGCTCAGATGTCGGAATCGAAAACCGTCAACAGAACGCTGCGGTTCAATACCCCACGCAGGTCAGGTGTGTGTGTTTGCGTATGCTCTGACGGACGATGCGGGTTTCGGGCTCTTTTTCGCTTTTTGCTGTTGTTGTTCGGGCCAGAACCAGCGATAACTCCTGGCCTCAGATGTTGGAATCGAAATCGTCAACAGTAACGCTGGTTCAATACCCACGCTGCGACGACGCGCGGTGTGTGTGTGTTTGCATGCATGCTCGGACCAACGGACGATAACGCGGTTTCGGCTCTTTTTCGCTTTTTTGCCTAAGTTGTTGTTTGGGCCAGAACCAGCGATAACTCTGCCTTCAGATGTCTGGAATCGAGTAACCGTCAACAGAACGCTGCGGTTCAATACCCACGCTAATACCCGTGTGTGTGTCAGGTATGCCTGGACGGACGATGCGGGTTTCGGCTCTTTTTCGCTTTTTGCCTTGTTGTTGCTCGGGCCAGAACCAGCGATAACTCTGGCTTCAGATGTTTGAATCGAGTAACCGTCAACAGAACGCGCGGTTTAATACCCACGCGGCGGTCAGGTGTGTGTGTTTCAGGTATGCTCGGACGGACGACGCGCGGTTTCGGCTCTTTTTTCGCTTTTTTGCCTGTTGTTGTTCGGGCCAGAACCAGCGATAACCCTGCCTCAGATGTCGGAATCGAAACCGTCAACAGAACGCTGCGGTTCAATACCCACGCTGCAGGTCGTAGGTGTGTTTCGCGCATGCTCGGACGGACGATGCGGGTTTCGCTTTTTTTTCGCTTTTTGGCTAAGTTGTTGTTCGGGCCAGAACCAGCGATAACTCCTGGCATCCTCAGATGTCGGAATCGAAAATCACCGTCAACAGAACGCTGCGGTTCAATACCCACGCGGCGTGCGGTGTGTTTCGCGATGCCTCGGACGGACGACGCGGGTTTCGGCTCTTTTTCGCTTTTTGCTACGCTGTTGTTGTTGTTTGGGCTTTTGCAACCAGCGATAACTCTATGGCTCAGATGTCTGAATCGAGTAATCAACAGAACGCTGCGGTTCAATACCCACGCTGGTGGTCAGTGTGTGTGTTTGCGTGATGCTCGGACGGACGATGCGGGTTTCGGGCTTTTTCGCTTTTTGCTTGTTGTTTGTTCGGGCCAGAACCAGCGATAACCCTGGCCTTCAGATGTCGGAATCGAAAATCGTCAACAGAACGCTGCGGTTCAATACCCACGCGGGTCAGGTGTGTTGTTTGCGATAATGCTCGTGATGGACGACGATGCGGGTTTCGGGCTCTTTTTCTGGACGGCTTTTTTTTTCTGTTTGTTTCGTTGTTTGCAAGAACCAGCGATAACTCTGGCTCTCAGATGTCTGAATCGAGTAACCGTCAACAGAACGCTGCGGTTTAATACCCACGCGGTCAGGTGTGTGTGTTTGCGTATGCTCGGACGGACGATGCGGGTTTCGCTCTTTTTTCGGCTTTTTGCCTGTTGTTGTTCGGGCCAGAACCAGCGATAACTCCCTGGCCTCAGATGTCGGAATCGAAAATCGTCAACAGAACGCTGCGGTTCAATACCCACGCGGCAGGCGTGTGTGTGTTTGGTGATGCCTTGACGGACGATGCGGGTTTCGCTTTTTTTGGCTTTTTTGCCTGTTGTTGTTCGGGCTTTTAAGAACCAGCGATAACCCTGGCTCCAGATGTCGGAATCGAGTAATCGTCAACAGAACGCTGCGGTTCAATACCCACGCTGCAGGTCGTCAGGTGTGTTTTCATGGTATGCCTCGACCGGACGACGCGGTTTCGCTCTTTTTTCGCTTTTTTTGTTGTTGTTTGGCCAGCAACCAGCGATAACCCTGGCCTCAGATGTCTGGAATCGAAACCGTCAACAGAACGCTGCGGTTCAATACCCACGCAGGTCGTGTGTGTGTGTTTGCGGCATGGCTGCTGACGACGACGATGCGGGTTTTTCGGCTCTTTTTCGCTTTTTTGGCTGTTGTTGTTGTTCGCCAGAACCAGCGATAACCCCTATTCTCAGATGTTTGAATCGAAAACCGTCAACAGAACGCGGTTCAATACCCACGCTGGCGTGTGTGTGTTTGCGTATGCTCGGACGGACGATGCGGGTTTCGGCTCTTTTTCGCTTTTTTGCTGTTGTTTCGGGCCAGAACCAGCGATAACTCCTCTATTCTCAGATGTCTGGAATCGAGCACCGTCAACAGAACGCTCGCGGTTTCAATACCCACGCCAGGTCAGTGTGTGTTGCGTATGCTCGGACGACGACGATGCGCGGTTTCGGGCTCTTTTTTTTCGCTTTTTTGCCTAAGTTGTTTTGTTCGGGCCGAACCAGCGATAACCCTGCATTCCTCAGATGTCGGAATCGAGTAATCGTCAATTGTAACGCTGCGGTTTCAATACCCACGCTAAGGTCAGGTGTGTGTTTGCGTATGCCTTGACGGACGACGCGGTTTCGGGCTCTTTTCGCTTTTTGCCCTGTTGTTGTTTCGGGCCAGAACCAGCGATAACTCTGGCTCAGATGTCGGAATCGAAATCGTCAACAGAACGCTGCGGTTCAATACCCACGCGCAGGTGGTGTGTGTGTTCATGCGCGCATGCTCGGACCCGACGATGCGCGGTTTTCGCTCTTTTTCGCTTTTTTGTTTAAGTTGTTGTTCGGGCCAGAACCAGCGATAACCCTATTCTCAGATGTCTGAATCGAAATCGTCAACAGAACGCTGCGGTTCAATACCACACGCAGGTCAGGTGTGTGTTTTGCATATGCTCGGACGGACGATGCGGGTTTCGGCTCTTTTTCGCTTTTTTGCCTGTTGTTGTTCGCTTTGCAAAACCAGCGATAACTCTGGCTCAGATGTCTGAATCGAAAATCGTCATTGTAACGCTGCGGTTCAATACCCACGCAGGTCGTCAGTGTGTTGTTTGCGTATGCTCGGACGGACGATGCGCGGTTTCGGCTCTTTTTCGCTTTTTTAAGTTGTTGTTCGGGCCAGAACCAGCGATAACCTATGGCTCCTCAGATGTCTGAATCGAAATCGTCAACAGTAACGCTGCGGTTCAATACCCACGCGGTCAGGTCGTGTGTGTGTTTGCGTATGCTCGGACGGACGATGCGGGTTTCGCTCTTTTTCGCTTTTTTTTGCTTGTTGTTGTTCGGGCCAGAACCAGCGATAACCTGGCTCCAGATGTCGGAATCGAAAATCACAACAGAACGCTGCGGTTCAATACCCACGCGCAGGTCAGTGTGTGTTTCAATGTGTATGCTTGACGGACGATGCGGTTTCGCTCTTTTTCGCTTTTTTGCTGTTGTTGTTGTTTCGGGCTTTTAGAACCAGCGATAACTCTGGCTCAGATGTCGGAATCGAGTAATCGCAACAGTAACGCTGTTCAATACCCACGCGCAGGTGGTGTGTTCGCGCATGCCTCGGACCGACGACGATGCGGTTTCGGCTCTTTTTTTGCTTTTTTTTTTCGCTGTTGTTTTCGGGCCAGAACCAGCGATAACTCTGGCCTCAGATGTCGGAATCGAAAATCACAACAGTAACGCGCTGTTTAATACACACGCTGGTCAGGTGTGTGTGTTTGCGTATGCTCTGGACGACGATGCGGGTTTCGGCTTTTTTTCGCTTTTTTGCCTGTTGTTGTTCGGGTTTTTGCAACCAGCGATAACCCTGGCCTCAGATGTCGGAATCGAGTAACCGTCAACAGTAACGCGCGGTTCAATACCCACGCAGGTCGCGGTGTGTGTTCGCATGTATGCTCGGACGACGACGATGCGGTTTCGGCTCTTTTTTCGCTTTTTGCCTGTTGTTGTTGTTTGGCCAGAACCAGCGATAACCTGGCCTCTCAGATGTTCGGAATCGAGTACCGCCAACAGAACGCTGTTTCAATAATACCCACGCGGTCGCGGTGTGTGTTTGCGTGTATGCTCTCGGACGGACGATGCGGTTTCGGCTCTTTTTTCGCTTTTGCCTAAGTTGTTTGTTCGGCCACAGAACCAGCGATAACCCCTGGCTCCTCAGATGTCGGAATCGAAAACCGCAACAGAACGCTGCGGTTCAATACCCACGCGGCGGTTGTGTGTGTGTTTGCGTATGCTCGGACCGGACGATGCGGGTTTCGGCTCTTTTTCTGCTTTTTTGCCTGTTGTTTGTTCGGGCAGAACCAGCGATAACTCCCTGCCTCTCAGACGTCTGAATCGAAAATCGTCAACAGAACGCTGCGGTTCAATACCCACGCGGTGGTCAGGTGTGTGTTTGCGTGGCATGCTCGGACCCGGACGATGCGGTTTCGCTCTTTTTTTCGCTTTTTGCCTGTTGTTGTTTGGGCCAGCCAACCAGCGATAACCCTGGCTCCAGATGTCGGAATCGAAGTAATCGTCAACAGAACGCTGCGGTTCAATACCCACGCACGCGGTCGCGTGTGTGTTTGCGTGATGCCTTGGACTGGACGATGCGGTTTCGCTCTTTTTCGCTTTTTGCCCAAGTTGTTGTTTTTGCAGAACCAGCGATAACCCTATTCTCAGACGTCGGAATCGAAAGTCACCGTCAACAGAACGCGCGGTTCAATACCCACGCGCTGGTCAGGTGTGTGTTTGCGTATGCTCTGACCGGACGATGCGGGTTTCGCTCTCTTTTTTCGCTTTTTTGCCTAAGTTTTGTTCGGGCTTCAAGAACCAGCGATAACCCTGGCCTCCAGATGTCTGAATCGAGTAATCGTCATCAACAGAACGCTGGTTCAATACCCACGCGCGGTCAGGTGGTGTTT
Source organism: Panax ginseng (assembly GCA_020205605.1). NCBI lineage: Eukaryota > Viridiplantae > Streptophyta > Magnoliopsida > Apiales > Araliaceae > Panax > Panax ginseng. The sequence goes on along the minus strand of CM035132.1, from coordinate 66,393,745 downwards.
CAGGTGATGCTTGGACGACGATGCGGTTTCGGCTCTTTTTTTCGCTTTTTGTTGTTGTTTCGTTTTGGCAGAACCAGCGATAACTCCTGGCTCAGACGTTTGAATCGAGTAATCGTCAACAGAACGCAGGTTCAATACCCACGCACGCGGTCAGGTGTGTGTTTGCGCATGCTTGGACGGACGATGCGGGTTTCGCTCTTTTTCGGCTTTTTGCCTAAGTTGTTGTTCGGGCCAGAACCAGCGATAACCCTGGCCTTCAGATGTTGAATCGAGTAATCGGCCAACAGAACGCTGCGGTTCAATACCCACGCGCGGTCAGGTGTGTGTGTTCGCGTGATGCCTTGGACGGACGATGCGCGGTTTCGGCTCTTTTTTCGCTTTTTGCCTGTTGTTGTTCGGCTTTTGCAACCAGCGATAACCTGGCCTCAGATGTCGGAATCGAGTAACCGCTCAACTTGTAACGCTGCGGTCGCCTAATCTGATGATTCTTCCCTCGAGGTGGAAACTTCAAACGACTAATCCAACTCAACACCGCCGACCCGTAAAGACTCGCCAGTACTTGATGTTTCTCTCGCTTTTTCGATTGAATTGTCTACTCATCCGCCGATAACGATGTTCAATCGGCAAAAACTGTCCCGATGTTGCTAAGAAACTCATTTTCCCCATGTTTGAGCCGCATAGCCTTTTAATCGAACCCCATGCACACGTAGACATGATAAGTCCCCACGAGTCGACCATCCATCCACGATCATTCCTAACACCGGAAGTCATTTATTGTCCACAAGAAAGTCGCCTCATGTCAAAGTTTCGCTTAAGAGATACATCATAAGTTTGAACCCCTTTTTCCCACAACATCTTCAACTCATCAACTAACTACCGAGGTATACATTGATGTCTTTACTCTGACTCTTATCACCCGGAATCAAGAAAGGCATGAACATGTAGGATCTTTCACGCACATCAAGGTGGGAGGTTATACACCACAATAATCACCTGGCTAAGTTGAGTAGGCTTTGTAAGGTCTGCTAAAACTGATTAAACCCATCCGTAGTAAGTCCAAGCCTAACATTGCGAACCTCTTCAAAGAAACGAGGGTGCTTGTTATCAAAATTTTTCCACCAAGCCCATCCGCCGCAAAAGAATGACCTTCGACTATGTCCCGTAGAGTGCCACACCATATCCTCATGCAGATGATTGACATGAACAACATTCAAGCTTCTGGGCAATGGGAAAGTAACGAAGATCTTTCTAAGACGCCTTTTCCCTTTTTTTGGCGCTTATTCACAAGATTCACTTGTACCACAAATATCACATCGACCTCTTATCTTTATCGACATCACCGTAATACAACATACAACCATTCTCACAAGCATCAATCTTCTCATACCCTAGATCGAGCTTTTTGACCATTTTCTTCACATCATAGTACGAATTCCAGAACTTATTGCTCGCAGTAAACACTCCTTCACAATGCTTATCAGCTCATTAAAACTCTCTCGCCATACCATGCTCATTCTTGAAGTGTAAAACTTAGTCACGTAGAGATAAGACGGCAGGTGTTTTTCGTGTCATTATATAGTGGTGTCGCCGCTTCATGCAATAACTCATAGAAACCCTTAGCCCCATCATTCGGCTTTGCTCGACGCTATCGCCATCCCTCGTCTTCAGATTCCATCGAAGTACGAACCAGCAGCCTTCGACTATCATGTTAGATAGCCAAAGTTTTCGCCACCGATTCCGGCTCGATTCATGTTCATCCAACCGTGTTTCCCCATGATAGATCCATGTCGATAACCCCGCTTGAACCCATACGCAAATAAGTCGCACATGACATCACTCCTTTCCTTCCACATTTCATTCACACACCTCTTCAAGGACATCCGATCTCATCGCCACGACTTCGTTTCAAACGCCAAGTTGAGAAACTGCTCAACCCCACTCACGACACTTCGTAGCTAAGCCCACCCTATCACTGCATACCCCACGCTCCATCCAACTTCGATCAATGTATATCTCTTGACAACCTGTCTCTATATATATGGAAAGTTATACAAACACAATCAAGTCTCCAAGTTAATGTATATGCAAGCTTTATGAGTTTCCTAACTTCATCTCCCACTCTAACGGGTCAAAGCTTTATCCCTTTCCCGGATAAGGTGTTTCATCGATGTTAACAACTTGAACACATCTTTTATTAATTTTCTAAGAAGATTCTCCCCATGGTCTTCAGTACACGTAAATAGACTAACACATCGTAGTCTAAATATGCACCAAGAACATCAAGAGATATATACCGAAATCAAAATTCAAAAAATATAAAGACGTGTCAAGTCGTTAACACCGACTCCAAGTGAGATCAAAACATACAAGAACAAACCCCAAAATAGGACTATTTGAGATTCACTCCTACTATGAATCTCAAACCAAGTTTCTAAGCTTCCTAAACTATATGACAATATATATGCACATGTCAAGTATAATAAATAAATTCTCGACCCACCAAAAATTAAGATTTAGAATATGCTTGCAATTGAATAACATGTCTATATGTTAAATGTGCATCGCCTAACTCGCTTAAAATCAAATCAAATCTCTCCACAACAAACTAATCTTCGCCTCAGATGTTAAGAGAAGACATGCAAATATAGATAAAAACGTTGTTGTGCATTTGTGAATTTGTGATATAATGCATGTGAATTGAGCACCTAATTAATAAAGGGCAAGATATCATCAAACTAAACCAACAAATCAAACTAAATTGTTGGACCTAGTTATATCTAAACATACTTAATGGAGAATGAAGCAAATTGTGATAAATCAACATCTTGCCATGGGAAAATATTACAACGTAAACTTCAACATCAAGATTATCACAGATATAGATGCAAATGTAATCACAAATTTAATTAAATGTAGTCACATTTACCAAATTTATATCACTATTAATTATGGAAGACAACTTATGATATAGCTAAAGTAGAATGGAACTATTAACACTAAATCAAATATATACTCACTATTAACACAAACTTATCAATAAAATGGAACTATTAACACAAAGGACATAAAAATCAAAAGTATATCACCATTACCATATATAAAATCACATCCAAAACTTACAAATTAGGAGATTAATTAGGCAGGGAGAGTAGTAATACCACTCAAGATGTTGTTATGTATCGCAATAATACCCACGCTGGTCGTGGTGTGTGTTTCCGCATGCATCTGGATGGACGACGCGTTTTGGGCTCTTTTTTTCGCTTTTTGCCCAAGTTGTTGTTCGCTTTGTAAACCAGCGATAACTCTGGCTTCAGATGTCTGAATCGAGTCCCGCTTTGTAGTAACGCTGCGTTTCAATACCCACGCTGTGTCAGGTGTGTGTTTGTGTGATGCCTCGGACCGACGATGCGGTTTCGGCTCTTTTTTCTTTTTTGCCTTAAGTTGTTGTTCGGGCTTTTGCAAACCAGAGATAACCTGGCCTCAGATGTCGAATCGAGTACCGCCAACAGAACGCGATGCTTAATACCCACGCTGCAGGTCAGGGTGTGTGTTTGCGTATGCCTTGACCGACGATGCGGGTTTCGGTTTTTTTTCGCTTTTTGCTTAAGTTGTTGTTCGGGCTTTGTAACCAGCGACAACCTGGCTTCCTTATGTCAAATCGAGTCCCGCGGGCTTGTAACGCTGTTCAATACCCACGCTGCAGGTCAGGTGTGTGTTTGCGCATGCTCGGACGGACGATGCGGTTTTGGGTTTTTTCGCTTTTTGCCTGTTGTTGTTCTGGGCCGCAACCAGCGATAACTCGGTCTCCAGATGTTCGAATCGAAAATCGCCGCTTGTAACGCTGTTCAATACCCACGCTGCTTTTGTGTGTGTTTGTGTATGCTCGGACTGGACGATGTGGGTTTCAGCTCTATTTTGACTTTTTTGCTCAAGTCTTGTTCGGGCCGCAACCAGCGATAACTCGGGCCTTCAGATGTCGAATCGAGTCCCACTTGTAACGCTGCGGCTCAATACCCTACGCAGATCGTGTCAGGTGTGTTTCATGCGTATGCTCGGACGGACGATGCGGGTTTCGCTCTTTTTCGGCTTTTTAGTTAAGTCTTCGCTGGGCTTTGCAACCAGGCGATAACTCTGGCCTCAGATGTCAAATCGAGTACCGTCAACAGAACGCTGCGGTTCAATACCCACGCCGTCCCATGTGTGTGTTTATGCGGGCATCTTGACGGACGATGCGGGTTTCGCCCTTTTTCGCTTTTTTGCCTAAGTCCCGTTTCGCTTTTGGTAAACCAGCGATAACTCTGGCCTCAGATGTCTAATCGAGTACCGTCAACAGAACGCGGTTCAATACCTACATGGTGCTACGTGTGTGTTTCGCGTATGCTCAACACACGATGCGGTTTCGCTCTTTTTCTGGGCTTTTTGCCCAAGTTGTTGTTCGGGCCAGAACCAGCGATAACTCCTCATCTCAGATGTCTGAATCGAGTACCATCAACAGAAACGTAACGTTTCAATACCCACGCTGGGTGCTCCGTATGTTTACGTATGCCCTGACCGGACGATGCGGGTTTCGGGTTTTTTTCGCTTTTTTGCCTAAGTTGATGTTCGCTTTGCAACCAGCGATAATTCTCTTCTCAGATGTCGTAATCGAGTAATCGCCAACAGAACGCTGCGGTTCAATACTCCACGCTGTGTCAGGTGTGTTTGTGTGCGCTCGGACGGACGACGATGCGGGTTTCGGCTCTTTTTTTCGCTTTTTGCCCAAGTTTTGTTTAGTTTTTGCAACCAGCGATAACTCTGGCTCCAGATGTTTCGAATCGAAAACCGTCAACTTGTAATGCGGGTTCAATACCCACGCTGTGTCGTGTGTGTGTGTTGGCGTATGCCTCGGATGGACGGCGCGCGGTTTTGGGCTCTTTTTTCGCTTTTTGCCTGTTGTCGATCGGCTTTTGCAACCAGCGATAACTCTGGCCTATTCGATGTTCGAATCGAGTCCCGTCAACAGTAACGCTGTGGTTCAATACCCACGCGGTCAGGTGTGTTTGCGTGGAGTTCTGGATGGACGACGCGGTTTCGCCATTTTTCTGGCTTTTTCCTAAGTGTTGTTCGCTTTTGCAACCAGCGATAACTCGATCTCCAGATGTTTAATCGAAAATCACGGGCCAGAACGCTGCGTTTCAATACATACGCTGGCCGCAGGTGTGTGTTTGCGTGGTGTCTTGGACCGGACGATGCGGGTTTCGCCTCTTTTTGGCTTTTTGCTAAGTTGTTGTTCGCTTTTGCAACCAGCGACAACCCCTGGCTCCTTATGTCTGAATCGAGTCCCGCTGGCTTGTAACGCTGTGGTTCAATACCCACGCCAGGTCAGTGTGTGTTTATGCATGCCTGGACCGACGATGCGGGTTTTAGGTTTTTTTCGCTTTTTGCCTGCGATTGTTCGCTTTGTAACCAGCGATAACCCTGCCTCCCAGATGTTTGAATCGAGCACCGCCGGGCAGTAACGCTGCGGTTTAATACCCACGCGGTGCTTTGTGTATGTTTGCGCATGCTCGACCGGACGATGCGGTTTCGCTCTTTTTTCGCTTTTTGCCTAAGTCTTGTTTAGTTTTGCAACCAGCGATAACCCTGGCTCCAGATGTCTAATCGAGTCCCGCCAAGAGTAACGCTGCGTTTCAATACTTTACGCTGGTCAGGTGTGTTTTTGCGGAGTTCTGATGGACGGCGCGGGTTTCGGCCTATTTTTCACTTTTTCCTGTTGTTCGCTTTTTGCAACCAGCGATAACTTGATCTCCAGATGTTTAATCGAGTACCGTCAACAGTAACGCTGCGGCTCAATACATACGCCAGGCCGTGTGTGTTTCATGTGGTGTCTGGACCGGACGACGCGGGTTTCGCTCTTTTTTGGCTTTTTGCCTCGTTGTTGTTCGCTTTTGTAAACCAGCGACAACCCTGGCCTCCTTATGTTTGAATCGAGTCCCGTCAACAGTAACGCTGTTCAATACCCACGCGGTGTCAGCGTGTGTGTTCAATGCGATGCTCTGACGACGATGCGGTTTTAGGGTTTTTTTCGCTTTTTGCTCAAGCATTGTTCGCTTTTGTAACCAGCGATAACCCTGGCCTCCTCCGATGTTTGAATCGAGTAATCGCGGGCTTGTAACGCTGCGGCTCAATACCCACACCTGCTTTGTGTATGTTTCGCGTATGCCTTGATCGGACGACGCGGGTTTCGGCTCTTTTTCGCTTTTTGCCTAAGTCTTGTTTAGTTTTTTGCAACCAGCGATAACCTGCCTTCGTATGTCGAATCGAAAACCGCCAACAGTAACGCTGCGGCTTCAATACCCACGCGGTGTCGCGGTGTGTGTTTGCGTGGTGTCTCGATGGACGACGCGGTTTTGGGCTCTTTTTCGCTTTTTGGCTGTTGTTGTTCGCTTTTGCAACCAGCGATAACCTGCCTCTCAGATGTCTGAATCGAGTCCCACAAGAGAACGCTGCGGTTCAATACCCACGCTGGCGGCAGTCGTGGTGTTTGCGTATGCCTCGGATGGATCGGCGCGGGTTTCGGCTCTTTTTTCATTTTTCCTAAGTTGTTCGCTTTTGTAACCAGCGATAACTCGATCTCCGTGATGTCTAATCGAGTAATCGTCAACAGAACGCTGCGGTTTAATACCCACGCCAGGTCAGTGTGTGTTTCAGGTGTGGTATCTTGACCGACGATGCGCGGTTTCGCTCTTTTTTGGCTTTTTGCCTGTTGTTGTTCGCTTTTGCAACCAGAGATAACCTTGTTCGAGATGTCGAATCGAAAACCGCACAACAGAACGCTGCGGCTCAATACCCACGCCAAGGCCGTAGTGTGTGTTTGCGTGGTGTCTTGACCGACGACACGGTTTCGCTCTTTTTGGCTTTTTTGCCTGTTGTTGTTCGGGCTTTTTACAACCAGCGATAACTCCTGGCCTCCGTGATGTCTGGAATCGAGTCTCGTTACCAGAACGCTGTTCAATACCCACGCGGTGCAGGTGTGTGTTTGCGTATGCCTGACCGGACGATGCGGGTTTCGTGCTCTTTTTCGATTTTTGGCTGTTGTTGTTCGGGCCGCAAACCAGCGATAACTTGGTCTCCAGATGTTGAATCGAGTAACCGCCACAGAACGCTGTGTTCAATACCCACGCTGCGTGCTTTGTGTGTATTTGCGTATGCCTCGGACGGACGATGTGGGTTTCGGGTTCGCTTTTGACTTTTTGCCTAAGTCTTGTTTGGCCAAGAACCAGCGATAACTCGGGGCCTCCAGATGTTTGAATCGAGTCCCGCAACAGAACGCTGCGTTTCAACACCCACGCTGCGGTCAGGTGTGTGTTTCGCGTGATGCTCGGACGGACGATGGGGTTTCGCCCTTTTTCGCTTTTTTGGCTAAGTCTTGTTCGGGCCGCAAACCAGCGATAACTCTGGCTCCGTGATGTCGAAATCGAGTACCATCACCAGAACGCCGGTTCAATACCCACGCGGTCCCATGTGTGTGTTTCGCGGGCATCTTGACGAACGATGCGGGTTTCGCTCTTTTTCGCTTTTTGGCTGTTGGTTGTTCGCTTTTCCAACCAGCGATAACCCTGGCCTCCAGATAATCGGAATCGAGTCTCGCCAAGAAGTAACGCCGCTTAATACCCACGCTGTGTCAGTGTGTGTGTTTACGTATGCTCGGATGGACGTATGCGGGTTTCGCTCTTTTCGGGCCCTTTCCTAAGTTGTTGTTTCGGGCTTTGCAGAACCAGGCGATAACTCGATCTCCGATGTCTGGAATCGAGTAATCGCCGCTTGTAACGCTGCGGTTTAATACCCACGCTGGTGTCGCGGTGTGTTTGTGTGGTATCTTGACCGACGATGCGGTTTCGCTCTTTTTCGCTTTTTGCCTAAGTTGTTGCTCGGGCTTTTGTAAACCAGAGATAACCTTGGCCTTCAGATGTCGAATCGAAAACCGTCATTGTAACGCTGCGGTTTATTACCCACGCGCAGGCGTGTGTGTTTGCGTGGTGTTCTGACCGACGACGCGGGTTTCGCTCTTTTTGGCTTTTTGCCTGTTGTTGTTCGCTTTTGTAAACCAGCGATAACCCTGCCTCCAGATGTTCTGAATCGAGTCTCACAAGAGTAACGCCACGCTTAATACCCACGCTGGTCAGGTGTGTGTTTACGCATGCCTCGGACGGACGATGCGGGTTTTGGGCTCTTTTTTGTCTTTTTTGCCTGTTGTTGTTCAATTTTGCAACCAGCGATAACTCGATCTCCCGATGCTCGAATCGAGCACCGCCACCAACGCGCGGTTTAATACCCACGCTGGGTCGTGGGTGTTTGTGGTATCTTGACCGACGACGCGGGTTTCGCTCTTTTTCGCTTTTTGCCTCAAGTTGTTCGCTTTTGTAAACCAGAGATAACCTTGCCTTCAGATGTCGAATCGAGCACCGCACACTTGTAACGCTGCGGTTTCATTACCCACGCGGTGTCGTGTGTGTTTGGCGTGGTGTTCTTGACCGGACGATGCGGGTTTCGGCTCTTTTTTTGCTTTTTGCCTAAGTTGTTGTTCTGGGCTTTTGCAACCAGCGATAACCTGGCTCAGATGTTCTGAATCGAGTCCCGCCAACAGAACGCTGTTCAATACCCACGCGGGTGTCAGGTGTGTGTTCAAGGTATGCTCGGACGGACGATGCGGGTTTTGGGCTCTTTTTTGGCTTTTTGCCCAAGTTGTTGTTCGGGCTTTTGCAACCAGCGATAACTCTATTCTCAGATGTCTGAATCGAGTCCCGCTGGGCAGTAACGCTGTTCAATACCCACGCTGGTCAGGTGTGTGTTTACGCATGCCTGGACAAACGATGCGGTTTCGCTCTTTTTGGCTTTTTTGACTAAGTTGTTGTTCGGGCTTTGCAAACCAGCGATAACTCTGGCTCCAGATGTTCTAATCGAGTCCCCGGGCTTGTAACGCTGTAGTCGTTCAATACCCACGCGGCAGGTCAGGTGTGTGTTTACGCATGCTCGGACAAACGATGCGGTTTCGCTCTTTTTTGGCTTTTTGACTGTTGTTGTTCGGGCTTTGTAAACCAGCGATAACCCTGGCCTCAGATGTCTGGAATCGAGTCCCGCCATTGTAACGCTGTTCAATACCCACGCGGTCAGGTGTGTGTTTACGCATGCTCGGACAAACGGCGCGGGTTTCGCTCTTTTTTCGCTTTTTGACCGTTGTTGTTCGGGCTTTTGCAACCAGCGATAACTCGGCCACCAGACGTCTGAATCGAAAATCGCCGCCAGTAACGCGGTTCAATACCCACGTGGTGCATGTGTGTGTTTGCGTATGCTCGAACACACGATGCGGTTTCGCTCTTTTTCGCTTTTTGCCTGTTGTTGTTCTCGGGCCAGAACCAGCGATAACTCCGCCTCCGTGATGTCGGAATCGAGTACCATCAACAGAACGCTGCGTTTAATACCCACGCTTGTTCGTGGTATGTTTACGTGCATGCTCGGACGACGACGATGCGGTTTCGGGTTTTTTTTTTCGCTTTTTGCCTAAGTTGATGTTCTGGGCTTTTGCAACCAGCGATAATTGCTCTCCCGATGTCGAATCGAAATACCGTCACTTGTAACAGAACGCGGCTTCAATACCCACGCCGCTGATCGTGGTGTGTGTTTGTGTGGCGCTCGGACAGACGATGCGCGGTTTCGCCTCTTTTTCGCTTTTTGCCTAAGTCTTGTTTAGTTTTGTAACCAGCGATAACTCGGCCTCCGTCAGATGTCGGAATCGAGTACCGTCAACAGAATAATGCGCGCTTCAATACCCACGCTGTAAGGTCGTGTGTGTGTTTGCGCATGCCCGGATGGACGGCGCGGGTTTTGGGCTCTTTTTGGCTTTTTGCCCGTTGTTGTTCGGGCCATAAACCAGCGATAATCCCCCTTTCCAGATGTCGGAATCGAGTCCCGCCAACAGTAACGCTGTGGTTCAATACCCACGCGGTGTCGGTGTGTGTTTACGTATGCTCTAAGGATCGATGCGCGTTTTGGGCTCTTTTTTTGTTTTTGCCTGTTGTTGTTCGCTTTTGTAAACCAGCGATAACTCTGGCTCCGTATGTTCGGAATCGAGTCCCGCCAACAGTAACGCTGGTTCAATACCCACGGCGGTCAGGTTTCAGAGTTTACGTGACGCTCGCATTTAACGACGCGGTTTCTGCTCTTTTTTCGCTTTTTTGCTGTTGTTGTTCGGCTTTTGCAACCAGCGATAACTCTGGCCTCAGATGTTTGAATCGTGGTCCCGTCGGGCTTGTAACGCTGCGTTTAATACCCACGCTGTGCGGTCAGGTGTGTTCAGGTGGCATCTTGACCGACGATGGTGTTTCGGCTCTTTTTTTCGCTTTTTTGCCTGTTGTTGTTCGCTTTTTGTAAACCAGAGATAACTCTTGCCTCCAGATGTCGTAATCGAGTACCGTCATTGTAACGCTGCGGTTCAATACCCACGCTGCACCGCGGTGTGTGTTTGGCGTGGTGTTCTGACCTGACGATGCGGATTTCGCTCTTTTTGGCTTTTTGCCTGTTGTTGTTCGCTTTTGTAAACCAGCGATAACTCTGGCTCAGATGATGTCGGAATCGAGTCCCGCCAACAGAACGCTGCAGGTTTAATACCCACGCCGGTCGTGGTGGGTGTTTACGCATGCTCTGGACGAACGATGCGGGTTTTTGGGCTCTTTTTCGCTTTTTGCTGTTGTTGTTCGCTTTTGTAAACCAGCGATAACTCTGGCTCCGTGATGTCTCAATCGAGTAATCCGTCATTGTAATGCGTATTAATACCCACGCGGTGTCGTCGTGTGTTTGCGTATGCCTCGGATGGACGATGCGGTTTTGGGCGGTTTTTTTCGCTTTTTGCCTGTTGTTGTTCGGGCTTTTGGTAAACCAGCGATAACTCTATTGCCTCAGATGATGTCTGAATCGAGTCCCGCCATTGTAGAACGCTGCGGTTTCTATACCCACGCGTCGTCAGGTGTGTTTACGCATGCTCTGGACGAACGATGCGGTTTTGGGCTCTTTTTTCGCTTTTTGGCTGTTGTTGTTCGGGCCAGGTAAACCAGCGATAACTCCTGCCTTCGTATGTTTGAATCGAAATCGTCATTGTAATGCGTATTAATACCCACGCCGTGGTCGTGTGTGTGTTCCGCATGCTCGGATGGACGACGCGGGTTTTGGGCTCCTTTTTTGGCTTTTTGCCTAAGTTGTTGTTCGGGGCTTTTGCAAAACCAGCGATAACTCCTGGCCTTCAGATGTTCGGAATCGAGTCCCACAACAGTAACGCTGTGGTTCAATACCTACGCGGTGGTCGTGTGTGTTTACGTATGCCTTGGACAAACGATGCGGTTTCGGCTCTTTTTGGCTTTTTTGACTAAGTTGTTGTTCGGCTTTGCAACCAGCGATAACTCTGGCCTCAGATGTCTGGAATCGAGTCCCGCAACTTGTAACGCTGCGTTTAATACCCACGCTGGTGTCAGGTGTGTGTTCAGGTGGCATTCTGGGCCGACGATGTGGGTTTTGACTCTTTTTTCGCTTTTTGCTCTAAGTTGTTGTTCGCTTTGCAACCAGAGATAACCCTGGCCTCCAGATGTCGTAATCGAGTATCATTAATCAGTAACGCTGCGGCTTCAATACCCACGCTGTGCCGTGTGTGTGTTTGCGGTGTTCTTGACGGACGACCATGGTTTCGCCTTTTTTGGCTTTTTGCCTGTTGTTGTTCGCTTTGCAACCAGCGATAACTCTGCCTCAGATGATGTTCAATCGAGTCCCGCCAGAGTAACGCTGCGTTTTAATACTTTACGCTGGTCAGGTGTGTGTTTTCGCGCGGAGTCTTGATGGACGGCGCGGTTTCGTTTCGCTATTTTTCGCTTTTTTCCTAAGTTGTTGTTCAGCTTTTGCAACCAGCGATAACTTGATCTCCCAGATGTTTGGAATCGAAAACCGGCCAACAGTAACGCTGCTCAATACATACGCTGCGCCGTGTGTGTGTTCAATGGTGTTCTGACGGACGATGCGGTTTCGCCTTTTTGGCTTTTTGCCTAAGTTGTTGTTCAGCTTTGGGTAAACCAGCGACAACCCTGGCCTCCTTATGTTTGAATCGAGTCCCGTCAACAGAACGCGTGGTTCAATACCCACGCGCAGGTCAGGTGTGTTTGCGTATGCTCGGACCGACGATGCGGGTTTTAGGTTTTTTTTTTCGCTTTTGCCCAAGATTGTTCGGGCTTTTGTAACCAGCGATAACCTGGCCTCCGAGATGTTGGAATCGAGTAACCGTCGCTTGTAACGCTGCGTTTAACACCCACGCGGTGCTTTGTGTATGTTCATGCGCATGCCTCGGACGGACGATGCGGGTTTCGCTCTTTTTCGCTTTTTGCCTAAGTCTTGTTTAGTTTTGCAACCAGGCGATAACCCTGGCCTCCGTGATGTCGTAATCGAGCACCGCCAACAGAACGCTGCGCTCAATACCCACGTGGTGTCGTGTGTGTTTCGCGTGGTGTTCTTGATGGACGGCGCGGTTTTGGGCTCTTTTTTTTTGCTTTTTGGCTGTGTTGTTCGGGCTTTTGTAAACCAGCGATAACTCCGGCCTCCGTGATGTTCGGAATCGAGTCCCGCCAAGAGTAACGCTGCGTTTCAATACCCACGCTGGTCAGGTGTGTGTTTTGCGCATGCCTCGGATGGACGGCGCGGGTTTCGGCTCTTTTTCGCTTTTTTCCTGTTGTTGTTCGGGCTTTGCAACCAGCGATAACTCGATCTCCGTGATGCCTAATCGAGTAATCGCTGGCCAGTAACGCTGCGCTTAATACCCACGCTGGTCGTCGTGTGTGTTCAGGTGGTATCTTGACCGACGATGCGCGGTTTCGGCTCTTTTTCGCTTTTTGCCTGTTGTTGTTCAGCTTTTGCAACCAGAGATAACCTTGTTCAGATGTCGAATCGAGTATCGCCATTGTAACGCTGCGGTTTAATACCCACGCCAAGGCCGTGTGTGTGTTTGCGTGGTGTTCTTGACCGGACGACACGGGTTTCGCTCTTTTTGGCTTTTTGCCTCGTTGTTGTTCGCTTTACAACCAGCGATAACTCTGGTCTCCAGATGTCGGAATCGAAGTCTCGCTGCTTTGTAACGCTGTGGTTCAATACCCACGCCGGTCAGGTGTGTGTTTGCGTGATGCCTCGGACCGGACGATGTGGTTTCGTGCTCTTTTTCGGATTTTTGCTGTTGTTGTTCGGGGCCGCAACCAGCGATAACTTGGTCTCCAGATGTTTGAATCGAGTAACCGTCAACAGTAACGCTGTTGTTCAATACTCCACGCGGTGCTTTTTGTGTGTATTTGCGTATGCCTCGGACGGACGATGGGTTTCGGCTCGCTTTTGACTTTTTGCTAAGTCTCGTGTTCGGGCAAGCAACCAGCGATAACTCGCCTCTCAGATGTCGGAATCGAGTCCCGGCCTTGTAACGCTGTGGTTTAATACCCACGCTGGTGTCAGGTGTGTGTTTGCGTATGCTCTGACGGACGATGGGGGTTTCGGCTCTTTTTCGCTTTTTTGGCTAAGTCTTGTTCGGGCCAGAACCAGCGATAACTCTGGTTTCAGATGTCGAAATCGAAATCACCGTCATTGTAACGCTGTGGTCAATACCCACGCCGGTCCCATGTGTGTGTTTATGCGGTATCTGGACGAACGACGCGGTTTCGGCTTTTTCTTTCGGCTGTTGTTGTTCGCATTTTTCCAACCAGCGATAACTCCTGGCTCAGATGCCTTGGAATCGAGTCCGGTCAAGAGTAACGCCGCTTAATACCCACGCCAAGGTCAGGTGTGTGTTTACGTGCATGCTCGGATGGACGATGCGGGTTTCGCCTTTTTCGCCTTTTCCCTAAGTGTTGTTTCGGGCTTGCAGAACTAGCGATAACTCGATCTCCAGATGCCTCAATCGAGTAACCACATTGTAACGCTGCGGTTTAATACCCACGCTTAAGGTCAGGTGTGTTTGTGGTATCTCGGACCGACGACGCGGGTTTCGCTCTTTTTCGCTTTTTTGCCTAAGTTGTGTTTGGGCTTTTGTAAACCAGAGATAACCTTGCCTTCAGATTTCGTAATCGAGTACCGTCAACAGAACGCTGCGGCCTATTACCCACGCGGCGCCGTGTGTGTTTGCGGTGTTCTTGACGACGATGCGGGTTTCGGCTTTTTGGCTTTTTGCCAAGTTGTTGTTCTGGGCTTTTGGTAAACCAGCGATAACCCTGGCTCAGATGTTCTAATCGAGTCTCGCCGTAGTAACGTAACGCCGCTTAATACCCACGCAGGTCGTCGTGTGTGTTTACGCATGCTCGGATGGGATTTACGCGGTTTCGCTCTTTTTCTCGCCCTTTCCTGTTGTTGTTCGCCAGAACCAGCGATAACTCGATCTCCGTATGTCTGGAATCGAGTACCGTCATTGTAACGCTGCGTTTCAATACCCACGCGGTGTCAGGGTGTTTCAGGTGGCATCTTGACCGACGACGCGGTTTCAGGTTTTTTCTGGCTTTTTTTGCCCAAGTTGTTGTTCAGCTTTTGTAACCAGAGATAACCTGCCTTCAGATGTCGTAATCGAGTACCGCTGGCTTGTAACGCTGCGTTTCATTACTTCCACGCGTGCCGTGGTGTGTTTCAAGGTGGAGTTCTTGATGGACGACGCGGGTTTCTGACTCTTTTTCGCGCTTTTTTGCCTAAGTTGTTGTTCGCTTTTGCAAACCAGCGATAACCTGGCTCCAGATGTTTGGAATCGAGTCCCGTCAACAGAACGCGTGGTTCAATACCCACGCTGCAGGTCAGGTGTGTGTTCGCGTATGCTCGGACGGACGGTAGACGCGGGTTTTGGGCTCTTTTTTGGCTTTTTGCCTTATTGTTGTTCGGGCTTTGTAAACCAGCGATAACCTCTATTCGTGATGTCTGGAATCGAGTCCCGCAACAGAACGCTGTTCAATACCCACGCAGGTCAGGTGTGTGTTTACGTATGCCTGGACAAACGGATGCGGTTTCGTGCTCTTTTTGGCTTTTTTGACCGTTGTTGTTCAGCTTTGCAACCAGCGATAACCTCTGGCTCCGTGATGTCGGAATCGAGTCCCGTCGCTTGTAACGCTGCGTTTCAATACCCACGCTGCGTCGCGGTGTGTGTTTGTGTGGCATTCTGGGCCGATCGACGTGGGTTTCTTGACTTTTTCGCTTTTTGCCTGTTGTTGTCGGGCTTTTGCAACCAGAGATAACTCGATCTCAGATGTCGAATCGAGTACCGCCAACAGTAACGCTGCGGTTCAATACCCACGCGCGCGCCGTGTGTGTTCAAGGTGGTGTTCTGACTCCGACCATGCTGTTTTTCGCTCTTTTTGGCTTTTTGCCTAAGTTGTTGTTGTCGGGCTTTTATAAACCAGCGATAACTCTATTCAGATGTCTAATCGAGTCCCGCCAAGAGTAACGCTGCGTTTTAACACTCCACGCTGCAGGTCAGGTGTGTGTTCGCGGAGTTCTGATGGACGGCGCGGTTTCGGCTATTTTTTCGCTTTTTCCTGTTGTTGTTCGCTTTTGCAACCAGCGATAACTCGATCTCCAGATGTCGGAATCGAGTAACGGCCAACAGAACGCGGTGGTTCAATACATACGCGTGCCGTGTGTGTGTTTAGGTGGTGTCTTGACTGACGACGCGCGGGTTTCGCTCTTTTTTGGCTTTTTGCTCAAGTTGTTGTTCGGGCTTTTGCAACCAGGGCGATTAACCCTGGCCTCCTTATGTCTGAATCGAGTCCCGCCGCTTGTAACGCTGCGGTTCAATACCCACGCTGTGTCAGGTGTGTGTGCGTGTATGCCTTGACGGACGACGTTTGGGTTTTGGTTTTTTTTTCTTTTTTGCCCAAGATTGTTCGGCTTTGTAAACCAGCGATAACCCTGGCCTCAGATGTTCTGGAATCGAGTAATCCGCTTGTAACGCTGTTTCAATACCCACGCGCTTGCTTTGTGTATGTTCACATGTATGCCCTGACGGACGACATGTTTCGCTCCTTTTTTCGCTTTTTGCCTAAGTTTTGTTTAGTTTTGTAACCAGCGATAACCCTGGCCTCCGATGTCGAATCGAGTACCGCCGGGCTTGTAACGCTGCGGCTTCAATACCCACGTGGTGTCGTGTGTGTTTCGCGGTGTTCGGATGGACGACGCGGGTTTTGGGCTCTTTTTCGCTTTTTGGCTGTTGTTGTTCGGGCTTTTCCAACCAGCGATAACTTGGCTCAGATGTTTAATCGAGTCCCACAAGAGTAACGCGTTTCAATACCTACGCCAAGGTGCCGTGTGTGTTTGCGTATGCTCGGATGGACGTACGCGTTTCGCCTCTTTTTCGCTTCTTTTTCCTGTTGTTGTTCGGGCCAGAACCAGGGCGATAACTCGATCTCCGTATGTCGTGAATCGAGTAACCACAACAGAACGCTGCGGTTTAATACCCACGCTGGTCAGGTCGTGTGTGTTTGTGTGGTATCTTGACCGACGATGCGGTTTCGCCTTTTTGGCTTTTTGCCACTTGTTGTTGTTCTCAGCTTTTGCAACCAGAGATAACCTTGTTCAGATGTCGAATCGAGTACCGTCATCAGAACGCTGCGTTTCAATACCCACGCTGCGCCGTGTGTGTTTGCGTGGTGTCTTGGACCGACGACACGGTTTCGGCTCTTTTTTCGCTTTTTGCCTGTTGTTGTTCGCTTTGTAAACCAGCGATAACCTCTGCCTCGTGATGTCTAATCGAGTCTCTCACAACAGAACGCGTGGTTCAATACCCACGCTTGGTGTGTGTGTGTTCATGCGTTATGCCCGGACGGACGATGCGGGTTTCGTGCTCTTTTTTCGGATTTTGGCTGTTGTTGTTGGGCCGCAACCAGCGATAACTTGGTCTCTCAGATGTTTCTGAATCGAGCACCGCCAACAGAACGCTGCGGTTCAATACCTCCACGGTGCTTTGTGTGTATTCGCGTATGCTCTTGACGGACGATGTGGGTTTCGTGCCTGCTTTTGACTTTTTGCCTAAGTCTTGTTCTCTGGGCCGCAACCAGCGATAACTCGGCCTGCCTCAGATGTTTGAATCGAGTCCCGCCATTGTAACGCTGCGGTTTAATACCCACGCGCTGTCAGGTGTGTGTTTATGCATGCCTGATGACGGACGATGGGGTTTCGGCTCTTTTTTTCTTTTTTTTGGCTAAGTTTTGTTCGGCCAGAACTAGGCGATAACTCGGTCTCAGATAGTCGTCGAAATCGAAAGCACCGCTGGGCTTGTAACGCTGTGGTTCAATACCTATGCGGTCCTATGTGTGTTTGCGGCATTCTTGATGGACGGCGCGGGTTTTGGGCTCTTTTTTTCGCTTTTTTGCTGTTGTTGTTCGGGCTTTTGCAACCAGCGATAACTCGCCTCCAGATGTCGGAATCGAGTCCCGCCGGGCTTGTAACGCTGTTTAATACTCCACGCTGTGTCAGGTGGTAGCTTACGTATGCCGGACGAACGATGCGGGTTTTGGGCTCTTTTTTCGCCTAAGTTGTTGTTCGGGCTTTTGCAACCAGCGATAACCCTGCCTCCGTGATGTCTTGAATCGAAGTTCCGCCCGTAGTAACGCTGCGTTTAATACCCACGCTGGCCGTCAGGTGTGTGTTTGCGTATGCTCTGAATGGACGTGACGCGTTTCGCTCTTTTTTTCGCATTTTTCCTGTTGTTGTTCGCTTTGTAAAACCAGCGATAACTCGATCTCCGATGTTCAATCGAGTACCGTCAACAGAACATCGCGTTTCCAATACCCACGCAGGTCAGGTGTGTTTCAGGTGGTATCTGACCGACGACGCGGTTTCGCCTCTTTTTTGGCTTTTTGCCTGTTGTTGTTCGGGCTTTGTAAACCAGAGATAACTTTGGCCTTCAGATGTCGAATCGAGGCACCGTCATTGTAACGCTGCGGTTCAATACCCACGCTGGTGGCTTTTGTAGGTGTTTGCGTGGTGTTCCTGGACCGGACGATGGTTTCGGCTCTTTTTTGGCTTTTTGCCTGTTGTTGTTCGGGCTTTTGCAACCAGCGATAACTTGGCTCAGATGTCGAATCGAGTCCCGCCAACAGTAACGCTGTGGTTCAATACCCACGCTGCGTCGCGTGTGTGTTTGCGTATGCTCGTGACCAACGACAAGGGTTTTCGCTCTTTTTTTTTTTTTAAGTTGTTGTTTTCGGCCAGAACTAGCGATAACTTGGTCTCCGGATGGTTTCGAATCGAGTACCGTCAACAGAATCGCTGCGGTTCATAACGCTGCAAGGTTCTTTGTGTGTTTCAGGCGCCGACGTGACGATGTGGGTTTCAGGTGTGTTTTTGGCTCTTGCTTTCTGACATAACTCATCGAGTCCCACAACAGGGTTTCAGTTTGCTTTGACGGACTTTCTAGTTTGCCTAAGTTTTACGTTCGTCTTGTTTTTCTTTGCCTCAGATGTTGATTCGCAACCAGCGATAACTCGCCTAAATCGATAAGATGTTTGAATCGAAGTCCCGGTCGGGCCAACAGCGGCGATAACTCGGTCCGATTCAATACCCACGCAACGCCGGGTCCACGCGGTTCGTGTGTGTGTGTTTGCGTCTATTCTTTACCTTTTGCTTTAGACGTCGATATACCTATGTGATATATAGATTAACAAAAAATAATGAACATTTTACCGTATTAAAAACATTAATGTCATTACCTCTCGAATGGATACATCCATCTATATTGTACGGACCGCCAAACTTAGCTTCAGTATGGCAAAGTGAATAGGTAAATGCTCCATGAATCAAAAAACGATGGAGGGAAGATCATTTCTAACTTGCACATTATTTCCACTATCTCAGATCTCCATTTTATCTATGTCTTTGACTTGAAGTCTGGCCAAGCATAGATCTCTCAAGAAATTAGAAAGCTCGGCGCAAGGCTTCAACCACACGCTTTTTTAATAAGTCGATAAATGCCACAGGATCACTTTCGCATGAATACGTGATAATCATGACTTTTGAGACCTCAAACTTCAAATTTCTTCAACTTTACAACACCTTGCTATATTCAAGAATATCCATCTGGAGCTTCACCATCGATCCAATTACATATCAATATCAACTGTTCTCTCGTCAAAGTATATTCACTTTTAGGCATTACTGCCTTTACTACCCTCCCCCCGACATACCCACAAATCTTCCCTAATGTTCATTTTGACCAAATCAAGCCTCGACTTGTTGTTGTCTTTGTTCTACCAATGGCATCTATGATCAGATATAAAAATATTATCAAACACGTTCTTCTCAAGATGCATCGGATCTAAACAATGACGGATGCAGAGTGTAGCCCAATAATAAGGTGTCAAAGAACATGGATCTGTGGTGTCCAGCCAGAACCTCACCAGAACCATAAGCTCGCTTAATCTGTGATTCTTCCCGGAGGTGGAAACTTCAAACGACTAATCCAACTCAACACCGCCGACCCGTAAAGACGGCTGTGTACTTGACGTTTCTCTTTTTTCGATTGAATTGTCTACTCATCCATCGATAACGATGTTCAATCGGCAAAAAACTATCCGGATGTTGCGAAGAAACTCATTTTCCCCCATGTTTGAGAGCGACAAATTTTAATCGACCCTATGCACACGGATGATGATAAGCCCCATGAGTCGACCATCCGCCGATCATTCCTAACGCCGGAAGTCATTTATTGTCCACAAAGAAAGTCGCCTCATGTCAAAGTTCGCTTAAGAGATACATCATAAGTTTGAACCCTTTTTTCCCACAACATCTTCAACTCATCAACTAACTACCGAGGTATACATTGATGTCTTTACTCTGACTCTTATCACCCGGAATCAAGAAAGGCATGAACATGTAGGGATCTTTCATGCACATCAAGGCGGGAGGTTATACACCACAATAATCACCCGCCAAGTTGAGTAGGGCTTTGTGTAAGGTCTGCTAAACGGATTAAACCCATCCGTAGCAAGTCCAAGCCTAACATTGCGAACCTCTTCAAAGAAAACGAGGGTGCTTGTTATCAAAATTTTTCCACTCAAGCCCATCCATCCGCCAAAAAAGGCCACCGACCTTCGACTATGTCCCGTGTAGAGTGCCACCTCATATCCCATGCAGATGTATTGACATGAACAAACCACCAAGCCTCGGGGCAATGGGAAAGTAACACAAGATCTTTCTCAAGACGCTCTTTTCCCTTTTTCTTCATACTGCTCACAAGATTCTACTTGTACCACAAATATCACACGACCTCTTATCTTTATCGACATCACCGTAATACAACATACAAATCATTCTCACAAGCATCAATCTTCTCATACCCTAGATTGAGCCTTTTGACCATTTTCTTCACATCATAGTACGAATCCCAGAACTTATTGCTCGCAGTAAACACTCCTTCACAATGCTTAACAATTCATTAAAACCTCTCTCGCCATAGTCATGCTCATTCTGAAGTGTAAAACTTAGTCACAAAGCAGATAAGACGGTGTTTTTCGTGTCTGGCCATATGTTGGTGTCGCCGCTTCATGCAATAACTCATAGAAACCCTTAGCCCCATCATTCGGCTCTTTCTCGACGCTTATCGCCATCCCCGTCTCAGATTCCATCGAAAAGTACGAACCAAAGCAGCCTTCGACTATCATGTTAGTATATACCAAAGTTTTCGCCACCACCGGATTCCGGCTCGATTCATGTTCATCCAACCAGTTTCCCCATGATAGATCCATGTCAGATAACCCCGCTTGAACCCATACGCAAATAAGTCGCACATGACATCACTCCTTTCCTTCCACATTTCATTCACACACCTCTTACAAGGACATCCGATCTCATCGTCACGACTTGCTCAAACGCCAAGTTGAGAAACTGTTTCAACCCCACTACGATACTCGTAGCTAAGCCCACTCCTATCAAGTGGCTACCCACGCTCCATCCAACTTCGATCAATGTACATCTCTTGACAACCGTCTTCGCTATATATATGGAAAGTTAGACAAACACAATCAAGTCTCCAAGTTAATGTATATGCAAGCTTATGAGTTTCCTAACTTCATCTCCCACTCTAACGGGTCAGCTTTATCCCATTTCCGGATGTGTCGCATTTCATCGATGTTAACAACTTGAACACATCTTTACATTTTCGTAATTTTGGCAAGATTCTTCCCATGGTCTTTCAAGTACACGTAAATAGACTAACACATCGTAGTCTAAATATGCACCAAGAACATCAAGAGATATATACTAACCAAAATTCAAAAATATAAAGACGTGCTCAAGTCGTTAACACCGACCTAAGTGAGATCGAAACATACAAGAACAGTCCCAAAACGGGGACTATTTGAGATTCACTCCTACTAAGTGAATCTCAAACGGGTTTCTAAGCTTCCTAAACTATATGACAATATATATATAGAAAGAAATTGAAGTATCCGCTGAATAGTAATTATGATAAATTAAGAAGATTATGTCATTTTATAATTGTAAAAAAATTGACAATGTCAACTATAAAAGAATGTGTTCCAACATATTTTATTTTTAGCAACATAATCAAAAACACTTGACATAATACAGAGACAAATACAGAGCTCAAGGACATAATTATATACAAACTAAGCCCCAACAAAGGATGAATGTTAATAACTATAGAGGTTCGAATGTTTTATTTTTTCCCTTCAATAATTTCTGAGAAACTGCATCGTAAGTTTCAACATCTAATAGTTGAGCTAGAACATAGAGTTATAATTACGTAAGCTTTTGAACTACCTTCAAGAAAGATAATGCTAAATGAATTTGGAAAATCTAGAATATACAAGAATCCATATACACTAATGACTTTAAGTACTTTTGATCAACAAAGGATTTTTTGTATGATAATATTGATGCATACAACAAGAGATAATAATAAATGTAGTTCATTTAGAATCATGTCTCAAAATATTATAAACCCAAGCATGTGTAAAAGAAAAGAGAATCATTATAAACCCTAAATATTATGGAAGGCCCTCTAATCAAGCAATTATACTTGTATAAAAGTAGTTCTTTTTTCTTTTTCAAATCACATAAATAATATAGCTTTATATATAACACAAAACTACGTATAATTAACCCAAGTGTTATTTATATATATGCTCATAATATAGCTTAATTAATATGATAATACATGCCTTTTGTTGAACTTACGTAAAGTTTACACACTTGAAATCATGTAAAAATGACCGAAAATTATTGTTCATATATATTATCGCATATATACGTAGTAAAGTTATAACTAATCAATCACTTGAAATCATATCTTATCACAATGAACCACTATTTCATGGCTTTAGTACAATTATTAAATAAAGGAAATAGAAAAGGAAAACTTGATAAGAAAAGAATGGCAAGGGCCCTTAAGCTTGATAAGAAACACGCAATACAATACACACACATCATTATGCCCTTGATTATGTCTTTTAACATAGGTACTTATCAAAACCAAATCAATTTATGCCCTTTGTTCATTTACACGATTTGAAACATAATGTAATGTTAAGGAAGTTTTAACATAGGTATTATACAATTGAACCGTAATGTAATGTTATTCACCATTACATTATACAATAACATAATGTAATGTATTGTACACGATTTGATAATTCAATTGAACATAATGTAATGTTAAGGAAGTTTTAACATAGGTATTATACAAATTAGGTTACATAACTCAAAAATACCTGCATCTGACTAGACATTTCATCCAAGTCCACATATCTTAGTAATGTGTAGTGATGGCATGATAGTACTCAATCGACCAAAATGGCAGGAACTTCATTTCACCTAATAGTCTAAAAATAAGCTAAAAACCAAAATGCATCTTTAATTTTGGAAACGGATGGAGTATTTGACAACCCAAATTAACAAATGTGATGATAAGTCTCCTATAATAGATAATACATGAAAACCAATTCAATCACGTAAAAATTCATACCCAACAAGTGCCAAAGAATTTGAACACATATACCCACTAAAAGAAACAAAAATCAAAGCTTGAACATTTAGATAATAGCTTGCAATTAGAACACAAAAATTATAAAAGAAAGTAAAGTGCTTATATATACATGAACCGACATACATACTACTAATGGAAGAAAAAAAACATAAAGTGTATTAGAAAAAACTCAGATTAAACCCTAACAAAGAATAAATTAGAATCATTATAAGAAGAAAATAAGTGCAACTTACTAATGGAAGCCAACAATGAGAAATGTAGAACCAGAAATGAGAGGGACAAAATTAGGGGAAAATATTGTAATAAAGATCAGATCAAAGCCAAAGAAAGGGGAGGAGGAAGAAAGGGGAGGCTAAATGGTGGTGGACCGACGGCGAGGACCGACAGTGAACGACGGTGAGAAACGATGGCAACGAATCGACTCAAGATGTTGATGGACGCATTTAGAGAAATAGAGGGAAGGAAATGTAAACGCGAGGGAAGGAAATGGAGAGGAAAAGAAATTGAATCGAGGATTAAAAATAAGACCTCATTCTCGACGGCCAGATCCGTCGCTCATGTACCGCCGCCATGAGTCATTCACGACGGCGCTGCCATCGACTTTAGCATTTATCACCGCCGCCAATGAGTTTTCCTCCACCGCCAAATTTTCGTGACCTTTTTTCACTTGGGAAAGTGTTATTATCGATGACACCCATTCGCGATTTCAAGAAGAAGTCGACAGTAACGTCATTATCGACGGTTATTGGGCCGTCTCCAATAACCCCGTCGCCTATGACATGTTTTTTTGTAGTGATAATACGCCTCTTTTTAAGCCCTAATTGAACCCCCTCCAAGTTACGCTCTAATTCCACTGTTTAGTGAAAAAGTCAGCTCTAGTCAACTTCCAAAGTGGCGCGGCCACGTTGGGAATGGCCTGGAGTTAGGCGCGCTCGCGCTCAAGTAGCAGATGCCATTTTTTGGTCCAAGGAATGGCGCGACCACGCCCAAAATGCACTACAAATTCGCGCTCGCGCCGTTGGTTTTCTACTGCAGTGTCCTCTAGTAAAACGGCCATAACGTTTGATCTGGGAGGATTTATGGGGCCTGCCACCTATCAAATCGAAACTCTCGACGAGCTCTACAACTTTAATTCTCTGAGAATTGAGAAATAATCGACTGATGAAGGTCGAAATTGGGTTGGAAGTGACTGCTATGCAAATAGCCACCCAAAACATTGAAGTTCAGTGTCCGTTGGTACAAAGGTCATAACTCTTGCATCCGAACTTCGATTGGAATGATTCAAGATATTCCGGAAAGCTAAGAAGAAGCTCTGGAACATAATCCAAGTTCCAAGCCAAGAACATGAAATGAACATGAAAGCCCAAACGATGTCCAGATTGTTTTACCTTGCGTTTTTATACCAATAGTCATTCACACAGCTCCCAAGCATATGATCTACAAAATGAACACAAAATGCATGAAAAATAACTAAAAAACATGAGTTTAAGCAACTAATTCAAGTAACAGATACCGGATAAGTAGGTATAAAACCTACTTATCAGCTATCCAAGTTAGATTAAGTTTGAATTGTTTCATAATCTCATATCTGTTTAATTCTGCATAATGTATAACTGATTACAACATCTTGGTTAACGACTTAGATACTGTTGCTTATTTGACCAACGATTTATCTATTAATTTGATACAAATTCCTCTAGTGTTTAATGATTTTTTTGTGGGAGTACTTCTTGTTCGTGTTTTGGAGAATATGATCTAATTTATTATTTAACTATATTGATGTGGCATTTTCCACCTGAATCTTGTATTATCTAGAAACTTATTCTTCTTGCAGATCTAGCAGATTTGGTAGGCTGCAAACTATTCAATGCTCATTGGCAGGGAAAAATATATACATCAGATTTAACTGCAACACTGGTGATGCTATGGGAATGAAGATGGTGTCCAAGAGTGTTCAGAATGTGTTGGAGTTCCTTTAAAGTGATTTCCCGGATATGGATATAATTGGTATTTCTGGTGAGTTCTTATTCTCAATCGAGATTGGATTTCAATCATTAAATTGATAAAATATTAGTGTAAGATGGCTTGGGGCACTAAAATTCTTGCAGATGTATAATTGTTCAGCTTTGTTGAATGTGGAACTCTTTCATAGTTTATCCATTGTAACTACGTTGACATGTATATGACTTTTGTGTGCCATCTGATACTTGGGGCCATCTTCCCTCCCCTTGGATTTTAGTCTATACTATGATTTGGGTAATTAAGTTATTCTTTAGATCACTATGAATCTCTCTCTCTCTCTATATATATATATATAATGACTTTTCTTCAAACTCAATTTTTTTATTTGGTTCTAAGGTAATTATTTTATTGGTTTATGCACTTTTCCATAATGATGTCAAAAGCTAAAATTGCAAGCTATGTGAGTCCTTTTCACTCTTTTTGGTTTAACTTTTGGCTTGACTTTGGATTCAACTTATTCCTTCTTGGAGCATCTATTGACGGGGCTGACTATATCTTTGATTTACTTACTATATACTCTTGGTTTTCTACTTGGTTTTTATTTTCTCTTAATTGCCAAGAAATTTTTGTTCGATAAGAAACCAATTGCAATCAATTGGATTGAAGGCGAGGAAAGTCTATTGTTTGTGAGGCAATTGTTATCGAGGATGTGGTGAAGAAGGTATTGAAAACCCACTGCACCGCTTCTTGTAGAGCTTAACATGCTTAAGAATCTTGTTGGTTCTGCTTTATTCTGGTGTCTTATTGGTGGCTTTAATGCCCATGCCGCCAACATCGACTCTGCAGTTTTCATAGCCATCAAGGCGGACCCAGTATGAAAATATTAAAAGTTCTCACTGCATAACTATGATGGAGGCCATTAACGATGGAAAGGATCAGAGCAAGAGGATGGCTATCGCTACATCCCTCAGTTAGGTGATGAAGTTATGTACTTAAGACAGGTATCTAGTGTCATTTTTTAATAATAAAATTATTTCTAATTCATAAATGTTGAACCTTCTAACTTACTGGGCTTCTTGGGATTTTTCTCAATCTGACCCTTAAATTATTTTTTTGTTCATGTTTACACAAGTTTGAAACATATTCACTTAAATGGCCAAATCATTGATTGTCCCTGTGGTAACTATGGCCAGAGTTGACCCTCAGGTTAGATTCATATATACCAAATTTTGAGGTACTCAAGCAGTTGAGTTATTATTGGTGAACTAAACTATGTGAAGGTACCCATTCCTCTTCTTCCTTTAACATTTATAATGACATAAGCTTGCCACATAAGAAAGTTTTATATTTTGTTATGTATAGATCAATGCTAAAAGGCTGGAGTTATCTATTATATATGAAAATTAGTCATTATCTCAGAAAAGCAAAGAAAAGGGATCTACCCTGTATTTAGTCTGATGATAAGGTTGGAAGTTTTAAAATCTATAATGAATTTATTTTGTCATATTTATATTATGTTTTCTCTTATAGTTGGAAGCAACAAATTTAACCTACCAATTTTTTTTCCATGTGTTATTCTCTTGCTTCTAAAGTATTATGAAATAGGAGCCAAGCCTTGACATTGTAGACTATTTTACATGTGGATCTTCTGGTTATGCTATTTTTGGTGACCTGAATTTGTTAGAGAAATTGGTCATGAAGATAGATGCTCGATATATTTTTGTGGTGGAGTAGGTATGCTTGTTCATTTTTGTTTGTGATGGCTTTGCTACTGATGCTTCATTATAATTTTGGACAACTATCGCTTGTAGCATGCAATATTCCAGTGCCTGACTGAAGATCACGTATTTATCACAGAAAAAGGATACCCTGATATTGTCACAAGGTAACGTAAAAGTTTAAACAGTTCAGGTGAACAATAAAGCTGGTATTGGTTTGTTTCTAGATCTTGTCCTGAAAGTCTATTATTTATTAATTTCTAATTAAGTTAATAGACCTGTTCATGGATTATAAATAATATAATAGCAATCAATACGGATTCATGTGTAATTGCAGGAAGATTTGATAGTGAGCATGTTGGAGAAGTGCAAGCATTCTCTTCCTGTAGTTCAGAGAATTACAGAGAGCACGAATGATGATGAGGTTAATTAAAATATTTGCAGCAGTTTTAGACATAGTCTTATTGTTGATTTACTTTTGTGGGAAAAAGCTGGAAACAAAACATGAAAATTTTATTCTTTTGATTTCCTCTTTATGCAAGCTAGTTGTTAAAATACTATAAGATTGGTTAATATAAACAAATATCCAGACTAATTTTTGGCATCGAAATAGATGTCTTATCTTTGTGAAGTCAGTTTCATTTACATTTTACAATAGTTAAAGTTCCTCATATATTTGCTAATATTTTGTTTAAAATATCACAGCTGGATGTTGCAAGCAATATACTATAATTTTGGTGGTTTTTAATTTTTCTATGATTTAACATATGAAGTATATGCAAAATAGCATATAATCTATTTATGTGTATCATCTGTTTTTCAATATAGTTGAGGTGAAGAGCAGTTCTGATGGTTTCATGATCAAAATGAGGGATGGTCAACATTTAAGATGTGACCATACCAACCCTCGGGGACTATTCTTCATCAGGGACTATTCTTATAGGACCCAATTATGAAGGGGAGGAACTTATCTCGCTGACCTGGGTATGTTCTGCCCTTACCACTTAAAAATTTCCAAGTTATCAATAAATGTGTCTTTCCAATGTCTGCTGCAATTTGTTGAATTCTTGGTAAATAAATCAATGATGTCTTTGATTATAGCTAGCATCTTTTGGGCATATACTGTATGGAAATTTGTCGTCTCAAGAAAAGTTTTTCCATATTGACTAATAGCCTCAACTTTTCCATAAGTGTTATCCTTTCTATATAGAAATCTAAACATTGTTATTTAAGATTGTGTGATGGTATTTAAGATTGTGTGATGCTTGTGGTTGTTAAATGTGACTGAATTCTGACTTGAGGTCAACATATAATAATAATCTATAAGTCTTGTAACAGAGCAATCATATTGTGTGATGGTATTTACCACTATGCTTACTGAAATTAATTCATGAAATGGCCAATTAAGATTCCAATTTTTTCTTGTAACAGAGCAATCATATAGTCGCACTGAAGTTTCTTTTTCTATTTGGATTTGTAGCAAATGATATTGTGATTGCCTATTTGTCTTTTTCTGCTTATGAGCAATACGGTGTACATTAGTACCACGTAGCAACTCTATTGTCTTTGTGTATTGATTTTGGCACTAAGTGCCTCTGGTGATCTATTTACTTTATTTTCCCGAATTTGCTATTATTTTTAAATATGTGCAGGAAGACTGCTTCTACGACCTGCCTTACAGTACTAGGTATCAAATTTCTGTGCTACGTTTACGAAAGACAAGGGACGAAATTATGAAATGTACTCTCTCTATATGTGTAGATATATACTTTGATTGAAGAACTGAGGTTGCTTTAGATGGTTAATTGTAAAGATAATGAATGATTATGTAGCGGATGATTTTATTAAGTTAATAATATTTTAGTTTTTTGTATTTTTGCCATTATTTGCTATAGGGACATTGAGCCAGCCAGGAACACAAAAAGAATGTCCAATTTTGATTTGGCAACAATATAATTCGTTACCAAAGCATTGAACAAGTTTTAATATAGCAACAATTTTTTATACATTTAGCAACAATTTTTCGTTGCTAATGGCATTAAAAATATAATATTTGGCAACAAAAAAGTAACCTAATAACAACGAAGAGGATATTGTTGCTAATACTAACATAAAAGGCAACATTTTTTATCATTGCAAATCATATCAACTTTCGTTGCACATATAAAGAAATGGCAACATATAATGGTGATGCTAATTGACGACTTTTGTTGCTATTGAAAAATAACCAACAACAAACATTTTCATTGCTGATTCAGCATAAAGTCGTTGCCAAATAATATAATCAGCAATAAAAATCGTTGTTAAAAAGCTTACATTCCGCAACAAAAGCAAGCTTAGGCAATAATTTTCTTAATTTACTGCAACGAAAAATGTCGTTGCAAAATGGTGTTAATTGCAACGAAAATGCATGGTCGTTACAAAAAAAAAAAGAGTTCATTTCGTTGCCAATTAGCAGGCTTTTGCAACGAAATGGGGTTTTTAGCAACGAAATTTTAATTATTCTTCAACAATACATTTTGTTGTTAAAGGATCGATGTCTCTGTATGAAAGAAAAATTTCGTTGCAAAATGTATTACTTTTGGCAACGAAAAAAACGTTCATTGCGAAACAATTAGCAACGCGCATTGCGCAACGAAAGACGCAACGACAGTAAAGTCGTTGCCAAAACCCTTTTGCAACGAAATTTGACACCTTTAGCAACAAAAATCGGTTGTTGCTGAAACCCCATTTTTTTGTAGTGGTTATACCCATTATTGAAATAAAATGAGAAACTGAAATGTTTGATTATGTGAGTAGCTTAATTTTAGTAATTTTCAATAAATTAGGTTCTATTTATATAGATAGCCTGGGTACTGCTTATCAATTGGATATAAATATATTGGTGATCCACTAGAGCCTATTAAGGGCCTGTTGGAGCTGATGGACTGGGCTTGGGGCCGCGAGGCCACACGAGGCCATGCCAAGCCTCACGGGGCCAAGCCAAGCTTAGCTGTCGGCATGGTCAGCTATTGGGGGGCTGTTAAGCAAAAATAGGTAGTGCTAGGGAACTGTTAGTGCAACAAAAAAGGTAACTAGACACACTTGGTCAATAAAGAGACTGTTTTGGCTATAACAGAAAAACAAGGGTATTTAACACTTATGTATACAAGAATAAAGCTACAAAATGTTATAGAAGCTATAAATTGCTCAACCACGTTATGAATATCCCTAAACATAAAAGATTATAGAAAGGGACTGTTTTGGGTATAATCTTAAAACATGTTAGCCTTATCACACTAGTTGATATGAATGAATCTTCAAGATACTCAAAAGTTGTATAAATGAGTTAGCAAACTTTGATATAATGCTAGCATGAAAATTGGGTTTAATAAAACATCAGAGGGCTGCCTTGGGTATCATTAAGAGAACCAAGAATGGTTAAAGCAATAGTGTCTTGAATGAATCTATAAGACAAGAAAAGTAAAGATAAAAAGAATCAAAGCAAATTGGAAGCTAAAGTTCTACCCTTACGATAAACAATCATACTTAATTCATGAAATAACTTACGTATTCACCTTGAATACCTAAGTTAGAAGCCTTTGGATGGGAACCTCTTCATAAGTTCTATTTACTTAGTTTTTAACTAATAAATAAAAACAAATTAAAATAAAATAACTCGATACTAAATTTAATAACATTTAATATTTGACATATAATTTATATTAAATATGATTAAGTATATAATTAAATTAAAATATAATATCATACAAATATAATAAAACTTTCATATGCTTATAAGTATGCTCAAGTATATAACTTTTTACTACTTTAATTTGCATTCATTTGTTATTGTTTTGGTCTTATTATATTGGGAATTTGTATATTTCTCTTGGTTTGTGTCTTGGGTGCCTAGAAATGACCATATATGCATGCCGTCATGCATGTGGCTAGTCCATATTATAGGGGAGACTCTGACAAAAAAAATTTGTTGGTCGGGTAGTTGCGAACATTTATAATATTAACGAGCTCTTTATGTGCTTACTAGTATGCTCAAGTCATATGCTTACTAGCTAGTATGCACAAGTTATATGCTTAAAAGTATGCTCAAGTCATATGCTTACACGTATGCTTAAATGTTAATCACATGCTTTCAAGTATGCTCAAGTCATATGCTTACAAGTATGCTTAAGTCATATGCTTACAGGTATGCTTAAATGTTAATCATATGCTTACAAGTATGCTCAAATCATATGCTTACAAGTATGCTTAAACGTTAATCATATGCGTACAAGTATGCTCAAGTCATATGCTTACAAGTATGCTTCAATGTTAATCATATGCTTACAAGTATGCTCAAGTCATATGCTTATAATTATGCTCAAGTCATATGCTTACAATCATGTTATACATTAATAAGCTCATGTTGTATGTAGTGTAACAACCCAATATTTTCTATACAAATAAATTAGAAATTTTGCGTATAAATTTTTTTATTTTTTGTTTTTAATATGGTGTATTATGTCAAACCCTAGTTTACTGTGGGAAACCCTAATTTGAAACTCAATTGTGAGTTTAAGTCTGTTATATAACTGTGTTATATGATTTATGATTAACCCTAATTAACATTTAAATTTATTAATTTCTTGAAAACCTAATTACCAAAATTATAAACCCTAATTGCTAAATTAGCAAGGATAATTATAATTATTAGATAATAAACCCTAATGTTCATGTATGATTAGAACCCTAATCAAATTAAGAAAACCCTAATTATAAATTTTGCAAACTAATTATATTTATTTTAAACCCTAAATAAACAACTTGGGTAACATATATTAAAATTGTTAGGCTATGATTATTGCATGACCCAAAACAATTATGGGAGAAGCCCAAAAGAAATCAAATACAAGCCCAAACTTAGCCCACATAATTAAGGGTATTTTAGACATTTGATTTATCTAATTTATGCATTAAAATAAAAGCTAAATAAAGAAATTAGTAGGTATATACATAGCTGGCCACAATAGGCCTTTTAAGGCAACAAATTAGGCTAATCAAGTTTCCTTAAATAGCTAATGACCTTACTTTCTTACACAAAGTACAATGTTGTCTACACCTCATTGGTGGAAATCTCACTAAGCATACTTAAGAACAAGATAAGGAGTTTTGTCTAATGGACAACACAAATATGGGGATAATAGTTAAATCCCACATTCATTTACAAGACTTCTATAAATAGATTAGGGAGAGAGAAAATGATTCATTTGCTAGCATTTTACCCAACCCTCATTTTTAACTCTCTCAAGCTCTCACCTTCAAAATTTATTAGTAAACCAGTCTCAAATCAAAGCCCCACGTCTACCATGAACAAATCACAAGATCAGAATCAAGAAATCAAAGTTTAAAGGTATAAAACCCTAGCTTGATTTCTGTCCATAAATTCTGTGTTAGATGTTATGTTTGAGTGTTAGAATATGTTGGTTATAGTGTCTAATGATGATTTGGGTTGCTAAATGTTGGATCCATAACATTTAGAAGCTCGGATTTGAAGATTTGCAAAATCTGGAAAAACTTGGTTCTATGGTCTGACAACGAATGTCAGTGGCCACAAATCCTTGCTCGATTATGGTTTGTGTTATTTTTAAGTTTTAATGTGTATCTTGTAATGTGGTCTTTAATCTGCAAAAAGAATCTGGGTCATTTGATGTCTAGAATGGAAGTTATTAACGGTCAAATACCGATTGGTTAAAGAAGATGACCGAAAGAAATCTAGGCAGCCCAGATTATGCCCAGATCGGTCTGACAGCATGTTTGTGTGGCTAGATCTGTCAGGTTTTGCAAGTTCTGTTATTGTTGTTGTAATGCAGTTGTAATCTTGTATATGGACTACAGTTTAAAGCTTCTAGATCATCTAAATAACTTATATATTTGTTGTAGTGACCGGTCAAAGTAGGCAAAAAGATCACAAGAACCGTTTTCTGGGTAACCCAGAAAACGTTTGTGCAGTTTTTCTGACAATCTTTGACTGGCTAATATCTACTAGATCTTTTGATGTTTTGTTGATATTTTGTGTTAGATCTCTTCATTTACATACTGGCTACACACTGAAGTTTATAGAACACAAAAACATTTCACGATCAGAGTGTAGTGGAGGCTCAAAGTGTGACCCACGTTTTGTTCTTCATTTCTGGGTAACCTAGAAATGAAGAACAACCTCTGACAGCCACTTTGATGGCTTAGATCTTTCAGTTGATGCATGATATGAACATGTTTGTTGCTGGATCTTGTAGTCTTACATTAGCTCTACCAGATCTGACCAAAAACAAGTCCAGAAACACAACACACTGATTTACACTTGGTCAAACCCACCTACACGGTATCTGGCTTGAAGATCTGGGTTTTGCATGAAGAACACAAAGAACACCTACATAACGCATCGGTCGCAATACATTATAGGTGGTCTTTAGCAACAGTTTATTTATAAAAATTATATTTTCATTAAATAATTATAGAAAATTAGTTTTTAATTATTAAAATATAAAATAAATTACTAAAAATTATTTTAAAGTCCAAAAATTATATTTTAATTATTTTGGATATATTTCACAAATATTTAATATTTTTGGAATATTAAAGGTATTTAATTTATTTAATAATTATATTAAATAAATTATTTAAAAATGATTTTAATACTTGAAAAATCATTTAAAATTATATTATGGAATAAGAAAATATTTTAAGTTATTTTTAATGACTTTTAATATTTTGTGATGAATTTCATTAATTAATTAATGTTAATGATATTTTAGTTATTTAATAAATGGATTAAATAAATAGATTAAAAATAATTTTATTATATTAAAAATCATTTTAAATAATAATAAGGCATTTAAAGATATTTTAAGTTATAAAATGTAACTTTTAATATTTAAAGGATAATTTCATTAGTAATTTAATATTAATGATATTTATTTAATATTAATGATATTAAATTTATTTAATAATTATATTAAATAAATAGTTTAAAAATGATTTTATTGATTTAAAAATTATTTAAAAAGGATATAAATGAATTAAAAATATTTTAAGTTATACTTAATGACTTTAATATTTTGATAAAGGGTACATTAATAATTAAATATTAATGGTAATTATTTATAAATAATTTTAAATGTTTTAAAAATCATTTAAGGGTAATATTAATACTTTAAAAATATTCTAAGTTATTATAAATAACTTTAATATTTTGACAATGGTTTTATTAATAGTTTAATATTAATTAAATATTAATGATGATAGAATTGTTTGATATTTAAATCATGTAATAATGATTCCTGTGTTTGAAAATTCCTGATAAATTATAATAAATGTTTATTGAGTCATTTAAAATAATATGACTGATATTTACAAATATTGAGTTACAGAATAGAGTCTTAAACTCGATAATTACCCGATAAACCGCTTTAAGATAACTGGACATATTTTAGGAATTGATCTGGACTTAGATATTTTGACTGTATTAATGTTTGTTTGTGATCCAATGACTGTTGAATATGTGTGACAATGTGATTAGGTTATGTGCTGACTGCGAAATGCAATACTATGTGTTATAGTATATTCTTCTAATCGAATGAATGACATGGTTAATGATAGGTGATTACATAAAAGATAAAACTAAGTTGCATATTGTAAGCAGCGCATCAGGCAAGTATCCTACCTTTGTATTTTCTTTAAGCAATGGACATGAGTAAGAATGTTTCAGAATTATATTATTACTGTACAGATTATTAACCTTATATTATATACGCTCATTGATTATCAACATGTTAGTATATGGTAATTCAGATATATATTCTGTTCGTTAATTTCTATAAATGGTTATACAAGTGTCCCCACTTGGATAATCATTGCATTTAATCACATGTTGATACACCTTTGTTAATTGTATATATATATATATATATATATATATATATATATATATATATATATGTTGAATTATAGATTATTGTTGAACAAGATAAAACCTTTGGTTTGGAACCCTGACAAGTATGAACATCCCGTTCATGGAAAAATTTTTATGTGCCCAAGGCAACCAGAGTGGACGATAATATCGTTCTTGTTATGTAGTATTGATCAATACAGGGTACAACGGGCTGATCACCCCCGTGCCCGTAAGTTATGACGGTTTACAGATGAAGTTCTGTTTAACCTTTTCGAAAATAAAAACAATGTTCATAGTATGTCCCCTTAACCCTATTTATAGTCAGTACGTAGTTTCAAAAATTTGAAAGAGGGTTGTTATGTTATTATTATCGGTTTAGATTACTTCACAACTATTGATTTGTTGTAGAAGAGTAGTATAACGAAAGCATTTAAATTCTTTCAGCTTATATATATATATATATATATATATATATATATATATATATATATATATATATATATTTGTTATTACTTGCTGGGCACTCAAATGCTCATCCTTGCTTAATTTAAATGTTTTCAACTAAGTGTGAACAATCTGAAGGCTCTGCTAGAAAAAAGGGAAAGGGAAAGGTTGCTGAATGATTTCAATGTTATCTTATGTAATAGTTTAATATTATTAAGACAATGTTATATATTTACTATCATGTATTGTAAGGAATGATTAAAGGTTACGTACTTGGGAGCTAGACTTTGATAGTTATGAAAATTAAGTTTAATATTTTATTATTATTAGTATTATTTCGCTCATAGAAATGGTATCGTGAAGCACTGAATTCGGGTTTCAAGTACCCAAGTTTGGGGGCTTTACAGGTTGGTATCAAAGCTTTAGGGTTAGAAACCTTAGGTGGGATAGACCTTAGGCTATAACCTTAGGACAGGGGGAAACGTTGAAAATACAAATAACTCATATAGAGTTTATAAAGAGATGAATTGACTAAATTCATCGTCAAACAAAATAAAGATAACTTATATGAAACTATTATTTGCTGTGTGTATATACTATATGCTAATCAAGATAATTTATGTGTGTAGATGTCTAGTGGAAAAGGCTTGTTATATGTTTATAGCATGAAGAATGATCAAATCCATACCCCCGAGCTAATATCGAAGCCAATAGCTGAAATAGAGGCTCACAATGAAAACAACTCAGACGACGTGGTTATTATAGAAAACGTAGTACCAGATCCGGAGATGGTGGAGCTGACAGATAGTGATTCAGACACTAAAGTTGAAGCTGAATAAGCATCAACAAAGGTGTAGGATCTGAGGAACAAGGTTTCTTCTCTGGAAAAGTTGTTAAATAGTCAACTGCGTCAGGCGTTAATAGAAACAATGGAAGAACAAGATAAGCTTAAAATCCAAATTGATCAGATGGGAGCCACAAGCAACACATCGTGTGCAGCTTCGCGTAAGAAGGGGAAAAGAAAGGTAGAAGACCATGACTTTGGAAAATCCGATAAGAAGAAAGGGAAAAGAATATGTTACCTTTGTGGCTATGAGGGACATACCACTCTGTATTGTCCCGACTATAAATCAGGAGCATGTTTTATCTGTGGGATAGAAGGTCATCAGGCGAAAGGTTGTCCAAGAAAAAGGCGTAGTGACTAAGTAGTATAGGTTCTGTTGTGTAGGTCTATTTAAGGTTAAGTGTGTTTGTGTAATGTAATGTTCCCAACTTTTGGTATTGGTCAAGGCAGTAAATCTCGACTTTTGTAGTCACAAAGGGATGAAAGACGTTTAAAGCAGTATGTGCTATGCTATGTAAAGTATTTGCTAAATGAATATGAATCTAAGTTTGAGTAATGAAATGAGTTAATATACTAAACTTATATGATAAGATTTAGAATGTAAAGAATAATATATGATTTTACTTAACCAGATAATGCCGCCAAGACGTCAAACTCGAAACCAAAGGGCAGAAGAGTTTGTCAATAATGTTGAAAGACAACAACAAGCAGACCCAATACAGCACTTTGCAAACATGGTAGCACGAGCTATGCAGCAAGGAATGCCAGTCGCAGGGAACCATCCGGACAACCGCTTTGCAAATTTTAAAGACTTCAAGGCTGTAGGACCGCCCGAATTCAAAGGGACAACTGACCCTATTGAAGAGCAGACTTGGATTAAAGAGATTGAGAAGGCGTTCGTGATAGCTAGGGTAGCTGAGGGGCAAAAGACCACTTTTGCCACCTACATGATGAAGGGTAAGGCAAATTTTTGGTGGGAAGCGAATCAGGCGAGGGCAGGAGAAGGTGTAGTTACATGGGATAGGTTTAAGACACTGTTCTTCGAGAACTATTTCTCGTCCAGTATGCAAGTTAAGATGGAGGTGAAATTTTTAGAGTTGAAGCAGGAGAATATGACGGTGTCAGAATACGCCGCAAAATTTAATGAGTTGGCTAGGTTTGCTCCGCATCAAGTTGATACGGAGGCTAGGAAAAGCGAGAAGGTTTGGTGGGATTAAAACCCGGCTCTCAACAACAAAAGGTATGTATTGCAAATACCTACATTTGCGGCAGAGACTCATGGAGAAGGCTATTATTATTTGAGGAGAGGGAGTGAGGCCATGAGCCTCTACAACAACAAAGAGAGAAAGAACAAGAGTAAGGTCAAGGAACTGGAAAGGTGGAAGTTAATAGTGGGAGAAGCGGTGGTGGTAGAAAAAAGGAAGGGAAGCAATTTTGGAAGTATTAGGGTGAAGCGAGAAGGAGTTAAGAAGTAAGGCAGTGCAAGTGTGGAAACTGTGGAAAAAACCACTGGAGAGAATGTTTGAAGGGAAGTTTGTGTGCTACAAGTGCAAGGCGGGGAGGGTCATATCTCGCTTAACCGCCCAATCCAAGAATGAAAAAGTGGATGTTTTCTATGTGGATCGACTGAGCAAAAGGTGAAGGATTGTCCGAAGAGGAGGACGGAGGCAGGGAGTGTGAATACTAGCAAGGGCAGTGGAACTCTAGCAATCACGGGACCAACGTCATCTAGCAAGCCGATGAAATCAACAGCAAGGGTCTACAACATGACGGTCCAGGATACCATAGCAGCTGGTGGTGTAATTCTTCTATTATTCCATTATTTATTATTATGTTGGAATATCATGTTCATGCGTTTTGGACGGACTGGTTAAAATCTTTATTATTCTCG
Organism: Panax ginseng; assembly: GCA_020205605.1. Taxonomy (NCBI): domain Eukaryota; kingdom Viridiplantae; phylum Streptophyta; class Magnoliopsida; order Apiales; family Araliaceae; genus Panax; species Panax ginseng. The sequence continues at coordinate 66,355,930 of CM035132.1, read as the reverse complement.
TTGGAATATCTTGTCATGCATTTTACGCTGCGGACACGGGTTCCATCTTTATTATTCATTTGAACATCCCGCTTGCGGTGTAATTTACTTTGACACGGTTCATTGTTTATTATTCTATTGGAATAACTTTGTACATCTGCAAGTACCGCATGCATGGTGATTTCTTTTGTTATTCCATTCTTTATTATACTCAGTTAGTTAAAGTTTTGACTTCTATACTCCATGAAATTAGAGGAATATCCTTGATATTTGTGCTTCATCCAGTATCTTTTCATGGAAATATTCTTCTGAGCATTCTTGAATTTTACTCTACAAAGAAGTATCATGTTGACAATTTGGACTTATTAGTTCCTGAATAAATTAATTCTTGAACTTATTTTATTGAATTCTTATATCATTGTCATCATCCTCATGTTTATATTTTTTTGAAAGTCATCTGTATTTCAGTAGTGCATGGATGGACTTGGTATGATTATGACTAGGGATTATTCGGTGTAATCATAACCGTAATGTTACAAATGATGTGATAAAAGTCCTCATTGGCCCGTAGTGCATTGATGAACAGTTGTTGGTATGATCATGACCATTGATGAATACAGGAATATCCTTGGCCCGTAGTGAATGGATAATTTGTGGTTGTGATATTAATGAATATCCTTGGCCGTAGTGCATGGATGATGTGGATTATTTATTAAGCTGAGTCCCAGCGATATAAGTGATGAAAAACCTTTTAAATCATTAAAGATAGTAGATTTTATTCTCTACTTGACTCTTTTAATGGATTGCTTATTTCGCTACAGTTAAACTTGATGTCTATTGTATTTTATCAGTTTAACATTGTTGAGGACTAATGATAATTTATTCTGCATTATCTTAGTCATAATATTTCTTACTGGGCTAGTTGAGCTCACCCTTACTTTCACTGTTCTCTTCAGGAAATGAGAACGTAGCCGGGACTAGTCAGGGAACGGAGTGATGGTCCAGATGATAGAATTAGTAGTCCTCACTATTCTGTTAAATAGTGTGACAATAAATGTAATGAGGACTTATTCTGAGAGTGGATATTGTCTAGAAGACAGTATTTATATTAAAACTCACAGCTCTTTTATTGTATATTAAAGTTTGTATTTGTATTCTGTACCATGTATTTGGCGACTCAGAATAAGTGATGTATACCTATTATGTGGGCGTCACACTTGGGATGTTGCAACGAAAACAAATTTCAACCTTAGGGCGGCGGTTATGTGGACTATAAGTGACTTCCCAACTTATGGTATGTTAGTTGGATGGAGTACACACGGGAAGTTGGCTTGTCCATATTATATAGAGCATACAAAGTCTTTCAATTTATCAAACGGTCAAAAGCCTTGTTGGTTTGACTGTCATCGTCGGTTCTTGCAGGTAAATCACCCGTTTCGAAGAAATAGAGAACACTTCAGGAAGGGAAAGTAGACAATGATATGCTTGCATCGTGATTATCAGGAACGAAGATGCGAGACCGTGTGATGAGATTGTCGGTCATCCCATTTGGAAAGATTGTTGCCATAAACATAATCAATGGGTTTGGTGAATCTCCTAACTGGGTTCGGAGAAACATCTTTTGGGAACTGCCTTATTGGTCTACAAATTTGATTCGTCATAATCTAGATGTGATGCATATTGAGAATAATGTGTTCGAAAATGTGTTTAACACCGTGATGAATGTTACAGGGAAGACAAAAGATAATGATAAGGCACGATTGGATATGAAAGATATTTGTAAGCGTCCTGGATTAGAACTTTATGAATCTCCTAATGGTAAGATTGTCAAACCGCATGCAAGGTACAATTTATTCAAAAAGCAAGTTAAAGATGTGTGCACATGGGTTAAGTCTCTGAAACTACTAGATGGATATGCTTCAAACTTTGCAAGGTGTGTTACGGGTGGGAAGTTGTAAGGGATGAAGAGTCATGACTGTCATGTGTTTATGGAGAGACTCATGCCTATAGCATTTCGGGATCTGCTTGATAAACCAATATGGGATGCTTTGACGGATCTTAGTCATTTCTTCAAAGACTTATGTTCAAAAACATTAAATGAGAAGGACATGTCTGTACTTGAGAAGAACATCATAGAGATCACGTGTAAACTTGAAAAAATATTCCCACCTAGTTTTTTTGACTCCATGGAGCATTTGCAAATCCATCTTCCCTATGAAGCTCGTGTTGGGGGTCCAGTTCAATATAGATGGATGTAACCTTTCGAGAGAGTGATGGGAAACCTTAAGAGGAAGGTGAAGAATAGAGCTTATGTCGAGGGGCCGATATGTGAGGTATATAGTTTCGATGAGATAACTACGTTTTTCTCAGACTATTTTCCAGACGAAGTCTTGACAAAGGCCAATCGAGTCTCGAGACATAATGATGGGGGAAATGTTGAACTAAATGGTCAGATTTCTATATTTGGTCTATCGGGCCACGCTTATGGAAAAGGGAAGCGCATATTCCTCTCTGAGCCAGAATTACATGTTGCACATACTTACATTCTTCTCAATTGCGAAGAGATTGACGAATTTGTGAGGTACACATGTAAAATTCATATTTATCCCTTAACTTTCAATGAAATGTAATATACATTCCAATATGTTAATGTTTATAACATTGTATAGATTGTATGATGACGAGTTAAAAGTGAAGCATCCTTTCATAACTGATAAAAATATTCAAATCAATCGTGATAAAAAAAATTTCACTTTGGCTAAAGGATAAAGTAAGTTAAGTTACTTAAGCACGACATATATATATATATATATATATATATATATATATATATATATACTCCATATTAACTATGACTTCATTTAATAGGATGGAGTTTTTGTAGGCTTTGATTGAGGGATCAACGATTCTAGCTAATGTACAAGTCCTGGCTATGGGACCAGACAGGGACCAAGTCAGCCGCAATGGTTACAAAATAAATGGTTGTGAATTTCATACAAAGGTATATGGGCGCGGTAAAAGAACAACGAACTCTGGAGTGTGTGTCCAAGGAGATTGCTACAATGAGCTTGGTCGTGCCTTTTATGGGGAGATTGAGGAAATCGTAGAGTTATCGTACAAGGGCACGTACGGGGGCCATATTAACTTATTCAAGTGTCGTTGGTTTAATTTAGAAAAAAGGATACGTGTTGACAGACATGGAATCGTCGATATTGACCTCCATATGTCTACGTACTCCAATGAACCGTTTGTTTTACCAACTCAAATAGTACAAGTATACTACACTCCTAATCCTGTTGGAAAAAGGGATAGACCATCTACAGATTGGCAAGTTGTAATTCATACTGCCGCACACAGTTGTGTAGAAGTAGTTGATGGAGAGATTTATCAAGAGCAGATGCTTCATAGACAAACTATAATAAATGTGGAGGACAACAATGAAGTAATCCAGTTAGATGGTGGAGATGAACCACATGAATTAGATCCTGAGTCAATACTTGTGTCAGATGACGTTGATACTGAGGAGGAAGAGTTGTTGACTGACACTGACACTGAATATGAAGCAGATGATGGTTATAAATCTACAATATGTATACAAGATGATTCTGACTTAGACATTGACATTTGAACAAATGAAATGTATGTTTAGTATTACATGTTCTTTATATCATTGTCATGTATATGTACTTAACTATTTAATGAAATTTCCTATCATTATTGTCATTTTATATTCATATATGCATGTAATCATCAAATATATTTTCATACTAACATCTTGAAATTTGTAATATATAGATGGCTTCTGAAGCAGCACAAAAAAAGTGTGGCTTGGGTAGGGGGCCTAATCATTTGCCAAAGGCCCCTACTAATCCAGATGAACGGATTCTTATTCAGATTCTTCCTCCTTCGAACAGCATGTACGTCCACATCATTTATACATAAGCATTTTAGATTCCATTGTTGCAGATATATAACTAATGTAATTTGCTTTAAATATTATAATATATCTACTTATCTTTGATGTAATTATTGTATATTATAGTGATTTTTTAGATAACAAGATCGTCAAGTGCATTTCACAGCTGTACTTATAGAATTGGCCCACACATATGATTATGTGGGCGAGCACACCTATCGGCCATAAGGATGCAGTGTGGGCTAAATTTCAGGTATGTTTTTTTAATTATGACAGATAATATAATTATCTAAAGAAAATTGTTTAGTAGTGTTGGATTATATGTTAATAGTACCATTTTAATATTATTATTGTTATTTTATTTATAGAATACGTATAGATGGGAGGACGCGCAAGCTTCAGTGATACAGACACTATTCTGGCAGAAGTGCGTCATCCGCACCAAAGACAATTTGAACAAAGAATGACAAAAAGCCCTACACAAATGCATCGATCGACTATCCAGGCCAGGGAGAGGAGTACATGCACGAGCATAGCCCCTGGTGGTGCACCCAGTCCATATGGGCTGAGATGTATGCCCAATGAAGAGCTGGGAGCTGGGTCAAAAAATGTAAGACTACCGCCACTAATAGATCATCGGGTGTACCTGATGGAGAAAAGGCGAAAGGAACTCACAAGGGCGACAGTATATCACAGTTGTAGCATATCACTGCCAGGGTACGTATGAATACTATGTTTACAAGCATGAATTGTAGAATATCACATGTTTACTTAGTAATATTGGAATATGCTTTGTATAAGAGTCTCAGTCTCAAGGTCAGCCTATCCATTGGCTGGATGTGTACGTGGCCACTCGTGATGGTCTTTCTGATGCTATCCAGATGGTGGTAGTAAGTTTTAATAACTTTGATCTTGTTTTTTAAGTTTTACGACATTCTTTAGAATTTTATATTTATTTTTAACTATTTAATTGTTAACATGATGACATTATAATTACAAGCGTTTATTAAATGAGCGATATCCTGAAGGCACCCCACGTCCGCCAATTGATTAGGAATTGTGGGAGAGGGCGTCTGTTGTGAAGAAGAACTACGTCAAAGGTCAAGGAAAACGACAACGCCCAACCTTCAGTGGCTCAGGCAGCTCCGCTACCCATTCTTCACAGTCATTGAGTCATCCAGCTATTCATACTCCCGGTGACTGTGTGAGAGCTATATGTAGAGATTGCGATCTTCTTCGTATACTGGGCGGGCATCTGGTGGCTCTGAGTCCTGATGAGTTAGCTGATGTAGTGGTGGCAATAACAGCATCACATCATGGGGATGACGACGAGGTAATCAATCTTATTTATTACAATCAAATTAGTGACTTATATATATGTATATATATACATATATTTTTGTGTTTGATTTGTTGTATATTGTCATAATACCAGTATAAACATATATACTATATATGTAACTTATTTTATTATTTTGTTAATTACAGGGTGATCAACCAGAAACTAATTTGGACAATGACGTATGACAATCGGCTTAGTCTTGTTTTGTAGTTATTTATGAACCTTGTACTTTTATATTCATTCTTTGGATGACTGTATGTTACTTAAAGATTAGATTTGTTTATATTTATTCAGTTCATATTGATTTTTAAATGTTTATATAGTTTATACTAGTATACTAGTTTGGTGTATGTATGTCGGTATATGGATGGATGTTTATATTGTTGTGCATGTTTATATTGTTGTGCATGTTTATATTGTTGTGCATGTGTGTTGGGATATAAAGCAGGTGCAAAACAAGTACAATTTTTTGGGAAATCTACAAAACAAGGGAAAAATATTTTTTGGGTTTTTATACATCAGCGACCGCATGCGGTCGCTGATAATTATTAGTGACTGCTAATCACATGAGGGTATTAGTGACGACATGCGGTTGCTGATGGCGGTCGTTAACACGTGGCCCATGTCAGCCTTTGGCCTTGAACCATGCTGACTCAGCTTAGCAACGATTTCAGTCGCTAATATCAATTGTAGATACTTTGGTCGCTAATAGTGGTCGCTGATGTGCATTCCAAATGATGACGATTTTATCGACGACCTATCTCAGAATTGTGGTCCGGGCCGCAGATGATTATCAAATGACCGATGGTATTGTCAGAATTTATGCCATAGAGGCCAATTATTTGATATAGTAGCTTAACATTTTGATTTATATTTCATTGAATAAATGAATGATTTTATTATGGTTTTATTTACTGCGTTATATAAATGTTAACATAATAAAATTCCTTAGAATAGTGATACAAATTATATAGTTTCAAGTATGTGACTTGAACATGAGATTATATAATTACAATTAGTATAATTGCTCTTAAATGTCCCTAGTCGAGTATCATTTTTGATGGGACAACAATGATATATTGAGACTAGTATGTGGATTGACTAATGAACAAATCTCATTGGTCATAAATATATGAGATATTGAGTCAATACATAGGTACATGTTAGAGAACGATGTACTGGACTGAGAATTCTACGTGGAGCATTATGCAAAGTGTCATTAGCGATTCTCATAATGATAATGATGTAATGATCCTCCAACCTGAAATCATTATATTGCTGCACGGGAATTTATGTACTTTGATATCATTAAAAGTCACCTTTAATAGGGTGGACAATAAAGGTGATTATTGGGTACATCATAAATAGTGTGAGGAATATGAGTGATCTCGATGGAATTTAACCCTCCTATATATTAGGGGTGATATCCATAGGCATCTTGATTGAGTAGGATTATGAAATGCATGGCCATGCTCAAATAGTGATTTGTTTCATATAGTCTACTCATTGATCAAGAAAACTTAGATTAAATTATGAAGAGTATGACACATTCCATGACTCGAGTTTAATCTAGGATGTCAAGGTTAAAAGGATTAAATTACATTGAAACATTGGTCACAAAAAGGTTGCATCGAATCATCGATCTTCTTATTACTTGGGTAGTAGTGATGAATTACTAGATGCTGCTCACTGTTTATAATTTTATAATATGATTTTAAAATTATTGCCAACGTAATAATAACCTATAGGGTTACACACATAGAACGTAATTAAAAAAAAATAATTTAAATTGTAAGAATTTAAATATGTTAATATAATTGATAGTATTTAAATTACGAATTTAAATTAATAGGATAATTTATATATATGTATATTAATTAAGTAAGACTTAATTAAGAAATAATATAAATTTGGATTTTATTTTTTAATTAGATTAGGTTTTGATTAATTCCTTTTGACTGCTATATGTATATGATATATCAGCCATTTTTAGGAATTGCATCATAACCTAAAACCCTAGCCGCTCTTAGGGAGAGATTAGAGAGAAAAATTTCAAAAATCCTGATCCTTGGTGGCTATTACCACAGTTCTCTTCACTGCAGTTCATGTGACGATTCGTGGGGCGTTCACGTGGATACCTTAGAGGCGCAGTTCTGTTGGATTGCGTTGGAGATTCGAAGCCATTTCAGAGATTTTTCTATAATCGGTATAAGATCTAAACCATTGAATTAATTTGTTTTCGCATGGATCCTATTTTAGGGTTTCAGAATTGTCTTTGAATATTTTAATTTCCGCTGCTTTTATGTGCCGAAATTCCCTATAGAAATGTGTATAAAAAAATAAAAGAAGTTATCGTCTGTACCTGTTAATGAAAAGGGAAGCCAATCAATCCAATCAGTCTTTATATACTCATTCTCAAGAAGAAACATACTGAGTAAGGAAGTCCCATATTAATTATAAAATATAATATAAAACAAATCAATAAATATGGGGGTAACTTCTTTAACTGATGTTTTATGGTTCAAATTTCATTGTTATTTTTATTTTGTAGGTACATGTGATGATTACTTGCTTTGATTAATTATGGAGGATGAAAAGAAGATTTATCAAATCAAGAAATGCTTATAGAGATTTGGGAGGAAGCATGTAGACTCAAATATGTAGTTTTCATTTTTTTAATGCAATGTTTACAATTAAGGGTACTCTTTTTCCTTCGTTTGAGATTTTGTCCCATTGGGTTTTCCCCAACTAAGGTTTTAATGAGGCCAAAAAGTGTTCTTATCTTTTGTAAATTCATATAATTTTAATAAAATTAATCAGTTGATAATTTATTTATTTATTTAATTTATATGAAGGGGCACACTTGAGAAAATTTTCCATTAGCCTTAAAAAACCCAGCACCGGCTCTGCTAACCCATGCCATGCCTTGACATGCCAAACCCAACATCTATGCCATGCCCAACGTTTGTCCAACAACGTTCTTACTCGATCATGCCCAACCCATGATGAATATTTGGTTCAATCCAAGCCACCAATCTGATGTTTGACATTTTTTAGGGAGCCCAACAATGTCCCAACGTCCAGCACGCTTCGCCCAAGGCAGCCCATGGTCCCGGGTGACCTTCACGGACCACCCCCCCTATAGTAGCACTTATGAAAATTTCCAAGTTGCCACGAATAGACATCAGACCTGTCTGAGGAAACATAATGTAAACCTTCTAGATTTTCTAATTTTTTGACATAGCTCATTTGCTGCACAATGACCCAAGTTGTTGCCTAGTATCGCCCACTGCTACACAACATTGCTCATTGCTGCTCAAACAACTAAGTGTCAAACTGATTGAAGGTGAAGCGCCTGGTGCCCTTTAGTCGCAGCAGACGTCTGCGCTCACCGCCGCATTAACGATACCTTACCTCAACAAATGAGTGACAAGGTTTAACTTGACATACTATCTCAACGTCCCACATACTAAATGTGTGTCAACTCACTAAAAGACTAATAATTATCTACAAGAGATATCAATATATTTTCCTCTTCTATTTTCTAAACTTTTCATATTTCAATGCTTACTTAACCTTTACACATTCCAATGCACTTTATTTTTAACTATTAAAAGATTTACATTCTTTAATTACCCCACGTACATAGATTAAGATAGTTACTAGCTACTTGTGGAAACTGTCTTTTGGGACATGCATGCATGCATGCATGCATGCATGTATGTCTTTTTGGTGTTTTTGCAAATAGATTATTGAAAAGTGAATAGGTTTTTTTAGGTATAATAAACATGCGCTTATAATTAAGAGTAGTTACGCTAAGATATGTAATTTAAATAACTTATACAAAACTTAAATTTGAAAAATAAAATAAAATGTCACGAGAAAAAAAGTTTTACATGTTGTCTGAGATACCAATTCATTTGTTTTTTTGGTACTTAACAATGATTTCATACCAAAACATATATCTACATATATAACTTGGAAAAAATTTCTATATATTACGATAAAAATACATTAATTTTTTTAATTCTGAGTAGACACATCAATAATAATATCATAGAAGGACTTCAGAGTAATATGATAACCGAAATTCATAATAATATATACCGGAAGTTGATATTAATTGGATAAAAAGTATGAGAATAGGGTAATTATTTTTATTTAGAATAAATATGCCCTTGTTAATAACATATAAAAGGAAGAAAATTACAACTCACAGTATTATGGATATATTTGTCATGTCATTAATAACATATAAAAGGAAGAAAATTACAACACAGTATTATGGATATATTTGTCATGTCATTATTCTTTTTGTCCTATGAATATCAAATCAACCACTTGAAATACCCTTTGTATTAGAACGTGGTAAGACTCCCATTTTTACGTTACTATTAGAACAAGATTATTGAAAAATAGTACTACTACTACTACTACTCTCTTACGTTATAAAATAATCAATTTTTTTGTTATATAAAAAGAGTAATTTTTTATTAATTATTAATGATATTAAATTGCATAATTCTTTTAAATTTGTCAATCCATCATTACTAAACTAAAATATTAAGTATTATTTTTAAGTGTAAGCATTGGAAAAAATATACATTGGGAAAGGAGCGGCATTTATTTCAAAACGCATAGTAGTAACGACAATGCTTCTATCACATAACAATGCTTCTATTACATAAAAAAAGTTTATATAATGCTCACATATACATACATATTATGGGTCTCCACTTGACACGTGGGGCTCACAAATGTGCATGTGTATATAAGCATTATGTGAGCCTTTTTTTTATGTGAGAGTAACATTATTTTAGTAGTAAAACAACCTAAACATACAAAGACGTACCATAACCAAATAGTAAATAAGAGGCTTAAGAGCCATAGCCACAATCAAAACCCTAACAAGGTCTCCAGCCCCTCTTCCACAACACTTGACAAGAACAAATTGTTCGAATTCCTGGCTGAGCAATTTCCACGAATCTCCCCTTGTGAGCCTGTCAACACTTTCAACTGCCCCATTTTTAGCATCCCAATCACAAATTTCTCATAAAACAAGGTCTGATTACTAGCAAAACTCGTGACAATGCCTCGAGTCCTATTATTCGTGTACAAGTCCTGGTCCGACGTAAACAGTCCTTGTCGGTTCATTAGGTTCACATAATACCTATTATCGAACAAATTTGGAGTTCGAATGTCTAGGTTTGTGGTGTTATCGATGGTTGAGTTTTCTGGGCAAGTGATTTTAAGGTTCCTTGCTAAGGTTTGATTCATGGACGGGTCTTGGGTCGGGTAGAGCCTTTTGTTGAAAGAAGTACAGTGGCCAATGCCAATGGTGTGACCCCCGGAAAGTGCAACGACATCGTTGGGGTCGAGGTTTTTGGTGGCGAGAGAGGCGAGGATGGCGTCTGCATTGGCTGATGGTGGAGGAAGGTTGGCTAGTGTTTCATTTCTGGTTGCGAATGTGAGTCCGTCGCGTCTTCCAAAGGGAACTCTATAGTTGGGACCACCGGACTACACAATTCAAGAAAATTAGAGATGCTTTTTCAAACCATGACTTTTAAGAAATTTTATATTATTCAATATATATATATATATATATATATATATATATATATATATATATATATCCTAATATTTGCCAGGATTACAATAACAATGACATGATCATATTTAATTAACTTAAAACTTAAGAAATAATGTTAGAAATTTTATGTGTATAAATTTTACGGACTAATAAAAAAAGTGTATATTTGATTTTGTAACAAAGGGAATATGCAATTCTAGCTTGTTTCTAATTAATACTTCTTCATTTATTAATTATTATTGACTTTAAAATTAATTTGAAATATTTTTAAACTCAAAATTATGATGATTTATTAACAATTATGAAATAATAAATTTTCAGAATGAAATACTTAATGCTAGCCTGTTTCTAATTAATATAATAATTATTTGATCATGCAGCTTGATGTTAATTATAGTACAATTGTTTCAATGAGTTCAAATAAATTTTTGTACACCTTAGTGAAAAAAATAATAGTTTTACATGATCATACCCTAGATATGCTTTATCGTATTTAAAAAACATGTAAGAAAGCTAACTGACCATATTCATGAACAATTTTTGGTGATTATTATAACATTTGTTCCAAAATAAGGGGTGTATTTTTTTTAGTCAGTTATAAAATTAGAAATATATTTAAAATACATGATATTTTTAATTTGTCATTTACTTTTTTATTATCATTTTTAATATCACACCAATAAAATTAAATTCCAAATAAATACTAATATTATATTTTATAATATAAAATTATTATTAAAACTCATCATTTTAAAAATTAATTTCTAATTTTAGAATAGAGGGAGTGAATACTAGTAGGTTTCAAATTAATTGTCGAATATGACTGGTGTCCCAACGATTTTAAAAATACGTACCACATTTACCCAACGAAAAGACAATTAAATTGAAGGAAGTTAATATAGAGGACAAGGACGTGATTTGGTGCCAACGAAGACTAACATGAGTCAAGGCCACCACGACACTACGCAACCAGGAAATTATTGTACGTAGTGATATTGGCCTATCTACCTACCAGTCAGTATAGGTTTTATTGTGGATGATAAGTTAGTAACACATCACTTATCTCGTTAGCTAAGCTTTAATTAGGGTTAGTTATATATGGATCATAAGATTAGTACTGATCATGCTGTTACAGTTTTTTTTTTATACCAAAATTGAAGATACAGTTATGCATAGTGACTATGAAAATCGTAATATATTACGCTATTCGTTTCAAATTATATGATTATTATTGATTTTTAAAAGTAGTAGTTTTAAAAAAAAATGTACCCGTAATTTTGAAACCAATTGAGTATCTTACTATGTTGTATACTCTTTTAGTTTTTGAATGTTCCAAGTATAACATATATAATGTTATGTTTGGATTATAGGAATGAAGGTGAGAATGAAGGTGACTCATTCACATGGAATGAGAATAATTGTGTTTAAATAAATTTTTTATTGAAATGGAATAAACCATTCTCATATTCTTGCCAAATTTGTGAATTTTAGTCTTAGGTGATGATATAGAATGACTCAATTCAACTAAAAATAGACAAAATCATTCAATCTACCATTTTATTCTCTTCTTTATTCTAATCTTTCATTAATTATATTCTTTCAATTTAAACGTTGTATAAGAATTTATTTAGATTTTACCAAAACAACAGCATCACGAGCAGCAAGAGCAGTAATATCAGCACATGAGACGACTCTGCCACATTGGTTGTGCACTAGTCTACGAAGCTCTTCAATAATCCTGAACGCTCTTGCCCTCAAGGTAAGGTTTGGAGGGGCATCCTTCTCGCTTGGTCCACTAGCAGAACCGTCCAACAGTACGGATCCATCACAACCCTACATCATTATACATCAACCAATTATAACTAGCAATCACATACTATTTTTTGTTTCCCAAAAATAATCCTATTTTACATTCATAAACTTTTAAGTTATATTTGTGTTTCACGTTTAAACCTAACATAATACTCCCTTCGTTTAAAATAAAATAAAATAAATAAAGCACACTTTTCATATGATCATATCTTTTAAGAAAAATAAAAGTAAGAAAAACAGAATAAATAAAATTTTATTTTACCCACAATGCACCCTACATAATTACGCTAACAATTCTCTATTTTTTCCTAAAAATATGAACCATAATTACGTACTTTTGAGGATAAATAGACTTTATGACATTTTAAGGGTTTTTTTGATTGGCAAGAATAAATTTAATTAAAAAACCCTAAAATCATACAATATGTGACAAATTCAAAATATATGAATAAGACCACAACAGAATTACTCATAACAATCAATAGGCTATATGCTTAAAACCCAAATACAAACCTTTTAATAATGGCATATTAATCTCTAATAAAGTTTTTGATTCTAAAACTAATTAAAATCTACATTTTTAGAGTAGCTCCTTAGAATAAAAACTGTTGATAACATTTTAAATATGAATAGCTCATTTTAGACATCATTTATAGGATAAATTTATTTCTGTACTTTTTTCCTCTTTTTTTATCAGTAAAAAAAGAGTTCAGTCATTTTTTTGTCAGATGAAGGGAGTAAGTGTTTAGCATAGTACCGGTGGCATGTTAATGGTATCTATATTATAAAGGCATAGGTCATGTGACAGCTTCAAGAAAAGTATCCATTTTTCTTCTTTTCCCCAGAAAAATTTGGTAATCTTACACTTTCATCCTTTTTAATTTAATTTTTTAATATTTTCTAATTATATTCCCTAAATTTAATAATTTTTTTTATTATATCCTAATGTTAATTGCCCACGTAACGCAGAAACTAGTCTATATAAATTAAGAGTACTTTTTTTGACGTATAAAAACTGACAAATAAGACTTTGTATGGGACGTACAGATGAAGTATTGCATATGCACCGTAAAATATATACCTGGACAAAGCAATCATGGAAATGTAGCCGGAGCAATCCGGCTGCCTGGCCGATATCTGCGTTGAATTCTGTCTGGAGTCGTGTCCTAACAATGGATTCAAACGTAGGACAGCTAGTATTATAGAAATCCAAGGAAAGTCCACGCACTATAGGTGGAGTTTGTGCATATGAGACATGCAAGTGGAAAAAGAGTAGCGAAAGAGAAGGGAAAAAGAATAGGAGAGAGCTTAAACAAGTAAAAGTAGAAGCCATAGCTGTTAATTTATTTCCTTTTGGTTGTTCAAGCTATTGAATGTGGAGGGATACTTATAGGTAAAATGTTGCAAATTATTTGAAAAGTCTATGCCTGATTTAGAGCCTTGTAATTGGAATGGGACCACTTAATGGCTTATTAATTTTCTCAACTTTTTTGGTGTTTCTTATTTTGCGGTGGAGAATAAGATGAAGTTAAGAATCATGGTGCGTGTGTTTAACATGGTCTTCGATTAAATGAAGAAACTAGACATGTAATGTGAAGTGGTATCATGTTTAAACCGGTTGTTTAATTTAAACCATGGGATGATGGGAACGTTAGTTTCTTGATTTAGATAGCTCTGAAGTGCCTTTCTAAATTAATATGGCATACCATTGAGCTATTTATGTGTTTGTTCTGTACTTATAGAGAGTTTAGTGCATTTAATTTAGAGTTTTAGACTATTTGAGGATCTTATTTAATAATAAATAAATTATTTTAAACACAACTTATTTAATTCATAAACACAGAGTTCGGAGTTCAAACGTGCAATAACCCATATTTTTGTTAATAATTAAATATTAATTAAAATTATTTTATAAAATTGTAATTGAATTGGATAAGGTAAGTTATTATTTTTTTTTTCTTTTCTTCCTTGTTTCATTTGGAAAGTTAAATTATTTTAATAGATAATTGTGGGCAAGAAAATCGTGCCTTGCTAGTTAGGGTTTCGTGTTGGCTGAGGAGGAGAAAAATCCACGAAGAGCACGAAATTGATTGATCGATTGAAGAAGGGAGAAAAACAGGTGGGCGATTACTCCAATGACACGTGGCAGAACTCCAAGAATCCGGAAACCTTTTTAGGGTAGCGGGGATTCAGGGAGCCTTCTTGAGTGCTTCAGGTTGAGAGAGAATGTCCAAGAACCCTTAGAATCTGAAAACCTTATTAGGGTAGCAGGGATTCCAAGAGATTCAAGCTTTCAAGTCAAGCAAGAGGTCTCAGCTCCAAAGTCCCAAAAAGAGTCCCCTGCTTCCTAGAATGGAAGGGGTATTTATAGAGTTTCCTGGAACTTAAGTAGTCACATGTCAGGCACATGTATTCAAGAAAATTTCAGAAATACCCTTTGGTCATTAGAATAATTCCCATATCGTCCTGTCCTTCTAGCCACCAATTCAATCCCTTAATCAATTCCCAAAAATGAGCCGCCTACATGAGCCTTCTGCCTCAGGACACATGGAGGCTTCTCTCGGGTCTAGTAATTTTATTTTCGACTTTTCAGTCTTCATTCAATTAGGTCATGCGAACCCTAATTTGCACATTTAATGAGGTCGTGGAACCCTAATTTTGTATTTAATTCAATTAGGTCATGTGAACCCTAATTTGCATTTGGGCCCACATTTGCCCCCTGCGTAAGAGTCGCGTTTCCAAAGAGACGATCGTGCAAGAATACTCCATGCTTGGACATATTTGGAAAATCTTTTGAAAATCTTTCCATAGTTTGCTCAATATTTGTTTGCTTATTTTTACTGGAAATTAAAACAAGGAAGATCATCAAATATTACCAAATAAAATTCAAACTAATAAATTTTTTCTTTTGATAAACTAAATCTTTCCCTTTTTATCAAATTAAATCTTAATTTTATTTTAGAAATAAAATCAAAATTTTCTTTATTTGATTTTGAAGACAATATCCTTCCTTATCATTATTATTATTTAGAAGGAAAATCAAAATTTGAAATTTCCCTTTACTGGGAGTGAAAATCAAATCTTTTTTTTTTATATATTTAGAAAATAATATCTTTATATATTTCTATTTAGAAGAAAAATCAAATATACTTATTTTTTGGAAACTAGATTGAATCCTTTCCTTAAATGGAAAAAGAGTGATTGCTTCCTTTTCCGTTGCAAGTATACTTTGGGGGGGTTATACATGTATTCATATATATGCATCTCCCAAGCCATTCACGCCTCCTTTTTTTTATCTTGCTTCATTTTGGATTTTCTCTCTTCCTACGAGCCAGAAAGATCATCAAGGGAATAACAAGGAGACTTTCTTCAATCCAAGCGAGAGGTAACAAAGAAGATTCCTCCCTAAAGGGCCGAACCCTATGGGGGACCCGAGCCCTTGGGGCTCCATTCCCTTTTCTCGTCTTTTTCATTTGCTTACTTGCATGCTTTCTTTCGGATTTCTCTTGACTTGCTTCCTCAATTTCTCTCTTTTTGTTTCAAGCAGTTATAGTCTTTATTTGTTTTCTGAGCCCTATCACCTTGATCATATCTTGATTTTTTCCCTCGGATATTATCAAAGAAAGGTTATAATTTTCACGGCGAAAAAGCATTCATTCCAAACAGTTGATTTGTGGAGCAACAGGACTTTAAAGGTATGAAGGGGACAACCCCTAGGTGGCCAATCCCTATAGGGGCCAAACCCTATAAAGAGGCCAAACCCTAGAGACATTTTTTTAGGTACCTCCAATCTTTCTTTTGTTTTTCGAGCCCCATTATTTTGATTACATCTTGGTTTTTTCCCTCGGATAATAAAGAAAGATTTGGCATTTTTTCAATGAAAACACGAAGGAAGAAAAAATTCTCTGCATACAGCGAAACCACCCAGATGACTGAACCCTAGGGGGCCGAACCCTAGAGGAAAATAAATGATTAGATGAAAAAAATGAAATTCGGGAGGAGTAGTTACTATTTTGATCATAACTTTTGATCCGTTTAGAATTTCAGGGCCCATAATATATCAAAACGAAGCTAGCGATGAGCCCTACAAAAATTATCACCTTAAGCCATGAAAAATACCATTATAAGTACAAAAAATGCTCCGAAGTATGATTTTAGGCTGTCCGAAGTTTTTTCAAAAAATTTTAGAATTTTTTTTCTAGCATGATTGTGATTCCAAACTCTTCTGACATTGTTTATTCTTCTTTTTAAGTGTCTTAAAGCTTAAATATCAGACTTTCTTCTTTGCCATGGTAAGCACTTCTGCGACACCCCCAAATCTGGGTACTTCATTCCCACAAGATTTTGTGTTCACTATCTAAACATTCATTTTTAACTACCCAAATATAATAAAGTTTAACAATAAACGTTCCCATTAAAGGATTACATCAATAAGTTCAATAAAATCTCCCAGATTATCTAACCTTTAATTACAAACATCAATTGCGAAAAATAAAATAATTACATCTCAACAATTAAAACAAAGTCTGACAATATAGAAATCAACAGATTTACAAGTCTTCAACATTTGATCATCTTTCATTTTCCTTTACTGGTGGTAGGTTCACCGACCTTCTCAACTTTAGTTGTAACAGTTATATAAGCAAGAGTGAGCAAACAAATGCTCACTGGAAGTGACAACGAATAACAATATCATAACAACTGCCACTACAAGAAAAAGATTTATCAATGATCAGAATGGCGATAGTCGTCAGCACAAATTCCGGGTCATTTGGGATGTACATCGAGAGACCACTATTAGATCGGCAAACACATCTCGCGAATCGATATGAGCGTAAAGAAATGACAAATCCGGTCGCTAAGCTGAGTCAACATGGTCCAGGGCCAAAGCTAACGTGGTCCACGTATAAATGACCGAGAGTAGCTTGACGCGCGCGATCACGATACCCACAAATATTTAGCAGTCACTAATAACTATCAGCGACCGCATGCGGTCGCTGATATGGAAAAAAATAAAAAACAGATTTTTGCTGTTTTGCAGATTTCCCAAAAACCTGTACCTATTTTGTACCTGCTTTATCCCAACACACATACCCGACAACAGCATACACAACAATATAAACATTAATCGTCCACCAACACATACACGAAACTAGTATATAAACCTTTAAAAACCAATATGATTTGAATAAATATAATAACATTTCAAAACTTGTTTAAGTAACATATAAACATCCAAAGAATGAATATACAAGTACAAGCTTATACTATAACTACAAAACTAATCTAAAGCAGGTACGTCAAGCATCACCGCCTCCTTGATCACCCTGTAATTAACAAAATAATAAAACAAGTTACAAATATATACTAACTATGTTAATATTGGTATATTACGACAATATATACAACAAATTGATTGTATACCTCGTCGCCATCCCCGTGTTGTGATGCTGCTGCTGCTGCTACTGCTTCAGCTAACTCCTCAGCACTCAGAGCCCCCATATGTCCGCCCAGTATCTTCAAAAGATCGCGATCTCGACATATAGCTCTCACACTGTCAGTCGGAGTATAAACAGTTGGATGGCTCGAATACTGTGTAGACTGGGTTGAAGAGCAGCCTGAGCCACTGAAGGATGGGCGTTGTCGTTGTCCTTGACCTTTAATGTAGTTCTTCTTCACAACAGACGCCCTCTCCCACAACTCTTGATCGATAGACGGACGTAGAGTGCCTTCAGGATAGCGCTCATTCAATAAACGCTTATAAGTGTCCTGTCATCATGTTAACAATTAAATAGTTAAAAATAAATTAATTCTGTAAGCATTAAAGATCAAGTTGTTAAAATTTATTACCGCACTCAGTGAGACCATCACGGGTAATACGTACACATCCAAACCAATGGATAGGTGACCTTGAGACCGAGACTCTATACAAAAAACACAATATTACTAAGTAAAATGGGATATATTTTCTACAATTCATGATTGTAAGCATATTAAAACTTGTAAATACGCACTCGGCAAAGCGATGATATCTTTGAATCGTGAAATACTGCCGCCCTTGTATGTTCCTTTAGCCTTTTCACCATCGGATACACCCGAGGCTCTGTTGGTGGCGGCAGTCTTTCGTCTTTTCACCCAGCTCTCAGCTCTCCATTGGGCACACATCTCAGCCCATATGGACTGGGTACACCACCAGGGGCTATGCTCGTGCATATAATCCTCTCCCTGGCCTGGATGGTCGATATCGGCTTTTTGTCGTTCTTTATTCAAGTTGTCCTTGATGCGGACCGCGCACTTCTGCCAGAATAATGTCTGAATCACTAAAGCCTGCGCGTCCTCCCATCTATACCTTTTCTGCAAATAAAACAACAATAATAACATTACTAAATAATTATCCTTTGAATATTATATTAATATTATCTATCATAATTAAAAAATCATACCTGAAATTCTGCCCAAACAGCATCCTTGTGGGCGATAGGTGTGCTCGCCCACGTAATCACAGCTGTAGGCCAATTCTGTAAACACAGCTGTGATATGCACTTGAAGATTTTATTATCTAAAAAATCACTATAATATACAACATCAATTAGCATATATTAAAGCAATTTACATCTAAGTTATAATACTTATGAACATTTTTCAAACTTATACTTAAAAAAAAATTTGCTAGTCTCCCCTACAATATGGACTAGCCACATACACGACGACATGCATATATGGACATTTCTAGGCACCCAAGACACAAACCAATATAATATCAATCAAAACATTACCAAT
Organism: Panax ginseng; assembly: GCA_020205605.1. Lineage (NCBI taxonomy): Eukaryota > Viridiplantae > Streptophyta > Magnoliopsida > Apiales > Araliaceae > Panax > Panax ginseng. Next base: position 66,336,511 of record CM035132.1, on the reverse strand, counting down.
ATACAATAAATGGAATCTTAAATGCTTATATAAAATTGATATATATGGGACGACGACGTCTTTATTCGGAGGAGAGGGCGAATCGAATAAGAATCCGATCATCCGGATTAGTAGGGCCTTGGGCACATGATTAGGCCCCCTACCCAAGCCGCGCTTTTTCTCATACCGCTTGAAGCCATCTCAGATATTACAAATTTCAAGATGTTATTATGAGTCATATTTGATTACATGTATATATGACAATAAATATGACAGTGATATAAACATGTATATATATGAATATAAAATGACAATAAATAAAAGTTGCATTTAAATAGTTTAGTACATAAACATGACAGTGATTTAAACATGTATATATATGAATATAAAATGACAGTCCATTAATAAAAGTAGAAGGATCCAAGTGTGAAACTTGAAATCCCATATGAAGTGAACTGCACCCAACTCCAAACAAATATACATTCACTTTTTAAACAAAACTAATATAAGAATAACAAGGTAGAACCTCTTCTACAAAAGCACATCAGAAGAACAATAACAATATGTATCATAAATTGATGAAGTGCTTTAATTACATCAATATAGTAGACAAATAGCTTAAAATTGTGAGAGAAAAATTAATAATAAATGTGATTCCCTCATTTGTTCAAGTGTCAATGTCTGATTCAGAATCATCTTGTATATGTGTTGCAGATTAATAACCATCATCCGCTTTGATTCAAAGATGTCGATTCAAATCCAATAACTCTTCCTCCTCAGTATCAATGTCATCTGACACAAGTATTGACTCAGGATCTAATTCATGTAGTTCATCTCCACCATCTAACTGGATTACTTCATTGTCGTCCTCCACATTTATTATACTTTGACTATGAAGCATCTGCTCTTGGTAAATCTCCCCATCAACTAATTCTACACGACTACGCGCGGGAGTATGAATTACAACTTGCCAATCTGTAGGTGGTCTATCCCTTTTCCTAACGGGACTAGGAGTGTAGTATACTTGTCTTTGTTTGAGTTGGTGAAACAAATGGTTCGTTGGAGATCTTGAGACCTATGAAGGTCAATATCGACGATTCCATGTGCATCAACACGTATCCCTTTTTTGAATCAAACCAACGACACTTGAACAAGTGAATATGACACCCGACGCGTCTCTTTGCACGATAACTCTATGATTTCCTCCAACTCCCCATAAAAGGCACGACCAAGCTCATTGTAACAATCTCCTTGGACACACACTCCGAGTTCGTTGTTCTTTTCTTTGCGCCCATATGCCTTTGTGTGAAATTCACAACCATTTATTTTGTAACCATTGTGGGTGACTTGGTCCTATGTCGGTCCCATAGCTAGGACTTGTACATTAGCCGGAATCGTTGATCCCTTAGTCAAAGCCTACAAAAACTCCATCTTATTAAATGTAGTCATAGTTAACATGGAGTATATATATATATATACTACATGTTTAAAAATTGAACTTACTTTGTCCTTTAGCCAAAGTACAAAGTTTTTATCCCGATTGATTTGAATATCTTTAATAGTTATGCCGGGATGCTTCACTTTTAACTCGTCATTGTACAATCTATACCATGTTATAAACATTAACATATTGGAATAAATTTTCAACTTAAAAGATAAATTATCAAGTTTACATGTGTACCTCACAAATTCGTCAATCTCCTCGCAATTGAGAAGAATGTAAGTATGTGCAGCATGTAATTCTTGCTCAGAGAGGAATATGCGCTTCCCTTTTCCATAAGCGCAGCCCGATAGTCCAAATACAGAGAGTCGACCATTTAGTTCAACATTTCTCCCATCATCATGTCTCGATACTCGATTGGCCTTTGTCAAGACTTCGTCCGAAAAATAGTCTGAGACAAACGTAGATATCTCATCGAAACTGTATGCCTCGCATATCGACCCCTCGGCGTAAGCTCTGTTCTTCACCTTCCTCTTAAGGTTTCCCATCACCCTCTCGAAAGGGTACATCCATCTATATTGAACTGGACCTTAACACGAGCTTCATAGGGAAGATGGATTTGCAAATTCTCCATGGAGTCAAAAAAACCAGGTGGGAATATTTTTTCTAGTTTACACGTGATCTCTATGATGTTCTTCTAAAGTACAAACATGTCCTTCTCATTCAATGATTTTGAACACAAGTCTTTGAAGAAATGACTAAGATCCGTCAAAGCATCCCATATTGGTTTATCAAGTAGATCCCGAAATGCTATAGGCATGAATCTCTCCATGAACACATGACAGTCATGACTCTTCATCCCTTGTAATTTCCCACCCATAACACACCTTGCAATGTTTGACGCATATCTGTAAGACCCCAACTTATTATAAATAAAATTGAATTTTCCTTTATTCATTAGTCTAAATTAATAAGGGTTAATTTGATATAATTCTTTGGTTATGGGTGAAATATGCAAAGTTTACAAAATAAACAAGTGGTTATAAAATATTCATTATTGTCGGGGAATATTCGTTTGGTCGTGGAATATTATTTTTGTCGGGAATCTCAAATCTGACGGCCTTGATCATTGGTGGGCCACATAACGGAAAAGCGGTTGGATGAAAGAAAAGCGACAAAGATTGAGTTTTATAAATAACTTGCGTAAATTGTTACCGATTAACACTTCATTGGGTTACCGGTGGTTAAAATACGATAATATGCGTGGTTGCACAAAGAGCTACACGGTATTACGCTGATGATTTGAATTATTGATCCTTACGTGAAAGGCACTACTCAATAATTGTTACGATGAGTTACTATTCAATATTATATTGATTCAATAATTTTTGCGTTGATATTTGGTATCCTTTGTTGTTTCAATAATTGTCATTACACATATTTTCCATTATCAAATCAATAATTCATATTATTTGAATAATATTATCGATAACATTATTGGCAATGTCTAGAAAGTTTACGTCAAGGAGAGGTTTGGTCACCTAATCATGCCGCCAAGAAGGAGAAATCCTTATTGGAAAGCCCTCCCTCTCAGGAGGCGCTGGTTGTTAGTAATGTGATTCTATAATATTATTTGTGAATAATTAATTATTGATTTATATGATATTGATTTTATGTGGATATAGATGGAGAAAATTTTTAATGTGACAATTGTTGAAAATTAATATTTTATCTTTTTCTGATAAAATAATTCATTTAAATATATTATTTTAATAATATATTAACGGTGATATTTTTATAATGAATGTGGGATATATGAGTATATGAGGAGGTAGAGTATTTTGTGGCATTAAATGTTTAACATATGTTTTGTGTGTCGGTGGACACAATTCTTGACCGAAAATTGATTATAGACTGTAAAATCGCTCATTTATGGATTTCGGATAATTTCTGTTTGGAATTTGGAAAAACTTCCTTCTGCAAAGTTGTAGAGAATTGAATTTCCTATAAAAAGTCGCGAGATTCGAATTTTCTGACAAAAGGGCTATTTATCATGAATTATTGAAGTTCCGGAGTTCTGAAATAATTGATTTTTGGAAGTTTTAATTATTTTATATAAGAAAAACGTTTTTGTGGTTGTTGGCACATGGGTGGCTGATGTTTTTGACCAAAGAAGGAATGCTAGAGTTTTCAAAACATGTGGGTAGGAATTTGGAATAAATAATAATATATTTTATAAATTTAGTCTCCTTTGGCGTTCTAACATTTTCTTATAAATAGAGGCTAAGTTAGAATTAAAAATCACACCGTAAACTAAGTTTTTCTCTTTCTCTCTATATTATCGAGCGTATTCTTGTGAGTATACTTTGAGTGTTGCTATATCGGGTGCGAGTTTCACAAGACTATACCGAAATTCAAATGTAAATACGGTTATTTTGAGGTAAGGATGTTATTTCTTTCATGAAATGATATTATTTTCTTCAATATCATTATGCCAAAATCTTTGTTGAACTTTTTATCAAATTTGGAACTTTTTCATGTCGGGGTTACTATTCATGAGTTACTATTCACGAGTTACTATTCATGAGTTACTATTCACGAGTTACTATTCACGAAGCGTGAAGATGTTTTTTGTGAAATTTCTATCTTTTTGTGTCGGGATTACTATTCACGTATACGACACTATTCACAAATACGGCACTATTCACCGAAAAATGAAAATTTTTCTTTTTGTCCAAGATGTCTATTTCAGCTACTATCTTTGATTGGATCCATGTTTTGATCGTTATTTTTGAGTTCTGCTTCAAAATCGTTTATTATGAAGTATTATTGATCTTGGATAAACTGTTGTACGAATCCCTAATATTTGTCCTTCTATATCACTGGATTCGTTCTTAAAAATGTTTTTCATCATCCTCAGTCCTTAATGGTGATACTTGATGAATATCTTTGGCCTGTAGTGCAAAGATGAATGATTAAATCGATGAATCTCTTTGGCTAGTAGTGCAAAAAGATGAGCAGTGTTGAGATGAACATGACCAAGCTGGTGATACAAATGAATATCTTTGGTTCTGAGTGCAAAGATGATTAAAGATGTATATTGATTGTTGTTCTGAGGATGAAATATTGATGATGGACTTTTAAATCTTAGAAAGATGTAGAATTCATTCTCTACGTGACTCTTCTAATGGATTCTCAAGTTTCATTGCATTTGTTGATCTAAAACTTGTTGTCTATTGTATTATATTAGATTTTTCCTATTGAAGACTAACGATAATTTGTTGTATATTATCTTAGTCATAATATTCTTCTTGGGCTAGTTGAGCTCACCCTTTTTCTTTTTGTTCCATTTTTCTTCTCGGGGAGGTGAGAACATAAGCGAGGATCGAGTCGGGGTATGGAGTGATGGTTCTAGGAAGATGTTTTAGTTGTCCCTCACTATTTACGTAAAATAGTGTATGAATAATTAATGAGGACTTATTTGGGTGTGTGTATTGTCTGAAGACAATATTTGTATTTAAACTCACAAATTGTATTGTCGTATTCTACACGACATCCGTATTATCAAAGTTGTAGTTTGCTTTCTATACCATGTATTTTGGCGACTCAGAATGGGTGTTGTATACCTATTTTGGGGGCGTCACAATATCCATCTGGTAGTTTCAGAGACTTGACCCATGTGCACACATCTTCAACTTGCTTTTTGGACAATGTGTACCTTGCATGCAGTTTGACAATCTTACCATTAGGAGATTCATAAAGTTCTAATCCAGGACGCTTACAAATATCTTTCATGTCCAAACGTGCCTTATCGTTATCTTTTGTCTTCCCCGTAACATTCATCACAGTGTTAAACACATTGTCAAACACATTCTTCTTAATATGCATCACATCTAGATTATAACGAATCAAATTTGTAGACCAATAAGGCAGTTCCCAAAAGATGCTTCTCCGAACCCAGTTATGAGATTCACCAAACCAATTGATTATGTTTGTGGCATTAACCTTACCAAATGGGATAACCGACAATCTCATCACACGATCTCGCATCTCCGTTCCCGACAATCACGATACAGGCATATCATTATCTACTTTCCCTTTCCTAAAGTGTTCTTTATTTCTTCTAAACGGGTGATCTACCGGTAAGAACCGACGATGACAGTCAAACCAACAAGGCTTTCGACCTTTTGATAGATTGAAAGACTTTGTATGCTCCATACAATACGGATAAGCCAACTTCCTGTGTGTACTCCATCTAGCTAACATACCATAAGCTGGGAAGTCACTTATAGTCCACATAATCGCTGCCCGAAGGTTGAAATTTGTTTTCGTTGCAACATCCCAAGTCTGTACTCCATCCTCCCACAATACCTTCAACTCGTCTATAAGAGGTCTCAAGTAAACATCTAAGTTCTTTTCAGGACTCTTAGGACTGGGGAACGAGGAGTGAAAGAAACAAGTATGGGTTGTTTCATACACATCCAAGGAGGCAAGTTATGCGGAGTAACAATCACGGAGCCAACATGAGTGCGAAGCAATTTGAGTGGCCAAACGGATTGAAACCATCGGTGGATAATCCAAGCCTCACATTTCTAGGTTCCAATGCAAATCCAGGATGTGCTAAGTTGAAACCTTTCCAAGCCTGCCCATCTACGGGATGATTTAGTTCTCCATCTTTAGCTGGAGATTTCGTATGCCAACTCATATGTTCAGTTGTTCTTGAAGACATGTACAATCTTTTTAGCCGATGTGTTATTGGAAAATACCTTAGAATCTAAAATTGTATACTTGATTTTTTTGTAGTCACACCCTCTTTATTAGGCCTAAACCGATCATGACTGCAAAACGTGCACCTTGTCATCTGTTCATTTTCCTTATAAAATAACATGCAATCGTTGGGACATGCATCGATCTTTTGGTATCCAAGTCTCAACTTCTTCACCATTTTCTTACAAAAGTAATAGTTACCAGGTAATTTCTCACCGTCAGGAAACATACTCTTAATGGCCTTCAAGAGCGACTCAAAACACTTATGGCTCATGTTGTGATCAACCTTGATGTTAAGTAATGTCGCCACTGCAAACAATATAGTGTGTTTGGTTCAACCATGCCACAATGGCTCGCTACCCTCGTCTAACAACTTAAAGAAGTCTTTGGCATCAGAATTCATAGGTTGCTCTCTACCTTGCTCCCAATCAAAATCTGGCCCTGCAATATCATGAACCATTTCATTCATACGATGAGTACTACTGCCCAAATTGTGTACTTGTGGGATGCCACCATCTCTTCTCTGCCCATGTGCCCACCAACATTCTTCGTAATTTCTCATGAACCCAGAAACAAGTAAATGATAGTATACCATGTCTCTGTACATATAATTTACATTCTTACACTTCAAACATGGACATCGTATCTGCGATTTTCCATTCATACATTCCGGGTGACTATACGCATACTCCAAAAACACTTGGCAACCATCTCTAAATTCAGCTGTAGCACCTATCTAGGCACTTGACTTTCGTCGTACCATCCAACTACGGTCTGAATAGAGGTCCATGATTCCACGGTACCTACTATAGACAACATGAGCTTATTAAGGTATAACATGATTGTAAGCATATGACTTGAGTATACTTGTAACCATATGACTTGAGCATACTTGTAAACACATGATTAACATTTAAGCCATACTTATAAGTATATGACTTAAGCTCGTTAATATTATAAATGTTCGCAACTACCCGACCAACAAAAAAATTTCGCTAGAGTCTCCCCTATAATATGGACTAGCCACATGCACGACGACATGTATATATGGTCATTTCTAGGCACCCAAGACACAAACCAAGAGAAATATACAAATTCTCAATATAAATGGATCAATCCACCATTTGTACAAAATGGCAGAATTAATTAGCATGTCTTAAGTGTATTTGTTCATAAGTGGACTGTTGGGGGGCATGCATATAATTGAATTTCTTGGCAGTCCTCTACAATTCTATAGTGTAGACTTGACATGGTACTCAAGTACATGAACATGATTTTGGTTGTTATATTTTCCCTCAAACCACACTCATACACTTAAAAAATGTATCAAAAAAATCATTTCTCAAATACCAAGTATGGTTCTTGCTTCTCTTTCGCACGAGCCATAATTTACGCAAATATTTTCAGACTCGTTATGCGTGCAAGACTAACAACCAAGCATAACAAATCAATTTTACCACATTAATATTATCCAAATTATTATGGTTTCGAGTACATACACCATAATAATTTTTTAATTTGTTAACAGCAAGCTTAGGCTTATTATTGTCATGAATATCGCTCATCTTAAAAGAAAATATATAAAAAAATAAATGGGATTAAAAAATAACTAAAATAATCACTCAGCGATCTTACTGTCATATCTTAAAACGACATACTACCAATAAGCATTTTACTACTTCTTCAGTTTTTAAGGTTGGTTACCTTTTAAATTTTGTTTATTTTATTTGGACTAAAATATGGTTTGTACCCCCAAATTCAAAACTTTGTAGGGTTGTTGAGATTTAAATTCTAATATTTAAAACTTATCTAAATACACCCTAAAAAATTTCATTTATAGAAATACAATTTGCACCCAAGTGAGGGTTCATTTTGTTTAACAGAAATAATTTTGACCCAAGCATTTAACAGAAAGAATTTCACCCTCGGAATTGAGTCATTATCTTCCAAGCATTTAACCAATTTCTTACGACAAAACCAGGACATAAGCCACACCAGAAATGTACAAGTTGTAGGCATTTAAGCAATCACAAGGACAATAATAATGAAGTGAAGGTGAATACCCAAATAATGGAGAAGTAGAATGCTTTACTTTTTCAAAGAATAGATGTCAGATACAAGTAAATGTGCTCACTTTTCCTTGTTGATTTTAAATTTAAAATGGTAGTAAATTTAAAATAATCACTCAAATCTTCATTGTAATTTTTGTCCCAATTTTCACAAAGACTTTTTGTAATGGGGGGGCATAATGGCATGACTTAGCAATTATGTCAATGTGGCATGTATATGAAATAAATTACATACTACCAATAAGGTAGAATACCCAAACTAGAAGAAAATGCGAGTGGATTCTATCAATAGAATAACACCCAATCTATATCCAAATCGTAAATAAAGAGAATTAGGGGTTACATGTGGTGGGCGATGGCAATGGGCGTGTGGCGGTGAAAGTGGCGTGGCCTCCTCCCTCTTCTCTTCTCCCCCTTCTCCCTATTCTCCCTATTCTGTTCTCCCACGTTTTCTTTCTCTCGTCTACTGAAAGAACGAACGCTTGAGTCTGAATAAGTTTTAGTTGATCAGCGACCGCCTTCAGCGACCGCATTCAGTTGCAGATTTTTTATGACGTGGACGATTTAGCGACTGCAATGCGGTCGCTGATATATATTGGTCGCAAAAAATAAACGCACCAACTTTTCGCACCAATTTTTGGGAGGGAAATGTTAGTCGCTATAAGTATTATCTGCGACCAGATATGCAGTCGCTGATAGTCTTGGTTGCTGTTAGGCCTTTTTCTTGTAGTGTGCCAAATGAATAGGCTCAATAGAACTGAATAATATTCTCTATCAATGATAATCAGGAACAAAATTTGAAATATATGTATCTGAGGGTCACAAGACCACGACCTATGTCCAAAGTTATAAGTATTCTTTCAACTTAAACCTAAACAGTCATAAGACTATAGAGACTTCTCGTACTTAGGGGGATCAGCCTTTCGTACAATGTATTATGCACAAACATCTAAATGCTTATACGTAAATAATCCCCTGTAATAAGGTTGTTCATCTCAGTTTTAATATACGAGTCCGCACCAAAAGAAGTTTGGTTTGGATAAGTTTCAAGGTAATTTAGAGTTCAACGAACATCAACTAAGGATTAGTTGAATCAATATAGTTTAATATCATTTCAAGTGCTCGATAGCAATATGATATGAAATAGTCATGAATTATAAGTGAAGCAACATTATACATCGAAATCATCATTTAGAAATAAACTAGGAAGCATATGCATTTGAATATTATAACAAACCTTGCTTGGACAATAATAAGCTAAGGCTATTAATCTTACTCAATAAAAGAAGTGAGTTAATGAACGTGCATGATTAATTACAAGTTGAGGAATAAAACTAGTTCAACATGAGAATAACAGAATTTAGGAACTTGCGTAATAAAAAATAGGAACCCTTCTCAAAGTAAGAGTTAGGTTGAAGAGTTTGCATGAACATAATAAAGTTAGAAAAGATATATAAGTAGGTTTAGGAACTTGCTTAATGCATCAATAAGGTTTAAACACTTGCACAATCGTAAAAGTAGAGTTAGAGAACTTGCCTCTTGTGTAGGTTAAACAATCCCTAATCATAACTTTTTGTGATGATTATCTCAAGTATAATATTTCTTCACCCATTTCAAGTTTAATGGGCCTGAGACATGATTTGATCCCACATGAGATATTTCAAAATACCCACTTTCAGAGATTTCTCGTACCCTATACGAGCCTTCCCATTTGGGGTAAAATTTGGTGGTTGGTGTTCCCCTCATGACTTCAGTTGCCGTTTCGAGCACCAAGTCTCCCACCTGAATTTGTCGTGGTTCAACTGCGGTATTGTATTATCGTCGTAGTCTTTTGTGATACCGTTCAAGTTTTTTCTTTAGCTTTGTCTCGGAAGTCAACTAAGGCCTCTAGGGAAGCTAGTCGATTCTCTTCCTCGACTAAGCTTCGAAGTCTCATTCGAGTCAAAAGGTTTTCTATTTCGGCGGGCAAGATAACTTCTTCACCATAAACCAAAGTGTATGGGGTTTCGCCTGTAGGCTTTCTTTTTGAAGTTCGATATGACCATAACGCTATTGGTAGTTGTTCTGACCATATCTTTGGATGATCGTCTAGGGTTTTTGATAAGATTTTGATCAAGGTTTTATTTGTAGCCTCTGCTTGTCCGTTGCCTTTTGAGTAGGAGGGTGATGATTTGTAGTGTTTCAACCTGTATCTTTCCATCAGATTTTTGATGTCCCTATTGATGAAGATAGTTCCATTATCCGAAAAAATGATCTTCGGGATCCCGAATCGACAAATGATGTGCTCCTAGATAAAATTTGCCACTGCCGGTCCCGTAGCCTTCTTCAAGGGTATTGCTTCCACCCACTTCGTGTACATCTTGGTGGCAGTTAAAATCCAGATGTTACCCTTGGAAATAGGGTGAATAGGACCTATAAGATCCATTCCTCATGTGAAAGGGGCATGGTGTTGCTAAGGTTCACAAATCCACGGGAGCATGAATCAAGTTCCATGTATTTGACAATGTGGCACTTTTTAACAAATTCTAGAAAATCTCCTTCCATCTTTGGCCAGTAGTAACCATGATCGATAAGTTATTTTTACAACTTCACTCCCCCTTGGTGTTCATCTTTGTGCATTTGATAAACCAAATCCTTGGCTTCGCCTAGTTCCAGACACCGTAAGGGCTTGCCATTGAACCCTCTTCTAAATAATTCTCCCTTTTAAAAGAAGAATTATTGTGACTTCGTCTTTATTATAATTGCGTCCTTCTTTTTGGTTGAAAGATTCTCGTTTTGTAAGAACTCCAGATAAGGGATTTGCCAATCCGCTATGTCATCAATAAAGGCGCAGTCCTCCTCCCTATAGTATTCTTGGCATGAAACACATTAACATTGTAGGGCATCTGCTTCCTTCTTTATTTCGGACCAATAATACCCTTGGCGTTGCAACCTACGATACAGGCCTACGTCTGCCAATCCGCAGTTTTCGTCATGCACCTGATGCAAGATTTTATTCACTTCTTGTGAAATTCTTCTATTATTCCATTCTTTATTATTCTGTTGGAATATCCTGTCTATGCGTATTAGGCATGACCTGGTTCCATTATTTATTATTCTATTTGAATAACCTGTCTGTGCGGTCTATCGCATGCCTGGTGAGTTCTATTGTTATTCCATTCTTTATTATTCTGTTGGAATATCTTGTCTGTACGGATTATGCATGACATGGTTCCATTCTTTATTATTCTGTTGGAATATCATGTCGGTGCGTATTACGCATGACCTTGTTCCATTATTTATTATCCTGTTGGAATAATCTGTCTGTGCGGTCTATCTCATGCATGGTGAATTCTTCTGTTATTCCATTCTTTATTATTCTATTGGAATATATCCGCAGCAAGGTGCGTATTACGCATTGACACATTTCCATTAGTTATTATTCGTTGGAATAACTCACATGCAAGGCTTCTATCGCATGCATAGTGAATTCTTTTGTTATTCCATTCTTTATTATTCTGTTGGAATAACCTGTCTATGTGGATTTACCACATGCATGATGAATGATCCTTTGTATTCATTTCTTATTAAATTGTGGAAATGATTTGTCTGCGTGGATTACCACATGGCGGGCGAAAATCCATTTGCAGATTCATATATTCTATTATACTCACTCGGTTAAAGTTTTGGCTTCTATACTCCATGAAATTAGTGGAATGTCCTTGATATTTGCGCTTCATCCAGTATCTTTTCATGGAAATATTCTTCTGAGCATTCTTGAATTTTACTCCACAAAGAAGTATCATGTTGATAATTTGGACGTTATTGATCTCTAGATAAATTAAATTATAAATCTTTATAATTTATCCTTGAACTTGTTTTATTGAATTATTATGTCATTGTCATCATCCTCATGCTTATATTGTGATTAAAGTCATATTTGGCTTACGTGCATAGATGGACTTGGTATGATTATGAACAGGGATTATTCGGTATAATCATGACCGTAATTTAATGAATGATGTGGTAAAAGTCCTCATTGTCCTATAGTTCATTGTTGGACAGTTGTTGGTATGATTATGACCAGGGATTATTCGGTATAATCATGACCATTGATGATTACAATGAATATCCTTGGCCCGTAGTGCAGGGATGATTCGCTGATGTGGTTTATTTATTGTCGAGTCTCAAATGATAAAGTTGATGAAAAACTTTTTAAATCATAGAAGATAGTAGATTTTATGCTCTACTTGACTCTTCTAATGGATTGCTTATTCCGCTGCAGTTGTTGATCTAAAACTTGTTGTCTATTGTATTCTATCAGTTGTTATACTGTTGAAGGCTAAGGATAATTTATTGTACATTATCTTAGTCATAATATTTCTTACCGGGCTAGTTGAGCTCACCCTTTCTATCATTGTTCTCTTCAGGAAATGAGAATATAGCTGGGACGAGTCGGGGAATGGAGTGATGGTCCAGGATAAATGGCTTTAGTAGTCCTCACTATTCTGTGAAATAGTGTGATAATAAATGTAATAAGATAGAATTTGAGTGTGGATATTGTCTAGATGACAATATTCGTGTTAAACTCTGAGCTATGTTTTGTCGTATTTTACACGACAGTTGTATAATTATGTTTGTATTTGGATTTATGAATCATGTATCTGGCGACCTAAGATGGGTGATGTATACGTGTTTTGGGGGTGTCACAGTTAGTATCAAAGCTTAGGGATATGATCTCTGGCTGAGATGTGAGACAAGAACTAGGAGGGGAGAGACGGGGAATTCCTTCGTTAGTATGACCTACCTAAGTTTATTTGGTATTTAGTTGGTCGGTCAGAGTATATGGATAATATGTGATATGTTAATTAACCCTTGTTTTGTGGCAGTATTGGAAAATGGCATCTGAAAATGTCAAGATAAGCAATGAAGCACATGAGACCGTTGAGTCACCAATGATCAATACCCAGGATAATGTGCAACAGGAAGACAATAATCCTCAGATAAATAACAACACCGATCAAATGATGAACGATGGGATGATCAGAGGCTTTATGCAATTCATGCAACATCAGGTAAGAGAGACTCCTGTTCAAAATGCAGGTGGAAACAATGGCAACCCATTACCGTGGTCATCGCTAAGCGATTCAAGGAGCTGGCGCCAGAGTTTTTGGGAAAGCCAGAACCATTTAAGGCGGAGACGTGGTTAAAGCAGATCACCAAGATATTTGATGTCTTGGGATGCTCCGAGGAGCAAAAGGTTCCCTTTGCCACCTTTATGTTGCGTGAAGAAGCGACATCGGTGGGAATCGTAAAATGTACCAAATTTCGACGACTTAAGATGTCTTGGGAGAAGATCCAAGAGCTGTTCAATGACAAATACTTTCCCGAAAGTATTCGTCACATGAAGGAGGTGGAATTCATCAAGTTAGAGCAAAATAATATGACCATGTCGCAATACGAGGCTAAATTTGCGGAGTTATTCCAGTTTGCATCCCATTTGGTCGATAATGAGGAGCGAATGACGCGAATGTTTCTAAGAGGTTTGAAACCCGATATACGTCAATACCTCATTTCTCACAAAATTTGTTTATATTCAGATGTTGTGAATAGGGCTCAGTTATTAGAGCGCGATAATGAGTCAGCACAACCAAAAGGTAATGACCAGCAACACGATAATAATTGTAACGGTGGCAACAGCCATCGGAACAATAATAACCATCGTGGGGGAAATTATCATGCCAAGAATGGTAACCACTTCGGTGGTAATCATGGCCAAGATAATAGAAGTGGAAATTTCAAGAAAAGAAGGTTCAATAATGATGGGAAGACAGCAGCACAACCACCCGTTTTCAAGGAAGGAGAACGACCGCCGGTTATATATTACAAATACAGAGGGGAGGGACACATCAGTCCAAACTGTACGCAACAGTCCAAAGCGTGTTTCAATTGTGGAAGAGAAGGTCACCTAGACTGATTTTGTCGTGCGCCAAAATCAAGTCCAGCTAGGACGGTGGCACCAAAGGCGGATACGGACAAAACAAAGTCGATGGTTTCAGGAAGAGCGTTTCTCGTGACTTCTCAAAAAGTGAGTAACCCGAATGAAGTTAGCACGAGTTAGTTAATTATAAATTTTTGCGAAGTCTATACCTTATTAGATAACTGTTCTACCCATTCTTTTATCTCTCTTGCTTGCATTCAACGTTTAAATTTGACTCTGGAGAAATTAGTCTTTGACTTATTGGTTGATACTTCGTTAGGAGAAACCTTCGTTATCTCCACTGTTTATAAATCTTGTTTGATTCAAATAGACACTTTCACATTATCTGACGATCTTATCTCTTTGAAAATACTTGCCTTTGATGTGATTTTAGGAATCAATTGGTTAACTACTCATCATGCTTTTCGTTAGGTTGTTAAATTTCATATTCCTAACCAACCTGTTATGCAAGCAACCAAACCACTAAAGTCAATCATTGTCATATCAAGCCATAAGTAAAGAGCCCCGAGCCCTTCGCTGGTGACTTCCAAGTCTTGGAATACATCGAAGCCAGAATATCCGTAGGGGACATCGTGAATAACGGTGGCAAGTTGATAGGTATCAATGTGATGTACTATCCAAGTCTTGGATGAGGGTCACAGTTTTGAATGATATTTCTATTGTTAATAAATTTCCTGACGTATTCTTGAAGACTTCTTAGCCTACCCCTAGAGCGTGAAATCGAATTTTGTATTGACCCCAGTACAAAACCCATTTCTAAAACCCTCAAATATTTCTTTACTTAAAACGAACATATAATGCGCCAAATACGTTGGCTCGAGCTGTTGAAGATTTCAATCGTACCATTCAATACCATCGTGGAAAAGCGAACGTGGTAGCTGACGTGTTGAGTAAAAGATCGTATGCATTTATGAGTGCGATGTTGTTAACACAAAGACCCATTTCGTATAACTTATAAATGATGAAGATAGAGTTAAAGACTCTAGGGACCCACGTGAAGATAACGAATATATGATTAGAATTAACTTTAATCGATAACGTTAAAAGCTGCTCAAGCTACACACTCGAAGCTGATGAATGTGAAGAAGAAGGTTCAAGAAGGCGTAATTCTAGAAGCAAGAGTCGATGAAGAGAGAAAATCTCAACCCTAGATTTTAATTGGCCCATTTGAAATCCTCGATCGAGTAGGAACTGTGGCCTATAGACTCGCTTTACCGCCAAGTATGTTGCGTGTTCATAACATTTTTTCACGTATCGACGTTATGTAAATATGTGGACAACTCGAACCACATTATTGAATTAGAACTAGACGAGATAGCAAAAGATTTAATGAATGAGGAGATACGTGTTAAAATCTTGGATAAGAAGGATCGTATTCAACACTCAAAGGTTATACCTCAAGAGTTAGAATCTGAAATGAAGTCAAGGTATCCTCATCATACTAGGTACGTACGTAAATTTCGAGGGCAAAATTTCATAAGGAAGGGAGATTGTGAGACCCCAAATTTTATGAATAAAGGTTTAAATTTCTCGAAATATTTTTTTTATATTATGGTGTGGATTTGATATAATGTTATAGTTGTGGGTAATATTTATAAATTTTTTAAAGTATGCAAGTTGTTATATAATATTCGATTGGTCGAGGAATATTAGTTTTAAAGGGAATATTCTTACGACGGCACAATCATTGGTGGGCCCCACAACAGAAGTATTGTTGTAGTTAGAAAACGACAGAATTATCATTTTATAAAAATAACGGCAAAAGTGTTACCGTTAAATATGTTGAACTATCCGGTAGTAAAAGTACAGTAATACGCGTGGTTTCATAGTAGCACATGATATTGATTATTGATGCTAATGTAAGAAGTCACCGATTATACTCAATTATTGCTATGAAGAATTTCACGCATCATATCTCTCATATTATTGATTCAATTATTGTCACAAGATCATCTCGCATAATATGTTATATTATTAAATCAATAATTGAGGCGACAAAGTTATTCATATTATTATTTGCAATATTGACAATGTCTGTAAGTTTACAAGAAGAGGTTTGGTCTCCTAATCAAGCGCCAATAAGGAGAAATCTTATCGAAAGCCCCTCTTTCTGAGGAACGACACGGTTGTTAAATATAGTGCCTTATAATATTAATGATGAATAAGTTCGTGTTAATTAAAGATGAAATTGATAGTTTCATTGTGTTGGAATTATTAATGTTAGTGAAAATCGACATTTATTTCAATAATAATTGATGTCTGGAGGTTATATTGACCAATCGACATTTATTTCGGTATTAATTGATGTCTGGAAGTTATACTGACAAGTCGGGTAATTAACCGGATAAATGAGCAATTAATTGCTATTTATTCACATGATTATAAATATTTGTTCACATGTGTGTACTATTGATTCACATTCATTTACTATTAGGAGAGTTGGTGCAAGATTGATAATACTTGCATGACTAAATTAAAAATGGAGGTATAGATGGAGGTACTATACTATAATTAATTTTTCACATGTTTAGAACTATTGAGTCGCATGATTTACTATTAATTCACATGATATACTATTAGGGGAGGTGGTGCAAGTTTAATAATACTTGCAGGACTAAATTAAAAATGAAGAAAAAGAGGAAGGTATTATACTGTAATATTTCAAGCCCCAAAATGTGCAATTATTAAAACTATATTTTCCTATAAATAGAAGCTCATTCCTTCATTATTTCTCACCAATTCACTAAAGCTATAGAGCAATTATTATAGAGAGAAATTATAGAGAGAAAGAAGAAGAGAAGTATGCTACCTCATTATTCCAGTATCCAGTCTTCTTTTGAGGTAAGGGGTATTATTTCTTTCGTATTCATGAAGAGAGCTTTTGTTATTCCATTCTTTATTATTATGTTAGAATAACATATCTATGCGAAGTACCGCATACATGGTAAAATTCTTCTGTTATTCCATTCTTTATTATTATGTTGGAATACCTGTCTATGCAAAGTACCGCATATATGGTGAAATTCTTCTGTTATTCAATTCTTTATTATTCTGTTGGAATATCCTGTCTATGCGTATTAGGCATGACCTGGTTCCATTATTTATTATTCTATTTGAATAACCTGTTTGTGCGGTCTATCGCATGCCTGGTGAGTTCTATTGTTATTCCATTCTTTATTATCCTGTTGGAATATCTTGTCTGTGCGGATTACGCATGACCTGGTTCCATTCTTTATTATTCTGTTGGAATATCATGCTTTGCGTATTGACACGTATGAATTGGTTCCATTATTTATTATCCTATTGGAATAATCACATGCGGCCTATCGCATGCATGGTGAATTCTTACATTATTCCATTCTTTATTATTCTATTGGAATATCCCGCGGTGCATTATGACACGCATGATTCATTTCCATTAGTTATTATTCATTGGAATAACCTCGCATGCGATGGCCATCGCATGCATGGTGAATTCTTTTGTTATTCCATTCTTTATTATTTCGTTGAATAACTCTGTCATGTGGATTTACCACATGCATGGTGAATGATCCTTTGTATTCATTTCTTATTAAATTGTGGAAATGATTTGTCTGCGTGGATTACCACATGGCGGGCGAAAATCCATTTGCAGATTCATATATTCTATTATACTCAGTCGGTTAAAGTTTTGGCTTCTATACTCCATGAAATTAGTGGAATGTCCTTGATATTTTCGCTTCATCCAGTATCTTTTCATGGAAATATTCTTCTGAGCATTCTTGAATTTTACTCCACAAAGAAGTATCATGTTGATAATTTGGACGTTATTGATCTCTAGATAAATTAAATTATAAATCTTTATAATTTATCCTTGAACTTGTTTTATTGAATTATTATGTCATTGTCATCATCCTCATGCTTATATTGTGATTAAAGTCATCTTTGGCTTACGTGCATAGATGGACTTGGTATGATTATGAACAGGGATTATTCGGTATAATCATGACCGTAATGTAATGAATGATGTGGTAAAAGTCCTCATTGGCCTGTAGTTCATTGTTGGACAGTTATTGGTATGATTATGACCAGAGATTATTCGGTATAATCATGACTATTGATGATTACATGAATATCCTTGGCCCGTAGTGTAGGGATGATTCGATGATGTGGTTTATTTATTAAGATGAGTCTCAGCGATAAAGTTGAAGAAAAACTTTTTAAATCATGGAAGATAGTAGATTTTATGCTTTACTTGACTCTTCTAATGGATTGCTTATTCCGCTGCAGTTGTTGATCTAAAACTTGTTGTCTATTGTATTCTATCAGTTGTTATATTGTTGAAGTCTAAGGATAATTTATTCTGCATTATCTTAGTTATAATATTTCTTACTGGGCTAGTTGAGCTCACCCTTTCTTTCATTGTTCTCTTGTGAAATGAGAGAATATATTTGGGACTTAGTCTGGGGAATGGAGTGATGGTCCAGGATAAATGGCTTTAGTAGTCCTCACTATTTTGTGAAATAGTGGGATAATAAATGTAATAAGATTGAATTTGAGTGTGGATATTGTCTAGATTACAATATTCGTGTTAAACTCTCAGCTATGTTTTGTCGTATTTTACACGACAGTTGTATAATTAAGTTTATATTTGGATTTATGTACCATGTATCTGGCGACCCAAGATGGGTGATGTATACCTGTTTTGGGGGCGTCACATCTTGCCTCCCCAAGCATTATGTCAATACACCATCTGCTTTTTTGTGATACAAGACACCTTTGATGATGTTGTACTTTTGTAGCTCCACGATTGGTATTGTTCCTTCCTTTGTTTGTAATTGATGGGAGATGTCATGTCTCCAATCATCTATCATGTCTTTGGGGAACAAGTCTAGCACCATGGTTAGGAGGGTTTTCTTCATTACCTTCACATCCAAGTCTTCTCCTTGGACATAGACTAGAGACGCTACTTTTGATAGTGCATCAGGTTATTTATTTTGTCCTCTTGGGACATATTCAATCACCACCTATTGAAAGCCGCCATCACCTTTTGTCCTACAGTTTGATATGGCGCCAAGATAGGTTCCTTCACTGCGAATTGGCCTCTTATTTGATATACTATACAATTTGAATCTCCCTTTACTTTAAGATGTTTGGCTCCCAATTCTTGAGCCGCCAACAATCTTAGTATAAAAGCCTCATATTCTGCTTCATTGTTTATGCAAGGGAAATCCAATTTGTATGACAAGGCCACTTTCTTTCCTTCTTTGGTGGTCAACACCACTCTTACTCCGCCTTTACCTTTTGTATATTATCCATTGAAAGCTAAACTCCACCATTCTGGGTCTTCATCCATCAAGTCGATTGCTTCTACTTCTTCACCCGGAAGATCCACAGAAGGAGGTTCATATTCTCTATTTGGAAATTGAGCTAGCAGGTCTGCCAAGGCTTGACATCGGATTGCCTTTGGTGTCACACACTTGATGTTGTATTCTGAAAGAATCATCATCCATCTAGTAGGTCTTCCTACTAATGATGGCTTAGTCAATAAATATCTGATCGGATCAGTTCTTGTTGCAATCTTCACTTCGTGTGCTAGAAAATAATGCCGCATTTTTTGCGCAATGAACACCAACACTAGGAAATGCCTCTCCATCTGTGAATACCTGGTTTTCGGTCCTCTGATTATCTGGCTAATGTAATACACAGGTTTCTCTTCTCCATCCACCTACTGCATGATTAATCCACCTATAGACTTCTTGGTAGATGTGATGTACAGCTGCAACGACATTCCTCTTTGTGGCATTACCATCGTTACGCTGAAGCCAAAATTCTTTTCACCTTCTCAAAGGCCTATTGTTGGTCTTGCCCTCAGTCCCATTCTGCCTTTTCTTTTAGCAATTTACTGAAAGGTTCTGTGACTTCTGCTAATGCTGGCATGAATCTTCTAATGTAAGAAACTTTCCCTAGAAAGCTCTTCAACTGTTTTTGCATTTTTAGTGGGGGCATCTCTATAATTGCTTTTTCCTTGCTTGGGTCCACCTCTAAACCTCTGTTGTGCACCAAGAAGCCCAAGAATTTTGCAGTCATCATTCCAAAGGCTCACCTCTTTGGATTCATCCTCAACTTGTACCTTCGGCATCACTCAAACACTTTCTTTAGGTCCTCAACATGGGTTGTCGCCTTCTTGGATTTCACTACTATGTCATTCACGTAGTCCTCCACTATATCATGAATCATGTCATGAAATATAGTGTGAACTGCCCTTTGATAAGTTTCCCCCGCATTCTTCAACCCGAATGACATTACTACATAGTAGAAATTCCCAAAAGGGGTACGAAAGGTCGTCAACTCCGCATCTTCTATGGACATATTTATCTGATTGTAACCCATAAACCCATCCATGAATGACATCATCTCATGATTAGTCGTTGCATCTACCTAAGTGTCTATGTTGGGTAATGGGTACATGTCCTTCGTGCATGCCTTGTTTAAGTCTATGATATCTACACATATTCGTAACTATCCATTTGATTTCTTTACCGGTACAATGCTGGATAGCCATATTGGATGTTGGATTGGCTTGATGAACCCTACTTGCAGCAACTTCTTGATCTCTTCCTTTATTTGGGTTTCAACTTCGGGTGCATAGTTGCGAGGTGCTTGATTCACTGGCTTTATTCACGGGCTTATGTTTAGATTGTGCTCTACAAGATCCTTGTCGATTCTGGGCATCTCATTGTAATTCCAAGTAAAGACATCCCTATACTCTCGCAATAATTGCACGAGTTCCTCCTTCTGGTTAGCATCCAGCTCTTTATTGACATAAGTCGGTCTTGGCATTCCTCTATTTGTTGCCAAATCATCTTCTTCTAATTCATTTTGTTGAGGTTTTAGCCTATCCTCAAAGCATTCTGGAGCTGGTTCTACCTTCTACTGCACAACTTCTCATTCTTCATTATTGTTGAAGTGGGGGACACCTCCTGAGCCGTTGGGTTCGCACACTTCCTCGGGCTCTTCCCCCTTGCACCGTCACAAGTGAAACACTACCTTTCCATCGGGTTTAACAACCCTCTCCCATTTCGTCTTTTGGCCAGCCTCTGACTGTGCTATTAACTTGGCATTTATTATGTTTCTAGCATCTTCAAGGTCTGCTGGCCTTTTCTTTTCTCCTTTTCCTTCCTTCTCCAGGTCTACTACCACTGGCTTCTTATTTTTGGAACATTCTCATTGTTTTGAGGTCTTCTTCTTATCTTTTTCTGCAGGCATAAACTTATCTTCCTGCACTTCCTCCTAGCTTACTTGTCTTAGGGAATTAGGCCTTGCAATCTTGTTCTCTCCCTCTTTAGTGATATCATCAAAAAAATGTTGCTTTGGTGATGTGTGCCTCCTCTGGTCCAAAGGGATTCTGAGTTGCTGGTACCTTCACTTCTCTCCCTTTTCAGATAGCTTTTAGGCATTGATAAAAGACTGAAGGTACCACCCCATAGTCATTTTGCCAAGCCCTTCCCAGCAAGACATGATATGCTGCATCCACCTCGGCAACATAGAACATTACATGTCCTCGAATCTTCCCAACTTGCATATCTACCTTGATGTGTCCAAGGGTTCTTGTACTCTAGTTGGCGAATCCTGTAATATTTGTTTGTTCCTTCACAATTTTCTTCTCTAGCAAGCCTAATCATTTAAACCCGGTGTAGGGAATAATATTGACAGACGCTCCATTGTCAATGAACGCCCTCCACACTTCTATGTCATTGATTACTGATGTGACATGCAGCGGCCTGTTGTGTAGGTATCTTATCTCTCTATCAACTTTAGAGAAAGATATCTTATTTTCTTCTTCCTCCATTGTCTTCATAAATCCTTTGTTCATGGCCATACAGGTCTCCTACGTCTTGACAGCCTTAATGACTGCCTTAGTTGCTTTTATCCTTGCTTCCTTGGTCAATCCTATCTGATCAAAAAAGTTTTTAAACTTGGCTCCATTCATTAACGCCATCACCTGCAGGCCTGGATCACACTCCTCCCTTTCTAATGTCATCATCTCCACTTTCGGGGTTGTACTGTCGATAATAGTGTTGCATGTTTCTTTCCCTTTATGGGTTGGCAGTGGCTTGTCATGGACGCTGCTTTTTCCCCCAGCTTAATTTCCCCATTTGCTAGCTTCTTATGGTATATCCTCTGCAGGCTGTAACAGTCCATAGTGGAGTTTCCAGCGTATTGGTGGTATACACAGAAGTTCGGTCTTCTTTTTATCTCTTCCATCACTACAAATCTAGGCCTTGGAGGTTTCACAGCCCCATGTTCAACCCATTGTTCGTACAGACCCCTGAATGTCTTCTCACTGCATGTGATAGCCTTCGGGACTGACTTTCTTGCATATTTGTCCCCAGGCCTTCTCTGCTTAATTAGTTAAAAAAATTTCTCATGATTCTCCCTCTTGCCCCCTTGTGGTTTTGACTAAGAGTCAGCTAAAGCCACGGTTGCTATTGTGACAGCCCCAAATTCGGGTCCCAAATCACCACAGATCTGGTACAATCATTTTATAACTATTTGCGGAAGATATAAACATAAATTGTTTATACATTAAACTTACACACTTTTCCCCAAGGTCGAGTAACCTTAACTTATACACAATTCATAACTTGTCTAAAATATAACATTATTATCATACAAGACTATTACAAATCTAATCGCACACATTAACTTTAAGCTGGAACTGTCTTTAACCTTTCCTTGTATCCGACGCATTCGCCTCAATCTACAATGTTTTATCATGATATAGCAAGGGTGAGCATAAAGGTTGCCCAGCAAGTTTAAATTTATTTAAGGATATATCATGATTGAAAGAATTTGAATAATAAGCTGGCTATAATTCATCAATATAGTTGTGAATTAACGCGAACAAACTTTTGACTGAATAAGTATTGAACATGAACAAATATATCTGGACCGACTGGTAATGAAGGTGATCAGCCTTTCATACCTGACTTATACATGCAATATGTACAGAGTACAATTCTACAATGGCAATCAACAATGATTAACCATAAGCATATCTGAATGAAACAACTCTAAGTAGAGTTAAGTAAAACTTACATGTTTCGTTGATTATCGTTACACAATTTAATAAGCTTTGCCTATAGACCTAATATATAAATAATATCGATATACAAATTAGAATAATATCATCATAATATAATACTATTATATATATATATATATATATATATATATATATACATAGAATAACCTAAACACATAATCCTATCAGTCTATTCAGCACATAAAACCTAGCATCAAGTCAGACTATTTAAGTCCGAGTTGAATTCGACAAAATTCTAACATCTCGATGGTCTAGTCGGACAATACTCGAGTTTAAGTTCAATTAAACTCTGCCTAAACACTTAACAATTATCTTAGATAATTTATTATCAGTCAAAATATTTTTCATCACCTCATAATAATTTTCAGATAATTAATATCATTTATCATAATTTTCAATCACTTATATCAGATTTATATAATATAAAGACCACAATATTCCTTTATCATTAATATTTATTTAATACTAAATATTAATGAAAATCATAACATGATATTATAATATATTTATAATATTACAAAGTATTTTAATACTTTAAAATCATATTTATATGATTTTTAAACACTTAAATCCATTATTCGATAATTGCTATTAATATTAAAATATTAATATTTTCATGACAAAATATCAAAAGTTATATTTATAACTTTAAATATTTTTCTAACACTTAAATCATTTTTATATGATTTTTAAATCATTAATTCTATTTTTCCATAATTTATTTAATATATTTATTAAATAAACTAATTACCATTAATATTAATTTATTAATAAATTTCATCACAAAATATCAAAATTTATTAAAATAACTTAAAATATTTTCTTATACCATAATATAATTTTTCATGATTTTTAAAGTATTAAAATCATTTTTAAATAATTTATTTAATATTATATTTAAATAAATTAAATACCATTTATATTCCAAAATATTAAATATTTATGAAATATACTCAAAATAATTAAAAACTAATTTTCAGGCTTCAAAATAATTTTTTATAATTTATTATGTATTTTTAATAATTAAAAACTATTTATTTCAATTTTTAAATAAAATAATTAATTTTCTAAATAAACTGTCGTTAAAAGGGCCCTATAGCGACAGAACCATCGCTATAGGTGTTCTTGGTGTTCTTGAACTCAAACCCAGAAATCATGTCAGTGTTAAAGGTACTAAGTTTGACCGGTTCTAAATTCTTGATATCGAAGTTTCTGGGTTAGATAAAGTGTTAGTATTGTAGTATTGATGTACTACTACAATATCAATCAAGTTTCATGGCAATCCAACACCAAAACAGAGAGTTATTGGCCTTCGAAATCCTTGTCAGGCCTGTTCTTCATTTTCTGGGTTTCTCAGAAATGAAGAACAACCAAGGTATCCAGTTTGCAAGCCTTGAAACTAGCGTTCTGGAATTTGTCAGTGTAATATTAAGGTTCAATTGTGTGGTAGTCATGTCAGGGTACGATATATCACCAATCTAGTCTAACAACAACATATAAAAGAGATCATGGCTGGTCAAAGTACCTATCAGGTACGTGCTCATGAAGATCTGGGTTTCCCAGAAATCTTCATCCGGCATGATGGTCAACCATACTTTGACCACCACTAATTTCCATTCTGTGCATGATCTGAGGTTTCTAGAGGCATTTATAGACAGTTCATACACCAGTCTACAAGATCTAACTAACAACAGGATCTAAACATTAGCATACATCAAGATCTGAAGCTCAGAATAGGTTGTCAGACGAGATCTGGGTTTCTGGGTTGCCCAGAAACTCAGTCTTCGTGAACGGTCAACGTGGTTTGACTGCATATAACTTACGATCTAAACATGCTATGAATCTGTTTCAAGTTGCAGAACAAAGACCACATAACATATTACACGTTTATAACTTAAAACAGCACAAATCGTTAACATATAAGGATCTAAAGCGTCTGACATTCGGCTGTCAGACAACAATTTTCCAGTTTTCCAGATTTGAGAAATCTTTAAATTCGTGCATCTAGATGTTATAGATATATAATCTAACCACCCAGATCACTATATGACACCCTTATACACAACTTAAAACATCAAACCATAACATATAACATAAGATCACATGATTGCTAAAATTTAGGGTTTTATACCTTTTAAAGCTAAAATCTTGAATCTGATCTTTGATGTTTGTTCTTGGGTTCCATGCAATGAATGTAGCTGATAAAATGGCTGAGAGATGTTATTTAAGTCACATGGCTGATATCTAGTTGTTTACCAACTCCATATTTGGCAAGATCTACAAGTAATCTACTAAATAATGCAAAAAGGCACATAAGTCTTTTGGCTTGAATTTTTAAGGGCACAATTGACAATTGCTACAATCCTTAGGGTTAAAACCTAAGGTTTTCAAAAATATAAATTTCTAGGATTTTCAACTTAGGTTTTCACAATAGAAAATAATGATTTTTAAATTATAATTAGGGTTTCCTAATTATATTATAATTTCCTAATCACACTAGGACTTCAATAAAATTAGGATTAATATTTCCTAATTAAAATTTACAATTACTTAATTATCAATTAGGGTTTCAAATTTACAAATTATGGTTCTTAATAATTAGAGTTTCTAATTATTAGAATTTCTAATTAATCAATTAGGGTTATCCCTAATTAGGTTTGAAATTAATACACAGAAACCTTATTCATAGCATTTAAATTCCCAAATTAGGGTTTCCAATTTCTGAATAGGGTTTTGAATTCCCGAAACCAAAATTAGGGTTTCAGAACTAGTTTCTAGGGTTTCTTATCACACGTTTGGGTTTTCTAACAGAACATTGACGTTCTTAATATAAACTTAGGGTTTGACACTGATAAAAATTTATCTGGTCAAACCTTGACCCTTAACCACATTCTAAACACATAAATGACCATATACACAGGGCATATTCACGTATACATTTAATCCTGAATAATTCACCTAAATCCTTCACATAATTTTGAAATCCTCAAAATTCCTTCCCAAAAATATCAACCACATACACTTATTTTCTCTCTAGGTTCTAATATTGAACTTAAATCCATCATTTAAAATTTTAATAAATTGTCTAATTTCTCAGGTTGTCACAGCTATCCTCTTTCCCTTCCATGTAACCGTTGCATGGCTGGTGGGAAATGTCATGAATCCTCCCAAGTCTTGTGCGCAAATGAATCACAAGCCTTGGTAATGAGGTGGGGCTTAAAGGCGTCTAAAGCACCATTGTTGCATATGCTGACTAAGTTCTTTCCTTCAATTGGCTCTGTACACTTTTGTGCTTGGGCTCTGAACCTGTCCACATAATCTGACAGCTCCTCGCTCGGTTTCTACTTGAATTGCATGAGCTCTACAATGGTTACCTGTTTCGGCACATAGAATTTTTTTTAAGAAAATTACAATTTTAGATCATCCCAATCATGGACTGATCCCTTCTCCAAATTGTAGTACTAACTGAAGACACTATCTATTATATAAAATCTTGTTGAATTCCCTCATCAACAAGTTGTGGTTGTTTACTTCATCATATCCTAGCCATGGAGACATCGACTCGACGAACCTGGAAATATGTTCCCTGGCATTTCCTTTCTCCCCGTTGTATTTTGGAAATTGCGGTGGATGCTCGATATACCCTACCAGGTAAGGTTATCTCCAAATATGTGATGGGTAAGGTGGAGTAAAGTCTAACTCAAAAGGTCGGAATGTCTGCCTGCGAAGTTGATTGATCACATCGATCATATCATCCTTTGTCACGTACTGGCTCGTGGCATAAACTCTTTGGGGAGTTATGATGTACTGCTATATTGGTGGTGTGTATGGTAAAGAAATTGGTTGATACACACTTGCATCATGCATATCTGGCGCTGATGGCATTTGTTGGCTTACTCACTGGACATAGCTTTGGATGGTTGGCACTGCACTTGTGAAAATGCAGGGGGAGCAGTCGGGATGATGTTTGTCTAAGGTTTGCTTGCTTCCAATCTGAGTTGTGGCGTGTCACCACTGTTCTAGGGTTCCAAGTTGATGATTGGAACCTACTGATTCTCCTTCAATGGAGGTAAAATATGATTCTCTCTATTATTGTTGTTGATGTTTTCCTCCACTCTTGCTCATTCCTCATGCGAACTACTTGGAAACATGGCCTTAAAAGTAGGGATCTGCATCAACTGCTAGCGAAAATTCCCCATTTCCTCTTGCTTCCTATGCATCTCCAGCATCATAGCCATCATCATCCTTTGTCCTTCCCGTGCTTCCTTCAACGCCTTGAACATCTCCAGTTGCACAACATTTGCCTGCTCTCCGCTTACATCCTCGCTTTGCCTTTCTGCGCCTATTTTTTTGGCGTGCGTTTGTTTTTGATTGGCCATATATGGTAATGTTGAAATTCCTTCCAAAGTGTTTTCAATAATTGGTTGGTCAAGATCCAGATTTGCGCCTTGGAAAGCTTAATTTACTTTCCTTGGAACTGGATCCGGTGAGGTAATGCTATTTGTTGGTGAACCTCTTCCTATAGTTCTCCCACTTCGAGTTATGAGCATACCCTTCACGAATTCTACACCTCCCTAGCAGAGTCGCCAAAGAAATGTGGCCAAGGAAATCGTGTCTTCCTAGTTAGGGTTTCGTGTTGGTTGAGGAAGAGAGAAATCCACGACGAGTATAGAATTGATTGATTGATTGAAGAGGGGAGAAAAACAGGTGGGTGATTATTCCAATGACACATGGCAGAACTCCTAATATCAGGAAACCTTGTTACGGTAGCAGGGATTCTGGGAGCCTTCTTGAGTGTTTTGGGTTGAGAGAGAATGTCCAAGAACCCTTGGAATACGGAGACCTGATTAGGGTAGCAGAGATTCCAAGAGATTCAGGCTTCAAAGTCCAGCAAGAGGTCTCAGCTCCAAAGTCTAAAGTCCCAAAAAGAGTCCCCTCCTTCCTAGAATAGAAGGGGTATTTATAGAGTTTCTTGAAACTTAAGTAGTCACATGTCAGGTACATGTCTTCAGGGAAATTTTAGAAATACCCTTTAGTCATTAGAATAATGCTCATATCGTCTTGTCCTTCTAGCCACCAATCCAATCCCTCAATCAATTCCCAAAAATGAGCCGTTTCCATGAGCCTTCTGCCTCGGGACACATGGAGGCTTCTCTCGGGTCTAGTACATTTATTTTCGGCT
The DNA here is from genome assembly GCA_020205605.1 of Panax ginseng. Classification (NCBI taxonomy): domain Eukaryota; kingdom Viridiplantae; phylum Streptophyta; class Magnoliopsida; order Apiales; family Araliaceae; genus Panax; species Panax ginseng. The sequence continues at coordinate 66,308,005 of CM035132.1, read as the reverse complement.
TTTCCATCTTCATTCAATTAGTCCATACGAATCCTAATTTGCATATTTAATGAGGTCGTGGAACACTAATTGTGCATTTAATTCAATTAGGTCATTTGAACCCTAATTTTCACTTGGGCTCAGAATAATTAAATAATTAATTAAATTAAATTGAAGAGTCCATTTTATAGTTCAAATTTAAAATCATCTCTTTCTCCCGTTAGCATAATGTCACATTCCAACACATTTTAAATCTGGACCATGAAATGGAGAGACTTCATTTATTTAAAATGGAGAAAATTTTTGTCCGGAGGAATTTTGTAACGCCCCAAAAATTAGGACCAACTTAATCTCAACCTTGTGCGTTAATATTATCTTGTTCTAGCTTTAATTCAATTTCATTATATATATCATGTAATCATGCATTTTTCCCTAATTAACCAAATCACATATCTAAAGCCATTTAACAGTCAATTGAACCACCTTTACTAATTTCTATAATAAACCAACTGTTTTGCAAAATTTCGTATAACTAACTATTTCAATTTATCATATGAACTAACAAAGCTTATAATTATTTTACCTTTCTTATATGCTTGATTTGCTAATACTCTACTACAATTCCACATTATTTGTATGCTAGCTTTGGTGTTGGTTTGAAAGTCCTTTCTCCACTTCTCTTCTTTATAGTTTCCTTTCAAATCAATCCATCTTGCACTTCCTTGGCCGAACTGCTGGACTGAGCGGACCCTTAAGGAGTTTTATCAAGCTTTTATTACATAAGGAACTTGGTTTATGGAGTAATGAGAAGGAATAGAGCTGGGATTGAAAAAGGAAAGAATACGGATAGAAAATATTTGTTTTAACATTTCACTTATAGCTTTAAGGAGTTGCCAACTCCTGTATTGATTGAGATTAGTGACTCCACCAAACTCTCTAAATAAGCCACCTCCTGCTTGATAGATATACTGACTCACCAAGCCTATCATTAACCTCTCTCTCCATATATCTGAATCCCAAAAACTTAGTTTCATAAAATATATATTACAAATAAGTTCAGCATACCCATGTACATATACTTACATTTATTTATTTACAATTATTAACTTTCTTCATTACATATCGTATTCCAAATTATATATATTAAATTAAATATACATAATATTCTTCAAATATTTTCATAAAATATTCAAAAAAATTTTCCATAAAAATGGAAGCTATTTATTAAATAAAAATAATTTATTTAATAAATAAATTTGTTATAATTTATTTCCATAAATTATTTTAATTCATCGAAAAATTATATCCTTCCCATTAGAAGTTACTTTTAACAATTTAATAACACATGGTAAATATATTTAAATATATACACCAGAACACATACATACACACATATTACGCTGCACATAATTAATAAATGCAGTATAATAGAACACATAATAAAATAAGGAATTTATTTTATTAAATTCTTATTTTATTTATCTGAAAATTTCGGATCTCTACATTCTCGAGTAGAATACTTATACGCATTCCAGCACATTAGAAAATTCATAATTAATTCATCCGATGCTGGAATTGAGTGAATTCAAAGCCTATTTCTTCAGTTTTTTATCCTATACAAATGTGAAGAAGGAAGAAAAATTATTTGATGTCATCTTTGTGCCTTAAATTGTTAAAAACCAGAACCTGTCCCAATTTCCATCACTATTTTCAGCCCTAGATTTGAAAATTTGTAACTCAGTCATATTAACTCTGAATCAAGTGATTCTTTAGTTTATTTCGTGTAAATTTTTGAGAGCTAAAATTTTCGTGAAGGCATGAAGAGATTTTGAAGAATCTAAAAGTCCCGAAAATCAGAATTTGTTACTGCTGCGTTTTGAAGAAAGACGAACATGGGAAGGTAAATGTTATTTCGTATTTTGATAACAAGTGTAGTTATGAGGATTTTTAAATTAGAGATTATTTTTAACTAAAATAAATACATAAAATTAGATATCATGATAATTAGAAAGAGGAGATAAATTCATATTAAGGAATATAATTTGATTGAATGTAAACGTTAAAATCTGAAAATTAGTTTCTATATTTTTAGGTATATTATATGAGTTATATATCTTAATCCGACCGTTATATCTTTATAATTTTTAGATATGTTATACATATATAAGTTGAAAATATATTTACCAATTTTGAACTGTTAAAGATTAGCGTATGATTTTTTATGAATTGTAATAAAGGGCTTATCCGGAATTTGTGTAGAAGAATTTTTAACATTAAGTTCTAATATTTAAAAATGTATAACTTAATGATTTTAAATCTGATTTGAATTATTCTTGAGGCTAAATTAGAGTATTTGAAGTCTAATTTATGTTTAAATTAATTAACTTGATAAATAAGTTTTGACTAATGGTGATAAGAGCAGAATAGTAGGCTAACGTCTTAAGAATAAATTATCATATTATGAATTAAAGAATTCTTAAGTTTTTCTATTGACTTATAAGTTTTGGAGTACTACTAGCAATAATTAAAGGCACCTTGAATGGGTTACGAATTATTTTGGAATTATATTAGTTTGGACTATATTTAATTCGTGGTTAATATGTTTAGGTAGTGAATAACATTTCGTATTTGTTATCTTTGACATTTAAGGGTAAGATTTTGTTGAATGTGGTATAAGTGGATTTGAGTATCAAGTACATATTCCGTACTCCTTCAGCGATACGCTTGTTAAATTTAATTATTTCGTTTTGTTTCTCGTTTCAAATTTGGCTATTATTTCACATAATTGTTCCCTGTGAATTTAATACGATAGTTTTATGTTGGTTGATACATAGAACTTGTATATGTACTCTTTGAACATTATTCAGTTTGTATCCTTCTTCGTATATTTTCATTCACATTTAAGAGTTATTTTGATAGTTGATAAGCATGTTTGTATTTAAAATAATTTGATGTCATTTGAAGATGGTCATGTAAGCCTTTTAATTTGAACCCCTTTTGGCTTACATTTTTTAGTTTGATCGTTAGGATATACTTGAGTTAACTACATGTGGGTGTACCACAGACATATCCTCTTGACACCGAGGCATGACACCTTTTGTGGCGGTGTAATCAGTCCATGGCGTCCCCGTTTTGTGCTCCGATGGGAGTTGTTCATTTGGTGATTTAGTTATGTGAGGCTTATGGGTCGACCCTAGTCTCTGTTCTGCTCTGCGGATCGGTGATATTTGTGACAAACACGGTTTTTGATTTTGCATGCATCTGGGTTGCGCAGTCCGATGTGTGATTATTTGTGTGACATTATTTGACTTTCCTATATGGCAAGTTATAGTTGTGTTTTGTTCTGAGCTCTATATGAAATAACATCTAACTCTTTTAATTCAGCATATCATTTCGTTGTGTTAGTCTTGTTCATTTCAGTCCAGTTCAATTAATTAAGTAATTAGTTATTTCTATTGATTATTTTTGTACTCTATATACGTACTGGGAATTTGGCTCGTGTTATATTTTTCTTATGGCAGGTTTGTAGGGGCGGTTTAGGGTTTTGTGTGAAAAGAGCTACATCTGACCATCTAGGTCTAATTTATTTTAGGTTTTGATTATTCTGTCAATTTTTGGAGAATTGTATTTAATTTGACATTTATGGATTACCAACAATTAAAGATTTTGAAATTATTAGTGCTCTGTTTACTTATTTTGAGATTTGTTGCATTTTGTGTGTGACCTCCCTTTCTTATTCGAGAAGGAGTGGTGTTACAAAACGTGTTAGATTTAAGATCGTATATCACACACTATAAGAAAAAGGAATATTTCTGACAGAATATTCCGTCAGGGTTAAAGATATTTTGTCGATCATACCTTAACCACGATGGAATATTTAGTCAGAAATTCGGTTGGATATAGACGCGTCAGAATTTAGTCCGTCGAGATTTCAATCGATCTTATGAAATCCTGACGGAGGTAACCTCGACTGATTATTCGGTTGAACTTAATTCAATATCGACAGATGTGTGTTTCGTCGGAGTTGATTTGTCGAGGTTATTGTGCCACGTGGCATCATTACTGACATTTGGTTCCGCTTAAAGTCGACGGAATATTCAGTTGGACTTAATTTATTATCGACGAATGTTGTTATGTCAGAATTGTTCAGTCGAAGTCCTTGCCACGTGGTAGCCCTACTGACATTTATTGTCGCTCAAACTCGACGGATTTTCAGTCGGGGTTACATTATTTTGTTGAGAATGAGAACTTTTTATTATTATTATTTGCAATATCCAGGGTTTCAACCCACATTTAACTTGTTCACAAACAACCTGTAAATTTGAACAGACCTGTAAACTCAGCAACACATACAACATACATGTAAACCTGTTTATGTTCCCAACATCACATACAACATAACTATAACTATCCAAAAACATGTAATAACTAAATTTTGTTCACATACAAGTCCAATATGAATTACCAAGGTCAACAATAATGAAAATAGTCTAATGTTCTATAAGATATACAAAAATGACATGTAATTATAAGGTTTAAACTAAAACACGTCAAACATCAACTAAACTGATAAAATTTACATTCCATTAAGCTAAACTAAATTAAAGATGAATAAAATATGTATAAACCATCTACAAAACTAAGTCATCGAGTAATACTAGCCCCGGTGTGAGGAGGATCATCGGGTGGGCGTCGACATTGCTGTTCTGGCTTATAAAAATCACTATCAACGTCGTCCGTCCGTTCACCATCCCACTTGGCATCGTCACCCTATTGATACAATTAAAATATAACTCATTAGTCCATTTGATACAATTAAAGATACAAATAAATGAAAATTAAATAGCATGCAGAATAAGGGAATTTAAAATGAATAGTATACATGAGTAGTCGAGGGCTGACTCAACATCGGCCAAAAAGCGTCCAAGAGGAAGGTAACCACCTCGTTGCGTATCGCGGTGAACTGCTCCAAAGGGATACTTGTACTCTCAATGATGGCACCAGCTGCGATGTCCTGAGCAAGCTGGTGGAGGCATGGTTGGGCAGGTCCTGATGACGGAATAAAGGATCCGTACCAAACCTCTCTGACACCGCCGCCATAACCCTTTGGAACATAGCGTCGTCTAAACTAGCGCCCGTATGTGATGGTCCCACGGAGGCCCTCGAACGCAGACATTGGCTAGTGCCTGTAAAAATAAATATAATATGAATAATAATCAAAATCTTTTTATTCATGAACGAGAAGTCGACAACTAAAATATTATACATCCATGTAGTGTATAGTGTAAGACCCCAAATTTTATGAATAAAGATGATTTTTTTGCTCGAAATATATTTTTGAACATTATGGTGTGGATTTGATATAATGTTATAGTTGTGGGTAATATTTATAAATTTTGAAAAGTAAGCAAGTTGTTATATAATATTCGATTGGTCGGGGAATATTCGTTTTAACAGGGAATATTCGTACAACGGCACAATCATTGATATACCCCACAACGGAATTATTGTTGAAGTGAGAAAATGACAAAAATATCTTTTTATAAAAATAAAGGCAGAAGTTTTATGGTTAACTGTTGAAATACCCGGTGTTAAAAGAACAGTAATACACGTTGTTGCATAGTAGCACACGGTATTGATTATTGATGCTTACGTAAGAAGTCACTCAGTTTTGTTCAATTATTGCTACAGTAATTGCTGCATAGTATCTCACGTTATTTGATTCAATTATTGTCGATATTTTATATATTATTAAATCAATAATTGAGACGATACAATTATTCATATTATTATTTACAATATTGACGATGTCTAGAAAGTTCTGTCGAGTAGAGGTTTGGTCACCTAATTGCGCGCCAATAGGGAGAAATCCTTATTGGAAAACCTCATCTTTCCTGGGAACGATCTGGTTGTTAAATATTGTGAATTATAATAATGATAATAAATATTGTGAATAATAATAATAATGATAAATATGTGTGTATGAAAGGGACTTGTGTGGGTAGAATTTGAAAACATATGTGTGTGTGTGTACCGTGTGTGTAGGAGTGTGTGTAAGTTGAAAAAATGGTGGTGGTGGAAAAGTGTTTGTGATGAAAATGATAGGTGGATGAAGAGTGGGGTTGGGTGATGTTGATATATATATATATATATATATATATATATATATATATATATATATATATATATATAGAATTTTGTTTTATGTGAATATTAAGCATCTGTGATTTCTCAGAAAACCTTCGCCCGTGAACTTCGTCCGATTTCCTATTGTGCAGTCCATGAAAATTCTAAATAGTATCCTTCCATTCTCCTATAAATAGGATGCTTAGTTAGAATTGAAAATCACACCAGAATCAGAGAATTCTTCTTCTATAATATTGAGCGTATTTCTTTCGAGTTTTAGAAAGCTTTGAGCGTAGAAAATAGTGAAAGTTTTTTTCAAGAATATCCCCACTATACCAGTTGGAATACTCTTCTTTTCAAGGTAAGGGATGTTATTTTTGTTCAATATTTGCTTGAAATAATATTTTCTTCCATACTCTGTAATATGTAAGTAATATTATTTCATTTCAGATTTCGAATTCTATACTCATTTGGTTAATGTTTTGGCTTCTATACTCCATGAAATTAGTAGAATATCCTTAAATTTTACGTTTCATCCAGTATCTTTTCATGAAAATATTATTCTAAGCATTCTTGTTAAATTTTAACCTTTTCATGCCGGAGTACTATTCACAGGTTACTATTCATATAGTACTATTCACGAGGTACTATTCACTTGAGTACTATTCACCTAGGGTGCTATTCATGATAAAAGTTGATTCGTTTTCGGTCCACATTATTTTTGGTACAATATTATTCTTGAATTTTACTCCACAAAGCAGTATCATGTTAAAAATTTGGACGTTATTGATTTCTGGATAAATTAAATTATAAATCTTTAAAAATTTATCCTTTGCTTTCATTTAATTGAATTCTTATATCATTGTCATCATCCTCATGTTTATATTATGATGAAAGTAATCTGTGGCCGTAGTGCATAGATGGACTTGGTATGATTATGAACAAGGATTTTTCGGTATAATTATGACCATAATGTTACAAAAGATGTGTTAAAAGTCCTCATTGGCCCATATTGCATTGATGGACAGTTGTTGGCATGATCATGACCATTGATGAAAACATGAATATCCTTAGCCCGTAGTGCATGGATAATTTGTGGTCGTAATACTAATGAATATCCTTGGCCGTAGTGCAAGGAAGATGTGGATTATTTATTAAGCTGAGTCTCAGCGATAAAATTGATGATAAATTCTTTTAAATCATAGAAGATAGTAGATATCATGCTCTATTAGACTCTTCTAATGGATTGCTTGTTCCACTGCAGTTAAACTTGATGTCTAGTATATTTTATCAGTTTAACATTGTTGAAGGCTAACGATAATTTATTCTGCATTATCTTAGTCATAATATTTCTTACTAGGCTAGTTGAGCTCACCCTTTGCTTTCATTGTTCTCTTCAGGAAATGAGAATATAGCTGGGACTAGTCGGGGAACGGAGTGACGGTCCAGATGTTTGCATTAGTAGTCCTCACTATTCTATGAAATAGTGTGATAATAAATGTATTAAGGACTTATTTTGAGTTTGAATACTGTCTAGAAGACAATATTTGTATTAAAACTCACAACTCATGTTGTATATTTAAGTTTGTATTTGTATTATGTACCATGTATTTGGTGACTCAGAATGGGTGATGTATACCTATTTTGGGGGCGTCACATATAGGCTGGTATCCTTGACAATCCCAGCACTCCATACCGACCGGTAGTGCTAGTAGGAGGATCCTGAGACACGACCCAAAGAGTCATCTCCTCATCCTGAGATGAACTAATCTTAGGCGAAGGGATAATGGAATCTAACGTCTCAAGATTGCCCCTAGCAGCCTGCAACTCAGCTACACACGTGTCCCGAAGCTTCTCAAACCGGTCCTGTAATTTAATATATGTACATGTGAGCTAACTCGGCATCATCATATTGATTACATAATATGATCCTAAATTATAATTATTATACTAAATGTAATACACGTATAGCTAATGCTGCGGGAGACATCGTCGACGACGAAGTCAAATCCTTCGGTGTATGGACTCTATCCCAAAACTCAATCATAGTAGGAGGTCAACCCAAGCTGCTCTGCATGGCCTAAATCATACATTAATTAATATCACATTTCTTTACTATAGATGCAGTTTCATATTAAACTAAACTAAATATAATTACATTCCGACTTAACCTCCTAAAATGACTGCGAGCAAGAAGTATATACAATCCGGAGCTGGCCTCGATTCTTTTTCATCTGCTCAGATTTTGACTTGAAGGCATCAGCATCCCAGTACATGCACATGGAAGCCCATGCTGTATCTGAGACTATCCACTGCTGATGATTGGTAAATGGATTTTATATCCACAAATCGGTTCCTAATTCAAGCTTAATCGGTGTTAATTCTTTATGTTTATGTTTATTTTTATTTGTTTATTGTTGATTTATGTGTAGGATGGTTGGTGTGGCAAGTAATCAAAAAGAAGGCATTTGGGGAAACATTTTAGCAACTTTGAAGCTTAAACAAAGTCAGTTGACAGAACCTACCGCTTAGTATGGCATTTTTTGTTTTACGCCCCGTCAGAAGGGGGTCTTCAAGTCGATATCGAGTAGCCTAGCTTGGCTCAGGCGGGCACTTTCTAAGCTAATACCTCCGAGAAGTGGGGTTCCCGGCTATGACTATCCTAGTTTGATTCCAACACTGCTGGGATATGAGCTTTAGTACTTGCATGGTTTTGGGACTCTAAATGAGGGAGGATTGCACTCAGATTGTTGGTGTAAACATATAACTACATAAAAAAGATAACAAGACCAGGAGATTACAAGGCAATTAACAGAGATTAAGGACATATTTTCATATCAAGCATTGGAGTGAAGATTTTGAAGGAACTTTCATATTGATTGTAGATTAAGGCAAAAATGAAGGGTGTTCTGAATTATTCTTCTTCTTTAGTCTTATGTTTGTAATTAGAAGGATGATATCTTTAGTTTATTCAATGTTTATTTCATTTATGACGAGTTAAATTACTTTTTAGGCTTATGATGGATCTTTAAGTAGAATGATGGTTATGTAACTTTGATTTTCAGTTTAATAAGCTATTATCCAGTTTATCTATATTAATTTGAGCTTGAATTTATGAATTGCCTGATCAACAGTTCTTTGTGGAGTTGTATGAATTCGAGAGAGGAAGTACAATTCTAGACGTAGTTAATATAGCATGTGTTCTTGAATTTTATGAATGAACATAATCTTGATGAATGTTAGGGTAGAGATATGCTTGACATCGCATGTAATCAGATAAAGGACTTAAACTTAAACCTTTATTAAGGTGTTTAACTTGTTTCTATCTAAATTGTGCATTTAAGTTAATACGGTATTAGTACATCGAGAGGTGGCTAGTGCTACATACGTGTTCTTGATTAATAAAATGGGATAGTGAATTGAAACTGAATAAAGGTGTAAAAATCAGATTGAAGCTTAGGGTGAAGTCGTAAGCCTAATTCTCCAATAATTGTTTGAAATTTTAGTTTTTAAGATTTGTGATTGTTTTGTGATCATAGTATTTTTAATAATTTAGTTTTTACAATTTTAATCATTAATTTGGATATTTTAATAAAATTAGGATTAATAGAAAATAGATGATTGTGAGGTTAAAATTCTTACTGATTTCTCTGTGGAAACGATACTCTACTTACTATTATATTACTTGTTGACCATGTATACTTACGTGTTGTGTGTAACTAGATTTTACCAAACAAGTTTTTGGCGTCGTTGCCGGGGATCTAATAGTATAGATTTTAATAATTTACGATATCAGTTTAATTGACATTTCACATATTATCCCTATACTCTGACCGACCAATTGAATACCAAATAAACTTAGGTAGGTCATACTAGCGAAGGAATTTCCCGTCTCTCCCCTCCTAGTTCTTGTCTCACATCTCAACCAGGGATTATATCCCTAAGCTTGATACCAACTGTGACGCCCCCAAAATAGGTATACATCACCCATCTTGGGTCACCAAATACATGGTACAAAATTCAAATACAACTTAATTATACAACTGTCGTGTAACATAGGACAAAACATAAGCTGAGAGTTTTAAAATGAATATTGTCCTCTACACAATATCCAAACTCAAATAGAGTCCTCATTACATTTATTGGCACACTATTTTATAGAATAATGAGGACTACTATAACACCATCTTGGGCCATCACTCCGTTCCCCGACTAGTTCCAGCTACATTCTCAATTCCTGAAGAGAACAATGGAAGTAAAAGGGTGAGCTCAACTAGCCTAGTAAGAAATATTATGACTAAGATAATGCAGAATAAGTTATCATTAGCCTTCAACAATGTTGAACTGATAGAATATAATAGACAACAAGTTTAACTGCAGCGGAACAAGCAATCCATTAGAAGAGTCAAGTAGAGCATGATATCTACTATCTTCTATGATTTAAAAAGTTTATCATTAACTTTATTGTTGGGACTCAGCTTAATAAATAGATCACATCATCGAATCATCCCTGCACTACGGACCAAGGATATTCATTAGTATCACGTCTAAAAATTATTCTTGCACTACGGGCCAAGAATTATTCATGTAACCATCAATGGTCATGATTATACCGAATAATCCCTGGTCATAATCATACCAACAACTGTCCATCAATGCACTACAGGCCAATGAGGACTTTAACCACATCATTTGTAACATTACGGGTCATGATTATACCAAATGATCCCTGGTCATAATCATACCAATCAACAGTCCATCTATGTATGTAAGCCAAAGATGACTTTCATCACAATATAAGCATGAAGATGATAACAATGATATAAGAATTCAATTAAAAGAAAGCAAAGGATAAATTTTTAAAGGTTTATAATTTAATTTATCCAGAATTCAATAATGTCCAAATTGTCAACATGATACTGCTTTGTGGAGTAAAATTCAAGAATAATATCCATGTATCAAAAATAATTTGGACAGAAATAAAATAAATTTTTTAGTGAATAGTACCCTGTGAATAGTACTTCGGGAATAGTACCCCGGCATGAAAAGTGCCCCAAATACCTGAGTGAATAATATTTGAGTGAATAGTAATCAGGTGAATAGTAACCCATAAATAGTAACTCGTGAATAGTACCCCGGCATGAAAAGTGCCCCGAATACCCGAGTGAATAATATTATAGTGAATAGTATTTGAGTGAATAGTAACCCATGAATAGTACCCCGGGTGAAAATATTGATATTTAATAAGAAAGTTCAGATCAATATTCCAATAAAATGATACTAGATGAAGCGCAAAACTCAAGAATATTTCACTAATTTCAATGATTATAGATGCGATACTTACCATAGTAAGTTTAGATTTAAGAATATGAAAAGAAATAACATACGAGACTGCAAATGGATTTTCACCTGTCATACAGTACGTAATCCGCGTAGACAGGTTATTCTGACATATTAAAGGATGAATACGAAAAATAGTATTCCTTATGAATACGAAAGAAATAATACCCCTTACCAAAATAACATCCCTTACCAAATGAAAATAACACCCCATACGAATACAACAAATATTATCCCTTACAAATATAACAAATAATATCCCTTACGAATACAATAAATAATATCCCTTACCTTAGTAGAAGGCTGGATACTGCAATAGTGAAGTAGCAGAATACTCTTCTTCTTGCGGTCTATAGTTTCTCTTTCTATAGCTTCTCTTGTGAATCTCAGTGAATTGGTGAGAATGAAAAAAGAATTAAGCTTCTATTTATAGGAGAATGGACTAAATAGTAACTAATTCATGAACGATCCAGATTGATTTACTATTAGAATGGACGGTTCATATTGATTACTATTAAAACCACAACCAAGCGGTCGATTGATTTACTTTTAAACCACCACCAAGCAGTGATGATTGATTACTTTTAAAACCACCACCGACGGTCCAGATTGATTTACTTTTAAAACCACCATCGACGGTACAGATTGATTTACTATTAAAACCACCACCGATGGTTCAGATTGATTTACTATTAAAACCACCACCGACGGTCTAGATTGATTTACTATTAAAACCACCATCAATGGTCCAGATTGATTTACTTTTAAAACCACCATCAATGGTCCAGATTGATTAACTATTAAAACCACCATCAATGGTCCAGATTGGTTTACTATTAAAACCACCACCAATGGTCCAGATTGATTTAATTTATTACACTTTAGTACCCCTAAAGTTTTCCAAGTTTACATTATTCCCCTCTAACTTTTGTAAATCACTTATTTTAAATAAACACATTCTTAATACTTCAACAATTATTCATTATTAATATTATAACTCGCAATATTTAACAACCACATATTTATAAGAAAATCAAATACTTTCATTTCATAAAATTTGGGGTCTTACAATCTCCCCTCCTTATGAAATTTCGCCCTCAAAATTTACGTACGTACCTGGTATGCCGAAGAGATGAGGATACATCATTTAGATTTTAACTCTTGATGTATAACCTTTGAGCGTATAATATATTCCTTCTTATCCAAGATTTTAACAAGTACCTCTTCATACGTTAAATCTTCTGCTATCTCGTCCGGTTCTAATTCAATAATGTGGTTCTGGTCGTCCACATATTTACATAACATTGGTACGTGAAAAATGTTTTGAACACACGACATATTTGGCTATAAATCAAGTCTATAGGCCACGGTTCCTACTCGGTCAAGGATTTCAAATAGACCAATAAAATCGAGGCTTGAGATTTCCTCTCTTCTTCGATTCTGGCTTCTAGAATAACGCCCTCTTGAACCTTCTTCTTCACATTCATCAGCTTTAAATCTGTAGCTTGATCAGCTTTAACTTTATCGATTAAAGTTGGTTCATTCACTATCTTCACGTAGGTTCTTGGAGTCTTTAACTCTATCTCCATCTTTTGTAAGTCGTACGAGATGGGTCTTTGTGTTAACAATATCGCACTCATAAATGCATACGATCTTCCACTCAACACGTCAGCTACTACGTTCATTTTTCTATGATGGTATTGAATGGTATGGTCGTAATCTTCAACAGCTCGAGCCAACGTCTTCGGCGCATGTTACGTTAGTTTTGGGTGAAAAAATATTTGAGGGTTTTGTACCGGGTTTAAGGTCGATACAAAATTTTATTTCACGCTCTAGGGATAGGCTAGGAAGTTCTTCAGGGAATACGTTAGGGAATTTATTAACAATCGAAATATCATTCAAATCTGACGTATTTTTGTTTAAATCTGTGACATGGGCTAAGAAAGTTTGACATCCGTTTTTCAATAAACAAATAGCTTTATGGCTTGATATAACAGTGATTGACTTTAATGGTTTGGTTGCTTGAATTCGCATAATAGGTTGGTTAGGAATATGAAAGCTAACAACCTTACGAAAATAATCAATTTTAGCATGATGAGTAGTCAACCAATCAATTCCTAAAATCACATCGAATGCAAGTATTTTTAAAGAGATAAGATCGACAAGTAACATGCGGGTGCCGATTTGAATCAAATAAGATTTATAAACAGTGGATGTAATGAAGGTTCTTCCCAATGGAGTTTTAACCAATAAGTCAAAGTCTAATTTCTCCGGAGTTAAATTTAAACGTTGAACGCAAGTAGGAGAAATAAAAGAGTGGGTAGAACTGGTATCTAATAAGGTGTAGACTTCACAAGAATTTATAATTAACTAACCCATGCTAACGTCGTTCGGGTTACTCACTTTTTGAGAGGTCACGAAAAACACTCTTCCTGAAGCCGCCGACATTGTTTTGTCCGTATACGCCTTTGGTGCCACCATCCCAACTGGACTTGATTTTGATACAGGACAAAATCGAGCTATATGATCATCTTTTCCACAACTAAAACATACCTTGGAAGGCTGTGGACAGTTTGAACTTATATGTCCCTCCTCTCCGCATGTGTAGCATCTAACTAGCGGTCGTTCTCCTCCCCTAGAATTTGTTCTTGGTGCTGGTGCTGGTGCCGACGTCTTCCCATCATCGTTAAATATTCTCTTCTTGAAGTTTCCACTTGAATCATTTCTTCTATTATCTTTGCCATGATTACCACCGAAGTGGTTACCATTTCCGGCATGTTGATTCCCTCCACGTTTGTTGTCACCGCTTCGATGACTGCTACCATTGGTATTATCGTCTTGCCTGCTGCTCTCTCTTGGCTGGGTTGACTCATTATCGCGCTCCAATAACTGAGCCCTATTTACAACATCTGAATACAAACACAGTTTATGAGAAATGAGGTATTGATGTATTTCGGGTCTCAAACCTCATAGAAACATTCGCGTCATTCTCTCCTCATTATCAACCAAATGGGATGCAAACTGGGACAACTCGGCAAACTTAGCCTCGTACTGCGACACGTTCATATTGTTTTGCTCTAACTTGATAAACTCCACCTCCTTCATGTGACGAATACTTTTGGAAAAGTACTTGTCATTGAACAGCACTTGGAACTTCTCCCAAGATATCTTGAGTGCGGCAGGCTGGGTACGCTTTACTGATTCCCACTAGTAATTCGCTTCTCCTCTCAACATGAAGGTGGCAAAGGGAAGTTTTTGCTCCTCGGAGCATCCCAAGACATCAAATATCTTGATGATCTACTTTATCCACGTCTCTGCCTTAAGTGGTTTTGGCTCTCCCCAAAACTCCGATGGTCCCAGCTCTTTGAATTGCTTAGCAGTGACCATCCGAGAGTTGCCAGTGTTTCCACCTGCATTTTGAACAGGAGTCGTTCTCGCCTGATGTAGCATGAATTGCATAAAGCCTCTAATCATCCCATCGTTCATCATTTGATCGGTGTTGTTATTTACCTGAGGATTATTGTCTTCCTGTTTCACATTATCCTGGGTATTAATCGTTGGTGACTCAACGGTCTCATGTGCTTCATTGCTTATCTCGACATTTTTAGATGCCATTTTCAAACACTGCCACAAAACAAAGGGTTAATTGACATTTCACATATTATCTTTATACTCTGACTAACCAATTAAATACCAAATAAACTTAGGTAGGTCATACTAGCGAAGGAATTTCCCGTCTCTCCCATCCTAATTCTTGTCTCACATCTCAACCAGGGATCATATCCCTAAGCTTTGATACCAACTGTGACGCCCCCAAAATAGGTATACATCACCCATCTTGGATCGCCAAATACATGGTACAAAATTCAAATACAACTTAATTATACAACTGTCATGTAACATACGACAAAACATAAGATGAGAGTTTTAAAATGAATATTGTCCTCTAGACAATATCCAAACTCAAATAGAGTCCTCATTACATTTATTGGCACACTATTTTATAGAATAGTGAGGACTACTATAACACCATCTCGGGCCATCACTCCGTTCCCCGACTAGTTCCAGCTACGTTCTCAATTCCTGAAGAGAACAATGGAAGTAAAAGGGTGAGCTCAACTAGCCCAGTAAGAAATATTATGACTAAGATAATGCAGAATAGGTTATCATTAGCATTCAACAATGTTAAACTGATAGAATATAATAGACAACAAGTTTAACTGCAGCGGAACAAGCAATCCATTAGAAGAGTCAAGTAGAGCATGATATCTACTATCTTCTATGATTTAAAAAGTTTATCATTAACTTTATTGTTCGGACTCAGCTTAATAAATAGATCACATCATCGAATCATCCATGCACTACGGACCAAGGATATTCATTAATATCACGTCCACAAATTATTCTTGCACTACGGGCCAAGAATTATTCGTGTAACCATCAATGGTCATGATTATACCGAATAATCCCTGGTCATAATCATACCAACAACTGTCCATCAATGCACTACAGGCCAATGAGGACTTTAACCACATCATTTGTAACATTACGGGTCATGATTATACCGAATGATCCCTGGTCATAATCATACCAATCAACAGTCCATCTATGCACGTAAGCCAAAGATGACTTTCATCCCAATATAAGCATAAGGATGATAACAATGATATAAGAATTCAATTAAAAGAAAGCAAAGGATAAATTTTTAAAGATTTATAATTTGATTTATCCAGAATTGAATAATGCCAAATTGTCAGCATGATACTGCTTTGTGGAGTAAAATTCAAGAATAATATCCATGTATCAAAAATAATTTGGACAGAAAAGAAATAAATTTTTTAGTGAATAGTATCCCGTGAATAGTACCTCGGCATAGAAAGTGCCCCAAATACCCGAGTGAACAATATTTGAGTGAATAGTAATCGGGTGAATAGTAACCTGTGAATAGTAACACGTGAATAGTATCCCGGTATGAACAGTACCCCGAATACCCGAGTGAATAATATTATAGTGAATAGTAACTGGGTGAATAGTAACCCGTGAATAGTACCTCGGGTGAAAATATTGATATGTAATAAAAAAAGTTTAGATCAATATTTCAATAAAACGATACTAGATGAAGCGCAAAACTCAAGAATATTCCACTAATTTCAAGGATTATAGAAGCAATACTTACCATAGTAAGTTTAGATTTTAGAATATGAAAAGAAATAACATACGAGACTGCAAATGGATTTTCATCTGTCATACGGTACGTAATCCGCGTAGACAGGTTATTCCGACATATTAAATGATGAATACGAAAAATAGTATTCCTTATGAATACGAAAGAAATAATACCCCTTACCAAAATAACATCCCTTCACCAAACGAAAATAACACCCCTTACGAATACAACAAATAATATCCCTTACGAATACAACAAATAATATCCCTTACCTTAGTAGAAGGCTGGATACTGCAATAGTGAAGTAGCAGAATACTCTTCTTCTTGCTCTTTATAGTTTCTATCTCTATAGCTTCTATTGTGAATCTCAGTGAATTGGTGAGAATAAAAGAAGAATTAAGCTTCTATTTATAGGAGAATGGACTAAATAGTAACTAATTCATGAACGGTCCAGATTTATTTACTATTAGAATGGATAGTTCATATTGATTACTATTAAAACCACAACCGACAGTCCAGATTAATTTACTTTTAAAACCACCACCGACGGTCCAGATTGATTACTTTTAAAACCACCACCGACGGTCCAGATTGATTTACTTTTAAAACCACCATCGATTTGATGCAGATTGATTTACTATTAAAACCACCAACCCATGTTGATTGATTTACTATTAAACCACCACCCCAAGCGGTCAGCATTGATTTACTATTAAAACCACCATCAATGGTCCAGATTGATTTACTATTAAAACCACCATCAATGGTCCAGATTGATTAACTATTAAAACCACCATCAATGGTCCAAATTGGTTTACTATTAAAACCACCACCAATGGTCCAGATTGATTTAATTTATTACACTTTAGTATCCCTAAAGTTTTCCAAGTTTGCATTATTCCCCTCTAACTTTTGTAAATCACTTATTTTAAATAAACACATTCTTAATACTTCAACAATTATTCATCATTAATATTATAACTCACAATATTTAACAACCACATCATTCTCAGGAAAGAGGGGGCTTTCCAATAAGGATTTCTCCCTATTGGCGTGCAATTAGGTGATCAAACCTCTCATCGATAGAACTTTCTAGACATTGTCAATATTGCAAATAATAATATGAATAACTTTGTTGTCTCAATTATTGATTTAATAATATAAAATGTTATGCAGATGATAATGTGACAATAATTGAATCAAATAACGTGAGATACTATGCAACAATTACTGTAGCAATAATTGAGTATAACTGAGTGACTTCTCACGTAAGCATCAATAATCAATACCGTGTGCTACTATGCAACCACACGTATTACTGTACTTTTACCACCGGGTAGTTCAACAATTTAACGGTAAAACTTCCGCCGTTATTTTTATAAAAAGATATTTCTCATTTTCTAACTACGACAATACTTTCGTTGTGGGGTCTACCAATGATTGTGTCGTCGTACGAATATTCCCTGTTAAAACGAATATTCCCCGACCAATCGAATATTCCCCGATGCAATGAATATTTTATATCAACTTGCTTACTTTGCAAAAATTTTCACATATCACCCTTAACTTTAACCTTTTATCAATTAAACCATTTATTAAATAAAATAATAATTATAAGAAAATCAAATACTTTCATTTCATAAAATTCGGGGTTGTACATTCTCCTTCTCTAAGAATTTGATTTGGAAATAAAAGATAGAAAGGGTACGGAGAATCAAGTTGCAGACCATTTATCTAGGCTGGAAAATCAGGATAAAAGGAAGAGGACAAATGTATAATTAATGAATCATTTCCGGATAAGCAGCTGTTTGGGATCAATACGGAATTCCCATTGTACGCGGATTTCGCTAATTATCTAGTGAGCAACATTCTTCCCCCCAATCTTACACGTCAGCAGAAAAAGAAATTCCTTCATGACGTCAAGTGGTACATGTGGGATAAGCCATATCTATTCGAACAGTGCGCCGACAAGATGATTAGAAGGTGTGTGCCCTACAACGAGGTGAATAATATTTTGCATGAATGTCATTCATCTGCATACGTGGGACATTACGAAAGAGAGAGAACAACAACGAAGGTTCTTCAAGCCGGGTTTTATTGGCCTATATTATTTAAGGACGCCCGCCAGTTTGTTAAGAGTTGTGATAGATGCCAAAGGGTGGGCAACATATCAAAAAGGAATGAGATGCCACTACAAACAATCTTAGAAGTTGAGATTTTCGATGTATGGGGCATGGATTTCATGGGACCATTCCCTTCCTCGTTCAACAATCAGTACATATTGCTTGTGGTTGACTATGTATCAAAATGGATTGAAGCCGTGGTGCTCCCAACTAACGATGCCAAAGTGGTCCTCAAATTTTTGTAAAAGAATATCTTTACAAGATTTGGCATGCCAAGAGCTATTATAGGTGATGAAGGTAGTCACTTCTGCAACAGATCATTTACAGCTCTCTTGGCAAAGTATGGGGTCAATCATAAGGTGGCGACGGCTTACCATCCCCAAACAAGTGGGCAAGCTGAAGTTTCATACATGGAGGTGAATAGAATCTTGGAAACGATGGTGAACCCGAATAGAAAGGACTGGTCTCTCAGGTTGGATGATGCACTATGGGCCTACCGAACTGCGTATAAAACACCAATTGGTATGTCACCATATCAATTGGTCTATGGTAAAGCATGCCACTTGCCTATGGAGTTACAACACAAAGCCTACTGGGCTATTCAAAAACTGAACTTTTATCAAGTAGCTATGGGTGAAAAGAGGCTACTTCAGCTAAATGAGCTCGATGAATTCCAAATTCAAGCTTACGAGAACTCGAAGTTATATAAAGAAAAGGTCAAGAAATGGCACGACCAGAAAATCATGCAGAGAACGTTCTAGCCGGGGCAATCAGTACTACTGTTCAACTCAAGGTTGAGGTTGTTCCTAGGGAAGCTAAAATCAAGGTGGTCGAGTCCATTCACCATCAAAAGAGTTTTCTCACATGGCGCCGTTGAACTCTACAATAAAAACCCATTGGAGACTTTCAAGGTCAACGGTCAACGGTTAAAACATTATTGGGGTGGCAAATCCAACATGGAAGGCAACGCAATCACATTATCCGACGTACCATAAACAAGGAGTAGTCAGGCTGAATGACTTAAAATCAAGCGTTAATTAGGAGGCAACCCAATCATACTTTTATTTTTCATATTTTTATTCATAACCGTCAAATTATAGTTTAGTATAATTCGTAATATAGAATAAATCAATTATTAATTAGTTAAGTTGCATGTTTTTGATAATCTCTCCATCATGTTTAAAATTTACTTACATTTATGTTTCATGGTATTGCAGGATCTAAAAATAATCATGGTTTGGAGTTGAAGGGAAGAAATAAGCAAAAAGTACCCAGTTAACTGAAACCACCCCTGCTGGGGTGGGCCCTTTCACGCCTAATACCCAGTAGGAATGCGGGGTCTCTCAAGTCAAAAAGCGATTGTGCAAGCCCTTGTATGCATCATAGGCATTATACCCCCAAGTGGGTCCTGAATATGAACTAGTCAGTTTCGGCAGTTACATCAGTTTATATTACTTCCAACTCTTAATCAATTAAACCTCCAACTTCCATCCCTAATCCCCATTATCTACCCACGTTTTGGAACCCAATACACCATCTTCTCCATTATCCCACTACATTAGTATAGTTACCCATTACAATAACCCATTACTTCATACCACAAACTTGCACCATAACACCATCTCTATAAATTCAATTCCTCATGACCCAATTTCATCACAAACTTTCAACTCCATCTCCAAAAGCTACGAATTAGGGTTCTCATTGAGGTAAGTGTATAGCAATTGACAACCTTGCACCTTTTCTTCTAAGTCCTACCTTCCTAGCACCATAGTAGATAAAAATCATCAATTTGGGGAGGGGGGTAAAATAGTGTGCACACCAAGTGTTTGTCAGATTGTGTGAGTGAAGTTTGGGGGAGGGAATATTGTTGTTAAGGCTTCCTAAATTCAATGGCATCTAAACCCACATCAAAGAGGCAACGGGGCGAGATTTCCAGAATAACACCACCTTCACGAACCTTCGACCGACATAAATTCATAAGTGTCGCTGCCGCCGACCGTTACGACTACATGGCAATAAAAGCACTCACACCGGAGCGGGGGTTGGCACCGGACCATGTTGATGGTGAGATGATGCAACAGATATATCAAAAAGGCTGGAATAAGTTCATGGAGCAACCCGAGGCTGCCGTTGTAAGTGTGGTCAAGGACTTTTATGCTAACGCCGAGGACAAGGGCCCTTTCAACGCTTTTGTGCGGGGAAGATTATTCCCTTTCAGTGTCAATGCCATCAACATATATTATCAATTACGGGTGCCTCGACATTGCAATTATGCTCACTTACATGACAATGATCCCGACTATGAGACCATTCTGAAAGAAATGACTAAACCGGGCACAAAATGGATCAAGGGTCGAAAAGGGGGTATGGTTTTTCACAGCAAAGATCTCAGCAGATATGGCAAGATATGGTATGTATTTTTGTTTGCCAAATTATTTCCATCCACACACACGTCTGACGTGACCAAGGAGAAGGCAGTGCTCTTGTATGCCATTGTACAAGATTTCATCATCGACGTCAGGGCAATAATCAATTTCTCAATTCGACGGTGCTTACGAGGACATTTCTCGGGCGGCTTGCCACACCCGTCACTCATTTGTGGGTTGTGTAGGCAAGTAGGAGTTCGATGGTTCGATGATGAACCTACCCTAATGCCGCTTCAGACACTATATTCGAGCATGATTGTGCAATACTCGGTGTGGGCAAACGGTGAATCACATCCGAGAGGATTAGGCTTTGTATTTCCCTCAGCTTCGGAGGATGAGGCTGAAGATACTACGGATGATGACGAGTTTCAGGAGTATGCACCGATGGGAGAACAAGGAGCAGAGGAGGTACCACAGTCCGAGGCAATATCTAGCCCTCAGTTCCTCAACTTTCAGCGAGAAGTGGTTGAGCAAAATAAGATAGCACGTAGAGAGATGCAGTGACTCGCAGCGAGGCAGGACAACATGTTTGATGCCATGAACCTATCGTTCGCCTCATTGAATGCAACGCTCCAAAGCTTCAATCCTAATGCTCAATTCCCTTACAAGCAGCCAGCCCCAATGCTACATTTTCCACCAAGTGACTCTGATGAAGAAGAATACACACCAACCCCCCAAGAGTAAGATATTACAGGGAAGTCCTCATATTTACTTGTTATATCTATACAATGAGGGCATTGTAATTTTCAAGTTTGGGGGATTTACTTTCATGTTTGCATTTCATGTTTGCATATTTAAGTTCATTAGCGAGGTTTGCATTGTAGTTTATTGTTTAGTTTAGATTTATCAAATGTTACATTCATGTAATCATGCATTTTCATAGTAGCTTAGGAGCATAAATAGTTTCTACTTATTTATTTATTTATTGTTGCATTCATGTTATGTTCACCATCCATATATATAATATATATCTAAAAAAATTAGTTAAATTATGTGTTAATTTTGCATATATCCAGCAGTTGTTGTAAGTTCATTTTTTTTGGCCGATGATGAGATTGAGATTAAGTCGACAATTACAGTACTGATTATTAGAACCCTGATGTAGTTTCTGTTATGAATTGGATCTTGTTCTTGTTTGAAACTGATATAAAAAGGGTAGCACATTAATAACATCTGTGTCGACTGATTAGTTCAAATTGATATATAAAGAGTTTCTAAAGGATAATGCTAGTGTAAATGAGAAAATGGCAAGGTTAGGCAGTGAAGACGAAGAATTAGGCAAGAACCTAAGTTTGGGGGATAAAGTGGGGTATATAAGCTTCTAAAAAAGTGAATAATAGAGTCTTGTGGTGGGTTGAGAAGAATCATGAAAAGCACTCCTCATAAATACAAGTGTGAGATGGAGCGTAAAACGCACTCACTATCTATTTAAAACGGGAAATAAGAGCAAAAAGCCCTCGTGTTTAAAAAGGAAAAAAAGAAGAAAGCATAATTACCTTATTTGGACCCTTAATATTGGTGATTGTTTAATTTTAGTTGGATCTCGTTTGTCTTTGAAATTCTTGAGTTTACTCTGTGTGATTCCTTATAAGAATTAATTATGTATTGAATTTAAATTTGTATCAGTTAGCACATATGTTGGACACACACACACACACACTATACCAGTGATAATGGTTTAAGATTCGAGGACTAATAAGGAATTATCGTTTGGTTTTGGTAATTAAGAGTTATAGTGTTTGCTTGATTCTCTTGAGGCCGGTGGAATAATTTTGATTCTATGACACTGTTGGATTTAAATACATATAGATTAGATGCATTGCATTGTATTTCATTACATTTCATTGTTTAGCATATTTCTTTTGTTTTTGTGCTCGAGGACTAGCATAGTTTAAGTTTGGGGGATTTTGATAAGTGGATTTTATATCCACGAATCGGTTCCTAATTCAAGCTTAATTGGTGTTAATTCTTTATGTTTATGTTTTTTTTTATTTGTTTATATATGTAGGATGGTTGGTGTGGCAAGTGATCAAAAAGGAGGCATTTGGGGAAATATTTTAGCATGTTTGAAGCTTAAACAAAGTGGGTTGATTGAGAACTACCCCGTAAAATGGTAACATGTTTTGTTTTAGACCCCACCGAGGTGGGGGGTCTTCATGTCAGATATCAATAGCCTATTAGCAAAAGGGGTACTTTATAGCTAATACCCGTACGAAGTGGGGACCCAAACGGCTATTCTTGTCTAGTTTGATTCCAACACTTCTTTGGGATATGAGCTTTAGTACTTGCATGGCTTTGGGACTCTAAATGAGGGAGGATTGCTTTTCAGATTGTTGGTGTAAACATATAACTACATAAAAAAGATAACAAGACCAGGAGATTACAAGGCAATTAACAGAGATTAAGGACAGATTTTCATATCAAGCATTGGAGTGAAGACTTTGAAGGAACTTTCATATCGATTGCAGATTAAGGCAAAAGTGAAGGGTATTCTGAATTATTATTCTTCTTTAGTCATATGTTTGTAATTAGAAGGATGATATCTTTTATTTATCTAATGTTTATTTCATTTATGACGAGTTAAATTACTTTTCAAGCTTATGATGGATCTTTAAGTAGAACGATGGTTATGTAACTTTGATTTCCAGTTTAATAAGCTATTATCCAGTTTATCTATATTAATTTGAGCATGAATTTATGAATTGCCTGATCAATAGTTCTTTGTTGACTTGTATGAATTCGAGAGAGGAAGTGTTAGTCTAGACTTAGTTAATATAGCATGTGTTCTTGAATTTTGTGAATGAACAGAATCTTGATGAATGTTAGGGTAGAGATATGCTTGACATCACATGTAATCAGATAAAGGACTTAAACTTAAACCTTCATTAATTATAATTCACATAGAGATATAGTGAGTTAGTTGATTAAGGTGTTTAACTTGTTTCTATCTAAATTGTGGATTTAAGTTAATACGGTATTAGTACATCGAGAGGTGGCTAGTGCTATATACGCGTTCTTGATTAATAAACTGGGATAGTGAATTAAACTGGAATAAAGGTGTAAAAATCAAAGTGAAGCTTAGGGTGAAGTCGTAAGCCTAATTCTCCAATAATTGTTTGAAATTTCAATTTTTAAGATTTGATATTATTTTGTGATCATAGTATTTTTAATAATTTAGTTTTTACAATTTTAATCATTAATTTGGATAGTTTAATAAAATTAGAATTAATAAAAAACTGATAATTGTGAGGTTAAAATTCTTACTGATTTCTCTGTGGGAATGATACTCTACATATTATTATATTACTTGTTGACCATGTATACTTGCGTGTTGCGCGTAACTAGATTTTACCAAACAATGATCTCGCATAGTAGTCCAGGACTGCTCCTCAACTGCCCGAGCAGCCCTCTGCCGCATCTCGTACAGCCAGCCAACATATTTCTTCACGATGTATGCAATAACAACATCATCGTCGATTTCCTTAGAGATGCCATCCTCATATCTATAATATGCCTATCAAAATTCATAACGTATATATCAGTAAAAATTTGATTCTGATTGTAAATAACTATTACCAACTTTTTGGTAGTAATAACTAATTTGACTTACATAAAAATTGCGCAACACCATCACTATAAATAAGGGATTATACTGCGCGTACTGGCTAGATCGCATGCATATAATCGGGAGATGCGTCAGGCATATGGCGTGTATAGTCGCCTTAGCGACAGGGTCCAAAATACTGAAATAACCAAAGTATTTATTGATTATTTTAATTGTAAAATCACATAATTAAATCATTTTAATTGAACATGATATATTATAGTTGAGACTTACTGCGACGAACCGACATCAACATGAATGGTGTGTGGAACTGCCGGCTGACGACCTAGTAAACTGAGGTTAGGCCCTCGGTGACACTAACGTACAGCAATTGTAGGTATAATGAAGTTGTGACATTGTTAAAAAATATAACTTGGACTTTTTTTGAAACTATAAAAAAATAATCAACTCACTAGATAAAGACGACCAGCCTTGGGAGCCGTCACCCGATCATGTACGGCCACCGCCACAGCGACCTCCGCCGCTATGTCTAGCCATAAATGTACTACTAAAACCAAAATTAACTTATTAATTTGACTTAATTTATTCCGACTTGCATTTTTATAAGTAAAAAAAATTCTCCAAACTAGAATTAGTTAAGACTTAGTACGTTGTCAAACCCGTTAGAATCAAAATCAGTTTCATCATCTGATTCTGTCTCTACCTCTTGCATATCAATTTCTTCGTCGGTATCATCTTATACAACCACTTCTTCCTCGACCTCATCAACATAGGGTACATCAACGACATAATCTAACATCACATCATCATCATTTAGCACTACGTGGATGGGATTGATAACTTGTTCTTGCAACGGGTCATCCTTTCCAGACAGATTAGTACCATCAAATGCCCGAGTCTTCTTTGTGATAACTGTATACCAGGGGGTTCTATAATTTACGACCTTGGAGGACTATTACATTTGAGTTTCTTGGCTGGCTAAGACGAATACGTCATAAGACTGTAACTTTGACTTTATATCGACTGTGACGATTCTATTACGATCAACTTTAACACCCTTTGCAGTATCAAACCAACGAAATTAAATGTAACAACCTTTTTACCCCAGGGATAATTGAGCACAACAACTTCCTCTAATCCTCCATAGTAACTGGACTCAGAATCTTGGTAACAGCTTCCCAAGACGATAACGCCAGAGTTGACTGATGTCAGTTCATTCAAGTCGTCAACCTTGAATCTAAACCCATTAACGATGCAGCCTAGAAATGAACTAATAAATTTGTACTGATCTGAAATAAAATTGTCGACGTCAGGATTTTTATTTGACCCTTACTGTTCTTATCTTTTAGTGTTCTCATGTTAGGTGAGATTTGTTTGAAAAAAATAAGTTTGAAAAGGTTCGACATGTATATGTCGATGATTTGACTGTAAGAGTCGCCACTTGGTATTTTTAAATGGTTGCATCAACTCAACCAAGAAATAGTTTTCACATAGACCTAGTGATGTGACACTGCTAACTGGTCTACAAAATCAAAATTCATTAGGGTCTGGGGACTTGATTATGTGGAGAGAATGTGTTAGGCACCCCCTGACATCCGTGATAACACGGTTAACACCATTTTTAATTTAAACTTTTATCTGAATGTG
The DNA here is from genome assembly GCA_020205605.1 of Panax ginseng. Lineage (NCBI taxonomy): Eukaryota > Viridiplantae > Streptophyta > Magnoliopsida > Apiales > Araliaceae > Panax > Panax ginseng. The sequence continues at coordinate 66,281,629 of CM035132.1, read as the reverse complement.
TGTGTGGTCTATGCGCAATTGTCTGGTGCTATGCCTCGTTTGCACCTATATACAAATGGTTTAAATTTTTGTATAAAAAATCAATTTTAACGAGATATAGCATTGATGTTTTGTAAAACAGGTTTTTCAAATCCTTGTGTTCAATAGTAATTGAGGCCTTTGATACTTCCATTTTATTATGTGTTCGGCTTGATTTCTTTTATTATTTTTGAGATGCGAAGCATCTTCGAGAAAATAAGATACATAGCAGTGCCGATCTCCTTGTGGGCATGAGAGCCATCGAAGGAAATTCAGACACCGTGAATAATTTACAAGCTGGCTGCAGCTGAAAATTTCCATCACGGGAACAGAATCTAGATTCGGGAACTGAATCTGTGATCATATGATTCCTAGGCTCACATTATAATGCAATATATACAAAAGCTAGAAAACCAACTAGATTTGAGTAAATTTGAGCTTTCCAGCTTCAACGGTTCCAGTTTAGTCACCATGAATCGGTTAAAGTGAGAAATAGCCAGATTTAGGCAAATCTAACCCGCAGGCTGATAAAGCAGTTATGTATATATATATATATATATATATATATATAAGCAATAAACGCACCGGATATTAAATCCAAGCTCCAGCGAATAAAGTTCGATAACGGTATATATATAAGTATTTATATATACATATATATATATATGTATTTATATATATATAAGTAATAAAAGCCACGGATCGACGATCCGAGCATACACACACAACACGACTCTCAACGTTAATAGGTGTGTGTGTGGATGAAAGTGAGAAAAAGCTTAAAAATCTGATGTGTCTTACAATGGGCTGCCAATAAGACTTCTGATAGCTTCTGATGAATGAATACTTGGTTTCCACTGGTTATATTTTAGTATATAGCAAAAACACGAGCTCACAAGTGTTTGGAAAAAGAAATCACTCAGTTTAAAGTGTGTACAAAGTAAAATGGACAGGACTTCCTCGCCTTTTTTCTTTGGATCACTATAGAAGTGTGTACATAGTGAAATGGACAGGGTTTCCTCGCCTTTCTCTTCTTAAAATGGCCACTTCAAGCCCTTTATTTATAGAGAGGAGCAGTGGGTCCCACAGGAGGCCTGCAGTCTACTGCTTGTACTTCCGGGGTGGCCAGGAGCTCCGTGGGTCTCAGCAAATCTCAAAATCGTGCACTCGTGAAATGCGTTGTCCACTCGAACCTTCATAACTTTTAATCTGAGCATCTGATGGAGGCGTGTTATACCTTTCTAGAATGTTGTTGTCGAGAAATACACAATGACATGGGATAAGAGGTTGTATGAAGCTTGGAAGATGGGTCCATAACTAGATCTTCAGGTCTTCAAATTCTATCTGGTGTGCTGTCTTGCGTAGTAGTCACTCGGGATTTTGAGCTATAATTCTTGTGGGATATTTCTATGTGAAATGTGGGTTAAAATGATGTTGAGACGGCGTGAATGTAGTACCGAGGTGGGAAAATGATGATTTTGCCCCTCACCGGGGTTATCTCCGGCTTTAGGATGATGTAGCAGTCGTTGCTCAGGGTTATCACGGAGATTGGGCTGCTGTGAGTACTTAGTGTCCTCAAAGTTGTCTCTGAGGTGTGCTTGATCTCCTGGGGTTATCTCCAGGGTTGGAACTGAATATCTCGGGGTTATCTCCGAGGTTAAAACTGATTATTCCGGGGTTATCTCCGGTACTGGAACTGCATCTCCCGGGGTTGTCTCCGGGATTGAGCTTATTTGACTTCCAGGGTTATCTCTGGAAGACGATTTTGCCCTCTTACAAGGTTAGTAACAGGAATGCAAATTACGAGTGTCTACAAACATCTCTAAAATGCTCAGAAGCATTATCTTCTTCAACCCTTCTCTTAAACCATTGTTGGAAGTTTTCAGTAGTGAATGTTTCCCATTATTCTGTAGTTAGTCCTAGGTTAGAGTCATATGCTTCCGTTTCGAATGAACTGCAATAAAAATATGTGCTTTAAAAATTGATTACGATTCTAAATATTAAAGCTTCCACATATAATAATACATACTTGATGTATGAGGATACTTCGGTCATATTTAGAAACATGTATGTAGATACATCTTCAAATCTTTATCAGTTAGATATGTTTTTGTCTCATGTCCAAATGGTTTAGCCGGATAACTGAATACAACTAACTCATCATCAACACGAGATTGTGGTCCGACGACCTCATTTCGAATTAAACAGTTGTGCTTTGTGGAGACTACGTCATCAAAGTACATGGAGCAAAAGTTGAAAAACTATTCCTCCATATAGAGTTCAGCAATAGAACCCTCTACACAAGTTTTATTTTTCACTTTTTGCTTTAATCGACGCATATAGCTGAAATACGGTTAGGCATTGGCGAAATTAATTAAGAATTAAACTTATAAAGTAATCAAAATTGCATAATGTAAGTGATATTACCTCTCAAAAGGATACATCCACCGATATTGCACCGGTCCTCCAAGATTAAGTTCACATGGAAGATGAATAGGCAAATGCTCCATCGAGTCAAAGAACCCCAGTGGTAAGATCATTTCAAGCTTGCACATCATCAACACTATAATTTTGTCCATCTTCTCCACATCATTGTACCTTATAATTGTTGAGCAAAGATCCCGAAAGAAATTTGAAAGTGCAGTCAAGGCATCAACAAAATTCCTTGGTAGCATCTCACGAAATGCAATTAGCATCAACTTCTGCATGAATACATGGCAATCGTGACTTTTGAATCCAGTAATTTTCATTTGCTTAACCTTACTACAACGAGATATGTTAGAAGTATATCCATCTGGGAGCTTTAATGTACTTAACCACTTACAAATGTCTTCAACCTTTTGTTTGGTAAGACAAAATAGAGCTTTTGGCTTTGAGTTGTTTGGTCGGAGCCACAATTCCCGCATGCCTCCAAGTCCTTACGTGATTTATCATTGTCTTTTATTATACCACCCGCATCTAGAGTGGTGTAAAATAAGTTCTCAAATACATTCTTCTCTGTATGTATGACATCTATACAATGACGAAGTGATAATGTGACCCAGTATGGAAACTCAAACCAAATGGATCAATGTGTCCAATTATGAGTTTTTTTGAACCCTATTGCTCTTAACTTACCATGCTCCTTCCTTGGTGGTGGAAATGTCAGATAATTTAGCCAGCCCAATACGTCCCTGCCTGATAAGCGACCAACAACCCCCTTCTTCTCTGTCTTTCTATTGAACTGTGTAGATATCTTTCTATAATTGTGCTCAACAGGCAAGAATCTACGAGCAGTTCCAAAGAAACTATTTTTCCGCCCATAACATAGTTGTGTGCCTTGCACATCCCCCATACAGACTGGACATGACAGCTTCCCGTGAGTCGACCAACCAATGATCATCCCAAGTGCCAAAAAGTTAGTAATAGTCCACAACAATGCTGCCTTCATAACAAAATTATGTCTGACAGCGTTATCATAAGTCTGAACACTTAATTCCCACAACATCTTAAGTTCATCGACTAATGGCCTGAGATACACGTTGATGTCTTTTGTAGGACTCTTATCCCCCAGTATGAGTAAAGTAAAGAAAAGATATGGATCCCTCATGCACTTTTTGACGGTGGAAGATTGTAAGCTACCATGATCACTAGCCAAACAGAGTAGGGCTGACTAAATTTATTAAATGGTCAAAAGCCATCTGTAACCATGCCAAGCCTGACATTCCTAACTTCTTCGGCAAATTGGCATTAAAATTCTTCCATTCATCTCCATTTGTTCGGTGAGTTAGCTGACCAGGCATGAAATCCCTTGTTCTATGTCAAGTCATATGCTCAGCAGTGTATGAAGACATGGATAGCGGCTACAACCTCGGCGTAAGAGGAAAGTACCATAAGATCTTCTTTGGAACATATTTGTCCTCCCCCCATATTTTTTGATCTTATACCGAGGAAAGTTGCAGATATCACATTGTACCTTATCTTTTTCCTCCCCATAGTATAACATGTAATCCTGCTCACAAGCATCAATCTTCTCATACTTCAAATTCAACCCCTTAACCATCTTCTTTACTTCATAGTAATTCGTGGGCAGAGTATTATTCCTAGGCAAGAACTCATTGATAATAGCAAGCAAATCATTTAATCCTCTCTCACTGTAGTCATGCTCATTCTTGAAGTGTAAAAGCTTAATCACTATAGAAAGCCTGGTGTGCTTGCAATTTCTAGGATACAACGAGACCCTTGATTCAGATAGCATCTTCTAGAAGGTAGGTGCTGAATCATTTGGCTTTTGGTGAGCACTGATTGACGCATACTTGTTTCTAGCCTAATCAATATTGGTAGGTCCATACACATCAACCAACATTTGCATGACATCATAGTTATCTAATTGTGAATCCCCGTGAACTGGTTGGTCTACAGTAATGTCTTTTAGTTCTCTAAACTCAGTTGATTCCCCGTGATGAATCCATACCGAATATCCATCCACAAAACGACGTGAATATAAGTTAAATTTAACTTCATCGGCAGTCTTCTGTATCATGTTTTTACACTTGAGACATATGCATCTCATCTTTTCGTTCGGATCATCAGCATATTCTATTGCTTTGTTCATAAAATTGGACACTCCATCACGGTACGCATCAACTAATCCCCTCCGATTAATCTGTATCCTACGGTACATCTAACTATGGTCGGCTGACATCTTTAATTAAAGAAAATATCCAATTAAAACAAGAATAATCATGAATTTAGTTTACCTAGTATATATATCCACTCTATAGGGGTTAGGCTTCTATCCCGTTCTTGGATGCGTCTCCTCACCAGTGCTAATCTAGTTTCTTCTATTTTAAGAAAATTTCAGCAGCACCTCCTCATGGTCCTCAAGTACACGAAATAGACTAAGACAACTTAGTCTAAGTATGCACTCAGAGAACATGTAGAGACACCAGCTGAAAAATCCTCTAAAGTTTATAAAAACGTACCTTGTGAATCCAACACTTGACCTAACTTTAGACACATAACATCCGAGAATGATCCAAAGCGGGGACTATTCGACATTCACTCCTAATGGGTGAATGCAAACGGGTTTCTAAGCTCCTACCTATATATACTACATGCACAAGTATATAAGCAGTTTATTGTAATTGTGGAAAACTAAGCAAATGGTACTTAGTTTATTTTTGCAATAATAAACTAAGTAAATGCTACTCAGTTTATTGTATTTTATTTTAAAACCTTGAATATGGAGACTACTTATTCAGTTTATTTTAATTTTAGAAAAGTAAGCAAATGCTACTTAGTTTATTATTTTATATTATGTTAATTTATTTCAATGTAATTTGATTTTATTTATTTTGAGATATTTTTAATGTAATTATGGAAAACTAAGCAAATGTTACTTAGTTTATTTTTCTAATGATAAACTAAGTAAATGTTACTCAATTTATGATACTTATTTTATTTTATTATTGGATTTTATTTTATAGTATATTTTATTAAATAATTTTGAAATTTTATTTTATGTTATTAAATTATATTAAAATTATTAAAATAAACTTATTTTATTTTATTTTATTTTGTATTATATTATATTATACAATTTATAAAATTTATTAAATTAAATTAAATTTATTTATTTTATGAAATTAAATTTATTTTATTCCAATTTGTTATTATTTTTTATTTTTTTTTTTTTTTTTTTTTAATTATATTATATAATTTATAAAATTTATTTTATGTTATGAAATTAATTTATTAAATTTAATTTATGTTATTCTAATTTATCATTTTTATTTTATTTTATATTATATTATATTAGATAGTTTATTAAATTTATATAATTTTCCTAGTATTTTATCTAGTATTATATTATATTATAAAATTTAATTAGAATTAATTTAATTTGATTATATTACATTTTTTAAAAATTTATTGAATTATTTTATGTTATAGAATTTATTTTTTATTTTATTTATATGTTAATATATTTAAACTAATTTAATTTGAAGTATTTATAGTTAAGTATTGATTTATTTTTTACCTTCTATAATTCCTGTGGAAATTCTGTCAAAAATAATTCTCACTACAAACAAATAATCTACTACTATTGTTTCTAATATATTTCACAGACATATCAATATATATATATATATATATATATATATATATATATATATATATATATATATATATATTACAACAACCACATTTTCCCAATTTGGTAACATATAATCTCAATTTCAACAACAATTTCATTTCAATTTCAACATCAATATATCAAAAATAAACCCAATTTCTGAATTATAATGATAGCAAATCTCAATTTCAGATTCCAATATAATCATATCTTAAAAATAGATTGTACATATCAAGGATGAAGTTTAAATTCCAGCAAAATATCAAAAATTCAACTCAATTTCAACAACAATCTATCAAAAATACACCCAATTTCAGGCCTATAATCTCAATTTCATATCCCAATCCCAATGTCAAACCCAAATCAAAACTTAACCCTAAAAACAGAATATATATATATATATATGACCCTAGCTAAATTAACAAATTAAATTGAACATACCTTGAAAACTAGGAACAAATGCACCCTAGTTTCTAAGGAGGTGGTGGAGAATGAGTGAGAATAGACCGGAGGGAGGCGACAACGACAGCCGGTAGAGGGAGGCGACAACGAAAGAAGAGGCGGTGCAGGTAAAAGGGGCGGGGACGACAGTGGGGGGTAGTGACAACAGTGGGTGGATGAGTGAGAGAGAAAAGGTACATGAGATATGTGTGTGTGAGAGAGAGAGAGATAACTGATGAGGCAGCTGAAGAATTGAGATACAATTCAGGTTGTAAAACTTACTCTCGATGAAATTTGCTTCGAAACTAGGTCAGTCAAAAATACCTTAGTCCCGACGGATGTTCCTTCGAGAATAGCCTCCGTTCCGTCGACCTTAGTACTGGAGCTTTCAGGAACCTTGGCGCCAAATGTTGTCCCTTGTTCTCTATGAAATTCTTTCAATATTAACGCATATTTGACAAAATTATAATCGACAAAATAATCTATCGTAATTAACGTATTCTCGACAGAATATATTCCGTCGACTTTAGTTCCATCGGATTTAGCCAGTTTTCTTGTAGTGACAAGCAATCACACAAAAATTAAAAATGAAAAAATAAAAGAAAACACAAATTTACTCAAGTTCACCAATTTGACTAGTCCTACTTATGTGATATATTCATTTAGCAGTGTCACACACAGTTTACATGAAACATATACTGTAAGACCCCAACTTTCTATGAATAAAGATTTAATTTTCCCTAAATATTATTTTGAATAATAAAGTGTAGATTCGATATAATGCTATAGTTATGGGTAATATGTGCAAATTTTGCAAAGTAAGCAAGTTGTCATAAAATATTCGTTTGGTCAGGGAATATTCTTTTAGTCGAGGAATATTTATATGACGACACAATCATTTGTGGACCCCACAACGGAATGACTGTCGGATATAGAAAGCGACATAAATAACCTTTTTTATAAAATAATGGTGAGACTTTTACCATTAAACTGTTAAAATACCCGATGATAAAAGTACAGTAATACGCGTTGTTGCACAGTAGCACTCAGTATTACACAGTATCTCTGATTATTGATGCTTACGTAAGAACTCACTCAGTTTCATTCAATAATTACTACAGTAGTTGTTGTATAGTATCTCATATTATTGATTCAATTATTGTCACAGTATCATCTGCACAATATTTTATATTATTAAATCAATAATTAAGACGACACATTTATTTATATTATTATTTGCATTATTGACAATGTCTAAAAAGTTCTGTCGAGGAAAAGGGTTAGGTTATTTAATTGCGCGACAATAAGGAGAAATCTTTATCGAAAAGCCCCCTCTTTCTTGGGAATGATCTGGTTGTTAATATTGTGAGTTATAATATTAATGATGAATAATTGTTGAAAGATTAAAAATATGTGTACTGAAGATAAGTGATTTGTGATAAATATTTATTCAATCTTTGATATAAATATAGGGGTTTGTCATGAGGCGTTTGTTGTAAGTTTGGCTTATTATTCCATGGGGAGATGTACTAATTTTTCAGACCATTGGTTGAAGTTTTAATAGTAAATCAATATGGACCGTCGGTTGACGTTTTAATAATAAATCAATATGGACCATCGGTTGAGGTTTCAATAGTAAATCAATATGGATCGTCGATTGAGGTTTTGATAGTAAATCAATATGAACCGTCTGTTTTATTAGTAAATCAATTTGGACCGTCCATGAATCAGTTACTATTTAGTCCATTCTCCTATAAATAAAAGCTCATTTCTTCATTCTTTCTTATGAATTAACTAAACTATAGAGAAAAACTATAGAGAGAAAAAAGAAGAGTATTTTGCTACTTCACTATTGCAGTATCCAATCTTCTACTCAGGTAAGGGATATTATTTTTCGTATTCATTTTTTATTAATTCGCGAGAGTAACCTGTCTACGCGGATTACCGCATGCATAGTGAATAACCAATCGTACTCATTCTTTATTTTTGGAAAAGATCTGTCTACGCGGATTACCGCATAACGAGTGAAAATCCATTTACAGTTTCATATATTATTTCTTTTCATATTCCTAAATCTAAACTTACTATGGTAAGTATTGCTTCTATAATCCCTGAAATTAGTAGAATATCCTTGAGTTTTGTGCTTCATCTAGTATCATTTCATTAGAATATTGGTCTGTACTTTCTTATTAAATTTTAATATTTTCATTCAGGGTACTATTCACGGGATACTATTTACTCGGGTACTATTCACGACAAAAATTATTTCTTTTCTGTCTAAATTATTTTTGATACATGAATATCATTCTTGAATTTTACTCCACAATTAATTATCATGTTAACAATTTGGACATTCTTGAACTCTAAATAAATTGAATTATAAATATCTAATATTTATCCTTGATCTCACTTGATTGATTCCTTATATCATTGTCATCATCCTCATGCTTATATTGTGGTAAAAGTCATCTTTGGCCCGTAGTGCATAGATGGACTGTTGATTGGTATGATTATGACCAGGAATTGTGTATTGGTATAATCATGACTTGTAATGTTACAGACAAATATTGTGGTAAAAGTCCTCTTTGGCACGTAGTGCATAGATGGACAGTAGTTTGGTATGATTATGACCACTGGTGATACAAACAAATATCCTAGGCCCGTAGTGCATGGATAATTCGTTGATTTAAAATATTTATCGATTGGTGTTACAGGGATAAAATATTGATGATGGACTTTTAAATTATAGAAGATAGTAGACATCATGCTCTACTTGACTCTTCTATTGGATTGTTATTTCCCCTGTAATTGTTGATCTAAAACTTGTTGTCTATTGTATTCTATAAAATTTTTCTCTATTAAGGAATAAGTATAATTTGATCTACATTATCTTAGTGATAATATTTTTTACTGGGCTAGTTGAGCTAACCCTTTTTCCTTTTGGTTCCATTGTTCTTCTCAGGATGCGAGAATTTAGCTAGGACTAGTCGGGGAGTGGAGTAATAGTCCAAGATGGTTATTTTAGTAATTCTCATAATTTTGTAAAATAGTGTGATAATAATTGTAATGAGAATTTTATTTGAGTTTGGATATTGTCTACGAGATAATATTTGTATTAAAACTCACATTGTATATTTTGTCATATTTTACATGACAATTAATAGTTGTATAGATGAAATTTTTATTTGAATTTTGTACCATGTATTTGGCGACTCAAAATGGGTTGTATGGACCTATTTTGGGGGCATCACAGTTGGTATCAGAGCTTAGGGATATGATCTCTGGTGGAGATCTGGGATTAGAACTAGGCGGGGAGAGACAAGTAAAACATTCGCTAGTGTGTCCTACCTAATCTTATTTGTTATTTAATTGGTCGATCATAATATAGGGATAATATGTGGCATGTCAATTTCTTTAATTAACCCTTATTTTGTGATAGTACTTGAGAATGGCATCTGAAAGTTTTGAGATAAGCAATGGAGTACATGAGACCATTGAGACATCGCCAATTAATAACCAGGATAATGTGCATCAAGAAGGCAATAATCCTCTTGTAAACAATAACACCGACCAAATGATGAACAATGGGATGTTTAGGAGCTTTCTACAATTCATACAACACTAAACAAGATAGAATGTTCAAAATGTAGGTGGAAACAATGGTAACTCACAGTTGGTCACTGCTAAGCAATTCAAGGAGTTGGGACAGTCGAAATTTTTGGGAAAGCCAGAGCCACTTAAGGCAGAGACATGGATTAAGCATATCACCAAGATATTTGATGTCTTGAGATGCACAGAGGAGTAGAGGTTCCCTTTGCCACCTTTATGTTGCGTGGAGAGGAAGATTACTGGTGAGAATCCGTAAAACGTACTCATCTGTCCGCACTTAAGATGTCTTACGAGAAGTTTTAGGAATTGTTCAATGACAAGTATTTTCCAGAAAGTATTCGTCACATGAAGGAGGTGGAATTTATCAAACTGGAACAGAAAAACATGACTGTATCGCAATACGAGGCAAATTTTACAGAGTTATCCCGATTTGCATCCCATTTGGTGGATGATGAGGAGCGAATGACATAAATGTTTCTGCGAGGTTTAAAGCCTGAAATTCGTCAATGCCTCATTTCTCACAAATTTTGTTTGTATTCAGATATTGTGAATAGGGCTTAGTTATTGGAGCGCGATTATTGTTGGGTAAAATCCAATTACGCACAACACGCAAGTATACGTGGTCAACAAGTAATATAATAGTAAGTAGAGTATCGTTCTCACAGAGAATAGCAAGAAATTAATCTAAACAATTACCAATTTTATATTAACCCAATTTTATTAAACTAATCGAAATCAATGATTATAACTAATAAAAACTAGAAACTAAAATTATCAAACAATCAACACAACTTAGAAACCTTAATTTCAAGCAAATAATGCAAAAATTAGGCTTACAACTTCACTTTAAGTATCATTTCAATTATCACACCTTATTTTAGATTAATTCACTATTCTCAGTTTATTAATCAAGAACACTCATGTAGAATTAGCCATTTCTTAATGCACTAATGCCATATTAACTTAAATCCACAAATTAGATAGAATTAAGCCAAACACCCTAATTAACTAACTCACTGTATCTCTATATGAATTACAATTAAGAAGAGTTTAATTCCAAGTTCTTATCAGATTACATGTGATGCTAGGCATATCTCTACCCTAACATAAATCAAGATTCTATTCATTCATAGAATTCAAGAACACGTGCTATTGTGACTAGGTCTAGACTCATACATCATCTCTCGATCCATAGAAATCCACATAAAATTGGTGATCAAGCAATTCATAAATTAAATCAATCACAATAGATAAACTGAATTAATAATTTATTTGCTCAAATCAAGGCATAATAATTGTCATTCCACATTAAAGATCCATTGCAAGCCTAAAAAGTAATTTAGTTCATAACTAATGAATTAAATACTGAATAAATAAAAGAAATCATCATCCCAATTACAAAAATTGAAAAAGAATAATAGTAATACACCACCCTTCTCTCCCTTTAATTCTGTAATCTTCGTGAATTCACTTCCTTCCTTTGTTCCTCCAATATTGTCTCTCAGTTCTTGCTCTCTAAGTGTGTTCTCTATTATTGGATATCTCTCTCTCTCTCCTCCTTTGCATAAATTAAATCCCAGCTGCTGAAACCACTTTAATTTCAATCCATCTCAAACTCATCCCATAGGAATTCTAATAAAAATCAAACTCCTAATTAAACCCAATAAGTTTTTGAACATAGAATCCCCATTAACATGAAATAACCTCCTTGGCATACTCCTAATATAACCTTATTACATAAAGAAGTTATATCTCCTAACACAACTTTGTTTCCAATAGATCAAAACAAAACAACTCCTGACCCATCCGACCCGCAAGACCTTGCCGAAGTTACATACTAAAGTAAAGTAGCGACTCTTAGTTGAATTGACCAAGATGTTTTTTACTGCGGTCCATGTATGGTGATGCACAGTGTGTCAGATTTTGCTTGAGCTTTCTTCCAATGCCTACATCTTGACATGTTCACCTTAATATCTTGAAACAAGAATAAAAACCTATCAAAAGAAACATGAAATACTCAACAACTAACAATATAACAAGTAAAATAAAGATAAATAATAGGTTAAAAACCTACTCATCAAATTCCCCCAAACTTGAAACATTGCTTGTCCCCAAGCAAAATAATATGCAATGCAACTAACTACTCTATAACTACGAATCCAATCTTAAGACAGAACATAGTCTACTCATACAGCCTCAGAGAAATCAAGCAAACACGATAGTACATCATATCTAAACTAATCAATAACTTCCCAATCACTTATCAAATCTTAAACTGTTCTTACTGATATAGTGTGTGTGTGTGTGTGTGTGCTCAACAACCATACCAACTGATATAATGCTAAATACAACACATAATAGATCTCTTTAAAGGCATCATACAAAATAAACTCACAAAATTCACAAACAAGCTAGATCCAACCAAAGTCAAACATCTACCAAGTTCAAGAGTCCAATCCGAGATACTTATGCATTGTTTTTAATTACAGGGGCTTTTTGCTCTTTTCCCAGTTTATTATTTTTCTCTTCTTTTTTTTTATACTCATGGTTGTGCAGTGTCTTATTCCCTTAAGCTTTCCAATGCTATCTTAACGAGCTTTTGACCAACGACTCCCAGACCATTAAGACCTTAGGGCGCTAGGTGTAAAGACAATCCCCTCGGGCTTACTTACTCAAGTAACAAAGGCCACAAAACTAGACAAGCATACCACGGTGTTTATTCATTTTTTTACTAATAGCTTATATACCCCAAAATTTTCCCCCAAACTTAAGTTTTTGTCTAAATTTAGCCATCTCTGCCTATTCATGTCTTTCATTTATTCAAACTAGTATTATCCTTAAGAATTCCATTATGTGCCAATTTAAACTTAATAAGTCAACATAGTTGTTTCTAACGTGCTAACCTTGATTATACCAGTTTCAAACAGAAAAAGATCCAATTTCATAATAGGAAGTCATATCAAAGCCTAAATAATCAATACTAACTCGTCTACACAATTCCAATCTCATCATTGGCCAAAAATAGACTTTCACTATCTAATAGCTGGATTCATGCAAAATAAACTACATGTAACATGTTTTTTTATATGCATCAATGAATGTATTAAACTAAAAGACCATAACAATTATTAAACTAAACAAACTATGCATCAATGAATGTATTAAACTAAAAGACACAAAAACAATTATAAAAACTAAACAAACTAACAAACATGATTTTTAAATTTTCACAAATTAACCAGGCAGAAGCATAACCCCCCCAAACTTAAAGCAATTAATGTCCTCATTACGACAATATAAAGCAATTAAAAAAACATGAGGACTTCCCTGAAAGACGAGTCACTTCTCGTCGTCATCCAAAAGAGGGTATGCTGAAAAGACAGGAGGAACATGCATGGTCACCGGATTGGCATTAGGATTACAGCGAGAAAATGCATCAGCAAGCGTGTTAAAAACATTTGTATTGTATCGATGCATCAAATCTTGACATTGAGCCAACCACAAGAATGGTTTCCTTGATCTTCGAGATGGTTGCTCTTTCATTGGTTTAGCTGCAACTGGGGGTGAGGGCTGGCGAATCATAATATAACCTTCCCCTCTTGGATGTGATCCTTCCCCCTCCCATGCCTTTTACTTCTCAATTATAGCATAGTCGATTATAGCCATCGGTAGTTGAATAGGTTCAGAGGGATGCCACTGCACCCCAGCTTTGCGACACAAGTCGGTTATGAGAAATCCATATAGAAGGCCCCCGTATTACTTCCCCATAGCAGCCGATCAATTGACTCTTAAATGCATTCACCCACATCCACATTGTAGGATATAATGGAATTATTCACCTGGTAATGATGGTGAACAATCCCATATAGCAGTCGTGCCCTTTACTTAGTCACATCATTCTGGTGGCGTGTGGGCATCAAATGGGCACAGATGAATGCATACCATGCTTTTCCATACCTACTTAGCGCTAAGTGAGGAAAACTTATCTTTTCATTCATTCCGGCTTGGGTAACCCATTGTATTCCTAGTTTGCACAATCTTGCAATCAATTCATCCAGGTCGATCAAACCATCTTCATATCTTCCATTGGTCGGTGTTTCTAGCCCAAAATACTCATTAATTGCATCTGCATGGAAAGACACTGATTTACCCCGTACCATGACTACGTGATCAACAGCTCCATGGCGTTGCCATAAAACTTTTTCACTTTGTTGATCACCGCTGAAAGTGGCTGCTCCACTACCTGAAACCAATTACGTTCCACAATCATTAGTGCCATATCACCATCCAAGTTAGCATTCGGCTTCAATCCTCGTTCTAGCACCAAAGTCTTCTTATCAACGGACGATTTAAACCTTGTTTTGGCCCCCTTACTAAAAAATTTTGTGTGATCATACTAAGCCTGAGCAGTAGAGGTGGATGGACGTGGTCTCTGATGCGAAGACATGGTGTTTTTGGTGAATTATAGGCAATAATTTTGGTTCAGGAAATTTGTCAAACAGTTGGTGGGCGTGAAGGCTAATTCCCCCAAACTTGGCTTCTTTGAACAATGTCTAACCCAAAATATGAAATAACCCAAAGCAATCCTTGGACAACAAATTCTCAAGGTTTTCCAACCAAATTTTCCTAACAAGAGAGAAGAAAAACGGGAATGTAACAAATTTGGATTACCTTCAATAAGAATTTGTGTTTCAAGAGAAGGAATTAGACTTAAAGTTGGAGTGTATTGCTTCTATGTAGAAGGATTGTGGCTAATTGCAAGAGTTGAGTTCATATAGAAGAGAAAGAACGTGTGTGAGGGAGTTGTAGAGATTGTGGGTTAATGGTAGAAGGAGTTGAGAAGGAGTAGAAGATGTGGAGTATTGAAATTTTGGGGTTTATGGGAGTTATGGGGGTTATGGGAGTTATGGAAGAGTTTTTGTGGGAAAAGAAGTTGGGGAGACTACGTGTAAGAAGGAGTTTATGGGAGTTATGTTGTACAAGGGAGTGTTAAGAACGCGTTTTGTGATTCTGAGTTTTTCGAGCGGCGCGGCCTGCGCCATATACATACCTTCAGTGGCGCGCCTTGCGCTAGGTGGACAGTCAGTAGGTTCTGTTGAGGTAGCGTCCCCCGCACCATGTATAACCTTCTAGTGGCGCGCCCCACGCTAGGTGGACATTAGGTTTGCTCCAAGCGGCACTCCCCGCGCCATATTTCAATATACCATAGCGTGCCCCGCACCAGGTGAACTGGAAGTAGCCGTCGTAGTAGCATGCCCCGCGCTGTGTGCATGCCTTATATGGTGTGACCCGCGCTATTAGGACAATAACTGGGTTGCTTCCTTTTTCCTTTACTTCCTGCAATCACACTAAAACTAAGTCATTATTCTATGAAAAATAAATATCTAAACTAAAATATAAACTAAAATTTATGAATAATTTGACTAGAAAAAGTTTAGAGCTTGGGTTGCCGCCCAAGTAGTGCTAGTTTTAACGTCGTTAGCCCGACGGTGCCTCTTATTTCATGGTGCATCAGCAATTGTAATTGCAATGGCTTCATTGTCGATATCATCGCCCCAGTAGTGCTTTAATCTTTGCACGTTGACTTTGAAGGTTTCGAGCAGATTTTTGTTGTATAGCTCAACGGCGCCATGTGGGAAGACCCTCTTAATAGTAAATGGGCCTGACCATCTGGATTTGAGCTTTCCAGGAAATAATCTCAATCTTGAATTGAACAGTAGTACCGATTTCCCCAGTTCAAACTTTCTCTGCAAAATTTTCTGATCGTGCCACTTCTTGACCTTTTCTTTATACAACTTCGAGTTCTCATATGCTAGTAGTCTGAATTCATCAGGTTCATTCAATTGAAGTAGCCTCTTTTCCCTTGCTACTATTTGATCGAAGTTGAGCTTCTGAATTTCCCAGTAGGCTTTATGTTATAACTCCATGAGGAGGTGACACGCTTTTACATAGACCAATTGATATGGAGACATCCCAATTAGCGTCTTGTATGCCATTTGTAAGCCCATATTGCATCATCCAATTTTAGAGACCAGTCTTTTTTGTTCAGGTTTACTACTTTCTCTAAAATTTTCTTCACCTCTCTGTTAGAAACCTCAGCTTGACCACTTGTCTGGGGGTGATATGCTTTTGAAAATCTATGATTTACTCTGTATTTTTCCAAGTGAGCTGTGAATGCTTTATTGTAGAAGTGACTTCCCTCGTCACTTATGACTTCTCTTGGTGTGCCAAATCGTGTGAAGATATTCTTTTGTAGAAATTTGAGGACCACTTTAGCATCGTTTGTAGGGAGTGCTAAAGCTTCCACCCATTTTGTTACATAGTCTACAACAAGCAGAATGTAAAAGTTATTGAATGAGGGAGAAAAGGGCCCCATAAAGTCCATTCCCCATGCATCAAAGACTTCTACTTCCATGATTGTGTTGAGTGGCATTTCGTTCCTTTTTGAGATGTTGCCCATCCTTTGGCATCTGTCACAGCTTTTCACAAACTAGTGGGCATCCTTGAATATAGTAGGCCAATAGAATCCTGCTTGAAGTATCTTGGCCGCCGTCCTCTCACTCCCATAATGTCCCCCATATGCAGATGAATGACACTCGTGCAAAATATTCTTTACTTCGCTGTATACCACGCATCAGCGAATCCTTTTATTTACACAATGTTTGAATAAATATGGCTCGTCCCACATGTACCACTTGACGTCATGTGGGAACTTCTTCTTTTGTTGACGTGTTAGATCAGGGGGAAAGACTTTGCTCACCAAGTAATTGGAAAAGTCTGCATACCATGGAAATTCTCCGTTGACTCCAAAAAGCTGCTCATCTGGGAACGACTCGTTAATTAAACACTTATCTTCCCCATTTTTGTCTAGATTTTCTAATCTTGAAAGATGATCTGCAACTTGATTCTCTATCCCCTTTCTATCCTTTATTTCCAAATCAAATTCCTATAGGAGAAGTATCCATGTGATAAGTCGAGGCTTAGCATCCTTCTTTGAGATTAAATAACGAATTACCGAGTGGTCCGTATATACCACAACTTTTGTTCCAATCAAGTACGCTCTGAATTTATTAAAGGCATATACTACAACAAGTCATTCTTTCTCGGTGGTTGTGTAGTTTAATCAAGTATCCGTAAGAGTTTTACTTGCATAGTATATGGCGTGGAATATTTTCTCTCGGCGTTGGCCCAAAACAGCCCCGACCACGTAATTGCTAGCATCACACATTAATTCGAAAGGCTTTGTAAAATCCGGTGCTACGATCATGGGGGTCGTAGTCAACTTCTTCTTTAATTGCTCAAATGTTGACTTACAATCCTTATCAAATTTGAAAACTACATGTGACACTCCCAAATCCAGGTACTTCATTCCCATAAGATTTGGTGCTCACTTATCAAAACTATTACATCTAACTACCCATCAATAAAGGATAAAGACATAATTTAAATAACTTAAACAATAATCTTCCCCATTATAGGGTTACATCATCATCTATAAATAAATCCCAGGTAATCTAACCTTAAAATTATTACATCAGTTTATGGAATACATCATAAAATAAAACAAGTCTTTAACGTAATTCATTAAAATAAAATTCTCAAAAGTCTTCATCATTTGGATATCTTGCCCTTGCCTTTGCTAGTCGACAGCTCCTCAACTTTCTCCACTTTAGCTGTCGTGTTAATTGCAAGAGTGAGCAAACAAATGCTCACTGATATAGAAAGTAGCAATGATAATAACATGAGAGTGAACAATGAAAACTGAACAATAAGGAACTTGTTCTACAAATCAAACTAGAAAACAAGTTCGAACTTTAATTATCTTAGGGTCTTAAGACCACGAACTATGTCCCCGGTACTTAGGTATTATTACCCAACCTTAACAGTCATTTAGACTATCTGAGACCCTTCTTAACGTACTTAGGGGATCACCCTTTGTACCATGTATTGTGCACAAACATCTAAACGTTACACGTAAAAAATTCCCTATGTTAGGGTTGTTTGTCTCAGTTTGGATTTAGAATTTCCGCACTAAAGAAAGTTTAGTTTGGAACTAGCTTATTAGTGTTTCTAGAATTTTAGAACACTATTCGATTTACATCAGTAAAGGTTTAATACCAGAATTTATAACTGAACAAAGCTATCAAAGTCAAGGATCGAATATCAACAATAGATACAATAGAATTACATGATATACATACAAAATGCTATAACCAAAAGACTTAGAACAATCTCATTTGAATCGATGTATTAGAACAATATGTGCTTTGAATAATAATTAGAAAAGTAAAACTCGCTCGATATAACGAATTAGGTTATAAGAGCTTGTACAAACATATTCAAGATAGATTAATTTTGCTCAATTTTAAGAACTTGAACAATAATAATATAGGAATGGGAACTTGCATTAAAATATGAAAAGAATGAAGTTAGAAAGCTTGCTCAATTGTAAAGAGATAAGGTTTAGTACTTGCACAATTATAAAAGTAAGGTTAGAGAACTTGCCTTGATTGTAAGCTACACAAATGAAAATAATCTCCATTTATCCTACATATATCATTGAAACCGCAACAATAATTAATCGCATGAATATTAACTTTAGGGTTTAAACCATCATTTAGGTCACAACCCTAACTTAGCACCTAACCACGTAGGTTAAATATACTTAACGCTTCTGAAATTACACATTGATCAACATAACTTAATCATTCAACTCTATCTTTCTAAAACATCTCATTTGGTTTCATTACATAACTTATTCAAGTAATCACTTAAATTATTTTACACTTTATATAACAACGCATGACAATCTGTTATTGTGGTTTATATTATGCCTCAACATCATTAATCATGCATGCTAAACTAATATAAGTCCACTACGCATGATCTGCCAATAAGCAGACCTCACTGTCTCAGTTCAGGGTGTGGCGCAGAACTTCTAGACATTGTTAATTATGCAAATAATAATTTGAATAACTTGTCATCTCAATTATTGATTTAATAATATAAAATATTATGCAGATGATACTGTGACAATAATTGAATCAATAGTATAAGAGATATGATGCAGCAATTACTGTAGCAATAATTGAGTATAACTGAGTTACTTATCACGTAAGCATCAATAATCAATACCGTGTGCTACTATGCAACCACGCGTATTACTGTACTTTTAACACCGGTTATTTCAATTGTTAACGGTAAAACTTCCGCCGTTATTTTTATAAAAATATATTTCTTTCGTTTTCTTATTCAGACAATAATTACATTGTGGGGTCCACCAATGATTGTGTCGTCGTACAAATATTCTCTGTTAAAACGAATATTTCCCGACCAATCGAATATTTTATAAGAACTTGCTTACTTTGCAAAATTTATAAATATTACCCATAACTTTAATATTATAACAAATCAACACCATAATATTCAAAAATGATATTTATAGAAAAATTCATCTTTATTCATAAAAGTTGGGGTCTTATAATCGAGGTCGGTAAAGAGAGTAGCTCTCAAAGTTCGTAATCTGTCGAGCCAGCCAAGAGATTGCAGAAGCCAAGGCAGAATCGTAGAGTATCAAGAAAGTGGTTATAAATTGTAGTCTGCCTTGGAGGGCCTCACTCAGAATCGTAGAGTTGGTCCAAGCGCCTGCCAATCCAAGTCAAGAATCGTAGACCACACTTGAAGTCGTGGAGTCTACTAATCATATTAGAGGCAGAAATCATAGTCGAGCAAAATCAGACGAGGATAAAAAATGTTAAAGCAGAAATTATAGTCTGGTATACAATCTGCTCTCGAAGTCGTAGTGTTTGCAGAACCAAAGCTAGAATGTAGTCTGCAGAACAAAGTCTTCGACAAAGCCTATAACTGCTCACAATGCCAAGGAAAAATCATAGTGTTAACATGATTCTCAACACATGAGCACTCCTAAAGCATCCAAAGAATGAAGCCTCTGGTCAGAACTACAAAAGATGCAATATACCTGAAGGAAGCCAGAGAGCATTCACCTAATCGCTTGCAAGCAAACAGAAGATCGAAGCATAAATTACATCAGCATCCTAATTGAGTTATAAAGCTATTAAAGGGAAGTCTTCCAGAAGCAACAGTGAGAAGACTTCAGATAATGTGACTGACAAAAGGAAGTCAGCAATGCAGTAACTGTTAAGATAAACAAAGGATAACGATCTTGGGTATAACCATAATCGTAGTGCTAGCCAGATAAGAAGCAGAATGTGATGCGGTCTATACAAAAATAGGGGCTAACCTTTGAAGAATAGATAAGGAAGATTAAGCATGGGTCAGACCATTGATGATATGTAAACGGGAGATCACAAGGAGAAAGAGAGCTGAGCATAGTCAATCAGATGAGTCTTGAATCTCAGGAGGACAAGAGCATTCAAACAAGTTGTCAGTATCTAATTCAAGTCAAGACAAGTAGAAGTGCTAAAGCACTACACGAGTAAAGGAAAAGAGGTTCTGCATTGCAAGTCCAAAGAACACTCTCTAAATCTTAGAGTTCGACCATCTACATCAGAATCGTAGAGTTAGAACATATGAGTATTGAAGCCTTGGCAACATCTCAATACAAAGACTGACATTCGAACGGTGTTGATTGAAAGCATCGATGCAGAAGGACAACTCCTGATGTTCTGATCGAGGAGTTAGAAAGAAGAAATAAGGGTGACTACCAATCTGACACGTTAAACTGACATCTCTGAAGTGTTAGGTGATAATGCAGACTAATGTGTCAGGAAAGTCAAAAAGGATTTGTAACATTAACCTGACATATCTACATCAGTGCTCAGAAATGTCTGGAGCATTAATTGCTACAATGGATATCTTCGACTTAGACATTTCAAAGGCTACTTCACTAGAAGAGATTAAAAGGGTAGCTCGTCAATAGAAAACTTCCAACGGCTATATTCTAATGGGAAGATAACAGATGAATCTACAAATAGCCAAAGCTTCAGAGAAGAAAAAAGTTGTTGACCTCAGATGAAGTAGGTCATATAGAGCTTAACAGAGAAAAGGTCTTAGTGAGAGTAAGACCACCATAAAAGAGTGAAGCACAACTAATAAGAGTCTTACAATGAAAAATCTTCACTCAATACAAAGGAGTATGACAACGAAGTGACATCTGTACTGAGAGCCAGAAGGCCAAGAAGACAACAACTAGAGTGGCAGATCAGAAAGCAGAATACTTGAGCCACTCTACGTTTCAGCATGAACACACTAAGCTGAATAGAAGAAGATACAGAGCTGATTATATGAACAAGAAAACTAGTGTTCAAGGACTGCTAAGTACTCAAAGAATTAAAGCTGATATGCAGAGACATAGCAGTACCTCAATGGTGATAGTGTGCAATGCTAAATTTCAGATGAAGACAAGCATCAACAACAAAGAATAGCAGCACCAAGGGATGAGTCAGACTGCTAAGTACCAACAAGATGTTAAGCTGAACGTATATCTTAGCAATCCATTAGATGTGATCAAATACCAATACTGAATGTCCAATGATCACAAGAAGCTGCTAAGTACCAGAAGATGAACGAGCTGAATGTCATCTTAGCAGCCCAACAATAACAAATAAACAACCAAGCAACCAAGGCCTGAAGGGTCCTTATCTTAGTGACTAAACCAAAGTCAAGTCTGCTGGTCTTGCTAAGTATCGGAGGGTATAAGAGATTCTAAGTCTATCAGGCTTAGTCTACAGTTTCCAAGGCTGCTGATCTTGAAGAATTCTTAGTGAACTAGTGTTCCAAGACTGCTAGTCTTGAAGGAATCTTAGTGATTCGAAGTTGATTAAATCCTTTGTGGAATCCCTACTTGTTGAAACAGAAGAGTGGATTAGGAGCATTCAGTCTTTGAACCACTTAAAATCTCTAGTGTCATTTACTTTATGTTATTTACATTCAGCACTATAACTGTTATATCTGCTTGCAATTAACTCTACATTAGAACTGTGTTTAATGCTATATTTCTGAAGGGTGTCTTATTTTATTCCGTTGTGCATGAATTGATTCTTCTATTCATTATATGTTAATCATTTAACAAGATAAAAGAAAACAAAGAAAAATTTTAAAGGATCTATTCAACCTCCCTTCTAAATCTATTATGTGCCTCCGGGAACTAACTGCATGGATTTCGTTACTGGTCTTCCCAAGGTTTCTCAAGGCATAGATGTAATTTGGGTTATTGTCGATAGATTAACCAAGTCTGTTCATTTCTTACCTATACGAGAAACATATTCACTTGAACGTCTTGCTCGTATATACATAGATGAGATTGTGAGATTTCATGGTATGTCAGTATCCATAGTTTCTAATCGAGAACCAAGATTTACTTCATAATTTTGGGTAAGCTTACAGAAAGCTATGGGCACTGATTTACGGTTCAGTTCTACATATCATTCTCAGACGGACGGGCAGTCACAGAGGACTATTAAAACTCTTGAAGATCTATTAAGACTCTGTGTCTTAGACTTCAAATGAAGTTGGGAAAAATACTTACCATTTGTGGAATTCTCCTACAACAACAGTTATCAAGTAAGTATATGCATGGCTCCATTCGAGGCATTGTATGGATGAAAGTGTCGTTCTCCAGTATGCTGGGAAGAGGTGGGTGAAGCAACATTGTTGGGACCAAAATTGGTACGCATGACTACGAAAAAGATTCAAATGATCCAGCAACATATACAAACCTCACAAGATCGACAAAAGAGTTATGTTGATCTTCATCTAAGAGACGTGGAATTCAATATTGGAGATCATGTATTATTACGTGTTTCTCCATGGAAAGGAGTTACGAGATTTGGAAAGAGAGGAAAGCTCAACCCTCGATTCATTGACCCATTTGAAATCCTCGACCGAGTAGGAACTGTGGCCTATAGACTCGTTTTATCGCCAAGTATGTCTCGTGTTCATAATGTTTTCATATATCTATGTTACGTAAATATGTGGAAGACCCAAACCACATTATTGAATTAGAACCAGATGAGATAGCGGAATATTTAACGTATGAGGAGATACCTATTAAGATATATCCTGGATAAAAAGGAACATATTCTATGCTCAAAGATTATACCTCAAGTCAAAGTTTTGTGGAGAAACCACGATATTGAGGAAATAACCTAGGAGTTAGAATCTGAAATAAAAACAAGGTATCCTCACCTCTTTGACATACCAAGTACGTACACCAATTTCGAAGACGTAATTTCATAAGGACGGGAGGTTGTAAGACCCCAACTTTTTATGAATAAAGATTTAATTTTCTCTAAATGTTATTTTGAATAATAAGGTGTTGATTTGATATAATGTTATAGTTATGGGTAATATGTACAAATTTTGCAAAGTAAGCAAGTTATCATAAAATATTCATTTGGTCGGGGAATATTCTTTTTTGTCGGGGAATATTCGTACGACGGCATAATCATTGGTGGACCCCACAACGAAATGACTGTCGGATATAAAAAGCGACATAAATAACCTTTTTATAAAATAACGGCAAGACTTTTACCATTAAACTGTTAAAATACCCGGTGATAAAAGTACAGTAATACGCGTTGTAACACAATAGCACACAGTATTGCACAGTATCTCTGATTATTGATGCTTACGTAAGAAGTCACTTAGTGTCATTCAATAATTGCTACAGTAGTTGCTGCATAGTATCTCATATTATTGATTCAATTATTATCACAGTATCATCTGTATAATATTTTATATTATTAAATCAATAATTTAGACGACACAGTTATTCATATTATTATTTTCATTATTGACAATATCCAGAAAGTTTTGTCGAGGAAAGGGGTTAGGTTATTTAATTGCGCACCAAGAAGGAGAAATCATAATCGGAAAGCCCCCTCTTTCCTCGAAATGATCTGGTTGTCAATATTGTGAGTTATAATATTATTGATGAATAATTGTTGAAATATTAAAAATATGTTTATTGAAGATAAGTGATTTGTAGTAAATATTTATTCAATTTTTGATATAAATAGAGGGATTTGTCATGAGGCGTTTGTTGTATGTTTGGATTATTATTCCATGGGGAGATATACTAATTTTTTAGACAGTCAGTTGAAGTTTTAATCGTAAATCAATATGGACCGTCAGTTGAGGTTTTAATAGTAAATCAATATGGACCGTCGGTTGAGGTTTTAATACTAAATCAATATGGACCATCGGTTGAGGTTTTAATAGTAAATCAATATGGACTGTCAGTTGAGGTTTTAGTAGTAAATCAATATGGACCGACAGTTGAGGTTTTAATAGTAAATCAATATGGATCGTCCGTTTTAATAGTAAATCAATCTGGACCGTCCGTGAATCAGTTACTATTTAGTCCATTCTCTTATAAATAGAAGCTCATTTCTTCAATCTTTCTTATGAATTCACTAAAACTATAAAGAGAGAAACTATAGAAAGAAAAAAGAAGAGTATTTTGCTACTTCACTATTATAGTATCAAATCTCCTACTAAGGTAAGGGATATTATTTTTCGTATTCATTCTTTATTAATCTGCGGGAGTAACCTATCTACGCGAATTATGCAGATTACCGCATGCATGGTGAATAACCCTTCGTACTCATTCTTTATTTATGAAAAAGATCTATCTACATGGATTACTGCATGACGGGTGAAAATTCATTTGCAGTTTCGTATATTATTTCTTTTCGTATTCCTAAATCTAAACTTACTATGGTAAGTATTGCTTCTATAATCTCTAAAATTAGTAGAATATTCTTGAGTTTTGCACTTCATCTAGTATCGTTTCATTGGAATATTAGTCTGAACATTCTTATTAAATTTTAATATTTTCATTCGGGGTTCTATTCACTCGGTTACTATTTACAGGGTACTATTCACGAAAAAAATTAGTTTTTTTTTTGTCCAAATTATTTTTGATACATGAATATCATTCTTTAATTTTACTCCACAATTAATTATCATGTTAACAATTTGGACATTCTTGAACTCTGGATAAATTGAATTATAAATCTCCAATATTTATCCTTGATCTCATTTGATTGATTCCTTATATTATTGTCATCATCCTCATGCTTATATTGTGGTAAAAGTAACCTTTGGCCTATAGTGCATAGATGCACTGTTGATTGGTATGATTATGACCAGGAATTGTGTATTGGTATAATCATGACCTGTAATGTTACAGACAAATGTTATGGTGAAAGTCCTCTTTGGCCCATAGTGCATAGATGGACAGTTGTTTGGCATTATCATTACCACTGGTGATACAAACGAATATCTTTGGCCCGTAGTGCATGGATAATTTGTTGATTTAAAATATTTATCGATTGGTGTTACAGGGATAAAATATTAATGGACTTTTAAATCATAGAAGATAGTAGACAGCATGCTCTAGTTGACTCTTCCATTGGATTGCTATTTCCTCTACAGTTGTTGATCTAAAACATGTTGTCTATTATATTCTATCAAATTTTTCCCTGTTGAGGACTAAGGATAATTTAATCTACATTATCTTAGTCATAATATTCTTTACTGGGCTAGTTCAGCTCACCCTTTTCCTTTTGGTTCCATTATTCTTCTCAAGAGGCAAGAATGTAGTTGGGACTAGTCGGAGAGTGGAGTAATGGTCCAAGATGGTTATTTTAGTAATCCTCATTATTTTGTAAAATAGTGTGACAATAATTATAATGAGGATTTTATTTGAGTTTGGATATTGTCTACGAGACAATATTTGTATTAAAACTAACAACGTAAGTTTTGTCGTATTTTACACGACAATTAATAGTTGTATAAATAAAATTTGTATTTGAATTTTGTACCATGTATTTGGCGACTCAGAATGGGTTGTATGGAACTATTTTGGGGGCGTCACAATTGGTATCAGAGTTTAGGGATATGATCTCTAGTAGAGATCTGGGATTAGAACTAGGAGGGGAGAGACAAGTAAAACCTTCACTAGTGTGTCCTACCTAAGCTTATTTGTTATTTAATTGGTCAGTCAGAATATAGGGATAATATATGGCATGCCAATTTTTTTAATTAACCCTTATTTTGTGGCAGTATTTGAGAATGACATTTGAAAATTTTTAGATAAGAAATGGAGCACATGCGACCATTGAGACACCGCCAATCAATAACCAGGATAATGTGCATTAAGAAGGCAATTATCCTCCTGTAAACAATAACACCGACCAAATGATGAACGATGGGATGTTTAGCAACTTTCTAAAATTAATGCAACACAAAACGATATAGACTCATGTTCAAAATGTAGGTGGAACATGGGGGACGTTAAATGCTTTTTTGGTCACTGTACTTTAGGTCAACTTACAAATGGATAACTGAACTTTTTTTTTTCTTGCAGTCAACTAATTGTACTCGACTTTTTTAACACAAAGTTGAATTTCCATCAGCCGGGTTAAGTTTTTTAACGGAAGTGTGACACGGCAGTGCCACATATGCACCAAATCCTAATTAGAATGTTCTTTTAATAATGTTTTATATGTCATCTAAAATTCACTCATAAAAATAAAGTACTTACCCAAACCCATTAATATTCGACCCGACCCGTCCCAATTACTACTACTATAATAATAATAATAATAAAAGTCGTAATTATAACCAAAAATCACAAACGAAAGAGAGGAGAGAAAGGATGCAGGAGATCTACTCCACCTAAAAATACATCATCGAGCTCTCCTCTCTGAGCAGATTATTTGAATTTTCATAAATAATCAATCTTGTAGATTTAAATGTCAGGGGATGAAGAAGGTACCTCCGAAGGAAACTCGGGGCAAAGGCGTTCGGACATGAAGATTGCGTTTCGATAGAGTATTTTAATTTCTTCCCCAAGCTGAAGCCCAATTTCTCATAAGCATGTAATGAAAATAAAGAAAAAGAGGAAGAATACCTCAAATCGGGTAACAATTTTTTCAATTTCAAGTGAACTTTTTCTATTTCGATCTTGATTGTTAGATATTCTAGTTATTTATAGGCTGACTATCCCTACTTGGTTGTCGATTGTTAGTGTTTTTACTATTTGGGTCTCTTGTACTAAATTGGATGAGGAAGATGATGAATAGTGATGATGGTTCTAGGTTAGAGAGAGAAATTTATAGTTGCTAAGTTATAATCTGGATTGACCAATTTATAGTTGTTCCGCTACTTAATTCATCCCTCGTATTGGTGGAAGGGTGATAGGCAGTGGTAGTGGAAGAGAAGATTGAAGGTGAAGATGGGTTTGTTTAATTTGTTTAAGTATAATATATTAATAAATTGTTAATATACCATAATATTTGCTTTTAATAATTAATAATTCTATGCCTAACATATATAATATTTATGTAAATAAAAATTTATTTTGAAAAGATTTTTAATTTTAAAATATTTTTAATTTATAATTTTATAATTTCCTTAATTATATTTGTTATTAATTATATAAAAATTCTATTAACTACAAAAATAACTAAATAACTCTTTTTATTTTATAATTTCTACCATGTATTTTTTTGCTAAATTTTTCGATTTTTTATAATTTTCTTTCATTTTCCCCTAAATGTATTTCATAGTCCCCTTAATTTTAATTAGCACATTTTTAGTTTTTATGTTTTATAAATGGCTTAATTATAAATAAAAATTTATTTGCTATTAATTACAAAAATAATTAAATACATTATTTATTTATTTTCTTATTTTTTGGCTAACTTTTTAAATTTATATTATACTTCAAATATTTTTTTTCATTTTGTTCATAAAATTTTTCCTCCAGATCCACATAATCACGACCACATCACATAATCACTGTCACGTCGCATAATCACTGTCACATCAATTTTTTTTATAAATCAGCAGCTTAGGTGTCCTTTTTGGTTTAAAGTCAAAGGACTTAATGGTTTTTTAACTTTGTGTTATAAAAGTTGAGTATAATTAGTTGACTGTAAAAAATTTAATTATTCATTTGTAAGTTGATTTAAAGTACAGTGACCAAAGAAACATTTAATCCAAAAGACGATTTAATGTAAGGTACTCAAAAATCGCCGGTATGTATTTCAACAAGCGATTATACACGTTACATTCTTAAATCCATGTCTTTTAGATCAGGTAAGGTTTTACCGAGCAATAAATAAGAAAAAGTAATTTGCCATTTGTGAAAGCTAGCTGGAACAGATCCAAAAGCTTGCTTTCCTAACCCGGGACACTTTTGTACAGCAACTACCGTAAAATATTTTAGGTCATAAATGAAATATTTATATTCCTTTAGTATTTAAGTGCATCACATTTTCAACGTGACGTCGTGTTAAATTTTGTGAAGAAAAATTGAATTTTGAATAAATAAATAAATAAACAGACGAAATAAAGTTGAGTGCTTTTTTTCCTGTGCTTTTAGGAGTGGTGGGAATATTTCTGGATCAAATTAATGACCACTATAACAGAATAGTCAGAGATCTCGTGTCTCAGTTAGGGAGTGGTTGTCCTGCTCGCCAGTAAACATGTGGGGATTGCAAAAGGGTCGTGCTCCCTGAAATCTAAGTATAATATGTATTTAGACTTGAAAATTTATTAGTAGACTAACTTTGAGTTTTACCAATATTTTGGGCCTGATGGATTTTAAACAGATTCAGTTAGCATGAAGTTTCGTTTTTAGGTAAGTTAATCGATTGACTAATAAAATCTTCATAACACATGTAGAGTCTTGCTCGTGTGTAAGACTTTATTGGCCAATTGACCAACTTACTCAAAAATTAACTTCATACTAACCACTTCCGTTTTAAACTCATGATATCGGATTTTCTAGTTATTATATAAATATTGTTTGGTATATGGATCATTGAAGAGTGTGTTAGACATATAACGAATACATAAGACAAACAAAACTAGTCGATGAACTTGAATATATCGTGTGTATTTTAGTTCTCGTTCTTCATCTACTTTATATGTGATTGATGTGTATTTCAACCTTAAATTCTAACAAAGAGTAATTGTTAAACGCAAAATTCTATCACGTGTTTGTTTTTGTAATGTTTCTATTTTTACCTTTGACTAATTAACAAACTCACTAGATATAATTATTAGTAAAAAAAGGTTATCTTTTAAAATACAATTGAAAGTATAAAATTAATAAAAAATAATAATAATTTTACACCAAATAATAGTTTACTATATTACAAAGTAGGTATCACATCCCAACAAAACTATAAATTGAGAGTATAATTTTACATTGTTGTCTTTCTCTTATTTAGTGGTCAGTATCTATTGCCAGAGGCGGAACTAGGGGGCGGGGGGCATTATCTGATCCCGATAGGGCGGCGACCTAGGGGGAGGGGGAGGCGGGGGGCCACCGGCCCAAAGAAAGGCCCAAGAAGGACTTCTTCTTCTCCGATTCAGTTCTGCAGTCTGCAACACAATACATGTTTCTTTCTTCTTCTTCTTCTTTTTTATAATAACATGAAACGACGTCGTTTCATTAAAAAATAAAAAATAAAATAAAACATTTTTATTAGGGTTTTCTTCACAGACTCTCTTACTCTCTAGTCTCTTCACAGACTTTCTTCGTCTCTTCCCTCTTCGGCTCTTCCGCCTCCACTGCTCCTGCCTCTGCCGGCCCCTAGAGGTATGCATATCTCTATAGATTATCTAATTGTATGTATGTGTGTCAGTGTGTGTATATATATTTGTTGCTAAACAATGAATTTCTACTCTAATTGAATTGGGTATAACTTTATTGGGTTTGGTTTATTTTTTATGAAAGCTTTGGATCTTCCCTTTACTCTTATAATAAGTTTTATTGAAACTTAGCTTTAGCTAGTGTGATTTTATATGGTTATGGGTACATGGTTTATTTCCTGTTTTGTTTCCTAGCTTCTCTTTCTATATAGAATAACTCCCAGTTTGGAATTATATCAAAAAAAGAAAATTAGACTCTCAATTTGGTAATTTGAGATTCTATATTAATCTTTTAGTAATTTAGTTTTCAAAATTGTTACTGTTGGAGTAATCTTAAATTATTGTTTAATTTTTGTTTTCTTAAATCCTAAGAGAATTGATGAATGATGAAATTATTGTGAAATGTTTAAAAATTATTCATTAGCAATTGATGTTTTTATTTATACTAGATTATGGATAAATACTTGATTAAACGACAAAGAACTATTTATTCTTTTAATAATCAATTACGAAGTTCTAAAGCAAGTGGTGATATTAATAATTCGCGTGTGGAGTTCAATCCGAATGATATTGTTAGTGATCCTGGGTTACGTAAATCAATTGAAGACTTTGCTATTGTGATTAGAGATCAAGTTCGAAGAGAGTATTTGACTAGAGGTCCATGTCAACCAATTGCCCATAATTATCCTCAAAAATACTTTTCTAATGTGAAGAAAAGCTTTCGGCCCGCTTGGTTTAAAACTTTTGAATGGTTGGAGTATAGCATTTCAAAGGATGCGGCCTTTTGCTTTTGTTGCTATCTATTTGGCAATTCAAACAGAGTAGATGCTTTTACAAAAAAAGGGTTCAGCAACTAGAAAAAGGCAATTGAAAAATTTTAAGAACATGTGGGTGGTTCAAATAGTGCTCATAATGATGCTAAAATACAACTTCAAGGTTTTAAAAATCAAAGGCAGAGTGTGTCACATATACTACTAGCACAAAAGTAAGAGATGGAGGTTGCTTATCGCACCCGTTTAACGGCGGCTTTGGATGTCACATGCCTTCTTTTGAAGCAAGGTTTGCCTTTTCATGGACATGATGAGTCATCGACTTCATGAAATAAGGAAAATTTTCTTGAGTTTTTTGAGTGGTACAACTTACGAAATGAAGAGGTAGGCAAGGTAGTTAATGAGAATGCTCCTAGAAACAATCAAATGACTTCTCCAAAAATTCAAAAAGACTAACAAGTGCTTGTGCCGTGGAAACTACACTTGCCATCATCAATGATATTGGGGACAACATATTTTCTATTATAGTTGATGAGTCTCGAGATGTTTCAATAAAGGAGCAAATGGGAGTTGTTTTGAGATATGTAAACAACTATGGAGATGTGATTGAAAGGTTTCTTGGTGTGGTACATGTGCCTGACACTTCATCTATTTCTTTGAAGAATACTATTGATGAATTATTTGCAAAGCATAAATTGTCATTATCGAGGTTGAGAGGTCAAGGATATGATGGGTCTTCAAATATGTGAGGCGAGTTCAATGGATTGAAGGCTCTTATTTTAAAAAAAATCCATATGCAAGGTATGTCCATTGTTTTTCTCACCAACTCCAATTAGTTGTTGTTGTTGTTGCCAATAGTAGCAGCCGTATTGTGAGTGATTTTTTTCAATATGTTACTATGATTGTGAATGTGGCTGGAACATCATGTAAAAGGAAAGATAAACTTAGACAGCTTGAACATGATAGGATCGTGGAGTGTTTGGAAAAGGGAGAAATAGTTAGTGGTAAAGGAAAAAATTAAGAAATCAGTTTAAGACGGCCAGGAGATACTTGTAGGGGGTCACATTACATAACAATAATCCGTCTTATGTCTATGTGGACTTCCGTATTATAAGTGCTTGAAAATGTGCATGATGATGGTGCTTCTGATAATAATAGTGGTATAGCCATAAGTTTGATTGATAAGATGGAGAATTATGAATTTGTATTTGTGATGCATTTTGTAACGCCCGAGAAAATCTGATTTTTATGAGAATTAAATTTTTATTTGATTATGTGGATTAAATGAATTAATTGATTATTTATGTGAGTAAGCTGTATGAAGGTCGTTTTATGACTTAGAATGTGTGGATGTGGTTAGAATTCTGGCTATGTGCTAGAATTAATTATTTTGAATTTCCAAGAAAAAAATAAAAGTTTTTTGAGAAATTTCCGTAAAAAACACTATTTATTCGTTTCTGCTCAGGAATTAAGTTTGAAATTCCGAGAAACGCGTAATGATAGAATTTTAAGACGAGATAGAATATCCAATAATATTTCAGTTATGGCAAACGAAGTTTTTGTTTGCGGACTTAAAACCTAAGGGTTAGGAAAAGTGATTTCCGAGAAGGAAATGAATGCGTATAAGGATTAAGGTTATTATACGTGTGATATACGAGTAGGATACTAGTTAGTATACGAGTATAGTATGAAGAACATTATGACATATAATACAAATATCGTACAAATACTATACGAAGAGAATACGTGAGTTATACGCGTATAATACGATTGCTTCTTATTGGACTTTGAGTTAATGGGCTTTGTAGAATCCAATTGGACTTGGATTATATCAAGCCCAATGTTTTGTGAAATGAAGCCCAATATTGAGTATTATCAAGGCCCAATGTTAGGTTAAATCAAGCCTGATCCAAGAAACCGAACTGTGGATCGAACCGATGGGTCACCGGATAGGTAAAACCCATGGGGGGCCCACAAGGCCATGTGGGCCGGCCACTTGGTGGCCAAGTAAAGTCGTTACTTGGTTACAAAGTAATGAATAGTAAGGAGGTGCACCAAATGACCAAAATACCCTTCATTTGATTTTCTATATAAGGAAGCTTAGCTTGGTCATTTGTTGTTTTACAAACTTTGACTAATATAATTTGAGAGAGAGAAAATAGCTAGAAACAAGTAATCAAGTGAGCTTGAAGCAAAACATACAAGTTTTAAGCAAGAACGCGAAGAACGATAAGGGAATAATTCGTAAAACCTTAGTATTCGATCCGTTTAAATTTATTTTATAGAGAATCATGAATTGGTGGAGCATGTCTCTTACGGAGTAATAAGGATGGCTAATAGTGAATTAAATATTTACAAGCCATGTATAAGTAGGAATCATAAACGTTTAAGTAAGTTTAACCGACAAAAAAACATTAAGTTTTGACTTGGTTGTTGATAGACGAATTGAAAATCATCATTTATAGGGTATGTGCCTATTGCTTGGTTAGGATATAGACAATGAATCAATGGATTGGTTCCATTTGATTTGGCATATAAAACACGAGTAACGAAGTTATGGCAAAATTTACGAAATTAGACGTTAAACGTTGAAATCGTATAATTCCGGATTAGTAGTCAAAGCTTTTCGATTAGTTAGAAAACCCTAGTTTTTGATGGGGTAGCGTAGAATAACATATTCAAGAGTCTTAGCCTCAAGAACGGTTGAATTCCGACTTAGAATGAATAAAACGAGCTATGAACGCTCACGAGCATTTAACGAACACTTATTAGAACGTTAATAGTGAATTCATCATTAATGGGTTTAAAAACTACTTTTGTCCTGATGAAATCAAAGTTCATGGAACGTGTAAGAAAATGGCTTTTGAACGAGCCAAATCCGACTTAAAACGACTAAGTTATGAGTCCGGGAAGAATCGTATTGAAAATTAGAAAAAAAATTCAAGGGCTCAGGGTGGGCGCCGCAGCGCCGCCCCAAGCATTAAAACTCGCGTCACAGTGCTGATTAGGGAGACTTAGCTACTGGAGAGTGGCACCGCAAAGCCACTTGTACAAAGGGATCTCGCGTCGCAAAATACGAGACCGCAAGACAAAACACATCATTAGTTTGAAATGCAGCCGCTAATAATGTGATGATGATGTCCGGCGTCACTTGTGTGAGTGGGAATTTGTTGAACAAGTTATTTTCTAATTCCAAATTTGTTACAAAACTAGTATTGGACATGTATATACTTATTATACATGATAAGATTAATCTTAAGTCACTTATATAGTGATAAATTTTGGAATTTGAATATGGTTTAATAGAAATTAAACGAAGAACGCGAGAGATATGAAAGTAAAGTGTATTCAAACTTTGGTAATTAACCAATGATGACCAAGTCTTAGGTTGGTGACGTAAGAATATTAATAAGCCGTAATGAAGAATAGTAAGTCGAATTGACATTTATTAATGAAATAAATTTATAAGACCCCAAATTTTATGAATAAAGATTAATTTTCTCGAAATATTTTTTTTAAGTATTAAGGTGAGGATTTGATATAATATTATAGTTGTGGATAATATTTATAAATTTTGCAAAGTATACAAGTTGTCATAAAATATTTCATTGGTTGGAGTCAGGGAATATTCGTTCGACGGCACAATCATTGGTGAACCCCACAACGGAAGTATTGTCGAAGTTAGAAAACGACAAAAATATCTTTTTATAAAAATAACGGTGAAAGTTTTACCATTAAACTGTTGAAATACCCGATGATAAAAGTACAGTAATACGCGCGGTTGCATAGTAGCACACGGTATTGTATAGTATCTTTGATTATTGATGCTTACGCGAGAAGTCACTCAGTTATACTCAATTATTGTTACAGTAATTGTTGCATAATATCTCTCATATTATTGATTCAATTATTGTCACAGTATCATCTACATAATATTTTATATTATTAAATCAATAATTGAGACGACAAAGTTATTCATATTATTATTTGCAATATTGACGATGTCTAGAAAGTTCTATCGAGGAAAGGGGTTTGGTCACCTAATTGCGCGCCAATAGGGAGAAATCCTTATCGGAAAGCCCCCTTTTTCCTAGGAATGATCTCGTTGTTAAATATTGTGAGTTATAATATTAACGATGAATAAGTTTGTGTGGATTAAAGATGAAATTGATATTTTTATTACGTTGGGATTATTAGTGTTAGTGGAAATCGACATTTATTTCGATAATAATTGATTTCTGGAGGCTAAATTGACCAATCGGATAATTAATCGGATAAATGAGTAATTAATTGCTATTAGTTCACATGCATATAACTATTTATTCACATGAATGGAACTATTGATTCAAATGCATGTACTATTGATTCACATGCATGTACTATTAGGGGAGGTGGTGCAAGTTTGATAATACTTGTAGGACTAAATTAAAAATGGAGGAAAAGATGAAGGTACTATTCTGTAATAATTAGAGCCGTGCAATTATCAAAACTATATTTTCCTATAAATAGAAGCTCATTCTTCTTTCATTCTCACCAATTCACTAAGACTCACAAGAGCAATTATAGAGAGAGAAGCTATAGAGAGATAAGCTATAAAGAGAAAGAGGAAGAGTATTCTGCTACTTCACTATTGCAGTATCCAGCCTTCTACTAAGGTAAGGGATGTTATTTATTTTTTATTCGTAAGAGATATTATTTTTGTTTAATATTCGTATGAAAAAATATTTTCTTCCATACTCTGTAGTATGTAAGTAATATTATTTTATTTTGTATCCCTAATTCTACACTCATTTTATTGAAATATTGCTTCTATACTCCGTGAAATTAGTAGAATATCCTTGAAATTTCATCATTATCAAGACAATACTTTATTTGGAAATAATTCGTGGTTGTGATACTAATGAATATCCTTGGCCCTTAGGGCATGGATAATTCAGTGATGTGGATTATTTATTAAGCTGGGTCTCAGCGATAAAATTGATGATACACTTTTAAATCATAGAAGATAGTGGATATCATGCTCTACTTGACTCTTCTAATGGATTGCTTGATCCGCTACAGTTGTTGATCTAAAACTTGTTGTCTATTGTATTCTTTCAGTTGTTATACTGTTGAAGGCTAAGGATAATTTATTCTGCATTATCTTAGTCATAGTATTTCTTACTGGGCTAGTTGAGCTCACCTTTTCTTTCACTGTTCTCTTCAGGAGATGAGAATATAGCTGGGACTAGTCGGGGAATGGAGTGACGGTCCAGATGGTTGCTTTAGTAGTACTCACTATTTTGTGAAATAGTGTGATAATAATTGTAATGAGATTGAATTTGAGTTTGGATATTGTCTAGAAGACAATATTCGTCTTAGCTATATTTTGTCGTAGTTTACACAATAGTTGTATAATTAAGTTTGTAGTTGTATTCTGTACCATGTATTTGGCGACTCAAAATGGGTGATGTATACCTATTTTTGGGGCGTCACAATTGATATCAAAGATTAGGGATATGATCCCTGGCTGAGATGTGAGACTAAGACTAGGAGGGGAGAGATGGGTAAATCCTCGCTAGTATGACCTACCTAAGCTTATTTGTTATGTAATTGGTCGGTCCGAGTATAGGGATATTATGTGGCACGTCAATTAACCCTTGTTTTGTGACAGTGTTTGAGAATGGCATCTAAAAATGTTGAGATAAGCAATGAAGCACATGAGACTGTTGAGTCACCGACAATCAATAACCAGGATAATGTGCATCAGGAAGGCAATAATCCTCATGTAAACAACAACACCGACCAAATGGCGAACGATGGTATGTTTAGGAAATTTTTAGAATTTATGCAAAACCAAACGAGAGAGACTCCTATTCAAAATGCAGGTGTAAACACTGGCAACTCACGGCTGGTCACCACTAAGCAGTTCAAGGAGCTGGGACCGCCGGAGTTTTTGGGAAAGCCAGAACCACTTAAGGCGGAGACGTGGATAAAGCAGATCACTAAGATATTTGATGTCTTGGAATGCTCAGAGGAGCAAAAGGTTCCCTTCGCCACCTTTATGTTGCGTGAAGAGGCAGATTACTAGTGGGAATCTGTAAAATGTACCCAGCCTGACGCACTCAAGATGTCTTAGGAGAAGTTCCAAGAATTGTTCAACGACAAGTACTTTCCCGAAAGTATTCGTCACATAAAGGAGGTTGAATTCATCAAGCTGGAGCAAAAAAATATGGTCGTATCGCAGTATGAGGCTAAATTTGCGGAGTTATCCCGGTTTGCATCCCATTTGGTCGATAATGAGGAGTGAATGACGCGAATGTTTCTAAGAAGTTTGAAACCCGAAATATATCAATACCTTCATTTCTCACAAACTTTGTTTATATTCTGATGTTGTGAATAGGGCTCAGTTATTAGAATGCGATTATGAGTCAGCCCAAGTAAAAGGTAACGACCAACAACACGATAATAATCGTACCGGTGTTAATGACCATCGGAACAACGATAACCATTGTGGAGGAAATTATCATGTAAAAAATGGTAAACACTTCGGTGGTAATCATTGCCAAGATAATAGGAAAGGTGAACTAAGTGAGAACAATTTCAAGAAGAGAAGGTTCAACAATGATAGAAAGACAACACCATCACCCATTTTCAAGGAAGGAGAACGACCACCGATCGTATGTTTCAAATGCGGACAAGAAAAACACATCCGTCCAAACTGTACGCAGCAACCCAAAGCGTGTTTCAATTGCAAAAGAGAAGGTCACCTAGCTCGATTTTATCATGTAGAAAAGTTAATTCCAACGATAATGATGACACCAAAAGCCGTCCAAGAGAATTCAAAGCCAGTAGTTCAAGAGAGAGTGTTTGTCGTGACCTCCCAAAAAGTGAGGAACCCGAACGAGGTCATCACGGGTAAGATAATCATAAACTCTAGTGAAGTCTATACCTTATTTGATACCGGTTCTACCCATTCTTTTATTTCTCCTACTTGCGCTCAACGTTTAAATTTAACTCTGGAGGAATTAGACTTTAACTTATCTGTTGAAACTCCGTTGGAAGAAACCTTCGTTACATCCAATGTTTATAAATCTTGTTTGATTCAAATTGATACCCTCACGTTACTTGTCGATCCTATCTCTTTGAAAATACTTGCCTTTGATGTAATTTAACTCTTGTTTGATTCAAATCTTCACCTCTTCGACATACCAGGTACGTACGTCAATTTTGAGGACGAAATTTCGTAAGAAGGGGAGGTTGTAAGACCCCAAATTTTATTAATAAAGATTAATTTTCTCGAAATATTTTTTTAAGTATTAAGGTGTGGATTTGATATAATATTATAGTTGTGGGAAATATTTATAAATTTTGCAAAGTATGCAAGCTGTCATAAAATATTCGATTGGTCGGGGAATATTCATTTTATCAGGGAATATTCGTACGACGACACAATCATTGGTAGACCCCACAACGGAAGTATTGTCGGAGTTAGAAAACGACAGAAATATCTT
Source organism: Panax ginseng (assembly GCA_020205605.1). NCBI lineage: Eukaryota > Viridiplantae > Streptophyta > Magnoliopsida > Apiales > Araliaceae > Panax > Panax ginseng. Next base: position 66,243,527 of record CM035132.1, on the reverse strand, counting down.
TTTATAAAAATAACGGTGAAAGTTTTACCGTTAAACTGTTGAAATACCCGATGATAAAAGTACAGTAATATGCGTGGTTGCATAGTAGCACACGGTATTGTACAGTATCTTTGATTATTGATGCTTACGTGAAAAGTCACTCAGTTATACTCAATTATTGCTACAGTAATTGCTGTATAATATCTCTCATATTATTGATTCAATTATTGTCACAGTATCATCTGCATAATATTTTATATTATTAAATCAATAATTGAGAAAATAAAGTTATTCATATTATTATTTTCATTATTGACGATGTCTAGAAAGTTCTGTCGAGGAAAGGGGTTTGGTCACCTAATTGTGCGCCAATAGGGAGAAATCCTTATCGGAAAGCTCTCTCTTTCTTGGGAATGATCTGGTTGTTAAATATTGTGAGTTATAATATTAATGATGAATAAGTTTGTGTTGATTAAAGATGAAATTGGTATTTTTATTGTGTTGGGATTATTAGTGTTAGTGGAAATCAACATTTATTTCGATAATAATTTATTTTTGGAGGTTAAATTGACTAATCGGGTAATTAATCGGATAAATGAGCAATTAATTATTATTAGTTCACATGCATATAACTATTTGTTCACATGAATGGAACTATTGATTCACATGCATGTACTATTAGGGGAGGTGGTGCAAGTTTGATAATACTTGTAGGACTAAATTAAAATGGAGTAAAAGATGAAGGTACTATTCTGTAATAATTTAAGCCCCAAAACGTACAAATATCAAAACTATGTTTTCCTATAAATAGAAGCTCATTCTTCTTTCATTCTCACCAATTCACTAAGACTCACAAGAGCAATTATAGAGAGAGAAGCTATAGAGAGAAAGAAGAAGAGTATTCTGTTACTTCACTATTGCAGTATCCAACCTTCTACTAAGGTAAGGGATGTTATTTATTTCTTATTCGTAAGGGATATTATTTTTGTTCAATATTCGTATGAAATAATATCTTCTTCCATACTCTGTATGTGAGATCCCAAATTTTATGAAATGAAAGTATTCAAGTTTCTTATAATTATTATTCTATTTAGTAAATGGTTAAATTGATAAAAGGTTAAAGTTAAGGTTGATATATGAAAAAATTTCAAAATAAGCAAGTTGTTATAAAATAATTGGTGATAAAAGTACAGTAATACGTGTGGTTATATAGTAGCACACTGTATTGATTATTGATGCTTACGTGAAAAGTCACTCAGTTTTATTCAATTATTGCTAAAGTAATTGTTGCATATATAATATCTCTCATATTATTGATTCAATTATTGTCACAGTATCATCTGCATAATATTTTATATTATTAAATTAATAATTAAGATGACAAAGTTATTCATATTATTATTTGTATTATTGACAATGTCTAAAAAGTTCTGTCGAGTAAAGGGGTTTGGTCACCTAATTGCGCGCCAATAGGGAGATATCCTTATCGGAAAGCCCCCTCTTTCCTGGGAATTATCTGGTTGTTAAATATTGTGAGTTATAATATTAATGATGAATGTTATTAAAAATCAAATTTGAGTTCGGAGTTGAATTTGGAGACGCGAAGGTGATATTTGAGTCTGAAACGATGAAATTAGTAAAAATAGACTATAAACACAAAATTTGTCGGGGTTGACTTTTTGGTCAAAAAGTCAACAATTGACTTTTTTGGAATAAGTCAAACTTCGAAATATCAATGATGAAATTGTTGATAAAAATATTTCCATTGTGTTGGAATTATTTATGTTAGTAGAAATCGATATTTATTTCAATAATCATTGATTTCGGGATGTTAAATTGACCAAACGGGTAATTAATCGGATAAATAAGCAAGTAATTGGTATTAATTCACATGCATTTAACTATTTGTTCACATGAATGGAACTATTGATTCACATGATGTACTATTAGGGGAGGTGGTGCAAGTTTGATAATACTTGTAAGACTAAATTAAAAATAGAGAAAAAGATGAAGGTACTATACTGTAATAATTCGAGCCCCAAAACATGCAATTATCGAAACTATGTTTTCCTATAAATAGAAGTTCATTCTTCTTTCATTCTCACCAATTTACTAAGACTCACAAGAGCAATTATAGATAGAGAAGCTATAGAGAGAAAGAAGAAGAGTATTCTGCGACTTCACTATTGCAGTATCCAGTCTTCTACTAAGGTAAGGGATGTTATTTATTTCTTATTCGTAAAGGTTATTATTTCTTGCTATTCACTCAGGTACTATTCACCTGGAGTATTATTTACGAGATACTATTCACTCGGAGTATTATTTATGAGGTACTATTCACTACGGTATTATTCACTCGGGGGTAGTATTCATGAGGTACTATTCACGAAGTACTATTCACGGGGTATTATTCACGAAGTACTATTCATGAGGTACTATTCATGAAGTACTATTCACGGGGTACTATTTACGAATTACTATTCACGGGGTACTATTCATGAAGTGCTGTTCATGGGGTACTATTCACGATAAAAAATTGATTCTTTTCTGTCCAAATTATTTTTGATACATGAATATTATTCTTGAATTTTACTCCGTAATTGATGATCATGTTAACAATTTAGATATTCTTTAAATCTGGATAAATTGAGTTATAAATATTTAATATTAATCCTTTATATCACTTGATTGATGCTTATATCATTGTCAACATCCTCATGTTTATATTGTAACGAAAGTCATCTTTGGCCCGTAGTGCATAGATGGACTGTTAATTATTGGTTTTATAGTTGATATCTTTGGTCGTAGTGCAAAGATGAACTGTTGATTGATAGCTTTGGCCCGTAGTGCAAAGATGGACAGGTGTATGACATGATCATGATCATTGATGATTACAAGAATATCATTGGCCCGTAGTGCATGGATAATTCGTGGACGTGATACTAACGAATATCCTTGGTCGTAGTGCATGGATAATTCGATGATGTGATTGGCAGGATCATGACCATTAGTTAACAGTTGAATGTCTTTGGTCGTAGTGCACTGACAGGCAATTGATTGGTATGATCATAACCATTGGTTTTATAGTTGAATATCTTTGGCTCGTAGTGCAAAGATAGACAACTTATTGGTATGATCATTGTTATTACACTTGAATGTCTTTAGCCTTTGGGGTAAGGATATTGAGTGAACGTTCTATTAAGCCTTTGTGGCAAGGAATTACTGTTGATTCACATTATTATAAACATGAATTGTGAATTTAACTATAATCTTTGGTGGTTCAGGTGAAGACAAGTGATGAAAGTTCTCTTTGTCTTGGGTATAACAAAGAACTATTAATGGGTATTACAGTGATAAAATTGATGATAAACTTTTAAATCATAGAAGATAGTAGATATCATGCTCTACTTTACTCTTCTAATGGATTGCTTATTCCGCTACAGTTGTTAATCTAAAACTTGTTGTCTATTATATTCTATCAGTTGTTATACTGTTGAATGCTAAGGATAATTTATTCTGCATTATCTTAGTCATAATATTTCTTACTGGGCTAGTTGAGCTCACCCTTTTCTTTCATTTTTTTTCTTTAGGAAATGAGAATATAGCTGGGACAAGTCAGGGAATGGAGTGATGGTCCAAGATAAATGGCTACAGCAATCCTTACTATTCTATGAAATAGTGTAATAATAATTGTAATGAGGACTCCATTGAGTGTGAATATTGTCTAGAAGACAATATTCGTGTTAAAACTCTCAGCTACGCTGTTGTCATATTTTTACACGACAGTTGTATAAGAGAAGTTTGTATTTGATTTCTGTACCATGTATTTGGCGACTCAAAATGGGTGATGTATATCTATTTTGGGGGCGTCATATTGTAGTATGTAAGTACTATTATTTCATTTCGTATCCCTAATTCTACATTCATTTTGTTGAAGTATTGCTTCTATACTCTGTGAAATTAGTAGAATATCCTTGAAATTTGCGCTTCATCTAGTATCATTTCACAAGGATATTTTCTGAATATTCTTGTTAAATTTTAAGCTTTTCATGTCGGAGTACTATTCATGGGTACTATTCATTTATACGGACTATTCATACGTACGGTACTATTCATAAAGTACTATTCATGGACATTATTCATAAATACGGTATTATTCATGAATTCACGGGGTATTATTCACAAAGTACTATTTCTGAAGTACTATTCACGAAGTACTATTCACGGGGTACTATTCACCTGGAGTACTATTCATGACAAAAAAATTGATTTATTTTCGATACAAATCATTTTTGATACAATATTATTCTTAAATTTTACTCCACAAAGCAGTATCATGTTGACAATTTGGATATTATTGAATTCTGTATAAATTAAATTATAGATCTTTGAAATTTATCCTTGCTTTCATTTAATTGAATTCTTATATCATTGTCATCATCCGCATGCTTATATTGTGATGAAAGTCATCTTTGGCCGTAGTGCTTAGATGGATTGTTGATTGGTATGATTATGACCAGGGATTATTCGATATAATCATGACCTATAATGTTACAAGTGATGTGGATTATTTATTGAGCTGAGTCTCAGTGACAGATATTGGTATGATCATGACCATGCCTTCTCTTCGGCCAAGGGTGCAAAGATGAATTGTTGTTTGGCATGTTCATGATCATTGGTGAAAAACACGAATATCATTGGCCCGTAGTGCATGGATAATTCGTGGTCGTGATACTAATGAATATCCTTGGCCCTTAGTGCATGGATAATTCAGTGATGTGGATTATTTATTAAGCTGAGTCTCAGCGATAAAATTGATGATACACTTTTAAATCATAAAAGATAGTAGATATCATGCTCTACTTGACTCTTCTAATGGATTGCTTGTTCCACTACAGTTGTTATTCTAAAACTTGTTGTCTATTGTATTATATCAGTTGTTATACTATTGAAGGCTAAGGATAATTTATTCTGCATTATCTTAGTCATAATATTTCTTGCCGGGCTAGTTGAGCTCACCCTTTTCTTTCACTGTTCTCTTCAGAAGATGTGAATATAGCTGGGACTAGTCGGGGAATGGAGTGACGGTCCAGATGGTTGCTTTAGTAGTCCTCACTATTCTGTTAAATAGTGTGATAATAATTGTAATGAGATTGAATTTAAGTTTGGATATTGTCTAGAAGACAATATTCGTGTTAAAACTCTCAACTATGTTTTGTCGTAGTTTACACGACAGTTGTATAATTAAGTTTGTAGTTATATTCTGAACCATGTATTTGGCAACTCAATGGGTGATGTATACCTATTTTGGGGGCGTCACAAAATTCAATTAAGACATAGAAGAGAAAGAAGCTGGTAAAAACAATGTGATTAGATTGTTTAGTAGCTAATTACAGTGTGCTATGTGAATATATCATGTAGAGACTATAAAGATCAAGAACTATTAAATATTTTATTTGAAGACGCTTGAAGGAAAGTTTTCTTAACGCTTGTCTAACCTTCGTGTTAACCAAGTTTCTGTGATTCGTGTTATGAGATGCATGAATTGTTTTACGAAAGGGTCGATACCAGTTTTAACTCTGCTAGACTAATCTTAAGAGTTAGATTGATTTGTTTACAAGTCTTTCGATATAGAACTGTTAACGCTATCCTATGCCAAGTATTTGGTACGGATTCAAGATAAGCTTGAGTATGAACAAACAAATGTATTTTACATCGATTATTCGATGGGCAGGTGAAGTTGTCAAAACTTGAACGTAAACACATTTAACGGATGAGTGTTGATCAACATAGAGTACTATAGGCTGATCACCTAGAAGTGCTCGTAAGATATATCGGACTTACGGACTTAGTGTCAGGTTGTCTTTTTTCATGAATGAAAACGAAAAGAGAATGTTCATGGTCTTTTGACCAGTTCAGAATTCCTAAGTTATTATATATACTCTGGAATTGTGATATGAAATGAAAAGTGCTATTTAATGTTTCATAGTACTTCGTAACTACTTGTTCAGTTACTGAAGATAATCATATAATTCTCGACGTGGTATTTGTATTATCTTTTGCTAGAATTGTTGAGCTAGTTATGCTCACTTCTTGCTTGAATTATATGATTGCAGCTAAGGTCGAAAGAACTGATGATCCCAGTAGGGATAATGGCAAAGCTAAGATGGATAAGTAGATTATCCTGTAATAGACTAGTATATTTGTAAGAATCATAATATGATAAACAAAGAATGTATTGGTTTCAGAACCTGGGAATTGATTTATTATTATAATTGTAATAAGAATGTAGTAATTATGTTCATTTTGATGTTGTTTCAATGGAATGAATGTATAGTGATGAGTACCATGTAGCATTATATATGTGGGTTAAAAGTACCCAGATTTGGGGGCATCACAAGTTGGTATCATAGCATTAGTTTATAAAACTTAAAGGGGGGAAAAACCTTAGGCTAATAACCTCGTTAGAAAAGGAGAAGTCAGAAGGAATTGAACTTAAGTCGAATGAGTTAATTAAGTATTGAGGAAACTCAGTACTGAAAGATTTAAAAGATGGAAATTAACCTTAAATAAACTAAATGTGATTTGTGTTTATATTTTTGTGTATCATGTTCTAATCAACATGTTATGTGTTATTGGATGTCCATCAACAACTTCATGTATAGGGATATACACGTGGTGAGCAAAGAGTCCGTGAATCGGGTAAAGCCTATACATATGCCCGTGGCGGGAGTACCATTAGTGATTCTAGAAGAGTACGAGCCAGAGAAGGACTATTCGGAGGAGGATTACTCTGAGGGAGACATGGAAAACATGGGATCGACGTCATATCTCGATATGGTGGTCGATGGGGATGAGGAAATGGAGGTAGCATCGTTCAATACGGTGATACCTGCACTAGAGCCAACACCTCCAGATGCAATGAGGGCATTGTATCTGGCAGTGCTTGACCGGAATGTGCAACTGCGCACTGTTGTGTAGAACCAGAATGAATAGATTAGTGCTCTTTATGAGACAAAGGAGTCTACAAAAGCAGATTTTGACTTAGAGCACGACGAGAAGGTGCTTATGACGGATAAGGCGAGGGACTATAAGAATGAGGTCGTAGAGCTTCGTAAGGAACTGGTTGAGAAGAACCAGAAAATAGCACGGATGTCCTATATCCATAACAGTGCTCATGAGGATTTCAAGCTAAAAATTGCTTGTTATTCCATTGAGTCAGGATAGACTCGACATACTATTAGTCGGGATATTGTTTCGATTCTTGCGAATCAGAAGCATGAGAATGATGTGAGGCAGTGTTAGTAGATCGGTAGATCTTTTCGTATATGTGTAGTGACGTAAAACCCTCTTTTATATAATTAAAGGGTAGTCTTTTTGTAAATCCTAATTTTTGTAGAAGTTAATCGCGAAATACTAATGTAATAGCTTTTGGCTATGGAATCAATTTGTAAATAGTTTTGAACTATGAAGAAGCATATTAATATAATGAAGTTTTTAATTGATGTGCTTTATTATGGTATGAGTTATTATTGTTTGATGAATAATAACTAAGTAAGTAAATAGAGAATAATGAAACATTATTTAATTAATCAGAATAATGTCGCCAAGAAGAAGACAACGTAAACAGGAAGCTGAATCACATAATGATAACCAAGGGGGTCAAAATAACCCTATGCAAAAGTTCGTTAATTTATTAACGGTTGCATTTAACCCAACTGGGGGTAGAGCACCCACAGTACCTAGGGTAGCCAGAACGACTACCTTTAAAGAGTTTAAAAGCGTAGGTCCGCCGAAGTTCAAAGGAACTACGGGCCCAATAGAGGCCCAGACATGGGTGAAAGAAATAGAAAAGGCATTTGTTATTACAAACGTAGCTGAGGCGCAAAAGACTTCTTTTGCGACCTATATGATGAAAGAGGAAGCCAACTTCTGGTGGGAGGCTCACCAGGGTGGGGTTGGAACTGATGCGGTTATGTGGGAACAGTTTAAGAAGGTATTCTTTGAGAACTATTTTCCTACAAGCATGCATGGGAGGATGGAGATTAATTTCCTAGAACTTAAACAAGGGGACATAACGGTTCCCCAATATGCGGCCAAATTCAATGAATTGGCAAGGTTTGCTCCACACCAAGTGGACACTGAGGAGAGGAAGTCTCGTAGGTTTGAGCAGGGATTGAAACCCTGGCTCTATAGTAGGATTTTTGTTTTCCAGAGTGCCTTTTATGGGACCATTCTGGAGAAAGCAATCATGCAGAGGGTGGTAGTGAGGCTTTGAGCCAATACCACAAGGAGAGGAAGAATAAGGGTAAAAGAGAAGGAGGGCCCAAGGCGGAGGTAGCTAGTGGCAGTGGAAGTCTGTCCAAGAGGAAGGATTTTAACTCCGGGAATACTAGAGTGAAATAAGAGGATCATAAGCATAGGATCGAGGCATGCAATACATGCGGGAAGACTCATTTTGGAGTCTATCTGAAAGGGAAATCAGTTTGTTATAACTGTGGGCAGGAGGGTCACATATCACCCAATTGTCCTAATCTTAAGAAGAACCAGGGATGTTTTGTTTGTGGGTCGATGGACCACATGGCAAGAAATTGCCCAAAGAAGGGGTCAGAGGGTAGTAAGGGTACTAGTACTGGTAAGTTAGACATTACTGGACCAACACCATCGTCGAGTAAACCCACGCCCGTACTTTTAATATGACTGTCTAAGATGCGGTTGCATCAGCGAATGTAGTAGCAGGTATCATTCAAGTCAATGAAATAAATGCTTATGTGTTATTTGACTCGGGTGCTACTTGTTCTTTTATATCATGTGAATTTTCTAAGTGATTAAGTTTACTTCCGAAAAAATTAGAGATACCTTTAGACATTAAGGTAGCAAACAAAGAGATAATTCCCATTGAATATATTCATAGGAATTGTTGCATAGATATTAGAGGTAACAAATTATCGGTAGATTTAGTACCGATAAGGTTGAGAGAATTCGATGTAATTCTCGATATGGATTGGTTGATTAACCATAAGGCTATAATAGATTGTCATAGGAAAAGTGTGAACCTTCGGCTTTCTAAGAAAACCAAGGTAGTGTTCTATGGTAGTAAATCACCGAGACGCTCTTGTTATCTAACCATGACATAAGCTAGGAAAATGTTGAGGAAGGGGTGTATAGGATACCTGTGCCATGTTATGGATACCCAAAGAGTGGGAGCATCATTGGAACAGATACCTATAGTATAAGAGTTTGCGGATGTATTCCCAGCTGAGTTACCAAGTCTTCCACCGGATAGGGAGGTCAAGTTTGTGATTGATCTGTTACCGGGTATGACACCAATTTCTAGGGCACCGTATTGGATGGCGCTGGTAGAAATGAAGGAGTTAATGGTTCAATTACAAGAACTATTAGACAGGAAGTACATTCAACCGAGTGTGTCTTCATGGGGAGCACCGGTATTATTTGTAAAGAAGAAGGATGAGTCGTTACGACTTTGTATCAACTATCGAGAGTTGAACAAGTTAACGATTAAGAATAAATATCCATCGCCCAGGATCGATGATCTATTTGATCAGTTGAAAGGGGCAAAGTATTTTTCTAAGATAGATTTGCGTACGGGGTACCATCAGTTGAAAGTAAGGAAGGAGGATGTACCTAAGACGGCGTTCAGAACTCATTATGGTCATTACGAGTTTTTGGTTATGTCATTTGGGTTGACTAATGCGCCAGCCGCATTCATAGATATGATGAATAGAGTGTTCAAATAGTATTTGGATAAGTTTGTTGTAGTGTTCATTGATGATATTTTAGTCTATTCTAAGATGCCAGAAGATCATGCTGAACATTTAAGGATAGTGTTGGAAACACTACGAAAGGAGAATTTGTATGCAAAATTCACTAAGTGTGAAGTTTGGCTTGAAAGAGTGCAGTTGTTAGGACATGTTATTGATAAAGATGACATTTTGTTGATCCAGTGAAGGTGGAAGCAGTTAATAATTGGGAACAACCAAAAATGCCAACTAAGGTTCGGAGTTTTCTAGGGTTAGCGGGATACTATAGAAGGTTCATTCAGGACTTTTCTAAAATAGCTACTCCGTTGACGAATTTGACGAGGAAGTCAGTGAAGTATGTGTGGACTGAGAAGTGTGAGGATAGTTTTTAGGAACTAAAAAGGAGGTTAAGTGAGGCACATGTATTGTATTTACCAGATGATATGGGGAATTTCATAGTTTATAGCGATGCTTCGCATAGAGAACTGGGTTGCGTGCTCATGTAGCATGGCAAGGTCATTGCGTATGCGTCACGTCAGTTAAAGGATTATGAGAAGGTCTATCCTACTCATGAATTAGAATTGCCAGATGTAGTTTTTGCCTTAAAAATATAGAGACATTATTTATACAGGGAGAAGTGTGAGATATACACGGACCATAAAAGTCTTAAATATATCTTCACACAGAAGGAGTTGAATGTGAGGCAGAGAAGGTGGTTAGAGTTGATAAAAGATTATGATTGTGATATCTTATATCATCCAGGAAAGGAAAATGTAGTAGCTGATGCGCTAATTAGGAAGGGTAGAGAAAAACTATTAATGTTAATAACTCAAAATGAGTTAATAAGGGAGATGACAAGAATGGAGCTAGAAGTTAAATTATCGAATGAAGCAGTAGAAATGTTATTCGCAATGGAGACCCAACAAACCATAGTGGAACGGGTTAAAGAAGTGAAATTAGGCAATGAAGAATACGAGCAAGTGAAGAAGAGGATGGAAGATGAAGAGAAGACTAAGTTTAACCTCGACAAGGAGGGATTACTTCGTTTTGAAGGAAGAATTTGGGTTCCAGATAATTCCAAGTTAAAAGAAGAAATTATGAGTGAGGCCCATAGCTCGAGGTACTCGATACATCTAGGTAGTACTAAGATGTATCAAGACCTTCGACAGAACTTTTGGTGGCCAAACATGAAGAGAGAGATAGCAGAATATGTTAATAAGTGCTTAACTTGTCAGAAAGTTAAGGCTGAACACCAACGACCGAGTGGGTTATTACAATCACTAGAGATTCTAGAGTGAAAATAGGAGCATATCACAATGGACTTTGTGGTAGGACTTCCAATGACAAGGAAGGGATACGACGCTATTTGGGTAATAGTGGATCGGTTGACAAAATTGGCTCACTTTTTAGCAATAGGAGTTAGGTATAACCTAGAACAATTGGCTAAACTGTATGTCAAAGAAATTATTTCAAGACATGGAGTACCTATTTCGATTGTGTCAGATCGTGATCCACGATTCATATCAAATTTTTGGAGGAGTTTGCAAGAGTAAATGAGAACGCAGTTGAAGTTGAGTACAGCGTATCATCCTCAGACGGATGGATAAAGTGAGCGAACAATTGAAACGCTAGAAGATATGTTAATATCTTGAGTTATGGATTTTAAGGGGAGTTGGGACGAACATCTACCTTTGGTGGAATTCACGTACAACAATAGTTTTTAGGCTAGTATAGGCATGCCGCCTTATAAAGAGTTATATGGGAGGAAGTGTAGAACTCCACTGTGCTGGGATGAAGTAGGTGAACGTCGGATGTTGGGACCTGAGATGGTACAACAGACGGCAGACATGGTAAAGTTAATACGTACTCGATTGGTAGTGGCTCAAGATAGACAAAAGAAGTATGCAGATCCTCACCATGAGAAGAGAGAATTTGAAGTAGGTTCATATGTATTTCTGAAGGTATCGCCTTGGAAAGAGAATATACATTTTAGAAAGAAAGGGAAGTTAAGTCCAAGGTTTATAGGACCTTTTGAAATTTTAAGAAGGGTAGGAGAGGTAGCTTATGAAGTAGCTTTACCTCCAGAGATAGAACGTATACACAATGTGTTTCATGTGTCAGTGTTGCGTCCCTATAAACCGAACTACAAATACATAATAGAGTACAAATCTATTTAGATAGAAAAAGATTTAACGTATGAAGAACTTCCAGTTCAGATTGTTGATAGGAAGGAACAAGTTTTGAAAAATAAGATAATAACTTCGGTGAAGGTGATTTGGAGGAACCACAATGCCGAAGAAGCAACGTAGGAACTCGAGAGTAAAATGAAGAAAAATTTTCTTTATTTGTTTATGTAATTGTAGCGAGATTCTAGGGACAGAATCCTTATAAGGGAGGGAGAATGTAATGCCCGAGAAAATTGGATTTTTATGAGAATTAAATTTTTATTTGATTATGTGGATTAAATTAATTTAATTGATTATTTATGTGAGTAAGTTGTATAAAGGTCGTTCTATGACCTAGAATGTGTGGATGTTGTTAGGATTCTGGCTATGTGCTAGAATTAATTATTTTGAATTTCCAAGACAAAAATAAAAGTTTCCCGAGAAATTTTCGTAAAAACACTATTCATCTATTTCTGCTCGGGAATTAAGTTTGAAATTCTAAGAAATGCGTAATGATATAATTTTAAGACGAGATGGAATATCCAATAATATTTCAGTTATGGCAAACGAAGTTTTCGCTTGCAGACTTAAAACCTAAGGGTTAGGGAAAGTATTTTCGAGAAGGAAGTGAATGCGTATAATGATTAGGGTTATTATACGTGTGATATACGAGTAGGATACTAGTTAGTATACATACGAGTATAGTATGAAGAACATTATAACATATAATACGAATATCGTACGAATACTATACGAAGAGAATACGTGAGTTATATGCGTAGAATACGATTGGTTCTTATTGGACTTTAAGTTTATGGACTTTGTAGAATCCAATTAGACTTGGATTATATCAAACCCAATGTTTTGTGAAATGAAGCCCAATATTAAGTATTATCAAGGCCCAATGTTAGGTTAAATCAAGCCCGATCCAAGAAAGCGAGCCATGGATCGAACCGATGGGTCACCGAATGGGTAAAACCCATGGGACAACCCATGGAGGGACCCACAAGGACATGTGGGTTGGCCACTTGGTGGCCAAGTAAAGTCATTACTTGGTTACAAAGTAATAAATAGTAAGTAGGTGCACCAAATGACCAAAATACCCTTCATTTGATTTTCTATATAAGGAAGCTTAGCTTGGTCATTTGTTGTTTTATAAACTTTGACCAATATAATTTGAGAGAGAGAAAAGAGCTGCTTGAAGCAAATCATATAAGTTTTAAGCAAGAACGTGAAGAACGATAAGGTAATAATTCGTAAAACCTTAGTCTTCGATCCGTTTAAATTTATTTTTTGTAGAGAATCATGAATTGGTGGAGCATGTCTCTTCCGGAGTAATAAGGATGGATAATAGTGAATTAAATATTTTCAAGCCATGTATAAGTAGAAATCATAAACGTTTAAGTAAGTTTAACAGACGAAAAATCATTAAGTTTTGACTTGGTTGTTGATGGACAAATTGAAAACCATCATTTATAGGGTATGTGCCCATTGCTTGGTTAAGATATAGACAATGAATCAATGGATTGGTTCCATTTGATTTGGTGTATAAAACACGAGTAACGAAGTTATGGAAAAATTTATAATATTAGACATTAAACGTTGAAATTATAAATTATGGATTAGTAGTCAAAACTTGCCGTCTAGTTCAGAAACCCTAGTTTTTGATGGCGTAGCGTAGAATAACGTATTCAAGAGTCGTAGCCTTAAAAATGGTCAAATTCCGACTTAGAACGGAGAAAATGAGCTATGAACGCTCACGAGCGTTTAACAAACGCTTATTAGAACATTAATAGTGAATTCATCGTTAACGGATTCAAAAACTACTTTTTTCCTGATGAAATTGAAGTCATGGAACGTGTAAGAAAACAGCTTTTGAACGAGCCAAATCCGACTTAAAATGACTAAGTTATGAGTCCAGGAAGAATCGTATTGAAAATTAGAAAAAAAAATTCAAAAGAGGAGACAAAGGGGCGCCAGTAGCGCCACCCCAAGCATTAAAACTTCATGTGCTTGTGCCGGTTAGAGAGACTTAGCTACTGGAGAGTGGCTCCACAGCGCCACTAGTACAAAGGGGATCATGCATGAACATACGAGACTCGCAAAACAAACAAATAGTTAGTTAGTGTCGCAACGCTTAATAGTGTATTGATGTCCGCATGCAGCAAAGACCAAAGAGGGAAATTTATTGACCAAGTTGTTTTCTAATTCCAAATTTGTTACAAAACTTGTATGGGACATGTATATACTTAGTATACATGATAAGATTAATCTTAAGTCACTTATATAGTGATAACTTTAGGATTTTGAATATGGTTTAATAGAAATTAAACGAAGAACGCTAGAGATACGGAAGTAAAGTGTATTCAAACTTTGGTAATTAACCAATGATGATCAAGTCTTGGGTTGGTGACGTAAGAACATTAATAAGCCGTAATGAAGAATATTAAGTCGAATTGACATTTATCAATGAAATAAATTCAATTAAGACATAGAAGAGAAAGAAGCTGGTAAAAACAATGTGATTAGATTGTTTAGTAGCTAATTATAGTGTGCTATATGAATATATCATGTAGAGACTGTAAAGATCAAGAACTGTTGAATATTTTATTTGAAGACGCTTGAAGACAAGTTTTCTTAACGCTTGTCTAACCTTCGTGTTAGCCAAGTTTCTGTCATTCATGTTATGAGATTCATGAATTATTTTACGAAAGGGTCGATGCCAATTTTAACTCGGCTAGACTAATCTTAAGAGTTAGATTGATTTTTTTACAAGTCTTTCTATATAGAACTGTTACGTTATCCTATGTCAAGTATTAGGTACGTATTCAAGGTAAGCTTGAGTATGAACAAACAAATGTATTTTACATCGATTATTCGATAGGCACGTGAGGTTGCCAAAATTTAAACGTAAACACGTTTCACGGATGAGTGTTGATCAACATACAGTACTATAGGCTGGTCACCTAGAAGTGCTCATAAGATATATCGGACTTACAGACTTAGTGTCGGGTTGTCCTTTTTCATAAATAAAAACAAAAAGAGAATGTCCAGTTCAGAATTTCTAAGTTATTATATATACTCTGGAATTGTGATATGAAATGAAAAGTGCTATTTAATGTTTCATAGTACTTCGTAACTATTTGTTCAGTTACTGAAGATAATCATATAATTTTCAACGTGGTATTTGTATTATCTGTTGCTAGACTTGCTGAGCTAGTTATGTTCACTTCTTGCTTGAATTATATGATTATAGCTAAGGTCGAAAGAACTGATGATCCCAGTAGGGATAAAGGCAAAGCTAAGATGGATAAGTAGATTATCCTGTAATAGACTAGTATGTTTGTAAGAATCATAATATGATAAACAAAGAATGTATTGGTTTCAGAACCTGGGAATGGATTTATTATTATTATTGTAATAAGAATGTAGTAATTATGTTCATTTTGATGTTGTTGCAATGGAATGAATGTATAGTGAATAGTACCGTGTAGCACCATATTTGTGGGTTAAAAGTACATGGATTTGGGGGCGTCACACATTTGATGAAATATTTATTGGGAATCATAAATGATTCGTCACTTGCCTTACAACAAAAAAATCAAAACATTGTACATGCTGTGAGATTGATTAGGGTAATGAAAGCTCGACTACAAGATTTTAGGGATGCGGAATGGGAGAATTTTTTGAAGGAAGTCAATATATTTTGTGAGAAAAACACGATCCCAATAATTAATATGGAAGAAAACATGAGATCTTGCAGTCATAGCAGGCGTACTGGACAAATTATTACTAATTTTCATCATTATCGTGTTGAGATTTTTTTGTCAAGTATAATCTCTATAAATCTTTTTTCATTATTCCTATTTAAAAATTTATCTTTTTTTTTATTTTTCATTATTACAATGTAGGTTGTTGATTCAATTGTTCAAGAGATGAACAATCGTTTTCGTAAGCAACCGCGAGTTACTTTTATGCATATCATGTCTTGATCCAAGGGATTCGTTCTCTCAATTTGACAAAAATAAATTACTCCGTCTTGCTAAGCTTTATCCAGAAGACTTCTCATTGACTGATTGCATGATACTTGGGCATCAACTTGAAAATTACATTTATGATATGCGATGCGATAGTCAATTTTTTGGGATCGAAAATTTGGGTTTGGAAAGTCTTGCTAAGAAGCTGATTGAAACAAGAAGACATATGACTTTTACATTGGTATATCGATTGATTGAGTTGGCTTTGATTTTACCAGTTGCAACTGCTACTGTTGAAATAGTATTCTCTGCGATGAAAATTGTCAAGACTGACTTGCGTAATAAAATGGGAGACGAGTGGATAAATGACAATCTGATAGTTTATATTGAGAAGGGTATTTTTTCAACAATTAAAAACGAACAAATTTTGAGACGTTTTCAAACTATGCAGACTCATGAGGATATCGATTTGTTTTCTCTCACTCGCACAACCAAGAAAAAGCTCTTTGTCGTCGATAAATAATTTTTTATTATTGATATATTTTGACCCTTTAAAAATATGTTCTGGTTCCGCCATTGTTAGCCATTGTCTATAGCTAACAAATATCCATATCTTTTGGATATTTGGACAAGTTTTAGAATAATCCTTTTAGCCTTTTTGCAAAAAAATAAAAATAAAAAATTCATGAAATTTTTACATGGTCCGAGGAACTCTATTTTTTAATTTGTCGTTTTTGTCCTGCATGGGGACATGTGTCCATGCTCAAATACACTTGCATATTTTAGCCGTACCCACTTGGCTCGGCCGTGAAGAATATGATAATCAATTAATTTAAAAATAATGTTACTATCACATAAATAAATATCACATAATATATATATATATATCTTGAGTCATCTTTCATATTTCTTTCTTCCGTCTTAAATCCTTTTAACGACGGACGGCGTGACGATTCGGTCATATAACCGTCGCCTATACTTTTAGCGACGCTTATATGTTGTTCGTCGCTAAAAATATAGACGACGGTTGTATGATAAAAAATCATCGTCAGTCCCGTCGCTAAAAGGGATGAAGACGTGAAAAGAATAGATATGATGATCTGATCAATCATATATATATATATATATATATATATATATATATATATATATATATATATATATATATATAGGATCGTAAGGGATCCTTGCTCTATATACAATACAAGTTTGTACTGATATGTATTGTTATATGTATCCAAATCACATCCAAAACACTGTATTATGAAAAAAATTATAGTTCCATAAAATATTTAACTTTTTTTTTAGTTGTTTTAAAAAAATAAAAAAATAAAAAATTCCCGCATTTTAGTACCGTGCGGGATCCCTTACCTGATCGGGACTCTCTCTCTCTCTCTCTCTCTCTCTCTCTCTCTCTCTCTATATATATATATATATATATATATATATATATATATATATGGATCTCCGCCTGATATGTAGGGCCTGAAATATGTATATATGTATGTGAGTATTATGTAATTTTTTTTATGTGATAGTAGCATTATTTTTAACTTAATTAAGTTGTCAGAAGTAAAGTCCATAACTGTGTCGAGGGGGGGTCCGGTACAAAATGAACCGGACGTTAGTCCGGTACAATGTAATTTTTTTTAAACACAATTATCAGAATAATAAATAAAAAATAATAGAGCAAGTTTGAACAAAAAACTGTAAAAAAAAGTATATTTTTTATTGAAAAAACACAGTAAACAATTTACAATATTTTTTCAATAAAAAATATATATATATTTTACAATTTTTTGTTCAAATGTATTCTATTATTTTTTATTTATTATTCTGATAATTGTAATTAAAAAAAATTTAAAAAAAATAACATTGTACCGGACACCGTCCGGTACAGCTCCTCCCCCAATTCAGAGAGCCGATAAAGACAAGTCAAGCCAATAAGATAAATTAAAGTAAACAATCAATGAAATAATTAAAGAAATATTCACGTGATGTTTCCTTTTTTTCTAAGGTATGATGATAATCAAAGTGAGTAGGTCTTTCTTTCTAGAGTATAATGTTGTTCCACACAAATCATACATAAATGTACAAAATGACATGGAACATGATGTCCAAGGGATTCAAAAAATTAATTTCATAATAAATTTATCAATTGTAAATTCATGACGACCAACTCTCTTCATAAATAAACACACTAACTTTATACCTCACGTACCATATTATTTTGTATATAATTTTTTACATATAATTTGTGTACATACTATTTTTTCTGTCCCTAATTATTTAATATTTTAGAGATGAACACAAGAATTAAAATAATTATTAGAAAACATTAGTATTCAATTGTCTATAATACCCTTAAATCTTTTGTTGGGATAAAGAATGTTTTGTTAGGATAAAGAGAGTGAAAGAGTTTAAAATATCAAAAAAATAGGCAGATTAATGAGAGGTAATTTTGGAAAAATTATCATTAATTTTCCTATATTTGAACAAACGTCAAATAATTAAGAATAAATAAAAAAAATTAAACCGTTAAATAATTAAAAGACAGAGAGAGTATATATATATATATATATATATATATATATATATATATATATATATATATATATATATAAAACTAATGATTCTATACAACCAAAACAAGATATCATCTCTGATAAAATTCTGTTAAAATAGTTGTCCTTTGCTGCTTCTGTTTTTCCCTGCTAAACATTTACAGAAAGTCCTCTCATTGCGTGAGGTTTTCACTATAATCAAAACATTTATTACAAGTTGAAATTAGTGGGCTTTACTGCTGTCCATAATGCGCACGCACCCATACACCAAGCTCTCAGTACAGCCAATAAGTCAAAGTTTGGTGCCTACAATAAGACAATATCAATAAGAATCCTTCTAGGCACAAAGATTGTGCAATCCTCTTTTTACATGTATTTAAATTATATTTAAATCACTATATTTTATAAATATTTTAATTTTAATAAATTACATTAATTATTTAATTGTCAAAAGCAAAAAAAGTAAAAAAAAAAAAATTATTCCGGCCGGTCACTAACCTGTTTCGGAAGAAGCCGATCGCTGTAAACTTATTATATCAATAAGAATCCTTTTACGGGGACCGGCGTCTTCCAACCGGAAGTAGTGACTGGCTTAAATTTTATTTTATTTTTTTTATTTTTTTTTGTTTTTGACTACCAAATAATTAATGTCATTTATTGGAACTGAAATTTTTACAAAATGCAGTTATTTAGGTGTCATTCGGATACATGTGCACTCTTATTTTTTATATATATCCAAATGACACCTAAATCACTGTATTTTATAAAAATTTCAATTCCAATAAATGACATTAATTATTTGATAGTCAAAAGAAAAATAAATAAAATAAAAAATATTTCGACCGATCACTACCCCAATCGAAAGAAGCCGGTCGCTATAGGCTTACTAATAACACACTTTTTTTAATTGCATAACAATATTTTCAGAAGACCTATCATCGAATTAAAAAAATTATATAATAAATAGGTCATTGATTCAAGAATCATTATTGAACCGATGATATTATAAATATATAAATTTATATATTATTAATAATTAATAAAATTTTAAAAATTTTTAATTTTTATGAACTAAAACATAATAAAATTAAGTTACAAAATTATTAAAGATGATTAATTTTAATATTAAAAAAATTTGATATAAAAAATAATTAAAAATCAATTTACTGAGTTAACTTAACCGATTTTACTTAATGAACCACTGGTTCGACTAGTGATCAATTTTTTCAATCCAAATTTTAATCAAAAATCGGATCGAATATAGAATCGGTTCTTGATTCAACCGATTAAACGAATCGGGTATCAAAACAATGCTACATAAGACCGCAGGTTTAAATCTATTCATCAGTAAAATGAAAATCAACACAAACGACATTACATAATAAGGTAATTTTTTCCTAAATTTTCTCTAATTAATTTCCCTAACACTTTTAGACATAAATTTGGTGTAAAATAACCTCCATCAAATTGTTTCTTGCAATATATATATATATATATATATATATATATATATATATATATATAGGGAGCTTTCCATAAGCAACGAATTCATTTATGAAAGTCTTATCTGACACCTCCTTTTTTATACAGATTGATAAAATGAATTGACATTTGAGATTAGCTTTTGTATTTGATAAGTTTAAGACAAAAGGTTGTTGTGCCTAATTATTCACACATCACAAGCTTCTATTTTAATAAAGTGAATATTAACTTGTCATTATAGTTATAAAAAGTGAATATTTATTATTAAAATAATCGGTAGATGCATCTGATGATACTATTTGGTACATTTTTTTTTTAATTTTTTTATTTTCTCCGTAGTCTGCAGGCTCATACGGTGACATTAAAATAATAAAGTAATCCAAGTAAGTAAGAATTTGATCTAATTGGTACATTTTTTTTTAATTTTATTTTTATTTTTCCCGGCCGGTACAGGCTCATACGGTTGGCATTAAAATAATAAAATATCCAAGTAGACAGTCTGACAATGATACTATCTGGTACAGTTTTTTTTTTAATTTTTTTATTTTTCCGTAGGTATAGGCTCATACGGCTGGCATTAAAATAATAAAATATCCAAGCCAAGATCTGTTGATACTGGTGGTATTAAAAGTTGAAAAAAAAAATCGGTAAGACTGACTTTTGTCACTTGGTATTAAAAATTAAAAAAATGATTTTATTCAAGCAATTACCGCTAAACATGATTCGAACTCGCAACCTCAAACTCAAACACTCGTATATATGACCACCCGAGCACCACACGGACCTAGTCATTAATTTCAACCAAGGATATGTCTTTATATTAAAACTTCACCATCCCCAAAATCTATATTCTTGCATTATTATTATATTACGATTTATTATTATTAATAAGTCTATATAATACATATAGGGTTTGATATTTAGAAATAAGTTAATATCTATATTTATTAAGCAATGATTATTAGTAATGATTTTATATATTAAGCAATGATTTTATAATTAAGAAATGATTTTATTATTAATAAAACTAGTTCAATTAGTCTAATAAGTAATGATGATAATTTTTCAAGTCATTTTAGGAAATTAATTTACTTATCGAATTTATAAAAGTAATGAAGTATTATTATAATAATAATAATGTGATTATCAATATTAGAAGTACGAGAATATACCAATACTAGTCTTCGCATAACATTAAGAGGAATAGTACATATTACATGTTCATTTTCATAAAATAAAAAAACATAGAATGATTAATACAATGGCGCCTATATCTCGAGTAGAAAGTAATCTTCATGGATTTCTTGTAGAGCTCCCATGCGACGCAGAATTTAAAGATCTGTGACATCTTCCAAGGACCACTTTCTTCTTGAAATATTACCATTGGCCCTAACTAAAAAGCAATCGACATACTTGCATAAAATGCCACGATCTGCGTTGTTGTGTTGTTTTTATTCGAATCTTTAAGGTCCGCACAGTGGGATTATCATTTGGGCCACTCACAAGATCGGATTACCATTTCGCAAACAAAATGGTATCAAATGTACCGCATGTACAAAGTAGTTGGTTAATAATTTTTAATATTAAAGGACATTATAAAATTAAAATATTTTAAAACTAAACATACCGCAACTTTAACGAATTCTGAGTACATTTCATGTAACTTAATATACTTAGTGTCATTGTAGTGCGGGTCAATTATGGTAACCATCCAATCTTCAACTACGAATAGGAACAAGACAAAATGGCGTTGATTGGTACTACACACCGGCATGAATATGTATTTGCATTCGTGTAAAGGTGGACCAAAATTTGTTTCATCTTGTTGCCCACTTTCACTTCAGAAAATCAAGTTGAAGTTCTGATCGAGCAAAATTCATCACTATTATTCACAAGTAAGTTTTTCAAAATGTCATATAATACATCCGAATTTGTCGGTGAAGTTGAAAGTAATAAACTGATATTGTTCGCACGTTGGTCAATTATTTTGTACGTTGGAAGAGGTTGAATATTTTTATAGATCATATGCTCGCAAAAATGGATTTGAGATTAGAATTGCAACTAGTCATAAACATGCTAATACGAATGATATCAGATCTAGGCAGTATGTATGTAAGAAAGCCGGTACACCAATTGTTGGCAAGAGTTTACCTGATGATGAAGATAGTAGTAATAAAATAACTAGACAGAGAGACTCGATAAGACGAACAATGTGCAAAGCTAGAATATATGTTGTCCACAATAAGAAAGAAGACAATTGGCGTATTTCTACTGTTAAATTAGAGCACAATCATCACTTAGTGACCCCCACCAAAGTAGATTTGATCGAGACTCACGTAAATATTACTCTGTTGCAAGAAATTTAATTGACACTTTAAATAAGTCCCAGGTATTGTCCTAGTAAGATGATGAATGTTTTGAGCACAATGGGAGGTGGTTTGCAAAATGTTCCTCTCTACCGCCAATGTTGAAAATGTGGTGCGAGATTTAAGGCGTGATTCTCGCAGATGAAAATGATGCACAAGTCATTGTCAATCATTTGAACAAACTTGCATCCAGGAAGTGCCGGCAAATTTTTTTTCGAGTGAAACCGGTGAAAACAACCAGATAGCTTGTATTTTGTGGGTTGGCCTTGCGATCAAGGTTTATGTATCAACTTTTCGGAGCGTTGTGACATTTGATAGTACATCTGGGACAAATAAGTATGGCATGCCGTTTGTTCCATTTATTTCGGGTCAACCACCATTATCGATCTATATTGTTTGGATTTGCCTTTATTTAGAGGAGACAGAGGACACTTTCGTTTGGTTTTACAGACACGGCTTGAAGCCATGGACCGTAAAGGCACCTACAACCATCATCATCGATCAAGATAGAGCCATGAGTAATGCTATTGCTACAGTGCTTCAACTAGTCATCATTTATTGTGTTCTTGGCATATTAGCAATAAATTTTCGAAAAATTGCATCATGTTTATTATGAGCACCCATTGTTCAAAAAATGATTTTAACAACTGTGTGTATAACTCATTGTCCATCGAGAAATTTGAAGAAGCGTTGGCATATTTCGATAAGTTCCTATGAATTGTATACTAATGAATGGCTTGGAAGTTTGTATGATGTATGATGAAATGGATTCAAAGATATACAAAGAGATATTTTGCCGCGGGAATGACTACCATTTGGAAGAAGCGAGAGCATGAATGCCTTTTTGATGAGTATGTTAATGCATCAACGGTATGCTATGTTTTGTCCGCAGAGTCAAAAGGTCAGTAGAAAGACAGGTTTATCGAGGAGAGGAAGGCCGACTACATAACAAAACATCGTAAAAGGATTATGGTACTTCGGTTCATCTTTAGAAGTTCATCTTTGCATAAGTGTGTAGACAAAAAAGAGATGTTTAGACGTTTCCAACGTCAATTCGTCGATTCCATGAAATACAATGTTCATAAACTTAGTGAGATGTGTGTCACTGATACTAAGGTTTATGCAGTGTATAATGCAGATGCAACTGAAAGTGGTGGAAGATATAAAGAAGTTGTCAACAATCGACAACTGGGATCGGTAACATGTAACTGCCAAATGTTTTCTCACTCTGGTGAATTATGCAGGCACATCTTGAGATATTTCACAGCAAAGAGTATTTCACAAATACCGACCGACATGATCCTTCATCGGTGGACAAGAGACGCGAACAAAAGCAATGGTGAAGACTTACTCTTTAACTCCACATCTGCTGACTTCGAACAAAATCAAGCAATGCGCTATAATCATTTGATGGGTGATTACCAGGAGTTAGCGAGAAAAGCGGCTTTTCGATCAGAGGTTACAAAAGCGTTTTAAACCGAATGCACGAGGAAAAGAGTTGGTTGACCCGGTATGATCCGGATGAGAATATTATTTGGCTGGCAGATGGCGACATTAATTGCAGTTGGAGATCCAAATCATGATATGGGATACGATAATGACGATGAAGATGCAGAGGTGGAAGAAGAAGAAGAGTTTTGCCACCTAATATTTCTCAAACAAAGGGCCGCAAAAAACAATCTGGATTCAAGAGTGCACTCGAGAAAATCATTCCTTCTAAGACTCATCGAAAATGCAATTTGTGGCTTTTGAAACCGAAACCACGATAAGCGAAATCACTATCGAAAGTGCTAGGGATTCTGAGCCAAAAAAATAGGCGTCGGTTGTATTAATCATTCTATGTTTTTTTTTTTAATGAAAATGAACATGTAATATGTCTTATTCCTCTTAATGTTATGCGATTACTAGTATTGGTATAATCGTACTTCTAATATTGATAATCACAATATTATTATTGTAATAATACTTTACTTTGCTTTTATAAATTCGATAATCACATTATTATTATACTTCACTAGTTTTATTAATAATAAAATCATTTCTTAATAATAAAATCATTGCTTAATATATAAAATCATTACTAATAATCATTTGCTTAATAAATATAGATATTAACTTATTTCTAAATATCAAACCCCGTATGTATTATATAGACTTATTAATAATATTTGTTTAGTAATATAATAATAATGCGAATATAGATTTTGGGGATGGTGAAGTTTTAATATAAAGACATATCATTAATTTGAAATTATTAATTTAGGCTAAGGTAAGTGGTGCTCGGGTGGTCATATAGCGTGTGTTTGGAGTTTGAGGTTGCGAGTTCGAGTGTTTAGACAAGTTGCTTGAATAAAATAATTTTTTTATTTTTTAATACCGGTAGTGACAATTTATCTTAAGTAGGTTTTTTTTCAATTTTTAATATACCGGTAGTATGAATTCTGTCATGGTACGTAGTATAAACTGTCTATCTCGTAGGGAAAAATAAAAAAATGTACCAGTATTACCGTTAAAAAAAAAAAAATTATTTTATTCAAGCAACTTGTTGCTAAATGACTCGAACTCGCAACCTCAAACTCCAAACACACGCTATATGACCACCCGAGCACCACACTGCCTAGTCATTAATTTTCAACCAAGGATATGTCTTTATATTAAAACTTCACCATCCCCAAAATCTATATTCTTGCATTATTATTATATTATGAAACAAATATTATTAATAAGTCTATATAATACATATGGGGTTTGATATTTAGAAATAAGTTAATATCTATATTTATTAAGCAATGATTATTAGTAATGATTTTATATATTAAGCAATGATTTTATTATTAAGAAATAATTTTATACATTTGATACATTTTTTATATATTTTATACATTTGATACATTTTTGATATATTTTTGATACATTTGTGATAATTGATACATTTTGATAATTGATATATTTTTGATACATTTGATATATTTTGATACATTTGATATATTTTTGATATATTTGATACATTTTTGATATATTTTTGATACATTTGATACTGAATTGATACAAAATATCAAAAAAATGTATCAAAATCAAATATATCAATATATCAAAAATGTATCAAATGTATCAAAAAAATATATCAATTATCAAAAATGTATCAAATATATCAAAAATGTATCAAATATATCAAAATTGTATCAAATGTATCAAAATATATCAAAATATATCAAATGTATCAAATATATCAAAAATATATCAAATGTATCAAAATATATCAATTATCAAAATATATCAAAATGTATCAAATGTATCAAAAATATATCAAAATGTATTAAATGTATCAAATATATCAAAAATATATCAAATGTATCAAAATATATCAAATGTATCAAATATATCAAAAATATATCAAATGTATCAAAATATATCAAAATGTATCAAATATATCAAATATATCAAAATGTATCAAATGTATCAAATATATCAAAAATATATCAAATATATAAAAATGTATCAAATGTATCAAAATTGTATCAAATGTATCAAAAATATATCAAATATATCAAAATGTATCAAATGTATCAAAAATATATCAATTATCAAAATGTATCAAAAATATATCAATTATCAAAATTTATCAAATGTATCAAATATATCAAAAATGTATCAAATGTATCAAAATTGTATCAAATGTATCAAAAATATATCAAAAATGTATCAAATGTATCAAATATATCAAAAATATATTAAATGTATCAAAATGTATCAAATGTATCAAAATATATCAATTATCAAAATGTATCAAAAATATATCAAATGTATCAAAAATATATCAAAAATATATTAAATGTATCAAATATATCAAAATATATCAAATGTATCAAAAATGTATCAAATATATCAAAATGTATCAAATATATCAAAAATATATCAAATGCATCAAAATATATCAAAAATGTATCAAATGTATCAAATATATCAAAAATGTATCAAATATATCAAATATATATATATATATATATATATATTTTTTTTTTAATAGTAGTAAGAGCTTGTCGGTTGGTATTTTTTTTTTTTTTAAAAATGATAGGAAGAGCTTGTATTTTTATAATTTTTATTTGCTATTTTATAAAAATATTTTATAAAAAATAAAGAATATAAAATATTTTATAACAAATAAATAAATATAAAATATTTCTTTATTTTTATTTGTTATTTGTTATAAAAATATTTTATAACAAATAAAGAATATAAAATATTTTTATAAAAATAGCAAATAAAAAATTATAAAAATATATTTTTATAAAATAGGATATTATTTTTATTTGAATTATAATTCTTTATTTGTTATTAAATGAAAGCGTTATAAAAAATAACAAATATTTTATTTGGAATAGCAAATAAAGAACTTGAAGAACTTGTGCAATAGTAAGAGGTTGTCTTAGGTTTGAATTTTTTTTTTTGTAGTAAGAGTTTGTCCGGTTGGTATTTTTTTTTTTCACAATAGGAAGAGCTTGTATTTTTATAATTTTTTATTTGCTATTTTTATAAAAATAAAGAATATAAAATATTTTATAACAAATAAAGAATATAAAATATTTTTATTTTTTATTTGTTATTTGTTATAAAAATATTTTATAACAAATAAAGAATATAAAATATTTTATAACAAATAAAGAATATAAAATATTTGCTATTTTTATTTGCTATTTGTTATAAAAATATTTTATAACAAATAAAGAATATAAAATATTTTTATAAAATAGCAAATAAAAATTATAAAATATATTTTTATAAAATAGGATATTATTTTTTTATTTGAATTATAATTCTTTATTTGTTATTAAATGAAAGAGTTATAAAAATAACAAATATTTTATTTGGAATAGCAAATAAAGAACTTGAAGAACTTGTGCTGTAAAGTAAGAGGTTGTCTTAGGTTTGGATTTGATTTTTTTTTTTTTTTTGGTAGTAAGAGCTTGTCCGGTTGGTATTTTTTTTTTTTTTTACAGTAGGAAGAGCTTGTATTTTTATTTGCTATTTTTAAAAATAAAGAATATAAAATATTTTATAACAAATAAAGAATATAAAATATTTGCTATTTTTATTTGCTATTTGTTATAAAAATATTTTATAACAAATTAAGAATATAAAATATTTTATAACAAATAAAGAATATAAAATATTTGCTATTTTTTTTATTTGCTATTTGTTATAAAAATATTTTATAACAAATAAAGAATATAAAATATTTTATAACAAATAAAGAATATAAAATATTTGCTATTTTTATTTGCTATTTGTTATAAAAATATTTTATAACAAATAAAGAATATAAAATATTTTTATAAAAATAGCAAATAAAAAATTATAAAAATATATTTTTATAAAATAGGATATTATTTTTTATTTGAATTATAATTTTTTATTTGTTATTAAATGAAAGAGTTATAAAAAATAACAAATATTTTATTTGGAATAGCAAATAAAGAACTTGTACAAGCCATAAGAGGTTGTGCCGATTTGGATTTGGATTTGTTTTTTTTTTTTTTGTTAGTAAGAGCTTGTCAATGTTGTGTTTGGGTCGGGCATTATTTAATATTAAAAATTTATTTTATTTCAATAAACTGACAACATGTTGACTATGGTGGGGTCCTCATATTAAAATAAAAGCCGAAAGAAGTTGTGCTTGACTTAGTATATTTATGTTTCATCTCACCTTTTCCGATAAGTTTATCAACCAGTACAAAAAGGGTGTGTTGACGAAGACTACAAAGAACCGGTTGCTATGGAAGGCTCCTATATATATATATATATATATATATATATATATATATATACGGATTCATAGCTAAAATTATAAAAAGAGTCTAACTTTACAATAAATTTTGATTGTCCATCCGAATATCTAACGATTAATATGACTTCTGTTCGCAATTTATTTTTTAATATTCCGTAATTTAATACTGCGGTCGAGATAAATGTCTAAAATACACTCCTTGTAAAAGTCTCTCGTTCGCAGTATTAAACTTAGCATAAATAGCGTTTGCAGTTTAATACTACGGACGATACTTATTAAAAAATGACGTTTCTCAATTGGCCAAAAATACTTAGCATCCACAGTTTAATACTGCAGACGAGAGACTTTTACAATAAGAATATTTTGGACATTTGTCCGGTCCGCAATATTAAATTGCGAAATACTAAAAATTAAACTGCGGACATGACCTCTATTAAACTATCAGGATGCGTTATAAGACTATCTTTAAATTGACAATAAGTCTAGGGGGCATTGGTTTTGTGACATTCTAGCGACATTTTTTTTGGTTTTTTTTATTAACTTTCAAAAAATGTATAGTATTTATTATAACTAGAATTTTTATCAAAAACAGTATTTTAGGTGTGATTTGGATACATACAAAAAACAGAGTCTGTACAGTGTATTTTAATTGGAATAAATATTATACATTTTTTGAGTTACTAAAAAAACCAAAGCAAAAAAAAATTATCGCTAGAATATTGATAAAACAATATCGCCCCAGAAGGATTTTTAAATCGACAACGTTAGCTATATGGATCGGTACCCTATATATATATATATTTATATTTCTTAAGAAATTATTTAAAGTTAAATCTTTGAATTTTTCGAAGTGATTAGACATGAAAATGACAATGCATGTGATGAAGGTGATAAAGTTTCTAATATTCCTACACTTAAAACTAGATATTGTTTTCAACTTTTACTCTTGCCTGTTGAGTTTACATTGAATATGCCCTAAAATCTGCACACAATGCACTAATTTTTTTGAGAATATACTCTTCTTTCTAAAAGCATAACCATATGCTTTAATGATCTAGAAGACTACTACAAGATAGTATAACAATAAACTTTGAATACGTAAACCTAATAGAGAAACTTTGAATAAGACATTAATGAATTAAAAAAAATAGAGAAACTAATTAAAATATAGCACAATTAAAATTTAAAGAGACTTGCAAAAGATGCACGAAAGTGGAAATTAAGTTTAAAGTTTGATTGGAAATTAAGTTTAAAGTTCGATAGCTCAACTTTTTGAAGAATTAATGTTCTTTATTTCGTTGACAATTCCCCCTACTTTCTTTTAAAATGTATTGCGTGTGCAAGCATACAAATTCAAAGCCAACTCACTTACGTAACTTACTAATAAATGGCTCAAACAATTGAAGTTGGGGAATGGGAATTTAATTTGGTCCCCGTCTTCTGTTATTATTAGGTAAATAGCATTATGCCCCGGTCTTATTTTAAAATATGAATTATTGATATTTTATTGTATTTTATATAAATTTAATATTAAAATTATAAGAAAATAGTTTCGTTCTAAAATTATATTATCTAAATAATAATTAAATTCTACTTATATTTAAAAATATAATTACACTTGCATTTTAATAATAAGAAATTCAAGATAGGTAAAACGATTTATGTGAAAAATCATCTATCTTCTTAAATTATATTATCTAAATTGTAATAAACTATTATTATTTAATAATAGTAATAAATTAATGTTAGATAAGATGATCCTAATTCTTATTTTTGACTATGTTGATTTGAATGAAGGTTTTTTTGTAAAATTATAATAATATTGATATTTTTAATTGTAGTTTTAGTTTTAATTTTTTTATTGGATAGAGTAATTAATTTTTTTATGTACTAATTGAATCATATAGTCGGTTAGTATATTGTATTTATTTTTTATTAACAGTAGCAACTTAATATTAGGTAAGATAATCCCCATAAGGAAATTATTCCTTCTAAAATTATATTATGTAAATATTAATTATATCTTATTTATCTTGAAATTATTGTAATTCTGTAAATAAGCAAATCTAAAGGGGGTGAATAGGTGTACAAACCCACAAGTGATTAATAGTGGATAATTTTTAAAGTTTATAACTGTCTGTTTTAGCATATGTTCTTCGTTAGTTATAATCGGACGTGTAAGCCTACCGTCATTTTAGTATATGTTCTTAAATCGATTATAATCGGACTAATATCTACCTACGGCTTTTAGTGTATCTTCAAGAACACGGGTTAGAACTAAATATGCAGAATAAAGTACAGGTTAAGAAGGAAATCAAAATAGAAATCACACCAAGATTTTTAGGTGGTTCATCCCTTATCCTCTAAAACTTAATATTCAAAAGATTACAAAAAACTCTCTGTACAACGAAGATCAATTCTGATTTGGACACCTCTGCCCCCTTTGCACCTCTGCATGCAACTTCTCTCACCTTTGAGACCTTGATGCTTCCGTTGTACAGACTGAATATTAAATGATCAACCAAGCCAACATAGACTTATACTCGGTTTACAAAAGATGAATAAGAGATTACAAAGAATTTCCAGTTACAAACGATTTAGAAGATTATAAATAACAACTGGAATCAGACTTTAGAAGAACTCTTAGGATGTATTCAATAATGATTTTAAGCTTCAAGTCCAGTGATTTCTTTTGCCGTGCAGACTGCATATATATAGAATAAGAAGACAACGACTAGTTCCAATACTGTTAGCATGAATGACTAAGTCTTTGAATAATAAAATAGAGATATCAACTCTTTGATATTTCTAACGGCTATAAGATAATTCCAAAACAACATGTCAAAGATATAATAAGAAAAATTAAGGAATAAAGAATATTCATCATAAGATATATAGACTCCTTTTTCTAACCAACTTGAAAGATAAACTTGTTACCTTAAAGGACTATAGCATATATAAAAAATATTCTCTAGCTATATCAGTTTTCTTAAAGGTCTGTAACAGATGATATATGTGACGCCCCCAGAATAGGTCCACACAACCCATTCTGAGTCGTAAAATACATGGTACAGAATCCAAATACAACTTTATTTATACAACTGTCGTGCAAAATACGATAACACAAGCTGTGAGTTTTCATACAAATATTATCTCGTAGACAATATCCAAACTCAAATAAAGTCCTCATTACAATTATTGTCACACTATTTTACAAAATAGTGAGGATTACTATAAGAACCATCTTGGACCATTACTCCACTCCCCGACTAGTCCCAGCTACATTCTCGCCTCCTGATAAGAACAATGGAACCAAAAAGAAAAGGGTGAGCTCAACTAGCCCAGTAAAGAATATTATGACTAAGATAATTTAGAACAAATTATCCTTAGTCCTCAACAGGGAAAAATCTGATAGAATACAATAGACAACAAGTTTTAGATCAACAACTACAGCGAAAACAACAATCCATTAGAAGAGTCAAGTAGAGAATGATGTCTACTATCTTCTGTGATTTAAAAATCCATCATCAATATTTTTTATCCCTGTAATACCAATCGATAAACATTTCACATCATCGAATTATCCATGCACTACGGGCCAAGGATATTTGTGACGCCCCCAAAATAGGTATACATCACCCATCTTGAGTCACCAAATAAATGGTACAAAATTCAAATATAACTTAATAATACAACTGTCGTGTAAAATACAACAAAACATAAACTGAGAGTTTTAATACGAATATTGTCTTCTAGACAATATTCAACTCAAATGGAGTCCTCAATACATTTATTATCACACTATTTCATAGAATAGTGAGGACTACTAATGCTATCATCTAGACCGTCACTCCATTCCCCGACTAGTCCCGACTACGTTCTCATTTCCTGAAGAGGACAATGAAAGCAAAAGGGTGAGCTTAACTAGCCCAGTATATTATGACTAAGATAATGCAGAATAATTTATCGTTAGCCTTCAACAGTGTTAAACTGAAAAAATATAACAAACATCAAATTTAACTGTAGCGGAACAAGCAATCAATTAGAAGAGTCAAGTAGAGCATAAAATCTACTATCTTCTATGATTTAAAAGGTTTTCATCACTTTTATCACGAGACTCACTTAATAAATAATCCACATCATCGAATCACCCCGCACTACTACGGCCAAGGATATTCTTTTAGTATCACGACCACAAATTATCCATGCACTACGGGCCAAGGATATTCGTGTATTCATCAATGGTCATGATCATGCCAACAATCATCCATCATCAATGCACTACGGCCAATGAGGACTTTTACCACATCATTTGTAACATTACGATTCATGATTATACCGAATAATCCTCGGTCTTAATCATACCAAGTCCATCTATCCACTACAAAGCCACGAGATGACTTTCATGTAATATATAAACATAAGGATGATGACAATGATATAAGAATTTAATAAAACAAGTTCAAGGATAAATTTTTAAAGATTTATAGTTTAATTTATCCATAAATCAATAACGTCCAAATTGTCAACATGATACTACTTTGTGGAGTAAAATTCAAGAATAATATTATACCAAAAATAATTTGGACCGAAAACGAATCAATTTTTATCATGAATAGTACCCCGGGTGAACAGTACTCGAGTGAATAGTACCCTATGAATAGTACTTCGGGAATAGTAAACCCGTGAATAGTACTCCGACATGAAAAAGTTAAAACTTTTCAAGAATGCTCAGAATAATATTTTCATGAAAAGATACTGGATGAAACGCAAATATCAATGATATTCTACTAATTTCATGGAGTATAAAAGCCAAAATTTTAACAAAACGAGTATAGAATTCGAAATCTGAAACGAAATAATATTACTTACATACTACAAAGTATGGAAGAAAATATTATTTCAAGCGAATATTGAACAAAAATAACATCCCTTACCTTGAAAAGAAGAGTATTCCAACTGGTATAGCGGGGATATTCTTGAAGAAAACTTTCACTGTTTTCTACGCTCAAAACTTTCTAAAACTCTAAAGAAATACGCTCAATATTATAGAAGAAGAATTCTCTGATTCTAGTGTGATTTTCAATTCTACCTTAAGCACTTGTTTATAGGAAAATGCTAGAACGCCATAGGATACTAAATTAATAAAATATTAATTTATATAAAAAAAATCTACGCATATTTATTTGACCCAATTTATCAGCCATCACAAGTGGGGCCCACCAGAAATCAAAATTTCCACACCAATCAAAGTGGGGCCCACCATGTTTTTAAATAAAAATATTTAATTTCTGAAACATCAATAATTCATAATAAATAGCCTTTTTATCAGAAAAATACAAATTTTATGTCCATTCCACACGAAATCGAATTCTCTACAAATTTGCAGAAGAAAGTTTTTCCAAATTCCAAACAAAAAATATCCAAATTCCATAAACGGACAATTTTCAACACCTCTTAAAATTCATAACAAATCATACATTAATTTTTAACGGTTCAAAATTTGTGGACATATACTCAACTTATATATGTATAATATATCCAAAAATCACAACGATCCAATGGTCGGATTAAAATTATAACTCACGCAATAGAGCTTTAAGAACACCGATTTGATTTTTTTAATACCTCCAATCCGATAAAATACTGATAAAATACCTCAACATTAATTCCTTCATTTATAACCACATAAAATAATTTTTTTCCTATCCATCATTTATCTCCACATAAAATAAATATTTCCTTATCATATAAATTAATAATTAATTATTCACAAATAATATTACAGAATCACAATAATGACAATCGGTAGTTCCTGTGAAAGAGGGGCTTTCCGATAAGGATTTCTCCTTACTGGCACGCAATTAGGTGACCAAACCTCTCTTTGACTGAACTTTCTAGATATTGCCAATAATGCTATCTAATAATATTATTCAAATAATATGAATTAATGATTTGATAATGGGAAATATCGTCAAATGACAATTATTGAAACAACAATAATATAAAATATCAACGCAATAATTATTGAATCAATAAAATAAAATATTAAATAAAGAATTAATTGTAACAATTATTGAGTAGTACTTCCTTTACGTAAGAATCAATAATTGAAAAAATCATGCAATACTGGTGTCTAGCTTATCGTAACAACGCCGTATTATTGTATTTTAATCACCGTGTATTCCAATAATGTTAATTGCAAATAACTACGCCAGATTATTTATATAAAAGATATTTTTGTCATTTTCTCAATCAAACAATAATTCCGTTGTAGGGGTCCACCAATGATTGTCTTGAGTCGCACGAATATTCCCTGTTAAAACAAATATTCTCTGACCAATCGAATATAATATAACAACTTGCGTACTTTGTAAAATTTATAAATATTACCCACAACTATAACATTATATTAAATTCACTCCATAATATTCAAAAATGATATTTATAGAAAATTCATCTTTATTCATAAAAGTTGGGGTCTTACAATATTCGTTAGTATCACCAGTGGTCATGATCATGCCAAACAACTGTCCATCTATGATTGTGTCGTCGTACGGATATTTTCCGACAAAAATAATATTTTCTGAAAAAAAGAATATTTTGTGACAACTTGCTTACTTTGTAAAATTTTTAAATATCACCCTTAACTTTAACATTTTATCAATTTAACCAATTACTGAATAATAATTATAAGAAAATTGAATACTTTTATTTGCATAAAATTCGGGGTCTTACAATCTCCCCTCCTTATAAAATTTCATCCCCAAAATTTACGTACCTGGTATGTCGAAGAGGTGATGATACCTTGTTTTCATATTCTAACTCCCAGGTCATTTCCTCAATAATATGGTTTCTCCATAAAACTTTGACTTGGGGTATAACCTTTGAGCATATAATATGCTCCTTATCCAAGATCTTGACATGTGCCTCCTCATACGTTAAATCTTCGTCTATCTCGTCTGGTTCTAATTCAATAATGTGGTTTGGGTCTTCCACATATTTACGTAACATAGATATTAAAAAACGTTATGAAAACAAGAAACACTTGGCAGTAAAGCGAGTCTATAGGCCACAGTTCCTACTCGATCGAGGATTTCAAATAGAACAATAAATCGAGTGTTGAGATTTCCCCTATTCGTCGATTCTTGCTTCTAGAATAGAACCTTCTTGTACTTTCTTCTTCATACGCATCAACTCCAGGTCTATATCTTGAGTAGCTTTAACTTTATCGATTAAAGTTGATTCTACTCTTATATTTGACATCATCACGTGGGTCCCTGGAGTCTTTAACTCTATCTCCATCCTTTGTAAGTCATACGAAATGGGTCTTGGTGTTTGACAATATCGCACTCGTACCCGCATATGATCTTCTACTCAATGCGTCCGCTACTACGTTCACTTTTCTAGAATGGTATTGTCAGAATAGGTGCTGAAATGGGTTTCCTCTTGAGTTCTTGGAAGCTCTTCTCACATTCCTTGCTCCATCCGAATTTTATATCTTTTCGAGTCAGCTGAGTTAACGGAGTGGCAATTCGAGAAAATCCTTCCACGAATCTCCGATAATAACCAACTAAGCCTAGAATGCTACGTGTTTCGATTACTGACTTAGGTTGATCTCAACTGTGACTCATATCCCAAACCTTGGATAGCACCTCACAATGACACATATCAGTTTACCACCGCACAATCATGGTGTGACCTACGGAGAGTCTGGTTTCGGTGCTTTCCACAAAGGAAGTCACCAGATAGAGGCTCGGGTACCAACTCCTAGAGTTGGGTTTTTAACTCCTGAATTTTAATAGGAGTCATTCGATATAAGGTTTTGGAGATGGGTTTTTACCGAGTTCAAGGTCAATACAAAATTCGATTTCATGCTCTAGGGGTAGGCTATGAAGTTCTTTGGGGAATACGTCAGGAAATTTATTAACAATAGAAATATCATTCAAATCTGACATATTTTTGTTTAAATTCGTGACATGGGATAAGAAAGCTTGACATCCGTTTTTCAATAAGCGAATGGCTTTATGGAATGATATGACAGTGATTGACTTTAGTGGTTTGGTTGCTTGAATTCGCATAATAGGTTAGTTAGGAATATGAAAACTAACGACCTTATGAAAATAATCAATTTTATCATGATGAGTAGTTAACCAATCAATCCCTAAAATCACATCAAATGCAAGTATTTTCAAAGAGATGAGATCAACAAGTAATGTGAAAGTGTCGATTTGAATTAAACAATATTTATAAATGGTTTATGTAACGAAGGTTTCTCCCAACGGAGTTTCAACAGATAAGTTAAAGTCTAATTTCTCTGTAGTCAAATTTAAGCGTTAAGCACAAGCAGGTGAAATAAAAGAATGGGTAGAACCGGTATCTAATAAGGTATAGACTTCGCAAGAGTTTATGATTAGCTTACTTGTGATAACTTTGTTTGGGCTCCTCGCTCTTTGGGAAGTTACAACAAACGCTCTTTCTTGAACCACCGACTTTGACTTGTTCGGGACAACTTTGGTGTCATCATTGCCGCTAGACTTGACTTCACTATAGGGCATATTCCATACTCAACTGCTTTGTCTTACTCCTGATCCATGATCTGAATCATTAATCTTCAATCTATATCGAATTGGGGTTGACCGCTCTGTACAGGGTAATTCAAAACTCGATGTTGGGTTCTCCCAATTGCTGTCCAAAAAGAGAAATACATATCATCTATTTTAGCCTTCTTGGATCGGACGTCTCTTTCTACAATATCAACGTGTCGTGCGGCTTTTACCCATGCATCCTCCATTCTCACTCGTTCAGTTGTTTCTTCTTTCAGCTGATATTTGACATTTGCATTCTCAAATTCCGGCTCTATTATCATATACTCTGCCAAAGAGAGCTTCTGTTCAAGCTTCGCATATCAGGTAGCAAAATCTTGAATTGCTGCATCCCTTTGTTCCTCGACCGCCTGCTGTTCTTCACCCTGTGTTTCTAATTCACGAATACGATCCTGCAATTCTATATTTCGATCATAAAATTCTCCTAATAAATTCTCCGCAATTCATCACTTAAAATTCTATATGAGTTGATCTCTTAATTTTTAGACGTCATTCTTAAATACTGCCACAAAACAAGGGTTAATTAAATAAATTATCATGTCACATATTATCCCTATATTCTGACCGACCAATTAACTAACAAATAAGCTTAGGTAGGATACACTAGCGAAGGTTTTACTCGTCTCTTCCCTCCTAGTTCTAATCTCAGATCTTCGTCAGAGATCATATCCCTAAGCTCTGATACGAACTGTGACGCCCCCAGAAAAGGTCCACACAACCCATTCTTAGTCGCCAAATACATGGTACAGAAACCAAATACAACTTCAGTTATACAACTATCGTGCAAAATACGACAACACAAGTTGTGAGTTTTGATACAAATATTGTCTCGTAGATAATATCTAAACTCAAATAAAGTCCTCATTACAATTATTGTCACACTATTTTACAAAATAGTGAGGACTACTATAAGAACTATCTTGGACCATTACTCCACTCCCCGACTAGTCCCAGCTATATTCTCGCCTCCTGAGAAGAACAATGGAACCAAAAGTAAAAGGGTGAGCTCAACTAGCCCAGTAAAGAATATTATGACTAAGATAATTTAGAACAAATTATCCTTAGTCCTCAACAGGGAAAAATCTGATATAATATAATTGACAACAAGTTTAGATCAACAACTACAGCGGAAACAACAATCCATTAGAAGAGTCAAGTAGAGAATGATGTCTACTATCTTCTGTGATTCAAAAATCTATCATCCATATTTTTTCCCTGTAATACCAATCAATAAACATTTCACATCATCGAATTATCCATGCACTACGGGCCAAAGATATTTGTTAGTATCACATCATCGAATTATCCATGCATTACGGGCCAAGGATATTCGTTAGTATCACATCATCGAATTATCCATGCACTACGGGCCAAGGATATTCGTTAGTATCACCAGTGGTAATGATCATGCCAAACAACTGTCCATCTATGATTGTGTCATCGTACGAATATTTCCTGGAAAAAAAAATATTTCCCGACAAAATAAATATTTTATGGCAACTTGCTTACTTTGTAAAATTTAAAAATATCACCCTTAACTTTAACATTTTATCAATTTAACCAATTAATGAATAATAATTATAAGAAAATTGAATACTTTTATTTCATAAAATTCGGGGTCTTACAATCTTCCATCCATATGAAATTTCATCCCCGAAATTTACGTACCTGGTATGTCGAAGAAGTGAGGGTAGCTTGTTTTCAGATTCTAACTCCCGGGTTATTTCCTCAATAGCATGGTTTCTCCATAAAACTTTGACTTGGGGTATAACCTTTGAGCATATAATATGCTCCTTCTTATCTAAGATCTTGACATGTACCTCCTCATACGTTAAATCTCTGTCTATCTCATCTGGTTCTAATTCAATAATATGGTTCGGGTCTTTCACATATTTACGTAACATAGATCTGTGAAAAACGTTATGAACACGAGACATACTTGGCGGTAAAGCGAGTCTATAGTGTGACGCCCCCAAAATAGGTCCACACAACCCATTATGAGTCGCCAAATACATGGCAGAAACAAAATACAAAGTTCATTAATTCAACTCTCGTGCAAAATACGACAACACATATGCTGTGAGTTTTAATACAAATATTGTCTTCTAGACAATATCCAAACTAAAATAAAGTCTTCATTACAATTATTGATACACTATTTTACAAAATAGTGAGGACTGCTAGAACAACTGTCTTGAACCATCACTCTACACCCTGACTAGTCCCCGCTATATTCTCGCCTCTTGAGAAAAGAAAAATAGAACAAAAAGGAAAAAGATGAGCTCAACTAGCCCAGTAAAGAATATTATGACTAAGATAATGAAAAACAAATTATCGTTAGCCTTCAATAAATCAGATAAAATATAATGGACAACAAGTTTAGATAAATATTCGCAGCAGAAATAAAAATTCATTAGAAAAGTTAAGTAGAGAATGAAGTCTACTATCTTTTATGATTTAAAAGTCCATCATTAATATTTTATCCCTGTGGACATCAATCAATATACATCTTGAACCAAATATTCATCTTTTCACTACGGGCCAAAGATATTCATTTGTATCATCAGTTGGTCATGTTCATCTCAACACCTGACCATCTTTGCACTACGGGGCAAAGATATTCATCAGGTAATCATTCATCTTTGCTCTACAGGCCAAAGATATTCATCAAGTAATCATTTATATCTTTGCACTACAGGCCAAAGATATTCAGTTATATCACCATTTAGGACTGAGGATGAAAAAAAATATTTTAAAAAAAACGAATCTAGTGAGATAAAAGGACAAAGATTAGGGATTCGTACTTTAGTTTACCCAAGTTCAAAAATACTCCATAATAATTAATTGTGGAGCAAAATTCATGAATGAAGATCAAAACATATATACTATCAAAAATAGTAATCATAATAGACAACTTGGACAAAGAAAAGAAAATTTAATTTTTCTATGAATAGTGCCGTATTCGTGAATAGTATTGTATAGGTGAATAGTGTCGTATACGTGAATAGTGTCGTATACGTGAATAGTAATCTCGACACAAAAAGGTTATAATGATATTAAAAGAAATAATATCATTTATGAAAAAAATAACATCCCTTACCTTAAAAGACAAGTACTTCTGACTGAAATATCGGATATAATGCTGAAGAAAACTTGCACTGCTTGTCAACTCTCAAAGTATCTAAATACTTAAAAAATACGCTCGATATTATAGAGAGAGAAAATTTCTGATTCTGATGTGATTTTCAATTCTAACCTAAGTACCCTATTTATAACAAAATACTTAGAACACCAAAGCAGAAAATTTAATAAATTATTAATATTTTGAAAAACTTTCCTACGCACACCACATCACTCTCATCAGCACACACAAGTGGGTCCCACCCACATTAAAAATGTTTTTAGTGAAAAAAATATTTATAACCCCAAAAATCAATTATTCCGGAACTTCAATAATTCATAATAAATATCCATTTTATCAGAAAAATTCGAGTCTTATGTCCATTTTATAGGAAATTTAATTCTCTACAGCTTTGTAGAAAGTTTTTCCAAATTCTAAACGGAAAATGATCGAAATGCACATACGGATGATTTTTAACACCTCCATTCCGACAATATACTGGTAAAATACCTCAGCAAATAAATATTTCCTTATATAAATTAATAATTAATTATTCACAAATAATATTACAGAAATACAATATTGACAACCAGGTCGTTCCAAGGAAAAAGGGGCCTTCCGATAAGGATTTCTCCTTACCAGCGCACAATTATATAACCCCTCCTAGACAGAACTTCCTTAGACATTGCCAATAATTCTATCTAATAATATTATTCAAATAATATAAATTATTGATCTGATAATTTGAAATATTGTGCAATGACAATTATTGAATCATCAATATAAAATATCAACGTAGCAATTATTGAATCAATAAAATATTGAACAGTAATTACTGTAGCAATTATTGAGTAGTGACTTCTTACGTAGGATAAATAATTAGAATTATTGTGCAATACTGTAGGTTATTCTTTGTAAATCTGGTATTATTCTTGTGCAACACAGTGTATCATCGTATTTTAACTCAAGGGATTTCAACAGTTTAATGGTGACAGTTTTACCGTTATTTTTTATAAAAAAATTATTTCTGTCGCTTTCTATATCCGACATTCATTCTGTGGGGTCCACCAATGACTGCACAATCGTACGAATATTCTCTGACAAAAAGAATATTCATCGATCAAACGAATATTCCCTGACAAAACGAATATTTTAGGACCACTTGCTTACTTTGCAAAATTTGCACATTTTACCCATAACTAAAGCATTATATTAAATCAAAACCTTATTATTCAAGAATAATAATTAAGGAAATTAAATTTTTAACAACCTTCCCTCCTTATGAAATTTCGTCCCCGAAATTTACGTACCTGGTATTTCAAAGAGTTGAGAATACCTTGCTTTCATTTGAGATTCTATCTCCCCGGTCATCTCTTCTGTATCATGATTTCTCCATTGCTCATTTCCTGTATTTCAGATATCATTCTAGGATACAGCTTCAAAACAAAGGTTAACTGACATATCATAATTTGTCAACTAATTAAGTAACAAAAGTCAGGTTAGGTAGGATGTAAGACCCCGAATTTTATGAAATGAAAGTATTCAATTTTCTTATAATTATTATTTTATTTAGTAAATGGTTAAATTGATAAAAGGATTAAAGTTAAGGGTGGTATGTGAAAATTTTGCAAAGTAAAGCAAGTTGTTATAAAATATTTGTTTGGTCGGGGAATATTCTTTTTGTCGTGGAATATTCGTACGACGACATAATCATTGGTGGACCCCAGAATAGAATTATTGTCGGAGTGAGAAAATGACAGAAATATCTTTTTATGAAAATAACGGCGAAAGTTTTACCGTTAACTGTTGAAATATCCGGTGATAAAAGTACTGAATACGGCGTGGTTGCATAGTAAATACACGATATTGATTATTGATGCTTACGTAAGAAGTCACTCGATTATACTCAATTATTGCTATAGTAATTCTTCGCGATAGTATTTAACGTTATTGATTCAATTATTGTCACAGTATCATCTGCACAATATTTTATATTATTAAATCAATAATTGAGACGATAAAGTTATTCATATTACTATTTATATTATTGACGATGTCTAGAAAGTTTTGTCGAGAAAAGGGGTTTGGTCACCTTATTGTGCGCTAATAAGGAGAAGTCCTTATCGGAAAGCCTCCTCTTTCCTGGGAATGATATGGTTGTCAATATTATGAGTTATAATATTAATGATGAATAATTGTTGAAAGATTAAAAAAAATGTGTTGATTGAAGATAAAATGATTTATGATAAATATTTATTCAATCTATGATATAAATAAGAAGTCTGTTATGAGACGTTTGTTGTAAATTTGGTTTATTCTATGGGGCCCATATGTCATCATCTATAAGTCACTTTCGCCAACAATACATGTAAGACCCCAACTTTTTTTTTGAATAAAGAATAATTTTTCTCGAAATATATTTTTGAATATTATGGTGTGGATATGATATAATGTTATAGTTGTGGGAATATTTGGAAAATTTTGCAAAGTAAGCAAGTTGATATAAAATATTCGTTGTGTTAGTTAATATTCGATTGGTCGGGAAATATTTGTTTTAACAGGAAATATTCGTACGACAGCACAATCATTGGTGGACCCCACATTGAAAGTATTGTCGTAGTTAGAAAACAACAAAAATATCTCTTTATAAAAATAAACGGAAGTTTTATCGTTAAACCTGTTGAACTACACGGTGGTAAAAAATGCGATGTCTGGCGTGGTTACTGTAATAACACACGGTATTGATTATTGATGCTTACATGAGAAGTCACTCAGTTATACTCAATTATTGCTACAGTAATTGTTGCATAGTATCTCACGTTATTTGATTAAATTATTGTCACATTATCATCTGCATAATATTTTATATTATTAAATCAATAATTGAGACAACAAAGTTATTCATATTATTATTCTTAATATCGACAATGTCTGCAGAAGTTACTGTCAAGGAGAGGTTTGGTCACCTAATTGCGCGCCAATA
Source organism: Panax ginseng (assembly GCA_020205605.1). Classification (NCBI taxonomy): domain Eukaryota; kingdom Viridiplantae; phylum Streptophyta; class Magnoliopsida; order Apiales; family Araliaceae; genus Panax; species Panax ginseng. The sequence continues at coordinate 66,200,738 of CM035132.1, read as the reverse complement.
AGGAGAAATCCTTATCGGAAAGCCCCCTCTTTCCTGGGAACGACCTGGTTGTTAAATATTGTGAGTTATAATATTGATGATGAATAATTTTTGATGTATTAAGAATGTGTTTATTGAAGATAAGTGAATTACAAAAGTTAGAGGGGAATAATGCAAACTTGGAAAACTTTAGGGGTACTAAAGTGTAATAAGTTAAATCAATATAGACCATTGGTGGTGGTTTTAATAGTAAATCAATCTGGACCATTGATGGTGGTTTTAATAGTAAATCAATCTGGACCATTGATGGTGTTTTTAAAAGTAAATCAATCTGGACCGTCGATGGTGGTTTTAAAAGTAAATCAATCTGGACCATCGGTTGTGGTTTTAATAGTAATCAATATGGACCGTCCGTTCAAATAGTGAATCAATCTGGACCGTTTGTGAATTAGTTACTATGTAATCCATTCTCCTATAAATAGAAGCTTAATTCTTCTTTCATTCTCACCAATTCACTAAGACTCACAAGAGAAGCTATAGAGAGAGAAACTATAGAGAAGAAGAAGAAGAGTATTATGCTACTTCACTATTGCAGTATCCAGTCTTCTACTAAGGTAAGGGATGTTATTTTCGTATGGTAATGGATGTTATTTTCGTTTGGTAAGGGATATTATTTGTTGTATTCGTAAGGGGTATTATTTCTTTCGTATTCATAAGGAATACTATTTTTCGTATTCACCCTTTAGTATGTCGGAATAACCTGTCTACAAGGATTACGTACCGTATGACAGGTGAAAATCCATTAGCAATTTTCGTATGTTAATTCTTTTCATATTCTTAAATCTAAACTTACTATGGTAAGTATTGCTTCTATAATCCTTGAAATTAGTGGAATATCCTTGAGTTTTGCGCTTCATCCAGTATCATTTTATTGGGATATTGATATGAACTTTTTTTTTTTATTAAATATCAATATTTTCACCCGAAGTACTATTTACAGGGTACTATTCACGGGTTACTATTCACCTGGTTACTATTCACTATAATATTATTCACTCGGGTATTCGGGGCACTTTTCATGCCAGGGTACTATTCACGAGTTACTATTCATGGGTTACTATTCACCTAATTACTATTCACTGAAATATTGTTCACTCAGGTATTTGGGGCACTTTTTATGTGGGGTTACTATTCACGGGGTACTATTCCCGAAGTACTATTCACAGGATACTATTCATCGAAAAATTTATTTCTTTTCTGTCCAAATTATTTTTGATACATGGATATTATTCTTGAATTTTACTCAACAAAGCAGTATCATGTTGAAAATTTGGACATTATTGAATTCTGGATAAATTAAATTATAAATCTTTAAAAATTTATCCTTTGCTTTCTTTTAATTGAATTCTTATATCATTGTCATCATCCTCATGCTTATATTGTGATGAAAGTCATCTTTAGCTTACGTGCATAGATGGACTGTTAATTGGTATGATTATGACTAGGGATAATTCGGTATAGTCATGACCATTGATGATTACACGAATATTCTTAGCCCATAGTGCAAGAATAATTTGTGGACGTGATACTAATGAATATCCTTGGCCCGTAGTGCAGGGATGATTTGATGATGTGATTTATTTATTAAGCTGAGTCCCAGCGATAAAGTTAATGATAAACTTTTTATATCATAGAAGATAGTAGATATCATGCTCTACTTGACTCTTCTAATAGATTGCTTGTTCCGCTGCAGTTAAACTTGTTGTCTATTATATTCTACTAGTTTAACATTGTTGAAGGCTAATGATAACTTATTCTGCATTATCTTAGTCATAATATTTTTTACTGGGCTAGTTGAGCTCACCCTTTTACTTGCATTGTTCTTCTGTGAAATGAGAGCGTCAAAACTAGCTCGGGAACGAGTGATGGCCCGAGATGGTGTTATAGTAGTCCTCACTATTCTATAAAATAGTGTGCCAATAAATGTAATGAGGACTCCATTTGAGTTTAGATATTGTCTAGAAGATAATATTCATGTAAAAACTCTCAGCTCATGTTGTATAATTAAGTTTGTATTTGTATTCTGTACCATGTATTTGGCGACCCAAGATGGGTGATGTATACCTATTTTGGGGGCGTCACAGTTGGTATCAAAGCTTAGGGATATGATCCCTGGCTGAGATGTGAGACAAGAACTAGGAGGGGAGAGACGGGGAATTTTTTCGCTAGTATGACCTATCTTAGTTTATTTGGTATTTAATTGGTCGGTCAGAGTATAGGAATAATATGTGGCATGTCAATTAACCCTTGTTTTGTGGCAGTATTTGAAAATGGCATCTGAAAATGTTGAGATAAGCAATGAAGCACATGAGATCGTTGAGTCACCAACGATCAATACCCAGGATAATGTGCAACAGGAAGAAAATAATCCTCAGGTAAACAACACCGATCAAATGATGAACGATGGGATGTTTAGAGGCTTCATGCAATTCATGCACCATCAAGCGAGAGCGGCTCGTGTTCAAAATGCAGTTGGAAACACTAGCAACTCATAGATGGTCACCGCTAAACAATTCAAGGAGTTGGGACCATCGAAGTTTTGGGGAGAGCCAAAACCACTTAAGGCGGAGACGTGGATAAAGCAGATCACCAAGATATTTGATGTCTTGGGATGCTCCAAGGAGAAAAAGGTTCCCTTTGCCAGCTTCATGTTGAAAGGAGAAGCAGATTACTGTTGGGAATCAGTAAAGCGTACCCAGCCTACCGCACTCAAAATGTCTTGGGAGAAGTTTGAAGAGCTGTTCAATGACAAGTACTTTCCCAAAAGTATTCGTCACATGAAGGAGGTGGAGTTTATCAAGTTGGAGCAAAACAATATGACCGTGTCGCAGTATGAGGCTAAGTTTGCCGAGTTGTCCCGGTTTTCATCCCATTTGGTTGATAATGAGGAGAGAATGACACGAATGTTTCTACGAGGTTTGAGACCCGAAATACGTCAATACCTTATTTCTCACAAACTGTGTTTGTATTCAGATGTTGTAAATAGGGCTCAGTTATTGGAGCGCGATAATGAGTCAACCCAACCAAGAGAGAGCAGTCGGCAAGACGATAATACCAATGGTAGCAGTCATCGAAGCGGTGACAACAAACGTGGAGGGAATCAACATGCAAGAAATGGTAACCACTCCGGTGGTAATCATGGCCAAGGTAATAGAAGTGGAAATTTCAAGAAGAGGAGATTCAATAATGATGGAAAGACGTCAGCACCAGCACCTGTTGTTAAGGAAGGAGAACGACCGCCGGTCGTTTGTTACAAATGCGGAGGAGAAGGACACATCAGTCCAAACTGTACGCACCAGTCCAAAGCATGTTACAATTGTGGAAGAAAAGGTCACCTAGCCCAATTTTGTCGTGCACCAAAGTCAAGTCCAGCTGGGATGGAGGCATCAAAGGCCGTCCCAGACAAGACAAAATCGGTAGTTCAAGGGAGAGCATTTGTCGTAACCTCCCAAAAAGTGAGGAATCTGAACGAGGTGATCACGGGTAAGCTAATCATAAACTCTTGCGAAGCTTATACCTTATTTGATACTGGTTCTACCCATTCTGTTATTTCTCCTACTTGCGCTCAGCGTTTAAATTTGACTCCGAAGAAATTAGACTTTGATTTTTCTGTTGAAACTCTGTTATGAGAAACCTTCGTTACCTCCACTATTTATAAATCTTGTTTGATTCAAATCGAAACTTTTACATTACTTGTCGATCTTATCTCTTTGAAAATACTTGCATTCGATGTGATTTTAGGAATTAATTGGTTGACTATTCATTGTGCTAAAATTGATCATTTTCGTAATGTTGTTAGTTTTCATATTCCTAACCAACCTGTTATGCGAATTCAAGTAACCAAACCACTAAAGTCAATCATTGTCATCTCAAGCCATAAAGCTATTCGTTTATTGAAAAACGGATGTCAAGCTTTCTTAGCTCATGCCACAGATTTAAATAAAAATATGTCAGATTTGAATGATATTTGTATTGTTGATAAATTTTCTGACGTATTCCCTGAAGAACTTTCTGGCCTACCCTCAGAGCGTGAAATTGAATTTTGTATCGACCTTGAACCCGATACAAAACCCTCAAATATTTCTTCTCCTAAAATGAACATAACATGCGTTGAATACTTTGGCTCGAGCTGTTGAAGATTACGACCATACCATTCAATACCATCTTAGAAAAACGAACTTGGTAGCTGACATGTTGAGTGGAAGATCATATGCGTTTACGAGTGCGATATTGTTAACACAAAGACCCATCTCGTATGACTTAAAAAAGATGGAGATAGAGTTAAAGACTCCAGGGACCCATGTGATGATGGCGAATATAAAATTAAAACCGACTTTAATCAATAAAGTTAAAGCCGATCAAGCTACAGACTCAAAGCTGATGAATGTGAAGAAGAAGGTTCAAGAGGGTGTTATTCTAGAAGCAAGAATCGACGAAGAGAGGAAATCTCAACCTTCAATTTTATTGGTCTATTTGAAATCCTTGATCGAGTAGGAACTGTGGCCTATAGACTCGCCTTACCGCCAAGTATGTCTCGTGTTCATAATGTTTTTCACGTATTGATATTACTTAAATATGTGGAAGACTTGAACCACATTATTTAATTAGAACCAGACGAGATATAGGAAGATTTAACGTATGAAGATGTACCTGTTAAAATCTTGGATAAGAAGAAACATATTCTACGCTCAAAGGTTATACCTCAAAGAGTTAGAATCTGACAAGGTATCCTCACCTCTTCGACATATCAGGTACGTACCCTAATTTCGAGGATGAAATTTCATAAGAAGGGGCGGTTGTATGACCCCAACTTTTTTTTTGAATAAAGAATAATTTTTCTCGAAATATATTTTTGAATATTATGGTGTTGATATGATATAATGTTATAATTGTGGGTAATATTTGGAAAATTTTGCAAAGTAAGCAAGTTGATATAAAATATTCGCTGTGTCAGTTAATATTCATTGGTCGGGGAATATTTGTTTTAACAGGGAATATTCGTACGACATCACAATCATTGGTGGACCCCGCAACGAAAGTATTGTCGTAGTTAGAAAACGACAAAAATATCTCTTTATAAAAATAACAACGGAAGTTTTATCGTTAAACTGTTGAACTACCCGGTAGTAAAAATACAGTAATACGCGTGGTTGCATAATAGCACACGGTATTGATTATTGATGCTTACGTGAGAAGTCACTTAGTTATACTCAATTATTGCTACAGTAATTGTTGCATAGTATATCATGTTATTTGATTAAATTATTGTCACATTATCATCTGCATAATATTTTATATTATTAAATCAATAATCAAGACAACAAAGTTATTCATATTATTATTCGCAATATTGACAATGTCTAGAAGTTCTGTCAAGGAGAGGTTTGGTTACCTAATTGTGCACCAATAAGGAGAAATTCTTATCGGAAAGCCCCCTCTGTGACGCCCCCAAAACATGTATACATCACCCATCTTGAGTCGCCAAATACATGGTACAAAATTCAAATACAACTTAATTATGCAACAGTCGTGTAAAATACGACAAAACATAATCTAAGAGTTTTAATAAGAATATTGTCATCTAGACAATATCCACACTCAATGGAGTCCTCATTACATTTATTGTCACACTATTTAACAGAATAGTGAGGAATACTAATGCTATCATCTGGACCGTCACTCCGTTCCCCAACTAGTCCCGGCTACGTTCTCATTTCCTGAAGAGAACAATGAAAGAAAGGGTGAACTCAACTAGCCCAGTAAGAAATATTATAACTAAGATAATGCAGAATAAATTATCATTAGCCTTCAGCAGTATAACAACTGATAGAATACAATAGACAACAAGTTTTAGATCAACAACTGCAGCGGGATAAGCAATCCATTAGAAGAGTCAAGTAGAGAATAAAATCTATTATCTTCTATGATTTAAAAAGTTTTTCATCAACTTTCTCGCTGAGGCTCAGCTAAATAAATAAAATCGAATATCCCTGCACCACGACCAAGGATATTCATGTAATCATCAATGGTCATGATTATACCGAATAATCCCTGGTCATAATCATACCAACAACTGTCCATCAAAGAACTACAGGCCAATGAGGACTTTTACCACATCATTCGTTACATTACGGTCATGATTATACCGAATAATCTTTGGTCATAATCATACCAAGTCCATCTATGCACGTAAGCCAAAGATGACTTTAATCACAATATAAGCATGAGGATGATGACAATGACATAATAATTCAATAAAACATGTTCAAGGATAAATTTTAAAGATTTATAATTTAATTTATCCAGAAATCAATAACATCCAAATTGTCAACATGATACTTCTTTGTAGAGTAAAATTCAAGAATAATATTTATGTACCAAAAATAATTTGGACAGAAAAGAAATATATATATTTTTGGGTGAATAGTACCCCGTGAATAGTACTTCAGGAATAGTACCCCGTGAATAGTACCCCAACACGAAAAGTGTCTCGAATACCCGAGTGAATGACACTAGAGTGAATAGTAACTCGTGAATAGTACTTCGGCACGAAAAGTGCCCCAAATACCCGAGTGAATAATACTAGAGTGAATAGTAACCGGGTGAATAGTAACCCATGAATAGTAACTCGTAAAAGAAAAATACCAAAGAAAATGATATTCCATGATGAGTACAAAAGAAATGATATCTCATACGAGAATAATAGAATATACGAAGCTGCAAATGGATTTTCACCCGCCATGTGGTAATCCACATAGACAGATTATTTCCACAATTTAATAAAGAATGAATATGAAAGATCATTCACCATGCATGCGGTAATCCACATTGCACAAAGTTATTCCAATGTAATAATAAAGAATGGAATAATGAAGAATTCACTAGGAATGCGATAGACCAGCACAAACAAAGTTATTCCAATGTAATAATAAATAATGGAACCCGGTCATGCGTAATACGTGATGCACAAGATATTCCAAATGAATAATAAAGAATGGAACCAGTCATGTGTAATCCGATGCACGAGGATATTCCAAATGAATAATAAAGAATGGAATAACAATGAATTCACCATGCATGTGATAGACCACACGCAGAAAAGTTATTCCAAATGTAATAATAAAGAATGGAATAATGAAGAATTTCACCATGTATGCGGTACTTCGCATAGAAAGGTTATTCCAATAGAATAATAAAGAATGGAATAACAACCCTTACGAGTATTGAAAGAAAATAACTCTCTTCATGAATACGAAAGAATAATACCCCTTACCTTAGAAAAAACTGGATACTTGAATAGTGAGGTAGCAGACTTCTCTTCTTCTTTCTCTCTATAATTTCTCTCAATAATAATTGCTCTATAGCTTTAGTGAATTGGTGAGAAATGAAGGAAGAATGAGCTTCTATTTATAGAAAAATATAGTTTCGATAATTACACATTTGGGGCTCGAAATATTATAGTATAATACCTTCCTCTTTTCCTTCATTTTTAATTTAGTCCTGCAAGTATTATCAAACTTGCACCACTTCCCCTAATAGTAAATCATGTGAATCAATAGTAAATCATGTGACTTAATAGTTCTAGATATGTGAAAATACGAATTACAGTATAATACCTCCATTTATACCTCCATTTTTAACTTAGTCATGCAAGTATTATCAATCTTGCACCAACTCCCCTAATAGTAAATGAGTGTGAATCAATAGTACACACATGTGAACAAATAGTTATAATCATGTGAATCAATAGCAATTAATTGCGCATTTATCCGGTTAATTACCCGATTAGTCAATATAACCTCCAGACATTAATTATTATCGAAATAAATGTCGATTTTCACTAACACTAATAATTCCAACACAATGGAACTATCAATTTCATCTTTAATCAACACAAACTTATTCATCATTAATATTATAATTCACAATATTTAACAATCAGGTCGTTCCCAGGAAAGAGGGGGCTTTTCAATAAGGATTTTTCCTTATTGGCGCGCAATTAGATGACTAAACCTCTCCTTGACAGAACTTCTAGATATTGTAAATATTGAAATTTAATAATATGAATAACTTTGTCGTCTCAATTATTGGTTTAATAATATAACATATTATACAGATGATACTGTGACAATAATTGAATCAATAATATGAGAGATATGATGCAATAATTACTATAGCAATAATTGAGTATAACTGAGTGACTTCTCACGTAAGCATCAATAATCAATATAGTGTGTGCTACTATGCAACCACGCCAGACATATTCATTTACTTTACTACCGGGTAGTTTAATAGTTTTAATGGTAACACTTCATAGTTATTTTTATAAAAAGATAATTACGTCATTTTTAACTACGATGATAATACTTACATTGTGGGGTCCACCAATGATTGTCTTGTCGCATTTAATATTTCTGTTAAAACGAATATTCCCCAACCAATCGAATATTATATAACAACTTGCTTACTTTGCACAATTTGTAAATATTACCCACAACTATAACATTTTATCAAATCCACACCATAATATTCAAAAAAAAATATTTTGAGAAATTTAAATCTTTATTCATAAAATCTAGGGTCTCACACCCTCTTTCCTGGGAACGACCTGGTTGTTAAATATTGTGAGTTATAATATTGATGATGAATAATTGTTGAAGTATTAAGAATGTGTTTATTGAAGATAAGTGAATTACAAAAGTTAGAGGGGAATAATGCAAACTTGGAAAACTTTAGGGGTACTAAAGTGTAATAAGTTAAATCAATCTAGACCATTGGTGGTGGTTTTAATAGTAAATCAATCTGGACCATTGATGGTGGTTTTAATAGTAAATCAATCTAGACCATTGATGGTGGTTTTAATAGTAAATCAATCTGGACCATTGATGGTGTTTTTAAAAGTAAATCAATCTGGACCGTCGGTGGTGGTTTTAAAAGTAAATCAATCTGGACCGTCGGTGGTGGTTTTAAAAGTAAATCAATCTGGGCCATCGGTTGTGGTTTTAATAGTAATTAATATGGACCGTCCGTTCTAATAGTGAATCAATCTGGATCGTTCGTGAATTAGTTACTATTTAGTCCATTCTCCTATAAATAGAAGCTTAATTCTTTTTTCATTCTCACCAATTCACTAAGACTCACAAGAGAAGCTATAGAGAGAGAAACTATAGAGAGGAAGAAGAAGAGTATTCTGCTACTTCACTATTGCAGTATCCAGTCTTCTACTATGGTAAGGGATGTTATTTTCGTATAGTAAGGGATGTTATTTTCATTTGGTATGGGATATTATTTTTTGTATTCGTAAGGGGTATTATTTCTTTCGTATTCATAAGGAATACTATTTTTCATATTCATCCTTTAGTATGTCGGAATAACCTGTCTACAAGGATTACGCATCTTAGTATGCGGTAAAAATCCATTTTGAGCCAGTATGTTAATTCTTTTCGTATTTTTAAATCTAAACTTACTATGGTAAGTATTACTTTTATAATCCTTGAAATTAGTGGAATATCCTTGAGTTTTGCGCTTCATCCAGTATCATTTTATTGGGATATTGATATGAATTTTTTTATTAAATATCAATATTTTCACCCGAAGTACTATTTACAGGGTACTATTCACGGGTTACTATTCACTATAATATTATTCACTCGGGTATTCGAGGCACTTTTCATGTCGGAGTACTATTCATGAGTTACTATTCATGGGTTACTATTCACTCGATTACTATTCACTCAAATATTGTTCACTCGGGTATTTGGAGAACTTTTTATGTCGGGTTACTATTCACGGGGTACTATTTCCAAAGTACTATTCACCAAAAAATTTATTTCTTTTCTGTCCAAATTATTTTTGATACATGGATATTATTCTTGAATTTTACACCACAAAGCAGTATCATGTTGAAAATTTGGACATTATTGAATTCTGAATAAATTAAATTATAAATCTTTAAAAATTTATCCTTTGCTTTCTTTTAATTGAATTCTTATATCATTGTCATCATCCTCGTGCTTATATTATGATGAAAGTCATCTTTGGCTTACGTGCATAGATGGACTGTTGATTGGTATGATTATGACCAGGGATAATTCGGTATAGTCATGACCATTGATGATTACACGAATATTCTTGGCCCGTAGTGCAAAAATAATTTGTGGACGTGATACTAATGAATAACCTTGGCCCGTAGTGCAGGGATGATTCGATGATGTGATTTATTTATTAAGCTGAGTCCTAGCGATAAAGTTAATGATAAACTTTTTAAATCATAAAATATAGTAGATATCATGCTCTACTTGACTCTTCTAATGGATTGCTTGTTCCGCTGCAGTTAAACTTGTTGTCTATTATATTCTATCAGTTTAACATTGTTGAAGGTTAATGATAACTTATTCTGCATTATCTTAGTCATAATATTTCTTATTGGGCTAGTTAAGCTCACCCTTTTACTTCCATTGTTCTCTTCAGGAAATGAGAACGTAGCCGAAACTAGTCGGGAAACGGAGTGATGGCCCGAGATGGTGTTATAGTAGTCCTCACTATTCTATAAAATAGTGTGCCAATAAATGTAATGAGGACTCCATTTGAGTTTGGGTATTGTCTAGAAGACAATATTCGTGTAAAAACTCTCAGCTCATGTTGTATAATTAAGTTTGTATTTATATTCTGTACCATGTATTTGGCGATCCAAGATGAGTGATGTATACCTATTTTGGGGGCGTCATAGTACTTGCCTTTACCAGACGTCAAACCACTTGTCATTTCATATTACAAGATTCGAACCACTTGTCGTTTCATATTATAGGCGTTGAACCACTTGTGGTTTCATATTATAGGCGTCGAACCACTTGTCGTTTCACATTATAGGCGTCGAACCACTTGTGATTTCACATTACAGGCATCAAACCACTTGTTGTTTCTTATTACAGGCGTCAAACCACTTTTCTTTTCACATCACCAGTCGTCAAGCCACTTGCCTCTTCCCATTGCAAGGGCTAAGCTAGAAATCTTCTATAAATAGAAGCTTATTTCTTCTTTCATTCTCACCAATTCACTACGACTCACAAGAGAATTCTATAGAGAGAGAATTAGATAGAAAGAAGAAGAGTATTCTGTTACTACACTATTGCAGTATCCAATCTCCTACTAAGGTAAGGGTTATTATTTCTTTCGTATTCGTAAGAGATATTATTTTTGTTCAGTATTCATATGAAATAATATTTTCTTCCATACTCTGTAGTATGTAAGTAATATTATTTCGTTTCAGATTTTGAATTCTACACTCTTTTTATTAAAGTTTTGGCTTCTATACTCCATGAAATTATTAGAATATCCATGGTATTTGCACTTCATCCAGTATCTTCTCATGGAAATATTATTCTGAGCATTTTTGATAAGTTTTAACTTTTTCATACCAGAGTACTTTTCATGGGGTAGTATTCCCAAAGTACTATTCACTCAGTTACTATTCACCCGGGGTACTATTCATGATAAAAAATTTGATTTTTTTTCGGTCCAAATCATTTTTAATACAATATTATTCTTGAATTTTACTCCACAAAGCAGTATCATGTTGACAATTTGGACATTATTGAATTCTGGATAAATTAAATTATAAGTCTTTAAAAATTTATCTTTTGCTTTCTTTTAATTGAATTCTTATATCATTGTCATCATCCTCATGCTTATATTGTTATAAAAGTCATCTTTGGCCCGTAGTGCATAGATGGACTTGGTATGATTATGACCAGGGATTATTCGGTATAATCATGACCGTAATGTTACAAATGATGTGGTAAAAGTCCTCATCGGTAAGATCTTGCATTGATGGGATGATTGTTGGCATGATCATGACCATTGATGAAAACACGAATATCCTTGGCCCGTAGTGCATGGATAATTTATGGTCGTGATAATAATGAATATCCTTGGCCGTAGTGCAGGGGTGATTCGATGATGTGGATTATTTATTAAGTTGAGTCTCAGCGATAAAATTGATGATAAATTCTTTTAAATTATAGAAGATAGTAGATATCATGCTCTACTTGACTCTTCTAATGGATTGCTTGTTCCACTGTAGTTAAACTTGATGTCTATCGTATTTTATCAGTTTAACACTATTGAAGGCTAAGGATAATTTATTCTGCATTATCTTATTCATAATATTTCTTACTGAGCTAGTTGAGCTCACCCTTTATTTTCATTGTTCTCTTCAGAAAATGAGAATATAGCTGGGACTAGTCGGGGAACGGAGTGACGGTCCAGATGTTTGCATTAGTAGTCCTCACTATTCTATGAAATAGTGTGATAATAAATGTATTGAGGACTTATTTTGAGTTTGAATACTGTCTAGAAGACAATATTTATATTAAAACTCACAGCTCATGTTGTATATTTAAGTTTGTATTTGTATTCTGTACCAAGTATTTGGCGACTCAGAATGGGTGATGTATACCTATTTTGGGGGCGTCACAGATGTGCTCTTTAGGGTAGCTTTGGATTTTGTATTTTCTTAACCAAATCTCTTTAAAAGTTCTTTTTGTCATCCCAATGATGAGGTCTTTAAAGCTTAGGTTAGGAGGATGATATTTCACTGTTCTGGTGGTTCTTGGAAGTAACATTTAACATTTTCTCTTCTCGTCTACGATCTGGTATATAAATTTTCGTTTCTGAAAATTCATCTGAATTATCTTCTAAAGTAGATGGTTCAAGCTGTCTGGATTTAGGTATCTGCATGTCTGAGTTTTCTACTAAAATAAACATGTTAGGTTGTCTGTTTTCCTGAATCGCCTAATTGTTCTACTAAAGCAGACGGCTTAAGCTGTCTATATTTAGCTTTTTGAGTTCCATGATTCAAAGTGTACTTTCCTGTAGAAACCTTATTCTCTTCCTTTGACAGATTATGTGTAAGACCCCAACTTTTATGAATAAAGATGAATTTTCTATAAATATCATTTTTGAATATTATGGAGTGAATTTAATATAATGTTATAGTTGTGGGTAATATTTATAAATTTTGCAAAGTACGCAAGTTGTTATATTATATTCGATTGGTCAGGAAATATTCATTTTAACTGGGAATATTCGTACGACGGCACAATCATTGGTGGACCCCACAACAAAATTATTGTCGGATTGAGAAAACGATAAAAATATCTTTATATAAATAACGGCGTAGTTATTACTGAATTAACATCTTTGTTGAAATAAGCGGTGGTTAAAATACGAGAATCTGGCGTTGTTACAAGAGCACCCAATATTGCACAGTATTTTCGAATTATTGATTCTTACGTAAGAAGACACTACTTACTAATTGTTACAGTAATTATTGTTCAATATTTTATTTTATTGATTCAATAATTGCTGCGTTGATATTTTATATTATTGTTGTTTCAATAATTGTCACTGCACAGTATTTTCCATTATCAAATCATTAATTCATATTATTTGAATAATATTATTAGATAACATTATTGACAATGTCTCGAAAGTTCTGTCAAGGAGAGGCTTGGTCACCTAATTGCGCGCTAGTAAGGAGAAATCCTTATCGAAAAGCCCCCACTTTCCTGGGAACGGCCTGGTTGTCATTATTGTGATTCTGTAATATTATTTGTGAATAATTAATTATTGATTTATATGATAAGAAGATATTTATTTTATGCGGACATAAATGATGGATAGGAAAATATTTATTTTATGCGGTTATAAATGAAGGAATTAATGTTGAGGTGTTTTATCAGTATTTTGTGGGATTGACGATATTAAAAAAATCAAATCGGTGTTCTTAAAGCTCTATTGCGTGAGGTATAATTTTGATCCGACCGTTGGATCGTTGTGATTTTTGGATATGTTAAACATATATAAGTTGAGTATATGTCCACAAATTTTGAACCGTTAAAAATTAACGTATGATTTGTTATGAATTTTAAGAGGTGTTGAAAATTGTCTGTTTATGGAATTCGGATATTTTTTGTTTGGAATTTGGAAAAACTTTCTTCTGCAAAGTTGTAGAGAGTTTGAATTCGTATGGATGGACATAAAATTCGTATTTTTCTGATAAAAGGGCTATTTATTATGAATTAGTGAAGTTTCAGAAATTAAATATTTTTATTTAAAAATATGGTGGGCCCCACTTTTGGTTGTTAGGAAAGGTGGCTGATTTTTAGTGGGCCCCACTTGTGGTGGCTGAAATTTTTTCAAAGAAGTGTGCGTGGAAAAAAAATAATATTATTTTATTATTTAGTCTCCTATGGCATTCTAGCATTTTCCTATAAATAGGCGCTTAAGTTAGAATTGAAAAACACACCAGAATCAGAGAATTCTTCTTCTATAATATTGAGCGTATTTCTTTAGAGTTTTAGAAAGCTTTGAGCGTAGAAAATAGTAAAAGTTTTCTTCAAGAATATCCCTGCTATACCAGTTGGAATACTCTTCTTTTCAAGGTAAGGGATGTTATTTTTGCTCAATATTCACTTGAAATAATATTTTCTTCCATACTCTGTAGTATGTAAGTAATATTATTTTGTTTCAGATTTCGAATTCTATACTCGTTTTGTTAAAATTTTGGCTTCTATATTCCATGGAAATAGTATAATATCCTTGATATTTGCGCTTCATCCAGTATCTTTTCATGGAAATATTATTCTGAGCATTCTTGATAAGTTTTAACTTTTTTATGCCGGAGTACTATTCACGGAGTTACTATTCCCGAAGTACTATTCACAGGGGTACTATTCACCCGAGGTACTATTCATGATAAAAATTAATTCGTTTTTGGTCCAAATTATTTTTGGTACAATATTATTCTTGAATTTTACTCCACAATGCAGTATCATGTTGATAATTTGGACGTTATTGATTTCTGGATAAATTAAATTATAAATCTTTAAAAATTTATTCTTGAGCTTGTTTTATTGAATTCTTATATCATTGTCATCATCCTCATGTTTATATTCTGTTGAAAGTCATCTGTGGCCTGTAGTGCATAGATAGACTTGGTATGATTATAACCAGGGATTATTCAGTATAATCATGACCATAATGTTACAAATGATGTGGTAAAATTCCTCATTGGCCCGTAGTGCATTGATGGACAGTTGTTGGCATGATCATGACCATTGATGAATACACGAATATCCTTGACCCGTAGTGCATTGATAATTTGTGGTCGTGATACTAAAGAATATCCTTGGCCGTAGTGCAGGGGTGATTCGATGATGTGGATTATTTATTAAGCTGAGTCTCAGCTATAAAAGTAATGAAAAACCTTTTAAATCATAGAAGATAGTAGATTTTATGCTCTACTTGACTCTTCTAATGTATTACTTGTTCCGCTGCAGTTAAACTTGATGTTTGTTATATTTTATCAATTTAACACTGTTGGAGGCTAACATTAAATTATTCTGTATTATCTTAGTCATAATATTTCTTACTGGGCTAGTTGAGCTCACCCTTTTGCTTTCATTGTCCTCTTCAGGAAATGAGAACGTAGCCGAGACTAGTCGGGGAACGGAGTGATGGTCCAGATGATAGCATTAGTAGTACTCACTATTCTATGAAATAGTGTGATAATAAATGTTTTGAGGACTCCATTTAAGTTGAATACTGTCTAGAAGACAATATTCGTATTAAAACTCTTAGTTTATGTTTTGTCGTATTTTACACGACAGTTGTATTATTAAGTTGTATTTGAATTTTGTACCACATATTTGGTGACTCAAGATGGGTGATGTATACCTATTTTGGGGGCGTCATAGTTGGTATCAAAGCTTAGGGATATGATCCTTGGCTGAGATGTAAGACAAGAACTAGGAGGGGAGAGACGGGGAATTCCTTCGCTAGTATGACCTACCTAAGTTTATTTGCTATTTAATTGGTCAGTCAGAGTATATGGATAATATGTGACATGTCAATTAACCCTTGTTTTGTGGCAGTATTTGAAAATGACATCTGAGAATGTTGAGAATAGCAATGGAGCACAGGTGACCGTTGAGTCTCCATAGATCAACAATCAGGATAATGTGAATTAGGAAGGCAACAATCCTCATGCAAACAACAACACTGACCAAATGATGAACGATAGAATGTTCAGAGGCTTTTTGTAATTCATGCAATATCAGGCAAGAGAGACTCTCGTCCAAATACAATGTGGAAACACCGGCAACTCTCTGACGATCCATCGCTAAGCAGTTCAAGGACACAGGACCACCGGAGTTTTTGGAGAGCCAAAACCACTTAAGGCAAGAGACGTGGATAAAGGAGATCAACAAGATATTTGATGTCTTGGGATGCTCCGAGGAGCAAAATGTTCCCTTTGCCACCCTCATATTGCGAGCAGAGGCAGATTACTGGTGGGAATCAGAAAGCGACTCAACTCCGCCAGATGAAGATGTCTTGGGAGAAGTTCCAAGAACTGTTCAACGACAAGTACTTTCCCAAAAGTATTCATCACATGAAAGAGGTAGAGTTCATTAAACTGGAGCAAAACAACATAACCATGTCATAGTACGAAGCCAAGTTTGCCAAGTTGTCCCAGTTTGCGTCCCATTTGGTTGATAATGAAGAGAGAATGACGCGAATGTTTCTAAGAGGTTTGAAACCCGAGATACGTCAATACCTTATCTCTCATAAACTGTGTTTGTATTCAAATATTGTGAATAGGGCTCAGTTATTGGAGCGCGATAATGAGTCAACCCAACCAAGAGAGAAGCAACCAAAGAAAATGATAATACCGAGTGGTAACTTGATCGTGAGCGGTGACAAAAAGTGTGGAGGGAATCAACAGGCCAGAAATTGTAACCACTTCGGTGGTAATCATGGCCAAGACAATAAGAGTGGACATTTCAAGAAGAGGAGATTCAACAATGATGGAAAGACGTCAGCACCAGCACCCATTGTTAAGGAAGGAGAACAGCCACCTATCATATGCTTCAAATGCGGAGGGGAGGGACACATCAGTCCAAACCGCGCAATGCAGTCCAAAGCGTGTTATAATTGTGGAAGAGAAGGTCACCTAGCCAATTTTGTCATGCACCAAAGACAAGTCCAGCTGGGATGGAGGCACCAAAGGCCATCCCAGAAAAGTCAAAGCCGGTAGTTTAAGGGAGAGCGTTTGTCGTAACCTCCAAGAAAGCAAGGAACCCAAACGAGGTCATCACGGGTAAACTTATCATAAACTCTAGCGAAGTCTATACCTTATTTGATATCGGTTCTACCCATTCTTTTATTTCTCCGACTTGCGCTCAACGTTTAAATTTGACTCCAGAGAAATTAGACTTTGACTTATCTGTTGAAACTCCGTTGGGAGAAACCTCCATTACATCCACTGTTTATAAGTCTTGTTTGGTTCAAATCGGTACCCTCGCATTACCTGTCGATATTATTTCATTAAAAATACTTGCATTTGACGTAATTCTAGGGATTGATTGGTTAACTACTCATCATGCAAAAATTGATTATTTTCGTAAGGTTGTTAGCTTTAATTTTCCTAACCAACCTATTATGCGAATTCAAGCAACCAAACCATTAATATCAATCACTGTCATCTCAAGCCATAAAGCTATTCGTTTATTGAAAAACGGATGTCAAGCTTTCTTAGCTCATGTCATGGATTTAAACAAAAATACGTCAGTTTTGAATGATATTTCTATTGTTAATAAATTTCCTGACGTATTCCCTGAAGAACTTCCTGGCCTATCCCCAGAGCGTGAAATTGAATTTTGTATCGACCTTGAACCCGGCACAAAACCCATTTCCAAAGCCCTATATCGAATGGCTCCTATTGAACTTCAGGAGTTAAAGACCCAATTGCAGGAATTATTAGACATCGGTTTCATTCATCCTAGTACGTCTCCTTGGGGTGCTCCTTTTCTATTCGTGAAGAAGAAAGATGGGAGTATGCGACTTTGTATTCATTATCGGGAGTTGAATCATGTCACCATCAAAAATAGGTACCCAATGCCACGTATTAATGACTGTTTGACCCGCAAGTAAGGCGCCAAATTCTTTTCAAAGATCGATCTTCATTAGGATATCATCGAGTTAAAGATTAGAATCGATGACATTCCAAAAGACTTTTCGAGAACTCCGATGCAGGCATTATAAATTCCTAGTCATGTCTTTTGGATTGACTAATGCTCCCGCCGCCTTCATGGATATGATGAACCAAGTATTCAAGGAATATTTGGATCACTTTGTGGTAAATCTTTATTGATGACATCCTCATATATTCCAAAAGTCGTGAAGATCATGAGCAACACTTGAGGTCGATACTCCAAAAGCTTCGTGAAAATAAGCTTTATGCCAAGTTGAAGAAATGCGAGTTCGGCTTGAGGAAGTAGCATTCCTTGGGCACGTAGTATCAAGTCATGGAATATCCGTTGACCCAAAGAAAGATTGAAGCTATTCAAAGTGGGAGCAACCTAAATCGAAGAATAGAAGCACGTAGCTTTCTCGGCTTAGCTGGTTATTATCGGAGATTCGTAGAAGGGTTTTCTTGAATCGCTACTCTATTAACTCAGCTGACTCGAAAAGATACAAAATTCGATTGGAGCGTGGAATGTGAGAAGAGTTTTCAAGAACTCAAGAGGAGACTCATTTCAGCACCTGTTCTAACAATACCATCTGGCTCGGCGGGATTTGTCATCTACAGTGATGCTTCGGGCAAAGGGTTAGGATGTGTTCTCATGTAACATGGGAAAGTCATAGCCTATGCCCCTCGGCAACTCAAAGAATATGAGAGGAATTATCCTACTCATGATCTAGAGTTGGCAGTTGTTGTCTTCGCACTTAAAATTTGGAGGCATTACTTGTATGGGGAGAAAGTGGAGATCTTTACGGATTATAAAAGCCTCAAATATTTCTTCACCCAAAAGGAACTCAACATGCGGCAACGACATTGGCTTGAACTGTTGAAAGATTATGATCATACCATTAATACCATCCTGGTAAAGTGAACGTAGTAGCTGACGCATTGAGTAGAAGATCATATGCGGGTACGAGTGCGATATTGTCAATGCAAAGGCCCATTTTGTATGACTTGCAAAGGATAAAGATAGAGTTAAAGACTCCAGGGACCCATGTGATGATGGAGAATATACTAGTAGAACAGACTTTAATCAATAAAGTTAAAGTTGCTCAAGCTATAGACCTGGAGCTGATGTGTATGAGGAAGAAAGTGCAAGAAGGTGCTATGCCAGAAGCAAGAATCGATGAAGAAGGAATACTTCGAGTCAACTCCAGACTTTGTGTTCCTAACGACCTTGATTTAAAGTATAAAATCATGATGGAGGCGCACAACACACCGTTTTTAATCCATCCTGGGAGTACCAAAATGTATCATGATCTTCAACATACATTTTGGTGGAGCAATATGAAGAGAGAGATAGCGGATTTATCTCAAGGTGTTTAACTTGTCAACGAGTCAAGGCGGAGCATCAAGTACCAAAAGGTGCATTGCAACCACTTGAAATTCCATAATGGAAGTGGGAGCACATTACCATGGATTTCGTTACTAGTCTTCCCAAGGTTTCTCAAGGCATAGATGCAATTTGGGTCATTATTGATAGATTGACCAAGTCTGGTCATTTCTTACTTATACGAGAAACTTATACACTTGAACGTCTTGCTCGTATGTACATAAACGAGTTTGTAAGATTGCATGGTATGCCAGTATCCATAGTTTCTGATCGAGATCCAAGATTCACTTCAAGATTTTGGGTTAGTTTGCAAAAAGCTATGGGCACGGATTTATGATTTAGTTTGGCTTATCATCCTCAAACGGACGGGCAGTCAGAGAGGACTATTCAAACTCTTGAAGATCTATTAAGACTCTGTGTCATTGACTTCAAGGGAAGTTGGGACAAGTTCTTACAATTGGCGGAGTTTTCCTACAACAACAGTTATCAAGCAATTATTGGCATGGCTCCATTCGAGGCGTTGTATGAAAGAAAGTGTCATTCTCCAATATGCTGGGATGAGGTGGGTGAAGCAACGTTGTATGGACCGGAGTTGGTACGTATGACTACGTAAAAGATTCAAATGATCCGACAATGTATAAAAACCTCACAAGATTGACAAAAGAGTTATGCTGATCTTCATCAAAAGGACGTGGAATTCAATATTGGAGAACATGTGTTGTTACGTGTTGCTCCATGGAAAAGAGTTACGAGATTTAGAAAGAGAGGAAAGCTCAATTCTCGATTCATTGGCCCATTTTTAATCCTCGAATGAGTAGGAACTGTGGCCTATAGACTCGCCTTACCGCTGAGTATGTCTCGTGTTCATAATGTTTTTCACATATCTATGTTATGTAAATATGTGAAAGACCCGAACCACATTATTGAG
The DNA here is from genome assembly GCA_020205605.1 of Panax ginseng. Classification (NCBI taxonomy): domain Eukaryota; kingdom Viridiplantae; phylum Streptophyta; class Magnoliopsida; order Apiales; family Araliaceae; genus Panax; species Panax ginseng. Next base: position 66,180,353 of record CM035132.1, on the reverse strand, counting down.
TTAGATCCAGACGAAATAGCGGAAGATTTAATATATGAAGAGGTTCCTGTTAAAATCTTGGATAAGAAGGAGCATATTTTACGCTCCAAGGTTATACCTCAAGTCAAAGTTTTGTGGAGAAACCACGATGTTGAGGAAATGACCTGGGAGTAAGAATCTAAAATGAAATCAAGGTATCCTTACCTCTTCGACATACCAGGTACGTACCCTAATTTTGAGGGCAAAATTTCATAAGAAGGGGAGGTTGTAAGACCCCAACTTTTATGAATAAAGATGAATTTTCTATAAATATCATTTTTGAATATTATGGAGTGAATTTAATATAATGTTATAGTTGTGGGTAATATTTATAAATTTTTCAATGTACACAAGTTGTTATATTATATTCGATTGGTCAGGGAATATTCATTTTAATAGGGAATATTCGTACGACGGCACAATCATTGGTGGACCCCCACAACGGAATTATTGTCGGATTGAGAAAATAACAAAAATATCTTTTATATAAATAACGATGTAGTTATTACCGTTAACACTGTTGGAATACCTGGTGGTTAAAATACAGTAATACACGTTGTTGTACAGTAGCACACGGTATTGCACAGTATTTTCGAATTATTGATTCTTACATAAGAAGGCACTACTCAATAATTGTTACAGTAATTACTGTTCAATCTTTTATTTTATTGATTCAATAATTGCTGTGTTGATATTTTATATTATTGTTGTTTCAATAATTGTCACTGCACAATATTTCTCATTATCAAATCATTAATTCATATTATTTGAATAATATTATTAGATAGCATTATTGGCAATGTCTAGAGAATTCTGTCAAGGAGAGATTTGGTCACCTAATTGCGCGCCAGTAAGGAGAAATCCTTATTGGAAATCCCCCTCTTTCCTAGGAACGGCCTGGTTGTCATTATTGTGATTCTGTAATATTATTTGTGAATAATTAATTATTGATTTATATGATAAGGAAATATTTATTTTATGTGAACATAAATGATGGATAGGAAAATATTTATTTTATGTGGTTATAAATGAAGGAATTAATGTTGAGGTGTTTTATCAGTATTTTGTCGGATTGGAGGTATTAAAAAAATCAAATCGGTGTTCTTAAAGCTCTATTGCGTGAGTTATAATTTTGATTCGACCGTTGGATCGTTGTGATTTTTGGATATGTTATATATATATAAGTTGAGTATATGTCCACAAATTTTGAACCGTTAAAAATTAACGTATAATTTGTTATGAATTTTAAGAGGTGTTGAAAATTGTCCGTTTATGGAATTCGGATATTTTTTTTTTGGAATTTAGAAAAAATTTCTTCTGCAAAGTTGTAGAAAAATTATATTATTTTATTATTTAGTCTCCTATGGCGTTCTAGCATTTTCCTATAAATAGGCGCTTAAGTTAGAATTGAAAAACACACCAGAATCAGAGAATTCTTCTTCTATAATATTGAGCTTATTTCTTTAGAGTTTTAGAAAGCATTGAACGTAGAAAATAGTGAAAGTTTTCTTCAAGAATATCCCCGCTATACCAGTTGGAATACTCTTCTTTTCAAGGTAAGGGATGTTATTTTTGTTCAATATTCGCTTGAAATAATATTTTCTTTCATACTCTGTAGTATGTAAGTAATATTATTTCGTTTCAGATTTCGAATTCTATACTTGTTTTGTTAAAATTTTGGCTTCTATATTCCATGGAAATAGTAGAATATCCTTGATATTTGCGCTTCATCCAATATCTTTTCATGAAAATATTATTTTGAGCATTCTTGATAAGTTTTAACTTTTTCATGCCGGAGTACTATTCACGGGGCTACTATTCCCGAAGTACTATTCACGGGGTACTATTCACTCAAGTACTATTCACCCGAGGTACTATTCATGATAAAAATTGATTCATTTTCTGTCCAAATTATTTTTGGTACAATATTATTCTTGAATTTTACTCCACAATGCAGTATCATGTTGACAATTTGGACGTTATTGATTTCTGGATAAATTAAATTATAAATCTTTAAAAATTTATCCTTGAACTTGTTTTATTGAATTCTTATATCATTGTCATCATCCTCATGTTTATATTCTGTTGAAAGTCATCTGTGGCCTGTAGTGCATAGATGGACTTGGTATGATTATGACCAGGGATTATTCGGTATACTCATGACCGTAATGTTACAAATGATGTGGTAAAAGTCCTCATTGGCCCGTAGTGCATTGATGGACAGTTGTTGGCATGATCATGACCATTGATGAATACACGAATATCTTTGGCCCGTAGTGCATGGATAATTTATGGTCATGATACTAAAGAATATCCTTGGCCGTATTGCAGGGGTGATTCGATGATGTGAATTATTTATTAAGCTGAGTCTCAACGATAAAAGTAATGAAAAACCTTTTAAATCATAGAAGATAGTAGATTTTATGCTCTACTTGACTCTTCTAATGGATTGCTTGTTCCACTGCAGTTAAACTTGATGTTTGTTATATTTTATCAGTTTAACACTGTTGAAGGCTAATGATAAATTATTCTGTATTATCTTAGTCATAATATTTCTTACTGGGCTAGTTGAGCTCACCCTTTTGTTTTCATTGTCCTCTTTAGGAAATGAGAACGTAGCCGGGACTAGTCGGGGAACGGAGTGACGGTCCAAATGATAACATTAGTAGTCCTCACTATTCTATGAAATAGTGTGATAATAAATGTGTTGAGGACTCCATTTGAGTTGAATACTGTCTAGAAGACAATAATCGTATTAAAACTCTCAGTTTATATTTTGTCGTATTTTACACGATAGTTGTATTATTAAGTTGTATTTGAATTTTGTACCACGTATTTGGCGACTCAAGATGGGTGATGTATACCTATTTTGGGGGCGTCACATTATGGTTAAGTTTATCAAAAATAATATTCACCTATTCTTTGTCAAGTTTATCATTTGTATTAAATAAGGAGCATTTAGCACAATAAAAACTTTAGAATAAATAATATTATGAACCCTTGTGTTACAAAATCCATATGTCTAATTAAAACTCTATTTAAAAAATAACATGAGGTACTTACAGATTTTGCCAAATTTATAGGTAACTTACTCTCGCAAAGTAAAGTACTATCATTCTCCATTTTGACCTTGAGACATCTACAAAATGAACAAATAGTCTCTACCTTTTTGATACCCAAATTTTTATGGGTCCTTTTGGGTTAGTAGCATATAAATCTTATTTCTTGAGCTAAATTTGTTTTATTCTAATTTATTACAATTATAATCAAAATGACCTTTAAAATCACATTTTTTACAAGTAACAAATGGTGAACAATAAAGTGGTTTATGCATTGGTTTCCTATTAATCATTCTATTATTATTAGTCTTATTTTCCACATTTTTAATAGGATTATACTCAATCCCTTATTTATTAAGACTAGACCTTTGTGCCCCTAACATAACATTTATGTTCTCTTCTCCTTGCACAAATTTAGCAAGATCATTTTTTAAAGATGTTATTTCTGCATTTGTTACATTATCATCATGTTGCACATTCATCGTTTTCCATCATTAAAAGCATCTATGCATGCATCTTTAATTTTTAAATTTTCTTTTAAAACTTCATTTTCATTTTTATGATCATTTTATTCTTTATTTAACTTGTTTGCACGATTATATAAACTTTCATTATAGTTATCTAGATAGTCAATTTTAGTATTTAACTTGGATACTTCACTTGATGAATAATCTTTAACTATTTCTTGTTTTTCTTTAATTAAGTTTCTACTTCTTTCATTAAATCATTTATCCAATTTTTAAAATATGCAGTTTTCTTTTTGAGCTGTTGATTTTCATTTTCTAAAGCATGATAATCAGATATAGATATTGCAAAAGCTTCATGAAAATTCGTTATCTTAAGTTGATCATCGTCTTCTAGTCCTATGAATTAAAGTTGGCCAGATTCTTCTTCTTGTTCTGTTTTGGACTTACTCATTGGAGTTGAGCTACCTTTTTGATTCTTCCTTTGTTTCTTTCTTTGAAGTAGTCTCTCGAGTTTTTTTGAGAGCATTTTAATTTCTTCATCAAAATCTTCGTGATCACTTTCATTGTTGTTCTCGACTTGAAGTGCCAATGTCTTTTTTATTGGTTCTTCGTCTTCTTCATCATGCCTTCTTAACTGATTTTCAAATTCTTCGAGCTCTCCAAATAAAGTGAGAGTTTCCATTGTACTGATTGTTGTTTGAAGAGTTGTAACCTTTGGTGAGAATCGTTTAGGCATGACTCTAAGTATCTTTCTATTTATCTCCCTTTGATCAATTTTTCGTCCGAACATACTTAGAGAGTTCATTAGAGTGAGAAATCTCCCTTGAGCCTCATTAATTGTTTCATCATTTTTTAACTTGAATAGCTCATAGTCTTGCATTAGTATACTTAACTTCACCTCTTTTACTTTGGAAGTACCTTCGTGGCTTGTCAAGATAGTATCCCACATTTCTTTTGTTGTGTTGCACGATAATACTTTATCAATTTTAGCTTGGACCATTCTGCTTAGCAAGGTGTTCATGGCTCTAAAGTTGTAGGAAAACATGTAGCTTTCATTTGCATCCATGTCCATGAGAGTCTTGAGGCTACCATCATCATGTCTAGGAATAACAGGTCCATTTTCAACTACCCACCATTGTCATGGGTCTCTCTTGAGATAAATCTTCATTCTGAATTTCCAAAAGTTGAAGTTCTCGCTTTCGAGCAATAGAGGTGGCCGACTTGTGGATTGACCTTCTTGAAAATTGAGGTGTGCCATGGGATATTTTTCTACGACCTGCAAAGATCAATATTAGTAGAGCCTTGCTTTGATACCAAATGTAATTCTGTAAATAAGCATACCTAGAGGGGGGTGAATAGGTGTACAAACGCACAAGTGATTTACAGTGAACAATTTTTAAAGTTTACAATTGCAGACTATAGTCGGACAGGTAACCCATGTCTGTTTTAGTATATGTTCTTCGTCAGTTATAATTGGACAGGTAAGCCCTGTCTGTTTTAGTATATGTTCTTCGTTAGTTATAATCGGACAGCTAATACCTGTCAGTTTTAGTGTATCTTCAAGAACACGAGTTAGAACTAAATATGCAGAATAAATTGCAGATTAAGAAGGAAACAAAATAGAAATCACACCAAGATTTTTACGTGGTTCAACCTCTATCCTCTAATCTAATGGCCTAATTCACGTCCAATACCAACCAGTATTGGAGATAGTTTTTTTTATTAAAACTTAATATTCAAAAGATTACAGAAAACTCCCTGTACAACGAAGATCGATTCTGACTTGGACACCTTTGCCCCCTTTGCACCTTTGGATGCAACTTCTCTCACCTCTGAGACCTTGATGCTTCTGTTGTACAGACTGAATATTAAATGATCACCCAAGCCAACCTAGACTTATACTCGGTTTACAAAAGATGAATAAAATATTACAAAGAATTTCCAGTTACAAACGATTCAGATAATTATAAATAACAATTGGAATCAAACTTTAGAAGAACTCTTAGGATGTATTCAATAATGATTTTCAGCTTCAAATTCAGTGACTTCTTTTGCTGTGCAGACTGCATATATATAGAATAAGAAAACAACGGCTAGTTCCAATATTGTTAGCATGAATGACTAAGTCTTTGAATAATAAGATAGAGATACCAGCTCTTTGATATTGCTAACTGCTATAAGATAATTCCAAAACAGCATGTCAAAGATATAACAGGCAAAAATTAAGTCAAGAATATTTATCATAAGGTAGATGGACTCCTTTTTCTAACCAACTTGAAAGATAAACCTGTTACCTTAAAGGACTATAGCATATATAAAAAATATTCTCTAACTATATCAGTTTCCTTAAAGGGCTGTAACAGATGACATAGAAAAATCAAATTACTTAACACTCTAATTAAAAAAACTTGTTACACCAATATATATTACTAATATAAAATTTCCAACAATAATAGAATAGAGTTTAAGCTTTATTGGACTAGAAATATATCATGCAATCCTACAGAATTCCTTAATAAAATTTATATGCAAATTCGGTCAAACTAACTATATTATATTCAATAGACCAATATTATATCAACCCAAAATATAATCCATACAATTCATAAAATAACCAACATGTATAAGCATATTGAATCATCATATACTAAACTGGTTATAAATTATTTTCAACAACTCATTTCAAAATCAATTCAACCCATTTAATAACTTATATTCTCTAGCATATTGTCATTATTAAAATTACAAAATATAAAAATCAACAATTATAATTATACTTATTTTAATAATACTAACAATTTAAAATAGGTAGATGATCTTTATGATAATTTTCATGTCTTCTCAAACTATCTAAGTACTAATATGATTTTACTTAAAACTGCATTATTGTAAATATATTTGAATTAAATTAAAAAATAACGTTAGGTAATATGATCTTATTTGGTTATTAATTATAAAATTAAATTTTGTTTCCTTATAAAATTACGTTACTAATTCCAGTTTTTGATTTTATTTAAACTTATATTATTGTATATATATTTGAATAAAATTAACAAATTAATATTATTTTAGTCCTTATAAAATTATATTACTAATTATTGTTTCCATATAAAACTACGTACGTTACTAATTTCAGTTTCTAATTTGAATTGATAAATAATAAAAGTTGACTTCCTATAAAAAAAAGTCAAAGGTCGAACAAAAAAAAACACGATCCAAATTGTCTATTATGCTTATATATTTTAAATAATAATAAAATTTAATATTTAGTAAGATAATCCTCATAAGAAAATTGTTCCTCCTAATATCATACATCTAAGAAATAATAAAATCCTACTTATACATGAAGTTCTAATTATATTTATATTTTAATACTAATAACAAATTCAAGTTAGATAAAATGATCTTTATTAAAAATTATTTTCTTATCAAATTATGTTATTTAAGTAGTAATAAATCTTGCTTAACCTAACATTATATAGTAGGTAAGATGATGTTATGATTGTTAACTAGTCCTTTTTTATAAATTGATCAAATCGAGTGCCAACCGATGCATTATTTGAGTAATAATAAAATCATAATTATACTTGAAATAAAATTACGCTTAGATTTTAAAAATAGTAACAAATTCAATTATTATGGGAAAAAATTACTTTCAAACCGTATTGTCTAAGTAGTAGTAAAATATTACTTATTAATGGTAATAAATTATATTAGGTAAGATGATTTTATGATTATTTTTATTATATTTTTAATAAATATATTATTGAATAGAGTAATTAGTTTTTAACCTTAAATTTTTTATTTCAATAATTGAACAAATTATAGTAATATCTATATAATCTATATACATATATAATAAGATAAAACTAATTTTTTGCTCATTGATCTTTGGTATGAGACAAGAATTTAACTGGTACTAAAACACTTTTTAAAACTTTTCTGATTTTACTTTATTAATTAGCAACTACTAAAACACTTTTAAACCTAAAATTTAACTATAATCAAAACATTATTTACGATCCTGAAATTTTTTAAAGTAACTTATTATTTTATAACAATTTTATTTCTTATAGAAGTCATTTACTAATATTGATTCTCATGAGCCTAAATTAAAACACCTATGGATCATTGTTATTCATATATAATATAATTAGTATTGATTATATATTTAACAATGATATAACATATAGTAACAAATTATTATTGTGACTTCTCCAAAATAGGTATACACAACTCATTCTGAGTCGCCAAATACATGGTACAAAATACAAATACAAACTTAATTATACAACTGTCGTGTAACATAAGCTGAGAGTTTTAACACGAATATTGTCTCGTAGACAATATCCAAACTCAAATGAAGTCCTCATTACAATTATTATCACACTATTTCACAGAATAGTGATAACTACTATAGCAACCATCTGGACCGTCACTCCATTCTCCGACTAGTCTCAGCTATATTTTCATTTCCTGAAGAGAAGAATGAAAGCAAATGGTGAACTCAACTAGCCCAGTAAAGAATATTATGACTAAGATAATGCAGAATAAATTATCGTTAGCCTTCAACAGTGTTAAACTGATAGAATACAATAGACAACAAGTTTAACTGCAGTGGAACAAACAATCAATTAGAAGAGTCAAGTAGAGCATGATATCTATTATCTTCTATGATTTAAAAGTTTATCATCAATATTTTATCTCTGTAACACAGCTCAATAAATAATCCACATCACTGAATTATCCATGCACTACAGGCCAAGGATATTCATTAGTATCACATCCAAGAATTTTTCATGCACTACGGGCCAAAGATATTCGTTATTATCACCAATGGTCATGATCATGTCAACAACTGTCCATCAATACACTATGGGCCAATGAGGACTTTTACCACATCATTTGTAACATTATATGTCATGATTATATCGATACATAATTCTTGGTCATAATCATACCAATCAACAGTCCATCTATGCACTACGGGCCAAAGATGACTTTTATCACAATATAAGCATAAGGATGATGACAATGATATAAGAATTCAATCCGGTGAGATCAAAGATAAATATTAAAGATTTATAATTCAATTTATCCAGAGTTTAAGAATGTCCAAATTGTCAAAATGATAACTGATTTGTGGAGTAAAATTCAAGGATAATATTTATGTATCAAAAATAATTTGGACAGAAAAGAAATCAATTTTTATCGTGAATAGTACCCCGTGAATAGTACTTCGTGAATAGTACTCCGTGAATAGTACCGTATGAACAGTACCATATATATGAATAATGCCGTATGTATGAACAATACCCATGAATAGTACTCCGACATGAAAAGATCAAAATTTAACAAGGATGTCCAGAAAAATATTTCAGTGAAACTATACTAGATGAAGCGCAAATTTCAAGGATATTCTACTAATTTCAAGGAGTATAGAAACAATATTTATCAAAATAAGTGTAGAATTAGGAATATGAAACAAAATAATATTACTTATATACTACAGAGTATGGAAGAAAATCTTATTTCTTACAAATATTGAACAAAAATAATATTCCTTACGAATATTGAACGAAAATAATATTCCTTACGAATATTGAATGAAGATAATATCCCTTATGAATAATAAATAAAAATAATATTCTTTACGAATATTGAACGAAAATAATATTCCTTACGAATACGAGAAATAATATCTCTTATGAATATGAAATAAATAATATCCCTTACGAATATTGAACAAAAATAATATTCCTAATAAATATTGAACGAAGATAATATCCCTTAGGGATATTGAACGAAAATAATATTCATTACGAATATTGAACGAAAATAATATTTCTTATGAATACGAAAAATAATATCTCTTACGAATATGAAAGAAATAAACCCCTTACGAATATAATATTGAACGAAAAAATAATATTCCTCACGAATATTGAACGAAGATAATATCCTTTACGGATATTGAACGAAAATAATATTTATTATGAATATTGAACGAAAATAATATTCCTTATGAATACGACAAATAATATCTCTTACGAATATGAAATAAATAATATCCCTTACCTTAAAAGGAGAGTATTTCCGAATGGTATGACGGGGATATTCTTGAAGAAAACTTATACTATTTTCTACACTCAAAACTTTCTTAAACTCAAAAGAAATACGCTCAATATTATAGAAGAAGAATTCTCTGATTCTGGTGTGATTTTCATTTCTAAATTAAGCATCCTACTTATAGGAGAGTGACTTGGTACTATTTGAAAAGAAAAATCACAGACTGCACAGAACGAATTCACAGGCGAATTCGTTCGACTACAACTTTAAAAATTTGATTTTAATATGCATCACTATACAAACACTATGCAGTACTATGCAACACTATGTTATACTATGCAAATAATAAAATATAATATATTCTATTTTATATAAAAAAACTTATATATATATATATATATATATATATATATATATATATATATATATATATATATATATATTGTGTGTATGCATGCGTGTGTGTGTGCGGTGTGTGTGTGTGTGATATATATATATAAGAAATAAAACAAAATTGAGATAATTTTCTACCGACGATTTTGAAAAATGGGTAAGTGGGGGTCCATATAATAAGCCAAATTTATAATAAATACTTCATAAAAACTCCCTCTATTTATCTAATGCAATTAATAATATGAATAACTTTGTCGTCTTAATTATTGATTTAATAATATAAAATATTGTGCAGATGATACTGTGACAATGATTGAATCAATAATATGAGATACTATGCTTCAATTACCGTGGAAATAATTGAATAAAATTGAGTGACTTCTCACGTAAGTATCAATAATTAAAGATATTGTACAATACCGTGTGCTACTATGCAACCATGCGTATTACTGTACTTTTATCACCGGTATTTCAACAGTTAACGGTAAAAGTTTTGTCGTTATTTTTATAAAAAGGTTATTTCTATCGCTTTCTAAATCCGACAGTAATTCCGTTGTGGGGTCTACCAATGATTGTGTCGTCGTACGAATATTCCCTGATAAAATGAATATTCCCCGACGAAACGAATATTTTATAACAACTTGCTTACTTTACAAAATTTATAAATATTACCCACAGCTATAACATTATATCAAATTCACACCTTATTACTCAAAATGATATTTAGAGAAAATTAAATCTTTATTCATAAAAGTTGGGGTCTTACAACCTTCCCTTCTTATGAAATTTTATCCTCGAAATTGGTGTACATACCTAGTATGCCGAACATGTGGGGATATCTTGTTTTCATTTCAGATTCTAACTCCCAGTTCATTTTCTCAATATTGTGGTTTCTCCATAAAATTTTGACTTGAGGTATAACCTTTGAGCGTAGAATATGTTCCTTCTTATCCAAGATTTTAACAAGTACCTCTTCATACGTTAAATCTTTCGCTATCTCATCTGGTTCTAATTCAATAATGTAGTTCGGGTCTTCCACATATTTGCGTAACATATATATATGAAAAACATTATGAACATGAGACATACTTGGCAGTAAAGCGAGTCTATAGCCCACAGTTCCTATTCGATCGAGGATTTCAAATGGACCAATTAAATCGAGGGTTGAGATTTCCTCTCTTCATCGATTCTTGCTTCTAGAATAACGCATTCTTGCACCCTCTTCTTCATATTCATCAGCTCCGGGTCTGTAGCTTGAGCAACTTTAAATTTATCGATTAAAGTCAGTTCTACTCGTATATTTGTTATCATCACGTGAGTCCTTAGAGTCTTTAACTCTATCTCCATCCTTTGCAAATCATACAAAATGGGTCTTTTGAAAGTAATATGCACACAAGCCAATCATGTTTGATGATAAAGCATATACTTTGTAACAATCTTATTCATTTATTAATAAAAAGTATTAATTTATTAAAGGCTTTTAATTATCTACATGATGCTATTTTATAATATGTGATAAACTCATAGTTTTAAGCAATACTTTTAGAATAATGATGATGATCATTCTAATGAGATCTAAATTCTTAGAAAACTTAAAACTAAAATAGTTTCCAATCGTTGGATTACTAAATTGGGGATTAGTAAATCCGGATAGATTGGTACATACGTTGCTTGCTCATTGGATGAGGATGATTGATCTCATGATCATTTTTGTGGAGACACTAAAGCAAGTATGTAGGTGCTTATTAGAGAATAAGTTCATCGAGCATTGGCTCGCTAAGGAATACCTAATAGAGTTTTACTTGCATGTCAATAGGAATTCCTGTAGTGATAGTAGTACAAGTGATCCTTGGACTTGAGATCATCATAGTATTGTGTGTATGATGAGTTATACTTTGACTTATTCCTTAAGACCCTTAGGGTATATCAAAGGGTATGCTTGGGTATAATAAGTTGTACATGGAGATAATGTATGATCAATAAAGAATCTACCACTTCTAGTAAAAGAAGAGAAATGTCTTATGTGATTCGATAAATGACAACCCAGTAGTCCTTGGCCAAGGCAGAATGAAATTAGAAAGATGTTTCTAATTTGCATTATTTGGGGTTGTGCATTTAAGGATCGAAATACATATAATTAAATAAAATAAGACTTGACAGTAATTCTATGTCTTATATTTAATTGGGACATTGTATGGTGGAAGGATTAAATTGTACGAGAACTATTTAGTCAAAGGTTCTTTGATTAATGTTGAAATCTATATTATCTGAAAAGTCGTTGATCGCTAGGGAGGCTTATCCCTATTGTAGAATAAATATTATTTATTTAAATAAATTAATAGTTTAATTTATTTATTTAAATAAGATTAAAATTGTTCTAATTGATTTATTCTGTGGGTTTAATATGGAGAACCTAAAGGGTCACACCATAAAAGAAAGAATAATTATTTAAGAAGTTAATGGCATAATCGTAATAATATGTTAAGTGTATTTAATTTAATCTATGGTGATAGAATAAATTAAATAGCTTAATATTTATTGTTTAATATTTTAGAAATATTAAATATATATATTAATAAGAGGAGTCTTATTAATATTATTACAATTATTATTATTTTAATTTTTAAAGAGTTGAAAATTAATTTAATATTAGTACTCTCATTTATTCCTAATAAGATTAGGAGGCTAATTAATTAAAGGATTTTAATTAATTAAAATAAAACTCAATTCCTTAATTGTTAAGAAGAGTTGCCCACATCTATAAATAAGAGGAGTCTTATTATGGGTGGGGTGGTTGTTGACTTTTTCACAACATACGCAATTCCAAAAGTTGGAGAGTACGTTCCTTTCTATAGAGATAGAAAAATTAGGGTTTTGCCAAATACCCATCTTCTTGAATCTTTCTTCTTCTTTGGTGGATCACCTCAGGCCAAACACTTGGGTGACTAACGTTGATCAAAGGAAGGAACCAAACCCGGTGGATTCAAGTTGGATGCGAAAGGATTTGGAGGTGAACTTGTACCTGAGGAAGCTCGAATCTTCAAGAGTATGATTCTTGTTATTTATCTTTCCGTTTAATTAATAATTGAGCATAAAGGGTGATCCGGGTATATGGTTTGTAAAATTTTAAAACTCTGATTTTTCATGTTTCCACTTATTTTGTGCAATTTGATTGTGTTCATAAATATTACAAACACAACAGTGGTATCAGAGCCAAACCTTTATGCGAATTATTAATTGTTTTAATTTGATATGTATATTGATATGTGTTTAGAACAATTTAATTGGGCATAATTTGTTGTATAAAATTTTAAAAAAAAAATCACGAAATTGCAATAGTGCGTTTTTTAAAAACAAGCCGCTGATTCGTGGGTTATCAAGGGGTGGTGCCCATGTGCTTTTAACGTGAATCCTATCTTCAAGGTAACAGGATGTTATCAAGGAAGGATTACTTCTTGTATCATTACTAATGTTATATAAGCTTCTAGTACTCTGGATCACGTGATTTCTTATTATACATTATTAGTATTAACGTGATATTCAACTGAAGTGCGGCCAATATTTTTGGAGCTGGAGTCCAAGGCTCCACGCATATAATATATAGTTATATATATTATATATATAACGGTATATATATTTATTTTAATTATTTTATAATTAAAATAAAAGTTTATTTTAATCTTAAAATAAAGAGTTTATTTTAATTTTAAAATTAAATTTCATGCTAACTAATTAGAGTTGAAATTAGATTCCATAATAACTAATTGGAGTTGAAATTGGATTCCATTTTTCCTTGAATAAATGAGTTTATTTAGATATGAAATAAGATTTCATGTTATTCAAAATAAAGGAGTTTATTTTTGAATAGGAAATAGAATCCGTATTTTCTTAAATAAAGGAGTTTATTTAGATATGAAATAAGATTTTATATTATTCAAAATAAAGGAGTTTATTTGTGAATAGAAAAGATAATCCGTGTTTCCATTAATAAAAGTGTTTTTTTCATGGAGTTGGATTCCATAATTAATTAAAATAAAGGAGTTTATTTTGATTAAAGATTTTGATTAAAATAAAATAGTTTATTTTATTCAAAATTGGATAAATTAAAATAAAAGAAGTTTATTTTGATTTAAATTTGGATTAAAATAAAGGAGTTTATTTTGATTCAAAATTAGATTTTATACTAACTAAATTTGTCCATTAAATGATATCAATATATATATTGAATGTTTATTATTCATGAGATGAATGTTATTTATTGATGCATATGGTGATGTGTATGATAATAAATGGGATTGATTATGGACTATTGATTAAATGTGATTGGATTTTATTTTAGTTGGATGCATGAATGTATGAGTTTTATTAAATGGGAATTACATGCACCTCGTCTTCTCTAATTTTTCTTAATGTAAATTCTATCTCCTCCTATGTACTTTCCCTCGATCACGATCAAGGTTTCTATTTATTTTAAATAGTTTTGTAATAGAAATAGTTAGAATTAATTTTTTAAAAATTAGAGATCAAGGAGCAAGGAGCGCGTGAAGACCCGTTTGTAATGGAGCCCGGGTTTAAATGTAATAGTTATATTTAAATAATAATTTTTTCACCCCTAGGGTTTGACCTTTTGGTTCACTTGGTGGCTCTAGTGAACCAAACTAGAATAAAGTTCATAATCAATCCGGGTAGAATATAGTATTCTATACGTGCATGCTTATACTATATATATTATATATTATGCAAACATGCTTCGCATGTTAATTAATATGACGCGTATTTTATATATATATATGTGCATGTGCGCTAAACAAGATGAGACAAATTAATAACAAACCCCTCAAATATTTTATATTAAGTTGTAACGTTCAAAGATATTTGGAATATCGAACGTTAAGCCTAGCATGGTAAAAACAATAGAGTATTAAATATTTAATATGAGTTTGTTGTGCACACACAAGACAAGTATTAAATATTTAAGATGTTGTTTTATCACATTTAATGCTTATAAATAGACTGAACAATGCTATTTTGTTGTGCACACACAAAGACAGTGTTTTTCTTTCGAATGAAGTGCTAGGTATGACTTAACTTAGATCATTTTAGTTCGGATGTGCACACACTTGACCATTATGATCTAAGACGCAAAATACAAGGAGTTACATAGTTGATGTAATTGACAAGAGTTGTCTACCTATTTATTTATATATAGTTTGTTGTGCACACACAAGGTTATATACATTTGAAATGAGATCCTTATTCTCACTAAAGATATCTTTAATTAGATTTTCTTTAACTATATATAAGTGAGGTAATATAGTTGAGAAAATAGTGGGAGATATCAATTTAAAATAAGACCTAATTTATTTTGGTAATTAATAAAAGAATGTATGTTAAAATGTTGTTAATTACAAATTCATTTACAGAATTTTACAATGTCTAAATTACTATCACTGCGAAGCATATTAGTTGTTATTTAACCGAACCGAATTAAATGGATTGGTTAAGGAAATTGAGAATAGTTCTCATGGCTGAAAAGCTATCTTATGTCCTTAATACGCCTATCCCTGCAATAGTTGCAGACAATGCCTCTGAGGAAGAGATTGCTACTTTTAAAAAGTGGCAAAATGATGCACAGTTGGCTCAATGCATCATGCTCGCATCCATGAGTAACGAGCTTTGGCGTCAGCATGAAACTATGGATGCTCTTACTATACTCCTGCATGTCAAGTAGTTGATGGTGAGGAAAGTAGGACTAATAGATATCAAATATCTAAGGAGCTCTTCCAATCTCACTACAATAAATTACACAAAAAATGACGCTAAAATTTGTCACATAAAATTCATTTTTCGTCACTAAAACATTTGGTGACGATTGTTAATCGTCACAGAGACCGTCACCGTATGAGCGTGGTATTACGTTTATTTAACACTATTTGATGTCGTCACTAAATGTTTTAACTTATGGTGACGATCTACACCATTGTCACTATAATTAATTACTTTTAGTAACGTTAATAGCGTCACTATTTGAATGAAACTTTCGTCACTCTATATTATGTTTCGTCATCAAAACTTGGTGCATTTAATGACAAAAATCATTTTTCGTCATTAAATAATATTGTTTTAGTGACGAAAATATGTTACTCTATTTAAATCATCTAATTTTAACGACGACAATATTGTCATATTTATGATTATTCTTTCGTCATGTTATTGTGTTTATCGTCACCAAAAATAAAAAAAATAAATGACAACAGAACAATTCGTCACCTAATAATATATTTAACATGAAAATTATGTCATTGTCATTTCATATTTTAAATAATATTACAAAATAATTTGTCACCAAAGAGCTACTTTTTGGGACACATTTTTCAATGTCATTAACTGAATGCTTATGGTAACGATGCATCTAGTCACAGATAGAGTTATTAATAGTGACAAAATTAGTTGTGACTAACTGAATATATAATAGTAACGATATAGTTTGTCACCAAAGAGTTACTTTCTATGACACATTTTTCTCTGTCACTAATTGAATACCAAAAAAAGAAGAATTTGTTTTGTTCGAATGTCTTTCATTGCTTACAAAGCTTTTAACTAATGAATAAATTCAGTATATGCACCTGAACCTGCTTAGATAAAGAATCATTTCCAGACAGAAAGGCATAAACATTGAACATCCACAAGTAAACTTATATTTCAGTTTTTCCATTTCATAGTAGTCTCGTGTAACATTGATATAACACCCCAATAATATCCGTGAACCATGTACAGAGATACGTGAACGGTGTTCAATGCGGAGACCAAAATGACGAGAAACTTGAAGTGGAATACAAAGGTAGGGCCATGAGCGAGGAAGAACTTTGCAGTTAAGCCTTTGGACACTGAGAAAATAGGATAAGAGAATGGAAATGAACTTTTTGAGTATTATTTCTAACATTATCTCTATTTTCATGAAAATTAAGCGCACATCAGCCCAATAATCATGGAATGCCAAAGGTATAAGGCTTCGTGACGTGAATTCGAGGTTTGGGGGGTGTCAGACTTTGAGTTTCTTACCACTTGCATTAAAAGGCATTTCAAATATGGTCTCTTAGTTAGATGCAACCGCCAACCTGTGATTCTAATATATGGTTCAACCCGGTGATCCACCGTCCCCCGCAGCCTGGAATACCACTTCAAGGAGCTTAGAGTGCGTGCTCAATATCATTGTCCACCAAATTTTTATCTCCCATGATCTACATGAGAACAGAAAAAAAACATAAAGAAAATGAAACTTGATAAAATTAGCAGGAATTACATAATAAGAATTTTAGGCAAAAGGCAACTCACAGATGGAATCACATTCCAAAGACTTTGCTGGTAGTCTGGTTCCTTGCATGTGAGGAAATACATTGTACTTTTGGATATATAGTTGTCCAATGGAACCAAAATATCTAGACAAATAAAATGCATAAGAACGCACTGGTATAAGAAGGTCCAAAGAAACTGCATCTACAAAGAACTACAAGGTATATGTACTATTTTTAAAGTAATTTTTTACCCTATTGTTCTTGCCAAAATTATTCACATCTTCAGACGTGCATTTAACAAAAATTATAGACATTTTCAACGTCTTATTAATTATATTTATCCTACTCTTACATCTGCAACGGATTAATGAGGAAGATTCTCTTTGTCCCAATATAGGAGTCCTTGATCTAGAATATACGTCCATTGGGAGAACTTAAAACTATTAACCATAAATTTAAGATCTACATCAATAGGGGTAAATATCACATAAATAAGTCATTGCTTCTCCAAGACATACATGAGAAATTTATTGCTGGATTTAGATTTTAAATTTCTGATTTTGAAGAAAGAGAGATGCCTGGTAGGTCCTACAAAGTGACTCCAGTAAGTTTCTATAACAATTTTGGGTAAGTTTCTCTTAGAGTGGAAACCCCTTAAGCAGTGTCACCAAACATCATTTGTTTCCTCAAACAAACTTGGAAGATAAAAAAAAGTTCAGAACTCTCACCTGAATGCTACCTAAAAAAGTTAATAAGAAGAAACCCATCAAATAACATGTCATTAACACCATCATCTTCTTCAAACAAATCATTTTATCAATCCTTTCACCCTCATTGGTATGTAGATTCCTTCAATTATTAGAACTTGACGAATAACAAAAAAAATGAGAAAAATGGCTTACCTGTTGAACATCCAGCCCCCTAGCCCAAACATCTGTTGTGATCAGAACCCAAGTTGAGCCATCCCGAAACTCCACCATTATTGCATCTCGCTCCTTTTGAGACATGTCTCCATGCATTGATGAGACTGTAAAGTTATTGTCACACATCTTTCAGGTTAGCCAATCCACATTCATTACGGTAAATAGAGATGTAGAGTTTAATTCCAATGCCCCAGAATTTGAGAAACTAAAACCATAATTTAATCTACAAACTGTTCTCTCCATATGAGAAAATCCGAGAAAATTAACAAAAGATTTGGAATGTTCACCCATTGCTCTATACAATCCTAGAGATTTTAAACTTTATAACGATACCATAAAGTAGTGAGAATGCATTCACATAACCTTCAAGCTACCCAAATGAACCACCATGGAGATTCTCCAAACTAACACACTCAGCTGTTGACTAGTAGAAGATATGCAAACCCATGATTATAAAGCTTACATGGCGTCAAAAGGTTAAATGTCCTAGTTGGACTACATGGGCACACTTTAAACTCCACATATCACTACGTCCAAAACCTATCAACATACGAGGAAAATGGGAGGAATAAAATTAATTTCACAACTTGGGTGCTTCCATTACCAATTTTCTTATTTCCTCGGTCAGTAAAACATCTACCATGATTGTACAAAATGTCCCAGACACTTAGAATTTCATATGGTTAGTGATTTAATTATTTGCATATTCAGATATATTCGACTAAAATTCACATGCCTAAAACATCGATATTATGATGTCTTAACACCAAATTTTTTGCACGCACACTTGACAACAAAGAATATATGTGTATTATAAAGAGAAGAGTACACACTATTCTAAGAAACTTAGATAGAAAATATCCCCAAAACAAGCCTTTAAACTATGCATAGTGTTGATTTGACAATAATGGTGCAACAGATAGCTACAATCGATGCACCAAGTCGCACAGTAAACCAAATTAAACTCAAAAAATTGGTCACATCCGGCGGCGACTCATGTTGAATGCCTTTCCGACCCTACATAAATGTATTATATAAATGTAAAGATACTCAAGCTTTGACAAACTTGACCGCTTCATGAGCTATAAGGCCAATAATTTTTTTTGAAAAAATACTTGATTGTTGATTTCTTACACAAACTAATTGTCTCGTGACATGATAGTTTCCATCTTCTTCTCATATTGAAAAAAAAAAATAAAAATTTGGACCTAAGATAACTAATTTTAAAGATATAATCTGGATGACATGATTTCTTGGCTTACGTTTACTAGAGAAAGAAAGTCCAAAATTAAGAGTCCATCATGCTTAAAACTGCTATCTCAGGTACATTGAAAAACATTTATGGTAAATGAGAACCATAGAATAAAAACCATAGCGGTTGCTGCACCAAGTATACATTTCTCTATTTTATACGAGTACGTTAAAAAGCGTGTTAAAGAATTTTTAATCACAACTTTATGAATGCTTATTTTGCGTTTTTGTTTGATCTGAAATGACTACTTTTCTAAACTCAGATAACAACATAATCACGCAAAACAAATACTTGTTGACAATACATAACCTTGGAACTTACCCTTGTTCTGAGGATCATGCAAGTGGCTTCTCAAAGAACCCTTTTACGCATATTCATAAATTAGGAAGAGTTCATCAACACTAGCAGCATAACCAATCAATTCTACCTTGACAAATTAAGTCAAAAATAGATTTTGAAGCTTTAGAATGTGGAACACAGCAACTATAAGCTTCAATGGCTCATTTGCGAGGCAAATGGCTCATTTGCTTTGGTTGTCTTGGTTGGATCGGATCAGAGCAAAGAAAAAATCTATTGTTGAAAAAACTACTAAAGAAGAAGCGGGTGCAAATAGATTGATATTGGCCTGGACAGATGACCATGATATAACTAGTTATTGCAGAACAAAGTTACCAAGAAAGAATTAGCAAGCCACTGCCTAATAGCATAACCAATCTACTATTAAGTAACCAATTGCTCTAAAAGCTAAAGCTGATAGAGAATGTTACCAACAATTTGCTACATCAACCGCTACTATGCAAGTTCAATACATTTTTTTTTATTGTGAGTGACACATTTATACATATTTGTATGGGATAAAGTACTTACAAACATTCCGCTAGTCAAGTTCAGGATATATCTATATCAGGAGAGTATATGTAATAGAGTTGTTCTTATTCTTATTGTTCAACATTTATCTAAAATATTTACAGATACATTAAAGCCCTCTAGGCTCTGACTATTGCATCAGTATAAATCTTCTAATTAGTCTAACACCAACAAAAACTAGATTGCATGGAGGTTGTTACTGTACTTTTGAACCATGTATAACCTAGACATTTCTTGTTTACTAGTCAAGACCTAGACAGTTGTGTGAGTTTCCTCACCTTGCAAAGAATCCTCACCCACAAGGTATGGTACTTTTTACAAGACTATTCGCCTTAAATAAAGCTCACAAATCCAAATTTTATTTCCAGACTTCCTACTCAACAGTTGTTAGTTCAATAATTCCTTAAGATATGAAAAAATTATGCAATTACAGCTTCCTAACCAATAGTAAATTAGCAAGTATGGGTCCTATGGGAAACCTATAATTAACAATACATTAGCTTAAAAATTGCATGTAATAGAGAAACATAGCAAAAAAGAAGAAGAAAGACATAGGAAAATAACAATGAATGTACTTTCTTTATTTTCAAGAACTTTGTGGACTCCTAATGTCATTCCTAACTATCCCTTTGCGCCAAGCCACAGAGAAAAAAAAATATAGCATGAGATCAAAACATTTTAGAAATCACATCTAGTAAACAAAACAAAACAAAACTATCAGAAGGGGAAAGTTCGAGTATCTTTCTCCCTAGCCATGCACGTCCATTTGAATTTGAATTTGAATGTGAATGTGAATGTGAATGTGAATGCAGGCAATAAGTGCGCAGTACAATAACAAGCTCCAGAGTCATATAGGATAAAAGAGCCACTCAACATATCTCACTAAGTTACAATTTATATGGTAATACTATTACACAAGAAAAAAATATGATATGGGTCTCAAAATTTACCCCTGCTTCTGCGTTGGATGATGCTGATACAAAAGTTGCATCGGCAAACAAATCAACGTCTGATGAAGTGGTATTCATAGTAGGATTTTCTGTGGGAACAGATACAGGCACATCCAAGAGGTCGCCAACTAGACTTTGTCCAAACAGATCCACTTCATGAGAGCTTCCAGCAACTGACTCTGTAAAAAATGAAGGCACGCCAGAAAAGGGGCGGAGGGGAAGGTAAAAACCGTGCTCGATTTCAAATGCAAGAATGCAGAATGGTCAAATCTCTACACAGATAGATAATGTTATATTGTAAAACGAGAAATTATAAGCAAGTCCTGCTGCTGGTACTTCAAACAATAGCAGATTTTTCCTAAAGCAGCTTTCCCACAATACCAAAAAGTTACTTCGTCCACAGTACTTGCATAAGCTCCTCCACCTATAAGCAAGCTAAGGGTGGCGGCTGTCAATAATCTCCTCTAAAGTTGTAAATACCATATACTTCATAATCATAAAAAAATATGAAATTTTAAAGAGACCTTCTTCACGTGAAATTGTCTTAATTAAGATTGGTTACATATATACTCAAATTCTCATGAAAAAGTTGTTTATTGGAAATCATATTGCAAATGTCAGCTTTGTACACAAATAGATACTCGAAATCCTACAAAGATATTTGTTGGCACCTTATTCTCAAGTAACTAACTTAGGTGAAAAAAAAATCATGGTAACTAATCCCACAACTGTTTCATTCCATTTTAAACATAAAGTTTATCATTTTAGTGGGGTCAAGTCTCTATTTCCTTCATATGTCTAATTTTGAAAAGTCAATTTTCAAACTTTGAAAAGTAATTTGAACAATGTTGTGACCACACCCACCCACACACACACACACACACACACATATATATATATATATATATATATATATATATGTATGTATGTATAGCTAGTACAAAATATACAAGAGATGGAGAGATGGGCAGAATACCTTTTTTGGAGGATTGAGGAACCTTGGGTCTAGCAGCAGTAGGAGGAGCAGAGGAAGAAGTAGCGGAATAAATTCTGAAAGTAGAACCAGAAGCAGATTTGGGAAAATATTGCCGCACATGGAAGAGGCTAACCACACAAGGAGCTCGCAATTTGGGAAAATCAAAGCAAACCACGCAAGAAGCTATGGATCAAAAGTATACCACATTATAAACAAAAATAAGTTTTAAAAAATATTATAAAACTAAAAAATAAAATTTGGGGGTAAAACCAAACCATAACCTTACAATTTGAGGAAATCGAAAGAAAGGGAAGATGGATGAGAGATTGAAGTAAGAGAAGGAGAAGAGAGGTAAAAGAGAAGAAGTATATAAAGAAGAAGAGGGAGTTGTCCATTGACAAAGAATAACTATGCACTCGACGCGCAACCCATACCCCTCACCTCCACTCCCAACTAAGCTCGCCCGTGTGTCGTCAAGCTCTGAAAAGCAACTACCACGCCGCCAGTGTGTAGCGCTTAAAATGGGGAAAGTTGAAAATGGGGTGGGGGAAACGGGAGGAGGAACTCAGAGGTGTCTAGATGTCGTAACAAAGAAATGGGGAGATGAAGATGTCGAGAAAAGAAATGGGGAGGAAATATGAAAGAAAAAAGAAATTAAATAATGATTTTTTTAAGATTCGTGAAGGAAATATCCTCGATGTTGATTTTTTGAGATTTACTTCAACAAAGTAATGAAGATTTTTTTCTTACAAAATAATTATCGATAATTACATATTGCCAATAAAATTTTCTTCACAATTTTTTAACAAAAAATAGGCGCCAATTATTATTTTACTATCTTAAATTTGTGAAGGAAAAATTTTAATTTGGGAAAGAAATTTCTTTCGCTAATTGATTTTTGTCACACAATTTTTTTACTTCACTAATCCTTCATAAAAAAGACTTATTTATGAAGGAAATAATTCATTCACAAATTTTCCTTCGCAAGAGTCCCAATTTCTTGTGGTGTAATATTAAAATCTTCCCTGAAGATACGCCAATCTCTCTAAGTCATTTCGACGAGCACCTTGTCCACCAATGGTTGTATATGTAAAAACTTATTTGCTCAAATTACTTGTCAAAACTTATATATGTAAAAAATGAGTTACAAGAAAAAATTCATATAAATTATTTTAGAAATTTATTACTTTTTTAAAAAATTATAAATGAGAGAATATGGTCATTATAAATTACATTCAATTTACTACAAACTTTAATTTTTTAAAATTAGAAAATATATCTATATGTGCTCAATTTTAATTTCAAAAATTATAAATTTGACCAAAAAATTAAAACTAGACACTTATTTTGAGACAGAGGAAGTGAAACATTTCACTGTATAAGTTTACGTCCAAATAAATAATAATTTTGAAATGAAAAATGATGCGCTTTTGAAAAAAAAAATTCTAAACATGCTTATTGGGTTTATCTTAATTGTGGGCAACAATTTACTAGTCGTTGCAAAAAAATTATACAAAATACGCAACGAAAAAAAATTATTGACAATGAATGTAGCCCATATTAGGATACGAAATATAGCAAAAAAATAATATTTTGTCTAAGATGAGGAGAAATAACATCGGCAAAAAAAATTAAATATGCAAAAAATTATTTTTTTCCCACTAACAAATTGGCAACGAAATTTTGTAACAACCTATGAATTTTGTTACGAAAATTAAAAGCCTTTCAAAAATCGAAACGAATGAAAATTTTTGTTGCTAAATATGCATTTTGGGTAAATCGTTGCCAAATGTCCATTTTTTTGTAGTGGGATTAATAGAAGAGGAAGTGTCTACGTCGTAACCATTAGTGCGACTTAATCGATGCGGTTGGTCGGTTTTTGACTAAATGGAGGTCGCCAATGATAAAAAAGAAAGACCTCTGGACGCCGCTTGGATACAAGTTTATTTGGAAAATTTTTTGCCTCCATATAAAAATGTGACGTCATTGCATACTTTGTCACTAAATAAAAGAATTTATGACGAACCAGTGTTGTCACTTATCCACTCATCTAATTAGTGACGCATTATTATCTCGTCATATAAAATTGGTATTTGTGACAATAAAAATTGTCATAATTTATTAATTTTTCGTCTTCACAAAATTTGCCTCCAAAATTTCTTAAATTTTTTTGCCTCCAAATAAAATTGTGACGATATATTACGACTTTGTCACTAAATATAAGAATTTATGATTTAACCATTTTTGTCACTTATCCACTCATCTAATTAGTGGCGAACTATTATCTCGTCATATAAAATTGGTATTTATGACAATACAAATTGTCATAAATTATTATTATTATTTTCTTAAAAAAATTTCACTCCGAAATTTTTCAGAAAATTTTTGCCTCTAAATAAGATTGTGAGGATATTACGTGCTTTGTCACTAAATATAAGAATTTATGACAAGCAATTTTTGTCACTTATCCACTCATCTAATTAGTGGCGAACTATTATCTCGTCATATAAAATTGGTAATTGTCATAAATTATTATTTTTTCTTCTTTAAAAAATTTCACTCCAAAATTTTTCAGAAAAATTTTGCCTCCAAATAAGATTGTGACGATATTACGTACTTTGTCACTAAATATAACAATTTATGACAAACCATTTTTGTCACTTATCCATTCATCTAATTAGTGACAAACTATTTTCTCATTATATAAATTGGTATTTATGACAATAAAATTGTCATAAATTATTAGTTTTCCATCTTTAAAAATTTCCTCCAAAAATAATTTTGCCTCCAAATAAAATTGTGATGAATTTGTATTTTGGCGTCACTAAATGTGAACATTAGTGACGAAAGCACATTGTCACTAAATTTTATAAATAATTAATGACAAACTATTATGTTGTCATCGAAAGAAATATTTAGTGACAATAAATATTATCATCAATTATTACAAAAGGTCACTAAAAGGTTTCCTCCAAAATTTTGGTTTACCTCCAAAATAACTTCCAAAATTTTCTTAATCGTAATCAAATGTGTAAATTAGTGACGATATAAATGATTAATAGTAACAAAATTAAAAGGTCGTCACAAAAACAAAAGTTTTAGTGACAATTATGAATTTCGTAATTATTAATTAACAAATTGTGATAAAATTTTGTGCGTGGCAAATAAATTTGTCATAAATGTTTGAGTAGATCTAGAATATAAATGATGTCCTAAACATGATTAATTTGATTGAACAATTAGGACAACAAGTTTTGTCATGGATGGAGAGTCACAAGATTTGATATTGCACTCAAAAGTTTTAGTGATTGTGAATTTTTCATATGAATAGATATCACCTTACGATTTATTAACATGTTGAAAATGTTGAGAGTCACTTTCCAACCAATAAAGAGCATGTCTCTTCTTTGGTAGGGGCCAAAGGATCTTCCAAAAGAAGAAACGATTCAAAGAAGGTAAATAGAAAGGCAAAAACAAAGGATAATAAGAACAAAAGCGTCTGATTGCAAAGGAGTTTGCTTCCACCGCAATAATTTGAACCGAAAGAAAGCATGAGAAGCATCTTGCGAGCTAACCGAAGAAGCTTAGTGAAGTTTCTACACAAATACAATTTTGTTCATGATTTAAAATAAATTTTTCTTTAAGTCAAGGTTACTACTTGGGTATTGGATACCGACTTTGGTTATCATAAATATAGATTTATGAAGGGACCAAGCAAAAGTAGAAAGCTAAACCAAGATAAGTAATCCTATGTGTGGGAAATGAAGCAAAGGTTGCTACATTAGCCATAAGAACTTATTGTTTAGCATTGCCTACGGGCAAGTCTATTAAGTTAATAAGTTGTTATTGTATTCCAGTTCTCGTTAGAAACATTATTTCCATTTTATTGTTGGACAATGAAATCTTTGGTATTATAATTAAAAACAATTGTTGTTCTATTTATAATAATAATGTTTTGTATAGAACTGAAATATTACTTAATGGATTTTGTGTACTTGACTTACGTGAAAAATATATTTTGCAAATTGAACAAACTAGTATAAGAAAAGGAGATGATCATTTAAAGAGTTGAATATGTGTATTTGCTGAAATACAAGTGTGAATTATTTGAAAGGTTCAAAAATTCAGAAGTGAAACAAATTGGCAAAGTATTAAGATTCTTTGATTAGATCAAGGAATAAATACTTCTGCAATAAGTTTCTAGATCATCTCAAATGGTTTTCTCACAATGGACGCCTCCTGATACACAATAATTAATTGATGTATCTGAATGGAAAAATCGTACCTTGTTGGACATAGTGCGGTCCCTAATGATTTTACCGACATTCCAGTATCTCTCTGGGGTCATGCCCTAGAAATGGCTGCATATTTACAAAAAGGGTAACCTCAAAATCCAGCCCCAAGACTCCATAAAAGTTATGGACAGGGAGGATTCCTAATCTTAAGTATGTTAAGATAAGGGGTTGTCCAACTTATGTGAAAAAGGTTTCAAAGGATAAGCTTGGGACAAGATTTGACAAGTGTAGATTAGTGGTACATCCTAAAGTAAGTTTAGGTTATATGTTCTATAATCCTACTTAGCAAAATGTGTTTGTTGCGAAACACACTACCTTCTAAGATAAAGGTGTTTATCATTGAAGGGGCTAGTGAGAGGATAATACATCTTGAAGAGTTCAAGAACCACAAAACACTATAAGTCAAATAAGAGGAACCTGTAGATACTATTGTACCATAGCAAATCAATCAGAATCGAATAGCATCAAGATACCTAGGAGGTATGGATTCATCATAGATGATGATGATCAGGTACACATCATAGAAGATGATGATCCAGTTACATACGATGAGGTAAGAGTTGAGGACACTTAGAGAAATGGATTGAAGCAATCTTCTCAAAAAGGGAACATTCGTTTTGATATGATAATCAAAAGAGATTGATTTTATCAAAAAATAAAAATGAACCTAGTGTGTACAAAAGGGTCAGTGGGAGCGTCGTGACATTCTTAGTATTATATGTTGATATACTACGGATAAGGAATGACATACCAATGCTACAATCAGTAAAGATAAAGTTGTCTAAACATTCCTCCACGAATGATTTGGGAAGAGTATCGTAATTGGGGATACAAATCTATATAGATAGATTCAAGAGGATGCTCAACTTAACCCAAGGAACGTATGTTCATTTGATGCTAAAGTCATTTATCATGGCAAACTTCAAGAGATGTCTCATGTTGATTATTCCTGGAGTGTATCTCTGTTAATAGTCCCCATAGACTCTTAAAAAGAGAGATTGCATGAGTGACAATCATGTATGCAATGAAATATACGAGACCTGATGTTGATCGGTCATATTCTGGAGAAGATCACTGCAAGACAGTGAAAAACATCTTAAAGTACTTAATCAGCACTAAGGATATGATTAAAATTTATGGTGGGTCTGAATTAAAACTAAAGGGCTTAACAGACTCAAGTTTTTTCAGACAAACCAAGACGACAGAAAATCCACTTTAAGGTAAAGCGTTACCTTGAACGGTGGTGCAGTGAATTGAAAAGGTTTCAAACAGCAAAGAGTTGCTGGTTTAATGATAAAGACAAAGTATGTAGCTGTAATTGAAGCTGCAAGTTGATTATTTGGATGAAAAGTTCATTACAGAACTAGGAATAGTTCCTAAGTCTCATCTTGGATCTAAACATGTGTTGTGGCACTTTCATTTAATTATAGGAATCATTGAAAGATGGGAAATCACTATAGAGATAGTGGACTCTCAAGAACAACATTACATATCCATTAACTAAAACTTATCCAACAGCAGGATAATCTCCACTTAGAGAAGAAAGGTATGAGATACCAAGGCGATTGACTTTAGTGCAAGTGGGAGATTGAAAGTAGTATGCACACAAGCCAATCATGTTTGATGATAAAGCATATACTTTGTAACAATCTTATTCATTTATTAATAAAAAATATTAATTTATTAAAGACTTTTAATTATCTACATGATGCTGTTTTATAATATGTGATAAACCCATAGTTTTACGCAATGCTTTTAGAATAATGATGATTATCATTCTAATGAGATCTAAATTCTTAGAAAGCTTAAAACTAAAATAGTTCCCAATCGTTGGATTACTAAATTGGGGATTAGTAAATCCGGATAGATTGGTACATGCGTTGCTTGCTCATTGGATGAGGATGATTGATCTCATGATCATTTGTGTGGAGAAACTAAAGCAAGTATGTAGGTGCTTATTAGAGAATAAGTTCATCGAACGTGGCTCGCTAAGGAATACCTAATGGAGTTTTACTTGCTGTCAATAGGAATTCTCAGTAGTGATAGTAGACAAGTGATCCTTGAACTTGAGATCATCATAGTATCTTGTGTATGATGAGTTATACTTTGACTTATTCCTTAAGACCCTTAGGGTATATCAAAGGGTATGCTTGGGTATAATAAGTTGTACATGGAGATAATGTATGATCAATAAAGAATCTACCACTTCTAGTAAAAGAAGAGAAATGTCCTATGATTCGATAAATGACAACCCAAAGAGTCTTTGGTTAAGGCGTAATGAAATTAGAAAGGTGTTTCTAATTTTCATTATTTGGGGTTGTGCATTTAAGGATCGAAATACATATAATTAAATAAAATAAGACTTGACAAAGAATTCCATGTCTTATATTTAATTGGGACATTGTATGGTGGAAGGATTGAATTGTACTGAAGAACTATTTACTCAAAGGTTCTTTTATGATTAATGTTGAAATCTATATTATTTGGAAAGTCGTTGATCGCTAGGAGGCTTATCCTATTGTAGTATAAATATTATTTATTTAAATAAATTAATAGTTTAATTTATTTATTTAAATAAGATTAGAATTGTTTTAATTGATTTATTCACAATAGGTTTAATATAGAGAACCTAAAGGGTCATACCATAAAAGGAAGAATAATTATTTAAGAAGTTAATGACATAATCGTAATAATATGTTAAGTGTATTTAATTTAATCTATGGTGATAGAATAAATTAAATAGCTTTATATTTATTGTTTAATATTTTTGAAATATTAAATATATAAATTAATAAGAGGAGTCTTATTAATATTATTACAATTATTATTATTTTAATTTCTAAAGAGTTAGAAATTAATTTAATATTAGTATTCTCATTTATTCCTAATAAGATTAGGAGGCTAATTAATTAATTAAAATAAAACCCAATTCCTTAATTGTTGAGGAGGGTTGCTTACATCTGTAAATAAGAGGAGTCTTATTATGGGTGAGGTGGTTGTTGACTTTTTCACAACATACGCAATTCCAAAAGTTGGAGAGTACGTTCCTTTCTATAGAGATAGAAAAACTAGGGTTTTGCCAAATACCCATCTTCTTCCTTGGTGGATCACCTCTAGAGGCCAAACACTTGGGTGGCTAACGTTGATCAAAGGAAGGAACCAAACCCGGTGGATTCAAGTTGGACGCGAAAGGATTTGGAGGTGAACTTGTACCTGAGGAAGCTCGAATCTTTAAGGGTATGATTCTTGTTCTTTATCTTTTCGTTTAATTAATAATTGCGCATAAAGGGTGATCCGGGTATATGGTTTATAAAATTTTAAAACTCTGATTTTCCACGTTTTCCCTTATTTTATGCAATTTGATTGCATTCATAAATATTATAAACCTAACATCTTTGTGTTAACAACGTTGCACTCGTAACTGCATACGATCTTCTACTCAACGCGTCAGCTACTATGTTCGCTTTTCCAAGATGGTATTGAATGGTATGATCATAATCTTTCAACAGCTCGAGCCAACGTCTTTGGCACATGTTACGTTCGTTCTAAGTGAAGAAATATTGGAGGGTTTTGTACCGGGTTCAAGGTCAATACAAAATTTGATTTCACGCTCTGGGGGTAGGCCAGGAAGTTCTTCAGGAAATACGTTAGGAAATATATTAACAATAGAAATATCATTCAAATTTGACGTATTTTTGTTTAAATCTATGACATGGGCTAAGAAATCTTGACATCTGTTTTTCAATAAACGAATGGCTTTATGGCTTGATATGACAGTGATTGACTTTAGTGGTTTGGTTGCTTGAATTTGCATAACAGGTTGGTTAGGAATATGAAAACTAACAACCTTACGAAAATAATCAATTTTAACATGATGAGTAGTTAAACAGTCGATTCTTAAAATCATATCAAATGCAAGTATTTTCAACGAGATAAGATCGATAGATAACGTGAGGGTACCAATTTGAATCAAACAAGATTTATAAACAGTGGATGTAATGAAGGTTTCTCCTAACGGAGTTTCAACAGATAAGTCAAAGTCTAATTTCTCTGGAGTCAAATTTAAACATTGAGCGCAAGTAAGTGAAATAAAAGAATGGGTAGAACTGGTATCAAATAAGGTATAGACTTCGCAAGAGTTTATGATTTGCTTACCCGTGATAACCTCATTCGGGTTCCTCGTCACGAAAAATACTCTCCCTTAAACTACCGACTTTGACTTGTCTGGGGCAACCTTTGGTGTCACCATCCCAGCTGGACTTGACTTTGCTGCATGACAAAATTGAGCTAAATGACCTTCCTTTCTACAATTGAAACACACTTTGGGTTGCTGCATACAGTTTGGATGGATGTGTCCCTCTTGTTCGCATTTGTAGCATATGATCGGTGGTCGTTCTCCTTCCTTGAAAACGGGTGCTGGTGCCGCTGTCTTTCCATAATTGTTGAATCTTCTCTTCTTAAAATTGTTCCCACTTAGTTCACCACTCATATTATCTTTACCATAATTATCACCGAAGTGGTTACCATTTCTGGCATGATAATTTCCTCTACGGTGGTTATCATTGTTTTGATGGTCGCTGCCATCGGTACGATTATTATTGTGTTGTTGGTCGTTGCCTTTTGGTTGAGTTGACTCATTATCGCGTTCCAATAACTGAACCCTATTCACAACATCTTAATATAAACAAAGTTTATGAGAAATGAGTTATTGACGTATTTCGGGTTTGAAACCTCGTAGAAACATTCGTGTCATACGCTCCTCATTAACTATCAAATGGGATGCAAACCGAAATAACTCCGCAAATTTAGCCTCGTATTGCGATACAGTCATATTGTTTTACTCTAGCTTGATGAATTCTACCTCCTTCATGTGACGAATACTTTCAGGAAAGTACTTGTCGTTGAACAATTTTTGGAAGTTCTCCCAAGACATCTTTAATGCGGCAGGTTGAGTACATTTTACAGATTTCCACCAATAATCTGCCTCTCCTCACAACATGAAGGTGGCAAAGGGAACTTTTTGCTCCTCGGAGCATCCTAAGACATCAAATATCTTGGTGATCTGCTTAATCCACGTCTCTGGCTTAAGTGGCTCTGGCTTTCTCAAAAACTTCGGTGGTCCCAGCTCCTTGAATTGCTTAGCGGTGACCATCCGTGAGTTGTCAGTGTTTCCACCTACATTTTGAACAGGAGTCTCTCTCGCCTGATGTTGTATGAATTGCAGAAAACTCCTAAACACCCCGTCGTTCATCATTTGGTCGGTATTGTTATTTACATGAGGATTATTTCCCTCTTGATGCACATTATCCTGGTTATTGATCATCGATGACTCAACGGTCTTATGCACTCCATTGCTTATCTCAACATTTTCAGATGCCATTTTCAAATACTACCACAAAATAAGGGTTAATTGACATGCCACATATTATCCCTATACACTACTAGAAATTCGACCTATTGCGACGAGATTTAACGATGGTCGACACGGAACCGTAGCAATAGGCTTCTATAGTGACGGTCACGGACTGACCGTTGGTATATGCCTCAATAGAGAGCCTATTCCGAGGGTCATAGTCTGGCCATCAATATAGAGGATTTTTTGGGCCTTCTTAGCAAGGGTCGTGAGATGGCAGTTGTTAAAGGCTTAAAAACTAGTTTGGGTAGGCACAAAACCCTCCCATTCCCCCCACCCTAAATCATTTCAATACCAACTCTCTCTTCACGCCCATTTCCCCACCAAATCATTTTTGTATCGTGTTCCTCACTAGCTTAGTCCTCTCTAGTAATCCTTTCAATCTCCTGACTCCCCACCTCAAAACCTAAATCCTCTAATCTCTCTCATCAGCTACTCTAAATTGCCAAAATCTAAATCTTCTTAGCCGAATCACACCCTAAGTAGACGGTCACTCTCAGTCGAATCAAAGGTTGCTCTCAATCGAAGGTTCCTCCAATCAAAGCACAAATAGAAAGATGACGACAGAGATCGAGAAGAAGCGAAACAAATTAGCTAGGGAAGTGAGTTGTTCAACAAAATTGATGGCGAAACAAGGCGAAGGATTGAAGTGATACTATCTCCAACACTTCCATGATCTTCAGCTCCATGTTCCCCAAAAAACTCACAATCTCAATCGCCTCGAAGCCCAACGTAATGACCTTAATTCCAGAGGTTTCTTTTCAATTCATTCTTTTCCAAGTTTTTGGGTTTACTAACATTTTCTATCATACGTTACAGTTTTGTCTATTTACCCATGAATTTCTGACTTCTTTTATGTAAATAGTCACCAAATCAAACATGTCATTAACTATAGATCTTATGCATATTAAATTTGCCCATGAGAGTCGTTTCTTTTGTTTGCTGATTAAACCATGATACTGAAAGATTGATGAGTCTAGAACAAATGATGACATATAGCAAACTCATATGATTATTAGATTTTCAGTTGTTAGTCTCTATGTTAAATTATCACGTTGTTTAACCCTGCTATACCAAGATTCAATTCTAAAACATAAAAAAATATAAAAAAAAGTCTTCTCAAAACAAAAGATTAAATTATTTGGATATCCTTATTGATGCTTAGAGTTGTGAATTTTGTTTGATGTTGTTTCAATAGAATGAATATTGCAATCATCTTCTACCAATAATAATAAGAATTCCGCTATTTAGTTTCTGTTCTCCCACTAAATCAGCCGGAATTTTTTGGCCTCTCCTTCAGGTCTATTTTATATTCTTTCATACTGTTCTGCTGATTTTTAGGTTCTTTAGTTGTTAGATTTTGTATATTGATATTAGTTTCAAATGAATATCAAATTGGAAAAAGAAAACAACTACATAGTCTGCACAGTTGTTATGTTTGTTTATTGTTGATCTTATTGTAATTTGTAGTTTTTGCTTTATGGATTCTATTTTGTTGAAACATGATTCCATTTCGTAGCTGTTGTTTGATAATTTTTATCAGTTTATTCCATAATATAGATTTAAGTTTTAGTTTCATCTCCAAATCAAGGTTGTTAGCTAAGTTAGTGATTAATTTTTGGTCCATCAAATATTTTGTTGGCTGAGTCTGAAAAGCAGTTTAATAGTTCAGTAAAAGAGTTTAGCAGTGGAGAAAGTTAATATACGTCCTACAACAGATGAGTAAGAAATACCCAGAGCTGTAAGCATTGAAGAGTAAAAAGTTGATTCTAGAGAGGGACGTTAAGACTCTTTAAGGCCTTCGGCAGTCATCACTAACAACCTGCCTAAAACCTGTCTCCAGAAAAGGTTATTGCCTCTACAACATCACAAGTTTGGAATGTGGCATATTGTCCTCTCAATGTTTACATATTGAGCATCACTGTTTATCAAACTACTATCGTCATTATCCCTGAAAAATGGCAGTTTGGAGGTTTTTGATATCTTCTATTCACCATGGAATTTTGAAGTCTTCTACTGGATATTGTGCTTATACATACATATCTAGTTATATATGTGCCTTCTTTAGTTCTCCAATTTAAAATTACTCTCTAAATTCTTCACAAATATACCTACAACTTCTTCTCTGTATCTATTTTTTCTGCCTTCGGTGTTTGGTTTTGTCTGATCAAATCTTGACTATAGTTACTCAAAGGAAGTTTTGTCCAAAGGCATCACAATGTCCTTATTGGTCACTCTTGAACTCGAATGGGCTACAAGTGTTACTACCCTTTCGCCTTGAAAGGTATATGTCAGCATGAATGTCATATCTGATGGAACCGAGACATTTTCCTCACCAACAAATCTTTAGGGAAACACAAAACAAAAGAAGATGTCAAATTTGATGCTATTTTTTTTTTTTGGTTCTCCCCGATTGACTTGACTCCTTAAATATGCAATTAGAGGGAGAGAAAAATTCAAATATTCACAAGGATAACCGACTACTTGTGGAAGGTCGGACAGGATGATTTAAATTTTCCCAATATCAACTAATCAGTCATGCCACCAAGTTAGAGCCTTCTCATTTCTACATCAGCTAATGAACTTACTAAATATTAATGATTTTGATCTTCTACAACATAAGTGTTTAGACTTGTACCCAACAACCTATATCTATATCTGTCTTCAATGTTTATCTATCTCAACCTTACCATATTTCCATATCTTATAGTTGGCTTTGTTTATGTAGAAAGTATCCCAGGAGAATAGCATGCAGAGCCGGCCCTGGGCAAGGGCCAACAGGGCAACCGCCCAGGGCCCACAGTTGAGGGGGTTCAAATTTTTTTATAAGCTTATGTATTTATGTGTATAAAAAAAAATAATAAAAAGATTTGTGATATTATGCATTAAAAATGATATGTTAGAAAACATTAAATATGATAGTATAATTGATGATGATGTTTTGTGGTTTAGATTTTATTGGACAAAACTAAAGAAATACCCACTGAAGTTGGTAGGTTTTATTGATTACACCATTGAACTTTTAATTTTTCAAATTACACCACTAAATTAATTATTATTTTAAAATTGGGTCATTCCGATAAAAAAAAATGAACGGACGTTAATTTTTTATCTACAAAACTAATGAATTACCCACTGTAGTTGGCACATTTTACTGATTACATCATTGAACTTTTAATTTTTTAAATTACCACATTAAACTAATTAAAAATAATTATTTTAAATATTTTTAAAAATAATTATTATTTTAAGTAAAAAATATTAGAAACTTTTTTCTTCATAAAATGAGTAGAGTTTTATAAAATATAGATTCAAAAAAATTAAAATGATTTTAAATTAAATTAATGTCTACTTACTTTTTTAGCAGAATGACTCATTCTTAATATTAAAATTTTTTAAAAAAAAAACTAAAAATAGAAATTAAAAAATAAAAAACAGTAAAAGATAAATAAAAAATTGATTCAATTTTTTCAAAAAAGAAATTAATAATTTGTATAAATAAATATTATTTTCAAGAAAAAATTGGAAAATTCTTCATATTTTTAAAAATGAGTAAAATTTTATAAAATATAGATTTAAAAAATAAACTTTATTTTCAAAAGGAAAAAGATTTTTTTAAAAATCAGTAAGGTTTCATAAAACTTTAATTTTTTAAATCTATATTTTATGAAACTTTACTCATTTTATGGAAAAAAAAAATTAAAAATGCTAATATTTTTTTATTGAAAATAATAATTATTTTTAAAAATATTTAAAATAATCATTTTTTAATTAATTTAATGGGGTAATCTGAAAAATTAAAAGTTCAATGGTGTAATTAGTAAAACGTGTCAACTACAGTGAGTAATTCATTAGTTTTGTTGATAAAAAATTAGCGTCCGTTTATTTTTTTAACGGAATAACGCAATTTCAAAATCACAATTAGTTTAGTGGGGTAATTTGAAAAATTAAAAGTTCAATTGTGTAATCAGTAAAACTTTTCAACTACAGTGGGTATTTCATTAATTTTACCGATTTCATTGATATGTTTATTTTGTACGAACATGTGATGATTCTTTGCTTCGATGACATTTTAAAGTGTTCTTTCTTATCTTTTGTAAATTCTTATAATTTTAATAAAAATAATTAGTTGATAAAATTTTATTTTTATTTTTTTTTAATTTATATAAAGAGACACACTTGAAAAAATTTGCCCTAGGCCTTAGAAAATCCAGGACCGGCTCTGATAGCATGGATTCTTTTTAGATGTGAATCTTTATAAAATAGTGTTTGAGTCAGGCGTGTTCAGTTGTTATTGTCTGATAACTAAACAAATTTTACCTACAATTTGTAAAATCTTCTAGTTTAATACTAATCATCTATACATGTTGTCCACTAATTATTATTGAGTTTGTCTGATATAATTAGTTTAGTATACTTTATTATGTGTTTTATCTTCTTTCACTTTGTCTTGTATCAATCCTGAACAAGTTAACCTTGAGTCAAATGTACTTTCTATTCTATTGTCGTGGAAATTATTTTTAATTAAAATTTTCTGTTCTTTAGGAAAAAGTCCTATATGATCATAATCTATTTGCAAGTGTTTTCTTCCCCTGCCCCTGAACTGCAAGATTGAATCAGCTTGGTTGGTCCTTTATCATGCATGCTAATATTGGCTGTTAGATTTTATAGTCTTTTTCCTTTTGTTTTGGGGACTTTTCATTTCTTATTGAACAAACAGTTACGTACTGCTGTTCAACTAGGTATTGCAGTTCCTTTCTTTCTGCATTACACCTTAGTCAACTTGAGAAGTATGTAATTATTTGGAACCCATCTTTCCCTTTTCTGAATGAATAATACTTATACGTGTGTATGTAAAATATTATGCTGACACTTTTTTATATAGTAGCATTATTTTTTTGAATACATGGGGCGGCTTTGAGTAGGACAGGTTCTTGGGTTTTGTTGTTCAGACTGAAATAATGAGAGAGAATGAATGCTAAAGATTTCTTAAATAAGGTGGGAGTTTGGGTTTGTGATTTCAATATTTGTTTTTCAGGGTAGTTGATTTAATGTTTTATATTAATATTTAAAACCCCAGATAGCAGCAGTATTTGATCATTCTTAACAAATATGATATGTTGTTTTTTGAAGACTTAAATAATTTTCAACACAGTAGATATATAATGCATATAATTTTATACTACATATACTATTTATAATGTAGGCTTATTCTTTGAATATAATTATGTAAATTATTTTATTATTAAATATGATCTACTGTATCTATAATTGAACTGTTATGAAATTTAGACAGAGAGAGAGAGCCAGATGTTTCTTTTGCTCTACGAAAAACCACATTTCTATATTTAATCCATATACTGTGTGGGATGATGATCTTGAGCCGTTCAATGAAATGACTATTAAACCAAAAGTAATTATATTATACTAATTATATAAACAGAAATATAAAATAAACAATTTATAATAAATGACTTACTAGATATAATTGACAAACTTTTAAAACCAAGTCAACTGTTAGACAGTCTCTCCTTGAAGCTATCGGTGCTTACGGATGGAACAATCGACGTCTACTTCCCAGGATAAAATGGTCTTCAACTTTCACAAGAAACACTTCAATGGAAGAGTTCTACGAACCAACGAAATTCTGAATACTCTCTATGACTTTTATATGAATACTCTATATGACTTTTATATGAATGAAGAATGAAATTAATTTTTAAGAACTTAAGAAGGATTAAAGTTGAAGATGAAGTGATTGTTTTGGGTAGATTTGGAACCTATTTATAGGTTTCCAAATACCCCTTTGAAGATATACATCCTTTCAAAATGTTACATCCTTTTGAAAGGTTATACCCTTTTGAAAGGTTACATCCTTTTGAAATGTTATATCCCTTTGATACATCCATTTGAAAGGTTACATCCATTTGAAAAGATGCATCTCTTTGAAAAGGTATGAACCAAAGGTCACACCTACTGGTTTTATTTCATTCATTTCTATATATATATCCAACAATCCCCACATGAATGAAATTTGGGTAAATTAATGCAAATGAATATGCAGACAGACTTAGAGAGAGTATCAGTGAGCAAAAAATACTGAATCGGTGAAAGTAGCTTGTGGCCTTGAACCTTTCCTAGTGAAAGACTATCGGATTTACTGGCCAATCAGTAAACGTGATGTCTTAAACTGTCCAACCTTTTAGTGTAAACCGAGATAATAGAATTCACACCATATTTTTTAATTTATTTTATTGGTTCTCATTATTGTGTCCATTTTGGCCTTGGACACTTCCTGATTTCATGAGTGTGCTAGAAAATTTAGCCTTCGTCATTCTCATAGAAGTGGCCCCCTTCTCACTCACATAGGTAATTTCTATAAAGAGTGTCCTGCTAATACCCCACTTGACCTTTTTATATTCAAGCTATAGAAATTATTAAAAACAAAGTTTATCCTGTTTCACCCAGTAGTTTGTGCACTGTATCATCATAAGAATGGGAAGAAGTATTTATCTTCTCAGTGCTTACTAGATTACACATAATTAGGTTGTCCCTTTGAACCTATTTCTTGGGATCACCAATCATTTAGGTTAGGTTTCCATTATGGCGACTCTTTAGGATTTTATAGGCTTTAAACCCATTCCCCTTGATGAACTTCTCACTTGCTCTCCAGGTATACCTTTCGTTAG
Source organism: Panax ginseng (assembly GCA_020205605.1). Lineage (NCBI taxonomy): Eukaryota > Viridiplantae > Streptophyta > Magnoliopsida > Apiales > Araliaceae > Panax > Panax ginseng. Next base: position 66,141,687 of record CM035132.1, on the reverse strand, counting down.
TGGATCTGCAATATTATCCTTTGACTTCACATAGTCAATAGATATTATACCATTTGAGAGTAATTGTTTAACAGTTTCATGTCGTCGACGTATATGTCTAGACTTACCGTTATAATTACTATTTTGTGCCCTACCAATCGCTGATTGACTATCACAATAAATAATGATTGGTGGCACTGGTTTAGGCCAAATTGAAATATCCTCCAAAAAATTACGAAGCCATTCTGCTTCTTCTCTTGCTTTATCTAAAGCAATAAATTCATATTCCATAGTGGATCTTGCAATACATGTTTGCTTAAAGGATTTCCATGATATAGCTGCACCTCCCAGAGTAAACACATATCCACTTGTGGATTTAGTATTATGCGAGTCAGATATCCAATTTGCATCAATTTATCCTTCACGTACAGCTGGATATCTTGTATAATGCAATCCGTCAGTTAAAGTGTATCTTAGATATCTAAGTACGTACCCTTACTAAAGCCTTCCAATGTTCTTTTCTAGGATTACTCGTATATCGACTTATCTTACTTATTGAGTATGCTATGTCTGGTCGAGTGCAGTTTGATAAATACATTAAACTGCCTATTATACGAGAATATTCCAATTGGGATATACTTTCACCACGATTAGTAGTGAGATGAAGTGTTGGATCAACATGTGTTCTTACTGGACTTTTTTCATATTTATTATACTTTGCAAGTATTTTCTCAATATAATGAGATTGAGACATAATAAGTTCATTAGATATTCTGGAAATCTTGATTCCTAGAATAACATCTATTAGGCCCATGTCTTTCATTTCAAACTTGCTAATTAACATTTGTTTGGTAGCATTAATAACATCATTATTACTACCAATGATTAACATATCATCCACGTATAGACTAACTATTACATATCCCCTTTGAGTGTTTTTGACATATACACATTTGTCACACTCAATTATTTTGAAATTATTTGATATCATAACATTATCAAATTTTTCATGCTACTGCTTTGGTGCTTGTTTCAAACCATATAATGATTTAACAAGCTTGCAAACTTTCTTTTCTTTTCCAGGGGCAATAAAACCTTCTGGTTGCTCCATATAAATTTCTTCCTCTAATTCACCATTAAGAAATACAGTTTTAACATCCATTTGATGTATTTCTAAATTTTGTATTGCGACTATTGCAATTAACATTCGAATGGATGTTATCCTTGTAACTGGTGAATAAGTGTCGAAATAATCAAGTCCCTCCTTTTGCCTATAACCTTTGGCTACAAGTCTTGCTTTGTACTTATCAATATATCCACCGGCCTTCATTTTCCTTTTGAAGATCCATTTGCATCCTAATGGTTTGGTTCCTGGTGGAAGATCCACCAATTCCCAAGTATGATTTTGCATAATGGATTCAATTTCACTATTGATCGCTTCTTTCCAATATGAAGCTTCTGGAGTAGACAACGCTTCCTTCACACTTTGAGGTTCACTTTCTAGCATGTAACTAAGAAAGTCAGGACCAAAAGACTTGGAGATCTTAACCCTTTTACTATGTCTAGGTTCATCTTCATCTCCCTGTTCATTAGACTCTTGGTCTATTATAGTTTGATGACTAGTCGTAGTATTATTAGGTCTTTTATGAGAACTTATTTCTTGTGTATTTTTATATGGAAAAATATCTTAAAAGAAAGATGCATTCCTTGATTCTATAAATGTATTGACATGAATATCAGGAATGTCTGATTTATGCACAAGAAACTGATATGCACTACTGTTATTTGCATAACCTATGAATATGCAATCAATTGTTTTAGGACCTATCTTAACCCTCTTAGGATCAGGAACAATTACTTTCGCAAGACACCCCCACAGTCGAAGATATTTATAGGAAGATTTTCGACCTTTCCATAATTCATAAGGTATCTTGTTTGTTTTCTTATGAATCAAACGGTTGAGAATAAAATTTGAAGATATCAATGCTTCCCCCCACATGTTATGAGGTAACCCAGAACTTATTAACATAGCATTCATCATTTCTTTTAAAGTTCGATTCTTGCGTTCAGCAACACCATTTGATTGAGGTGAATAAAAAGCGGTAGTTTGGTGAATAATACCATTTTCTGAACAAAATTCTATAAATGGTGATTCATATTCACCACCTCTATCGCTTCTTATAGCCTTAATCTTTTTATTAAGTTGATTCTCAACTTCATTCTTATAATGTTTAAACATTTCAATTGCTTCATCTTTTGTCCTTAAAAGATAGACATAACAATATCTTGTGTAATCATCTACAAAAGTAATAAAATACTTTTTACCACCTCTAGTTTGTACAAATTTTAAATCACATATATCAGTGTGAATTAAATCTAGAGGTTTTGAACTTCTTTCAACAGAATGAAAAGATGTTCTAGTTAATTTAGTCTCTATACATGTTTCACATTTATGACTTTTGTCAATACTAAATTTTGGAATTAATTCTAAATTAATTAATTTACTTAAAGTACCATAATTCACATGTCCTAATCTACCATGCCACACATTCATAGACTCAAGCATATAAACAGAAGATGTATTTTTATTATTAATAATAACATTTGGTACAATAGTCATGACGTTCATTTTTAACATCCCATCACACATATAGCCTTTTCCAACATACATTCCATCTTTAATAAGTACAAATTTATCAGCATGAAACACTAGTTTGAACCCTTTCTTGCACAATACAGATCCAGAGACTAGATTCTTGCGAATGTCCGGCACATGTAGTACATCATTGAACGTGAGTTCCTTGCCTGAAGTCATCTTTAACACGACCTTTCCCTTTCCTTCAACTTTAGAAATGGAGGAATTACCCATGAATAGTTGCTCACCATTTTCTATTGGTTGATAGGTAGTAAACAGTTTATTGTCCGAGCATATGTGGCGTGTAGCGCCAGTATCAACCCACCATTCTTTAGGATTTCCTACCAAATTGGCTTCCAAGACAACTGCTGAAAGATACATACCAGAAATTTTAGTAGATACTTCATCTATTTATGTTATGTTTGCTTGAGCATTTTTCCTTTTGAAGTTCTCTTGCTTTTTGGGTTTACGACAATCCTTCGCATGATGCCCTATCTTGTTGTAATTATAGCATTTCCCTTTGAACTTCTTTGAAGGACCGCTTCCTTGACTTGGGTCTTCATAGTTGTGTTTCCTTTTCTTAGTTTTGTTACCACTTTCTATTACATTAGCATTAGATGTAATTGGAAGTTTTCCAACTTTCTTTTCAGACATCCTATTATCTTCTTCAATCCTCAACCTAACTATCAAGTCCTCGAGCCCCATTTCTTTACGTTTATGCTTTAAATAATTTTTAAAATCTTTCCAAGAAGGGGGTAATTTTTCAATAACTGCGGCCGCTTGAAAAGATTCACTTAAAACCATTTTTTCAGCATGAATCTCATGGATTATGAATTGAAGCTCTTGGACTTGATTTATGACAGTCTTTGTATCAACCATTTTAAAATCCAAGAATCTACCGACAACGAATTTCTTCATGCCGACATCTTCCGTTTTATATTTTTTATCCAAAGACTCCCATAATAACTTAGCACTTTTAATTGGGCTATACACATTATACAATGTATTGTCCAATGCATTGAGGATATAATTTTTGCAAAGAAAATCAGAACGCTTTCATGCATCCACAACAGCCAATGTGGTCCTATCAGTTTCATTATTGTTTACCACAGGGGCATCCTCATTTAAAAACCTTGAAAGATTCAATGTAGTAAGATAAAACAACATTTTCTGTTGCCATATTTTAAAATCAATCCCACTGAATTTTTCAGGTTTCTCACCATGACTAACATGAGTAGGAACATTGATAGGAACATTGGTTGTAATAGAGTTATGCACAATTGAATTAGATAATTCCATAATTCTGTTAAATAAACAATTTACAGAATCACTTTAATAAAATAAAAACAATAGAAGGAGAAAAAACAAAATTAAATTTGTAATTACAATAACAGAAACGTGAATATATATAGTAAGTGGCATCCAAATTTCAATGGATTCGGATTTAAAATGTACGTTAAATTGATAGGACAATAATTGTAGAGAAAGTATTATTATCAGAATTAGTATATATAGTATATAAACGTAAACGTAAACGTATATATAGTATATTATAGATAATGATGTTATCAGAGTATTAGTATATATAGTATTATATGAATTTGTCTGCTTAATCAAGGTTGCGTGTACTAGATGATATATAGTATTATATGAATTTGCATGCTTAATCAAGGCTGCGTGTACTAGATATATATATTAGTATCATTAAAAGGTATGAATTACGTTAATATCAGTTAATAGATATTTGGGGATGAATTAATGTCATTAAAAGGTATGGCAAATGGGCTTTCAATTATATATATACTAGTTATATACAGATATTAACGTACAGATATTAGTTATATATAGATACGTTAGTATATATATTATATAATATAACGTACTAATATAATATATATATATATATATATATATATATATATATATATATATATATATATATATATATATATATTAGTATAAAATAAGTACTCACGAAGTTTTGTTTTTATAAATTAGTATAAAATGAATACTAAGGAAGAATACATAAATTTGCTTTAAGATTATTAAACCAAAAGTAATTATATTATACTAATTATATAAACAGAAATATAAAATAAACAATTTATAATAAATGACTTACTAGATATAATTGACAAACTTTTAAAACTAAATCAACTGTTAGACAGTCTCTCCTTAAAACAGATTTCGTCTCCGCTATCGGTGTTTACGGATGGAATAATGGACGTCTACTTTCCAGGATAAAATGGTCTTCAACTCTCACAAAAAGCACTTCAATGGAAGAGTTCTACGAACCAACAAAATTCTGAATTCTTTATGACTTTTATATGAATACTCTATATGACTTTTATATGAATGAAGAATGAAATTAATTTTTAAGAACTTAAGAAGGATTAAAGTTGAAGATGAAGTGATTGTTTTGGGTAGATTTGGAACATATTTATAGGTTTCCAAATACCCCTTTGAAGATATACATCTTTTTGAAAGGTTACACCTTTTTGAAAGGTTACATCCTTTTGAAAGGTTATATCCCTTTGAAAAGATACATCCCTTTGAAAGGTTACATCCCTTTAAAAAGATGCATCTCTTTAAAAAAGTATGAACCAAAGGTCACACCTATTGATTTTATTTTATTCATTTCTATATATATATATATATATATCCAACAATGACTTTATTTAGGGTGTTCATGCAAATAAGTCAGAGAGTTGGGGATGGGTTGATTAAATATTTGGTGCGTGGGTGGGTGGGTTTATATGCTTAATTATTGGTCTTTGGAGGGTGAAGGAATCTAATAAAATACTACTAGTAGTAGTATTATATTAATTTGGATTTCTGCATTACTCTTGATATTGCTATTTTTTGTATTATCTTATTGCACTTTCTTTGCTTATATATATAAATTTATGTTATTACATCACCTAGACTTATTTTGTGTTGTTCGTGTGATCATGTTGTACGCTGATAATTTATTAAATGTAATAAGTTTTATGACCATTATCACACAATGCCTATAATGGTATCCTTTGAAATGAGGAATGTATAAATACACTATTCTATTTTGCAGTAGCAAATTTTGTAGGATTATTTTTTGATTTTATTTTAGTGGACTGGATAGAGAGAAACCTTGACTTCTGCTAGTTTGTAGAATTACATAACTTAAGTTTGAGAGCTAGTTAGATCTAGGAATGCATTTTTACTATATCATATCATGCTTTGCGATTAGTTCATTGCCTTGTGGTGATATTGTCTTGTTCTGTTCCACAACTGAGCATATAAAAATAATAAAACAACATCACTTATCGTTGATATTTTGGTTTTTTTTGGATGAACTTGATAAAGCTTTAGACTTCAAAATGAGTTTGCGATCTGCAAAACAGGTTGGATATCCCTCTCATTCCTTGCTGACTTCTGCAGAGCTTCCACACGATCAATCCGACTAAAATCAAATTTTCTTTATTCACCTTTTGTTTTACATTTCATAACTTGCTACTGAGGTTTTTTGAATTGTGTAAATTTTGATTTTATGTTGGCATTAATAATGTAGCATATCAAATTTTCTTCTATTGATCTTTTTGTTTGCTAATCTTGAAGTGTCTTTAACAGGTTTGGGAGGACATGGTGATCCAGGTGCACACATCGGGTACAAATGATAGTGCAACACAAGAATTTAGCTCTATAGTCTGTATTATTCTTTGTATTAGCTCTTCTACATACATATAACCGAACTATTGTCTTATAATAATGATGGTAAAAGTTATTAGTTTAGTAGTTTGATATAATAATGATAATCGTATTTTAGGGGATGAATTATTCAACTATTATATTGTAATGTTATAATGTGAATGATTTTAAATCATGTATACAATATTTTTTTTATGTTTTATTTTATATTGTATTTGTGTTTGTTGGATAAATGTACAAAATTAATTTTTTTTTTAAATTTAAAAAGTCTATAACGACGGTCATCGACCGGAGCTATAGTGTTTTATAAAACACAAGCCTATAGCGACGGTCGCCGAGCGTCGTTGCTATAGACATCTATAGCTACGGTCATGATCGTAGCAATAACTTTCAACAACCGTTGGTAAAGAGCAAATACATAATTTTGTCATGACCTACAGCGACGGTCGGCGACCTTCGCTATAGGCCAAAAGACCGTCGCTAAAAGGTTTACCGACGGCTTCTATTGCGACAGTCAGCGACGGTAGCTAAAACTTTTAGCGACGGTCTTTTGGCCTATAGTGACGGTCACCGACCGTCGCTATAGGTCGATTTTCTAGTAGTGCTATATTCTGACCGACCAATTAAATAACAAATAAACTTAGGTAGGTCATATTAGCAAAGGATTTACCCGTCTCTCCCCTCCTAGTTCTAACCTCAAATCTCAGCCAAAGATCAAATCCCTAAGCTTTGATACTAACTGTGACGGCCCCAAAATAGGTATACACAACCCATTCTGAGTCGCCAAATACATGGTACATAATACAAATACAAACTTAATTATACAACTGTCGTGTAACATCAGCTAAGAGTTTTAACACGAATATTGTCTCGTGGACAATATCCAAACTCAAATGAAGTCCTCATTACAATTATTATCACACTATTTCACAGAATAGTGATGACTACTATAGCAACCATCTGGACCGTCACTCCATTCCCCGACTAGTCCGAGCTATATTCTCATTTCCTGAAGAGAACAATGAAAGCAAATGGTGAGCTCAACTAGCCCAGTAAAGAATATTATGACTAAGATAATGCAAAATAAATTATCGTTAGCCTTCAATAGTGTTAAACTGATAGAATACAATATACAACAAGTTTAACTGCATCAGAACAAATAATCCATTAGAAGAGTCAAGTAGAGCATGATATTTACTATTTTCTATAATTTAAAAGTTCATCATCAATATTATATCTCTGTAACACAGCTCAATAAATAATCCACATCACTGAATTAACTATGCACTACAGGCCAATGATATTCATTAGTATCACATCCACGAATTATCCATGCACTACGGACCAAGGATATTCGTTATTATCACCAATGGTCATGATCACGCCAACAACTGTCCATCAATACACTACGGACCAATGAGGACTTTTACCACATCATTTGTAACATTACATGTCATGATTATACCGATACATAATTCTTGGTCATAATCATACCAATCAACAGTCCATCTATGCACTACGGGCCAAAGACGATTTTTATCACAATATAAGCATGAGGATGATGATAATGATATAAGAATTCAATCGAGTGAGATCAAGGATAAATATTAAAGATTTATAATTCAATTTATCCAGAGTTTAAGAATGTCCAAATTGTCAACATGATAACTGATTTGTGGAGTAAAATTCAAGGATAATATTCATGTATCAAAAATAATTTGGACAGAAAAGAAATCAATTTCTATTGTAAATATTACATCGTGAATAGTACTCTGTGAATAGTACAATATATATGAATAGTGCCGTATGTATGAACAATACCCATAAATAGTATTCTGGCATGAAAAGATCAAAATTTAACAAGGATGTCCAGAAAAATATTTCAGTGAAACTATACTAGATGAAGCGCAAATTTCAAGGACATTCTATTAATTTCAAGGAGTACAGAAACAATACTTATCAAAATAAGTGTAGAATTAGGAATATGAAAAGAAATAATATTACTTACATACTACAGAGTATGGAAGAAAATCTTATTTCTTACGAATATTGAACAAAAATAATATTCCTGATGAATATTGAACGAAAATAATATTCCTTACGAATATTGAACGAAGATAATATCCCTTATGAATATTAAACGAAAATAATATTATTTACTAATATTGAACGGAAATAATATTCCTTACGAATACGAGAAATAATATCTCTTAAGAATATGAAATAAATAATACCCCTTACGAATATTGAACAAAAATAATATTCCTCACGAATATTGAACAAAGATAATATCCCTTACGGATATTGAACGAAAATAATATTCATTACGAATATTGAACGAAAATAATATTCATTACGAATATTGAACGAAAATAATATTCCTTATGACTACGAAAAATAATATTTCTTACGAATATGAAATAAATAATATCCCTTACCTTAAAAGGAGAGTATTTTTGACTGGTATAGCGGGGATATTCTTGAAGAAAACTTATACTATTTTCTACACTCAAAGCTTCCTTAAACTTAAAAGAAATACGCTCAATATTATAGAAGAAGAATTCTTTAATTCTGGTGTGATTTTCATTTCTAAACTAAGCATCCTATTTATAGGAGAATGGCAGGGTACTATTTGAAAAGAAAAATCACGCAATTGCATGAATCTAATTCATGGGCAAATTCGATTCTAATTTGAAACTTTGAAAATTTGATTTTACTATCTTTCAAGACTATGCAAATACTATAAAGATTATGCAAACAATAAAATATAATATATTCTATTTTATATAAAAAATAAAACTTATATAATATATATATATATATATATATATATATATATATGTATATATAAGTAATAAAACAAAAATGAGATAACTTTCTACCGACGATTTTGAAAAATGGGTAAGTGAGGGTCCATATAATAAGCCAAATTTACAATAAGTACTTCATAAAAAACCCATCTATTTATCTCAATTCACTTGGCTTCACTAAACACATTTTTAATAACATTTATTCATCATTAATATTATAACTCACAATATTAATAACCAGATCATTCCTAGGAAAGAGGGGGCTTTCCGATAAGGACTTCTCTTTATTGGTGCGCAATTAGGTGACCAAACCCCTTTTCTCGATAGAACTTTCTAGACATCGTCAATAATAAAATTAATAATATAAATAACTTTGTCATCTCAATTATTGATTTAATAATATAAAATATTGTGCAGATGATACTGTGACAATAATTGAATAAAACTGAGTGATTTCTCACGTAAGCATCAATAATCAAAGATACTGTACAATACCGTGTGCTACTATGCAACCATGCATATTACTGTACTTTTATCATCGGGTATTTCAACAGTTAACGGTAAAAGTTTTGCTGTTATTTTTATAAAAAGATTATTTCTGTCGCTTTCTAAATCCGACAGTAATTTCGTTGTGGGGTCCACCAATGATTGTGTCTTCGTACGAATAGTCCCTGATAAAACGAATATTCCCCGACCAAACGAATATTTTATAACAACTTGCTTACCTTGCAAAATTTATAAATATTACCCACAGCTATAACATTATATCAAATGCACACCTTATTACTCAAAATGATTTTTAGAGAAAATTAAATCTTTATTCATAAAAATTTGGGTCTTACAATTATACTATTATATTATAATTATCTACAAAGTAAAATATTGAAACATAAGTAAGCTATATTAAGTTGGAGCAATACTATAATATAGTTGTACACTTTTTAAAGCCTCTTTATTTTACTTTATGATCTATATATCTATATCTATATACATATCTAATAAAGCAAAACTAAGTAATTTTTTGGTCTTTGATCTTTAGTATGAGACTAGAATTTAAGTGGTACTAAAATACTTTTTAAACCCTCCTGATTTTAATTTATTAATTAACTAATACTAAACACTTTTTAAACCTAAAATTTAACTAGAATCAAAACATCCTGAAAAAAGTTAGAGTAACTTATTATTTTTTAACAATTTTATTTCTTATAGACATCCTTTATTATTAATTCTCATGAGCCTAAATTAAAACACATATGGATCATTGTTATTTATATATAATATAATTAGTATTGATTATATATTTAACAATGATACATAAGCTAAAATATTGAAACATAAGTAAGCTATATTAAGCCAGAGCAATACTATGATATAGTACTTATACTAAAATATAGAATCATATTTATTTACTTGGATTAACTTATAAAAAAATATAATGATAGTATTTTGTTGTTTCCCAAAGACACAAAGAGATCTACAAGGGGGTTGAATAGATCATTTAAAAAACTTTTGCTTGTTAAGAATGTATTACCAGATTATTATTTAATTTAATTAATTAAGCACAACGGAATATTAGTTTGAAAACCCCTTAAAGATTGAATGAAATCTCAGGTCTGAATTTTGTTCTTGTGAATTTAAAACACAAATAAATATAATAATTGATAATAGGAATATAATTGCGGAATGAAAAAGACACTAAAAATTTTAAGTTGTTCGGAGTATAAAAGACACCTAATCCACTATTTTATTCTATAAGTAGGAAATCTACTAAGGATACTTGAGGGTCACTAAGACTAGATCACTAAGATCTTTTACAAGTGAATCACAAAGATTACTTCGAGTCACTAATTCTCAGCATATGACACTAAGTCAAGGGTCACTAAGACCATATCACTCAAATCTCTTCAAGTCACTTAGACTTGGTATGATAATCACTTAGACCAGCGAATCACAATTGATTGATTATTTGTTGGGGTGCTACTAAGTTGAGATTAAGCTCAAAAACTAAAGACTTAGTAGCAGAATAAGTTATTCTTGAATCGTAGAATAGAGCTCTTGATACTTTGGCAGAGATTTAGTTTCATGATTGGTGATTCGTACTGTTGCTTTGATCTTCTTGCCCTTTTATAGTTCTTCTTGAGAGATTCCCATTGCAAAGTTCTTGTTGAGCATATAATGCTCCGATACTTAAATATCTTTGATGTTCCCTTTTAGGAGGGTTATGTCAGCATACTTTCGGTTCTGACCTATCACATAATTCTGCTGCTTCACCAACCACATGGGTGTTGTCACTTCGCTAAGCTAGTTGTTAGATACAACATACTCTGATCTTCGATTTCAACTAAGGATGTTTGACAAATTTTTTTGTGTTATTCAATTTGCAACGCCTTTTTTTGTCAGTCCTGATATGCTCTACGGTTTTTAGTTATCGTAGAACTTAATGTAGATCGTAGAGTATTGAGCTCGATTAACTCAACGATTTGAACTCTACGTTCTGCTCTACGAGTAGAGAGTTATTTTACGATTAGCTCTAAGATTTACTCTTCTACGATTCTTGAGTCACTCTGCGATCCTTACTTCACTTTACAACATTAGATTGAACTCTATGATTTTACTATAGGCTCTACAATCTTGTCTTAACTCTACGAACTTATGGCAAGTTCTACTATGTTCTACTGCGTACTCTACGATATGAAGGCTAACTCAACGAACTCTAATACACTTTACGATTTGCCAGAGTAGCTTTACGATCGTCCAACTTGACTAAACGATCGATTTAATCCTATCATCTATACATCAGTTTAGCTCATAAGATCAACCTAACAAGTTTGATCTTTCTATTCTAAGTTCTTGTACAACATTCTCTTATTAAGGATTTTATAAAAACTATTGAAACAAATATACATTAAAAATCTCATTATCAAATTTACATATGTAGTTTCAAACAATCCCCTCCTATTTGATGATGACAAAACCATTAGTTTCAAATCATTCATCAATTCTAAAATGCAATTATACTTTAAAATTAAATATGAGCTAATATACAATGAAAAACTGTATTGCTAGAGCAAAAAAATGAATTTATTTGTATACTCAAAGAATTTGTACAAAGTGTAAAAAATAGAAAAATTAAAAATGATTATAACTTTCAATGTGAACCTCTTGAAGATTTTTGTTAATAAATGAGGGTCACCAGGCGGGAGTCATGTTCCAATGGGCATTACTGAGCTCAACGATCTAGGCTTTGGAGAGGAGGAATGGTCACGATCTATGGGTAGTGCTTGAGGTGTTATATAAGAAGGAGAAGGTTGAATTGATGTCTGCGGTCATGCCTCCTCTCCCTTATGTTATTCTCCCCCTTTTTCAGTATCCCTTTCTTGGCGAGAGGCATTAAATTCTTCGAAGAGCTGCTTGAAAACATCAACAAGCTCCTGCAATTGGGTGCTAGACATGACTACGTCTTCTTTGATTTCTTTCTGCATTACATCGACTTGATCACACTGATGATGAACCATAACCATAACATTATTGGTTCGCTTAATTGAATTCATGCTTTTGAGTCAGAGAGGAACTAAGTTCAAACACCTTATCAGTGAGAAGTTTGACAGTATTTTCATTTGATTTCAAAAGAAAGCGAACAACTTCTTTATGCTTGAAAATCTGATTGAGAAAGATTGATTTGCTCCATTAAAGCGTCTGCTCCAACCTTATCACTCCGATTCATCTATGACAGAGCAAGAGTAAGATCAAAATACTGATTATTGGAAGAGGAATGTATATTTGTATAAGAATTTTAAGGTCTATCTTGTTGTATAGTATTTACAAATGAGGAAGGTATATCTGAATCTAAAGTATGTACAGGAGAAACTATAAGAGATGTATATACATAAGGAATGTGTATAGTAGACTTAGTATTATTTACATTGATCGTAGGGTTTTAGGACCCTACGATTGGGGAGTTAGTAGTTTGTATATCAGTCGTAGAGTGTTGGTACTCTACGATCAGAGAGTTAGACTTTTATGCATCGATTTTGGGGTTTTGGGACTCCACGATCGGGGAATGAATTGAAGAAGTAGAGGATTTCCTAGAGATCGTAGAGGAGAACTCTACGACTTTGTCATAGCAAGAAAAGAATGTAGAAGGAGAATGAATAAAAAATAAAAGAATTTGGAACAAAAGTTACTTTACTATATGTATAGGTAGAGGAAGAGGGCTTGTTGTAAATTTTATTGTTTGCAAAAGAAAGAACCCTAAGGAAGTTTTTCTCAACCAACTTCAAATTTGGAAACCTGGTGTAGTTCCATCTAATGAAGCTTTGATCCCCTTCTGTTACTGTGCTCACTAAAGGCATTATTGGCATGAAGTAGAGCAGTTAGTCACTATCAGTATCAAAAATAGGGGTCGTCTTGTCTACTTCGATGTTAGAGTAGCAATTGAAGAGTTCCTCTGTGCTCATAGAAACTACACACAGTCTCCATGTCCTTGTCCCTACAAACTTATCAGGGAGGGGGCGTTTGGATTTTCCTTTATTTGCAGAACAATGTGCAACATTACTATCCCTGGCGATGATAACTTTGAAGGGGGTACTTGAGTGATCCTTTGTTCCTCCTCCTCAAATTCTAGATTTTTTGGTTTTACGATCGAAGGGTTGAACTCTCTTCTAATGTCTTGGAAAACAGTATCAATGATGTTGGTTAGTACCAAGGACTCATTAGAAGAGCTTGACGATAGTTGAGCTGGCTTTTCTCCATCAAAGATAGCTTTAGGTGATTGATCTACCTCTAAGGTTTTCTTTTTACCCTTTCTATTATTTTTCACCATCTTTATTAAATTCTTCTTCTTTGGCTCAGGCATAACTACCTTCACAGCTATCTTAGCATCAACTGCTTGTGGCTCCAGCATAGGCACCATCATAGTTGATTCATCAATAACAAATGGCTCAAACTCAATAATCAACCCAGCCATCACATTAATTTCTGTTGGCTCTGGTTCTATGGCCATCTCTTCCCTCACTTCAGTGCCTATACGATCAAGGACTTCAATTATCTCTACAACTTGAACTTTGTTGGTCTTGGGAAGAGGCTTAGTATGCCTTGAATGCTTGCCTTTCCATCCCTCCTTCTTTACTAGCTGGTAGAGTGGTACTGATGTCTTCTTTTCCCTCATCTCAGGATCAGAAGAGGTGTCTTGAGAGTCCTTAGGAGAATCCTTTGAGTCATTTGAGCAAAAAGATTAAGACTTTTGAACTTCTTCTCTCCCCCTCAACTCACCAGCTTTGGTCTTATTCACTTTCTTCTGAGGGGGTTGGTCTACAATGGACTTTAGATGCTTAGGAACTTATGGGGCTGTTGTTTGCCTAATTATATACCTTAGAAAATGTTAGCTTTGTATATAGCGCGATCATGCAATTAAATTACATAAAAGTAACGGAAGCACGATAAAATAATAATTTGAAATTTACATACAAACCATCACAATGATCATACTTTGTGCTCAATTATCAATCAATAAGAAAGAGATGAAGAATCAGATTCATACCTTTGTAGAAAAGAGCTTCCTCAAGTACGAGTTCTATTCCAAGTCCTTCATGCTTCTCCTTGAATTCATCAGGCTTGATTTCTTCCTTTGATCAATGTTAGCCACCCATGTGTTTGGCATCTAGAAGTGATCCACCAAGGAAGTATATATTCAAGAAGATGGGTGTTGACAAAACCCTAGTTTCTATCTCTATAGAAATACACGTACTCTTCCAACTCTTAGAATTAAGTGTGTAACCCTAATCCATAATAAGACTTCGCTTATTTATAGATGTAGGCAACCCTCCTAAACTATTTAGGAATAGGGTTTTATTTTAATTAATTAAACTCTTTTAATTAACTGTATTCCTAATCCAATTAGGAATTAATGATAGTACTTTTATTAATCAGTTCCAAAACTCTTTTAGGAATTAAATAATAATAATAATAATAATAATAATAATAATAATAATAATAATAATAGTAATAATAATAATAATAATAATAATAATAATAATAAGAATAAGAATCCTCTTATTAATTTATATTTATTATTTCTAAAATAATAAATATTAAGCTTATATAATTAATCTATCACCATAGATTAAATTAAATACACATAACTTATTATTAGGATTATACCATTTACTTCTTAAATAAATATTTTCCTTTTATGTTGTGACCTTTTAGTTTCTCCATATTAAACCGGTTGTGAATAAATCAATTAGAAAAATTCTAATTTTATTTAAATAAATAAATTAAACTATTTAATTTATTTAATAAATAACATTTATTTTATAATAAGGGTAAGCCCCTTTAGCGATCAACGACTTTTCCAGATAATATAGATTTCAAAATTAATCATAAAAGAACCTTTGAGTAAATAGTTACCATACAATTCAATCCTTCTACCATACAATATCCCGATTAACTATTAGATATGGAATAATTGTCAAGTCTTATTTTATTTTTTATATGTATTTCGATTATCAAATGTACAACTCCAAATAATGCAAATTAGAAACTCCTTTCTAATTTTATTTTACCTTGGTCAAGTATTCCTGAGTTGTCATATTTATACAATCACATAGGACATTTTCTCCTTTTACAAGAAACGGTAAATTCTTTGTTGATAATTCATTATCTCCATGAAAAACTTATTATACCAAAGCATACCTTTTGATATACCCTAAGGGTCTTAAGGGACATGTCAAAGTATAACTCATCATACACAAGATACTATTATGATCTCAAGTCTAAGGATTACTTATACTCTATCACTAGAGGAATTTCTATTGACAGACGAGTAAATCTCCATAAGATATTCCTTAGCGAGCCACGTTAAGTGAACTTATTCTCCAGTAAGCACCTATATACTTGCTTTAGAGTCTCCACACAAATGATTATGAGATCAATCATCCTCTTCCTAAGAACAAGCAACGTATGTATCAATCTATCCAGATTCACTAATCCCCTTTTTAGTAATCCAACGATTGGGATCAATTTTAGTTTTAAGCTATCTAAGAATTTAGATCTCATTAGAATGATTATGATCATGATTCTAAAGATATTGCTTAAAACTATGAGTTTATCACATATTATACAATAACAGCATGTAGATAAAGTAAAAGCCTTTAATAAATGAATTCTTTTATTATTAAATGAATAAGATTATTACTAAGTATATTCTTCATCATGAAAGTAGTATGCATATAAGCAAATCATGTATGATGATAAAGCATATACTTTGTAATCAATCTTATTTATTTATTTATTAATAAAAGAATTATTTATTAAAGGCATTTAATTATCTACATGGTGTTGTTTTTAATAATATGTGATAAACCCATAGTTGCAATGCTTTTAGAATCATGATGCGATCATGCTAATGAGATCTAAATTCTTAGATAGCTTACAAACTATAATGTTCCTAATTAATGGATTACTAAAAGGGGATTAGTGAGTCCGGATAGATTGGTACATACGTTGCTTGCTCATTGGATGATGATGATTGATCTTATGATCATTTGCGTGGACACACTAAAACAAGTATGTATGTGCTTATTGGAGAATAAGTTCACTGAATGTGACTCGCTAAGGAATACCTAATGGAGTTTTACTTATCTGTCAATAGGAATTCTTGAAGTGATAGTAGTACAAGTGATCCTTAAACTTGAGATCATCATAGTATCTTGTATATAATGATTTATACTTTGACTTATTCCTTAAAACCCTTAAGGCATATCAAAGGGTATGCTTGGGTGTAATAAGTTATATAGGGAGATAATGAACGATCAATAAATAATCTACCACTTTTAGTAAAAGAAGAGATATGTACCAACACACAAATCCTTGGCCAAGGTGGAATGAAATTAGAAAGGAGTTTTTGATTTGCATTCATTCAGAGTTGTACATTTGAGAATCGAAATACATATAATTAAATAAAATAAGACTTGACAGTAATTCTATGTTTTATATATAATTGGGATATTGTATGGTAGAAGGATTGAATTGTACGGTAACTATTTACTCAAAGGTTCTTTTTATAATTAATGTTGAAATCTTTATTATCTGGAAAGTCGTTGATCGCTAAGGAGGCTTATCCTTATTGTAGAATAAATATTATTTATTTAAATAAATTAAAAGCTTAATTTATTTATTTAAATGAGATTAGAATTGTTCTAATTGATTTATTCACAACCGGTTTAATATGGAGAACATAAATGGTCATACCATAAAAGGAAGAATAATTATTTAAGAAGTTAATGACATAATCGTAATAATATGTTAAGTGTATTTAATTTAATCTATGGTGATAGAGTAAATTAAATACCTTAATATTTATTATCTAATATTTTGGAAATATTAAATATTAATTAATAGGAGAGTCTTATTAATATTAATACAATCATTATTATTTTATTTTCTAAAGGAATTTGAGAATTAATTTAATATTAGTTCTCTCATTTATTCCTAATAAGATTAGGAGACAAATTAATTAAAAAAGTTTAATTAATTATCCCTAATCTTATTAGGGAGCTTAATTAATTAAAAGAATTTAATTAATTAAATAATACCCTAATTTTTAATTAGATTAGAAGGCTTAAATATTAAGAGGTGTCTTATATCAGATATCAGGTAAAGTGATTCCAATTATTAGAGAGTACGCCCTTTTAAAACTAGGGTTTTAGCCAAAACACCCTTCTTCTTGTTTCTTGTTCTTCCTTGGTGGATCACTTTTAGAGGCCAAACGCTTGGGTGGCTAACGTTGATTAAAAGAAGGAATCAAACTCACGTATTCAAGGACACCCTTAGGAAAAAGTGTATGTATTCTCCTTCTTCATTCCCAAAAGGATCTTGGTGTTCACTTAATCAAACATGATTCATATATCTAACCAATCATATCCAATAAAAGCTGGATAAATAAAACCTTTCCCATTAAAGGGTTACATAATAAAATCACATGTTATCTAACCTTTAAATACAATCATTCAAATGTCACATAATAAAAATTAAATAAACTTCATTAAAACCAAGCCTAAGATCATCATAATAAAAGTTAACATCTTAATCAAAGTAAAAATTACAAGTCTTCATCACTTTTACACATTTTTCCTTTCCTTTTTCTAAAAGTCTAACATCTTAATCAAAGGTTCATCTACCATTTTCCCTTTTCTCTAGTCGAAGGTTCTTTAGGCTGCAATGAGTTTATAAATATGCAAGAGTGAGCAAAACAATTGCTCACTTTGGATATAATAGAGAATCAGCAGAGTATAACAATAATAACTTCGCCAATAATAGGCTCATCAACAATGAATAGTACTCTATCAACAATAATCGAAACCGAAATTCCAAGATATGGAAAATATACATCACTGAGGGTCGTAAGACCACGAACTACGTCCACAGTTGCAAGTAATCTTTCAACTCCAACTTTAATAGTCATAAGACTATAAGGACCTCGTACTTAGGGGGATCAGCCCTTCGTACAATGTATTGTGCACAAACATTTTAACGCTATGCGTAAGTTAACCCCTAATCATAACATTAGGGTTGTTCATCTCAGTATTTAGAGTACAAGTCCGCACCAAAGGAAGTTTGGTTTGGATAAGCTTTCAAGGTAATTTGGAATTCAACGAACATCAACTAAGGATTAGTTGAATAAAACCAATAACATTATACTATAGAATAATCGTGATTGAATCAATCATAGTAAACTAAAGTCATGCTTTAGGAATAATCTAAGAGCATACAATTTGAATAACTATAACACCTTGCTTGAACAATACTAAGCCAAGGTTAATTAGAATTGAATACTAAGCATGCATAGCAAGTTGATCGATAAAAATGTTCAACATTAGAATATATAAATTTTGCATGCTAAACAACAAGTTAAATACAAGAATAACTTGCTCAAGAATAACTTACATCATTATATCATAATCGAATTGAAAAAAATGAGTTTGATTAACAAGATAATAGATTAGAAAACTTGCTCGATGTAAAAAGAAAGTTTAGAAAAACTTGCTCAAAAAGAAAATTTAAAGCGCTTGCACAATTATAAAAGTAGAGTTAGAGAACTTGCCTTTGCTCGTAGGCTAAACCAAATCAATACTGAATCACAATATCCTATAAACATATGTCATCATGACATAGTTAGCCATTACCATTTTACAACCATAACTAAATATCGTTCATCATTTAAAAAATTGGATTTTTAATCACATAATCAAGTTATAATACAAGTTATTCCTTAATAACATAATTATTCATAGTATAGAAATACCAAAATCAACATTTTACAGTCCTACTATCATCACATAACTTTTCTTAAAATTTCATGTACAAAAAGTACCTTTGTTCGAGACCATTTTGCTGCTTACTTTCGGCGGCGCGCGCATACGATTTACCTTTGTGGGTGCATTGCGGCGTGAAACAGCAATGAGCAGCATAACATGGTATGCGGGAACAAAACTTAAAAGATTGCGCTGCATATGGCGATATTTGCTGCTTGAAAACTAACTATATCTTGCTAGTCAAGCACATAAAGCGCAATTTTGATTGACAGCGACAATGACAATGACAAGAAAAAAGCCAATTTTGGCCTACAAGCTCGTTTCTAACAGACTAAATCACATACAATTCATACAAAAACTTCATGTAAACATAATTCAAGAATTCCTAACATGTTTCTACCCATACAACAACATAAACAACAAAATTAACACATCCAATTTCACTATTTTTGGCTAAAAACTTACTTTTTGATATTTCAATGAAAATCAACACTTTGTAAATTTTGTTTTTCAACCAAAACCATTAATTTAAAGCATTTTATCAAAGTATATACATACTCTATCAAATTAAATGGTCAATTTAACAACTAAACAACTAATTAACCCTCAATTTCTACTTTAAGCTAAACAATATATATTCACAAAAACTCTCTCGTAAAAAAGTTTTTTCTTCACAAATTACATACATAACCACAATACATTGATTATAATCATATATATCCTATGAAAATAACCTTACAACACTAGTTTATCACATGAACACACATAAAATCAACAATTATCTTATTATCACAAGAATTTCTGAGAGAAATAGGAGAAAGCTAAAACTTTTAAAACTAAAAGAAATAGGAGAATACCTTGAAGAAGAGATGATATGGCTATTCTAAGCTTTTCTATTCTCCAATCTCTAGCCTTTTTCTCTCTCTTTCTTCTTCTTCTTCTTCTTCTTCCTCCCGAGTTTTTTTCTTCTCTAACTCTCTCTCCTCTATTCTTACGTCTTAACAAATAACATTATATAGGATATAATATATATTGATTATATAATATAAATATAAAACACATAAGCGATGTCGGGTTTAAAATTTTTGAAATCAAAAGCCATAAGGCTTGTTTGGCTAACCCACTAAAAAAAAATCAATTAATCCTTATGCCTTGTTTGGTAAAACACAAATAGATTAAAGACTTAATAGGCATTAGGCCTTGTTTGGAAAAATTGAATTAAAATTCTTTTAAGTTATTTTAATAACTCCTTTATAAAAAAGGTTATTTGTCACACTTTACTAAATTAAATTAATCTTAATAACAATTTATTAAATTACTACCTCACATAAATCAATACCACAAAATTATAATTTTCTATATAATTATAACTTTATTTAATTTAACACATCCTTTTTAATTACAAATTCCAATAAAAAGAATAGTAATTCAATTAATCAAAACTCTCTAACTTAATAATTAAATTAAATTAGCAAAAATAATTACTTTCCTTAATTATTTATTTAACACATAGTTAACCAAATTGAATCAAATTTGAACAATTATCCAATTAACAATAACCACATCCATTAAATACTTAAATAATTCAATAAATATTCAATATAACAATTTATAAAATTCTGGAATGTTACATCATTCCCTCCTTACAAGGATTCTGTCCTCAGAATCACAATTCAAACAATTCATTCGTCACATTCTCCCCTACTTACAAAGATTCTGTCCCCAGAATCGAAGACATAGATTAAACAAACAACTCAGGGTAATTCTTCATCATTTCAGCTTCGAGTTCCCACGTGGCCTCTTCGACATTGTGGTTCCTCCATACTACCTTTACAGAAGGTATCACCTTATTCCTGAGCACTTATTCTTTACTGTCGACTATCTGGATAGGAACCTCTTCATAGGACAAGTCTTTCTCAAAATGTAATGGTTCATACTCAATTACGTGCTTGTAATCAAGTTTATACGGTCGTAACACCGACACGTGAAAAACATTATGAATGTTTTGCAATTCTGGAGGTAGAGCTACCTCGTAAGCTACCTCTCCAACTTTTTCTCGGCACTTCAAAGGGTCCAATAAACCTCGGACTTAGTTTCCCTTTTACCAAATTGAATTTTCCCTTCCAAGGAGAAACTTTTAGGAAACGTAATTTCTACATGTGAATGCACGATCTTATGCATGTTGATCAACATATTTTTTTTATCTGTCTTGAGTAAACTATCAATCTTGTTACGATGAGTTTGACAACCTCTCAGATTTTTGTTGTACCGATTCTAGTCCTAATAGTTGGCGTTCTCCGACTTCATCCCAAAGACTGGTGGAGTTACGCACTTTTCTGTAGTAT
Source organism: Panax ginseng (assembly GCA_020205605.1). Lineage (NCBI taxonomy): Eukaryota > Viridiplantae > Streptophyta > Magnoliopsida > Apiales > Araliaceae > Panax > Panax ginseng. The sequence goes on along the minus strand of CM035132.1, from coordinate 66,119,921 downwards.
AATGGTTCGTAAAGGCGGCATCGATGCTAAGCGTGATAAATTTGTTATTGTAGGCAAATTCCACCAATGGTAATTGTTCATCCCGGCTTCCTTTGAAATCCATGGCGCATGCTCTCAACATATCTTCTAATATACGAATCGTTCATTCGCTTTGGCCATCTGTTTTGGGATGATATGTCGTACTCATTCGCAATTGTGTTCCCATACATTCTTGTAGTCTCTTCTAGAAGTTTGATGTGAACCTCGGATCTCTATCGACACAATTGACTTTGGAACTCCATGTCTTGCAACAACGATCTCTTTAACATATAGTTTTGCCGGTGATCAAGATTGAATCTAATCTTTATTGGCAAAAAAAGTGTGCTGATTTTGTCAACAATCATCCACTATCACCCAAATCGCATCGTATCCTTTACGAGTTGTTGGAAGACCTACCACAAAATCCATTGTGATATGTTCCCATTTCCATTCCGGGTATCTCCAATGGTTGAAGTAACCCGCTTGGTCTTTGATGCTCGGCCTTGACTCTCGACATGTCAAGCACTTTGCAACGCGATACGCAGCGTCTCTTTTCATATTTGGCCACCAAAAAATGTCGTCGCAAATCTTGATACATCTTTGTACTTCTGGATGAATTGAATATCTCGAGTTATGAGCTTGGTCAAGATGTCTTCTTTAATATATACGATCTTCTTTGGAACCCATATTCGTCCTTCAAATCTAGAGCATTCCATCGGTATCAATCTTGTATTTCACCTCTTTTCCCTCGACCACACTTTCTCTTATTTTTTACGCATTCCTCATCCTGCAGTTTGGCGTTCTTCACTTTGTCCACCAAAGTTGGGTGGCTTCCATCTGGTAACAATTTTCATTGGATTCTTTTGGAAATTTGATTTCCAACTCTAACCTTGACATTCTTTGTAATAAGCTCCTCCTTATCAGTTAACAACATCAACTTTTTCTCGCCTTTCCTAATCAAGGCATCTGCAACCACGTTTGCTTTGCCTAGATGATAAAAGATCTCACAATCATAATCTTTTATTAGTTCCATCCATCTTCTTTGACGCATGTTCAGGTCCTTCTGAGTGAAAATGTACTTCAGACTCTTATGGTCCGTGTAGATCTCACATTTTTCTCCGTAGAGATAGTGTCTCCATATCTTCAGAGCAAACACAACCGCCGCCAACTCTAAATCATGAGTCGGATACCCTTTTTCGTAGTCTTTCAATTGTCTTGATGCATACGCGATGAATTTACCGTTTTGCATAAGGACACACCCTAATCCCTTTGTGAAGCATCCTTTATACACCACAAAATTTCTGTATTATCCCAGTAGCGACAACACAGGTGCCATACTTAGCTTCTTTTTCAATTCTGGAAACTTTCTTCACACTTCTCCGTCAAACAAATTTTTCTGATTTCCTCGTTAAATTTGTCAAGCGAGTGGCAATCTTGGAGAAATCTTGGATAAACAAATCTGTAATACCCGCTAATCCCAAGAAACTTCTCACTTACGATGGAGTTCTCGGTTGTTCCCAATTTATCACAACTTCAACCTTTGATGGATCCATTGAAATTCCATCCTTGTCAATTCGTGCCCAAGAAATTGTACGTTCGACCAAAATTCACATTTAGAGAATTTTAGCATACAACTTTTCTTTTCTTAGCGTCTCCAACGTTAGGCGTAAGTGTTCCACATGTTCCTCTTGAGTTTTAGAGTACACGAGAATATCGTCGATAAACACCACCACAAACTTGTCCAAAAATGGTTTAAACACCTATTCATCAAATCCATGAAGCAGCAGCTGAGGCGTTTGTCAAACCAAAAGACATCACCAAAATTTCATAATGTCCATACCAGGAGTTTGAATGCCAGTCTTTGGTACATCCTCCTTTCTTAATTACCTTGAGTTGATGATACCCACTTCTCAAATCTATTTTGAGAAATATATCTAGCACCCTTCAATTGATCAAACAAGTCATCTATTCTCGGTAATGGATATTTATTCTTAATAGTGACTTTGTTTAACTCCTATAATCAATGCAAAGACGCATTGACCCATCCTTCTTCTTTATGAATAACACGGTGCTCCCACGGTGACACACTCATTGAATGTATTTCTTGTCCAGCAGCTCTTGTAGTTGTACCATCGGTTCTTTCATCTCCATCGGAGCCATTACATCTGGAGCCTTCGATATCGGAGGCGGTTCACGGTGCTAAGTCGATCACGAACTCGATCTCTCTGTCGGTGGAAGTCTGGCAAGTCCTCAAAATACATCCACAAACTCCCTAACTCTGGTATTTCTTCCGGTTTGCACCCTTTTTACGAGTATCGACTATGTAAGCTAAATAACCCACTGACCTTGACTCAACAACTTCTTGGCTGCATAATCGTCGGACATCTCATTTGTCTAGGCGATTTGCTACCATTGAATACTACCTTTAATTGAGTCATAAGGTTTACACATTTCTTTTGGCGATCAATTATCGCTCCATAATTGAACAACCAATCCATTCCCAAAATAACATCAAACTCTCCTAGCTTTGATCGGAATCAAATCTACCATCAAAATATTTTCCTTAATATTCACCCTACGGGTTCTTGTATCTGAACCTAATAGAGAACTACTTCCTTATTCACAATTTCTATGTTTAAAGGAAATTCAATTCTTCACTAGGCAATCCTAACCTCATAGCAAATTCATCGAGATATAAATGAGCAAGTAGCACTTTTGAATCAAATAATACATAAGCATCAATATCATTGATGATCGGGATAATACGACACCACATCCTTTGATTGCACAACATCTTGCATGATCATGTTGAAGGTTACGGCCGTGGGCTTATTTATGTTGTTGTTGGTGGTCGATAATAGCCCAGCCAACGCACCTCCACTAGCATTTCCCTTGCTCCCATTTTTGTCTCACCAGATCTCTTTTTAGGGCATTCACGAGCAAAGTGATCCTTGGATCAGCACATGAAGCACACATTCTTCTTAGCTTGAGTGCAATTTGGGGCGATGTGACCCTCTTGGCCACAATTAAAGCATACTCGTTTCCCCATAAACACACTCCCTTATGAAACTTTTCGCACGTAGCACATGCTTCGAACTTCTTATTTTCTTTGGTTTCTTTCTTTGATTTCAGCTCCTCCATTCCCATTCCACTTCCTCTTTGGAGTTGTTGTTGCCATTACTACCATTACCACCACTCTTAGCTTCACCTTCTTCTTTTCTTCTTTTCTCTGCTCTTGATTATGCTTTATTTTTGCCTCGCCTCCACTTTCGGTGAGAATCGCCTTCTCCATCACTTCTTTGCAAATGTCTTCAATTGGAGCAGGGAGACCCTCTCTTATACAACCGGGTTTTAGTCCCCTACTCAAACCTCTTCGCCTTGCGCTTTCAAATCTGTCTTGACTTGATATGGCACAAACCTCGCCAACTCGTTGAATTTTGTGGCATACTCAAACACCGACATTGTTCCTGCTTCAACTCAAAAAGCTGGACCTCTAGCGACTCTTGAACTCTACGGGAAATAAGTCTCGAAGAACAACTCCTTAAACCTATCCCAGGTCATTACTCCTGGTCCTTCCCGAGTTTTGTTGGCCTGCCACCAATAGCTAGCCTCCTCTTTCAACATAAACGTTGCAAAAGCAGTCTTCTGATTCTCCTCTACCCTAGCCACATCAAAAACCTTCTCGATTTCCATAATCCAAGTCTGTGCTTCAACTGGATTCATGGATCCACAGAATTCTGGTGGTCCAACCGCCTTGAAGTCCTTAAACGTAGCACCTTGGTTCTGAGGTTGATTCTGCGGTTGATTTTGCGAGTGCACTGTCGATGCGTCACCATTCTTTGAGCGGAGTTAGTTTCACATTATCGTTGTTGGTTCCTTCGGTGGTTCTCTGATGGGGTGGTTGACGTCTTGGAGGCATTTTCTGTTAAAAAATACATTCATTAGATTATTACTCAACTCTTTTCAAGTAATTTCTACTTAACTTGCCCCCATGAAAGTAATCACTTCATAACACATAACACTTTGGATAAAGAAAATAATATCTTTTATTCATAACTTCTTTGAAAACATCATATCAATAGCATCACTGCTATTTACATCCACTATCCCGAGATAAAGAATCTACAGGATTTAAAACATCAAAATATTCCTTTGTTTATAAACACATCGAATATTTACATCATTAACTACCAAATAATTTTCACATAATTAAACTAATACTATCACTGTCTGTTAAGGCTCTGAATAGCCTTGCTACGTTCCTCTTCCATGATGCGAGCCATCGTTCTGCGATCCAGCATATATGATGGTAGATCCTCAAACTGGATTGGATACTTCCTAACTCGATCTTGGACCGCATCCATTGCATTTTGTAGTGTAAGTACGTCTCCTCAAGTTTTAGCCTTCGCTTACGGCGATCATCTTACGCAAGATCGGCCTGGCGTGACTCTCGTACCCAGCCCTCCTCTGCTATGGCAAGCCTCTCAGAGCTCTCTTTCAGATCCTTCTTCAATTTTTCTATTTCTGCGGACTTATCCTCGGTTTGACCCTTCTCGTGGACCAGATCCCACTCCACGTTTCCTAAACGTGTGTGAAGAGTCACAATCTCCCTATCCCTCTGCTCAATAGTAATTTGCTGACTAACCGCCTGCTCAGTCAGATCCCGGACAGTATCCTGCAACTCTATGTTACGATCATAAAGTGCATCATACATCTCAGCATCAATGGAGTTCGGTGGGAACTCCTCTTCTTCCTCAGGATCCTCCTCTGGATCAGTCTCAGTCTCAGGCTCATGCTCCTGACCAACAACAGTGATCAATGGAGATGTCTCTCTCTGTACCAGCTGTTCCCTGACGACATGAATGTCTCGGGGCTCCTCCTCTATAGGTACTCGGGGTTCCTCCTCCCCAGCTCGACTAGCTCCTCCAACATCCGACATCCTGACAACAAAATTTTAAGTTTTAATTACTAATCATTACTACTCGACTCTCACGAGCACATAAGTTGTAAACACATAAGCACATAAGTGTTTTATTACTTCTTCCTAAGGCTTATCATCACTATTTTTTTTTCGAAGGCTTTCCCCCCCACCTAAGGTTCATAACCTTTGGTTTTGATAACAACTTGTGACACCCCCAAATCCAGGTACTTCATTCCCATAGGATCTGGTGTTCACTTAATCAAACATTCATATCTAACTACCCAATCACAATAAAACTGGATAAATAAAACCTTTCCCATTAAAGGGTTACATAATAAAATCTCCCAGGTTATCTAACCTTTAAATACAATCATTCAAATGTGGAAATTAAATAAACTTCATTAAAACCAAGCCTAAGATCATCATAATAAAAGTCTAACATCTTAATCAAAGTAAAAATTACAAGTCTTCATCACTTGCACATTTTTCCCTTTCCTTTGCTAGTCGAAGGTTCATCTACCTTCTCCTCTTTAGCTGCAATGAGTTTATAAATATGCAAGAGTGAGCAAAACAATTGCTCACTGGATATAATAGAGAATCAACAGGAGTATAACAATAATAACTGCCAATAATAGGCTCATCAACAATGAATAGTACTCTATCAACAATAATCAGAAACTGAAATCCCAAGATATGGAAAATATACATCATTGAGGGTCGTAAGACCACGAACTACGTCCACAGTTGCAAGTAATCTTTCAACTCCAACTTTAACAGTCATAAGACTATAAGGACCTCGTACTTGGGGATCGACCCTTCCGTACAATGTATTGTGCACAAACATTTTAACGTTATGCGTAAGTTAACCCCTAATCATAACAATAGGGTTGTTCATCTCAGTATTTAGAGTACAAGTACGCACCAGAGGAAGTTTGGTTTGGATAATCTTTCAAGGTAATTTGGAATTCAACGAACATCAACTAAGGATTAGTTGAATAAAACCAATAACATTATACTATAGAATAATCGTGATTGAATCAATCATAGTAAACTAAAGTCATGCTTTAGGAATAATCTAAGAGCATACAATTTGAATAACTATAACACCTTGCTTGAACAATACTAAGCCAAGGTTAATTAGAATTGAATACTAAGCATGCATAGCAAGTTGATCGATAAAAATGTTCAACATTAGAATATATAAATTTTGCATGCTAAACAACAAGTTAAATACAAGAATAACTTGCTCAAGAATAACTTACATCATTATATCATAATCGAATTGAAAACAGTAGTTTGATTAACAAGATAATAGATTAGAAAACTTGCTCAATGTAAAAAGAAAGTTTAGAAAACTTGCTCAAAGAAAAATTTAAGCGCTTGCACAATTATAAAAGTAGAGTTAGAGACCTTGCCTTGCTCATAGGCTAAACCAAATCAATACGAATCAAAATATCCTATAAACATATGTCATCATGACATAGTTAGCCATTACCATTTTACAACCATAACTAAGTACGTTCATCATTTAAAAAATTGGATTTTTAATCACATAATCAAGTTATAATACAAGTTATTCCTTAATAACATAATTATTCATAGTATAGAAATACTAAAATCAACATTTTATAGTCCTACTATCATCACATAACTTTTCTTAAAATTTCATGTACAAAAAGTACCTTTGTCGAGACCATTACGCTAACTTTCACTGGCATGGGCGCCACGATTTTCTTGTGTGGTGTACGTATATATGGCATGATGATAATATATTAAAATGTGAGAACAAAAAAACTAAAAGTGCGTGCAATGGTGTGTATATTGCCACTAAAATAACAAATCTGCTTTGGTTTAGCTTGCTGATTTGCGCGATTTTCGGCTTCGACTTGTGACAGATGAATGGGAAAAAGCCAATTTTGGCCTACAAGCTTGTTTCTAAAAGACTAAATCACATACAATTCATATAAAAATTTCATGTAAACATAATTCAAGAATTCCTAACATGTTTCTACCCATATAACAACATAAACAACAAAATTAACACATCCAATTTCACTGTTTTTGGCTAAAAGCTTACTTTTTGATATTTCATTGAAAATCAACACTATAAATTTTGTTTTTCAACCAAAACCATTAATTTAAAGCATTTTATCAAAGATTATACATACTCTATCAAATTAAATGGTCAATTTATCCACTAAACAACTAATTAACCCTTAATTTCTACTTTAAGCTAAACAATATATATTCATAAAAACTCTCTGTAAAAACATTTTCTTCACAAATTACATACATATCCACAATTCATTGATTATAATCATATATATCCTATGAAAATAACCTTTACAACACTAGTTTATCACATGAACACACATAAAATCAACAATTATCTTATCACAAGAATTTTCTGAGAGAAATAGGAGAAAGCTAAAACTTTTAAAACTAAAAGAAATAGGAGAATACCTTGAAGAAGATGATATGGCTATTCCTTTTCATTCTCCAATCTCTAGCAATCTTCTTCCTCTTCTTCTTCTTTTCTTCTTCTTCTTCTCTCAAAGTTTTCTTTCTTCTCTCTAACCTCTCTCCTCTATTCTTACGTCTTAACAAATAGCGTATATAGGATATAATATATATTGATTATATAATATAAATATAAAACACATAAGCGATATGTCGATTAAAATTTTTGAAATCAAAAGCCATAAGGCTTGTTTGGCTAACCACAAAAAAAAATCAATTAATCCTTATGCCTTGTTTGGTAAAACACAAATAGATTAAAGACTTAATAGGCATTAGGCCTTGTTTGGCAAAAGCGAATTAAAACTCTTTTAAGTTATTTTAATAACTCCTTTATAAAGGTTATTTGTCACACTTTACTAAATTAAATTAATCTTAATAACAATTTATTAAATTACTACCTCACATAAATCAATACCACAAAATTATAATTTTTTCTATATAATTATAACTTTATTAATTTAACTTAATAATTAAATTAACACAAAAATAATCCTTTTTTTAATTACATAAATTCCAATAAAAGAATAGTAATTCAATTAATCAAAACTCTCTAACTTAATAATTAAATTAAATTAGCAAAATAATTAATTTTCCTTAATTATTTATTTAACAAATAGATTAACCAAATTGAATCAAATTTGAACAATTATTCAATTAACCATAAGGAATAACCACATCCATTAAATACTTAAATAATTCAATAAATATTCAATATAACAATTTATAAAATTATCGGAATGATATTTATGCCTCACCCAAGTCCTTCATGGAAAAGTGTTTAGATAACTAAATTTTGATCGATTGTAGCATAGAAATATCATTCCCTATCAGTAATATATCGTCAACATATAATACTAGGAATGATACAACACTCCTACTAACCATATTGTACACACATGGTTCATCCTCATTTTTAATAAAATCAAACTCTTTAATTGTCTCATCAAAACGGATGTTCCACATTCGAGAAGCTTGCTTCAATCCATAAATGGATCGTTGTAGCTTACAGACTTGATTTATTTCCAGCCATTGAAACAAAACCCTCTAGATGTATCATATACACATCCTCCTCAAGTTTCCCATTGAAGAAGGTCATTTTCTGGTCCATCTGCCATATTTCATAGTCATAATAAGCTGCAATAGCAAGTAAAATCCGAATGGACTTGAGCATAGCTACTTGTGAGAAGGTTTCACCATAGTCAAAACATTATCTTTGTTTTAAACCTTTTGCAACCAGTCAGGCCTCTACCTTATCATCTACTCCAGTCTTTCTCTTAAAGACCCATTCGTACCCAATAGGCTTAATGCCTTCAGGTGATGAAACCAAAGTCCATAATTGGTTTTCATACATGAAGTCCATCTCGAATTTCATGGATTCTAGCAATTTCTCTGAGTTTTAAGTATTTAGAGCCTGTTCGTAAGTCAATGGATCATCATCATCTATGATGTGTACCTTATCATCATCCTCTATGACGAATTCATACCTCTCAGGTATCTTCGGTACTCTTCCAGATTTATGAATAGGTTATGGTACAGTAGGTTCTTCCACTTGGTCAGGTACCCGACTTTGATTTGTAGTGTTTTGTGGTTCTTGAACTTCTTCAAAATATATCTTAATCCACTGACCCCTTCAAGGATAAACTCCTTTTCTAAGAAGGCAACATGTTTCGCAACAAACAACTTTTGATCAGTAGGATGATAGAAATAATACCCTAATGTTTTTTTAGGGTATCCCACAAATCTACACTTGTCAGATCTAGTCTACATCTTATCATTTTCAAACTTTTTGACATAAGCTGGACAACCCCAAGTCTTAACATACTTAAGATTTCGTTTCCTCCCTATCCATATCTCATATAGAGTCTTTGGGACGAATTTGGTAGGTACCTTGTTAAGTAGGTATGCAGTCGATTCTAGGGCATAACTCTAGAAGGAAACTAGAAGATCGGTAAAACTCATCATGGAACGAACCATGTCCAACAATGTTCGATTTTTCCTTTCAGATACACAATTCAACTGTGGAGTCCATTATGAAAGTATACCATTTTCTTTAAGACAATTGAGAAACTCATTGCTTAAGTATTCCCCTCTTCGATCTGATCGAAAAATCTTAATACTCTTGCCAGTTTTCTTCTCTACTTCACTTCTAAATTCTTTGAACTTTTCAAATGATTCAGATTTGTATTTCATTAAAAACACATATTCAAATCTTAAATGATCATCAGTGAAAGTAATAAAATAAGAATACCCCCCTCGTACAGTCGTTGTCATAGGTCCATATACATATGTGTGTACCAACGTTAGCAACTCTATAACTCTTTCTCCTTTTCCACTAAAAGAAGATTTGGTCATCTTACCCATGAGACAAGTTGGATATGATTCATAATCAGATTTCTCTAAAGGCCCATCATTATGTAACTTGGATAATCTTGTTTCATTAATATGACCAAGTCTACAGTGACACATAAATGTATAATTAACATAGTCTTTTTTCTTCTTTTTTTTAGTTTGTTCAATTTGAAGTATATTTTCGTTCAAGTCAAGTATGTAAAGTCCATTCAATAAATTACTAACACCATATAAAACATTTTTATTATAAATAGAACAACTTTTGTTCTTTATTATAATAGCAAAACCATCTATATCCAATACAAAAATTGAAATAATTTTTCTTATAAGTGTTAGAAAATAATTAAAATTATTTAAAGTAATGGACTTGCCCGTAGGCAGTGCTAAACGATAAGTTCTTACAACTAATACAACAACCTTTGCTCTATTTCCCACTCGTAGGACGACATCATCCTTGTTCAACTTTCTACTTCTGCTTAATCCCTGCATAGTATTACATATGTGAGAACCACAGCCGGTATCCAATACCCAAGTAGAACTTTCACTTTCAGAAAAATTAATTTCAATAATGAAAAAACCATGATTGGAAGTCGAAACTTCTCCAAGCTTCTTTTACTTTTTTTCCGCAAGGAACTTATCACAGTTCTTCCTCCAGTGGCCCGACTTATTGCAATGGAAGCATATTCGTTTGCTATTTCGATCAGGTTTCTTATTATCCCTCACTTTCTCCTTGATAAGTCTCCAAGTTTTTAGTTTATTTTGATGATAACAATTATTAGTTATTAAAATATTTTAAATAGGTAGAATCCACTCCATAAGTTTTATATTTTAGTTATTTATTTTATTTGTTTTAACCTAAACTATTTTCTAGATTTTATTAAATTAATTTTATTGACCTTGATAATTTAAATATCAAGTGTTAAATAAATTAGTTCACGTATTAAAATTTCTTAAGGCGAGGAGATCCTATTTTCTTTCAAAAACAAATTAAATTCACATATACAAAATGGGACAAAATATTTCTAAAATATTTTTTGCATATATATATATATATATATATATATATATATATATATATATATATATATATTGGCATATGGGCATTAAAAGAATGAAGAAGGTTTTTAAAGCCTTAGCCGTGTATATGCTGAAGGATTGAAATTGGGTCACTCATTTTGGGACTTAAAACCGTGTACATGCTGGAGGAATTTTTGAATTAAAACAAGTGGTCAAAGCATTAAATGAACTAAGATTGATAAATTTTTTGGGCTAATCATCAGCTTGTCCATTTAGCAATCCGTGTGATTCAAAGAGAAATTTTTTCATCCAGACCATTGATTTCAAAAATGAGCAATACAAGTCATTCATTTCAAATCTTGTTTTTGAAATTACTATTTTACCCCTAATCTCAAAAATCTATAAATAGAGGAGTCTTTCATTTTGGTTTACCAATTCACTTGAAAAGAAAAGCTTTCTATCTATTCTTGTCAAAATTTTGATTATTTGAGAGGAGAAAATTTGTCTAAGTAATTGAGATAAGTTATTTAAGATAGTTTATTTGAAAGTATCTCTTACTTGTTTATATTTATAGATATATGAATATAAATTATTATACACAATTATATATATATATATATATATATATATATATATTTCATCTATTTATCAAATAAAAAGTTATACTTAGACGCCGAAAGGCTACAGAGATATTCCTCTTAAGTGAGGGAATCGAATCATACGATTATTTATAGTACTAAGTGACTTTTTATTGATATTATTTATATAAATATCCTAAAATAGATCCACACTTGATAGTTCAAAACAACACTGAGATATTCCTCAGAAAAGAGTTAATCATCCGAACCGGATTTGAAAATCTAAGTGATCTATCGAAAATATTTATATAAATATTAATTGTGAAACTATAAATTTTGTCACACCTAGATGCCGAAAGGCTACGGAGATATTCCTCTTAAGTGAGGAAATCGAACCGTATGATTCCTTATAGTACTAAGTGACTTTATTTATAACAGTCACATAATAGATAAAATATTATTATATATTATCTGAGTCAAACAAATATATTTGTTATATAAAGTATTGTTTAACTAATTAAATTATCATATTTGATAATCACTATTTAAATTGATTTATTCATTTATTCATAAATATTTGAACATAATTTCACTCATACAATACTTGTTAGAAAACATCTGAAATTAAATGTATTCAATTCCATAGAAACAAATTCTTTATTATAAAGAATAAATAATTCTTTATAAAATTATTTTAAATTAGATATCTACTTATACAGAAGCATCTTTTGGAATTTACGCTTAAATTGATTTATTTGCTCATTCAAGAAGCACTTTTTCACACAAAATATATAAGTTATTTAAACTTTTATAACAATACATAATTTACATATTTGCTTACATAGAAGCATTATTTGTTCAAAACATAAATTACTATCTACTTATTTGAGAAGCATCAATCTGTACTAAGCCTTATATGCTTATTTAAGAAGCACATTGTTGTAAAAAGGAAAAGGGTAGAGTTAGTTTATTTTATGTACATGTGAGAAAGACGAGTAATTCTTCGACTAAGAACAGAGCTGGGAGTTGGGTCTCTAATGGACTTGTGAGGTGAGGAAAAGGCTATTGTTTCAACACCAGATCATTGAATAGAACTGAACTCAAAAGAAGTACAACTAAGCTTGAGGGGGGAGCTGGAAGCTTGCTGTCCAAGATAGATTAGTTGAAAATTATTGAAAGTTTGTTTATAAAACTTTGAATGGCTTCTCCGCCTTTTGTAGGAGTTTTTATTACAAGAAGTAATAGGATCTCAAATCCTGGAGAGGAGCTTGAGACTGGACATAGCAACATACCTGGGATGTATGTTGTGAACCGGACAAATCTCTGTGCATTGTGTGATTGAATTTTTATTTTCTTGCATATTAATTTCTAACACTAAAAATTAATTATCTAAGAATTCAAAAAGGCCTAAGATAATTTTTTAATCTATAATAATCTATTCAACCCCCTTTTAGATTATTATTAGAATTTCAATTGGTATCAGAGCAGTGCTCTTTAACTTGTTTGTTGAGTGAATACATGTATACCTAAGAGTAGATCCAAGGCCTACAATGCCACTGGTTGCGGAGAAGGACTATCAATGTCCAGACCACCACTATTTGATGGAACAAACTTTGCCACATGGAAAAACAGATTCAAAATCTATGCCAAGTCACAAGGAATAAAAATTTGGTGTGCAATAGAACGAGGTGTGAAATTTCCAACCAGAATTCAAGGATAAAAGATTGTTGAAAAAGATATCTATGAATTCACCACTAAAGAAAAAGAGACTATGAATATAGCCTTACGAGCTGATCAGGTGTTGACAAGTTCTTTAATAGAAAAAGAGTACAAAAGAGTTAGCAACTGTAAAAATGCAAAAGAAATTTGGAAAAAATTGATTGTAACCTATGAAGGAAATGTACTCGTTTAAATGGAAATGGAAAGTGAGATGGAGCGTAAAACGCACTCGCTATATATAAAAAAAAGGGGGAAAAGAGAAAAAGACAAAAGAATAGAAAAATAGCAATAAACACCGCGGAGAAAAAGCAAAAATTGCCCTCGTGAGTAGCAATAAAGCAGTTAAGCCCATAGTTGAACTTTAGTTTGTGTTGATATGTTGAAATAGTCTGTGTTGCATGAGTATACTTGAGTCTTGATCTAGACTATAATTTTCTATTTTGAGCAATGTAACATGTGTATTCTGTACCTAAATCAAGTTTTGGTGAACACCACACACACACACAACATCTCTATAGCATATATGAATGATCTGAGTGTATGATATTATGCCTATAGTTTGGTTTGAAATTGTGTTCTTGGATCTGGATAATTCACTGAGGCAAATTGGACTGAAATTCTGTTATGGCTAGAACTATATGAGACTAGTTTGCATCGTAGCTTAGTTGCATAGTTTTGTAGCTGCATTTTCATTATTCATTAGAATGCATTGCTTGAGGGCAAACAACAGTTCAAGTTTGGGGGTATTTGATAAGTGGGTTTTATACCTACTTATTAGATATCAATTTACGCGAATTATGCCCATCTCAAGTACATTTCAATCTGTTTTAGTTGAATTTCATGTTATTTTGCATTGCATGTACTTAGAACTCCTTTTGGTGAAAAAGTGCAGGAAATGGCCTAATTTGGTGGTAATTGAGGGCACAAGGCTAATGGTCGCATGAAGCGGGGCACAAGCTGGGAGATGAGTGGCATGAGGATCAAATGGAGCAGAAGATTAAGCATGAATGAACAAGTAGAAGTAGCAGCAGCATGACAAAATCAGAAGCAGAACCAGAATTTGCAAATCAGCCATGCCATGCCAGCAATGAATAAGCCTTGAGCCTTGCGCCGTCTGACGAGTACTCAAATTAGACAGAGCATGACATATCATAAGTCTCGCTACCGCGAGAATATCTTGGAGGATATGTAATGTTATGCGAGGCCTCAAGTTCTTTGATTTATTTTATTTTATTTTTTATTAAAATGGTTGTAATTGATTAAAAGCGATATGTCGATCGTGTCGGGACGTAACTTGGAGAACTTTTAGCGTATTTTCATCATAGAAACTAGGGTTTACACCGTGAGGGAGATTCCAACGGAGAACAAAGCCAAAACGTCTACTTCTCCAATTCTTCCTGGGATTCTCTATCATTGTGGATTATTATTATTATTTTACTGGTTATGTATGAGGATTTGATCGTTAACATTGGTTTATATTCAGCGATTGGGTTTGATCGTTCTATCCTTCATCTTTCAATTGTTTGTTTATTAGCCATGTTTTGCGTTGATCCCATAATGGCTTTTGGTTCAGTCATGAACTAAACTCCATTATGGGATTCTAACAGATTTTAATATGTATTTTAGTTGCATGCTTGATTGCTAGGGTTGTTTTGCATATCATATGGGACTTCTATTATGATAGTTTTACATGTATGAATGCTTGATCACCATTCATCTCAGTACTTGTATGGAATTGACAATGAACATGCGAGTATGGATTGTAATCATGATAGCATACATATATGGGGCTGTTTTATATGGCTTGTGTATTTCGTGAATGAGATAGACATATACTTATTCACCGTATGAGTTAAAATAAGGGCTTGAGCTTAAATTCAATTTAATTGCAATTTCACATAGAAATATAGTGATTTTGGTTATATTGATGATTACATAGAGTCTATCATCTGTGGATGCTGTGTAAGTAGGTCTTAGTGCATTGAAAAATGGCTATGACTCTATTAGTGCTCTTGACTATTTTCCTGTGATATGTGAACACTTCTTGCATGATAATGGCGATTAGATGAAATATTAAATGAAGTTAGGATCCCATTATTTCCAGATTTGATTTATTCCATAGTATTCTTATTTTTAGTTGTTATTCGCAATTAGCTTAATTCACCAATTATAGTCATTAGTCTAAGCATATAAATACAGTGATTTAATTGATGCATAATAGTTTAGATTTGACAACTTTTTCTATGGGATCGATACTCTACTTACTCTGTATTACTTGTTGACACATGTATGCTTGCATGAGTTAGAGCTCTTTTATCAGAACTGAAAAAGAGGCAACAATCACACGACATGATGATAAATATTTGGATAAAGTGTAATGTGGTCGGTTTCATATGCAACCCCTTTTGGTAGTATGTAGTACTATATATTAACCTTTTAATTTCTCCAACTGGTTGTTACGTACAATTTTCTAGCATGTGAATACTTGTCCTTTTTGGGTAACCCCATCAGATCAGATCAGATGAGGAATATATGGTGATCATGCTACCTACATAAGACACTTGTAGTTTGGGATGAGTTATCATATATATATATGGTGGTATATTTTATGTTTGCAGATATTGTTGTTTTTAATATATACATCTATGTATGCTGTTTTTGACACAAAGTCATTCCTGCTGGAGGTTCAAGCATGTTTAAGTACTCGATCCTCCTCCTCATTTATTATGCTAGATAGATAAACTTGTATGGAGTATTCCCTTTCCAAGATTCTAGCTCCACTACTTCATTTTTTTTGCTTGGACCATCAAGAAACCATATAATATATTGTTATTTTTTATTTATTTATATTTCAATGGACAGGTGCTATCTGTGGGCCAACAATCCTAATGAACTCCATGATGAACCTTCATCAAGGGCCTCTGATGCTATTAGGCCCAACCATGAATTCCAAGGTTGCTTTTGAACTATCAGAGAGATTACCTCACTTGGGCCTAAGGATGAAGGAGCATTGCCACATGGCTTTGGTGTTTGCTACCAGGGTGAAGAAACTGATGCACTGTCTAATTGTGTTCCTATGCATGTGAGATATCCTTTATCATATAGAATTGATATTTCTTATGAAAATGATAATTGACTGTAGACAAGGATTCTGCTGCCAAGGGACCAAAGATTGTGGAAACATGTAAGAGCCCTGATGTTTGTTCAAATGCTTTAAACGGTATACATGGTAAGGAATTTGGTTGACCCTAGTTTATTACTTGGCCACATTCACTTTTGCGTCCACATTTGCTACATAATTGAATAACTGTTATTTTTGCAGATGCATCATTTCTATAACATTGCTCTTTATTTTACTTGATATGAGGTTAATACTTATGTTAAGGCTCATTATGGTTGTATTCCTACCAGGTTCCAACATTTTAAAGAGAAAAATTGGTACGTAGTTGATAGAAAACTGCAAAGTGAGAGGATCCCCCTGTGTGCAAGTCTTTTTATTTTTTGCATAACTGTTATTCCATTCTTAGCACTCAGTCAACATACACAGGCTCAAGTGCATAGTTATAGCAAAATAATTATTATTAAGCTTGTGTAGTTACCCCTTGGAATTGGCAAGGCTTGATCATGTGAACTCTCCCTTGTTATGATAGAGCACATGCCATTGAGCCAACACTTTGGGAATTTTTTATAATATCTTTTCTCATAAATATATTTAGAATTTCAAACTCGACAAACTTTTAAGGATTCTGATTATTTTATTGGGGTGGGGTTGTTGAAAATTATTGTTATTTGATTATGGATATACTTTTGTAGGCAATTTCTAGGCGAGCCACTTTGTTTGAGATGATTAGAGATTTTGGACAAGCAACTATAGATCTTCAGAGACTTGTCTCTGTTCTTAAGAAGAAGTGGAGGAGAAGGGCAATCACTATGGAGGGTCTGGTAGAATGAGCCGCATGAATGAGGTAAAACAAACTCAACAACGGCTTTCTGTTAAACTTGCAGAAGAAGCAAGAAAGGAAATCCCATTGAATATGTACCTACTTCTGTAAGTTATTCTTTTTAATTGTGATAATTCGTTCAAATCTCTTAGCATTTACATTTCAATGTTGTCATCTGAACTCTGAAGGCTATACATATTTCTTATGTTCTGCATTTCCTTAATCTTCTAGAACATTTACCTCGGGCACTTTAAGTAATATTATTGACTTCCAAGTTCCATATCATGAGTTTGTCTCATAGGATTTAAAGGATTTTAGCTAATACTTTAAGTAATAATTGCTTTCTTTGTCCAAAGATCAAACTTGCAGCTGTTGGCAGAACTAAATAAATAGAGGATGTCTAAATTTCAATTTTGCACCATTGGTATTTTTTTATATTTATTAAATAGATGCATTTCTTGTCAATTGACCATTATGTTGTCAAATCATAATGTCTAAATCATTGTGTGGCTTTTGAACTGGGGAATGGGAGACAATAAATACAACTTTATTTTCAGATTTTTAGGATTAAAACATGTAAGCTAAAGCCTAAAGCTCATGCTCCGTTGAAGAAATTTGTCTCAAAGTCATCTTTCAATCATGAACTTCATGTATTACCTATTAAAAAAATAATAATCATGACTTCCATACATCAGGTATCTTCTCTCCATATTATTGCAAAAATATTTGTGCTCTGCCTAAGTTAGCAGTCTGTAGCCTTAGTTGAATATTCTTCTAATAAATGGTGTGGTGCTACCACTAGAATGAGCATCTTTGGGGCATATATTGTATCTTTGGGGCATATACTGTATACAAATTTGTCGTCTCAAGAAAAGTTTTTCCACATTAACTAATAGCCTCAACTTTTCCATAATTATTGTCCTTTCTATATAGAAATCTAAACATTGTTATTTAAGATTATGTGATAGTATTTAAGATTGTGTGATGCTTGTGGTTGGTGAATGTGACTGAATTCTGACTTGAGGTCAACATATAATAATAATCTACAAGTCTTGTAACAGAAAATATGTTTACCACTATGCTTACTGAAATTAATTCATGAAATGGCCGATTAAGATTCTAATTTTTCTTGTATGAGAGAAATCATATAGTCATGATGAAGGTTTTTTTTTCTATTTGGATTTGTAGCAAAAGATATTGTGATTGCCTATTTGTCTTTTTCTGCTTATGAGCAATATGGTGTACATTAGTACCACGTAGCAATTCTATTGTCTTTGTGTATTGATTTTGGCATTAAGTGTCTCTGGTGACCTATTTGCTTCATTTTCTTGACTTCATTATTATTTGTAAATATATACGGGAAGACCGCTTTTACTTAATTCGCCTTACAATCTGGGTATCAAATTTTCGTACTACACGTTTACGGAAGACAAGGGACGAAATTATGAAGTGTACTCTCTATATATGTAGATATATACTTTGATTGAAAAACTGTGGTAGCTTTAGATGGTTAATTGTAAAGATAATGAATGATTATGTAGTGGATGATTTTATTAAGTTAATAATATTTTAGTTTTTTATATTTTTGCCATTATTTGCTATGGGGACATTGAGCCAGCCAGGTACACAAAAAGAATGTCAAATTTTGATTTGGCAACAATATAATTCGTTACCAAAGCATTGAACAAGTTTTAATATAGCAACAATTTTTTATACATTTAGCAACAAATTTTCGTTGCTAATGGCATTAAAAATATAATATTTGGCAACGAAAAATTAACCTAATAACAACGGGGAGGATATTGTTGCTAATACTAAAATAAAAGGCAACATTTTTTATTGTTGCAAATCATATCAACTTTCATTGCACATATAAAAAAACGACAACGTATAATGTCGTTGCTAATCGACGACTTTCGTTGCTATTGAAAAATAACCAGCAACAAACATTTTTGTTGTTGATTCAGCATAATGTCGTTGCCAAATAATATAAACAGCAACGAAAATCATTGCTAAAAAGTTTACATTCCGCAACGAAAGCAAGCTTAGGTAACAATTTTCATAATTTCATTTAGCGAAAATTGTCGTTTGCAAAATGGTGTCAATTACAACGAAAATGCATGGTCGTTGCAAAAAAAAAAGAGTTCATTTCGTTACCAATTAGCAGGCTTTTGCAATAAAATTTCTTTTGCAACGAAATGGGGTTTTTAGCAACGAAATTTTAATTATTCTGCAACAATACATTTGTTGCTAAATGATCGATGTTTGTGTACGAAAGCCAAATTTCGTTGCAAAATGTATTACTTTTGGCAACAACAAAAAAATACGTTCGATTCATGGAATAATTATTAACACTCATCATTCTTGAACGAAAAGACGAAAGACGAAGAAAGTCGTTGCCAAAACCCTTTTGCAATGAAATTTTGCACCTTTAGCAACGAAAATCGGTTGTTGCTGAAGCCCCATTTTTTTGTAGTGCATATACATTAGAAAATATAAATGAAGAACATTATGAATTACAAGAAGCTTACACTTATTTATATAAAAATAATGAATTAATAAAAGAAGATTTCATGAGATTAAAAGAAGAATTAGAAAAATTAAGTAAAACAAATAAAAATCTTGAAATAGAAAATTCAAGTTTAATTATAACCAATGAAAGCTTGAATGAAGAAAAAGAAGAAAATGATTTATTATTAAAAGAAGAATTAAAAAAATTAAGAAAAAAAATTCTTGAAATTGAAAATGCAAGTCTAATTATAACTAGTGAAAGTTCAAATGAAGTAAATTTAGAAAATAATTAATTAAAAAAAGAATTAGAACAATTTAAAAAGAAAAATAAAAATCTTGAAATAGAAAACTTAACACTCATCATTTCAATTGAAAATCTTGAAGTTAAAAATTCAACACTTGTTGTAATCAATTAAGATACTCAAATACAAGATCAAGAGTTAATTGAAGAAATTAAAAATCTCAAGCTTGAGAATTCATATCTAAAAATAGAATTAGAAAAATATAATTCTTTAATTGAAAATGTGACCAAAGAACATGACGATTTAAATACTATAATTTTTAAAGTTACAAAAGGAAAAAAAAATCTTGATGTCATGTTAAATCAATAAAAATGTAGTTTTAATAAAGAAGGGTTAGGGTATACTGGAGAAACATGTAAATCCAAAAATAAAGGACTATATCATGTTAAAAGCAAAGAAAAAGAAAGTCATATATCTCCTTTCACCAAATGTTCTTACTATAATATAAATGGTCATTCCTTTTATGTGTGCAATGCTAGAAATGGAAATTATAAAGGAAAAATGATTTGGGTTCCCAAAGGAACATACACTGCACCAACTATTACGAGAAAATAATTTCATAAAAATTATTATCATACATTATATAATCATGTTACTCATAAAATGCTTATTTCTACAAAAACTAATTATCCTATGCCAAGTTTTGTAAAGGAAAATAAAAATATTCCATATACAAGATGAAAAACTTACCCAAAGGACCCTTCATATTAAAGGGTGCCGATTTGGGAAATTAGTACATATATTGCAAGTATGTCTTGTAGCTGACTTAAATAAAAGTAAATGGTATCTCGATAGCCGTTGCTCAAGACATATAACTGGTGACAAATCAAAATTAAAAAATCTACAAGCTACAGACTACGGTGAGGTAAACTTTGGAGATAAAAATAAAGTTAAAATAATTGGAGTTGGAATTGTTGATAACAATTATATAACAATCTCTAATGTTCAATTAGTTACAAGACTCATGTATAATCTTCTATCTATTAGTCAAATTTGTGATATTAGTTTTAAAATATCTTTCAGTACACATAACTGCTCTATATTTGATCGAACTGGTAAATTAGTTTTAGTGTGTCCTAGATATCAAAATGTGTACACATGTGATTTCGATGCATATTCTCACCTAGATAACATTTGTCTCGTGTCTGCAAATAATGATCCATGGCTTTGGTATCGTAGACTAGGACACATTAACATGAAGCTAATTAATAATATTTCTTCTAAAGAACATGTGTGTGGTCTTCCTAAGTTAAAATTCATTAAAGATCATATATGTGAAGCCTGTGAACTAGGAAAACAAATTCATGCATCTCATAAAGCTAAACTCATTGTGCCAACTTCTCGACCTTTAGAACTTTTACATAAGGACCTAGTAGGACCTATTCCTAAACATAGCATGGGTGGTGTTGTATACATTCTAGTTTTGGTTGACGATTATTCACGATTTACATGGGTTGATTTTCTTAAATTTAAAAATGAAGTTATTAACTCTTTTTCTGCCTTGTGTAAGAAAATTCAGAATCAACAGGAAAGTTCTATTGTTTATATTCGATCTGATCATGGAAGAGAATTTGACAATTCTAATTTTATTATGTTCTATGATGACAACGGTATAAGTTATAACTTCTCTGCTCCTTATACACCACGATCAAATGGTGTAGTTGAAAGAAAAAATCAAACTTTGCAAGAAATGGCTAATACCATGTTAAATAAATATCGTCTTCTAAAATATTTTTGGGCTGAAGCTGTGGCAACATCCTGTTACATTTTAAACAGAGTTTTATTAAGAACTATTTTGCTCAAAACTCCCTATGAGCTTTATTATAAAAGAACACCAAAAATAAACTATTTTTGTGTTTTTGGGAGCAAATATTTTATTTTAAATATCAAAGGACACTTGTCAAAATTTGATCCCAAATCTGATGAAGGAATATTTCTAGGATACTTTCTTAATAGTAAAGCATACATAGTTTTTAACAAAAGAAGTCTAGTTGTTGAAGAGTCAATGAATGTAACTTTTGATGAAACTCAGCCCCCTCCAAAATATAAAGAGTTAGCTGACAGTGATGTTGTCATTGAAGATATTCTCAAAAATATGGAAGAACCAAAACTAGATAATGCATCTCCACCTATTTATGGAAATCCTCTTGAAAACTCAATCCCTCAGTTAAATGATTTGCCAAAGGAGTCTTATATCATTAAAAATCATCCTATAGAAAATGTAATTGATAATATTGATAAAGGAGTTCTTACTAGATCACAAGCACATAATTTGGCTGGTCACTTATCTTTCTTGTCTCTAATTGAGCCTAAAAATATAAAAGATGCCTTACTAGATGAGGACTGGATAATGGCTATGCAAGATGAACTTGGAACAATTCTCTAGAAATAAAGTTTGGGAATTAGTTCCACAACCCGAGGATATCTCAATTATTGGAACTCGATGGGTTTTTCGCAATAAGTTAGATGAAAGTGGAATTGTTGTACGTAATAAGGCAAGATTAGTTGCACAAGGATATAATCAACTTGAAGGTATTGACTATGATGAAACATATGCTCCTGTTGCTAAAATTGAATCTATACGTATGTTATTAGCATTTGCATGCCATAAAAATTTTAAACTATTTCAAATGGATGTCAAATCTGCTTTCTTAAATGCTGTTATAGAAGACAAAGTTTATATTAAACAACCTCCTGGTTTTGAAGATATGGATCATCCTGAATATGTCTATAAATTACATAAAGCTTTATATGGTTTAAAACAGGCCCCCAGAGCATGGTATGAGCGTCTAAGTAAATTTTTGCTGGAAAATGGTTTTAAAAGGGTTACTATTGATACTACTTTATTTACTAAAAATAAAAATGATGATATTCTTGTTATTCAAATATATATTGATGATATCATTTTTGGATCTACTGATATTACTATGTGCAATGATTTCTCTAAAAGTATGAGTAAAGAATTGGAAATGAGTATGATGGTAGAATTAAACTTCTTCCTTGGATTGCAGATCAAACAAAGAGAAAAAGTTATTCATATATCTCAATCTAAATATTGCAAAGAAATGATAAAGAAATTTGGTTTAGAATTTGAAAAACCTCTAAATACTCCTATGTCAACTACTAATAAATTAACTACTGATGAAAATGAAAAAGTGTTGTGATGCTCCTGATACCACGCTCTCCTAAATAGAGCTCCCAGCCTCCATCAGTTAGGAGAGGAATCCGACGGATGGATAATACATACTCGACCCCAGTCGAAAAGCCACCCTCAAAGCCTACTGTCAAATGGTCCTCGGAGTAAGGAACCCATGTGATGACACCAGCTGTCAACAACTCCAACTGCAAATGAGAATGGGTAAACCCCTTGGCTATAGGAACCTCGACAAGAGTGGAGTAATTCCATCGTTGTCCCCGTGGATAGGTCTCCAGACCTAATGTAGTAACGGGACGAAGACAGGGAAGCCTCTCATAGGCCCAAAACTGAAAATGTAAAGATCAAATATCTTCAGTCATGTAACCTTACAACTCGAGCGAGGGAAAATCAAAAGATAAAGAAAAAATACTCACCAACAAAAATGGGTATAAGCCTAGCCAAGCCTCCGTCACGCCCTCTGAGCATAGGCGCGTCCCTCTAAGGAAATAGGCAAAGGTGTATGAGCCCCGGTCAAAGTCTCTGATACGATCCACATCACGAGTGGCGCTGAATAAAGCAAAAGAAACCATTAAGGAGTTGTCCACTAGGAAATAACCCCTGATGATGATCAGGAATAATCGCCGAAGAATGCGATCTGTAACCTTCGGATCATCAGGAAAAGGCTCAGTCAAAGCCCCACTCATAGAATCTACACTTAAGGGCCCAGAACAAATAGTTCGACCCTTAAGGGCCGTGGCCAGAACTCCCAAAAGAGATTAAATGGCAGTTGGGGAAATGTCAGCCATCAAAGGCACTAGCTCCCCTGTAAACTCCAACCAAGTGATGAACCGCCAGTCCATCGGTGTCATCATCACCTCGCAATCTAGTAAATAGAGAGACTAGGTCTGGTGGAACCATCACTCAAACAAAGCCCTCAGATAACCCCAGGGGCAGCGACCGGAGGGGGGGGATGGAAAAGAAAGCCTGAAAACCCCATGAATGGAGGGTCTGGTACAAAGAGTGAATGCTAAACCAGTTCCCTCTGTGCTGAGTAAAGTCGGGAACCTGCATCAAATTTTAAATCAAGATCAAAACCCTTGCCCCAAAAGTGGGAAATGAAAGGTAAAAACAGCTATTACCTCGTTCGCATAAAGGTAGATCGAGGGGTGACGACTCAAATCATCCAAAAGATCTGGAATCGTCACGTTAATAGCTGGATGCTCCCAGCAGTGAATAAAAGAAGAAGGAGCAAGGTCCACAATAGGAACATCCTCCTCCTTGTCCACGACATCTGGCCTGGCTGG
Organism: Panax ginseng; assembly: GCA_020205605.1. Lineage (NCBI taxonomy): Eukaryota > Viridiplantae > Streptophyta > Magnoliopsida > Apiales > Araliaceae > Panax > Panax ginseng. The sequence continues at coordinate 66,095,605 of CM035132.1, read as the reverse complement.
ATGAGGCTAGGGAACATCAGAAGCTCTCCTCCTCATACCTGCAGAGGCCCTACGGGAGTTACTCGGCTGGTCTAGATCCATAATCTGAGAAACGTCTCTAAATCACCTCAGAAAGAATGAGGTAAGTTCTAAACTTAAAGCTCATTAAATTTAAATCATTGCTTCATGCATAATCTAAGTCCTGATACATGCATTGTGTTAACATACATCCACATTAGAGTTAAAATGGCATGTTCATTAAATGCCCAAACTCGTGAAAAAAAAAATCGCCATAGTCTCCTTTGTAAAATGGACTGTCCACAAGCATATAGGCATGAATAGGTGGCCATTCAGTAGCACACTAACCTAAAATCATGAACATCTCATATGCATGAAAAAATATCAAAATTAAATCCACCATGGTAACTAAATTACCATGTGTGCTTTATTTGAAAACCTATGCTCATTTGTCCTCAAATAGGATGAATAAACTAGCAAAAAAGGGTGCCAAATGAATGTCTCAAAAGTCAATTTTTTTACATTAATACGTTCAAAATGGTAAAATATGAACATTTACTAAGTTGAATTTTTTTTATCAAGTCATATGAGCATGCATATTCACTACATCGTGTTTAGAAGCATTTGATATGAAATCTAACGTTCTAATGGTCAAAACTTGAAAAAGAAAACATGTAAACGTTACCAGAATAGTGCAGAACATTTGTACAGTGATGGATTTTAAAAAAAGCAGCCCAAACTCAGTAGATCTGAAGAGAAAATTTTGGATTTTCTATTATGTTCAACTTGAAAATAACTTGTGAAAGAGAATGGAGGGATTAATTATACCCGATGGGAGCCGTGGGTCAACCCACAACAGCCATAGGTCTACCTGCGGCCACCTAGGGTGGTCTCCAACCCCTTTGGTTCGATCAAATTTGAGTTACAACGGAGTTCCCAGAAGCTAGAAAGTCAAATCAGGGAAAAAGGTGCTACGCGATTGAGAGAAAAGGGCCTGAAACACTGAATTCAAATACCAAACTTATGATTTATATGTAAGTCATTGGTATTAACCAGGATGTGGGGTTCAGAAATCCAATGATAGAGGTTATTGAAAACGGCCCTTGTCAAAACATCGGGAATGTCCGGTGTCATAAATCATGGGTCTTAAATGCATCAAAACGTCTAGATTTATTCTGGGGTATAATTCGTCAGAAAGATATCCCTAGCAAAGATATCAGGCATGTTTGATATTACGAACCATTGGCGACAACTCCAGCGTAGCATCGTGAATGGTTCGTTGATGTAAACCATTGAAAACTGCTTCAACGAATGTTAGAATGGCTGACATTGCAAATCGTTGGCAACAATTCTAGTATAGCATGGGGAATGGTCCAGTGATGTAATTCGTTGAAAGCTACTTCAACGAAGGTCAGAATAATTGACAGTACAAACCGTTGGCGACAACTCCAGCATAGCATTGGGAATGATCCAGTGATGTAAGTTGTTGAAAACTTTTTCAACAAAGAGCGGAGATTTGATGATGAAAACCGTTGGCGACAACTCTAGTGTAGCATCAGGGAGGACCGATGATGGAATCTGTTATACAAATCCCCAACCGAGGCACTGCGAAGGTTTGGTGATTTTTAGACCGTTGTAAACTACTATTCAAATAGGCATCGAGGAAAGTCGGTGATGGTCAACCTTCACAAAACTACTGTTCGAGTAAGTATTGTGAGAATGCTGTGAAAGCAAGCAATAAAAATTCTATCTCCGGTGGAGCTATCGTCATCAACTTAATAGAAAGCCCGGGCGGTGGTGGCAATCCCAGCGTTACGGAAAGAAGAATCCAATGATGGCAACCAAGGCAAGCTATCATCATGATAAATATTAATAATCTCCAAAGAGTTACTCGCAAAAGGAAGGAACATCTTTTGCGGAGATAAAGTTAGAAAGCACAAGAATGTTGATGACAACCTCAACATCAAAATCCAATGGTCTCAGCCATAGGAAAACCTCCACAACAGGGATCTTAAAAACATATCTACAACTTTTCGTTGAATCAATCTCAATAGCATTAATGGACATTTCAAGCCGTTGGCGACAACCCCAGCGTAGCAGCAGGAAAGATCCGGTGATGAAGGCATTGTGAATTACCGTTCAGATAAACATCAAGGCGATTCAGTAAAGACCATCATTGACAACTCCATTCACAACAAAAATGGTGAGAGCATGCAGTTATAAAATACCGTTGGAAATAATTCCAACCAAAAACATCCAGCGTCCCTAACATCACATCATATTGCATTGCGTGGCATCATTTAAATCTTGTTATATTTCAAGTGTTTAGTAATCTTTATCATGTTCATTCCATTAAATTGTTTAAATATGATAAAGAGGGGCATCTATAAACACTCGAAATTTTGCATTCCTATTACTAACCATGAAGAAGGGCATAATCGTCTTTCATCTTCCAGAGACAACCCTGGAAGTCAAAATCATCAAATCCAAGCCCCAGAGACAACCCTGGGAGATCAATTCAATCCCCAAAGACAACCCCGGGACATTAAATCCAAACCCCAGAGATAACCCCGGGAGATCAAGTCCAACCTCGGAGACAACCCCGAGAGATCAAATTTAACCTTGGAGACAACCCTAGGAAATCAAGTCCAAACCCGATGATAACCCCGGGAAATCAAACCAACCTCAAAGACAACCTTGGGGACTTCCAAAAGTCAACAATAGTCCAATCTCGAAGATAACCTTGAGAAAAGACGACTACAATAGTATCAAGCCCAGAACCAATCTGGGAGGGGCAAAATGGTAATTTTGCTAACTCAACATCAATTCAACCCAAATTACTACAAAAGAAGTCATGCAGAACCATAACATCAATCCCGAGTGAAAACAGCACAAGATAACTCAACGGATGGACTGTGAAGGACTCAAAGATCTGGTCATGGACCCATCTTCCCATATTTAGAAAATGTCAAATCCCATGTCATTGTGTAGCTCTCGTCAAAGACTTTCCGGAAAGGTATAGCACGCCTCCATCGGATTCCCGAATTAAAAGTTATAAAGGTTCAAGCGGACAACTCGTTGGCCAGAGTGCACGTACTTCGAGAGAACTAGACCCATGGGGCTCGGGCCTACCCAAGCAGCCATAGGTAGACCCCTGGCTGCCGTAAGTAGATAACTGGAGTTTTCTTCTCTTCCGTCGGTTTGTCCACATCCTTTTTCTCAGACTTTCTTTCCAAATCTCCCCCATCCTTCTTATCATCCTTATCAGTAGTTGGTTTCCCATCCGAATCTTTGACCAACTCCATTCCACTCCCAAGTGTCATAGCATTACACTGTTCATGGCTACTCCTAGGGTTCTTCTCAGTATCACTCGGAAGAGCTCCTTGAGGTCTATTGTTTAGAGAACTTACAAGCTGACCCATTTGGTTTTCTAGATTCTTTATTGTAGTGGCCTGAGTTCTCCTTGCTGCCTCATTACTCATTATGCATTTCATGAGCAACTCCTCCAAATTTATTTTCTTTTTGGGTTGCGAAACTGACTGTTGTTGCTGATTCTCAAACCCAAGTGGATATAATGGTCGTGGAACCTGCTGATGACTCTAATTATTGCTCCATGAAAAGTTAGGGTGATTTCTTACCCCTAAATTATAGCTATTCTGATATGTATACGCAGGACAATTGTAGCTACCCATAAACTGAACTGCCTCTAGATTGATTACACACTACTCAGTCGGATGTGACCTTGCACATAACTCACAGAAGAATGTTACTTGTTGAATGTTCGCACCTGCTATAACATCCATTTTCTTTGAAAGCGCTGATATATGAGCTACAAAAGCTGTCATTGCATCCATTTCCAAAAACTCTTACTACCTTAGGCTGTGTCAACCTAGCATTCAGCCACTGATAATTTTTAGTTTTCATGGTTTCTATCAATTCAAATTCTTCGTCAAACATCTTAGCCATAAATGCTCCTCCTATAGCTGCATCAATGCTCGTCCGAATATTACTATATAACCAATTGTAAAATATTTGAATTTATAATCATTGGGGTAATCCATGATGTGGACACTTTCCCAATAATTCCTTATACCTCTCCCAAGCTTCATACAATGATTCCACATGCTGTTGTTCAAAAGTAGATATATCATTTCTCATTTTTGCAGTTTTCGTTGGCGGGAAGAATTTTCTTAAAAATTTCTGATTCAAGTCGTTCCATGTAGTAATCAAGTCTGGTGGTAGTGAATGCAACAAACTTTTTGCCTTATCCCTCAATATAAATGGGAATAATCGAAGTCTCATCGCATCATTTGTCATTCTGTTGTACTTGAATGTATCACAGATCTCCAAATAATTTACCAAGTGTTCATTCGAATTATCGTTAGACATTCCCCCAAACTGTACCGAGTTCTGAATCATCTGAATGGTACGCGGCTTAATTTTAAAAGAATTGGCTGCACTGGTTGGTCTTGTAATGCTTGATCTGATTTCATCCATTTTTGGCATGGCGTAGTCCCTCAATGACTTTTGTTCTTCGTTGGCTATTTTAACCGGTGTTTCTAATGTCTCTCGAGTTTCCTTGATCCACTTACTCAACCGCTGAAACCTTTTGTCGATGTCGTCCTCGTAAGGTAATAGTTATGTCTTCTTTGATCGAGTTTGCATGCACTACTCGAGAATGCCTAAAACAAGGAGTAAAACAAAATAAAAAAAGTGTTTAACTAAAATTGATTTAATTAAACTGATATTGAAAGTAATAAACACAGTTATAAATCTCCGGCAACGACGCCAAAAACTTGTTGGGTAAAATTTAGTTACGCACAACATGCAAATATACATGGTCAATAAGTAATAAAGTGATCAATCAAGTTTGAAAAATGTGACGTCCCCAAATTCTCTACATTTCCTGTAGTAGATTTAGTGCTCACGTAAACATTCCATAAGATAATAATTCCTATTAATCCAAGATTCACAGTACTTATGACAGATAAAAGTTCCGTCAGAATAACTACTGTTTTTGAATACCCTCACTTGGATGTATATGTTTAATATCCTACAGATGTTTCTTCCATATCAATAATTCCTATCTATCTAACATTCATAGTATTAATACTAGGGTTATTCTTGGAACTGAGAAGCGCTACCTCAGCGCATCAGAGATATTGTACACTTTTTCTAATTTCTTTAGAAATGTAAAACTAAGCACTATAAACTAATAATACATTACACAATTTAATATACAATTACATAGACTCTAAATGTAGTTAACTATTACATCATAGTCCTCAAAAAGGATAACCATGTCTTAAGCCTTTCTATCTATAAATACTGGAACTGTTGGATACATCATTTCTATCTGCAAATGAAAAATATTTGCAAGGATGAGCTACAGAAAGCTTAGCAAGTTTTGAACAAGTAATAATTATACTCACACTAAAGCTGAATTGAATTAACATAAAGTTCAGAGTTTTTCCACATATATATACTGAGGTTTATCTGTCAAACCCTGCACATTATGAGTTTATGTCAGTCATATAGACTTAGCAACCCTAGTTTATTTGCTCAACCAAACAAACTAGGAGTATGCATATCATCCTATCTTAATAACCCCCGATCATTGCTATAAATGTCGGTCATAAATAAACCCCGATCAGCCTATAACTACAGTCATAATAGTGTCAGTATATATGTTTGTACCAAACAACATTGGTTTCTCACAATCTATGTTTTGATATCAAATCAAACACATTTTATACAAACAACATCTCATATGTCTTGGTTATGTTTGAACAAGAAATCATAACCTTTTTAACAACAAATATCATAAACATTGTATACCACAAGATCATATATGATAAATAGAAGACTTGTATTTAATAAATAAATTAAATAAAGCAAGAAAACTTGTATGTACCGTCGATTACTGTTATGCAATCTAATATAGCTTCAATTGAAAGACCTATTATTGATAATATCGATCTCTCAATTAGATTAATTTCATCACATATATTATTGTTAATTATAGTCATAATATAACTTAAATACAATACCACATATCCATAATAGTTACTGAAACACATAAGACCTGGTATCAAGTTAAACTATTTTAGTCTGATTTGAGTTCGGTACTATTTCGATGTTCCGATTGCCTAATCGGATAATTATCGAGTTTATTTTTAATTAAACTCTACTTAACTGCTTTAATATTATCTTAGGTAAGTTAATTATCAGTCATAATATTTTTTAGTAGCTCATGATAATTTTCAGATAATTATTATCATTTATAATGATTTTCCAATCATTGATATCATTTTGAAATGATTTAAATACTAAATAATTCCATTATCATTAATATTTAATTAATTTCAAATATTAATGAAATACATGCCACAATATTAAAAGTTATTTATTATAACTCGGAGTATTTTTAATAACTTAATATCACCTTTAAATGATTTTTAAAATATTTAAAACCATTCTTAAATAACTGCCATTAATATAAAATTATAAATGTATTTCTGTCAAAATATTAAAAGTTATTTATTATAACTTCAAACATTTTTGAAAACCTTTAAATCATTTTTAAATGATTTTTTTAAAACATTAAAACCATTTTAGATAATTTATTTAATATAATTATTAAATAAATTTATTATCATTAATATTAAATTATTAATGAAATTCATACCAAAATATTAAAATTCATTCAATATAACTTAAAATATTTCCTAACACTTTAATATATTTTTAAATAATTTTTATAATATTAAAATTATTTTTAAGAAATTTATTTAATACAATTATTAAATAAATTTAATATCATTAATATTTAAATAAATTAAAATATTAATGAAATATATCTCAAATTATTAAAAATTAATTTTTTTACCTTAAAATAATTTTTTACAAATTAATTATGAATTTTTCATACTTATTTTCCATTTTATTCTAATTATTTTAATTAAATAATTAATTTTCATTTAAACCGCTGCTAAAAGGGCCTATCACGACGAAAAATGTCGCTATAGGTGTTCTTGAGCCTTCAAGAACATTCAAAGTCAGTTTCATGGGTGCCTAATTTGACCACTTGTAATTTCTTGATCTTGATGTTTCTGGACTTGAGGGTGTACTGGCTATGTAGTATTGATGTAATACTACAAGCACAAACAAAGTTCAGGGTCAAACTACAACATATCATGAAGATATAAAGGATTAAAGTGGCTGTCAGACATGTTCTTCATTTTCTGGAATTTCCAGAAAATGAAAACAGTGTAAGGGGTCACTTTTGAGGTTTAATAACTTGGATTCTGGGCTATGATTGTGTGTTAAAGTGTCACACTTATGTAGTATATATGTCAAGGTACAAAATTAATACACTTAGGTATCTTAACAACATCATAGAAGCAAGATCTGGCTTGGTCAAAGTACCAACCAGAAACTATTCTTGAGGAATTCTGGGTTTTCAAGAAATTCATAAGGTCAGTTGGTCAACCCAGTTTTGACCATGAATATCTTTGATCCTGTTGATGATTTAGGTGTTCTATTGTCATGGTTTGGTAGTCCATATGTTAGATTATATCAATGATACACTCTCATGGCCTAAGAACTTAACAAATGTAAGATCTAGACTCTGCAAAATGTCTGTCAGACATTTCTGGGAAATCTGGGTTTTCCAGATTTTCATTTTTGTGCTTGGTCAACCATGTTTGAGCATTAATAACTTTGAATCTAAACATGCTATGGACTTGGTTTCACTTCTAGTGTACGCTCCTTATAACAAACTTTAACAAGGATACACTTACAAACTAAAACAATAAACAAGTTAAGATCTAGAGGCTCTGACATTTGACTGTCAGACCTCATTTTAGGGTTCTTGACTGTTTTCTAAAATTCTTATTTTCATGAACTTAGATGTTATGGATCCATGATGTATCATCATAGATCACTAAATAACATCATATAACATATATTTAAACAATAAAACACATAATTTACAAAAATCTTAAGGATCTAGATAGAATTAGGGTTTATACCTTTTTTGTTCAAATCTTGATTTCTACTCCTTGATTCTAATCTTGGTTAACTAAGATATGTTCTTGGCTTAACTTATCACTTAGTTTCTCTCAAATTTTCAGGAGTTAGAGAGAAAGAAAGGGTCTTGGCTAAATGAACATAAAACTAAGATTTTTCTTACTTTAATTCACTAACTTTTGATTTCCATGGACAATAATGTTGCTAGGTGTTCAATTTGGCTGATTGGTGGTGAATTAGAACACTTGGCAAGCTTCCTTGGTGACTCACCAAGATTAGAAAATATCTTTTACTTAAAAGTTAAGTAAAAAAGCATTTTGGTGATTTCGCACCTATTAAGGGTATTTTGGTCATTTTCTCAATAATTTAAAGGGTAATTATGTCATTTCACATATATCACATAACTTTTAACCCGTAGGGTTTGATACTTAGCAATTGAGTTCCCAAATTAAAATTTAAGGTTCCAAATATAAAATTAGGGTTTGATATCCAGGGTTAGGGTTTCCTAATCCTCAACTTGAATTTTGTGATAAAATTTTATAAACTTATTCCTACATAATCATTCTTAGTATCAACTACATAATATTAAGTATATTAAGTCATAACTTCCTATTTATAACCCTAATTAGGGCTAGGGTTTTTTATTAGGGTTTTAGGATTACCCAATCTAGAATTAAGATTTCCTAACTGATCATTAGGGTTTACTAATATTACATATTATCTGATCAGTATTTACCTTTAAACAAATATTCCAAAATACAATTATAATAATAATTATATTATTAACCAGAGTCATAATAGGATTTTGATCAGGTATTCATTATTAAATTCTTTACACTGTTTAGTCAATAAATATCTAGCCTATTGAATTCATACCCCACATGCATGCTCAAAATAATTATCAACACTACATAAATAAATAAAAAATTTATTCGCAAAATTATGTAAAATTCTGGGTCCTTACATTCTCCCCTCCTTATAAGGATTTCATCCTCGAAATCATCATCACCGTATATTTAATTTATGTCTATTGTTCGACCTTTATTCTATTCCTAATTTCTTTTAGGAATAAAAACAAATTCTTTGCTCAGCCTAAGTTTTATTTAACTTATCATGGCTCATAAGTTTTATTTTGAATTATTATATCATCCCCTCCTTATAAGATTCTATATTACGAATCTTGATCCATTCTTTACTCGAAAATTTATAAAAATTGAATCAACACATTTAACTATTGTTTTGAATTTTTAACCGTTAAATACATAAAACATTTATTTATCCATTTCCTTATTTATCGTTTACCCCCGACTATTTGTCAAGTTAAAACTCAATAATTGTTTATCATTATCTTAACTTACTTGAACTCAAATTTTCCCTTCAATATAAATTTTTAATCTTGTCCCTCTTTAACTTTAGCACTTTTTGATTTAATGTCTTATATTTTATATCCTTGGTATTATACCTTCTTCATCCTTAAATTCCGATACCATTTTATGACTTTCATGGTATTTTAACCATATCACTTCAATAGTACCTTTCCAATTTGTCATCGACCAAATCGGCGTCTCTTACGGAGTGTTTGGTTTTAGTGCCCCATCTTATTAATTCTCCTCGAATTCTTTCTTTATATCTTAATACCCCATCTCTATCTATTATTTCATTCATGAGTTATCTTAGTTTTATTTTTCACCTTTCTCGTGGCCTTTCCCTATAACTAGTAGCTTCTGAATAGAATTAGATGAAACTCTTACCTCAATCTCAAATTTATTAAAATCTTTTATCAGTACCTCGTTGTTTCATATTTGACTTCTAATATTATTGCTAAATGTTTCCTCCTGATATTCATATGTCTCAAACCAAGATACTATCTATACTTATTAATTATATCGTTTTAACTCTTATTCAACACATTTCTAGATACAGTTAATTCATTTCTCAACTTGAACTACTTCATCACGACTAGTAATAATGATATCTTTATATCATTTTCTTACTTCTCAAATTTATCCCTAGTTTTCTTCACTTCTTATCATTGATCCTAATGTTTTATTCAAACAATTTCTTCTACCATGATTATCTAACCCACTTCTAATTTCATACTTTTGATATAATGTAACCTTATAATTACCTTTACTTCCTTTTCTAACAGACTTTCATCCTGCACCAATTTTCTTCTCGACCAAAAGAATATGATCGCTAAACATCATCTTTTACTTCTTTAAAACCATATAGTTTACTATCTTCTCCAATTTAACTTTGCCTTATATTTACCAACAATTCCTTCATATTAGATTAAATTTAATTTCATCGTCTTCTTATTTTCTTTTATCTTAACATCACCCTTTATTATTATTATTAGGGAATAAATCTTTACTCGAATATTTTACAGTATCTTTCAAAATACTTTAGACTTATCCTTAACCCAAGTTATACCATAATTCGACATATTTAGTGTATAATTATTCCATTTTCTTTAACAAATTTTATACTTTGCAAATACATTCCCAATTTAGAATATATTTATCATATATGTATATATATTAACATGTTTTACAGATTACATTTGAATTCATCTTACCATTATTGTTATATAATGTACATATCCCTTTTTAACATAAACCAAAAGATGGAATCTACTATCATTTCCAAACTTATACAAAAGTTGTAACTTATACTGTACATATATATGTAATCACATATACTTCTTAAGATATTATCCTAGCATTTTTACTATTACAAATATTTCAAAATCCAACTTCCATTTTATACATTTCCACTTCCTTCACCTACTAGTTTGGATTTGAGGTTTGGTTCCCCCATGTTAAGATTCCTGGGTTTTGGACAAAATTTAGAAATATGTCCCTCCACCCCGCAATTGAAACACTTAATCTTGTTGATTTTATTATTCCTACTACGCTTCTTCTGTGGGCAACTATTGTTAGGTTTATAATATTCATGAACGCAATCAAATTGCATAAAATAAGAGGAAACGTGGAAAATCAGAGTTTTAAAATTTTACAAACCATATACCCGGATCACCCTTTATGCACAATTATTAATTAAACGAAAAGATAAAGAATAAAATCATACCCTTGAAGATCGAGCTTCCTCAGGTACAAGTTCACTTCCAAATCCTTTCGCGTTCAACTTGAATCCACCGGGTTTGGTTCCTTCCTTTGATCAACGTTAGCCACCCAAGTGTTTGGCCTCTAGAGGTGATCCACCAAGGAAAAACAAAAATTCAAGAAGATGGGTGTTTGGCTAAGCCCTAGTTTTCTATCTCTATAGAAAAAGGCATACTCTCCCAACTATTGGAATTACATATTCACGTGTTGTGAAAGTGTCAACCACCTCACCCATAATAAGACTCCTCTTATTTATAGATGTAGGCAACCCTCCTTAACAATTAAGGAATTGAGTTTTATTTAATTAATTAAATTCTTTAATTAATTAGGCTCCTAATCTTATTAGGAATAATTAATTAAAATTTTAATTAATTAGCCTCCTAATCTTATTAGGAATAAATGAAAGTACTTTTATTAATTAATTCCCAAACTCCTTTAGGAATTAAATAATAATAATAGTAATAATAATAATAATAATAATAAGACTCCTCTTATTAATTTATATTTAATATTTCCAAAATATTAAATAATAAATATTAAGCTATTTAATTTAATCTATCACCATAGATTAAATTAAATATACTTAACTTATTATTACGATTATGTCATTAACTTCTTAAATAATTATTCTTCCTTTTATGGTGTGACCCTTTAGGTTCTCCATATTAATAGGTTGTGAATAAATCAATTAGAACAATTCTAATCTTATTTAAATAAATAAATTAAACTATTAATTTATTTAAATAAATAATATTTATTCTACAATAGGGATAAGCCTCCCTAGCGAATAATGACTTTCCAGATAATATAGATTTCAACATTAATCATAAAAGAACTTTTGAGTAAATAGTTATCGTACAATTTAATTCTTCCACCATACAATGTCCCAATTAAATATAAGACATGGAATTACTGTCAAGTCTTATTTTATTTAATTATATGTTTTTCGATCCTTAAATGCACAACTCCAAATAATACAAATTAGAAACTCCTTTCTAATTTTATTTTGCCTTGGCCAAGGACTACTAGGTTGTCATTTATCGAATCACATAGGACATTTCTCTTCTTTTACTAGAAGTGGTAGATTTTTTATTGATCATACATTATCTCCATGTACAACTTATTATACCCAAGCATACCCTTTGATATACCCTAAGGGTCTTAAGGAATAAGTCAAAGTATAACTCATCATACACAAGATACTATGATGATCTCAAGTCCAAGGATCACTTGTACTACTATCACTACATGAATTCCTATTGACAGGTAAGTAAAACTCCATTAGGTATTCCTTAGTGAGCCACGTTCAGTGAACTTATTCTCTAATAAGCACTTACATACTTTCTTTAGTATCTCCACACAAAATGATCATGAGATCAATCATCATCATCCAATGAGCAAGCAACGTATGTACCAATCTATCCAAATTCACCAATCCCCAATTTAGTAATCCAACGATTGGGAACTATTTTAGTTTTAAGCTTTCTAAGAATTTAGATCTCATTAAAATGATCATCATCATTATTCTAAAAGCATTGCTTAAAACTATGGGTTTATCACATATTATAAACAGCATCATGTAGATAATTAAAAGCCTTTAATAAATTAATTTTTTTTATTAATAAATGAATAAGATTGTTACAAAGTATATGCTTTATCATCAAACATGATTGGCTTGTGTGCATACTGTGACAACCGTAATTTTGCAATTTAATTTTAATATTTATTTGATTGAATAAATATTTTTCGATGAATTAATTATTAGATTAAATAATTAATTGATGAAGTTGTGATAGATTAATTTAATTATATGTGTTACATTTATTAAATTAATGTGGAAAATTATTTTATTCAAGTATGTGATTATGTGAGCTTATTGGATTAAAAAATATTTAATAAGCCTATGTTATTTTAATTAATTTAATTATTAATTAGAGATTTAATACTTTGACATTATTAATCAAAGAGAATTTGAATTATGTGACTATGTGAATTAATGAGAAATTATTATATTCTATTTAAAATAAATTAAATAAGATATTAGATTTATTTTATATGGATGTGACATTATTTAAACTATATGATAATGATTTATTAAATTAAATGGTTTCTGAATTATTTCCTTGCCAGCCAAACATGGCCTTAGAGGGAGTTGAGAGGAGTTACCCATGACTGGGTAACTGACCACAACTCGTCAGACGCTTCTTTATTATACGCCTTCCCCTCCCTTTTCTTCATTAGTTTTCCTAAGTCTAGATAGTGTCAGAGAGAGTTTCAGAGAAAGATACAAGAGAGAGTTGAGAATTCAGAGTTTTGGTGGAGGAGGAATTCACTTCCTAGTAAATTAATCTACGCTTGGGTAATCTCTTCAACCCAATTTATATATTTTACGTCTTTTAAGTTTCATGAATATGGCTTAAGTTTTCTATGAGTCTCTGTATTTGGGAAATTAGGTTGTTATAAGAATATATGTAATAATTGAGTTGTATGTATGGCATATTTTATATATATATATATATATATATATATATATATATATATATATATATATATATATTGCATAATTCTATATCATCAGTTTCATGAAATTTTACGATATACGATTACTGAAGCACGTGATATGGCCTTATATGTGATTTTTATATGTCAAATATAATTTATTTTGCAAAATTCACACATTGATATGATTATGCATGTTAAAATGAACAAAATGAAACTTGAATGCATTTGGATTTGCTTTTTATACTCGAATCCAGTAGCATTAAAATCCATGTTTTTGTTCAAGAACTTCAAGAACATCAAAACAGTCCAATTTTCATGCTTTAATTACGTGATTATGTGTTTTAATGGGTTAATATCACTCCATAGATGTTAAATCTTGATTATTTATGAATTCTAGCATGTGGGTATGTCTAAAATTGTAAAAATAAGTTGATTGGAAATTTTTAGTCGTGTTCTGCAATTTTCACGAATTGCAGAAACTAGAAACGAGTCTCAGCTTGTGCCGCCAACTCCCGATTCATTTCTGCAATGCCATGTGCGCCACAAGTGCCTCGGTGCCCAGTATTAATAAACTACCTGGTGTCGTTAACGCTAAGCTTGAAACCAGATCTGAAAGTGGCGGCCAATACCACTTATGAGAATGTCCAAAAAATGTTTTTTAAAAGTGTTCAAGTATAGGAATGTGTTGGTAACTTAGTCTAATGAATATAAAGACTTTTTAGACCTATAATGAGATGTTAAAATAAATTCTTAACATGTTCATAACACAATTACGTGTGAACTGAATGATCAAATGCATAGTTACCTTATTGTTTGTGAAGTCTTAATTTTTGACAATAAGTGTAGTAATTGACTAAGTATAGTCATGATTTCGAGTTAGACAAAGAATAAACTTGTGATGTTTATTACGTGATAATTGATTGGTGATGTGAACATGAATGATATGTAGGATTTAATTCAAAGAACGAGTTTGTTTAAGTGTAATCTACGCACGAGGCAAGTTTCTAAACCTTATCTTGTTATAATGAGCAAGTTTTCTAACTCTACATTTACGTTGAGCAAGTTTCTTACCCTAAACTTTTGTTGAGCAAGTTTCCTAACCCTACTTGTTATCGTTATATAAGTTGATTAATTCATCTTTCGATATTGAGCAAGTTCTCATTTTTATTGATCAAGTCTGTCTTGTATATTAAAGTTTATTAATCTTTAAGCATGATGTTGTTATACAATAATTATTCTATTGTATACCTTTTGAGATGTTATTCAAGTTAAATATTCGTTTACTGTTAAACCTTGTTAGACTAGCGAACCCTTATTTATTCGACTAGTCCATAGTTGATGAGCGTTCTAAATTTCAGAATCCCTTGATGAATTATTCAAACCAAACTTCCTTTGGTGGGGACTCGAATGTCAAACCCGAGATGAACAACCACAGATAGGGGATTATTTACGCTTTAGCATTAAGATATTGTGCATATGATGATGGTACTAAGAAGTGATCCCCCAAATGCGAGAAGAAGAGTCCATAGTCTTATGATCGTATTAAAGGTTTCAAGTAATAACACTTGACAACCTAGGACATAGTTCAAGGTCTTATGACCCTCAGAATTTCTTTTGATTCTTGTTATCCATTCTTGATTCAAAAGTTGAGCTTTATATCAGAAGTTATTATTTCTCTCGCATGTTATTATTCATTGTTAGATTGTTATACTTGTGGGCAATCGTGCTCATTCTTGCGTAATAATAACATTGCAGTTAAGAACGAAAGAGCAGACGAACCTTCCACTAGTAAGGGCAAGGGCAAGCTTAGCAAGTAATGAAGACTGTTTTATTAATGTGGTTATGCTATGTAATTAGAGTTGATGTTACTAAGACTTATTTGTTTATGTTTTCCGCACAGATGTTTTAAGGTTAGAGTAACCTGGGATTTATTATTATTCAGTTGATGTAACCCCATAAGGGGAGAGATTTATTTATTTATTTATTCTATTGCATGGTTTGTAATTTATTTATGGGTAGATAGATAGATGACGTTTGTACAGTGAACACCAAATCCTATGAAAATGAAAGTACCGGATTTGGGGGTGTCACACATACTACTTTCAATCTCCCACTTGCACTAAAGTCAATCGTCATGGTATCTCATACTCTTCTTCTCTAAGTGACGATTATCCTGCTGTTGGATAAGCTTCAGTAAATGGATATGTAATGTTGTTCTTGAGAGTCCACTATCTCTATAGTGATTTTCCATCTTTCAATGATTCCTATAATCAAATGAAAGTGCCACAACACATGTTTAGATCCAAGATGAGACTTAGGAACTATTCCTAGTTCTGTAATGAACTTTTCATCCAAACAATCAACTTGTAGCTTCATTTATAGTTATATACTTTGTCTTTATCACTAAACCAACAACTCTTTGCTGTTTGGAACCTTTCCAATTCAACGCACCCATTGTTCAAGGTAATGCTTTACCTTAAAGTGGATTTTCGTAAATCTTGATACATGCGAAAAAACTTGAGTGCATTAAGCCCTCTAGTTTTAATTCAGACCCACCATAAATATGATCACATCCTTAGTGCCAGTTAAGTACTTTAAGATATTTTTCACTGTCTTACAGTGATCTTCTCCAAAATATGATTGATCAACATCAGGTCTCGTACATTTCATTTCCTACATGATAGTTACTCATGTTATCTCTCTTTTAGGAGTCTATGGGGACTATTAAGAGAGATACACTCCATGGCTCATCAACATGAGACATCTCTTGGAGTTTGCCATGCTAAACAACTTTAGCATCAAATGAATATACGTTCCTTGGGTTAAGTCGAGCATCTTATTAAATCTATCTATATAGATTTGTATCCCTAATAACGATACTCTTCCCAAATCATTCGTGGAGGAATGTTTAGACAACTTTATCTTTACTGATTATAGCATTAGTATGTCATTCCTTGTCCGTAATATATCAACATATAATACTAGAAATTTCACGACGCTCCCACTGACCCTTTTGTACACACTAGGTTCATTCTTGTTTTTGATAAAATCAAACTCTTTTGATTGTCTCATTAAAACGAATGTTCCATATTTGAGAAGCTTGCTTCAATCCATTTCTCTGAGTGTCTACAACTCTTACCTCATCGTATGTAACTGGATCATCATCTTTTATGATGCGTACCTCATCATCATCATCTATGATGAATCCATACCTCCCAGGTATCTTCGGTACTATTCCAGATTTACGATTCGGTTGTGGTACAATAGGTCTATCTACAGGTTCCTCTTATTTGACTTATAGTGTTTTGTGGTTCTTAAACTCTTTAAGATTCTATTATCCTCCCACTAGCTTCTTCAATGATAAACACCTTTATCTTAGAAGGTAGCGTGTTTCGCAACAAACACCTTTTGCTAAGTAGGATTATAGAACATATACCCTAAACTTACTTTAGGATGTCCCACAAATCTATACTTATCAAATCTTGTCTCAAGCTTATCCTTTGAAACCTTTTCACATAAGTTGGACAACCCCTTATCTTAACATACTTAAGATTAGGAATCCTCCCTGTCCATAACTTTTATGGAGTCTTGGGGTCGGATTTTGAGGTTACCTTTTCGTAGATATGTAGCCATTTCTATGACATTATCCCAGAAAGATACTGGAATATCGGTAAAATCATTATGGACCGCACCATGTCCAACAAGGTACAATTTTTCCTTTCAGATACATCAATCAATTATTGCATATAAGGAGGCATCCATTTTGAGAAAACCATTTGAGATGATTTAGAAACTCATTGCACAAGTATTTATTCCTTGATCTAATCAAAGAATCTTAATACTTTGCCAATTTGTTTCATTTCTGAATTCTTTGAACCTTTCAAATAATTCACAATCGTATTTCAGCAAATACACACATTCAACCTTTTGAATGATCATCTCCTTTTTCTTATGCTAGTTTTTTCAATTTATAGAATAATTTTTACGTAAGTCAAGTACACCAAATTCATTAAGTAATATTCCAATTCTATACGGAACATTATTATTATAAATAGAACAACAATTGTTCTTAAATATAATACAAAAGATTTTATTATCCAACAATAAAATGGAAATAATATTTCCAACGAGAACTGGAATACAATAACAACTTATTGACTTAATAGATTTGCCTGTACGCATTGCTAAACTATAATTTTATATGGCTAATGTAACAACCTTTGCTTCATTTTCCACACATAGGATTACTTCTCTTTGTTTAGCTTTCTACTTCTGTTTGGTCCCTTCATAAATCTATATTTATGATAACCAAAGTCGGTATCCAATACCCAAGTAGAACCTTGACTTAAAGAAAAAATTATTTTAAATCATGAACAAAATTGTATTATGCAGAAGCTTCACTAAGCTTCTTACGGTTGCTTTGTATAAGATACTTCTCGTAGTTTTTTTTCCAGTGTCCAGGCTTATTGCAGTGGGAGCAAACTCCTTTGCTATCCATATCAGTTTTGTTCTTATTATCCTTTGTTTATGCCTTTCTATTTACCTTCTTTGAATCGTTCTTCTTTTCAGAAGATCCTTTGGCCCCTACCAGTAAGACACGATCTTTCTTGGTTGGAAAGTGACTCTCAACATTTTTTAACATGTTAAGCAAATCAGCGAGGCTAATATATAGCTTGTTCATATGAAAAATTCACAACAATTGTGGAAGGAGTCCGGGAGTGAGTGCAAGATCAAATCTTGGCTCAACTCTCCATCCATGACAAAACCTGTTGTCCTAATTGATCAATTAAATTGATAATGTTAAGGACAACTAAGCGCGCCAACATTTATCAGCGACCGAATGCGGTCGCTGATGGTGAGTGATCGCAAACAACTAGCGTGTCAACATTTCCTGCCAATTTTTTTGGAGGTAAAATTGAACTAGCGACCGATTAGCGACCGGGTTCGGTCGCTAACATAAGCTAGCGACCATATTCAATGGCGATCGCTACTGTCGGTCGCTAATAATCTATCCATGACCAGTAATGCGGTCATTTGATATGTTTAATTACATTGTTAAAGCATTTTCTTGTAGTGAGAAGTTATAGACTCCATATAATCAAGATCCAACATATATGCAACCTATATAACAATAAAACACCATTAAACAACCAACTTTAGAGGGATTAAAATCAAAGTTCATGCTATTTCACATATTTTTACATCCTTAGCGTAATCACACACCACGACTTTGTTTCTCTACCAATTCAGTCCATTAAGCATTCATTCTTTTCGTTTCTTCACATATTAACACAAACAATTATCAATTTACAAATTAACATATGATTCCACCACCAATTTTGGTCTCAAAGTAAACCATTTTATATATATTCAACCAAAACTTCAATCTTCATTTTAAATCATGTATCCATAACTCCTCATCAGTTATATAAAACACATGTTCTGTCAGTTAAGTAACCACAAGGTCATAAGACCTTGTTTGGTTTGCTCCCTTTTAACACCTTCTAATTTATTTTAATCTTTTGCTTATTATATAGTTCCCTAATAACTAAATTTTCTAAGAAATAAAATCACACCTTATTATTATAATTATAATTTCCAGTTATTCAGTATCAATTCTCTAATTCAATTATTAAATTAAATTAGAATATCACCATCACACTTTAATAAAATTACTCCACAATAACATCTATAAAATTTATTCTATTTGACAAATAAACCATCTAAAATATTTATTTAATACGAATAATTATATAATAATAATTTACAAAATTCTCAACTATCTAATTTAATTACTTAATTAAATTAGAATAGTACCAATATAATCATGTAATAAAATACGCACCATTTATAAAATTATTTTAACATCGATTGAATTAATATTATCGCACTTCATAAAATTAATCCACAACAAGTTCATCGATTAATTATTTATTACAATAAATAAATCAACAAAATATTTATTTAATTCAATAAATATTTAAAAATCAAATCTAAAAATCTCGTTCGTTATATACTACACAGCTGTGTATATACATTTTTCCTATATATATATATATGGGAAAAATGTATATATATAAGTTACACTTCCTCTATCTTGGATATATAAAAAGGAGAGGGCTAATCATTTTGGGTACCAACACATGATACACATTATGATTAGCATGTATTCTCTATAAGTCATCGGAAGTTTTTTTGAAAGCTTGAAAGCTTTGTATATTCGAACTGTGAAATATATATTTGATACTCATGATAACGTAGTCTAAATTATCGATGAGATCATTGTTCGTAGATGTCGTGATTCTAGCCGTTTGTTATTGTGGATATACGCTTCAAGTGGTAACTAAAAAATTTTAATTTTTCAGTTTATATCGGTTGCATGTATGGTCTATGTTATTACAGTTATGTGTATTTTTTGGAATACTTAAGTGCATATCATGTGGGAGAAAAATATTATATTATGAATTAGTATTGGACATAATTGTGTGGTGTTTATAGATTTTCGGGCTCTTCGAGTTGTGTAGATTTCGTTGAGTAATAACATGAAAGTTGAGTTACTGTATCTTGAAAGTGACATGTCAACAACTTGCTAATTAGATTGTATCATTTCTCATTATTTTATTTGTGTATTTAATTTATTTAAATTTATTAATTTGTTCCTAGTATTTTTTATACGGAAGAAACAACAAACCAATACAAATTGCAATTAGATTTCACATAGCCTCGGCAAGAATCTGATAATACAAACCACCAATCTCTTGGTCCAAACCCATTAGAATGACAAGATGAACACCAACTGAGATGAATAATTCCCAAAGAATAATAACCCAGTGCATCACCTTTAAAAACTAAGGATTAGATAACAAAAAACAAGCAAAACTCCTTGATAACTAATCCTCCACCGAGAAGTTGATACAACAAGATTTACCAGAAAAAATGACAACCATACAATGTGTCAGTAATATTATACATCAGATTTTGATGATGATAAAATTCTTTTTATAGGTTAGAATTTAGATAAAGAAAAAAAAAGTAACTTTTTGTTACCAAGTATTGAACAAAGTTCAAGCTCTTAGACAACATGATTTTAGAATGTAATGCCTCTTAAGAAGCCAGAGACAATATGTTAAGTAGCTACACTCATTCAAAAAGACTACTTTATTTTCAAAGGCTTGAAACAACCAAAACATACAAAAGGGTAACGCACAATCAGCAAAAGTACATAATAACACCCATAGTCACCCTCAAAATCCTAACAAATTCTCCATCCCCTCTTCCACCACAGTTGACAAGAACGAATTATTCGAATTCTTAACCGAACAATTTCCTCGAATCTCCCCTTGTGTGCCCGTCAACACGCTCAACTGTCCCATTTTTAACATTGCATTCACAAACTTCTCGAAAAACAAGGTCTGATTATTAGCAAAACTAGTAACAATGCCCTGAGTCCTATTATCAGTGTACAAGTCCTGGTCAGACGTAAACAGCCCTTGTCGATTCACAAGGTCCACATAATACTTGTTATCGAACACATTTGGAGTTCGAAAGTCTAGGTTAGTTGTGTTGTCGGTTGTATTTGTTGGACAAGTGATTCTGAGGTCTTTTGCAAAGCTTTGCGCCATTGTAGAGTCTTGGGTCGGGTATAAACGTCGAATAAAAGAACTACAATGGCTAATTCCAATTGTGTGGGCCCCAGATAGCGCGACCACGTCGATAGGGTCGAAATTTTTTGTGACAAGGGAGTTTAGGATGGTGGTTGTATTGGCAAATGGTGGAGGAAGGTTGGCTAGTGTGGCCTGTCTGGTTGCAAATTGGAGACCGTCGCGTCTTCCGTATGGGACTTGGTAGTTTGGGCCACCGGACTGAAATGGAAACAAGTAAACAATTGTTGATTTGATATATGATATGCTTGTATCACTTTGTGATAGTAAAAGGACTTGAAATACCAAAAAAATTACTATTAAAATTGATCAGCTCGGCTTTAGAATCAATACTAATATATAACAGTCAAGATGACAGAAATTAATTTGGTCAGTCATTCTAAGAATAATTTGGTTATTAGTTTATAATATTTAAATACAAATTACATAATAATAATAATAATAATAATAATAATAATAATAATAATAATACATATTTAAATATAATAAATATAATTATAATTAGTTCTCTTGAACAGAGTATTTATCATATTACATTTTAATCTTCGTGTGTACTACTACTATATATATCAATCTATATATATATATATATATATATATATATATATATATATAAATCTAAAAGAAGAACCTACCATAATTAGCTTGATTGATCATTAAATTAATAGATAATTAAAAAAATAACGAACCTAAATTAAAATGAATTTCATCGTCAAGAACATAGATAAAAACAAAACAAAACAAAAAACTTATAAGAACGATAGTTTGTACTTCGTATGTACGAGTTCCAACCGTGTAAAGGTGTAATAATGTTAAAGTTAATTATCACTAGAATGCGTTTAAAAGAAAATTTTCGCTATTAATTACAACAACTTATTTCCAAAGAAAACATTTTTCTTAGAAACATATTTCATGTTTTGTACTACCTCCGTCCCATAATAAGTTATTTTTTAGCTTAAATCACACATACCAATACACAAGCTAAAATTATAAAAATATCCTTAATATACTTTTTTTAGAGTTGAAGAGTTAATGAGTGTCATTTAATTGTAGTGAGTAATGGAAGAAACGAAGAGTCAAGAATAATGGAAGAGGTAACCAAGTCAGTAGTTGAAACGCAATAAATATCATTGGCTGCATAAGGGCATATATGGGAAAATATTGTAAAAATTGTATTGGAGTTCTAACACATCACTTATTTTAGAAAAAAATATTAAACCTAAAAAATTACTTATTGTGCGATGGAGGTAGTATGATTTATATTTGATATTTGATGACACTGGAAAAAGTGGTCAACAAAAATAATTTATGGGGCAATGGGTATCTAAGCATAATTTTCTGGGATGTGACTAATCATTTTCAATCCATAACTAATTTTTCTGAAAACAATACAAGTCAATATTCTTTAAAATTGAAGACTATATTTTACTTTGCCATAAATATTCTGTACCATATTTATGCCATGGGTAAAGCTAAACTCATCCAAAAAAAGATCCGAAAAATACTACGACTCCAACTTCTTCTTTTTTATACAATTAGATAAATTTGTGGACACTGTCATTTTATATTATCATCATAATAAATAACTTTTTTTGAAGAAAAAGTAGATGAGACTTTTTTTTTTATGAAACACATTGTGTTACGGAGTTCAATGAGTTTTAAAATGGATGTAAAAGGAAACAAAATAGATGAAAAACTTAATTTTTTCCATTCAATTTGTTGGTACTAAGTTAATTTTTTAATGAATAGAAAATAAAAGAAACAGAAAAATAATTTGGTAATTTTTCTTTTCAAAGTTTTTTATCCAAAAATAAATAGATTTGAACGAGAAACTAAATAACATAAGTAAATATTTAATAATTTCTATTGTACCTTTTATATTATAAACACAAACAAATATAATAGTAAAATAGCATTTTGAATATAAACCGAAATTTTCTTTCATTTTCTTCTATTTTCTTTTATAAACACAATAACAACATAAAAGAAGATTTATAAATTTTCTATTTTTTTTTATTTTTTATTCAACTTAAGTTTTTTATTCTTTTCATTTTTTTCATTAAGAACTCAAAGACAGAAACATAGAATATTTTTATATTTTGAAATACTCAAGCGTAATGGAGCCGGGTGGGACCGTGGGAGAGGAATGACAAGTGGAAGTGGTTGTCACTTTAAACAAGTGGTTGTCACGGGATTCATGTTTGTAATAAAGATTACTATCTTCATTTTTTTTTTATATAAGTCATTTTAGAAAAATAATTTTATTTTTTAATATATTTTTTTTGTTCTTTAATATAGGTCGTTTTAGAGTTGTGTATAAATATTAAAAAAATTATTATAAAGCATTAAATATATTATCAATTGTCTATATTGCCCTTGTATTGGAAAAAAGAGTGTTATTTATTGGGCAACAAATAGTGAGAGAACCAAAGTTATATTTAATACTTGGGGTAATATTGGAAACTAAGCAATTAATGCTTACTTGAAATTCTCAACGACTTATATTTAGGAACACAAACATTTCTCTAAAATGACTTATATTAAGGAACGGAGGGAGTAAGTCGTTTGAGAATTTTAAGTAAACATTAATTGATTTGTTTTCAATATTAACCCAATTAAGTATTAAATGTAACTTTGGTTTTTTCACTGTTTTATGTCCAATAAATAACAATCTCTTCTTCCAATACAAGGACAATATAGACAATTAATATTATAGTTAATGTTATACAATCATTACCTTAATACTTGTGCACAACTCTAAAACGACATATATTAAGGAACGGAGAGAGTAATAAGTAATAAGGCTCAACAAGATTTTTTATTTTTATTTTTGATAATGTGGGGTTTCTCAATTACAGTCGGATTAATTCTGCAATTCAGACGAGTCTTTTCTTGAAACCAGCTAGCACTAGCGGTTCATGACTCCATTTCAGCAATTTTTTCTGTCTTTTCACAATTGTTACAAGTAGGATTTAATTCAAAGATATCCGGATCTACGACTCAAAAAGAAAAATTAATTTCAGTCGTACCATATAAAAATAGAATAGGATTCCAGTTCAAGTTCAGATGTCTATAGGATTATTGTTTGGTCTTTGCATTTACTAGGAGTATATTAATTTAGTTTTTTGGGGTGAGATATAACCTTTCCAGTACACATACTTTGCTCTCACTTGTTATTACTATCATTAGCAGTCTAAAAATTACCAAAATCACTAATATACACTAAAAAAAGACTATGAAGCAAAAGTAGATGGATTTATGGCTTTACCAAAACAACTGCATCTCGGGCAGCAAGAGCAGTGATATCGGCACAGGAGACAATTTTACCGCATTGCTTGTGCACTTGTCGACGGAGATCTTCGATGATCGTGAATGCCTTTGCCCTCAAACTCAGGTTTGGAGGTGCATTCTTTTCCGATGGTCCACTGGCGGAACCGTCGAGCAAAACCGATGCATCACATCCCTACGTCATCATAATCACAACATATTATACTTTCTATATTCTACAAAAATGAAAAATCTGTCCCAATATGAAATACCGCAATGCACTCGATTTTATTATCGCCATATCAATAATTATGTAAATTTTTATGTCTCAATATTATGTCGATTTTATATGTTATTTTTATATGTAATTTTTATTATTTACAAAATTTAAGATAAAAAGATAAATATCACTGCAAAAATATATAGGGTGAGACAATAAATAAGACAATTGAGAGAAGATTTGAACTCTTTCTGTCATAACTCTCGACATATTTATTGATAAACATAGAAAGAAAAAAAAGCATACTCTTAATATTTATAAATTTTATAAGTGAGAGTACGCACCTACCTTTTTTTTTTTTTTTTTTTTTTTTTTTGTGTGAAACAGAGGAGTAACTAGAAATTAAATTTGTAAGTTGGAAATACCAATTTTGAAAAGATATTAAACCTGGACAAAGCAATCATGGAAGTGGAGTCGGAGCAATCCAGCAGCTTGGCCGATATCAGCCTTGAACTCTTTCTCAAGCTGTTTCCTAACAATGGATTCAAGCTTAGGACAGGTAGAATCAAAGAAAGTCAATGAGAGTCCCTTCACTAGAGGTGGAGTTTGTGCCTCTGAGACATGCAAGTGGTAAAGTAGTAGTGAAAGAGAAGAGAAAAAGAAGAAGAGAGAGCTTAAAGAAGTTAAAGTAGAAGCCATTGTTGTTTGATTCTCTTTTGATTGTTCAAGCTAGGTAACACTAACTAGGGATATTTATAGATAAAGTTCTTTTACTTTATTTTATTTTTATAACCCATTCTATTACCATTCGATTCTAGGGAATTAGAATGCTATTCAAATGTTTTTTTTTTGTAAATATTTCTGTGAAGAATATATTTTTATTTCTTGTTTACCTTTAAAATTTTAAGTTACCAGTTAAGTTGTGGTAGGTTCAGACCGAGAATATTCTGTCATTTATATTATTATTAATAAAAAAAAGATTTTTTTAAATGAAATAGAGGGGTATCTTCTTTTAAAGAGTTATTGTAGTTTTTAATTTTTTTTTTTTTTTTTTTGTCTCAAATGGTGTTTCAAATGATATTACATTATATCCTTGCATTGTTTGAGTATAAATTTTTTGTGACTAGTTAGGTCATAAAGTATCACTTGTCTTACTCAATACCACATTATTTGAGATAGAATAATGTTAGGAGTATCAAATTTTTAGTCTCAAATGATATGATATTGAATATTTTAATGATAATTTATAGTATAGTCAATCACATGAAATCTATTCGACCGATGTATATCATTTAAAACACCTTTAAAGACTAAAAATTTGAGAACTCTAACATTATATCTTTAAGATACATTTGAAACAAAAAGATTGAGACTCACTGATGAGCTCTAGCTCAGTTGGTATACTAGGCCTCTTGCAAAGTTTGCATTCATATGTATACCTTATTTTACATATTGCATTCTATACTTTAAAATGTGATATTTTGTTTCTTGCACTTTTATCGAATCGACAAATAACACCTTTTGGCCCAAAATCTGTTGCTAAAAGTTACGAATAAGTATCGGATTTGTACTTTTAGCTTTGAATTTTGGGTTGAATGATTTTATGTGCCGATTCAATAAAAGTGTGGGTTGCAAAGTGATAATTTTTTAAGTATAAAATACAATGTACATGCAAAATGGAGTAAATTTGAGAGATTCAGAGTGCATTTAACTCTCCCTTTTTTAATAAAGATAATGCAAGGGATCTCAAAAATTTTATTCCAAATAATATCTCAAATATATAATATCATTACATTTAGAAAATAAATTTTTTGTAATGAATTATGTCATAAAATATATTTTATCATATGCACTATTACATTATTTGAGAGACAAAAAAATATATAGTTGTACTAAAACAGGCTAACATTATCTTTTTTATAAACTGTGGCTGCTGTGGAGTCCTAGATTGCCCATGGGACCACTTAATGGTTCACTAGCTTCTCCTTTTTTTCTTTTCCTTTTTTAATTTCTCTTAATAACTTTCTACTTTTTAGCTTTGCCGAACAAGAACCACGTGCTAAACATGGTCTTCAAATAAATGAATATAAATACACTTCATATGATTAACAGCTTCCTGATTTTAGTTTCTATTCATATGAACAGCAGTTCCATGAGCATGGAGTGAATCTTGTCCATTGTTAACACTATAACGTTTCAACAATTTCTTATGTGAAAGTGGCGCGTTTCATCATTTTCCTTTCCTTTCCTTTGATTTTATTTTTATTTTATTGTTCTTGGTAGTTTGAATTTAATATTATAGTCAGAAACCTTAAAAATAGAAATGGTTTTCAAAGCAATTTTAACGATTTTCAATGCAATATATATAACATTTAAAACGCATGATACAATTGCATAATATTATTTACACTGAAAATATCATTCCCTTAAAAAAATTAGAATAAAGAGTAGAGATAGGAATACTAATTCCTGTTTATAGCTAGGGTTTTGTAGTGGTCGTTTGGCATTTTGTGCGTTAGTGTATTTGGTGGAATGTATTTTTTTTAATAGCAATTTATTTAACTCACAAACGTAACATTTCAATCTCAAACGCACTGTTAACGTCAAGAACTTTCTACGCGCCTCAATCACTGAAAAGCGCGTCCAACCCTGCACAGAAAACAAATCAGCACCGAAAACTTGACGGTTTGGACCGCCGGAGGATAGCTCCGGTGTGAGAATTAGTACAGACCGAACACAAGTTAACAATGGAGGTTTTAATTTCTAGTGTCTTAGTAATAAAAATGCATGTTACCTTTTTCCATGTAGTGCTCTGTACTCTTATATTCAACCCTTGCATGCAATATCTTATGTGACATCAGCTAATTGCATGTAATCCACCTGCTGATCACTGTTCCCCACTAACTAGGATTATATCAAATCCTTTAATTAGAGTATTGAACTATCAGTCCAATACTTATCCATTCAATGATCACTGGTCCAAGCCCAAATAAAACCACATTAAATAATGGCTCAATACTCCAAAAGTCCAAATAAAATATGATCCAATAGGCCCAAATATTTATGGCCCAACATTGCCCACAGTCTTGTATCGAACAGGATGTTTGATGAAAGAGTACAAATAATGGCCCATTATTCCAAAGAGTCTAACCAAGGCCCAATCAAATCCAACAATCAGGTAATCCCAAAACCGGATGTTACCCCTTCACATTCATCATCCTTACCTTCATTAAAAGTGTCGCCCTCATGTTTCAGAAATAACTGATAAGACAACCACTATAAAAACCCATTTTCCCCAAATTAGACTGTTTCACTTGCTCATTTGAATTTCAAAGTGTTGTTTCTTTCTTCTTCCTCCTGATTTCTCTCTCTCTCTCTACAAACTGTCAACTATGGCTTCTCAAAACCCAGATAACACCACTCCCATCTCTGTTACACCTATTTTATACATCTCGGGTGCCCAAAACCCCACCAACGTTTCTTCAGAAACAAACCCCAAATCTACCTCTTCCTCCAGCAAAAATCCTTCACCTGCACCCATTCCAAATCCTTTCCTTCATTTCCAGAATGAAGAAAAGTATCCTCATGTTAATACTCCTTCTGTACTTACAGAAGAAAATTTCTGTAACATCCGTGTTAGATACCACTGTAACATCCTCATTTCCAGATACTCATTTCTTAAGAGCACCTACCCCTACTAACTGGATGTACCACTGTCCCGAAGGATGGACTGTTATGCACCTCACCCTCCTTGAAAAAGGGTTTTGTTTACCCCTCCACGCTTTCGTCATCACCCTTTTAGTGTTTGTGGGCGTTGGATTTGCCCAATTGGTCCTTAACTCCTATATTCATATCCTCGCCTTCATCACCTTCTGCCATGAGATAGGGATTCCACCCTCTATTGACTTCTTCTTCACTCTCTTCACAATTGGTAAATCTCGGGAACAAGGTTTCAAGATGCTAAGCAAGCAATCCCCCAAGCCCAATGCTAGGTTCGAGAAGCGCCCTTTGATGGACACTAGCTCCTTCGAGCAACAAAGGGTGGCATAAGGATTGGTTTTTTATCAAAGGACCTGAATTCTCTTATATCCCAGACTGGACTATTGCCAAACGCCTCTCTGCAGACTTCGGTGACATCGCAGAGGAACGCGTGAGAGAGATGACGAAGCTTCTGGAAAACTTTCTATGAAGGAATGGAGCTTCGGTCTTCTAACTAAACAAGCATGGTTGTATGATCACAAATGTAAGTCCTGAACTCAATAGTTGTGTAATTTTTTCAAATTTCCTTTAGTAATTGTGTTGACATACCCTTCCTTATTCGCTGCAGTATCTCTTATTAAACCGACCTCTAGTGACCGAAGAGATCTTAAAGAATTCCTTGCTGCCAAACCTTCCCAAAATCTTATCGAAGCCCAAAGTTCTGAACCTCAACCTTTTGAACCTCAAACTTCTGAACCCTAAACTTCCAAACCACAAGTTGCTGAACTAATTCCTAAAGACGAAACAAATCAACCTCGTCAAAAGAAAAGAGCTGCCCGAAAATCGAAGCATGTTCCTGTCCCCATTCTAACGAAAGTCTTCTTGACATGCCTATCGCTGAACGTACCCAAATTCTTTGAACCAAAAAGAAAAAAGCCAAAATAACCCCCTTTTCCGCCGAAGAACTTAGAGTACCCTTTGCTGAAGCCAGTCAACCTCCTGGTATACCAGTTGAAATTAATAAACCTGATGAAGAACATGAAGAACATGCTGAGCCTATTCTCCTCTTGTCCGAAAAAGAAAACACACTTCAGATAATCAACCCATACCAACACCCGAACCTTCAGCCACTTACACTCCACCTCCACCTAAACAACAAATACCTTCTCCTCAACGACCCACTTCTTCTGACGCCATTCCCGAAGCTGTACACTCGCCCACCCTATGGCCAGAGCTAAATGAAAACTTCCCTCTACATCTTTACAATTCCTTCGTACTCGACACCGACAACCATCGTTTTGGCAACAGCTCCATCATGGACTTGATCGAAGCTGGCATGACTCACCAAGCCAGAGTAAGTTGACTATGGCTTATCCTTTTGTATAAATAAGTATCCACTTGAAATTTATTGATTAACTCTGAATAACTGTAGGCAAATGGTATCTTCGGGCACCTTCATCAAAGGTATAAAGAAGTTGAGGCCGAAGAGGACGCTACCCGAAGAGAAAATGCCATTTTAAAGTTTGCTCTAGCAAGGGAGAGAAGTCAGCATGGAGATGCTCTCTTCAATGCTGATTGCCTCAGAAAAGATCTCACCAAACTGAAAGTACAACTATCCGCAGTTGAAGCCCTCCAACAAACCATTGCCGTACTGAATCAAGAACTAGTTCGAAAGAACGAAATTCTTGCAAAATCCAACCAAAGCTTAGCGAAAGAAATTAACGACGTAAAAATCTCCGAAGAACATCATCTTGAACTTCGGTGTAAAATTGGAAATGAACTTTGAGAACTTAAAGCTCTCGGTCCTCCACTTACCGAAGAACTCCACAAAGAAATCCAAACTGAATACCGAAGATTGCCTAACCTTACAAATGAGATAGTTCAGATGTATGCTGAGGGTTATGAAACAGCCCGAAGCAAAGGAAAGGCAAAACTCGTTGCTGCCTTTCTGAACCCAACACTCCTCAACTCTTCTGAAGACGAAGACGAGGATAATGTCGAAGACGAACCTCCTCAACCTTAGTTT
Organism: Panax ginseng; assembly: GCA_020205605.1. Lineage (NCBI taxonomy): Eukaryota > Viridiplantae > Streptophyta > Magnoliopsida > Apiales > Araliaceae > Panax > Panax ginseng. Next base: position 66,065,077 of record CM035132.1, on the reverse strand, counting down.
AAAACTTTGTAAAAATTTCAACAACATTTTGTAATTACTCTTTATTTTTAATGAAATATGATTAGTTTCTTCCCCTTCTTACTTCTTTTAAATTTTCTTTATATTGTTATTCAAATAATAAAGTAATCTGAACCCAACACTTCAAATAAAACTAAACAATAATACAAAGTAACAATATTCATTACCGAAGTGTAAATCAGATATTCAGAAATATAATTCGCCATCTTTAGGACGAATTAACTTTGTTTATCAACTTTAGGATAAACAAATTCCAACCGAACCTCTAAATAAAGTTGTTCGCCATCTAAAGGATGAACATGTCCGGTTCACTATCTATAGGATGAACATGTTCTATTCACCATCTTAAGGATGAACAGAACTAAACGAACCTCCAAATAAAGCTGTTCGCCATCTGAAGGACGAATATGTCATGTTCACCATCTATAGGATGAACATGTTTTGTTCACTATCTTAAGGATGAACAGATCCAACCGAACCTCCAAACAAAGTTGTTCGCCATCTGAAGGACGAACATGTCATGTTCACCATCTAGAGGATGAGCAGGTTCTGTTCACCATCTTAAGGATGAACAAATCCAACTGATCCTCCTAATACCCAGTAGATAAAACAGCATTGGAGAAAAAAGCTTCTTTTATTGATAACTATTGACATAACTACAAAATCTTGGTACTTTGACTCTGGCCCTACTAAAAATATTTTCGAAGCCTTCCTGCACACTAAGTATTCTTTATTTCAGACCCATATAATGCTCGCAACCGATAAGTCCCTGGCTTTGGTACTTCAACAACCTCATAAGGACCTCCCAGTTTGGCATTAGCTTGCCCAAATTCTGGGGCATAGAAGCTTCAACTTCATGAAGGACAAAGTCTCCCACTTCAAATCTCTGAAGCTTTACCCCTTTATTGTAATGCTTAGCCACACATCGTTGATATGAGGCCAATTTGATCAAGGCTACTTCCCTGACTTCTTCAAGTAAATCCAGGTTAACCTTAAGTCCTTCGTCATTATACACCTCCCAAAATTGACTAATCCGAAGACATGTAGATCCAATCTCCACGTCCTTGATGTAGTTCGATAGGCCCATAATACGCTAATCAATTTTTTCGGCCATTGATAAGTAGGTTTATACCTACTTATCCGGTATCTGTTACTTGAATTAGTTACTTAAACTCATGTTTCTTAGTTAATTTTCATGTATTTTTTGTTCATTTTTTAGATTATAAGCTTGGGAACTGTGTGACCGACTATTGGTATAAAACGCAATGAAAAGCAATCTGGACATCGTTTGGGCTTTCATGTTTATTTCATGTTCTTGGCTTGGAACTTGGATTATATTATAGAGCTTCTTCTTAGCTTTTTGGAACATCTTAAATCATTCCAATCGGAGTTCGGTTGCAAGAGTTATGACATTTGTACCAACAGTCGTTGAACTTCAATGTTTTGGGTGGCCATTTGCATGGCAGTCACTTCCAACCCGATTTCGACCTTCATCTGTCCATTATTTCTCAATTCTCAAAGAATGAAAGTTGTAGAGCTCGTCGATATCTTTGATTGGATAGGTGGAAGGCTCCGTAACTCCTCCCGGATCAAAAGTGATGGACGTTTTACCAAAGGACACTGCAACAGAAAATCCTTAGCGCGGGCGCACAGATTTCTAGTGCATTTTGGGCGCGGCCATGCCAGTCCTTGGACCAAAAAAATGCGATCTACTACTTGAGCGCAGGCGCCCCCAACTCCATGCCATTCCCAACGCGGCCGCGCCACATCAGAAGTTGACCAGAGCTGACTTTTTCACTAAACAGTGCAATTGGAACGTAACTTGGAGGAGGGTTTAATTAGGGCTTATTTATAGAATATATTAGTATGTAAAAGGGGATTCCACCCTTTGGGATTCCACCCTTTGGGATCAATATAGATTACATATACTCTTTTCTTCTTTTTCTTTGTTAGATTAGATTAGAACCCTAGATTAGATTAGAGTTGAAGATTGAAGCAATTGGAGATCATAGGAAATTCAGAATTAAAGCAAGAGAGATCGGATTTACATTCCCAATTCCCGAACTTCTCTTTACATCTATCTTTATTTCTCAATGTATAATCAATTGTGGATTATGGATTTTGATTCTATGATGAGCTAAACTCTATTTTGGGTTTGCAATGGAATCTATTGCCTAGTTTATTTTTACATACTTCATTGTTAGTTTTATTAATTGTTATGAGATTGTCTATTAAGATTCATGCTTATTTGCTTAGTTGATTGGCCATAAATTACTATGATAATCCATATAAACTTGAAAGACGAAGTATGGGTTTAGATCTGATCTTGATAGCTTGTGTTTGTATGTTCTACATGGTGATGGAATGTATGATTCGTGCTTAGGATAGACATATACCGAAGCATCATTCGTAGTAAATTGAGAATTTGGGCTTAAACCATATTTATTTTTAAATCACATAGACATATAGTGGTTTAGGTAAAGTGGGTGTTCATGTGTATTCTATCAATTGTGGATTATATATGATATGGGCATGGTACATTGAGAGATGGCTATACTTCACTTTAGTGTTCTCGACTAACAATCTGGTGCAATTAATTTGGCTTAACAGGATGTGTGTTGATTTAAATGATTCAATAGGTGAAATTATAATCTCAAGTCTTCATTATCTAGTCTCACTCTAGGGATAGTTAGGCTTATTTAATTTCATAGTTTAAATATATAAGTATCAAATTAATCATTTAAATAAGACTGAAATGGTTATGGGCTAGTGCTTGGTGAACTTTATTAGTTAATTCTTCGTGGGAACGATACTTTACTTACTCTTTATTACTTGTTGACCGTGTACACTTGCACGCAGATATTGATCGGTAAAACGACCAACAAGTTTTTGGGGTCGTTGCCGGGGAATTAGTTTAATAATTTCTGCCAATATTAATTTCAATCAAATTAGTCTTAATTTAAACATTTTATTTTATTTTTATTTTCTTCCTATATTTCTCTCTTTTCAGGTACCATGGATGACTTTCCTTATGAATGGCCATATACGAATATGACTCAACCAAGGGACACAGGAATTGATGGACTCAATGTAATAACCCGAGATTTTCTATATAAAATAAATAAGAAATTTTGCGTATAAATTTTTTTTTTATTTAATGACGAGACTAAGTGTCAAGTAAAGTGAACGATAAATGCGAATACATTTATTACTTGAAAAATTAGAAATAATTTTGGAATTATTAATTACCACAAATTATATGATAATAAATTTCTGTAAGCCGAAATGTTTTTATTAATTATTTTCCATGAAAACATGATTGGAAATAATATATGATGTGATAATTAGATTTATATAATAAATATTTTATTATATGAATTGTTCGAGAATATTTAAGTTAATTATTTTAACTTGATTATTGATGATGTGTACGAAGAATAAGTCGACATGAGATCAAACCTTGGATTGGGATTGTGATCAAGAGATGAGAATAATAATATTATATTATTTTACGATTACCATAATTATGTATTGGGTATGTAAAGTGACAGATAATATTGAGCAATGACGGTACCAATTAGGTCACAGCATATTACCGTCTTTGTGAAACCCTAATTATTAAACTCGGTTATGGGATATTTACGAGTAAAGAAGCGTGTATATGAAATTCTTGTGAATAAGAATATCGATAATTAGAAGAAACCCTAATTATTGTTGTGACGTCGATAATTAGGACAAACCCTAATTATTATAACCCTAACCTAGGTTGAAATTAGAAACCGTAACGACTCGTGTTAGTAACATACGAGATAATTAAAGAACCACTAATGGTCAATGAAACCCTAATTGATGGCGTTGAGAAGCCCTAATTTTAATTATGGGTTTAATTTCGATGTTACTGTATAAGTGTTTTAATTTACCAAAGGATAGAAGTTAATTGGTAAATTATAAGAATTAAATCTAGTGATTAAATATTACATTTAATTGCTTTGTACAAGATTGCCCATACACTCTTAAACAAAGCCCAACCATCACCCATAACAAATCAGAAGCAAGAATCAAGAATTTTTGGCAAAAAGGGTATAAGAACACTAAACCTAGAAATCCTTTGATTCGATGTTATTTGATGCAATTGATTGTTTAAAGTTGTGTAATAGAATGTTAATTGATGATATGGGTTGATAAATCAAAGACCCATAACATCAAAGTGCACGAATTTGAAGATTTAAGCAAGTTGAGAATATCGAATTCTGTTATTTTTTTCACCAAATGTCAGAGGCCATAACTCTTTGCTCGATCATGAGTTTTGTTCTTCAAAGGTTGTTATGTGTAGCCTGATATGTGGCCTTTAATCTGCAAAAAGAATCAAGTCCATATCATGTATAGATTAGAAGTTATAGATGGTCAAACATGGTTGACCGATCATGATAAACTGCTGTTTCAGGCGATCTGTAATGGGGGCATTCTCGTCCACTTTTGTGCTTTAAAAGGTTTGGGCTTTTGATATGTTGTAGTGCATTGAGTTAGGAAGCCATAGGCTTTGGAATGACCTCATTCCAGAGCCTCGGATGAGGGAATTACGGTGATTGGAAGGAAATGTGTCAAATTTCTCAAACCGAAAGTCAGTGACAGGATGTGCTATTCGAGACAATTGCTTCGATCAGTTAATGTTTCCAAAACCTTCTGGGATTTTGGTATGTTATAATACACCGAATAAGCTTTTCATAGACTCAAAACGGACTAAATCGATATCGGAGGAGAGAGTTATAACATTTCAAAGTAGTAGTGTCAAAACTTCCCAACAAGTGCGGTGTAGTCCATTTGAACGGAATTTACGGGGTGATGTGTTGAATTTGGAAATGGTCAAAGAATAAAAGTTGTAGCCCCGAAGTTAGCTTGGCGTGGGCTCAAGAATCGCTCAAAAAGGTTTTAAAATGAAAGAGTTATGATCATTTTAGCGGAAGAGGGTAAAGCTGAAACGAGATTGAAAAATCATTATGAACGTCCACTTTTGACGACTGTTTGGGCTACCTAATGAACCCGAATTGGGTAATTCGTATTTTTAAAAATAGTCTTACATACCATGTATAACATATCCAAAAATCAGATTAATCGGAGTTATGAGCAATGCGTTAGAAAATCGCAAAGTGAGCTATTGAAAAATTAATATAAACCAAGTCCCACATCGACTAAATTGAGAACTTCACCATTTTCTAAACCTATAAATAGAAGGGCTTGGCCTTTTTGTTTCATTCACCAACAATAAGGCCTCCAATTTTTGAGAAAGGCTTTGTTGTGGGAGAACTTTTTATAAAGATCTCCTTAGTTAAAATTTTAGGCGTGGAAGTGCAGATTCGATCTGTGGAATTCAGTATTTAAGGTATATATTTTTATTTAATTTTGTAATGTTATTATTTTTAATTGTTAGTTAAAGTTTGAATTTTTGAAGTTTAGTTAGTGTTGTTAATAAACTAGTTAGTTTACTATGTTTATTTTGGCTTGGAATTGATTATGTAAATGAGTTATTTGTGATGACTTTTAATATTTTGTGATGAATTTCATTAATTAATAATTATTAATGATATTAAAGTTATTTAATGATTATATTAAATAATTTAGTTTAAAAATGATTTTAATATTATAAAAATCATTTTAAATAAAAATAAAGTATTTAAAAATATTTTAAGTTATAAAATATAACTTTTAATATTTAAATGATAATTTCATTAATAATTAAATATTAATGATATTAAGATAATATTAATGATATTTAGTTTATTTAATGATTAATATTAAATAAATAGTTTAAAAATGGTTTTACTTATTTAAAACCATTTAAAGAAGATATTAAGGATTTAAAAATATTTTAAGTTATAATTAATGACTTTTAATATTTGGATAAATAGTACATTAATATTTAAATATTAATGGTAATTATTTAGGTAATATAAATGTTTTAAAAATAGTTTGAGTTATTATAAATAACTTTTATATTTTAGTAATGGTTTCATTAATAGTTTAGTATTAATTAAACTATTAATGATAATGGAATTGTTTAATGTTTAAATCATTTAATTATGATTCCGATATTTGAAAGTTATAATAAAGCCAAACCGGGTGACTTGAGAACCGATTATGAAGTTCGAATTTGAAGAAGAACACCTATAGTAATGCTTATATCACTATAGGCCCTTTAGTGATGATTTGAATTATTTTAAATTTTTCAATTTCGGAAATTGCGAAAATGATTAAAAATAAGATGTCCGATATTTCTGAGATGTTGAGGTATAGGATAAGAGTCTTAGACTCAAAGATTTACCCGATAAAAGTCGTCATATCTGGCAAACAAATGTCGAACCTTATAAAAAAAGAAAAGACTATTGAAGAGCATGGATGAGATATTTGAAAATGTATAAAAATATTTCAAGTATAGAATCAGAACTAAAAGTATGATCACCGTGATTATGTGATTGGACTATGTCTTTAATCGTAATAAACGAAGACTATGTGTTAAGATATATTGTTCTAATCGAACGAATGTTCTGATTATTGATAGGTTGTGATAAAGAGATAAAACCTAAGTTGAGATTTGTAATCAGCGAATCAGGCAAGTATCCTACCTTTGCATTTTCTTTATGCAATGGACATGAGTAAGAAGTTTTAGAATTATTCTATTCTGCATGCATTATGTACGCTTTGATTATCAACATGTTAGCTCAGATATATATTCTGTTAAGTTGATTTCTAAATGGTTATACAAGTGTCCCCACTTAGATAATCATGGAATTTATTCACATTTTGATATACCTTTGTCAATTACCCGTATATATATGTTGAATTACATATTATTGTTGAGCAAGATTAAAAACCTTCAGGTTTGGAACCAGGCATGTATGAACATCCCTATATGGGAAGATTTTTGCGCAAGGCGGATAGAGTGAGCGATGAATTTCGTTCAAGTTATGTAGTATTTATCAATATAGGGTACAACGGGGCTGATCACCCTCCGTGCCCGTAAGTTATGACGGTTCGAGGATAGAATTCCGCTAAACCTTTTCGAAAATGAAAAGAATGTTCATAGTATGTTTCTTAAACCCTATTCAAGGGTAGAGCCAGAGCCAAATTTAAAGAATTTGAAAGAGAGTTGTTATGTTAAATTTTTATCAGTATAGATTACTTCACAACTTTCAATTCGTTGTAGAAGTGTTATGTAAAGAGAATACTTATATTCTTTCAGCTTATATATAATTGCTATTACTTGCTGGGCACTTAAATGCTCATCCTTGCTTAAATTAAATGCTTTCAGTTATGTATGAGCAATCTGAAGGCTCAGGCACGAACAAAGAAAAAGGAAAGCTGATCGAATAAGTGTGTATTATGAGTTAATGGTTATAGTTGTATTGGTATCTATTCAAGGATCGTAAGGAATGTATTTGAAGGTCGTGCACTGGGAAGTAAACTTTGATGTATGTAAATTAAGTTCGAATGTATTATTATTTAGTATTATTCAACTTAAAGAAATGGTATCGTGGAAAACGAGTTTAGGGTTTCATGTACCTTGATTTGGGGTCGAGTTGAGTTGGTATCAAAGTTGTTGGTTATGAAGCTTAGGTAGGAATACGAGACTAATAACCGCAATGATTAGGATAAGTATTAACTCATATAGAGTTAGTTGGTCGATAAGATTCAAAGATGAATCTCGGCGAGTGTAAAGACACGAGTTCCCTAACTCGATTATAAAGTTAAACGATAGTGGGGAATAGATTGAGTCTAAGAGATGAAAGTGCGATTATGAGAGATCGTAAAATAAAAGCGATCAAGATATAGAACTAAATCAGTAATATATACGATAAGATCACCCCGTGATCGATAAGGCTATAATGACGGAAGGAATCAATCGATGATTGGAAAGTTCTGAAAGAAGATTGCTATGTATGAATTGTACTATCAATTGGTAGTGCAGATCCGGAAGAGAATTATAAATATGTAATTAAATTCGTATGGAGAATGGGGTTAGTGTTAGATGGGGATTCAATTGAGGACTCATGTCAAGAATCGAGTTGTATGATTCTTCGTATGGGAGTGAATTGTACTTGTGTAAAAACCACTTAGTTTCGCATCGATAATCATTGAAATATACGTGTCGCGCTATTTGTTATATGCACATTAAGAGGATGACTCCATTCTCGTGTGTATAACGGTAGATAGGTCATAGATAGAGAATATAAGATTAAGTTCGAGTTCTTAAAACTCATACCTATGAGACATTCTTGACTCATAATTATATGAAATGTTTATGAACCCCTCGTGAATGGACGCCAAAGGTCCCGACTAGGATAAGTTCTTAAACTCATATGATTGTGGCAATTTATGAACTCATAAGTGTGGTTTGATGAACTGGGTATAGTTTTGTGTGAATGGAGTGTTATGGATTACGAGGAGCAGATAGATTGTTAAGTAAATGATTTTTTAGTGAAGGTGTTAGGTTTTCCTAAACTCCTAGCTATGCTAAACTTCAAAATTTTTGACATCAAGCTAAATACGCACTATGTGTTTTTGAAAACAAAAATGTAGACTCGTAATCATTTTTGAAATGGTTTAAAGTACGGTCTATGCTACTTATTTTGGCTAGACGCAAATGATTTGAAATATCAAAATTTGTTTTTAATTATCACTCATGTACCATGTAACTTTGAAAAGGAGATGATAAAAATGTGATGGAGTTGTAAATACAGGAATACTTAGTGTGAATTTGACCTGAAGTCGCTATTCCACTATTGTATGATGTGTTATGACAAAGTCATACAATGAAGGCATCCTCAACGGATTGTTAATACAATACGGCATCATGACGTCATTCTTGAAAATGTTTTCAAAAAGTTTAATTTGCCAACGGGGTTTGGCTACATCTAAATAATTCGATTGAAGTGAATTATTGATATGAGTCTATGCTATTTGAATCAGCTAGACTAATGTTTATGAAAACTCTAAGTGTTCATTGAAAGAAATTTCCCGAACCAAATTGTTTGGTGCGGAATCCTATGATAAGACTGAGGTGAACAATGTTGTTTGGATAAATGATCCAATCTAATGGCGTAAATATTCGCTAGGTATGATTAATACGTTATGCATGACGTAGGGGTACAATAGGCTAATCACCTAAAGTACTATTAATGGTAGTTTACCTTCTTTGTGATTGTAAACATACCAGGTAATGTTTTGTTTTGCGGTATGAATACTGTTAAAACTATGTGTTCATGGTCTATATGACCCCTCAACATAATTTGACAACTTTTACTCTTGTGAGAGGTGTATTGGGTAGCATGTGATGATATGTGTGAATGTTGTAAGCACAGATAGAGTTAGCCGAGTTATGAGGGAGGTTGGAGCAGAGGGAGATATTGAGATAAGACGGTTGAAGGTTGAAATAGAAGCCAAAGACACCGAGATATATACCTTAGACCGGGCTTTAGTCATCACCTTCATGCGATTCGATCGTGAGTGGATGGAGCGCCTTTCTACAGAGATAGGCGTTGATGAGAATTGAATAAATTTATCGTCAATCAAAATAAGAGACAACGTATATAGAACTCTTGATTCTTTGTGTATATATACTATATGTTAATCGAGGGTAACTTATGTATGTAGATGTCCGGTGAGAAAGATATGTGGAATAAGAAGGATCATATTCACACCCAGAGCTAATATCGAGGCCAACAGATGAAATAGAAGCTCACTAGGAACCCAAATCGGACGAGGTGGCTATCGTGGAAAAAGCGTAGCATCGAGATCGAAATGTTGGATTTGTGAGATAGTGATTCGAACACTAAAGTTAAAAGTCGCTCAAACATCAACGGAGGTGCGAGGATTTGGAGAACAAGGTTTCTTCATTGGAAAGGTTGTGGGAGATAGAAAAGTTGATCGTCGGCGTTAATGGAAACAATGGAAGAGCATGATAAGCTCAAAATCCAAATTGACCAGATGGAGCCTCAAGCGACACATAAAGTGAAGGACACACCTCTCCTCGTTGCCCCGACTATAAGAAAGGTGGATGTTTTAATTATGGGATGGAAGGACATCGAAGCGAATGAATGTCCCAGAAAAAAGGCTGAAGTAAATAAGTAGTATGGGTTATGTATGTAATATGTGTGATAAGTAATGAACTATTTTTAACTTTTATGTTGGTTAAGATTTTAAATCCCGACTTTCGTAGTCACAAAGGGATAGCCGCTGATTGATTAAAAGCGAGGATGTCTTGTGTAAATATTCGATAAATGAATATGAATCTAAGTTTGAGAAATGAAACAAGTTTAATACATTAATCTTATGCAATAAGGTTTAAAATGTAAGGGTATAATTTATGGTTTTATTTAACCAGATAATGCCGCCAAGACGTCAAACTCGAAACCAAAGGATAGAAGAATCTACTAATCTTTGAGGAGCAATAATGAATCGATGCAAAACTTTGCAAACATGGTAGCTCAGGCTATGCAGCAGGGAACACCAGTTGCGGGAAACCAGCCAGACAATCGCTTGGCAAAATTCAAAGACTTCAAAGTCAGTAGGACCACGAATCTGGAGGATCGGTGACCTATAGAAGCCCAGACTTGGGTGAACAGAGATAGAGAAGGCGTTCATAATCGCTAAAGTAGATGAGGGGCAAAAGACCGCTTTTGCCACTTATATGATGAAAGGGGAAGCTAACTTTTGGTGGGAGGCAAATAAGACTCGGAAAGGAGAAGAAGAAATTACTTGGGATAGGTTTAAGGATTTATTTTTGAAAACTATCTCTCTGTTAGTATCTGATCTAGAATGGAGGTGAGATTCTGGAGTTAAAGCGAGGATAACATGACTATTCATGAGTATGCGCAAAATTTAATGAGTTGGCTAGGTTTGCTCCACATCAAGTGGATCTGAGAGGCTAGGAAGGCAAGGTAATACGAGATTTTCTATATAAAATAAATAAGAAATTTTAAATTTTTTTTTTTAATAATGCGAGACTAAGTGTCAAGTAAAGTGAGCGATAAATGCGAATACATTTATTACTTGAAAAATTAGAAATAATTTTGGAATTATTAATTACCACAAATTATATGGTAATAAATTTACATGGTAGAAATGTTTTTATTAATTATTTTCCATGAAAACATGATTGGAAATAATATATGATGTGATAATTAGATTTATATAATAAATATTTTATTATATGAATTGTTGAGAATATTTAAGTTAATTATTTTAACTTGATTATTGATGATGTAATACGAAGAATAAGTCGGACATGAGATCGAACCTGGATTGGGATTGTGATCGAAGATGAGATAAATATTATATTATTATATTATATTATTTACTGATTACCATAATTATCTTTGGGTATGTCTTGAGACGAGATAATATTTTGATGATAGCGGTCGATTAGGTCATAGCATATTACCGTCTTTGTGAAACCCTAATTATTAAACTTCGGTTATGGGATATTTACGAGTAGTATTTGTGTATATGAAATTCTTGTGAATAAGAATATCGGTAATTAGAAGAAAACCCTAATTAATTTTGTTATGCGTCGATAATTAGGACAAACCCTAATTATTATAACCTATAGGTTGAAATTAGAAAGCAAAAGTAACTTATTTGTGTTAGTAACATACGAGATAATTAAAGAACCACTAATGGTCGATTAGAAACCCTAATTGATGGCGTTGAAAACCTAATTTTAATTCTAGGGTTTAATTTGATATTATTTTGTATAAGTGTTTTAATTTACCAAAGGATAGAAGTTAATTGGTAAATTATAAAATTAAATCTAGTGATTAAATATTACATTTAATTGCCTTGTACAAGATTGCCCATACACTCTTAAACAAAGCCTGACCATCACCCATAACAAATCGAAGCAAGAATCGAGAATTTTTTGGCAAAAAGGGTATAAGAACACTAAACCTAGAAATCCTTTGATTCGATGTTATTTGATGCAATTGATTGTTTAAAGTTGTGTAATAGAATGTTAATTGATGATATGGGTTGATAAATCAAAGACCCATAACATCAAAGTGCTGCAATTGAAGATTTAAGCAAGTTGGGCAAGAATTACATTATTTTTTCACCAAAATCGGGAGGCCATAACTCTTTGCTCGATCATGAGTTTTGTTCTTCAAAAGTTGTTATGTGTAGCACTGATATGTGGTCTTTAATCTGCAAAAAGAATCAAGTCCATATCATGTATAGATTAGAAGTTATAGATGGTGAAACATGGTTGTGGATCATGATAAACTATTTTTAGGCGATCTGTAATGGGGCATTCTCGTCCACTTTTGTGCTTTAAAAGGTCTGGGCTTTTGATATGTTGTAGTGCTTTGAGTTAGGAAGCCATAGGCTTTGGAATGACCTCATTAGACCTCGGATGAGGAATTACGGTGATTGGAAGGAAATGTGTCAAATTTCTCAAAAGCTGAAAGTCATGGCGGGATGTGCTATTCGGGACCTTTGTTTTGATCAGTTAATGTTTCCAAAACCTTACTGGGCTTTTGGTATGTTATAGTACACCGAATAAGCTTTCCATAGACTCAAAAGCGGACTAAATCCGATATCGGAGAGAGAGTTATGACATTTCAAAGTAGTAGTGTCAAAACTTTCCCAACAAGTGCGGTGCAGTCCATTTGAACGGAATTTCTGGGCTGATGTGTTGGAATTTGGAAATGGTCAAAGAATAAAAGTTGTAGCCCCAGAAGTTAGCTTGGCGTGGGCTCAAGAATCGCTCAAAAATGTTTTAAAATGAAAGAGTTATGGTATTTTTAGCGAAGAGGTAAAAGCTGAAGCGAGATTGAAAAGCTATTATGAGCGTCGTCCACTTTTGGCCTTTATTTGGGCTACCTAATGAACCCGAATTGGGTAATTCGTATATTTTTAAAAATAGTCTTACATACCATGTATAACATATCAAAAATCAGATTAATCGGAGTTATGAGCAATGCGTTAGAAAATGCATAAAGTGAGCTATTGAAAAATTAGTATAAACCAAGTCCACATCGACTAAATTGAGAACTTCACCATTTTCTAAACCTATAAATAGAAGGGCTTGGCCTTTGTTTCATTCACCAACAATAAGGCCTCAATTTTTGAGAAAGGCTTTGTTGTGGGAGAACTTTTTATAAAGATCTCCTTAGTTAAATTTTAGGCGTGGAAGTCATTATTAGGTCTGTGGAATTCGTATTTAGGGTATATTTCTTATTTAATTTTTGTAATGTTATTATTTTTTAATTGTTAGTTAAAGTTTGAATTTTTGAAGTTTAGTTAGTGTTGTTAATAAACTAGTTAGTTTACTATGTTTATTTTGGCTTGGAATTGATTATGTAAATGAGTTATTTGTGATGACTTTTAATATTTTGTGATGAATTTCATTAATTAATAATTATTAATGATATTAAAGTTATTTAATGATTATATTAAATAATTTAGTTTAAAAATGATTTTAATATTATAAAAATCATTTTAAATGAAAATAAAGGTATTTAAAAATATTTTAAGTTATAAAATATAACTTTTAATATTTAAATGATAATTTCATTAATAATTAAATATTAATGATATTAAGATAATATTAATGATATTTAGTTTATTTAATGATTAATATTAAATAAATAGTTTAAAAATGGTTTTACTTATTTAAAAACCATTTAAAGAGGATATTAAGGATTTAAAAATATTTTAAGTTATAATTAATGACTTTTAATATTTGGATAAATAGTACATTAATATTTAAATATTAATGGTAATTATTTAGGTAATATAAATGTTTTAAAAATAGTTTGAGTTATTATAAATAACTTTTATATTTTAGCGATGGTTTCATTAATAGTTTAGTATTAATTAAACTATTAATGATAATGGAATTGTTTAATGTTTAAATCATTTAATTATGATTAGATATTTGAAAGTTATATATAAGCCAAACTAGTGACTTGAAGCAGATTATGAAGTTACGAATTTGAAGAAGAACACCTATAATGTGATTATATCACTATAGGCCCTTTAGTAATGATTTGAATTATTTTAAATTTTTCAATTTACGGAAATTGCGAAAATGATTAAAAATAAGATATACGATATTCTGAGATGTTGAGGTATAGAATAAGAGTCTTAGACTCGGTATTTGCAAATAAAAAAAGTTTGTCGATGCAAACAAATGTCGGACCTTATAAAAAGAAAAAAAGACTCTTTGTAAGAGCATGGATGAGATATTTGAAAAATGTATAAAAATATTTCAAGTATAGAATAGGAACTAAAAAAAGTATGATCCTTTGTGATTATGTGATTGGACTATGTCTTGTTGTAATAAAGCGATACTATGTGTTAAGATATATTGTTCTAAATCGAGCGAATGATCGATTATTGATAGGTTGTGATAAAGAGATAAAACCTAAGTTGAGATTTGTAATCGGTGAATCGGCAAGTATCTACCTTTGCATTTTCTTTATCTGCGATGGACATGAGTAAGAAGTTTAGAATTATTCTATTCTATACAGATTATATGCTCTTTGATTATCGACATGTTAGCTCGGATATATATTACATTAAGTTGATTTCTATAAATGGTTATACAAGTGTCCCCACTTGGATAATCATAGCATTTATTCACATGTTGATACACCTTTGTCGATTACAGTATATATATATGTTGAATTACATATTATTGTTGAGCAAGATTAAAAACCTTGGGTTTGGAACCGGCATGTATGAACATCCCTATATGGGAAGATTTTTTGCTAAAAGGCGGATAGAGTGGCGATGAATTTCGTTCAAGTTATGTAGTATTGATCAATCTGAGAGGTCTCTGAAGGTGATCACCCTCCCGTGCTAAGTAAGTTATGCCGGTTTGAGGATAGAATTCCGCTAAACCTTTTGAAAATGAAAAGAATGTTCATAGTATGTTTCTTAAACCCTATTCGAGGTAGAGCGAGCCAAATTTAAAGAATTTGAAAGAGAGTTGTTATGTGAATTTTTTATCGGTCTGATTACTTCTGACTTTCGATTCGTTGTAGAAGTGTTATGTAAAGAGAATACTTATATTCTTTCGACTTATATATAATTGCTATTACTTCTTTGGGCACTTAAATGCTCATCCTTGCTTAAATTAAATGTTTTTCGGTTATGTATGAGAAACTTTGAAGGCTCGAGAGCGCGAACAAAAGGAAAAAAGAAAGGTGATCGAATAAGTGTGTATTATGAGTTAATGGTTATAGTTGTATTGGTATCTATTCAAGTATTGTAAGGAATGTATTTGAAGGTCGCGTGCACAGGGAAGTAAACTTTGATGTATGTAAATTAAGTTGAATGTATTATTATTTAGTATTATTGACTTAAAGAAATGGTATCGTGGAGAAGCAGGAGTTAGGGTTTCAAGTACTGGATTTGGGGTAAATCGAGGTTGGTATCAAAATTTGTTGGTTATGAAGCTTAGGTAGGAATACGAGACTAATAACATGATGATTAGGATAAGTATTAACTCATATAGAGTTAGTTGGTCGATAAGATTCAAAGATGAATCTCGGCGAGTGTAAAGAACACGAGTTCCCTAACTACGATTATAAAGTTAAGCAGTAGTGGGGAATAGATTGAGTCTAAAAAAAATGAAAGTGCGATTATGAGAGATCGTAAAATAAAGCGATCAAGATATAGAACTAAATCGTAATATATACGATGAGATCACCGAAGTGATCGATAAGGCTATAATGACGGAAGGAATCAATCGATGATTGGAAAGTTTCTGACAAGATTTTTGTGTATGAATTATACTATCAATTAGTGCAGATCCGGAAGAGAATTATAAATCTGAATTAAATTCATTATGGAGAATGGGAGTTAGTGTTAGATGGGGATTGATTGAGGGACTCGTGTCGGTAATTTGAGTTGTATGATTCTTCGTATGGGAATTTGAATTGTACTTGGTGTAAAAACCACTTAGTTTACAGCGCGATAATCATTGAAATATACGTATCGTATTTATTTGTTATATGCACATTAAGAGGATGACTCCATTCTCGGTGTATAACGGTAGATAGGTCGTAGATAGAGAATATAAGATTAAGTTTGAGTTCTTAAAACTCATACCTATGAGACATTCTTGACTCATAATTATATGAAATGTTTATGAACCCCTCGTGAATGGGGCTTGAAAAGGTGCGACTAGGATAAGTTCTTAAACTCGTATGATTGTGGCAATTTATGAACTCATAAGTGTGGTTTGATGAAGCTGGGTATAGTTTTTGTGTGAATGGAGTGTTATGGATTACGAGAGCAGATAGATTGTTAAGTAAATGATTTTTAGTGAAGGTGTTAGGTTTTCCTAAACTCCTAGCTATGCTAAACTTCAAATTTTTTGACATCAAGCTAAATCGCTTTATGTGCTTTTGAAAACAAAAATGTAGACTCGTAATCATTTTTGAAAGCGGTTTAAAATCTGAGTCTATACTACTTATTTTGGCTAGGCATAAATGATTTGAAATATCAAAATTTGTTTTTAATTATCACTCATGTACCGTATAACACAGTGCGAGAGATGATAAAAATGTGATGGAGTTATAAATCTGGGGAATACTTAGTGTGAATTTGACTGAAAGTATTTGTTCCACTATTGTATGATGTGTTATGACAAAATCATACAATAATGGCATCCTCAGCGGATTATTGTCTGATGCGGCATCATGGCGTCATTCTCGAAAATGTTTTCAAAAAGTTTAATTTGCAGCGGGGTTTGGCTACATCTAAATAATTCGATTGAATTGAATTATTGATATGAGTCTATCTTTATTTGAATCGGCTAGACTAATGTTTATGAAAACTCTAAGTGTTCATTGAAAGAAATTTCCCGAACCAAATTGTTTGATGCGGAATCTATATGATAAAATGAGGTGAACAATGTTGTTTGGATAAATGATCAATCTAATGGCGTAAATATTAGCTAGGTATGATTAATCGTTATGCATGGCGTAGAAGTACAATAGGCTAATCCTAAAAAGTACTATTAATGGTAGTTTACCTTCTTTGTGATTGTAAACATACCGGGTAATGTTTTGTTTTTTTGCGGTATGAATCTAGTTAAAACTATGTGTTCATAGTCTATATGACCCCTCGGCACAATTTGAAAACTTTTACTCTTGTGAGAGGTGTATTGGGTAGCATGTGATGATATGTGTGAATGTTGTAAGCCTGAGATAGAGTTAATAGAGTTATGAGGAGGTTGGGCGAGAGGAGATATTGAGATAAAGGCGGTTGAAGGTTGAAATAGAAGCAAAGACACGGATATATACCTTGGACGGGCTTTAGTCATCACCTTCATGCGATTCGATTGCGAGTGGATGGGCGCCTTCGGCGAGAGATAGGCGTTGATGAGAATTGAATAAATTTATCGTCAATCAAAATAAGAGACAAGCGTATATAGAACTCTTGATTCTTTGTGTATATATACTATATATTAATCGGGGTAACTTATGTATGTAGATATACGGTGAGAAAGATATGTGGAATAAGAAGGATCATATTCACACCCAGAGCTAATATCGAGAAGATGACGATGAAATAGAAGCTCACTAGGAACCCAAATCGGACGAGGTGGCTATCGTGGAAAAAAAGCGTAGCATCGAGATCGAAATGTTGGATTTGTGAGATAGTGATTGAGACACTAAAGTTGAAGGCTGCTCAAGCATCAGCGGAGGTCGCGATTTGGAGAACAAGGTTTCTTCATTGGAAAGGTTGTGGGAGATAGAAAAGTTGATCGTCGGCGTTAATGGAAACAATGGAAGAAGCGAGGATAAGCTCAAAATCCAAATTGACGGATGGAGCCTCAGCGACACACATCAAGTGAAGGACACACCTCTCCTCGTTGCCCCATTATAAGAAAGGTGGATGTTTTAATTGTGGGATGGAAGGACATCGGCGAATGAATGTCAGAGAAAAAAAGCAGTAAATAAGTAGTATGGGTTATGTATGTAATATGTGTGATAAGTAATGAACTATTTTTAACTTTTATGTTGGTTAAGATTTTAAATCCAGACTTTCGTAGTCCTGAAAGGATATTTGTTGATTAAAAGCGAGGATGTCTTTGTGTAAATATTCGATAAATGAATATGAATCTAAGTTTGAGAAATGAAAGCGAGTTTAATACATTAATCTTATGCAATAAGGTTTAAAATGTAAAGGTATAATTTATGGTTTTATTTAACGGATAATGCATGAGCGTCGAACTTCGAAACCAAAGGATAGAAGAATCTCTAATCTTTGAGGAGCAGCGGCCCGGAGGCGATGCAAAACTTTGCAAACATGGTAGCTCGGGCTATCTCGGCGAGGAACACGATTCTGGGAAACCGGCCGGACAATCGCTTGGCAAAATTCAAAGACTTCAAAAGTAGTAGGACCACGAATTGGAGGATCGGTGACCTATAGAAGCCGGACTTGGGTGAGCAGAGATATAGAAAGGCGTTAATAATCGCTAAAAAAAAAGTAGATGAGCAAAAAAAAGACCGCTTTTGCCACTTATATGATGAAAGGGAAGCTAACTTTTGGTGGGAGGCAAATAAGACTCGAGAGGGGGAGAAGAAGAAATTACTTGGGATAGGTTTAAGGATTTATTTTTGAAAACTATCTCTCTGTTAGTATCACGATCTAGAATGGAGGTGAGATTCACGGAGTTAAGCGGGATAAACATGGTATTGCGGAGTATCTCATAAAATTTAATGAGTTAGCTAGGTTTGCTCCACATCAAGTGGATCTGAGGAGGGAGGCTAGGAAAGCGAGGAGATTTGGTGGGCTTAAAACCACGGCTCTCTGATAAGGTGTCGATCTTGCAAATCAATACTTTTACTGACACTCATGGAAAAGGCTATCATTCTTTGAGCAGGGAAGTGAGGCCATGAGCCTCTACCATAAGGAGAAGAAGAACAAAAAGCAAGTCGGGAGGAGCAGTAAAGATAGAAAGTAGTAGTGGGAATAGGGGTGAGAAAAGAATGAGGAATTTTTTACGAGAAAATGCAAGTAAAGCGAGGAAGGTATAAAAAAGCGGGTAGTGCGGTCTGAAGCTGCGGGAAGAATCACTCTGGCGAGTGTCACGAAGCAAGTTTGTATCTTCTGAAGTGCGGGCGAAGAGGTCATATCTCTCCCATTGCCCCAACTCGAGGATGATCGGATGGATGCTTCGTATGTGGATCGGTGAGCATAAGGTGAGAAGCATCCACGAGAGGGAATGGGGCGGGAGCGTAACCACGGGGAGAAGCGGTGGGGCGTTAGCAATTTGAGGACCAAACTCGACCCGATAACCAATGATGAAAGCAACTCAGGGTTTACAACATGGCCGGTCCGAGGATACGGTGGCATTTGAAGCAGAACTCCAGTCTTATTTGAATAACTTATATATCTTATATTTACGCTTAATCGGATGAGCACAAGTGTTATGATGAATAATTAAAGATCGATTCGATCAAGTATGATCGAGATCTCGTCTGATGATTATATGCTATGTACCCATACGCATATGAGTTTTTAAAGCGGTGATTAGGGGCGGAATCCTTATAAAGGAGGTGAATGTAATAACGAGATTTTCTATATAAAATAAATAAGAAATTTTGCGTATAAATTTTTTTTTTTATTTAATAGCGAGACTAAGTGTCAAGTAAAGTGAGCGATAAATGCGAATACATTTATTACTTGAAAAATTAGAAATAATTTTGGAATTATTAATTACCACAAATTATATGGTAATAAATTTACGTAAGTAGAAATGTTTTTATTAATTATTTTCCATGAAAACATGATTGGAAATAATATATGATGTGATAATTAGATTTATATAATAAATATTTTATTATATGAATTGTTGAGAATATTTAAGTTAATTATTTTAACTTGATTATTGATGATGTGTACGAAGAATAAGTCGGACATGAGATCGAACCACTGGATTGGGATTGTGATCAAGAGATGAGAATAATAATATTATATTATTTATATATTTTCTGATTACCATAATTATGTCTTTGGGTATGTCTTGAGACGAGATAATATATTGAGCGATGGCGGTCGATTAGGTCGTAGCATATTAAGTCTTTGTGAAACCCTAATTATTAAACTTCGGTTATGGGATATTTACGAGTAGTATTTGTGTATATGAAATTCTTGTGAATAAGAATATCGGTAATTAGAAGAAACCCTAATTCTTTGTTATGCGTCGATAATTAGGACAAACCCTAATTATTATAACCTAGCAGGTTGAAATTAGAAAATAGTAACTTGTTGTGTTAGTAACATACGAGATAATTAAAGAACCACTAATGGTCGATTAGAAACCCTAATTGATGGCGTTGAGAAACCCTAATTTTAATTCTAGGGTTTAATTTCGATATTATTGTATAAGTGTTTTAATTTACAAAGGATAGAAGTTAATTGGTAAATTATAAAATTAAATCTAGTGATTAAATATTACATTTAATTGCCTTGTACAAGATTGCCCATACACTCTTAAACAAAGACTGACCATCACCCATAACAAATCGAAGCAAGAATCAAAATTTTTTTGGCAAAAAGGGTATAAGAACACTAAACCTAGAAATCCTTTGATTCGATGTTATTTGATGCAATTGATTGTTTAAAGTTGTGTAATAGAATGTTAATTGATGATATGGGTTGATAAATCAAAGACCCATAACATCAAAGTGCTGCAATTTGAAGATTTAAGCAAGTTGGAAAAAAATCGAATTACATTATTTTTTTTCACCAAATGTAGGAGGCCATAACTCTTTGCTCGATCATGAGTTTTGTTCTTCAAAAGTTGTTATGTGTAGCTTTGATATGTGGTCTTTAATCTGCAAAAAGAATCAAGTCCATATCATGTATAGATTAGAAGTTATAGATGGTCAAACATGGTTGTGTAGATCATGATAAACTATTTTTAGGCGATCTGTAATGGGGGCATTCTCGTCCACTTTTTGTGCTTTAAAAGGTCTGGGCTTTTGATATGTTGTAGTGCTTTGAGTTAGGAAGCCATAGGCTTTGGAATGACCTCATTCAGAGCCTCGGATGAGGAATTACGGTGATTGGAAGGAAATGTGTCAAATTTTCTCAAAAAGCGAAAGTCAGTGCGGGATGTGCTATTAGGGACCTTTGTTTGATCAGTTAATGTTTCCAAAACCTTACTGGGCTTTTGGTATGTTATAGTACACCGAATAAGCTTTCCATAGACTCAAAGCGGACTAAATCCGATATCGGAGGAGAGAGTTATGACATTTCAAAGTAGTAGTGTCAAAACTTCCCAACAAGTGCGGTGCAGTCCATTTGAGCGGAATTTACGGGCTGATGTGTTCGGAATTTGGAAATGGTCAAAGAATAAAAGTTGTAGCCCCAGAAGTTAGCTTGGCGTGGGCTCAAGAATCGCTCAAAAATGTTTTAAAATGAAAGAGTTATATTTGTTTTTTAGCGAAAGAGGTAAAAGCTGAAGCGAGATTGAAAAGCTATTATGAGCGTCCACTTTTGGGCCTTTGTTTGGGCTACCTAATGAACCCGAATTGGGTAATTCGTATTTTTTAAAAATAGTCTTACATACCATGTATAACATATCCAAAAATCAGATTAATCGGAGTTATGAGCAATGCGTTAGAAAATCATAAAGTGAGCTATTGAAAAATTAGTATAAACCAAAAGTCATCGACTAAATTGAGAACTTCACCATTTTCTAAACCTATAAATAGAAGGGCTTGGCCTTTGTTTCATTCACCAACAATAAGGCCTCAATTTTTGAGAAAGGCTTTGTTGTGGGAGAACTTTTTATAAAGATCTCCTTAGTTAAATTTTTGGCGTGGAAGTGCGTATTAGGTCTGTGGAATTAAGTATTTAGGGTATATTTCTTATTTAATTTTTGTAATGTTATTATTTTTAATTGTTAGTTAAAGTTTGAATTTTTGAAGTTTAGTTAGTGTTGTTAATAAACTAGTTAGTTTACTATGTTTATTTTGGCTTGGAATTGATTATGTAAATGAGTTATTTGTGATGACTTTTAATATTTTGTGATGAATTTCATTAATTAATAATTATTAATGATATTAAAGTTATTTAATGATTATATTAAATAATTTAGTTTAAAAATGATTTTAATATTATAAAAATCATTTTAAATGAAAATAAGGTATTTAAAAATATTTTAAGTTATAAAATATAACTTTTAATATTTAAATGATAATTTCATTAATAATTAAATATTAATGATATTAAGATAATATTAATGATATTTAGTTTATTTAATGATTAATATTAAATAAATAGTTTAAAAATGGTTTTACTTATTTAAAAACCATTTAAAGAGGATATTAAGGATTTAAAAATATTTTAAGTTATAATTAATGACTTTTAATATTTGGATAAATAGTACATTAATATTTAAATATTAATGGTAATTATTTAGGTAATATAAATGTTTTAAAAATAGTTTGAGTTATTATAAATAACTTTTATATTTTAGCGATGGTTTCATTAATAGTTTAGTATTAATTAAACTATTAATGATAATGGAATTGTTTAATGTTTAAATCATTTAATTATGATTAGATATTTGAAAGTTATAATAAACCCAAACTAGGTGACTTGAGAAGCAGATTATGAAGTTACGAATTTGAAGAAGAACACCTATAATGTGATTATATCACTATAGGCCCTTTAGTAATGATTTGAATTATTTTAAATTTTTCAATTTACGGAAATTGCGAAAATGATTAAAAATAAGATGTCGATATTCTGAGATGTTGAGGTATAGAATAAGAGTCTTAGACTCGATTATTTGCGATAAAAATTTGTCGATCTGTGCAAACAAATGTAGGACCTTATATAAAAGAAAGAAAAACTACTTTGTAAGAGCATGGATGAGATATTTGAAAAATGTATAAAAATATTTCAAGTATAGAATAGGAACTAAAAGTATGATCCTTTGTGATTATGTGATTGGACTATGTCTTTGTTGTAATAGGCGATACTATGTGTTAAGATATATTGTTCTAATCGAGCGAATGATCGATTATTGATAGGTTGTGATAAAGAGATAAAACCTAAGTTGAGATTTGTAATCGGTGAATCGGTGAGTATCCTACCTTTGCATTTTCTTTATCTGATGGACATGAGTAAGAAGTTTGAGAATTATTCTATTCTGTCACAGTTATATGCGCTTTGATTATCGACATGTTAGCTCGGATATATATTACATTAAGTTGATTTCTAAATGGTTATCAAGTGTCCCCACTTGGATAATCATGGCATTTATTCACATGTTGATACACCTTTGTCGATTACGTATATATATGTTGAATTACATATTATTGTTGAGCAAGATTAAAAACCTTGGGTTTGGAACCGGGCATGTATGAACATCCCTATATGGGAAGATTTTTTTTGCAAATGGCGGATAGAGTGAAGCGATGAATTTCGTTCGAGTTATGTAGTATTGATCAATCTGAGAAGTCTGTGAAAGTGATCACCCTCGTGCAAGTAAGTTATGATGGTTTGAGGATAGAATTCCGCTAAACCTTTTGAAAATGAAAAGAATGTTCATAGTATGTTTCTTAAACCCTATTCGAGGGTGAGAGCGAGCAAATTTAAAGAATTTGAAAGAGAGTTGTTATGTGAATTTTTTATCGGTCTGATTACTTCACTGACTTTCGATTCGTTGTAGAAGTGTTATGTAAAGAGAATACTTATATTCTTTCGACTTATATATAATTGCTATTACTTCTTTGGGCACTTAAATGCTCATCCTTGCTTAAATTAAATATTTTTCGAGTTATGTATGAGCAACTTTGAAGGCTCGAACACGAACAAAGGAAAAGGAAAGGCGATGATCGAATAAGTGTGTATTATGAGTTAATGGTTATAGTTGTATTGGTATCTATTCAAGTATTGTAAGGAATGTATTTGAAGGTCACGTACACAGGGAAGTAAACTTTGATGTATGTAAATTAAGTTGAATGTATTATTATTTAGTATTATTATGGAAACTTAAAGAAATGGTATCGTGGAGGCAGAGTTAGGGTTTCAAGTACTCAATTCAAAATCTTCATAATCAGATGGATCAAATGTTCGAAGCCTTGAACAATTGTCCTCAAAACAATTGGTGCTATGACATGGATGTTGAAACTGATGGAGAGCCAAAAGTGTACATGCCACTGGATGAACTGAAATAAGTGGACATTGAGGAGACAACTGGGGATATGGAAAATGAAGAATATGAGCTGACTTTTATAATACCCCAAGCGTCTGCTTAAACAAAGTTGAAAAATCCAGTGAATTTTTCACACCCATGTCCCCTTGGTAGTCACATCCAAGGCAAATATCTTTATGATATTGAGGCATTTTACAAACCATGGTGGGCTGAGGAATAGAAAATAGAAGAAGAAAAGCCCGTTGTATTTTTCATGCCTCAATGTAAAAATCTATTCACAAATACAACGGAAGAAGCTAGGTGGGGACATGGGGACATCATGTACAAGAAATATGCTAGGTGGCTTCAATTCGAACACTCTCATGAAGGGGAACCTCCCAACGCACAATGCAGTTCTAATGGATAGAGGGTTCCTAGCTTATCATAGAGGAATTGGATAACATTGAAAAAAAGAAGTCCGGTTGAACGAGTATAAACTAAGTGCTAGATGGGAGGCAATCCATCCAATCTTTCTCCCTCCTTGTTTAATTCTTATTTACATTTCCATTTACTTCTTCTGCTATGTTTAATTTTTCATACTTTCCATATTTAGTAGATGTTTGATTGTTGTAAGTCTTAATAATAGTTTGATTGTTTCTCCTCTTAGGTTCAATCCAATTGCTAGAAGCATTCAGGATCAAATAAAAATCAAAAAATACTGAAGGTGTCAGGGTACAGGGTAGCGCTGCCGCGCCCAACTACAAGCCAAACATAGCGCGACCGTGCCATAGCTCAGTCATAGAAAACAAACACTGCTCAATTTTTAGAATTTATGACTCAAGCATTCGAACAGTTAGAAGTCCACACTCAGTTTCCAACTTTAGATTATCTCAAACTTATGCATCGCCTGATATACCATTGGATCTTGAGGAGGCAAACGGAGATGACATTGCCACTTAGGGGAGTATTCTTTCACTTGTAATTACAATGAGGGCATTGTTCATTTTAAGTTTGGGGGTATTGGGTTTAGTCAGTAGTTTAGAGCATGTAGTGTAATTGCATCATATAGAGTAATTTCATGTTACATATAGTTAATTGCATGTTAGTAGTTATTAGTTTAATTTTGCAGTAAATTTTTTCTTTTTGTTTGCTTAATATCTATTTAGTTGCATAACATTGCATAATCCCAGGTTTTTAGTTAGTTGAATTCTAATTTGGCCAATGATGATATAGAAATTTGATAGATTTTTGAACTTGGTTGATATCTTGAGATTAGTTATAATTTTATACATGATATAATTCATGCCTGTTGTTTAGATGTTCTTAGGGTATGCATGCTGTTGTTCCTTTTTCTTGTTGGTTAAGATTAGCATGCTTTGTCACGAGAGGAAAATGTTGTTTTTAAAGATAGAATTGTGTAGGAAGTGAGTAATGACTATGAAAACACTGAAAATCAAGATTTAGGAACGCATGGGTATACTTGTTATCTTCTTAAAAAATGAAAAAAATGAATAAACATCGTAGCTAGTTTTGTTTCAGGGCCTTTTTTACTTGAGTAAGTACGCCCGAGGGGATTGTCTCTACACCTAGCGCCCTAAAGCCTGAATGGTTTGAGAGTCATTGGTTGAAAGCTTGCTAAGGGGTAACACTGTATAGCCTAATGGAATGAGACATTGCACAGCCATATGATAAAAAAAATCAATAAACACTGCGAGAAAGTGCGAAAATTGCCCTCATGAGTAAAATAAAGCAAAATAAACCCGTTGTTGAACCTTAGCTTGTATTGACGTGTTAGATTGGTTGTTGATTCAATTATGTGCATAGTTCTTGACTTAAAACCTCAGTTTTCTTTCTTAGAAGTATAGCATGTGGAATCTTCACCTTTGTCAAGCTTATTTGTGAACATAGCACACACACTACATCTTAGCAGTAGGTTGTGATTTTCGGAATGTATGTCCTTATGAATTTAGTTTAGTTTGATACTTTTTTCATAGATTTTGTTATTTCTATGAGGCATATCTTATTAGAATTCTTAACATGGCTGGAAATCTGGGGTTTTATTGTCATAATAGCGTAGCTTGCATAGCATATAGATTGCATTATGTTGTGTTGCTTGGGGACAAGCAACAGTTTAAGTTTGGGGGTATTTGATAAGTAGGTTTATACCTACTTATTTGGTATCTGTTACTTAGATATGT
Organism: Panax ginseng; assembly: GCA_020205605.1. Classification (NCBI taxonomy): domain Eukaryota; kingdom Viridiplantae; phylum Streptophyta; class Magnoliopsida; order Apiales; family Araliaceae; genus Panax; species Panax ginseng. The sequence goes on along the minus strand of CM035132.1, from coordinate 66,038,695 downwards.
TTCTTAAACTCATGTTTCTTAGTTACTTTTCATGCATTTTGTGTTCATTTTGTAGATTATAAGCTTGGGAGTTATGTGAGCGATTATTGGTATGCAAACACAAGGAAAAGCAATCCGGACATCGTTTGGGATTTTATGTTTATTTCATGTTCTTGGCTTGGAACTTGGATTATATTATAGAGCTTCTTCTTAGCTTTCCAGAACATCTTGAATCATTCCAATTGGAGTACGGATGCAAGAGTTATGACATTTGTACCAACGGACGTTGAACTTCAATGTTTTGGGTGGCCATTTGCATAGCAGTCACTTCCAACCAAATTTCGACCTTCATCCATCCATTATTTCTCAATTCTCAAAGAATTAAAGTTGTAGAGATAGTTAAGATCTTCGATTTGATAGGTGGAAGGCCTTGTAACTCCTTCCGGATCAAAAGTTATGGATGTTTTACCAGAGGACAGTGCAGTAGAAAATCCTTGGCGCGGGCGCACGGATTTCTAGTGGATTTTGGGCACGGCCGCATCAGTCCCTAGACCAAAAAATGCCATCTACTACTTGAGCAATGGCGCGCCCAACTCCAGTCCATTCCCAGCGCGTCCGCACCACTTTAGAAGTTTACCAGAGCTGACTCTTTCACTAAACTGTGCAATTGGAACGTAACTTGGAGGAGGGTTCAATTAGGGCTTATATATAGAAGATATCCGTATGTAAAAGGGGATTCCACCCTTGGGGATCAATATAGATTACATATGATCTTTTCTTCTCTTTCTTTGTTAGATTAGATTAGAACCCTAGATTAGATTAGAGTTGAAGATTGAAGCAATTGGAGATCATAGGAAATTCAGAATTGAAGCAAGAGAGATCAGATTTACATTCCCAATTCCCGAACTTCTCTTTACATCTATCTTTATTTCTCAATGTATAATCAATTGTGGATTATGGATTTTGATTCTATGATGAGCTAAACTCTATTTTGGGTTTGCAATGGAATCTATTGCCTAGTTTATTTTGACACACTTCATTGTTAGTCTTATTAATTGTTATGAGATTGTCTATTAAGATTCATGATTATTTGCTTAGTTGATTGGCCATCAATTACTGTGATAATCCATATAAACTTGAAAGACGAAGTATGGGTTTAGATCTGATCTTGATAGCTTGTGTTTGTATGTTCTACATAGTGATGGAATGTATGATTTGTGCTTAAGATAGACATATTCCGAAGCATCATTCGCAGTTAATTGAGAATTTGGGCTTAAACCATATTTATTTTTAAATCACATAGATATATAGTGGTTTAGGTAAAGTGGGTGTTCATGTGTATTCTATCAATTGTGGATTATATATGATATGGGTATGGTACATTGAGAGATGGCTATACTTCACTTTAGTGTTCTCGACTAACAATCTGGTGCAATTAATTTGGCTTAACAGGATGTGTGTTGATTTAAATGATTCAATAGGTGAAATTATAATCTCAAGTCTTCATTATCTAGTCTCACGCTAGGGATAGTTAGGCTTATTTAATTTCATAGTTTAAATATATAAGTATCAAATCAATCGTTTAAATAAGACTGAAATGGTTATGGGGTAGTACTTGGTGAACTTTATTAGTTAATTCTCCATGGGAAAGAGACTTTACTTACTCTTTATTACTTGCTGACAGTGTATACTTGCACGCAGATATTGATCGGTAAAACGACCAACAACCATCTACCTTTCGCTTCATCCAGTCTTCGCTTGATTCCATTTAAGAGTGTTTTGTTAGTTACTTCAACTTGCCCATTAGACTGTGGATGAGCAACCGAAGTCTTTCGATGTTGAATTCCTAACTCCTTTAAAAATACTTTAAATTTCGAGCCCACAAACTGGCGTCCATTATCCGAAATTACTACCATCGGAATGCCGAAGCGAAACACCACATATTCCTTCAGAAATTTTAAACATTCTTGTTCTATGATTGCTCTAAGAGGCTTCGCCTCCACCCACTTAGTCATATAATCAATCGCCACTATAACAAAGTTGGCCTTCTTTTTGCCTTCGGTAATGGACCTAGTATATCCACCCCCCAGACAGCAAAAGGTATAAGAGATAAAACCGTGTATAGCTCTTCTGGTGGCTGATGTGGGATCGGACTATTTAATTGACACTTCTGACATTTCTTCACATATTCAGTGGCCTCTTTGAAAATTATGGGCCAATAATATCCCTGTCGAAGCACTTTATAGGCTAACAAATTTGCAACCATATGATCTGTGACGCCCCCAAAATAGGTCCACACGACCCATTCTGAGTCGCCAGATATTACATTATAGAAATCGAATACAAACTTCATTTATACAACTGTTAAACTGTCGTGTAGAGTATGACAACACATAAGTTATGGGTTTTAATACAAATATATGTAACTCTCATGGTGCCTCAACCACAACACCTTACAATAGTACTTTACATAAAAGTACAGTCAATAATTGTTTTAGAAATTAAAATCTTTGGAAAATGCTCAAGGAAACCTTCGTACATGGGAGGCCATGCATCTAAGTTATGATAGATATCATATGACTCGAGAATTATCCTTGGTTGACCCAATAGACCCCAAAGAAAAACGAGAAGATTACTATCATGTTCTTTCCAATTGTGAGTCTTCTCTTGACATATAATTATCTCCATTGTCTCCAAGTGAGAATTATATTTTAACCAAACTCCAAGATTATATAGGTAGTGCTCATAGATATAATCAGCAAGTGCATGTGCACAACCACATCTTATGATAACACGAGGTAAATGCATCATTAGACATCTTGTATGATAATGGCAAAATGCCCTTCCAAAGTTGGGTTCACCTCACCCTATTCGGTTCACCAAAATCAACGGTTAAAATGACGTATAAAATACAACACATTTATCTATAATTCTTAATAAAATTATTTCCATATTGTTTTAGGGGAAACCTCAACAGCTATAGACCATCGTTCTATTCCCCTGTTACCCCCGTTCGACGTAGCTACACTCTTATTACCTGAAATGAATTGTGAAGCAAAAGGGTGAGCACAACTAGCCCAGTAAAGAATATCATGACTAAAGATAATTAAATTATCAATAGCCTTCGTCAGTAATAAATCAGAGATTTAGAACATATGGTAGATGATAAAACTTTTCAACCATAGTTGGAACGGAATGAGCAATCCATTAGAAGAGTCAAATAGATCATAAAGTCTATTACCTTCTCCATGTTAAAAGTCTACCAACCATGTTTTATCCCTGTAACATCAATCAATAGTTCCTATCCACAATTATGTGAATAACTCATAATCATAACTGTGATTCTAAATTCCTCTTCGCACCCAGGACGAAGTAATTTTCATCACCTTTCTTTACCTGAAACATCAAAGATCATGGTTATACTAAATCACAGTTCTTGTTTATAATCATACTAATAAATTCATATTTACACTATGGGCCAAAGATATTCATTAACAGTTCATATTTTCACTACTGGCCAAAGACATGCAACTGTATTTTTAGAAGAGTCAAGTAGAGCATGATATCTACTATCTTCTATGAATTAAAAGGTTATTATCAATATTTTATCGCTAAGACTCAGCTTAATAAATAATCCACATAATCGAATCATCCTTGCACTATGGCTAAGGAAATTCATTAGTATCACGACCACGAATTATCCATGCACTACGGGCAAAGGATATTCGTGTTTTCACCAATGGTCATGATTATACCAAATAATCCCTAGTCATAATCATACCAACAACTGTCCATCAATGCACTACGGGCCAATGAGGACTTTTACCACATCATTTGTAACATTACGGGTCATGATTATACCGAATGATCCCTGGTCATAATCATACCAATCAACAGTTCAATTTTGCACCCTTGTCCGAAGATGACTTTCATCACAATATAAGCATGAGGATGATGACAATGATATAAGCATTAATCAAACGAAATCAAGGATAATTATTAAAGACTTTAAATTTATCCAGAGTTTAATAATGTCCAAATTGTCAACATGATACTGCTTTGTGGAGTAAAATTCAAGAATAATATCCATGTATCAAAAATAATTTGGACAGAAAAGAACTAAATTTTCTGATGAATAGTACCCTATGAATAGTACTTTGGGAATAGTACCCCGTGAATAGTACCCCGGCATGAAAAGTGCCCCAAATACCCGAGTGAATAATATTTAAGTGAATAGTAACCCGTGAATCGTAACTCATGAATAGTACCCCGACATGAAAAGTGTCCTAAATACCCGAGTGAATAATATTATAATGAATAGTAATCGGGTGAATAGTAACCTATGAATAGTACCCCGGGTGAAAATATTGATATTTAATAAGAAAGTTCAGATCAATATTCCAATAAAACGATATTGGATGAAGCACAAAACTCAAGGATATTCCACTAATTTCAAGGATTATCGAAGCAATACTTACCATAGTAAGTTAGATTTAAGAATATGAAAAGAAATAACATACGAAACTGCAAATGGATTTTCACATGTCATACGGTACGTAATCCGCGTAGACAGGTTATTCTGACATATTAAAGGATGAATAAGAAAAATAGTATTCCTTATGAATACGAAATAAATAATACCCCTTACGAATACAACAAATAATATCCCTTACCAAGCGAAAATAACATCCCTTACCTTAGTACAAGACTGGATACTACAATAGTGATTTAGCAGAATACTCTTCTTCTTTCTCTCTATAATTTCTCTCTCTATATCTTCTCTTGTGAGTCTTAGTGAATTGGTGAGAATGAAAGAAGAATTAAGCTTCTATTTATAGGAGAAATGACTAAATAGTAACTAATTTATGAACGGTCCAGATTGATTTACTATTAGAACAGACGGTCCATATTGATTACTATTAAAACCACAACCGACGGCCCAGATTGATTTACTTTTAAAACCACCATCGACGGTCCAGATTGATTAACTTTTAAAACCACCATCGACGATCTAGATTGATTTACTATTAAAACCACCATCGACGGTCTAGATTGATTTACTATTGAAACCACCACCAATGGTCTAGATTGATTTACTTAATACATTTTAGTACCCCTAAAGTTTTCCAAGTGTGCATTATTCCCCTCTAACTTTTGTAATTCACTTGTATTTAATAAACACATTTTTAATATTTCAATAATTATTCATCATTAATATATTATAACTTACAATATTGACAACGGATCATTCTCGGGAAAAGAGGGCTTTCAGATAAAGATTTCTCCTTATTGGCGCAATTCGTGACCAAACCTCTTTCCTAAATGTAACTTTCTAGACATTGTCAATAATGTAAATAATCATATGAATAAATGTGTTTTTCTCAATTATTGATTTAATAATATAAAATATTATGCAGATGATACTGTGATAATAATTGAATCAAATAACGTGAGATACTATGCAACAATTACTATAGAAATAATTGAGTAAACTGGGTGGTTTCTTATGCAGATGATACTGTGATAATAATTGAATCAAATAACGTGAGATACTATGCAACAATTACTGTAGCAATAATTGAGTAAACTGGATGGCTTCTTACGTAAGCATCAATAATCAATATTGTGTGCTACTATGCAACCACGCGTATTACTGTATTTTTATCACTGGGTATTTCAACAGTTTAACGGTAAGACTTTTGCCATTATTTTTACAAAAAGTTATTTTTGTCATTTTCTAACTCCGACTGTTATTTCGTTGTGGGGTCCACCAATGATGGTGTCGTCGAACGAATATTTCCCGACGAAAGAATATTCCTCGACCAAATGAATATTCCCCGACATAACGAATATTTTATATCAACTTGCTTACTTGCAAAATTTTCAAATATCACCCTTAACTTTAACCTTTTATCAATTGAACCATTTACTAAATAAAATAATAATTATAAGAAAATTGAATACTTTCATTTCATAAAATTTGGGGTCTCACATGATCGCCACAAATACCTTCATGAATTTCTCGAAGTACATAATCAGCTTCAGAAGAAACCAAACACTTCAACAAGGGAGACGAGTAAGCCCTTCGATATAGATCTCCATCAATAAGTACAAAGTTTGAACTTTTATACTTCACTTTCTTATCCAACATCTTATTCGAAGACAGTATGCCATCTGTTAAATAGTCTAGGTATGGGGTCATCCAATAATTAGATCGCTCTATACACATCACCTCTTTATGCTGAATACTAGGTTGCTTCAAGACTTCTAAATAGACCATCCCATCAAACGTGTTCGATTCAATTTTAGCTAACTTTGCCAATGCATCAGCTATTGAATTGCTCGATCTATCATTCCCCTGAAACTCATAAAAAGCGAAGTACTGAAGCCAACCCTTCAATTCTGCCAAATACTTCACTATTTTTAGACCTCTAGTTTCATATTCTCAAGAAACTTGTTTAACGACCAACTGAGAATCACTGTAGATGATCAATCTCTGAACCTCGAGACTCTTTTCCAATTGTAACCCAGCTAACACTGCTTCATACTCTGCCTCATTGTTCTTTGCTCTGAACCCAAACTTGATAGCCTGCTATACCTTGAATCCCTTCGGACTCATCAATATAATCCCAGCCCCACTAATATCCGAAGTAGTAGATCCATTAGTATATAATGTCCATGAACTCTGCATCTGCTGAAGTATTGCAACTGCTTTGTCAGACCCTTCAGCTTTGCCCAAACTATCATCAGCTTCAGAAAATGAACATTCAACAACAAAATCAACCAAGGCCTGATCTTTAATAGTTGTTCGAGGTTGATACTCTATGAAGAACTGAGACAACTCCATTTTCCACGTAAAAAGTGTCCCCAAAACTTCTGGCTTACCCAGCACCTTCTTTAGTGGCTGATCTGTGTATACTACTATTAACCGACTTGAAAGTACTGCCTAAGTTTTCGACTGGCTATTATCAGAGTAAAGACAAAATTTTCAAGGTTCGGATACCTTGTCTCTGCATCCCTAAGGGCATGGCTTACATAGTAAACCGGGTGCTACTTACCCCCAATCTCTCGCATCAAGACTGCCCCTACTGCCAATGAACTTTTTGCCAAATACAAATACAATGGTTCAGCAGGAACTGGCTTCACCAAAAAAGGGGGTCGAAGATAAATACTTCTTTATTCCTTGGAAAACATCCTCACATTTCAAAGTCCACTAAAATTTCTTAGTATTCTTCGACCCTTTTAACTTGTCAAAGAACGACGAACACCTTTCTGCCGATTTAGACATGAACCTCCTCAAAGCTACTATTCTACCCATCAAATGTTGAACGTCTTTGTAAGACTGAGGAGACTTCATATTCATAATATCCTGGATCTTTTTCGGTTTTGCTTCTATACCCCTTTTGTTAACTAGATAACCTAGAAATTTACCTGCTCCAAGCCCGAAGGTACATTTGGTTGGATTCAGCTTCAAATTGTAATGACGTACCGTCTGAAAACACTCCTCTAAATCATCCAAATATCCTTGAACCAACATGCTCTTGACAATCATGTCGTCAACAAACTCCATATTCTTTCCCAACTACCTAGTGAACACATAGTTCATCATCCTCTGATATATAGCTCATGCATTCAACAAACCGAATTTCATCTTCTTATACGCATACATCGACCGATGAGGAATGAACGTTGTCTTCGGGATATCCTCCTTACACATAGAAAACTGATGATAACCCGAAAATGCATCCATAAAGCTAAGCAAGGCATACCCCAAAGTTGCATCAATAAGCTGATCAATATGAGGCAGAGGATAAAAGTCCTTTGGAAATGCCTTATTTAGGTCAGTATAGTCTATACAAACTTGCCATTTGCCATTCTGCTTCTGCACCAGAACTATATTTACCATCCACTTCGGATAATCGATCTCAAATATAAAGTCTGCAGCCAATAACTTGGCAATTTCTTCATCAATTATTTTTTATCTCTCAGGTTCGAAGATCCTTGTCTTCTGCCGAACCGGCTTCTTTGTTGGGTCTACATGCAGTCTATGTTAAGAAACCTTTCTACTTACTGCAGGAATATCACTAGGAACCCAAGCAAAAATGTCAGCATAACACCGAAGTAATTCCATTAGGTTTGTCCGGAGAGGTTCCGACAGTCCTGAAGCTATCCTTACCGTCTTTTCCTTCTTTCCTAGAATTAATTCAAACTCTTCAGTCTCTTCATTCAGCATAACCAATGGCTCCGTACTGCTTTCTATAAATGGTTCAATCTCCATGGCCATCGTTTGCTTCTATTTGCTGACTCCTACACCTGAAATGACTAAAGCATTACAATAACACCTCCTTGCCAAATCCAGATCTCCAGCCACTTCACCTACCCCATATGGTGTTGGAAAATTAATCTTGAAATGGGGAATCGACATCACTGCCTGAAGAGCTGTCAATGTGGGTCTTCCCAAAATGGTGTTTTAGGTCGAATCCACATGTACCACATAAAATTTACACATAATCTCTACCTGTTGGGGAGCCATGCCAAAGATGATTGGCAGCTTGATAGTTCCTATAACCTTGATTGGATCATTATTGAACCCATATAGGGGAGCTTCCTGACCAATTTCCATCTTCCTTCCATCCAAATGCATCTTCTGGTAAGCATGTACATATAGAATATCCACCGAAGATCCATTATCAATCATCATCCTCTTCATGTCCATCGAACCTACTTGTGCAATAATCACCAAAGCTCCTTCATGGGGTTCGATGGGCTCAGAAGGGAAATCATCATTTGTAAAAGAAATTACCGAACCTGGATACGCTCTTTTAGTCTTTGGAAGTGTACCTGCCACTGAAATGACAGAATCCAAATATCCTCGTCGCTTCTTCCTAATAACTTTACCAATATTCCCTCTTTTAATGCCATCCACAACGTGTCTTGCCAGTTGATTCTGAACTGGCTATTCTGGTTGAGCTGGTTGGGCAGCTTAAATAGGCCTGTTATTCCGTTGTTGCTCCCTCAGAGGTTCCCTTCCTGCCACATACTGAACAAAAGCTCCACTTTGGACTTTTCTTTCTATGAACTCTCTCAAATTCCAACAAGAATTTGTATCATGCCCAGCTGCCTGATGGTAATCACAATACTTATGAGGATTTCCAGACCCAGGCTTTAGATTATCACGAGGTTGCTCGAAGTAAGGCTGATCTTTTATCTGTTCTAAAATGGTAGCCCGATCCGTATTTAGTTGGGTAAATACCTTGTTTACCTTTTGGTTCGGGAAAGGTGAACGACCTCCTCCCGAACGCCAGTTGTTGTACCTCTTCGGATTCCCATCAAAACGATCATTGTTACCACCACTCTTCTTATGATTACCATAAAACTTATCTTTGTCTTTCTCTTTCGCTATTTCTAAAGGAGCATGCTTCAGGCTGCTCATAGCTTCTTCTACTACGATGTAATCTTCCACCTTTTCAAATGCTTCGGCTAGGCTCTTTGGATGACTGAACATTAACTTTTTCATCATTAAGGTCAGTTACCTGCCCCACTGCTTCTCAGAACCTCTTCACATACTGACCTAGAGACTCATTCGATTATTGTCTGATTTGTGTTAATGACCCTGTAGGCTTCCCTCTTCTTTTATTTCTCCCGAACCGAGCATTAAATTTATCAATCAAATCAGCCCAAGATGAAACTGAGTCTCAAGGCAGAGTCCCCATCCACTGTCTTGCGTCTTTCCTCAATGTTGTCACAAAAGTTTGGCATTTAGTTGCATCAGAATAGTCATAATAATCCATTAATCTATCAAATGCTTGACTGTAGTCATAAAGATCTCCCGAGCCATCATAACTCTCCATGTAAAGAAGTTTTTTATTAGGATCTGCTTTCTCCCGAAGAATTTTTGAAGAGAAAGGGGATGCTATTTTTCTTGAACGTTCCTTCCCCTGTTGAACTTCTGACAGTTGTCGCCAAAGCTCTTTCACTTCCTTAGCTAGAAGTTTAACTCCTTCTGGCTGCGAAGAGACTTCTTTCTTACGAGAGCTTCTCTTCTTCTGAGAAGACTGGCCTTGTCCATCTGAACTTTCTACTTTAAGATGGGCCTCTTCTGTGGCTCTTGTTGTTACAAGTACCGGCAGGGCGGTGTGCCCTCTTCGGATTCTCAGGGGTAGTGCTTCTGGACCTGCTTCGGCTTTGACCCTTCTCGCTATGGCGAGAATACTCAAGGCGAGGTGCCTTATTTGTACTCTCGGGTGTACGTCCTCTTGACCTGCTTCTTCGCCTGCTCCTACCATGATCCCGAGAATCCCAAAGGCAAAGTACCCTCTTCGGATCTTCGGGAGTATGGTCCCTTTCTCTTCTTCAGTCATGAAAATGGCTTCAAGACGTACTTTCAGATTGCATGGGCTCTTTACCTCTTCGTGTTCACCTTTCTGAGGATTTGCCACGCTCTTTAGGTCGAGCATAAGTAGACGCCTCATCTTCCATTTCAACCATATAAACCATCTGTTTGGAAATTTCTTCCCTTTGTTGCAGAAGAACTTTCAAAGCTTTGTCAGTCTCTTCTGCCATCGTGGCCAAGTTGGATGTTCTATCTACCTGACCTTCTCGGCGTTGGGTTCTAGGCGGTGTGCCTTCTACCCATCTCCAATCCTTGTCAAGCCCTTTACTAGCAGTAGAAAACAACTTTTTCCTGACATCCCCATGATCCTTTGCATGTGACCCTTTTGGAGTTTCTTATGATCCAAGTCTATCATGAACACTACTCGAAGGTCCTAGCCTGTCCTTAACAAATATTCTTTGAGAAGAACTCGCAGTCATCGGTTGTCCTTCCCCGGTAACTGTCTTACTTTTTACCATAACTTTTGATGTAGAACAGTCAATATATGGGATTAAAAACCAGAAACACTAGAGAAAGGCCCTCCTTCTAGTGCCAATGTTAACGCCAGGATCTTTCTACGCGCCTCAATCACCAAAAAGCACGTCCAACCCTGCACAAAAAATGAATCATCACCGAAAGCTTGACGGATTGGACCGCCGGAGGATAGCTCTGGTTTGAGAATTAGTACAGGCCGAACACAGGTTAACAATGGAGGTTTTGAATTCTAGTGTCTGAGTAATAAAAATGCATGTTACCTTTTTCCATGTAGTGCTCTCTACTCTTATATTCAACTCACCGCCTTGCATGCAATATCTTATGTGACATCAGTTAATTGCATGTAATCCACCTGCTAATCACTGTTCCCCACTAACTAGGATTATATCAAATCCTTTAATTAGAGTATTGGACTATCAGTCCAATACTTATCCATTCAATGATCACTGGTCTAAGCCCAAATAAAACCACATTAAATAATGGCCCAATACTCCAAAAGTTCAAATAAAATATGATCCAATAGGCCCAAATAATTATGGCCCAACATGCACCATAAATCTTATTTGCCAAGAAGATGCTTATTTCAAACGCATTTTATTTAGCTCACAAATATAATATCTGAGTCTAAAATACATTGACCATAAATACTTCCATGAGCTTAGTATATTTGAAAGTCCAAATGTTATCACTGCAAAACCTCCAAACATTAGTATAGGCTTGAATTCTTGATTATGTTAACCTCAAAATTAAATTTAGAGTTCTTTAATATATTTTGAAACTTTTTAATTGAATTATAATTGTCGGCACACACACACACACAGAGATATATATATATATATATATATATATATATATGGACCTATTCCATAGCATACATTAGTTGAGAACTCTATTCCTGCAAACAAATCTTAACCGTTAATCCGGAGATCCAATGGCCCAAAGAGATCGGGTTGCACTCTTTACCTGAGTAGGAGAGAATTTATTTGTTGGCCCATGTAGTAAGAGAAATGACAGGGAGAAATGTCTAAAACGTCCACACCTTAGTTAGATTTAAATAATTTCAATGTATAAAATATTTGTAAGGTAACTGTTTAAATTTTAAATAATCAAATTATCACAATAATTGATAATATTAAATTATATTATATAAGAAATTATTTATACAAATATTTTATAAAAATAATACATTAAATATAATTGACAATGTTAAACATTAAATATGTATGAATAATTTCTTAAATAATAAAATTTAACATTAACAATGTATTTATTTTTATAAAATATTTGTATAAATAATTTATTATGTAATATAATTTAACATTGTCAATTATTGTGGTAATTTGATTTTTTAATATTTAAACAATTACCTGACAAATATTTTATACATTGAAACTATTTAAATTTAACTAAGGTGTGACGGCGTTTTAGACATTTTTCCTGATCGCACCTCTTACTTGTGGCCAGTAAAAAAAAACTCTGATCGCAGGTAAGAGGTGCGGTCAGTAAAAAAAATCATTTTTAGGCCATTGGATCTCTAGATTAACAGTTAAGATTTGTTTGCTGGAACATACTCCCAACTAACTTGTATGCTTCAAACTTGTATGCTTTAATCAATTGTACATTTCAAAACATTGAAGCCAATCCCCATGCTTAGAATACACATTGATTATAGAGTTCCAGGCTATTACATCATTGTAATTGAATTCCTCTTCATCGAATAGCTTTCGTGCCATCTCTATGCATCCACATTTAGCATAACTTGTAAGAAATGTTGTATTCATAGATTGGAATGAAGTTAGACCATATTTTGTTGCATATCCATGAAGGTACTTCACTTGTTCTAATGCCCCCTATACTCAAACAAGCGTGCAAGACGTTAATCATTTGTATGAAATCAATTTCAGATCCATCCAGTTTCATCTGTCAAGAGAGACAAAGCATCATAAAATTGATCCTTACAAATCCTCTAATTATTGAACTCCATGAAACCACAGTCTTGTTTGTCACCAAATCAAAAACCTTTCTTGCACTTACTAACCAATGCTTTTTCGTTAATGGGACTTGTGGGACTTGGGGGTAATTTGGGTAGATTTTTTTTTATCCGCTAGTTGAACTGGCAGATGACGTATTTTTTTCCTGTGTCCGCTAGTTAGACTAGTGGTGCCGTATTTACCTTTTAAATCTCAGCCCTTAATTTATGTAATGTATGGTTATGATGCTATTTACCCTTTTTCATCCATAACAAATACATGTTATGGATTATTCCCCATATATATATATATATATATGGGTCGGTTCAATATTACTCCCTTAAAGAGCATTCTTTTTTAAAAACCCGTGTTTTTTATATCTCTCTCCTCGCTCAGTTCACTCAGCTCTCAAACTAGAAGCAAGCGTCGTATTTCACTAGAAAACCCCTCACTACTAAATCGGTTCCATTAAAATCCAGTCCTGCAAAATCGACTGAGGCAAGCGCCGTATTTCACTGCCCGTGATTCCTAAATATTCTCCAAATCTTCTGCAAATCGAAGAGAGCCACAGAAATTTGAAGTCGAGATCGTGCTCTCATAAGCCCTAGGTTCAGCACATCGAGTCCAGAAATTCGAAGCAGAGATCGTGCTCTCACAAGCCCTACGTTCAGAACATCGAGTTCAGAAATTCGAAGCAAAGTTTGTGGCCCTTTAAAATTGGATTCTTCACAAATTGGAGAAGCCCTCAGTGTAGCTCAGAGTAATGCCCTCAAAGCCTTTTACCTTCTTCTTCATTCTTATTTTTTTAAAATTTTGGTTTTTTTGTTGTTAATAGAACAACTTAGTGTGCATTATATTATACTCTGACAAGCAGAGATATAGACTCAGATATGTTGAATGAGTGTGATTATTACTCTCCCTTTGTTTAACAGGTTCTTGATAAACTTAAAGAAAGTCATTTTTACAAGGTTTATTTTCAAGCTTTAACGAGCATCCATGAATTTCCAGATACTGGTCATAATCGAAAGATTCTATATTTTTAAATTATGCACGCATTGTGAAAATGTTTGACAACTTTGATAATATACATGAAGTATCAGTACCCGAGAGAAATATAACTGATATGTACAAGTCATTGTCCAAGAATTATTTATGTTTCTAGATTATATTAATTTGGATAGCATTCATCATAAGCCATATTTTTCCAAAAAGATATAACAGATACTGAGCATATTGATAACTAATTTGAAAACTCAGCTGTATGATATACCTGAATACTCTCTTTCATGTGTGTCTATATTGATAACTAATTTATGTCTGTTTTTGGATTAGTGTGAAATACATAAGATTCCTCAGATTATTACTCTGGTTAAATTCTTCCTAGAAGATAGTAAAGTAGTTGGCATAAAGATTTCCTTTTTTTGTTTTGGTATGTGTCTGTGAAAAGAATCAAGCAAGTCTAACTCTGTTTTTGTAAATTTCTGTTTGTCTAGGTGTAAATATAATGGATGACATATACCATGAAATAGGGAGTTGCGGGGATAATATAGAAATGAATTTGGAAATAAAAATGGATGAGGATGACTCGAGTGGAGAGGGGTTTAATGTGAATAATACTAATACTATTGTCTACTATCCTCAAGTAGCAGATGAGTTTACGCCTAAGCCTGGTAAAGAATTTCAAACATTAGATGATATTCACACATTTTACAATACATATGCAATGCATGCAGGATTTAGTGTACGAAAGTTTAATGAGAAAAAAAGGCCGAGTATCGATGAGATTTATAGGAAGGAGTATGTGTGTTCTAAGCAAGGAAAGGGCAAACTATTAGTCGATGTAGTTGTAAAAATCAAATGTGGATCTACAAAAGAAGGTTGTGGTGTAAAAATTATAGTGGTAAAAAGAAATGACTTGTATGTAATTACTAAAATTGAGGAGGGTCATTTTCATCCATTGTCAACCCCACATAAGAGGCATTTGTTACGATCGCATCGTAATGTGTCAATTGCCCAAAAATCTTTGTCTCAGCAACTTGGCACAGTGAATATACCACAATACAAACAATATAATTTTCTTGCAGTGCAGGCGGGTGGTTTTGAAAATATTGGTTGCACGCAACGAGATTTGTATAACTTTGAAAGAGACAAGCGCAATGACTTGAAGGGACATGATAGGGATATGTTGAATGAGTACTTACAGTTAGAACAACAAAAGAATCCTTCATTCACTTTCACAATTGACATAGATGATGAAAATTGGATCACTCGTTATTTTTGGGCCGATACAACTTCTAGACGAGCTTATGGATTTTATGACGATGTTGTTATTTTTGATACCACGTACAATACTAAATGTTATGGAATGATATTTGCACCACTAATGGGGGTTAATAATCATGGTCAAACTAATGTTTTTAGTTGTGCTTTCTTAAGTGATGAGACCATAGCTAGTTTTGAATGGCTTTTCAAGTATTTTTTGGAAGTAATGTTAGGCGATGAACCTAAGATGATTATCACCGATCAGGATCTGACTATGACAAATGCCATTTCACAGATTCTTCCCAATACATTTCATAGGTATTGTAGTTGGCACAAAATGACCAAATTCTCAGAAAGATTGATTCAATAAAATACAGTGCTTATTATAAAGAGTTTTTAGATTGCATTTGGAATTTGGAGACTGTGAAAGATTTTGACTCTACTTGGGTAGCGTTAATGGAGAAAAGTGGGTTAAATGCTAATAAATGGCTATAATCAATGTATGGCATCCGTTGTAGATGGGTACCCGCACATGTGAATCATGTTTTCTCAGCTGGCATGTCAAGTAGCCAACGAGCGGAGAGTTGTCATTCATTTTTTAAAAAGTTTGTTTCTAAAAGGAATTCGTTAGTGGATTTTATGATTCAATTTGGTGGGGGCTTTAAGACCCCAACTTATTATAAATGAAATTAAATTTCCTTTATTTATTATTTTGAAATAGTAAGGGTTGATTTGATTAATGTGGTTAGTTATGGGTAAAATGCGCAAATATTTTAAATAAGCAAGTGGTTATAAAATATTCATTGTTGTCGGGGAATATTCATTTGGTCGTGGAATATTCTTGTTGTCGGGGAATATTAAATGACGTTGCAAAATGACTTATGTAGGCCCCATAACTGAAAGCGATTGGATGAAGAAAAATGACAAGTATAAGTTGTAAATTACGTAGTTATTTAATTATCTTTGTTGAAATACCGGTGGTTAAAACACGGTAGCACAAGTATTGCACCAATTACCCGATTCTACGTAAGAAGGCACTACTCAATAATTGTTACTGATAATTATTATTCAATATTTTATTTTATTAATTCAATAATTGCTACGTTGATATTTTATATTATTGTTGTTTCAATAATTGTCATTTCACAGTATTTTCCATTATCAGATCAATAATTCATATTATTTGAATAATATTATTAGATAGCATTATTGGCAATGTCTAGAAAGTTACATCTAAAGAGAGGTTTGGTCACCTAATTGCGCGCTTGAGAAGGAGAAATCCTTATTGAAAAGCCCCTCTTTCACAGGGAGCTATTGCATTTGTCGATATTGTGATTACTGTAATATTATTTGTGAATAATTAATTATTGATTTATATGATAAGAAAAATATTTATTTTATGTGGATATAGATGGAGAAAATTTTAATGTGACAATTGTTGAAAATTGATATTTTATCTTTTAGATAAAATAATTCATTTAAATATATTATTATTATTATTATATTATAATATAATAATGGTGATATTTTTACAATGGATGTGTGATATATGAGTAAATGAGGAGGAAGAGTATTTTTGTTACAATAAATGTTAAAAACATGTTAAACATGTTTGTGGGCCCTATTTCTTGGCTGAAATTTGATTATAGCTTTATAAAATCGTAAAGTATGTGAATTTCGGTCAATTTCTGCTTGGAATTTGGAAAAACTTAAACTTACAAATTTGTAGAGAATTGAATTTCCTATGGAATGGACATAAGATTTGAATTTTTCTGATAAAAGGGCTATTTTTTTATGAGGTATTGAAGTTTCGGAATAATTGATTTTTGAAGTTTTTAATATTTTTTTAATAAAAACATTTTTCATACATTTGGTGGGCCCCACAAATATTGTAAACATGTTGAATTCAGAAGTCTAAGTGGGCGTAGGAAAATTTTATTATATATTAATATTTTATTAAATTTTCTGCTTTGGTGTTCTAAGCATTTTCCTATAAATAAGGTGCTTAGGTTAGAATTGAAAAGCACACCAGAAATAAATTTTCTCTCTCTTTCTCTCTCTATATTATCTAGCGTATTCTTGTGAGTATTTTGATACTTTGAGTGTTGCTATACGGTATAAGTTCCCTTTAGCACTATATCCAGTATTTCAGTCAGAAGTACTATCTTTTCGAGGTAAGGATGTTATTTTTTTTATAAATGATATTATTTCTTTCAATATCATTATGCCGAAATATTGGTAAGATTTTTCTTGTAAAATTCTTGTCTTTTAGTATCGGGGTTACTATTCACGTATACGGCACTATTCACGTATATGACTCTATTCACGAATACGGCACTATTCACAGAAAAATTAAATTTTTGTTTTTTATCCAAAATATCTATTGTGGATACTAGCTTTGACTGTATCCATGTTTTGATTATTTTACTTCACTATGGTTATTTATGAAGTATTTTTGAACTTGGACTGTTTAAAGTACGAATCCTTATTATTTGTTCTTTTGTTTCACTAAATTCGTTTTCTTTAAAATATTTTTCATCATCCTCAGTCCTAAATGATGATATTACTGAATATCTTTGGCCTGTAGTTCAAAGATGGTTGATTTTCTTATGAATATCTTTGGCCCGTAGTGTAAAGATGTACATGTGTTGAGATGAACATGACCAACTGATGAATATCTTTGGCCGGTAGTGCAAAGATGAATATTTGATTCAAGATGTATATTGATTGATGTACAGGGATAAAATATTGATGAAAAACTTTTAAATTCATAGAAGAAAGTAGATTTCATTCTCTACGTAACTCTTCTAATGAATTATTATTTCCGCTGCGAATATTGATTCAAAACTTGTTGTCTATTGTATTCTGTCAGATTTTTCCCTGTTGAGGACTAACGATAATTTGTTCTATGTTATCTTAGTCATAATATTCTTTGCTGGGCTAGTTGAGCTCACCTTTTTCCTTTTTGTTCCATTTTTCTTTTCAGGAGGCGAGAATGTAACGAGTACTAGTCGGGGTATGGAATGAAGGTTCTAGAAAGTCGTTTTAGTAGTCCTCACTATTTTGTAAAATAGTGTTTCAATAATTATAATGAGGACTTACTTGAGTGTTGATATTGTCTAGAAGACAATATTTGTTTTTAAACTCACAGTTTATGTGTTGTCGTATTTTGCACGACAATTGTATTAATAAAGTTATAGTTGTTTCTGTACCATGTATTTGGCGACTCGGAATGGGTGTTGTATACCTATTTTGGGGGCATCACAGTTGGTATCAGAGCTTAGGGATATGATCTCTGGCGAGACGAGGGATATATCCCTCCTAATAGAACTAGGAGGGGAGAGACGAGTAAATCATTTGCTAGTGTGTCCTATCTAAGCTTATTTGTTGGTTGATCAGAATATATGGATATTATGTGATATGTTAATTTCTTTAATTAACCCTTGTTTTATGGCAATATTTGAGAATGGCAACTGAGAATGTTAATAGTGGAGTAAATGAGACCAGTGGAGACACCTTTACTCACCTGATGAGAAGAATGTACAACAGCAGTGGCAATGTTCCTCTGTAAACAAAACAACACCTTGATCAGACGATGAAGCGATGGAATGTTTAGAAGCTTTTTGCAGTTCATGCAAAATCGGAGACGAAAGGAGACTCGTGTACAAAATACGGTGGAAATGATATAGCGCATGGTTTTCACCGCATGCAAGCGTTTAAAAAGTTGGGACCACGAAGTGCGGGGAAAGCGGATCGATTAAGGTGGAGGCGTGGATCAAGCAAATTACTAAGATATTCGATGTCTTGGGATGTGCTGCGGAGGAACGAAGGTTTCATTCGCCACTTTTATGTTCGTAATGAGGAAGATTCTTGGTGGGAATCGTGAAGCGTACCCATCCGGCGCACTTTCGGCATGTCTTGGGAGACATTTCTGAAACTATTCATTGACAAGTACTTTCCTGAAAGTATTCGTCATATGAAGGAAGTAGAGTTTATTAGATTGGAACAAAACAACATGACGGTGTCCCAGTACGAGGCGAAGTTTGCAGAGTTATCCAGGTTTGCACCTTATTTGGTGGAGAATGAGGAACGTATGACGCGGATGTTTTTGAGAGGTTTGAAACCCGGCATACGTCAATATCTCATTTCTCATAAATTTTCTCTATATTCAGATGTTGTCAACATGGCTCAATTATTAGAAGCGAGATAACGAATACGTTCATTGAGGGGACCACAACCAGGATCATACCGGTGACAGCAGTCATCAGAACAACGATAACCAGCGGAGAAAGAAAAATACGGACAAAAGCGGTAACCACTCTGGTGGTAATCATAGCCATGAAAATAGAAGAAGCGAGTCGGGGGGAGATTTTAAAAAGAGGAGATTCAACAATGACAATGTGAAGACGTTAGCACCAGCACCAACTGGTTCTAAGGGAGGAGAATGACCACAGGTCATATGCTATAAATGTGGAAAAGAGGGACATATCAACCCAAATTGCCAACAACAGTTCAAGATATTTTATAATTGTGGAAAGGAAGGACATATCGCTCGAGATTGTACGGTAGCGAAACCAAGTCCAGCGGGGATGGTGACTCAAAAGGTTGTACCAGAAAAGTCAAAGTCAACGGTTCCTGGAAGAGAGTTTGTTGTGACTGGTCAGAATGCGAGGAACTCAAATGAGGTGATCACGGGTAAGCTAATCATAAATTCTTGCGAAGTTTATACCTTACTAGATACCGGTGCTACCCATCCATTTATTTCTCCTGCTTGTGCTCAACGTTTAAACTTAACTCCGGAGAAATTAGACTTTGACCTATCTATGGAGACTCCGTTAGGAGACACTTTTATTACATCCTTTGTTTATAAATCTTGTTTGATCCAAGTTGGCACCATCACATTACACATTGACCTTATCTCTTTAAAGATACTTATTTTTGATGTGATTTTAGGGATTGATTGGTTAACTACTCATCATGCCAAAATTGATTGTTTTTCGTAAGGTTGTTAGTTTTCATATTCCTAACCAACTTTGTTTATGCGAATTCAAGCAACTAAACAACTAAAATCAATCCTTTGTCATATCAAGTCATAAAGCTATTCGTTTATTGAAAAACGGATGTCAAGCTTTCTTAGCTCATGTTATGGATTTGAATAAAGACACGTCAGATTTGAATAATATTCCTGTTGTTAGTAAATTTCCTTACGTATTTCCTCAAGAACTTCCCGGTCTACCCCCAGAACGTGAAGTTGAATTCTTTATTGACCTTGAACCCGGTACAAAGCCCATTTCTAAAACCCTGTATCGAATGGCTCCTATTGAACTTCAGGTGTTAAAGGTCCAACTACAGGAGTTATTGGACATCGGTTTTATTCATCCTAGTACATCTCCTTGGGGTGCTCCTGTTTTATTTGTAAAGAAGAAAGACGGGAGTATGCGACTTTGTATTGACTATCGAGAATTGAACCACGTCACCATTAAGAATAGGTATCCGCTACCTCGCATTGATGACCTATTTGATCAGTTGCAATGAGCACAATTCTTTTCAAAGATCGATCTTAGATTACGGATATCATCGGTGAAGATTAGGCGAGGATATTCCAAAGGCGCCTTCAGAACTCGGTACGGGCATTATGAATTCTTATTCATGTCTTTTGGGTTGACTAATGCTCCTGCGACTTTCATGGATATGATGAATCGAGTATTCAAAGAATATTTGGATTAATTCGTTGTGGTCTTTATTGATGACATCCTCATATATTCCAAAAGTCGTGAAGATCATGAGCACCATTTGAAGCTGGTACTCAAAGGCTTCGTGAAAACAAAGTTGTATGCCAAGTTGAAGAAATCACGAGTTACGGCTTGAGGAAGTAGCATTCCTTGGGCGCGTAGTGTCAAAACATGGAGTATCATTGACGGCGAAGATTGAAGCAATACAAAGTTGGGAGCAAGCAAAAGGCGGTGGCCGAAATCGTAGCTTTACGGGCTTAGGTTTGGTTATTATCGGAGATTCGTGGAAGGGTTTTCTCGAATCGCTACTCTGTTAAATCAGTTGACTCGGAAGGATAAAAAATTCGTATGAAGCGAGGAATGCGAGAAGAATTTTCAAGAGCTCAAGAAGAGACTCATTTCGACACGTGTTCTGACAATACAGTCTAGTTCGGATGGATTTGTTATCTACAGCAATGCTTCAGGCAAAGGGTTAGGATGTGTTCTCATGCAACATGGGAAATTCATAGCTTATGCCTCGCGACAACTTAAAGAATATGAGAGGAATTATCCTATTCATGATCTAGAGTTAGCGGCGATCGTTTCGCTTATTAAAGATGCGGAGGCACTATCTATATGGGGAGAAAGTGGAGATATATTCAGATCATAAAAGCCTCAAATATTTCTTCACCCAAAAGGAACTCAACATGCGGCAACGACGTTGGCTCAAGCTGTTAAAAGATTACGACCACACCATTCAATACCATCCTGGAAAAGTGAACGTGGTAGCTGACGCGTTGAGTAGAAGATCATATACGGGAACGAGTGCGATGTTGTTAACACAAAGGCCCATTTTGTGTGATTTACAAAAGATAAAGATATAATTCAAGACTCCGGGGACCCATGCGATGATATCAAGTATACGCATAGAACCGACTTTAATCGAAAAAGTTAAAGTTGCTCAAGCCATAGACCCGGAGCTGATGCGTATAAAGAAGAAAGTACAAGAAGGTGTTATTCTAGAAGCAAGGATCGATGAAGAAAGAATACTTCGAGTCCACTCCAGACTTTGTGTTCCTAACAACTCTGATTTGAAGAACAAGATCATGATGGAGGCACACAATACACCGTTTGCAATCCATCCTGGAAGTACCAAAATATATCGTGATCTTCAACATACATTTTGGTGGAACAATATAAAGAGAGAGATTGCAAAGTTTATCTCGAGGTGTTTAACTTGTCAACGTGTAAAGGCGGAGCATCAAGTGCCTAAGGGTCCATTGCAACCACTTGAGATTCCAAAATGGAAGTGGGAACACATTATATGGACTTCGTTACGGGTCTTCCCACGGTTTCTCAAGGCATAAATGTTATTTGGGTTATTGTTGATAGATTAACCAAGTCTGCTCATTTCTTGCCAATACGGGAGACTTATTCCCTTGAACGTCTTGATCGTATGTACGTAAATGAGATTGTGAAATTGCATAGCATGCTAGTATCCATAGTTTTGGATCGTGACCCAAGATTCACTTCACGATTTTGGGTTAGCTTGCAAAAAGCTATGGGCATGGATTTATGATTCAGTTCGGCATACCATCCTCAAACGGACGGACAATCAGAGAGGACTATTCAAACTCTTGAAGATCTATTAAGACTCTGTGTCCTAGATTTCAAAGGGAGTTGGGATAAGTATTTACCATTGGTGGAATTTTCCTATAACAACAACTATCAGGCAAGTATAGGTGTGGCTCCATTCGAAGCATTATTTGGATGAGGTGGGAAAAGCAACATTATTGGGACCAGAGTTGGTACGTATGACTATAGAAAAGATCCAAATGATTCGACAACGTATACAAATTGCATAGGATCGGCAAAAGAGTTATGTGGATCTTCATTGAAAGGACGTAGAATTTAGTATTAGGGATCATGTATTATTACGTGTGGCTCCATGGAAGGGAGTTACAAGATTTGGGAGAAGAGGAAAGCTTAATCCACGATTTATTGGTCCATTTCAGATTCTTGACCAAGTAGGAAATGTGGCCTATAGACTCGCCTTACCTCCAAGTATGTCTCGTGTTCATAATGTTTTTTCACATATCGTGCTTCGTAAATATGTGAAAGACCCGAACCACGTTATTGAGTTAGAACTGGACGAGATAGTAGAAGACTTAACGTACGAAGAGGTACCGTCAAGATCTTGGATAGGAAGGAGCATGTCCCTACGCACAAAGGTCATACCACAAGTCAAAGTTTTGTGGAGGAACCATGCTTATAGAGGAAATGACACAGGAGTTGGAAGCGGAAATGAAAGCGAGGTATCCTCACCTTTTGAAAACACCAGTGCGTCGTCAATTCGAGGATGAAATTTCATAAGGAGGGAGGTTGTAAGACCCCACCTTATTATAAATGAAATTAAATTTTCTCTATTTATTATTTTGAAATAGTAAGGGTTGATTTGATTAATGTGGTTAATTATGGGTAAAATGCGCAAATATTTTAAATAAGTAAGTGTTTATGAAATATTCATTGTTGTCGGGGAATATTTGTTTAGTCTTGGAATATTCTTGCTATCAGGGAATACTCGTACGACGGCGCAACCTTGTGTGGGCCCGATAACAAAAAGCGATTAGATGAAGAAAAGGACAAGTATAAGTTGTTTATAAATAACTTGGCGTAGTTATTCAGATTATCTTGTTGAAATACTCGATTGGTTAAAACACGGTAGCTGCGGTATTGCACCAATGATTGATTCTTACGTAAGAAGGCACTACTCAATAATTGTTACAGTAATTACTGTTCAATATTTTATTTTATTGATTCAATAATTGTTACGTTGATATTTTATATTATTGTTGTTTTAATAATTATCATTTTACAGTATTTTCCATTATCAGATTAATAATTCATATTATTTGAATAATATTATTAGATACCATTATTGGCAATGTCTAGAAAGTTCTGTCTAAGGAGAGGTTTGGTCACCTAATTGCTTGGCGCTTGATAAGGAGAAATCCTTATTGGAAAGCCTCCTCTTTTCACAGGAGCGGCTGGTTGTCGATATTGTGATTACGTAATATTATTTGTGAATAATTAATTATTGATTTATATGATAAGGAAAATATTCATTTTATGTGGATATGGATGGAGAAAATTTTAAAGTGACAATTGTTGAAAAAATGATATTTTATCTTTTTAGATAAAATAATTTATTTAAATATATTATTATATTATAATAATATAATAATGGTGATATTTTTACAATGGATGTGTGATATATGAGTAAATGGGGAGGAATAGTATTTTTGTTACAATAAATGTCAAAAACATGTTAAACATGTCGGTGGGCCCCATTTCTTAACTGAAATTTGATTATAGCCTGTAAAATCGTCCGTATGTGGATTTTGGTCAATTTCTTCTTGGAATTTGGAAAACTTAAACTTACAAAGTTGTAGAGAATTGAATTTTCTATGGAATGGACATAAGATTTGAATTTTTCTGATAAAAGGGCTATTTTTTATGAGGTATTGAAGTTCTGGAATAATTGATTTTTGAAGTTTTTAATATTTTTTTAATAAAAACATTTTTCTTACATTTGGTGGGCCCCACAAGTGTTGTAAACATGTTAAATTCATAAGTCTAAGTGGGCGTAGGAAAATTTTATTATATATTAATATTTTATTAAATTTTCTGCTTTGGTGTTCTAAGCATTTTTCCTATAAATAGGGTGCTTAGGTTAGAATTTAAAATCACACCAGAACAAGTTTTCTCTCTCTTTCTCTCTCTATATTATCGAGCGTATTCTTGTCAGTATTTTGATACTTTGAGTGTTGCTATACGGTGCAAGTTCCTTTGACACTATATCCGAGTATTCGGTCGGAAATCTTGTCTTTTTGAGGTAAGGATGTTATTTTTTTATAAATGATATTATTTCTTTCAATATCATTATGCCGAAATATTGGTAAGATTTTTCTTGTGAAATTCTTGTCTTTTAGTTATGGAGTTACTATTCACGGGACATTTATTATTATATCATGACCTTATTCACGAATCGACCTTATTCACGAGGAAAAATTAAATTTTCATTTTTTGTCCAAAATATCTATTATGGATACTAGCTTTGATTGTATCCATGTTTTGATCATTCTTGAATTTTACTTCACTATGGTTATTTATGAAGTATTTTTGAACTTGGATATTTTAAAGTCTGAATCCTTATTATTTGTTCTTTTGTTTCTTTGAATTCGTTTTTCTTTAAAATATTTTTCATCATCCTCAGTCCTAAATGATGATATTACTGAATATCTTTGGCCTGTAGTGCAAAGATGGTTTATTTTCTTATGAATATCTTTGGCCCGTAGTGCAAAGATGTACAGGTGTTGAGATAAACATGACCAACTGTTGAATATCTTTGGCCGGTAGTGCAAAGATGAATATTTGATTCAAGATGTATATTGATTGATGTACAGGGATAAAATATTGATTAAAAACTTTTAAATTCATAGAAGAAAGTAGATTTCATTCTCTACGTAACTCTTCTAATGAATTATTATTTTCACTGCGAATATTGATTTAAAACTTGTTGTCTATTGTATTCTATCAGATTTTTCCCTGTTGAGGACTAACGATAATTTGTTCTATGTTATCTTAGTCATAATATTCTTTGTTGGGCTAGTTGAGCTCACCCTTTTCCTTTTTGTTCCATTTTTCTTCTCAGGAGGCGAGAATGTAGCGAGTACTAGTCTGGGTATGGAATGAAGGTTCTAGAAAGTCGTTTTAGTAGTCCTCACTATTTTGTAAAATAGTGTATCAATAATTGTAATGAGGACTTATTTGAGTGTTGAAATTGTCTAAAAGACAATATTTGTTTTTAAACTCACAGTTTATGTGTTGTCGTATTTTGCATGACAATTATATTAATAAAGTTGTAGTTGTTTCTGTACCATGTATTTTGGCGACTCAGAATGGGTGTTGTATACCTATTTTGGGGGCGTCACAGGGGCCTTCAGCATCAATGACACAATGAGTTGGTTTCGGATAAGAAAGATTTGGTTGAGAGGCCGAGAATGAAATATTGTCATGACTTCTTAGTTTAAATGGTTGACATTTATACACACTATATATATTATAAATTTGAAGAAGAGTTGTGTGAGTGCTTGAATTATAGGTTTGAACTTATGACAAAGGATGTCAATCACTGTGTATATAAGAGTTACTGAAGGAATGTCAGCAAGTTTAAAGTAAGAGAAATCCAGTATGACAACTCTTTGGATTATGCAACATGTACTTGCAAAAGGTTTGAGAGTTTGGGAATCCTATGTCGGCATGTGATAGCTTATTTGCATAACTATCATGATCTTGACAAATTGCCTATAAAATACATTTTAAAAAGGTGGACAAAAGGAGCAAAATCAAGTGGTGTAGTTGATGATAATGGTGTGGAGATAAAAGATGGCAAACCATACTTACTCTTGCGGAGTCAATTGATTCAGCAATCTCTAGAGATGATTGATAGTGCTCTCACAAATGAAGACATAGAAATGGATTCTGGTGGAATGAGTGCATCCAAGTTAGTTAACATGATTGGGACTTATGAATATAATTACATTGAGCATAACTATGCGCGTGCAAAAAGGTGTGGTAAAAGACTGAAGGGTGGAAAAGAAAGGGCTTTAGGGAAAACAATAAATCCCAAAGGGAGACGTTGTCATGGATGTAGCCAAGTTGGTGTCACACACGACAAAAGAAACTGTCCGGTGCTTAATAATCGGTAAACATTCTTACTTGTTGCTACTTTGATATTTGTTTACAATTGACTTTGCTATTAGTTTAAATTTGACTTTGCTATTTGTGCAAAATATAGAATTGGAGAATCAAATGTTGATGCTACTCAGGATTCAAGTGTAGATAATGAATGTGATTCACCCACAGGTGGAACAAAGATTGCTATAACACCACTTGTGAGTGACTCCATACTTTGCAAGCAATGTTGTGAAGTGATTATTGCAAAAATGAGTACCTTCGTCCCTAATGATCGCCTGAGGTGTACCAAATCTGGTGAATATGTTTTTATGAAGAAACTTGAGGACTACCTTAGCATCATTGGTGGGTAATGCAGATGCTTCAACCCATTTTAAGACATAATTTACCGCAACAAAAATGTACTCATTGTTGAACGAAATGGGAAAGGGTTCCATGAAATCAATCCCCCAAACATAAAATAATTATACTTCCAAGATTATATTGAGGGGCATTTCGTTACGCTTGGAGATATTACCAGTTCTTTGACAACGGTTACATTGTAACACAAATTGGTGGGCGTTCTTCAACAGAGTAGGCCGACCAATACAATCTGGATTGAAGAACTTTGGTTATCGTACGTTCTCCCCTATAATGACCTCCGTAAGGTGAACCATGACAATGGAGCAAAATATCGGACTTCTCCTCCCGTGGGATGCAATTTCTTATCATCTAATCACCACATTATTTGAATAATAAGTACGGTTCATCCCACATATATTGTCGTACATCATGTAAAATTTTCTTCCATTATTGTCTTGTCAGATCCGGAGGGAAAACGTTACTCACTAAGTAATTGACAAAATCTGCATACCAAGGAGCCTCAAAGCTAACTGCAAATAATTGTTCGTCTGGGAAAGTCTCATTAATCAAAATTTTATCTACCTTTTCCTGATCCGAGTTTTCCAATCTTGAAAGATGGTCAGCCAGCTGATTCTCAGTTCCCTTCCCATCTCTGATTTCCATGTCAAATTCATGGTAAAGAAGAATCCATCTAATAAATCTGGGTTTCGCATCCTTCTTGGCAAATAAATACCATATGGAAGAATGGTCCATGAACTCCACTACTTTCGTTCCAATCAAGTATGAACAAAATTTTTCTAACGCATATATCACTACTAGTAACTCTTTCTCAGTAGTTGTGTAATTTAGTTGTGCATCTATCAATATTTTACTGGCATAGTAGATGGCATGAAATATCTTGTCCTTGCGCTGGCCCAAAATCGCCTCTACTGCATAGTCACTAACATCACACATCAATTCAAATGGTATGGACCAATCCGATGCCATGATCACATGTGTTGTTGTCAACTTCTTCTTTAGCTGCTCAAAGGATGCCAAACACTCTTCATTGAAGATAAACATCGTATCTTTCTCTAACAAACTGCATAAGGGATTTGTAATTTTGGAGAAAGCCTTTATGAATCGGTGGTAGAATCTAGCATGTCTAAGGAAACTGCGAATTCCCTTTACTGAGTTTGGCGGTGGAAAATTTTCTATCATTTCAAGCTTCTCTTTGTCTACTTCCAGCCATTTTCCGGATACTTTGTGACCGAGGATAACACCTTCATGTACCATGAAGTGGCACTTTTACTAATGAAGCACTAAATTTTTTTCTATACATCTTTTCAGTACCATGATCAGATTATCTAAGCAATTGTCAAAAGAATCCCCAAACACTGAAAAGTTATCCATAAAAACCTCAACATTCCACTCTACCATACTCGAAAATATTTCCATCATGCATCTTTGAAACGTGGCTGGGGCATTACACAAACCGAAAGACATTTTTCGAAAAGCAAAAGTGCCATATGGGCAAGTGAATGTCATTTTTTCTTGGTCCTCCGGAGCAATAACAATCTCATTATATCCTGAATACCCATCCAACAAACAGTAGTACTCGTGTCCCGCTAACCTGTTTAACATTTGATCTATAAATGGTAGAGGGAATTGATCTTTCCGGGTAGCTTTGTTGAGTTTTCGGTAATCCATACAAAATCTCCATCCCATCACTGTCCTTTTCGGTATGAGTTAATTGTTTTCATTGGCCACGAATGTCATACCACCATTTTTTGGAACACACTGCACTAGACTCATCCATTTGTTGTCAGATATTGGATAGATAATTTTTGCATCTAGCCATTTCAGAATTTCCTTTTTTACCACCTCTTTCATGATCGGATTTAGTCTCCATTGTTGTTCAACTTTAGGATTCACTTCATCTTCTAAGAGGATCTTGTGCATACAGAATGACGGGCTTATCTCTTTTATGTCTGTGATGGTCCATCCAATGGCAGTTTTATACTCGCGAAGAACTCGAAGGAGCTTGCTTTCCTAAAATTCATTAAGCGCGGATGCAATAATAACATGAAAAGTATATGAATTACTGAAATACGTATACCTGAGATGGTTAGGTAAAGCATTGAGCTCAAGTATAGGGGGCTCTTCTAAAGATAATTTCCTACGTACTAAAGATTTTTTTGCATACTTCAATAGCTCAAAAGGAATTCTAAACTTACTAACCTTTGGAAAAGCGTCCATTATCTACAAGTACTCAATCAATTCAGAATCATCCATTTCAATGTCCCCCAGCAAGGAAGTTTCCAATGGATTGGTATTCAACATCCTCATAAACTCACCATCCATAGCTTTCTCAATCACATCCATCCGGTAACATTCTTCAACATCCTTAGGAAATTTCATGGCCTTAAACACATTGAGTGTCACTTCTTGGTCTTAAACCCTCATCGTCAATTCTCCTTTTTGTACATCGATGAGTGTTATACTAGTAGCGAAAAATGGTCTTCCCAAGATGATAGGAATATCCTTATCCTTCATAGTCCAAAATGATAAAGTCAGCAGGAAAGATGAACTTATCCACTTTCACTAAGATGTCATCTACTATTCTCCTCGGATATATTATCGACTTGTCCGCTAGCTGAAGAGAGATGTTTGTCTGCCTCGGTGCTGGTAATCCCAACTAAGTATAAATCGATAAAGGCATCAAATTAAAGCTTGCACCCAAATCGCACAAACATCTACTGAATGACAACTTACCACTGGTACAAGGAATGGTAAAGCTTCCCGAATCTTTCAATTTCGGCGGTAGCTTCTTGTGCAATATGGCACTACATTCCTCAGTTAAAGCTATTGTCTCAAAATCCTCTAATTTCCTTTTTCTTTATATAATTTCCTTCATGAACTTAGCGTAACTTGGAATCTGCTCCAATGCTTCCACAAACGATATACTAATTTGCAATTTCTTAAAAACCTCAAGGAACTTAGAAAATTATTTATCTAACTCTGTTTCTTGAATCGCTGTGGATATGGAACTGGTGGAACCCCTACTGTTTTCTCAACCTTCTTTTTGACTACTTACTCATCTTCTACCTTTGTTTCTTCAGTTGATTCCTCTGCTTGTTTCTCAATTTTTGCCTCTTTCAACGGATTTTCTGCACTTTTCTTATTCAACTGTTTTCTACTCCTAAGTGTCACTGCCTGACATTGCTCATGGAACCCCTAGGATTCTTCTTTGTATCACTCGGGAGAGCCCCTTAAGGTCTTTTGATCAAAGCAACTACCAGCTGTCCCATTTGATTTTCCAAATTCTTTATTGTAGCAGCCTGATTTCTTATTACCGCCTCATTACCAGCTATATATTTCATGAGCAGCTCTTCCAAATTTGACTTCTTGTCGATTTTTAGAACTAACTGTTATTGTTAATTTTGAAATCTGGGTGGGTATATAGGTCATGGAGCTTGCTGATGATTTTGATTATTGCTCCATGAAAAATTGGGGTGGTTCCTTGCCCCCATATTGTAAGTGTTTTGATACGGGTTTGGTGGTCGAGTGTAACTTTCTACATACTGCACTGTTGCGGGATTTATTACACACTATTCTGTTAGATGCTCCCTCTCACATAAATCACATAAAACTGCTACCTGATAAGTGTGCAGACATGTTAAGTATCCGTTTTCTTTGACAATGCTGATATCTGAGCTGCGAGAGCGGGAACCACATCCACTTCCAAAACTCTGGCTACCTTAGGCTGTGTCAATCTAGCTGTAGGCCACTGATAGTTATTAGCTGCCATGGTTTCTATTAAGTTATATGCGTCCTTATATTTCTTAGCCATGAAAGCTCCTCCTGTAGCCGCGTCTATGTTTGTCCGAGTGTTACTACCTGAACCATTGTAAAATATATTCATCTGCAGCCATTTGGGTAGTCCATGGTGTTGACATTTTCTTAACAGTTCTTTATACCTCTCCCAAGCTTCGTAGAGTGATTGACCATGTTGTTGCTCAAATGTAGAAATATCATTCCTCAACTTAGTTGTCTTTGCTAGCGGGAAAAACTTAGCAAGGAATTTCTGAGCCAAATCATTCCATGTAGTAATTAAGCCCGGTGGTACCGAATACAGCCAACTCTTAGCCTTATGCCTTAGAGTGAATGGAAATAACCTAAATCTAATAGCATCATCTGTCGTACCATTGCACTTAAAAGTATCACAGATTTCTACAAAACTGACTATGTGATTATTCGGGTCATCATTCGGTAACCCTCCAAACTGACATGAGTTCTGAATCATTTCAATTATACCAGGCTTAATCTTGAAATTATTGGCAGTGATGGCAGGCCTGCTAATACTCGACTGAATTTCAGTAACCTGCGGTGTGGAATACTCCTGCAATGCTTTCTGATCTTCTTTGGCCATATTACTTGATGTTTCTAATGCTTTTCGAGTTTTTTTAATCCACATACTCAACCTCTGAAACCGTTTTCAATGTCGTCCTCGTAAGGCAACAATTTCGGCTTCTTTGATTGAGTTTGAATACACTAGTCGATAGTACTTGAAACAGGAAGTACAACAAAAACAAAAAGAAAAGTGTTTAATTAAAACTGATTTAATTAAACTGACATTGAAAGTAATAAACACATATATAGTCTCTGGCAAAGGCGCCAAAAACTTGTTTTTGAAAATCTAATTAAGCCTAACACACAATTATACATGGTCAAGAAGTAATAAAGTGATGAGTAGAGTATTGTTCTCATAGAGAAAATAACTGAAATTTATTCTAACAACTACTAATTTTATATGATCTCAATTTTATTAAACAAATAATCAACTTTATGAAAGTTATGAAGAAATACTGATTAAATAAAACTAACTAACTACCACAAGATTTAAACAAGAATTTTTGAGATTTAAGCCTACAACTTCACTTAATGTTTCACGTAGACTTTCACACTTCTTGTTAACTCAAATCAACTTTTCCCTGTTATTAATCAAGAATGCGAAAGTACATATAACCATCTCTCAATGCATTATATCATATCATCATAAATCCACATTTGATATAATTAAGATGAACACCCTAATTAACTAATTCACTACATCTCTATGTGAATTACAATTAAAGAATGTTTAAGCACAATTTCTTATTTTAGTACATGTGATGCATAGGTATATCTCTATCCTAAACACAAATTATGAATTTCAATGACACACATAAGTCACAATAACACGCTACTATGATTAGATCCAAACCTGTATTCTGTTTCTCAATTTCATACAAATTATTATGTAATTATTGATCAAGCAATTAACTAATTAAGCACGAATCATAATAGACAACCCTAAAAATAGTTTCAATGAATTAATATGGAAGTATGTCAACCTTCATTACATAAAAAGATCTATTGTAGACTTAAATAGTAAATTAGTTCAACATGATTGAATAACAAACCAAAATCCACAAATAGAATAACATTTTAAATAAAAGATTAAAGATGAAGAGAGAAGATAAAAACTGTGAAGTAATCTGCTACTCTTCTCCACGTTTGTCTTGAGTTCTTCGTGCTAGCCTCCTTGTTTCAATTCTCCAAATTCTATGTTAAAACTAGGTGTGGACGCCAAGAAAAATCTTGTGATCTTGTTTTGTTTTCTTATCTTAAGTCTTTTAATTTTTCTTATTTTCCTTGTTTCTACATTTTATCCTTCGATGTGTCGATTGGTTTATTAAAAGGTGATTTGTTAAGGAACAAAACAACATTTAGTCGACGTATTTTACCAAAATTTGATTTTTTTTAATTGAGCTAAATGAGACAGAGTCGCTAGTTGATATAGTTTAAATAGATGTACCAACTGATGAGTGGGTTTCATACCAA
Organism: Panax ginseng; assembly: GCA_020205605.1. Lineage (NCBI taxonomy): Eukaryota > Viridiplantae > Streptophyta > Magnoliopsida > Apiales > Araliaceae > Panax > Panax ginseng. Next base: position 66,005,942 of record CM035132.1, on the reverse strand, counting down.
CGAATTAGATGCCTTTTCAGACTTAAACGATTGCTAATCCATATGTTTTAGTATTGTTTTATGAGTTTGTGTTTAATTTGTGTGTAGGTTCAGTATGTATTGGCTAAGGTGAGGATTGATTGGCAAGCAGCGAAAAAGAGGAATAAATTAAAGCAGCAAAAATCAGTAAAGTACATATTACATGCCCGCCGTGGCGGGGGTCCACGTCAGCAGCAAGTGTGATGCCTACCGGGGCAGAGGTTCCCAAAAAGAAAAAGCCCGCTGAGGCGGGGGTGCACGACAGAGATGAAAAACTTCTGATGTAATTCTGCTTCTAGTGTCGCGAAGCTTTTGGACTTGGTACGTGATTGGGACAAGTGGAAGAAGGCTATTCAGTGACAGAAAATAACAAGATTATGAACTATTATCATCATTCATTATTCCTACTAACAAATCCTAGATTTTGAAGATTTTGGAGGAATTGACGTAAGGAAGTTAGAGCACAAAGATTTCAGAGTGAATTAAAGAAAAGGATGGTTCTATTTACTATTTGTATTCTTCAATTTCAGTTTTGTAACCAGGATGCTTAATTCTTTGATCTTATTAGTTTTTAATTCATTATCCATGAACTAAATTCTCTTATTAAGTCTATGATGGATCTTTTTGCATAATGATGATTTTTCATGTTTCAAGTTTAATTTAGTGTTGCTATTTTCAGTTTAACAATTATGGTTTGTGCTTAATCTATGAGTTTCTTGATCACCAATTCTTTGTGAACCTATATAAACTCGAGAGATGAAATATGGGTTTAGACTTAATCATGATAGCATCTGTTTGTGATTTTTGAGTTTTGTTGGAATTCATAATTTTTGTCTAGGATAGAGATATACCTATGCATCACATGTAATCTTATGAGAACTTGAGATTAAACCTTCTTTAATTGTAATTCACATAGAGATATAGTGAATTAGTAAATTAGGGTGTTCTCCTTAATTCTATTATCTTTGGATTTAAGTTGATATGGGTATAGTGCATCAAGAGGTTGTTATATCTACTTTCGTGTTCTTGATTAATGAACTAGAATAGTTAATTTAAATTAAAAAGAAGTGTGACAATCTAAATGAAGCATAAAGTGAAATTGTAGTCTTAATTCTCCAATATCTGATTAACGTTTGTGGTAGTTAGTTGAATTTTCTTTTATTTAGTAATTTTTCATTAATTTCATCATTAATCATTAGTTTAATAGAACTGAGATAATACAAAATTTGTAATTGATAGGCTAAAATTTAATATTTGTCTCTATGGGAACGATACTTTACTTATCATTATATTACTTGTTGATCATGTATACTTGCGTGTCATACATAATTAGATTACACCCAACAAGTTTTTGGCATCGTTGCCAGGGATAGATAATTGATTTTATTACTTTAAATATCAGTTTTAGTTAAACATTTTTGTTTTTTATTTTTATTTTATTTCTTTTTTCAGGTTCTCTTGATTAGTGCATGCAAACATGGTGAAAGAAGCCAGACTTACTTCCTTACCAGGACGATATCGAAAGAAGGTTTCAGCGGTTGAGTAAGTGGATAAAAGAAACTAGGGAGAACTTTGAAAAGAAAAAAACAATTGTTGCAGAAGATCAAAAAGCACTGAGGGATTATGCCACACCAAGGGTAAGCGAAATTTAGTCGAGCATTACCAGGCATGCGATTACTGCTAACAACTTTGAGATAAAGCCTGGTACAATTCAGATGATTCAGAATTCAGTGCAGTTTGGGGGATTGACTAATGATGATCTGAACGAGCATCTCGTGAGCTTCCTAGAGATATGTGATACCTTCAAGTACAATAGGGTATCTGATGACGTAGTGAGACTTCGTTTGTTCCCATTCACACTGTGAGATAAGGCAAAGAGCTGGCTATATTCACTACCATCAGGGTCAATTACTACGTGGGATGACCTAGCTTAAAAGTTTTTAGCAAAATTCTTCCCAACGGTGAAGACGTCAAAGATGAGGAATGAGATTACAACATTTAAACAGCAGCATGGGGAGTCACTGTATGAACCTTGGGAAAGATATAAAAAGTTGTTGAGGAAGTGTCCACATCATGGATTGCCCAAGCGGTTGCAGATGAACACCTTCTATAACGGGTTGAACAGTAATCTTCGGACAAGTATAGATGCAGTGTCAGGATGAGTATTTATGGCTAAGAGAATTGAGGAAGCTTATGATTTGATTGAGACTATGGCAACTAATAACTACCAGTGGCCAACTACAAAGATGACTCAACTTGCAGCTAGAGTGTTAGAGGTGGATGGAGTTATGGCCTTAGCAGCTCAAATTTCTATGCTATGAAAGAAAATGGATGCCCTCACAGGAATATAGGTTCAGGAAGTAGCTTATATGTGTGAATTGTGTGCGGGGGAACATTTGATAGATTAGTGTGCTACAAATCCAACAGCAGTTCAGTTTGTAGGTAGCTATAATCGACCTCCTAACCCATATCAGAATACCTAAAATCTGGGGGCAAGGAACCACCCAAAATTTTTGTGGAGCAAAAACCAGAACCAGCAGCAAGCTCCACGACCATCATATCCCCTGAATTTCAAAATCAGTACCAACAGTCAGTCCGCAACATGAGATGAAGTCAAATTTGGAGGAGCTACTTTTGAAGTATATATCTGGTAATGAGGCGGCAATGAAAACGAAAGCAGCTGCAATTAAAAATCTAGAAAATCAAATGGGACAGCTTGCAATGGCCTTGAATAATAGACCTAAAGAGTCTTTACTGAGTGACACAGAAAAGAATCCAAGGGGAAATCAAGTGCAGTGTCAAGCTATTACATTACGGAGTGGAAAACATCTAAAGGAAAAAATTACAGAAAAGTTGCTAAGGAACAAGCAGATGTTGTACCAGTTGTCTATCCTCCACCACCATTTTAGCAAAGGGTTCAAAAGCAAAAGCTAGATAAACAATTCTCTAAGTTCTTAGAAATCTTCAAAAACCTACAGATAAATATTTTGTTTGCAGAAGCCCTAGAACAGATGTCGAGTTATGCAAAGTTTATGAAGGGTATTTTGTTAATGAAGAAAAATTAGAAGATTATGAGACTGTTGCATTGATGGAGGAGTGTAGTGCGGTACTGCAAAGGAAATTGCCTCTGAAGTTGAAGGATCCGAGTAGTTTCACTATTCCTTTCACGATTAGAAACATGTCGTTCAACAAATGTTTATGTCATTTAGGTGCGAGTGTGAATCTTATGCCATTATCTATGTACACTCAGTTGGGTTTGCCGGCACTGAAACCAACAAACATATCATTACAACTTATGGATAGATCAGTTAATTGTTGAAGATATATTGGTAAAAGGTGGATAAGTTTATATTTCCAGCGAACTTCATTATCCTTGATTATGAAGAGGAAAAGAACATTCCAATTATCTTAGGGAGACCATTCTTAGCAACTAGGAGAACTTTTATTAATGAACAAAAAGGAGAGTTAACGATGAGAGTCCAAGACCAAGAGGTTACATTCAATGTTTTTAAAGCTATGAGATTCCCTACGGATGATGAACAGTGGTTTAGAATGGATGTGATCCAAAATATGGGTAGTGAAGATTTGATTCGAGGTATGGACAATGATCTGTTGGAAAACGCACTGCTAGGAGATGTTGACTTGGACAACCCCAAACTCATTAATTATTTGCATATGTTGGATGCGTTACCTAGAGTGAGTAGATTCAAGATGTCATTTGAGCCATTACAAACTGAAGAAAAAGCATCAGCACGGATGAAACCCTCACTTGAGGAACCACCCACACTTGAACTAAAACCTTTTCCTAAACACCTCAAGTATTCATTTTTTTTGGTAATTCATCTACTTTACCTGTTATTATTGCATCTGCACTTAACGATTTGTAAGAAAGTAAGCTGCTGAGAGTTTTTTGAGAGTACAAGTCGGCTATAGGATGGACTATTGCTGATATCAAGGGAATAAGCCCTTCATTCTGTATACACAAGATACTCCTAGAAGATGAGGCAAAACCGATAGTGAAACAGCAATGGAGGCTCAACCTGATCATGAAAGAGGTAGTGAAGAAAGAAATTCTAAAATTGCTAGATGTTGGGATAATCTACCCTATTTCAGACAGTTCATGGGTGAGCCCAGTGTAGTGTGTCCCAAAGAAAGGTGGGATGACAGTCGTGACCAATGAAGATAATGAGATGATATCGACTCGAACAGTGATCGGTTGGTGGGTATGCATGGATTACAGGAAACTCAATAAGGCAACCCGAAAGGATCACTTCCCCTTACCCTTCATTGATCAGATGTTGGATCGATTGGCTAGACATGAGTACTACTACTTGTTGGATGGGTATTCAGGGTATATTCAGATTGTCATTGCACCGAAAGACAAAGAGTACTACTACTTGCTAGACATGAGTACTACTACTTGCTAGACGATGTTCACATGCCCATATGGCACCTTTGCTAGACATGAGTACTACTACTTGCTAGACGATGTTCACATGCCCATATGGCACCTTTGCCTTCAGGAGGAAGTCATTTGGACTGTATAACGCACTGACGACTTTTTAGAGATATATGATAGCAATATTCTCGGATATGGTGGAACGTAATGTAGAGGTTTTCATGGACGACTTTTCAGTATATGGGAATACATTCGACAATTGTCTAGAGAATCTGGTTATGGTACTAAAGCGATGCGTGTAAACAAATCTAGCGTTAAATTGGGAAAAATGTCATTTCATGGTCGAAGAAGGAGTTATCCTTGGGCACAAAGTCTCTGGAAAGGGGTTGGAAGTGGACCGGGCAAAATTAGAAATAATTGAGAATCTTGTTCCCCCGACATCAGTAAAAGGGATAAGCAGTTTTCTCGATCATGCTGGATTCTACCGTCAGTTCATAAAAGACTTTTCGAAGATTGTAAAACCATTATGCACTTTATTGGAGAAAGATGCAATTTTTAGATTTGACGAAGAGTTTTTAACGACGTTTGAGCAGTTAAAGAAGAAGTTGACAACAACACATGTAATCGTAGCACTGGATTTGACAATGTCGTTTGAGCTGATGTGTGATGCTAGTAATTATACGGTAGGGGCTGTTTTGGGACAACGCCGAGAGAAGATTTTTCATGCTATCTACTATGCAAGTAAAACCCTAACGGATTCACAATTGAATTACACAACTACTGAAAAGGAATTACTTGCAGTCGTATATGCCTTCGACAAATTTTGCTCATATCTAATAGGAACAAAGGTTGTTGTATACACTGACCATTCAATTATTCGGTATCTAATTTCCAAGAAAGATGCAAATCCTACGATTATTCTTTGGATTCTACTCCTTCAAGAGTTCGACTTAGAAATCAAAGATAGGAAGGGGATAGAAAATCAGGTAGTTGATCATCTTTCGAGGTTGGAAAATATGGACAAAGACAAGGCAGATAAGGTATTGATTAACGAGTCATTTTCGGATGAACAGTTGTTTGGGGTGAGTTTAAAATTTCCATGGTATGCAGATTTTGCCAACTACTTGGTGAGAAAAATCATTCCTCTAGATTTAACACGTCAACAGAAGAAGAAACTCCTAAATGATGTAAAGTGGTATAAGTGGGATGAGCCTTATTTGTTCAGGCAGTGTGCAGATAAAATGATTTGTCGGTGCGTGCCCCAAAGTGAAGTAAAAAACTGAAAGTAGTATGCACACAAGCCAATCATGTTTGATGATAAAGCATATACTTTGTAACAATCTTATTCATTTATTAATAAAAAGTATTAATTTATTAAATGCTTTTAATTATCTACATGATGCTATTTTATAATATGTGATAAACCCATAGTTTTAAGCAATGCTTTTAGAATAATGATGATGATCATTCTAATGAGATCTAAATTCTTAGAAAGCTTAAAACTAAAATAGTTCCCAATCATTGGATTACTAAATTGGGGATTAGTGAATCCGGATAGATTGGTACATACGTTGCTTGCTCATTGGATGATGATGATTAATCTCATTATCATTTGTGTGGAGACACTAAAGCAAGTATGTAGGTGCTTATTAGAGAATAAGTTCACTGAACGTGGATCGCTAAGGAATACCTAATGGAGTTTTACTTGCCTGTCAATAGGAATTCTTGTAGTGATAGTAGTACAAATGATCCTTTGACTTGAGATCATCATAGTATCTTGTGTATGATGAGTTATACTTTGACTTATTCATTAAGACCCTTAGAGTATATTAAAGGGTATGCTTGAGTATAATAAGTTGTACATAGAGATAATGTATGATCAATAAAGAATCTACCGCTTCTAGTAAAACAAGAGAAATGTCCTATGTAATTCGTTAAATGACAACTCAGTAGTTCTTGGCCAAGGCAGAATGAAATTAGAAGAGTTTCTAATTTTCATTATTTGGAGTTGTGCATTTAAGAATCGAAATACATATAATTAAATAAAATAAGACTTGACAGTAATTCCATGTCTTATATTTAATTGGGACATTGTATGGTGGAAGGATTGAATTGTACGGTAACTATTTACTCAAAGGTTCTTTTATGATTAATGTTGAAATCTATATTATCTAGAAAGTCGTTGATCGCTAGGGAGGCTTATGTCTATTGTAGAATAAATATTATTTATTTAAATAAATTAATAGTTTAATTCATTTATTTAAATAAAATTAGAATTGTTTTAATTGATTTATTCACAACCGGTTTAATATGGAGAACCTAAAGGGTCACATCATAAAAAGAAGAATAATTATTTAAGAAGTTAATGGCATAATCGTAATAATAAGTTAAGTATATTTAATTTAATCTATAGTGATAGAATAAATTAAATATCTTAATATTTATTATTTAATATTTTGAAAATATTAAATATAAATTAATAAGAGGAGTCTTATTATTATTATTACTACTATTATTATTTAATTTCTAAAAGAGTTTAAAATTAATTAATAAAAGTACTTTCATATATTCCTAATAAGATTAGGAGGTTAAATTAATTAAAAGAGTTAAATTAATTATCCCTAATATGATTAGGGAGCTTAATTAATTAAAGGAATTTAATTAATTAAAATAAAACTCAATTCCTTAATTGTTAAGGAGGGTTGTCCACATCTATAAATAAAAAAAGTCTTATTATGGGTGGAGGTGGTTGACACTTTCACAAAACACGTGAATACGTATTTCTAATAGTTGGGAAAGTACACCCCTTTCAATGAGAGATAGAAAAACTAGGATTTTGTCAAATACTCATCTTCTTGAATCTTTCTTCTTCCTTGGTGGATCAACTCTAGAGGCCAAACACTTGGGTGGCTAACGTTGATCAAAGGAAGAAACCAAACCCGGTGGATTCAAGTTGAATGCAAAAAAAATTGGAGGTGAACTTGTACCTGAGGAAGCTCGAATCTTCAAGGGTATGATTTTTGTTCTTTATTTTTCGTTTAATTAATAATTGTGTATAAAGGATGATCCGGATATAAGGTTTGTAAAATTTTAAAACTCTGATTTTTCATGTTTCCGCTTATTTTGTGCAATTTGATTGCGTTCATGAATATTACAAACCTAACAGTGGTATCAAAGCCAAATTTTTATGCGAATTATTAATTATTTTAATTTAATATGTATATTTATATCTGTTTAGAACAATTTAATTGAGCATAATTTTATTGAATAAAATTTATTTTTAAAAAAACGAAATCAGTTCGCGTTTTTATAAAAGGGTATGATTTCGGTATTTTTTTTTTTTTTCTCGCGGGGCTTTTATGCGAAATCAGTACCGTTTTTTTTTTTTAAAATTCAAGGGATTCTGTATTCACGGAAATCAAAGGACTCAGGAGTCAGGATACATGGAAGCATAACAACCTTGTTAGTTATTAACACTTAACAGTAGTAATCCTGGTATTCCAATGTGGGATTCTAAGTATTATATATATATATATAATATATGTTGTAAATGACCTTCACGTGAATCACGTAATATATATATATATATATATATATATATATATATATATATATATATATATATAATATTTTAATAATTTTATAATTAAAATAAAGTTTATTTTAATTTTAAAATAAAATGTTTATTTTAATTTTAAAATTAGATTTCATGCTAACTAATTAGAGTTGGAATTGGATTCCATGATAACTAATTGGAGTTGAAATAGGATTCCATGTTTCCTTAAATAAAAGAGTTTATTTAGATATGAAATAAGATTTCATATTTATTAAAATAAAAGAGTTTATTTGTGAATAGGAAAGAGAATCCTAATTTTCTTAAATAAAGGAGTTTATTTAGATATGGAATAAGATTTCATATTATTCAAAATAAAGGAGTTTATTTGTGAATAGGAAAGAGAATCCGTGTTTCCTTTGATAAAGTTTTTTTTTTACTTGGAATTGAATTTCATAATTAATTAAAATAAAGGAGTTTATTTTAATTCAAAATTAGATTTTATACTGACTAAATTTTCCCATTAAATGATATCAATATATATATATATTGAATATTTATTATTCATGAGATGAATGTTATTTATTGATGCATATGGTGATGTGTATGATAATAAATGAGATTGATTATGGACTATTGACCAATGTGATTCGATTTTATTTTAGTTGAATGTATGAGTTTTATTAAATGGGGTCTGCGTACCTCGTATTCTCTAATTTTTTTTTAATGTAAATTCTATCTCCCTCCTATGTACTTCCCCTTGACTGCTGATCAAAGTTTCTATTTATTTTAAATAGTTTTGTAATAGGAATAGTTAGAATTAATTTTGAAAAATTAGAGATCAAGGAGAAAGGAGCGCTTGAAGAACCGTTTGTAATGGAACCCGGGTTTAAATGTAATAGTTATATTTAAATATTAATTCTTGCACCCCTAGGGTTTGACCTTTTGGTTCACTTGGTGGCTCTAGTGAACCAAACTAGAATAAAGTCTATAATCAATCCGGATAGAATATAGTATTCTATATGTGCATGCTTATACTATATATATATATATATATATATATATATATATATATATATTATATTATGAAAACATGATTCACATGTTAATTAATATGACGTGTATTTTATATATATATGTGCATGCGCGCTAAACAAGATGAGACAAATTAATAACAAACCCCTCAAATATTTTATATTAAGTCCTAAGCGTTCAAAAATATTTAGAATATCGAACGTCGCCCTCTAGCATGATAAAAATAATAGAGTATCAGTTAATTATTATAAGTTTGTTGTGTCACCACAAGACTTATCTTAATTCTTTGAGATGTTAATTTTATCACATTTGATGCTTATAAAGAAAATTGAACAATGTTGTTTTGTTGTGTCACCACAAGGACAATATTTTTCTTTTTTGAATATATGGAGTGCTAGGTTGGACTTAACTTGGATAATTTTGATTCGGATGTGCCACCACTTGATCAAAATAATCTAAGAGGCAAAATACAAGGAGTTTCATAGTTAATGTAATTGACAAGAGTTGTCTACCTATTTATTTATATATAGTTTGTTGTGTCACCACAAGGCTATATACATTTGAAATGGGATCCTTATTCTCACTAGCAAATATTTAATTAGATTTTGCCGAACTATATAAGTGAGGGTAATATAGTTTGATGAAAATAGTGGGAGATACCAATTTAAAACAAGACCTAAATTATTTTGGTAGTTAATAAAAGAATGTATGTTAAAATGTTGTTAATTACAAATTCATTTACAGAATTTTACAATGTCTAAATTACTATCACTGTGAAGCATATTAGATGTTATTTAATCGGACAATATTAAATGGATTGGTTAAGGAAATTGAGAAAAGTTCTCACGGCTGAAAAACTATCTTATATCCTTAATACTCTTACCCCTGCAATGGTTGCAGATAATGCCTCTGAGGAAGAGATTGCTACTTTTAGAAAGTGGCAAGATGATGCACAGTTGGCTCAATGCATCATGCTCGCATCCATGAGTAACGAGCTTCAGCGTCAGCATGAAACTATGGATGCTCCAACTATACTCCTGCACATCAAGTAGTTTATGGTGAGAAAAGTAGGACTAATAGATATCAGATATCTAAGGAGCTCTTCCGATCTAGAATAACTGATGACACTACAGTACAGACACAAGTCCTTAACATAATCAATTTGATTGATCAATTGGGACAACGAGTTTTGTCATGGATGGAGAGTTGAGCCAAGATTTGATCTAGCACTCATTCCCGGACTCCTTTCACAATTATTGTGAATTTTTCATATGAACAAGTTAGATATCAGCCTCGCTGATTTTCTTAACATGTTGAAAAATGTTGAGAGTCACTTTCTAACTAAGAAATACCAAGTCTTACTGGTAGAGGTCAATGGATCTTCTAAAAAGAAGAAAGATTCTAAGAAGGTAAATAGAAAGGCAAAAACAAAGGATAATAAGAACAAAATTGATACGGATAGAAAAGGAGTTTGCTTCCACTGCAATAAGCCTAGACACTGGAAAGAAACTGCGAGAAGCATCCTGTAGAGGCTAATCAGAAGAAGCTTAGTGAAGCTTCGGTTACAAATACAATTTTGTTCATGATTTAAAATAAATTTTTCTTTAAGTCATGGTTCTGCTTGGGTATTAGATACCGACTTTGGTTATCATAAATATAGATTTATGAAGGGACGAAGCAGAAGTAGAAAGCTAAAAAATGATAAGTAATCCTATGTGCGGGAAATGAAGCAAAGGATGTTGCATCAGCCATAGGAACTTATAGTTTAGCACAGCCTACGGGTAAGTCTATTAAGTCAATAAGTTGTTATTGTATTCCAGTTCTCGTTGGAAACATTATTTCCATTTTATTGTTGGACAATGAAATCTTTGGTATTATATTTAAGAATAATTGTTGTTCTATTTATAATAATAATAATGTTTTATATAGAACTAGAATATTACTTAATAAATTTTGTATACTTGATTTACGTGAAAATTTATTTTGCAAATTGAACAAACTAGTATAAGAAAAGGAGATGATCGTTCAAAAAGTTGAATGTGTGTATTTGTTGAAATACAATTGTGAATTATTTGAAAGGTTTAAAGAATTCAAAAGTGAAATAAATTGGCAAAGTATTAAGATTCTTTGATTAGATCAAGGAATAAATACTTGTGCAATAAGTTTCTAGATCATCTCAAATGGTTTTCTCACAATGGACGCCTCCTGATACGCAATAATTGATTGATGTATTTGAATGGAAAAATCGTACCTTGTTGGACATGGTGAGGTCCATAATGATTTTACTGACATTCCAGTATCTCTCTGGGGTCATGTTCTAGAAATGGTTGCATATCTACAAAAAAGGTAACCTCAAAATCCGGCCCCAAGACTCTATAAAAGTTATGGACAGGGAGGATTCCGAATCTTAAGTATGTTAAGATAAGGGGTTATCCAGCTTATATGAAAAAGGTTTCAAAGGATAAGCTTGGGACAAGATTTGACAAGTGTAGATTTGTGGAACATCCTAAAGTAAGTTTAGGGAATATGTTCTATAATCCTTCTTAGCAAAAGATGTTTGTTGTGAAACACTCTACCTTTTAAGATAAAAGTGTTTATCATTGAAGGGGCTAGTTGGAGGATAATAGATCTTGAAGAGTTCAAGAACCACAAAAAACTATAAGTCAAATAAGAGGAACCTATAGATAGACCTATTATACCACAACCGAATCGTAAATCTGGAATAGTACCAAAGATAGCTTGGAGGTATGGATTCATCATAGATGATGATGATGAGGTACACATCATAGAAGATGATGATCCAGTTACATACGATGAGGTAAGAGTTGTAAACACTCAGAGAAATGGATTGAAGCAAGCTTCTCAAATATGGAATATTCGTTTTGATAAGATAATCAAAAGAGTTTAATTTTATCAAAAACAAGAATTAACCTAGTGTGTACAAAAGGGTCAGTTGGAGCACCGTGACATTCCTAATATTATATGTTGATATACTATGGATAAGGAATGACATACTAATGCTACAATCAGTAAAGATAAAGTTGTCTAAACATTCCTCCATGAATGATTTAGGAATAATATCTTAATTAAGGATACAAATCTATATAGATAGATTTAAGAGGATGCTCGACTTAACCCAAGGAACGTATATTCATTTGATTCTAAAGTAGTTTAGCATGGAAAACTCCAAGAGATGTCTCATGTTGATGAACAATGGAGTGTATCTCTCTTAATAGTCCCCATAGACTCCTGAAAAGAGAGATCGTATGAGTGACAATCATGTATACAATGAAATATACGAGACATGATGATAATCAGTCATATTCTGGAGAATATCACTGTAAGACACTGAAAAACATCTTAAAGTTCTTTACCGGCACTAAGGATGTGATCATATTTATGGTGGGTCTAAATTAAAACTAGAGAGTTTAACAGACTCGAGTTTTTCAGACAGACCAAGACAACAGAAAATCCACTTTAAGGTAAAGCGTTACCTTGAACAGTGGTGCAATGAATTGGAAAGGTTCCAAACAGTAAAGAGTTGCTAGTTTAGTGATAAAGACAAAATATATAGCTATAAATGAAGCTACAAGTTGATTATTTGGATGAAAATTTCATTACAGAACTAGGAATAGTTCCTAAGTCTCATCTTGGATCTAAACATGTGTTGTGACACTTTCATTTGATTATAGGAATCATTGAAAGATGGGAAATCACTATAGAGATAGTGAACTCTCAAGAATAATATTACATATCCATTAACTAAAGCTTATCCAACAGCAGGATAATCGTCACTTAGAGAAGAAGGGTATGAGATACTATGGCGATTGGCTTTAGTGCAAGTGGGAGATTGAAAGTAGTATGGACACAAGCCAATCATGTTTAATGATAAAGCATATACTTTGTAACAATCTTATTTATTTATTAATAAAAAGTATTAATTTATTAAAGGCTTTTAATTATCAACATGATGCTGTTTTATAATATGTGATAAACCCATAGTTTTAAGCAATGCTTTTAGAATAATGATGATGATGATCATTCTAATGAGATCTAAATTCTTAGAAAGCTTAAAACTAAAATAGTTCCCAATCATTGGATTACTAAATTGGGGATTAGTGAATCCGGATAGATTAGTACATACGTTGCTTGCTCATTCGATGAGGATGATTGATCTCATGATCATTTGTGTGGAGACACTAAAGCAAGTATGTAGGTGCTTATTAGAGAATAAGTTCACTGAACGTGGCTCGCTAAGGAATACCTAATGAAGTTTTACTTACCTGTCAATAGGAATTCTTATGGTGATAGTAGTACAAGTGATCCTTGGACTTGAGATCATCATAGTATCTTGTGTATGATGAGTTATACTTTGACTTATTCCTTAAGACCCTTAGGGTATATCAAAGGGTATGCTTGAGTATAATAAGTTGTACATAGAGATAATGTATGATCAATAAAGAATCTACCGCTTCTAGTAAAAGAAGAGAAATATCCTATGTGATTCGATAAATGACAACTCAGTAGTCCTTGGCCAAGGCAGAATGAAATTAGAAAGGAGTTTCTAATTTGCATTATTTGGAGTTGTGCATTTAAGAATCGAAATACATATAATTAAATAAAATAAGACTTGACAGTAATTCCATGTCTTATATTTAATTGGGACATTGTATGGTGGAAGGATTGAATTGTACGGTAACTATTTACTCAAAGGTTCTTTTATGATTAATGTTGAAATCTATATTATCTAGAAAGTCGTTGATCGCTAGGGAGGCTTATCTCTATTGTAGAATAAATATTATTTATTTAAATAAATTAATAGTTTAATTTATTTATTTAAATAAAATTAAAATTGTTCTAATTGATTTATTCACAACCGGTTTAATATGGAGAACCTAAAGGGTCACACCATAAAAGGAAGAATAATTATTTAAGAAGTTAATGGCATAATCGTAATAATAAGTTAAGTATATTTAATTTAATCTATGGTGATAGAATAAATTAAATATCTTAATATTTATTATTTAATATTTTGGAAATATTAAATATAAATTAATAAGAGGAGTCTTATTATTATTATTATTACTATTATTATTATTTAATTCCTAAAAGAGTTTGGGAATTAATTAATAAAAGTGCTCTTATATATTCCTAATAAGATTAGGAGGTTAAATTAATTAAAAGAGTTTAATTAATTTTCCCTAATATGATTAGGGAGCTTAATTAATAAAGAAATTTAATTAATTAAAATAAAACCCAATTCCTTAATTGTTAAGGAGGGTTGCCCACATCTATAAATAAGAGGAGTCTTATTATGGGTGGAGCTGGTTGACAGTTTCACAAAATACGTGAATACGTAATTTCAATAGTTGGGAGAGTACACCCCTTTCTAAGAGAGATAGAAAAACTAGGGTTTTGCCAAATACCCATCTTCTTGAATCATTCTTCTTCCTTGGTGGATCACCTCTAGAGGCCAAACACTTGGGTGGCTAATGTTGATCAAAAGAAGAAACCAAACCCGCTGGATTCAAGTTGAACGCGAAAAAGATTGGAGGTAAACTTGTACCTGAAGAAGCTCGAATCTTCAAGGGTATGATTCTTGTTCTTTCTTTTTCATTTAATTAATAATTGTATATAAAGGATGATCCGGGTATATGGTTTGTAAAATTTTAAAACTCTGATTTTTCATGCTTCTGGTTATTTTGTGCAATTTGATTGCGTTCATTAATATTACAAACCTAACAAAAACATCTTGAACACATACCATGTATCCTTATATGGGGGACACTATGGAAGTGAAAGAACAACTGCAAAAGTTCTTCAGGCAGGATTGTATTGGCCCACATTGTTCAAAGATGCACACCAATTCGTGAAAAGCTGTGATAAATGCCAAAGAGTGGGAAACATATCAAAAAGGAATGAGATGCCGCACAACATGATCTTAGAAGTGGAAGTTTTTGATATGTGGGGGATTGATTTTATGGGGCCATTTCTGCCATCATACAATAATCTATATATCTTGCTAGCACTAGACTACGTGTCTAAGTGGGTCGAAGCTGTAGCACTCCCAACAAATGATGCCAAAGTTGTCTTAAAATTTCTACAAAAAAACATCTTTACAAGGTTTGGTACGCCAAGAGCAATTATAA
This sequence comes from Panax ginseng, assembly GCA_020205605.1. NCBI lineage: Eukaryota > Viridiplantae > Streptophyta > Magnoliopsida > Apiales > Araliaceae > Panax > Panax ginseng. The sequence continues at coordinate 65,990,788 of CM035132.1, read as the reverse complement.
GTGATGAGGGAAGTCACTCGTGCAATAAGTTCTTTACAGCTCTCTTGGCTAAATATGGGGTCAACCACAAAGTTACAACTGCTTATCACCCCGAAATGAGTGGCCAAGCCGAAGTTTCGAATAGTGAGGTGAAAAGAATTTTAGAGAAAATAGTGAATCCGAGTTGAAAAGATTGGTCTCTAAAATTAGATGACGCTTTATGGGCATATCACACACTATATATGACACCGATTGGTATGTCTCTGTATCAATTTGTGTACGAAAAAGCATGTCACCTCCCAGTCAAACTTCAGCATAAAGCATACTGGGCCATTCAGAAGTTAAATTTTGATCTAACAGCTGAGGGGGAGAAAAGACTACTACAACTTAACGAGTTAGATGAATTTCGTCTGCTAGCGTATGAGAACTCCAAGTTGTATAAAGAAAAGGTCAAGAAATGGCACGACCAAAAATTTTTTAATAGAAAGTTTGAACCGGGCCAAGCTGTGTTATTGTATAACTCTCGACTGAAATTGTTCCCCGGGAAACTCAAATCAAGATTGTCGGGACCATTCACCATAAAATAGTCTATCCACATGGTTCCGTTGAACTATATAGCCGGAATCCGCTGGAAACTTTCAAAGTCAACGGGAAACGTTTAAAGCAGTATTGGGGTGGTGATGTCGATCACCACGCAACCTCAATCATTCTTACCGATGTGCCATGAAATAGGGAGTAGTCAGGCTGAAAGACTTAAAAATAAGCACTTATTGGGAGGAAACCCAATTTTTATGTTATTTGCAGTATTTAGTTTCACATTTTACAACTCAGTAGATTAGTTATTAGTGTCAGTACGTAGTAGTCCCAATTTCTATAATTCATAAGATAGTTATTTAGTTAGTTAGCAAATTAGTTAGTCAATGTGTGTTAATTATACCTTTCTTGCTCAATCTCCGCGTGACTAGCTTTAATTTTCGGTTTTATTGGATTTCAAGTAAAGAGAATAAAGTTTACATGCATGCGAAATGGAAAACAAAAGTTCAAAATTTGTTGCAGGAAACAAGACCTCGCCCCGACGGGCCTAAACCATGCCTGACACACCTGCCCCGGCGGGGGTGTTCTCTGTTCTATCCCACCCCGGCGGGGGTTTATAGTACGAAAGAGGCTCGCCCCGACGGGGGTCAAGGGTTTTAATTTTTTTTAAAAAAACCTCTTCTGCAATCGCGACTTAACCACTTCTCTCTCACACAAAACATTCCCAAACCCACGATTCCTCCCTAAATCTCTTACTTCCCACCAAATTCGATCCTCTATTACACTTATATATATAATCCAACTACATGATCACAAAATCCACACCAAATTTTAGCTATCAATCACAAAACTAGGGTTTTTACCATACAATTACTCAACTCTCAAGACTAAGGTTCTAAACTCTGAATTCAAGCACACATTGGCAGGGAATCACTACTTGTTCAACAATTGCAATGCATTAAACAGTGGGTAAGCTTCCTTGTGGGTTTTAAGAATACTTGGTAGTTTTTGTGAGTTTGGTAGCATATTTTGGTTCTATTGGATTTCACACACGCCAAGTGTTCGACAAAACACCCAAGTGAGTAAGTTTGGGGGAATTTTCTAAATTTAATACATCATGGCTCTGAAGACAACAGTCAAGCGTCATTGGGGTTATGGTTCCTCACAACCCACACAAAGTTTTGATGACCAAAAATTTGTCAGTGTCACAGCAGCAGACAAATTTGACTACTTAGCCCCAAAGGCACTGACACCCGAGCGGGGATTAAGGTCTAAGTCATTCGATGGACAGATACAGCGTCAAATTCATGAGCAAGGATGGGACTTATTCACGGACTAACCGGACCCAGCAGTTGTGATAGTGGTAAAGGAATTTTATGTGAATGCAGAGGATAAGGCCCCATTTGTCGCATTCGTACGAGGAAAGCAAGTGTCGTTTGGTCCAGAGGTGACCAACGAATTCTACAATGTGAAGGCCCCAGCCATATGCCAGTATGCATAGTTCTGAGATAGCAATCCCGATTATGATCATATTCTGACTAAGATTTCAAAGCCTGGTTCTATATGGATCGAGGGAAGGAGAGGAGGAACATTATTCATGAGCAAATACTTGAGCTTTTATGGGAAAATTTGGTATGCTTTTCTGTGTGCTAAGTTGTTTTCCTCCACGCATACAAGTGAGGTTACAAAAGAGAAGGTGTTGCTGCTTTACTCTATCGTGAAGGACTTCGACATCAACATTGGCGAGATTATAAGTTTTTCCATCTGGCGTAGTCTACGAGGCCCATTTTCTAGGGGGTTGCCTCACCCATAACTTATTTGTTGGCTATGTCATCAGTCGAGTGTGAGATGAACGTCGGATGAGCTTGTGCAGCAGCCCTTGCAGTTGTTTGACCCATAACTTATTTCAAGATATACAGTCTGGCCAGAGGGTGAATCACATCCTTGCAGGCTGGGTTTTGTATTTCCAGATGCTCCGGAAGAGGAGGAGGCAGAAGCAAGTTTTGAGGATGATGAATTTTTGGGCTGATGAGATGTCTGAGGGTGACGAAGATGCAGCTGCGACTGGGGCTTCAAGGTCGACCAAATACATGTTCAGTACCCAATTTCAGAGCTTGCAGCGCCACATAGATGTCAAAGACAAACTTGAAGATCGAAAGTTAAAAAGAATTATAGCGCAGAAAGACCACTCCTTTGCCACTCAAAATGCCTTTAATACATCTTTGGCATAGGCATTCGCTCGTCTGAACCCTGCTACTGCTAACCAGTTCGAGTTCCCCATTCCACAACTTGTTCCTCCATATCTACTTTTAGATTCAGATGTCGAGGAGGTGCCACCTCCTGCTTAGCCAATATAGGAAAGTCCTCTGTACTTTATTGCTATATATTTAACAATGAGGACATTTTTCGTTTTAAGTTTGGGGGTGTCTGTGCATGTGTTAGTGTAGTTTTGCATTGTTAGTTTGTTTTAGTTTGATTTTGCATTGCATGATAGTTGTTTATGTTAGTATAATGTAGTTTAGTTATTCTAGTTTAGTTAGTGTAAAAAGTTTTTCTTCTTTGTTTGAGTTATATATAAAAAAATTTGATTTAAAAATGGAAAATCTCAAAAATATTATTAGTTAAATGTTTATTGTGTTGCATTACTTAGTATTTGTATGATTCCATCTTTTGAGATAGTTGAAGTTATTTTGGCCAATGATGAGATTGGAATTGCGCAGACAAGAATTGGTATTGACAGCCAAGACTTAGATGTAATTTCATAACTTGACCTAAATCTTTGCCTGTTTGAAACTGATGTAATCAGGATAGAACAGTAGGATGACTATGATAATTGACTTAATTTAAATTTACACACAATTGACTAGTTAAAGGGAATTTAGACTTGATGAAATAAATTCAGTGAATTAGTGGTGATGACTAAGATTAGGCAGAAACTTAAGTTTGGGGGAAGATATGGGATCCATACATGAACAAAAAAATAAAAGAGAAAAAGAAAAAGAAAAAAATATACTGAAAAAAAAGTATAAATAAACATCGTGGCTAGTTTAGTTCTTTAGCCTTTGTTACTTTAGTAAGTACACCCGAGGGGATGTCTTTACACCCAGCGCCCTAAAGCCATTTGGTTTGAGAGTTGTTGGTCGAAAGCTCGTTAACGGATAGCACTGAAAATCCTAAGAGGACTAGACATTGCACAGTCATGAGTAAAAGTAATGAAAACAGGAAAAAGAGCGAAAAGCCCCCATAAATGAATAAAAAAGCAAAAATATCCTATATTAACTTCTAAATGTGGTATCTACTGAGTTTCAGTCGAATCTTTGCTTGTTTATGGATTTCTTAATGTTAAACTATTTTTCTCCTTTAAAGAAGCGTATTATGTGTCTTATTTGAGTTACAATCAATTTTCATAGTTGTTGAGCACACACGCACTATGTCAGTAATAATAGGGATTGATTTGGCAATTGATATGAGATTATTGACATGTTTTGGAAAGATTTGCTATTTATGTCTATTGTGATTTCTCTAAGGCAACCTGATTAGACTTTATACTTTCTGATAGCTGGATTCGTAGGCATGTAGGTAGTTGCATTGCATTGCATTTTGTTGTGCTTGAGGACAAGCATTGTCTAAGTTTGCAGGAATTTGATAAGTGGGTTTCATACCTACAAATTAGATGCCTTTTCGGACTTGAACAGTTGCTAATCTGTATGTTTTAGTATTGTTTTATGCGTTGGTGTTGAGTTTGTGTGCAAGTTCAGTATGTATTGGCTAAGGCAAGGATTGATTGGTAAGCAGAGAAAATGAGCAAGAAAAGCAGCAAAAATAAATAAAGTATAGAGTACATGCCCGCCAGGGTGGGGCTTTATAGTATAAAAATGCCCGCTAGGGTGGGGGTCCACGTCCAAGAAGAAGTGATGCCTGCCTTGGCGGGGTTCCAAGAAGAAAAAAGCTTTCATGGGGTGGGGGTGCGTGGCAAAGATGAAAGACTTTTGATGTAATTCTGCTTCTGGTGTCGTGAAGCTTTTAAACTTGGTACGTGATTGGGACAAGTGGAAGAAGGCTATTCAGTGACAGAAAATAACAAGATCATGAACTATTATCATCATTCATTATTCCAACTGACAAACCCTAGATTTTGAAGATTTTGGAGGAATTTACGCAAGAACGCTGGAGCGCGAAGATTTTAGAGTGAATTAAAGAAAAAGGTGGTTCTATTTACTGTTTGTATTCTTCAATTTCAGTTTTGTAATCAGGATATTTATTTCTTTGATCTTTTCAATTTTTAATTCATTGGCCATGAACTAAATTCTCTTATAAGCCTATGATGGATCTTTTTTCATAATGAGGATTTTCATGTTTCAAGTTTAATTTAGTGTTGCTATTTTTAGTTCATCTATTATGGTTTGTGCTTAATCTATGAGTTGCTTGATCACCAATTCTTTGTGAACCTATATGAACTTGAGAGATGAAATATGGGTTTAGACTTAATCATAATAGCATGTGTTTGTGATTTTTGAGTTTTGCTGGAATTCATAATTTATGTCTAGGATAGAGATATACCTATGCATCGCATATAATCTTATGAGAACTTGTGATTAAACCTTCTTTAATTATAATTCACATAGAGATATAATGAATTAGTTAATTAGGGTGTTCTCCTTAATTCTATTATCTATGGATTTAAGTTGATATGGGTATAGTGCATCGAGAGGTGGTTATATCTACTTTCATGTTCTTGGTTAATGAACTGGAATAGTTAATTTAAATTAAAAAGAATGTGACAATCTAAATGAAGCATAAAGTGAAATTATAGGCTTAATTCTCCAATATCTGATTAAAGTTTGTGGTAGTTAGTTGAATTTTCTTTTATTTAGTAATTTTTCATTAATTTCATCATTAATCATTAGTTTAATAGAACTAAGATAATACAAGATTAGTAATTGATAGGCTAAAATTCAATATTTGTCTCTGTGGGAACGATACTTTACTTATCATTATATTACTTGTTGATCACGTATACTTATTTGCCGTGCATAATTAGATTACACCCAACACCAACTCATCCAGATTTGAAATTTTTTGCAATATGGCCCAATATGTGACTCTGTAGCAGTGGTATGAAACCGAGATTATAAGAATTTAGGGACTTTCTTAAGAGAAGGGAAGTTATTAGGCACCCCCGAGTTCCGTGAAAACACGGTTACCGCATCTTATTAATTTCCTATGCATAAAGTGTGTGCGTATGCGTGTGTGTGTGCGTGTGCTTTATTTTAAAGTCTTTTCTAGGCTTTATTTTGAGTTATTTGGAAGTAGTGTTGTACCTATTTTGCACCTAGGTACGAAGGATTTTATATAACAAAAGGTTCATTTTTTCAACAAGATATGGAAATTGAAATAATCTTTTGAAAAAAGGGTTTTCAAATTCTTTGCCCAACTAGGAATTGAGAACTTCGATACTTTCTTTTATTATCTTTATGTTTCTTACATGATCTACCCAAATAGCTTTATTCTGCATGAAAGCTCTTTGTGATTGTATTGGAAAATTATTTTGGGTGATAATGCATGCAAATAAAGTGCCAAAAAGAGGTCGGATCATCATCGGGCATGAAATCCATCTCGATGAATCTAAACACTCACAAAATGATTTTCACTATCATGGGATCTTAAATCCAAATTCTTGGATTGAACTCCTCAAACTCGTTTTAAGATCCAATATTATATGTATAACGATTTGCAGTATTTAAACATTACATTTAAACCAAAAAGTCAATTACGGGAATCTAGTTAAGATCCATTCAGTAGATCTCAACCCCAGGATTCCTAGGCTCGCATTGATATGCATAAATATGTATGTACAACATCCTACACTTGATATTAGGTGATTTCATCATTTGAAATCCCCATATCTAGCCATTTGGACCTCCTCACCTCTAGATACAGATCTAGGGCTCTACGGAGTGAATGGGACTGACTAAAAGTAGTAAAACATCTAGATCTACCATAGATCTAAACCAATCAAGCATATGGGTTACGGCATCATGCTTCATAACCGCTCAAAATGTTAGATTTGGCTAGATCTAGGTAGATTTAGTCAAATAATTTTATTTACAACTGAATATATACAAATTAACCGTTACAAACTCAGTGTCTACCTCCCAATACACAATATATATGTAAAATAACAAATTTAACCAGTAGAAATTGTTATATCTACATAAAACTGGTATTTATAACAACAGTTACAAAGAAAGTGGCTGAAATGAGTGTTTTTCACCTTAGGGGACGCGTGAACCAGCTTCTTTTGGCTTGGATTCAACTTATATCACTCAAGACTTATAGTATGTATGATATATGAGATTAAAAAATGAAAATATATGTAGAAATGCTAAATCTGAAGCTCTCTCTCTCTCTTCCTTTTCTCTCTAGCTTTCTATTATTGTGCATTTTTTTTGTTATATGACTAATGAGCTTCTGCTGTTGAACTTATGCCATCCAAAGGTAGCTGTAGGTGTACCTACTGCTGGAGCAGTTAGACCTAAGGCTAGGCCCCAAAGGTCCCATTGTCTTGAAGTTTGTGCTTTTTGGTCCCGGTCCGATGAAAGTTGAGCTCTGTACCCAAAAATCTCAAAAAGTCTTTGCAGAAGGATGCAAAATGCAGTCAATTCTGACTGATTAGGAGTCTAGGAAGATGATGTAAGTAGCTAAAAGGTATCTTCCATCTCGTGAGAGTCATCAATCGGCTTGTCTTTGATAGCTCGCGGTTCAGTAGTTACTGCGGTGACATCTTATGGTAACATCCTCAACTTTGTGATCCTCCTTCGGTTCGCTCTGTGTAAGGGCATTGTTGTACCTTGATCTCTCCTTGGGGTTGTCACTAGGGTGAAATAATGTTTTTGCCCTACCTCAAGGTTGTCTCAGAAATGAAATAACGCTTTTTCCCTTCTGCAGGGTTAGTCCAGGGAAAGCAAAATTTCTAGTGTCTACAGATGGCCCTCTTTGTCATGTTGATGCTATGAAATTGAATGAACATGATAAATATTACTAGACACAAAGATACATGATAAGGTATATCTAATGATGCAAAATATGCAATAAAATGTATGATTCAGATTTAAAAGTATTACTCCCATCCGCTGGGAAGGATAAGGATTATGAGAACGTTGTCGGGTACTGCTGACCCCTTTATTGGGTTGTTGCCAATGCCTTAACAGGGTTTTTCCCAATAGATTGCATCATCGGGGTCAAGCCGATCTTTCATTGGGTTGTCGCCAACGGATTACACATCATCAGGGTCAGGTCGATCTTTCATTGCATTTTCGCTAATGGATTACATCATCGGGGTCAAGCTGAACTTTCATTGGGTTATCACCAATGAATTACACATCGGGGTAAATCCAATCTTTCATTGGGTTATCGCCAACGGATACATCATCGAGGTCAAGTCAATCTTTCATTGAGTTGTCGCCAACGAATTACACATCGGGGTAAAGCTGATCTTTCATTGGGTTGTCACCAAAGGATTACATCATTGGGGTCAAACTAATCTTTCATTGGTTTATTGCTAACGGATTACATCACTGGGGTCAAGCTGATCTTTCATTGGGTTATCGCCAACGAATTACATCATCGGGGTCAAGCCGATCTTTTATTGGGTTATGTCCAACGGATTACACATCGGGGTCATGCCGATCTTTCATTGGATTGTTGCCAACGGATTACACATCGAGGTCAAGCCGATCTTTCATTGGGTTGTCGCTAATAGATTACATTATCAGGGTTAAGCCGATCTGTAAGCCCCAACTTTTATGAATAAAGATTTAATTTTCTCGAAAATATCTTTTTGAATAATAAGGTATGGAATTGATATAATGTTATAGTTGTGGGTAATATTTACAAATTTTGCAAAGTAACCAAGTTGTTATAATATATTCGTTTTATCAGGGAATATTTGTACGGCGGCACAATCATTGGTGGACCCCACAACAAAATTATTGTCGAAGTTAGAAAATGACAGAAGTAACTTTTTATAAAAATAACGACAGAAATTTTACCGTTCACTGTTGAATTACCCGCTGATAAAAGTACAGTAATACGCGTGGTTGCATAGTAGCACATGGTATTGTATAGTTGATGCTTACGTGAGAAGTCACTCAGTTTTGTTCAATTATTGCCACAGTAATTTCTGCATAGTATCTCACGTTATTGATTCAATTATTGTCACAATATTTTATATTATTAAATCAATAATTGAGACGACAAAGTTATTCATATTATTATTTATATTATTGACGATGTCTAGAAAGTTCTGTCGAGGAAAGGGGTGTGGTTACCTAATTGCGTGCCAATAAGGAGAAATCCTTATCGGAAAGCCCCCTCTTTCTTGGGAATGACATGGTTATTAATATTGTGAGTTATAATAATGATGAATAAATATTATTAAAAATGTGTTTTGTGAAGCCAAATGAATTGAGATAAATAGAGGCGACTTTTATGAAGTATTTGTTGTAAATTTAGCTTATTTCATGGACCCCCATTTACTCCTTTTTCAAAATAATCGGTAGAAAGTTATCTGAGTTATATATATATATATATATATTATAATAAGTTTTGTTTTTTATGTAAAATAAAATATATTATATTTTATTGTTTGCATAGTACTGTATAGTGTTGCATAGTACTTTATAGTGTTGCATAGTGCTGCATAGTAAAATCAAATTTTTTTTTCGAATTCGTCCATGAATTCGCCCATGAGATTTCTCATGTGCAGTCTATGATTGTCTAATTCAAATAGTGCCCAACCATTCTCCTATAAATTGGATGCTTAGTTTAGAAAAGAAAATCACACTAGAATCAGAGAATTCTTTTTCTATAATATTGAGCGTATTTCTTTTGAGTTTAAGGAAGCTTTGCGTGTAGAAAACAGTATAAGTTTTCTTCAAGAATATCTCCGCTATACCATTCAGAAGTGCTCTCTTTTTTAGGTAAGGGGTATTATTTATTTCATATTCGCTTACGATATTATTTTTCGTATATGTAAAATTTTTTATTTTCGTTCAATATTCGTAAGGAATATTATTTTCGTTTAATATTCGTAAGGAATATTATATTCATTCAATATTCGTAGGAATATTATTTTCGTTCCACAGTTGTAAGGGATATTATTTTTGTTCAATATTCATAAGAAATAATATTTTCTTCCATACTCTATAGTATGTAAATAATATTATTTCGTTTCAGATTCTGAATTATACACTCATGTTGATAAGTTTTGCTTCTATACTCCTTGAAATTAGTATAATCTTTGAAATTTGTGCTTCATCTAGTATTGTTTCATAAGGATATTTTTTTGAACATTCTTGTTAAATTTTAAGCTTTTCATGTCGGAGTACTATTCATGAGTATTATTCATACATACGACACTATTCATACGTACGGTACTATTCATACATACGGTACTATTTATATGTACAACACTATTCACGAAGTACTACGCACGGGGTACTATTCACTCGGGTACTATTCACCCGGGGTACTATTCATGACAAAAAATTAATTTCTTTTCTGTCTAAATTATTTTTGATACGTGAATATTATTCTTGAATTTTACTCCACAAAGTAGTATCATGTTGAAAATTTGGACATTCTTAAACTCTGGATAAATTTAAAGTCTTTAATATTTATCCTTGATCTCGTTTGATTGAATTTTTATATCGTTGTTATCATCTGCATGCTTATATTGTGATGAAAGTCATCTTTGGCCCGTAGTGTATAGATGGATTGTTGATTGGTATGATTATGACCAAGAATTATTCGGTATAATTATGACCTGTAATGTTACAAATGATGTGGTAAAAGTCCTCATTGGCCTTTAGTGCATTGATGGACAGTTGTTGGTATGATCATTACCATGGGTTCTCTTCGGCCAAGGGTGCAAAGATGAATTGTTGTCTGGCATGATCATGACCATTGGTGATAACACGAATATCATTGGCTCGTAGTGCATTGATAATTCGTGGACGTGATAATAATGAATATCCTTGGCCCGTAGTGCATGGATAATTCAGTGATGTGGATTATTTATTAAGCTAAGTCTCAGCAATAAAATTGATGATAAACTTTTAAATCATAGAAGATAGTAGATATCATGCTATACTTGACTCTTCTAGTAGATATCATGATAAATTAATGCAGTTAAACTTATTGTCTATTGTTTTCTATCAGTTTAACACTGTTGAAGGCTAACGATAATTTATTCTGCATTATCTTAGTCATAATATTCTCTACTGGGCTAGTTGAGCTCACCCTTTTCTTTCATTGTTCTCTTCAGGAAATGAGAATATAGCTGGGACTAATCAGGGAATAGAGTGACGGTCCAGATGGTTGATTTAGTAGTCCTCACTATTTTGTGAAATAGTGTAATAATAATTGTAATGAGGACTTATTTTGAGTTTGGATATTGTTTAGGAGACAATATTTGTATTAAAACTCACAACTTATGTTTTATCGTATTCTGCACGACACATAATAGTTGTATAAATTAAGTTTGTATTTGGATTATGTGCCATGTATTTGGTGACTCAGAATAGGTTGTGTATACCTATTTTGGGGGCGTCACATGATCTTTCATTTGGTTGTCGTCAACGGATTACATCATCAGTGTCAAGCCGATCTTTCATTGGATTATTACTAATGGATTACACATCGGGGTCAAGCTGATCTTTCATTGGTTTATCACCAACGGATTACATTATCGGGGTTATGTCGATCTCGCAAGTTAAAATCTTATCAAGTTCTATTACATAAGTCAACAATTATATTGCTACCCCCAGGTACGGCCGGGGTCTGCATTGGGTTATTGCCAACAATTTACAACATCGGGGTTAAGCCAATCTTCGTTGAAGTCAATGCCAAACATAACATCGGGGTCAAGTCGACGCCTTCACTGGGGTCAAGCCAGCGGATATCATCATCGGGGTCAATCTGATATACGTTGGGGTTAATGCCAATGGATTACACAACATCGGGGTTAAGCCGATGCCTTCACTGGGGTCAAGCAAGTAGATAGCATCATCTGGGTCAAGCGTATATGCGTTGGGGTCAATGCCAATGGATTACACAACATCAGGGTTAAGCCGACACGTTCACTGGGGTCAAGCCAGTGGATAACTTCATCGAGGTCAAGCCGATCTGAGTTGAGGTTAATGCCAACAGATTACATAACATCGGGGTTAATCCGACGCCTTCATTGGGGTCAAGCTAGTGGATAACATCATCGGGGTTAAGCCGATCAACGTTGGGGTCAATGCCAATGGATTACACTACATCGGGGTTAAGTCGACGCCTTCATTGGGGTCAAGACAGTGGATAGCATCAATGGGGTCAAGTCGATCTGTGTTGGGGTCAATGCCAACGGATTAAACAACATCAGGGTTAAGCCGACTCCTTTATTGGGGTCAAGCTAGTGGATAGCATAATCGGGGTGAAGCCGATCTGAGTTGGGATCAATGCCAACAGATTAAACAACATCGGGGTTAAGCCAACTGTGACGCCCCCAAAACAGGTATACATCATCCATCTTGAGTTGCCAAATACATGATACAAAATTCAAATACAACTTAATTATACAACAGTCGTGTAAAATACGACAAAACATAATCTAAGAGTTTTAATAAGAATATTGTCATCTAGACAATATCCACACTCAATGGAGTCCTCATTACATTTATTTTCACACTATTTAACAGAATAGTGAGGACTACTAATGCTATCATCTGGACCGTCACTCCGTTCCCCGATTCGTCCCAGCTATATTCTCATTTTCAAGAGAAAAAGTGAAAGAAATGGTGAGCTCAACTAGCCCAGTAAGAAATATTATGACTAAGATAATGCAGAATAAATTATCCTTAGCCTTCAACAGTATAACAACTGATAAAATATAATAGACAACAAGTTTTAGATCAACAACTGCAGCGGAATAAACAATCCATTAGAAGAGTCAAGTAGAGCATAAACTCTACTATCTTCTATGATTTAAAAAGTTTTTCATCAACTTTATCGCTGAGACTCAGCTTAATAAATAAAATTGAATCAACCCTGCATCACGGTTAAGGGTATTCATGTAATCATTAATGCTCATGATTATACCGAATAATCCCTGGTCATAATCATACCAACAACTGTCCATCAATGAACTACAGGCCAATGAGGACTTTCACCACATCATTCGTCACATTATGGTCATGATTATACCGAATAATCTCTGGTCATAATCATACCAATTCCATCTATGCACATAAGCCAAAGATGACTTTCATCACAATATAAGCATGAGGATGATGACAATGACATAATAATTCAATAAAACAAGTTCAAGGATAAATTTTAAAGATTTTATAATTTAATTTATCCAGAAATCAATAACGTCCAAATTGTCAACATGATACTGCTTTGTGGAGTAATATTCAAGAATGCTCAGAAGAATATTTCCATGAAAAGATACTGGATGAAGCGCAAATATCTAGGATATTCTACTAATTTCATGAAGTATAGAAGCCAAAACTTTAACCAACTGAGTATAATAGAACATATGAAACTGCAAATGGATTTTCGCCCGCCATGCGGTAATTCACGTAGACAGATTATTTCCACAATTTAATAAGGAATGAATACGAAGGATCATTCACCATGCATGCCAGTAGTCCGCGTGAGCGAGTTATTCCAATGAATAATAAAGAATGGAATAACAAAAGAATTCACCGTGCATACGGTGTAGTCCGCATGATAAAGTTATTCCAATGAATAATAAAGAATGGAATAATGTAAGAATTCACCGAGCATGCGATAGTCCGCATGCAGAACGAGTTATTCCAATGTAATAATAAAGAATGGAATAATAGAGAATTCACGGGCATGCGATAAACCGCACAAACAGGTTATTCCAACAAAATAATAAAGAATGGAATAATACAAGAATTCACCAGGCATGCGATAGACCGCACAAACAGGTTATTCCAACAGAATAATAAAGAATGGAATAACAACCCTTACGAGTATTGAAAGAAATAACTCTCTTCATGAATACGAAAGAAATAATACCCCTTACTTTAGTAGAAGACTGGATACTGAAATAGTGAGTAGCATAATACTCTTCTTCTTCCTCTCTATAGTTTCTCTCTCTATAGTTTCTCTTGTGAGTCTTAGTGAATTGGTGAGAATGAAAGAAGAAATAAGCTTCTATTTATAGAAGAACTGAAAGTAGCTCTTGGTCTTAACGAATGGTCAAAATGACTCCTGGTAATATTGAAGAGACAACTACTATTTGCGAAGGGGCAAATAACTCTTGGAACACCGAAGAGACAAGTAACTCTTGAAAAACCGAAGAGACAAATAACTCTTAGAAAATCGAAGAGACAAATTACTATTTGCGAAAGTGACTCTTAGATGATGACATAGGGTCCCACTTACAAAATGACATATATTACCATTATTTCCTTCGAGTATTATCAATCTTTCACCACCTCGCCTAATAGTATATACATGTAAACACATAGTTATTAGCTTGTGAATTAATAGCAATTAATTTCTCATTTATCCGGTTAATTACCCTATTGGTCAATATAACCTCCAGACATCAATAATTATCGAATTAAATGTCGATTTTCACTAACACTAATAATTCCAACACAATGGAACTATCAATTTCATCTTTAATCAACACGACCTTATTCATCATTAATATTATAATTCACAATATTTAACAACCAGGTCGTTCCAAGGAAAGAGAGGGCTTTTCGATAAGGATTTCTCCTTATTGGCGCGCAATTAGGTGACCAAACCTCTCCTTGACAGAACTTCTAGACATTGTCAATATTGCAAATAATAATATGAATAACTTTGTCGTCTCAATTATTGATTTAATAATATATAACATATTATGCAGATGATACTGTGACAATAATTGAATCAATAATATGAGAGATATGATGCAACAATTACTGTAGCAATAATTGAGTATAACTGAGTGACTTCTCACGTAAGCATCAATAATCAATACCGTGTGCTACTATGCAATCACGCGTATTACTGTACTTTTACTACCGGGTAGTTCAACAGTTTTAACGGTAACACTTTCGCTGTTATTTTTATAAAAAGATAATTATGTCATTTTCTAACTACGACAATACTTTCGTTGTGGGGTCCACCAATGATTGTGCATCGTACGAATATTCCCTGTTAAAACGAATATTCCCCGACCAATCGAATATTATATAACCACTTGCTTAGTTTGCAAAATTTGTAAATATTACCCACAACTATAACATTATATCAAATCTACACCATAATATTCAAAAATATATTTTGAGAAAATTATTCTTTATTCATAAAAGTTGGGGTCTTACAACCTCCCCTTCTTATGAAATTTCGTCCTCGAAATTAGGGTACGTACCTGGTATATCAAAGAAGTGAGGATATCTTAACTTCATCTCAGATTCTAACTCCCAGATCATTTCTTCCACACCGTGGTTTCTCCACAAAACTTTGACTTGAGGTATAACCTTGGAGCGTAGAATATGATCCTTCTTATCTAAGATTTTAACAGGTACCTCTTCATTTGTTAAATCTTCCTCTATCTCGTCTGATTCTAATTCAATAATATGGTTCGAGTCTTTCACATATTTACGTAACATAGATATGTGAAAAATGTTATAAACACGAGACATACTTGGCGGTAAGGCGAGTCTATAGGCCACAATTCCTACTCGGTCAAGGATTAAAAATGGGCCAATGAATCGAGGATTTAGCTTTCCTCTCTTTCCAAATCTCGTAACTCCTTTCCATGGAGCAACACGTAACAACACATGATCTCCAATATTGAATTCCACGTCATTTCGACGAAGATCAACATAACTCTTTTGTCGATCTTGTGAGGTTTTTATATGTTGTCGGATCGTTTGAATTTTTTCCATAGTCATACATACCAACTCCGATCCCAATAATGTTGCTTCACCCACCTCATCCCATCATACTAGAGAACGACACTTTCTTCCATACAACACCTCAAATGGAACCATGCCAATACTTGCTTGATAACTATTGTTGTAGGAAAACTCCACCAATGGTAAGAACTTGTCCCAACTTCCCTTGAAGTTAAGGACATAAAGTCTTAATAAATCTTCAAGAGTTTGAATAGTCCTTTCTGAATGCCCGTCCGTTTGAGGGTGGTATGCCGAACTAAATCGTAAATCCGTGCCCATAGCTTTTTGCAAACTAACCCAAAATCTCGGGTCTCAATCAGAAACTATGGATACTAGCATACCAAGCAATCTTAGAATCTCGTTTATGTACATACTACCAAGATGTTCAAGTGTATAAGTTTCTTGTATCGGTAAGAAATGTGCAGACTTGGTCAATCTATCAACAATAACCCAAATCGCATCTATGCCTTGAGAAACCTTGGGAAGACCAGTAACAAAATCCATGGTAATGTGCTCCCACTTCCATTCTGGAATTTCAAGTGGTTGCAATAGACCTTTTGGCACTTGATGCTCCGCCTTGACTTGTTGACAAGTTAGACACCTTGAGATAAACCCTATTATCTCTCTCTTCATATTGCTCCACCAAAATGTATGTCAAAGATCACGATACATTTTGGTACTCCCAGGATGGATTGCAAACGGTGTGTTGCGTGCCTCCATCATGATTTTATACTTCAAGTCAGAATCGTTAGGAACACAAAGTCTGGAGTTGACTCGAAGTATTCCTTCTTCATCGATTCTTGCTTCTGGAATAGCACCTTCTTGCATTTTCTTCCACATACGCATTAGCTCCAAGTCTGTAGCTTGAGCAGCTTTAACTTTATCAATTACAGTCGATTCTACTCGTATATTTGTCATCATCATATGGGTCCCTGGAGTCTTTAACTCTATCTCCTTCCTTTGTAAGTCATACAAAATGGGCCTTTGCGTTGACAATATCACACTCGTACCCGCATATGATCTTCTACTCAATGCGTCAGCTACCACGTTTGCTTTTCCAGGATGATATTGGATGGTATGATCATAATCTTTCAATGAATTTCAAGACATAAATCGTGTTCGGATGTTGAGTTCCTTTTGAGTGAAGAAATATTTGAGGCTTTTATGTTCCGTATAGATCTCCACCTTCTCTCCATACAGGTAATGCCTCCAAATCTTAAGCGCAAAAATGACTGCTGCCAACTCTAGATCATGAGTAGGATAATTCCTCTCATATTCTTTGAGTTATCATGAGGTATAGGCTATGACTTTTCCATGTTGCATGAGAACACATCCTAACCCTTTGCCTGAAGCATCACTGTAGATGACAAATCCCTCCGAGCCAGATGGTATTATCAGAACAGGTGCTGAAATGAGTCTTCTCTTGAGTTCTTGAAAACTCTTCTCACATTCCTCGCTCCAACCAAACTTTGTATCTTTTTGAGTCACCTAAGTTAATGGAGTAGCGATTCGAGAAAACCCTTCTACGAATCTCCGATAATAACTAGCTAAGCCGAGAAAGCTACGTACTTCGGTAACTAACTTAGGTTGCTCCCAGCTTTGAATTGCTTGAATCTTTACTGGGTCAATAGATATTCCATGATTTGATATCACGTGCCCAAGGAATGCAACTTCCTCAAGCCAGAACTCGCATTTCTTCAACTTGGCATATAGCTTGTTTTCACGAAGCTTTTGGAGTATCAGCCTCAAGTGTTGCTCATGGTCTTCACGGGTTTTGGAGTATATGAAGATGTCATCAATAAACACGACCACAAAGTGATCAAAATATTCCTTGAATACTTGGTTCATCATGTCCATGAAGGCAGCAGGAGCATTAGTCAATCCAAAAGACATGACTAAGAATTCATAATGCCCGTATCGAGTTCGAAAGCGATCATTAGAATGTCATCGGTTTTAATCTTCAAATCGATGATATCCTAACGAAGATCAATCTTTGAAAAGAATTTGGCTCCTTGCAAAGTGGTCAAACAGTCATTAATGCGAGACAATCGTACCTATTTTTGATGGTGACATGATTCAACTCCCGATAATCAATACAAAGTCGCATACTTCCATCTTTCTTCTTCACGAATAGAATAGGAGCACCCCAAGGAGACGTACTAGGACGAATGAAACCGATGTCTAACAATTCCTGTAGTTGGGTTTTTAACTCCTGAAGTTCAATAGGAGCCATTTGATATGGGGCTTTGGAAATGGGTTTTGTACCGGATTCAAGGTTGATACAAAATTCAATTTCACGCTCTGGGGGTAGGCCAGGAAGTTTTTCAGGGAATACATCAGGAAATTTATTAACAATAGAAATATCATTCAAATCTGACATATTTTTATTTAAATCCGTGACATGGGCTAAGAAATCTTGACATCCATTTTTTAATAAACGAATAGCTTTATGGCTTGATATGACAATGATTGATTTTAGTGGTTTGGTTGCTTGAATTAGCATAATAGGTTGGTTAGGAATATGAAAGCTAACAACCTTACGAAAAATAATCGATTTTAGCATGATGAGTATTTAACCAATCAATCCCTAAAATCACATCAAATGCAAGTATTTTCAAAGAAATAAGATCGACAGGTAACGTGCGGTTACCGATTTGAATCAAACAAGACTTATAAATAGTGGATGTAATGAAGGTTTCTCCCAACGGAGTTTCAACCGATAAGTCAAAGTCTAATTTCTCCGGAGTCAAATTTAAACGTTGAGCGCAAGTAGGAAAAATAAAAGAATGAGTAGAACCGGTATCAAATAAGGTATAAACTTCGCTAGAGTTTATGATTAGCTTACCCGTGATCACCTCGTTCGGATTCCTCGCTTTTTGGGAGGTTACTACAAACATTCTCCCTTGAACTATCGGTTTTGTCTTGTCTGGGACGGCCTTTGATGCCTCCATCCCAACTGGACTTGACTTTGGTGCACGACAAAATCTGCCTTGGTGACCTTCTATTCCACAATTGTAACATATGACCGGTGGTCATTCTCCTTCCTTAACAACAAGTGCTGGTGCTGACGTCTTTCCATCATTGTTAAATCTTCTCATTTTGACAGGAGCCACCCTCGCCTGATGTTGCATGAATTGCATAAAACCTCTGAACATCCCATCGTTCATCATTTAATCGTTGTTATTTACCTGAGGATTATTGTCTTCCTGTTGCACATTATCCTGGGTATTCTGTGGTAACTCAACGGTCTCATGTGCTTCATTGCTTATCTCAACATTTTGGATGCCATTTCCAAATCGCCACACAAAACAAGGGTTAATTAACATATCACATATTATCTATATACTACGTGAGACCAATTAAATACCAAATAAACTTAGCTAGGTTATACTAGCGTAAAGAATTCCCCGCTCTCTCCCTCCTAGTTCTTATCTCACATCTCGGCCCAGGATCATATCCCTAAGCTTTGATACCAAACTGTGATCCCCCAAAATAGGTATACATCACCCATCTTGAGTCGCCAAATACATGGTACAAAATTCAAATACAACTTAATTATACAACGATCATGTAAAATACGACAAAACATAATATAAGAGTTTTAATAAGAATATTGTCATCTAGACAATATCCACACTCAATGGAGTCCTCATTACATTTATTTTCACACTATTTAATGAGAATAGTGAGGGCTACTAATGCTATCATCCGGACCGTCACTCCGCTCCCCGACTCGTCCAAATTTATATTCTCATTTCACAAGAGAATAAATGAAAGAAATGGTGAGCTCAACTAGCCCAAGAAGAAATATTATGACTAAGATAATGCGAATAAATTATCCTTAGCCTTCAACAAAGATAACAACCGATAAAATATAATAGACAACAAGTTTTAGATCAACAACTGCAGCGGAATAAACAATCCATTAGAAGAGTCAAGTAGAGCATAAACTCTACTATCTTCTATGATTTAAAAAGTTTTTCATTAACTTTATCGCTGAGACTCAGCTTAATAAATAAAATTGAATCATCCATGCATCACGGTCAAGGGTATTCATGTAATCATCAATGGTCATGATTATACGAATAATCCCTGGTCATAATCATACCAACAACTGTCCATCAATGAACTACAGGCCAATGAGGACTTTAACCACATCATTCGTCACATTATTCATCATTAATATTATAATTCACAATATTTAACAACCGGGTCATTCCCAGAAAGAGGGGGCTTTCGAATAAGGATTTCTCTTTATTGGCGCGCAATTAGGTGACCAAACCTCTCCTTGACAGAACTTCTAGACATTGTCAATATTGCAAATAATAATATGAATAACTTTGTCGTCTCAATTATTGATTTAATAATATATAACATATTATGCAGATGATACTGTGACAATAATTGAATCAATAATATAAGAGATATGATGCAGCAATTACTGTAGTAATAATTGAGTATAGCTTAGTGACTTCTTACGTAAGCATCAATAATCAATACCGGTGTTACTATGCAACCACGCGTATTACTGTACTTTTACTACTGGGTGTTCAACAGTTTTAACGGTAACACTTTCGCCGTTATTTTTATAAAAAGATAATTTTGTCGTTTTCTAACTACGACAATACTTCTGTTGTGGGGTCCACCAATGATTGTGCCATCGTACGAATATTCTCTGTTAAAACAAATATTCCCCGACCAATCGAATATTATATAACCACTTTCTTACTTTTTAAAATTTGTAAATATTACCCACAACTATAACATTATATCAAATCCACACCATAATATTCAAAAATATATTTTGAGAAAATTATTCTTTATTCATAAAAGTTGGGGTCTTACACGTTACTTAGGTTGGTTATTGAACGATTGGTTATTGATAAAAGTTACTTAGGTTGAACTCTCTGGTCTTCCACGTTTCCACGGCGGTTTTTTTTTATTTCCCCTAGTTTTCACCCCTTTTTGGAGGTTTTTAAGGGTTTTTTAAGGTTAAAAATGACCCAAAAGGGTACCTATCTAAGTGAACACCTTCTTTCGGACACGAAAGTATGCGTCTTGGACTACATTTTACCAAACGGGGAGCTGCGGGGCCCACCCTAGCAGCCGCATGTATAACTGCAGATGGAGCAGGTATGTTTGAGGTTGGTTGGAGTTTAGCTTATACTCCTAAGCAGGCTCATTTTCATTCATTTGATTCGAGTTTTCTTCGATTCTATTTGTAGAATCTGACCCTTCTGCTTAGATCTACTCAAATCGGGCTTGATTTTGGATATTCCGCCACCGTACGTTCATTCCACGCACTACAGGTAACGTATACATCTTATTTTTTTTGCTTTTTCACCGATGTTTTACCGTATTTTCTTCATTAAACACAATATATTAAACATATATTCATAGATAGCTTGATAGACATGTTATAATGTAATGCATGCTTACGTATCAACATATGGACCGTATCAACATATGGACATGTATTCTGATAATACTTTAGAAAAACTATTTAAATTGCTATGTGATTGATGAGTTATGACTATGTACCCTCATAGGGTGATTAAATGTGTGACTGCATGCACGTGGATAGTCCATTTTATCGAGGAAACTCTGGAGAAATTTTTTCATGAGTTATTTGGATCCTATATGCATGCTTAGCTATGCTAGGATATGTATGCCAAAATGATGCATGCATATATTAAGACATATATAGGACATGCATGATGCTATAACCCAAATTAAATTCATAGGTGTCTATTGTCTCTAGGTTATCACAAATGCATATTAAAATATGATAGAGTCATACCTTGTCTTATTTTGATTTCCATGGACTCGTTGTCTAAACATGGACTCAAACAGACCTAGTAGCTCTTTTTCCTATAAGGCTTCATTCGGGGTTCGACTTCGTAGGCCTGCTTTGGATACTCCCATTCTGCGGATTACTCGACAGGTTCATCACTTGACAAAGTCAGTACATCATCCTTTCAATGAGGACAGGTCCCATTTATATGAGGAGGGTGATATCCCTGAGCCTGAGGTTCCACCTTGGTCCTCTGTTGTGCCTAGATTTCTTTTCGGGTATTCAGGTATCTGTTCCAAACTTGCTAGATACCGACTTTAGCAATCATCCATCCGTTCACTTGCATGCGAATAAAGTACTAGAGTTTTCATATTGATTTGCTTTGATCCTCTATTCTTGCCAACAATCGATTTTTAACCTTAATGTCATGCAGGTTCCGGAGTTTACCCAGCCTAGGGGTAACTGGTTCAGCGTGTTCTCATTGTACTAGTCGCTTCATGCCGACTACCGGGCACGAGTAAATTCATAGGGTTTTCATGACTTCTTCACCATTTCACCTCGTCACTGCCCTTAGGGCTATCTTTGAGCTTTGTCCTAGAGAAGATTTCATCAGAGATAGTCCCTTCATCTCTTAGATTGTGAGGTTATGATGACACCGATGGATTGGCAGTACATTACTGGTTTGCTATTTTTTGGGGATCGGGTGCCTTTGGAGGCTAATATAACTGTCACTGCTGTTCACGCCATTCTTGGTTTTCCTCCTCAGGAGCAAGTCATCAAGGCCCGTAGTATCCGGTCAAGCTCTTTGAGTGTGGATACGACTTGAGGTACTTTCAGGAGCCTTTTCTTAAGGACTTGGTGGAGAGAGATCTCATCTTCTGGCATTTTTTTGACCATCATTAGGGGTTATTTCATTGCGAACAACTCCTGCACTGTCCCTTTTATTTTGGTTAGGGCTGTTCGGGATGTAGATCACATTGGAGACTACGACTGGGGGTCTTTTACATTTGTGATCTTCCTTCATGGGATGAGACTATGCTTTGATGGAGTGACTGATGCTTGGCTTGGCTTCTACCTATTTCTTCTGATGAGTTATCTTGACTGATTTATGAATCTCTGAATCTTGATTTTCTTTCCCATTATTAATAACGGGTTCCTTGGATTGATAGTTCTGGGCTTTTATGAGACTTCCTTAACTCCGACAACTCACTGTTTTGGGCTTGGATAGCTACCCTTGGAGTCGTAGATGGCATCAGCCCACTTTGTCTGAGGTCCCAATTTCAGTAGATTTCACCCATGCACGCCTTCAGCTAGATCAATAGGTAATGTGATGGTGTCAACTTGGATCAAGCAAGATTTATAAACAGTGGATGTAATAAAAGTTTCTCCTAACAGAGTTTCAACAGATAAGTCAAAGTCCAATTTCTTCGTAGTCAAGTTCAAACGTTGAGCACAAGCAGGAGAGATAAAAAAATGGGTAGAATCGGTATCTAGTAAGGTATAAACTTTGCAAGAGTTTATGATTAGCTTACCCGTGATCACCTCATTCGGGTTCCTTGTATTTTGGCCAGTCACGATAAATGTTCTTCCAGGAACTGCTGACTTTGACTTGTCTGAGACAGCCTTTGGAGTCACCATCCCCGCTGGACTTGGTTTCGCTATAGAATAATCTCGAGCTATATGACCTTCCTTTCCATAGTTATAACATACCTTGAATTGTTGTGGGCAGTTTGGGTTGATATGTCCCTTTTTCCCGCATTTATAACATATGACCGGTGGTCATTCTCCTCCCCTAGAAATAGTTGATGTTGGTGCTGACGTCTTCACGTTGTAATTGTTGTACCTTCTCTTTTGAAATCTCCTCCCGACTCGCTTCTTCTATTATCATGGCCACGATTACCACCAGAGTGGTTATCACTTTTGTCCAGATATTTTCCTCCCCGCTGGTTATCATTGCTCTGATGACTGCTGCCACCGGTATGACCCTGGTTGTGGTCCCTCGATTGAACATACTCATTATCTCGCTCTAATAATTGAGTCATGTTGACAACATCTGAATATAGAAAAAATTTGTTAAAAATTAGATATTGCCGAATTTTGGGTTTCAGACCTCTCAAAAACATCTGCGTCATACGTTCCTCATTCTCTACCAAATGAGGTACAAACCTGGATAACTCCGCGAACTTAGCCTCGTACTGGGACACAGTCATGTTGTTCTATTCCAGTCTAATAAACTCTACCTCCTTCATATAACGAATACTTTCAGGAAAGTACTTGTCATTGAACAGTTTCTAAAATGTTTCCCAAGACATATTGAGTACGGCTGGCTGGGTACGCTTCACAAATTCCCATCAGTAATCTGCCTCACCATGGAACATAAAGGTGACGAATGGAACCTTCTGTTCCTCCGTGCATCCCAAGACATCAAATATCTTGATAATTTTCTTAACCCACGTTTCCGCCTTAATCGGATCCGGCTTTCCCAAAAACTCTGGTGGTCCCAACTCTTTGAACTGCTTGGCTGTAACAAGCCGCGCTTTGCTATCATTTCCACCCGTATTTTGTATACGAGTCTCCCTCGTCCGATTTTGCATGAACTGTAAAAAGTTCCTAAACATCCCATCATTCATTGTTTGATCGATCGTGTGGTTTACAGGAGGAACATTACCGTTCTGTTGCCCGTTCTCCTGGTTGGTGATTAAAGGTGTCTCCACGGTCTCATTCACTCCATTCACTACTAGAAATTCGACATATAGCGATGAGCTATAGCGACGGTCAGCACGGAACCTTCACTATAGGGTATATATAGCGATGGTCATCGTCTGGCCGTCCGTATAGATGTTTTTTTAAGGAAAAACCCTCCCATTTTCCCCCAAATCATTTTAGTTTTCCCCTAAATCATCTTCCTCCTCTCATGTCCTCTCCCTCCTCTCTGACAGCTATTCTTTTCTTTTCTTCAAGTTATTCTCTTCTTTTCGTCCTCGATCTGCCGCTAATGTTCCCCTGTTTTATCCCCACCGCAATCGGCGGCGGGCGGTGGAGTTCGGGGAGATTCATGAGCTATCTGTTTCGAGTCAACTCCGCCATCGGATACATGCTGATGCTAGCGATTATGTCGTTCAACGGCAGCGTTTTCATAGTGGTGGTGCTAGGTCTAGTTGTTGGATATCTGTTATTTAGGAGTGGCGACGATGATCAAGTGGTGGTGGTTTATAATCCTTGTGCGTGTGCTTAAGATGCTTAGGTAATTTATGGAGTATTATTATTATTCATCGACATCATATATCATATATCATGTCGAATTTCTTCAGTTGTAGCTATGGCGGATTTACTCAAGTGGAAATTGTGGAAATTATGGATTTATTCAGATGTTTGGCGTATGTAATTTATGGATTTTAGCTTGATTTTACTGTTGGATACTTTTGTTTTTTGTATGTTTAATTTACTCAAGTGGTGGTGTTTGTGATTTTATCAGTTGGAACAATTATACTACTAGTAATTTGTTTGTGATTTTCATGGTCAATTTGAGTATTTATGTATATATAATTGTTGTCATATAAATCAAATTGGTGAATTTTGTATAGAAACATCTGTTTTGATTATTGGGCATTGGATGTATTCGTTGACAAAGGTCTGATTGTGGATTGTACAATACGTTTATACAATCACCATGAATTAATCTGCATAATAGTAACAAATTGTTTCAGAACTTTTATTGAATTAATCTGCATAATACTAATAAATTTTTTGTCACAGATGCCTTTGCAGGTTAAAAGGCAAAGATCATTGCTTTTTCGGTCTCCTTCCCATAGCAATTTTGCTTTCTGCAGCTGTCGTTATAGGGAGTGCCTTCTTAGTTATAGATTATAAACAGGTAAATTACAATTACGTGTGTTTCTTATACCATAAATAATGGTATAGTAGTCGCTAATTAATTTTGAGTTTCTTCTTAAAAGGAATTGACGTTACCCTTTTCAATTGAAACCTTAATTTTTCTATGCATAATATCTCTACTTGTGCAGTGCAGAGATATCTTTTGTTTCTTGTATAGAATTTTGGTTATATAGGCAATGTTAACTTTCTCATAATCTTAACCTAGTGCATCTGATTTGGGCAACTACAAAAGATATAATAAGATTGGCTATTGAATTTTTGCATCTAGAGTATGCTACCACTGCGTTAGTAACGGTTTGGTATTAGCTATGTATGTGCATTTTTTTTTTCCATTTTGCTTTAAAGCCATAACTTCATGAATGGTGGAGACATGAATCTTATCGCTGTATAACCTTTCGTAATGTTGTCTTCCCCACATTATTGTAGCTTTGTTAAACTGATTGTATCACTTAGTCAAAGTGCCTAATGGATTAGATCCTAAAAGGGTTCTCAAGTGCTTTTTCTGGTGAAAGGGTGTATCAAAATTGAGAGTAAATTACAAGAAACCTGTATCATCTTTTAGCTGCACGTTAAATAATAATTCATGTTATTATGTGTTTGCAACGTAAGATGCCATCTCTCAATCTATTTTACTTGCATGTATAAGTCAAATTTTCATATCAAAAGTGGATACCAACACAGATTACTCAATCTAATACTTATATTAAATCTTAATTTTACAGTTACATACATGCAGTCCAACACAGGATGATTTACAATTTTTGGATGGATAGTTGATCGTCATCTAATTAACACAATCTTCTTCACTAAGATGTCGTTGGTATTCTTTGTACTTGTGAAGACTATAAACATCACTCTCAGATAACACAATAAACAAACGTCTCAAGAAATTTGATTGGATTAGCGGCTTCCCAGAATCATGTTTCATTGAGAGCTTCCGTCACCAGTACATCATCATGATTCATGAGGTAGCAATGCTTATAACCTTAATATTATTGGTAGGATTAGACTTATCAAACAAACTTAATATTAGGATTTGATAAGGCATTAAACAATTATTTCTGGTATGATCCGGTTATTTGTACTTGAGAGAATTTTGCTGTTGTGAAGTAGTATAATTTTATATATTAACATAATGGTCATGTTAAGCTAATACCTGATTTTGCTATTTGAGTTTAGTGCATCTTCTAATGAACTCCTGCACAAAATTCCATGATGAGAAACAAGATTTAGAAGAGTAAAAATAAATAATCCAACAATTGTTCTTCTTTGGAATTTTGATACCGAAATAGCAATTAACTCAAAAATTAATAAATTATTCTCAAAAAATTTGGCACTTTGTTGTGAAGCAGTCATCTTCAACGTACTCCATGGAAGCTTG
Organism: Panax ginseng; assembly: GCA_020205605.1. Classification (NCBI taxonomy): domain Eukaryota; kingdom Viridiplantae; phylum Streptophyta; class Magnoliopsida; order Apiales; family Araliaceae; genus Panax; species Panax ginseng. Next base: position 65,964,231 of record CM035132.1, on the reverse strand, counting down.
TTATTAAAAAAAAAGTATATCAAAAGGAAATGATTTATGTGTTCATGTCATACAGACTAGTGTTTCTATGTGATTTGATCTATATAAATGTTAGTATGTTACTTTTCTGCTCTTGATAACTTCTATTTAAGATAGAAGTTGGGGTTTTAAGTTGTGCTATTCAAAATTTAAATGTGTAGACATCATATGAAATTATCTTGATGCCATAGAAATAACTCTGAAAACTGTTTGGTTTTTGGACTATTTGTTGTTTACTTTAGCCTATTTTACAAAATGGAAACTCCACTTCATCACTTGCTCGACTACCGTAAGGCACGGACCCATATCAAACATAATAACAAAAGGGCGACTTTCTTGGGTGTCAATCAGTAATAAAACCGAAAACCGATCATGCAAAAGGTAAATTGGCTAGTAATACACATGTTTATTTAGATTTGATTTATTTGGTGCAAGTTTTTTACGCCTTTGATCTTAAATGTTGTTAATTTGAACCGAATGTTGTGGCGGTTGGAGGAAAAGGGACTCAAGTTCCAAAGTCAACTGGTTTGGCTGGTTGCAGGGTTGTGCCTAAGCCTTCATTATCTTCCAAATCATCATATATTCTAAACCAAGCCTTTAGATGGAGGGAGTTTCTCATATATTCCAACTATTATATTGTAATGTTGTAATGTGAATGATTTTAAATAATGTATATAATATTTTTTATATTTTATTTTGTATTGTACTTGTGTTTGTTGAATAAATGTGCAATATTAATTATTATTATTTTTTTGAAATCTAAAACGTCTATAGCGACGGTCGGCGACCGTCGCTATAGGTCAATTTTCTAGTAGTGATTGTTAACATTTTCAGATGTCATTCTCAAATACTGCCATAAAACAAGGGTTAATTAAAGAAATTAACATGCCACATAATATCCCTATATTATGACCAACCAAAAAATAAGCTTAGGTAGGACACACTAGCGAAGGATTTACTCGTCTCTCCCTTCCTAGTTCTATTCCCCGATCTACGCCAGAGACCATATCCCTAAGCTCTGATATCAACTGTGACGCCCCCAAAATAGGTCCACACAACCCATTCTGAGTCGCTAAATACATGATACAAAAAACAACTACAAATTTATTATTACAATTGTCGTGCAAAATACGACAACCCATATACTGTGATTTTAAATAAAAATATTGTCTTCTAGACAATATCCACACTCAAATAAGTCCTCATTACAATTATTGATACACTATTTTACAAAATAGTGAGGACTGCTAAACAACTGTCTAGAACCATCATTCCATACCCCGACTAGTTCCTGCTATATTCTCGCTTTCTGAGAAGAAAAATGGAACAAAAAGAAAAAGGGTGAGCTCAACTAGCCCAGTAAAGAATATTATGACTAAGATAATGTAGAACAAATTATCGTTAGCCTTCAATAAATAAGATAAAATATAATGGACAAACAATTTTAGATCAATATTCGCAGGGAAAATAACAATTCATTAGAAGAGTTAAGTAGAGAATGAAATCTACTATCATCTATGAATTTAAAAGTCCATCATCAATATTTTATCCCTGTAACACCAATCAATATATATCTTGAATCAAATATTTATCTTTGCAGTACGGGCCAAAGATATTCATTTGTATCACCAGTTGGTCATGTTTATCTCAACACCTGTCCATCTTTGCACTACGGGCCAAAGATATTCATCAGGTAATTATTCATCTTTGCACTACAGGCCAAAGATATTCAGTTATATCATCATTTAGGACTGTAGATGATGAAAAATATCTTAAAGAAAATGAATATAGTGAGACAAAAGGACAAATATTAAGGATTCGTACTTTGGTTTATCCAAGTTCAAAAATACTCCATAATCATCAATTGGGGAACAAAAATTCAAGAATGAAGATCAAAACATGGATACAATCAAAGATAGTACCATAATAGACAACTTGGACAAAGAAAAAAAAATTTTAATTTTTCTGTGAATAGTGTCATATTCGTGAATAGTGTCGTATACGTGAATAGTAACCCCGACACGAAAAGGTAGAAATTTCACAAGAAAAATCATACGTCGTGAATAGTACCTTATTCATGAATAGTGTCGTATATGTGAATAGTAACCTCAGCTTGAAAAGGTAAAAATTTTCATAATAAAATTCATACCCATATTTCGGTATAATGATATTGAAGAAAATAACATCATTTACGAAGAAAATAACATCCCTTACCTTAAAAGAACAGTACTTCTGACTGGAATATCGGATATAACGCTAAAGGAAACTTGTACTGATTAGCAACTCTCAACGTATCTAAATACTCACAAAATATGCTCGATAGTATAGAGAGAGAAAACTTCTGATTCTGGTGTGATTTTCAATTCTAACCTAAACACCTATTTATAGGAAAATGTCAGAACGCCAAAGCAGACTAAATTTAACAAAATAATATTTTTAAAAATTTCTACGCACACCTCCCTGACCAAATTATCAGCACACCACAAGTGGGGCCCACCAATTTTAGAAAATTCCACAACAACCAAAAATGGGGCCCACCCATGTTTTTAATAAAAACATATATTAGAAATTTATGTTCATTCCATTGGAAATTTAATTCTCTACAACTTTGTAAAAGAAAGTTTTTCCAAATTCCAAAAAGAAAATGACCGAAATCCTCATATGGATGATTTTTAATACCTCCATTTCGACAAAATACTGATAAAATACCTCTGCATTAATTCTTTCATTTATATCCACATAAAATAAATATTTCCTAATCATATAAATCATTAATTAACTATTCACAAATAATATTACAGAATCATAATAATGACAACGAGGTCGTTCCCAGGAAAGAGGGGGCTTTCCGATAAGAATTTCTCCTTATTAGTGCGTAATTAGGTGACCAAACCCCTTTCCTAGACAGAAATTCCTTAGACATAGCCAATAATGATATCTAATAATATTATTCAAATAATATGAATTAATGATCTGATAATGGGAATTACTGTGCAGTGAAAATTATTGAAACAATAATAATATAAAATATCAACGTAGCAATTATTGAATCAATAAAATAAAATATTGAACAGTAATTACTGTAACAATTATTGAGTAGTGTCTTCTTACGTATGAATCAATAATCCAAAAAATCTGTGTAACACTCTGTGTGCTATTCTTTTGTAAACCACGCCGTATTACTATATTTTAACCACCGGGTATTCCAACAGTGTTAATGGTAATAACTACGTTGTTATTTATAAAAACTCAAAATTGTCGTTTTCTTCATCCGACCGTTTTCTATTATGGGGCCCACAAATGGCTGCACCTTCATACGAATATTCTCCAACAATAAGAATATTCCACGACTAAACGAATATACCCCGACAACAATGAATAATTTATAACCACTTGCTTATGTTGCAAAATTTGCACATTTCACCCATAACCAAAGCATTATATCAATTTAACACCTTATTATTCAAAATAATAATTAGAGAAAATTTAACTTTATTTATAAAAAGTTGGGGTCTTACAACTTCCCCTCCTTATGAAATTTTGTCCTCAAAATTGACGTATGTACCTGGTGTTTCGAAAAGGTGAGGATACCTCGTTTTCATTTCTAATTCCAACTCCCAGGTTATTTCGTCAATAACATGGTTCCTCCACAAAACTTTTACTTGTGGTATAACCTTTGTGCGTAGGACATGCTCCTTCCTATCTAAGATCTTTACAGGTACCTCCTCGTACGTTAAATCTTCGGCTATCTCGTCTGGTTCTAACTCAATAATGTGGTTTGGGTCTTTCACATATTTATGAAGTATAGATATGTGAAAAATATTATGAACACGAGACATGCTTATAGGTAATGCGAGTCTATAGGCCACATTTCCTATTCGGTCAAGAATCTAAAATGGACCAACAAATCTTGGATTGAGCTTTCCTCTCTTCCCAAATCTTGTAACTCCCTTCCATGGAGAAATACGTAACAATACAGGATCCCCAATATTAAATTCCACGCCCTTTCGATGAAGATACGCATAACTCTTTTGTCGATCTTGTGAGGTTTGTATACGTTGCCGGATCATTTGAATCTTTTCCGTAGTCATGCGTACCAATTCTGGTCCCAACAACATAGCTTCACCCACCTCGTCCCAGCATACTAGAGAACAACACTTTCATCCATACAACTCCTTGAATGGAGCAATGCCTGTAATTTCTTGATAACTATTGTTATTGGAGAATTCCACCAATGGGAAGTACTTATCCAAACTTCCTTTGAAATCAAGGACACAGGGTCTTAATAGATCTTCAAGAGTTTGAATAGTCCTTTCTGATTGCCCGTCCGTTTAAGGATGGTATGCCGAGCTGAATCATAAATTTGTGCCTATAGCTTTCTGCAAACTAACCCAAAATCGTGAAGTGAATCTTGGGGAATGATCCAAAACTATGGATATTGGCATGCCATGCAATCTCACAATCTCATTCATATACATACGTGCAAGACGTTCAAGGGAATAATTCTCCCGTATCGGCAAGAAATGAGAAGACTTGGTTAATCTATCAACAATAACCTAAATCGCATCTATGCCTTGAGAAACCATGGGAAGACCCATAACGAAATCCATGGTAATGTGTTCTCATTTCCATTTTAGAATCTCAAGTTATTGCAATGGACCTTTTAGCACTTGATGCTCCGCCTTTACATGTTGACAAGTTAAACACCTCGAGATAAACTCCGCGATCTCTCTCTTCATATTGATCCACCAAAATTTATGTCGAAGATCATGATACATTTTGATACCCCAAGATGGATTGCAAACGACGTGTTGTGACGCCCCCAAAATTCGGACACCCATATCTCGAATTCGGTGCATCACGTGCAATTTCGAATATCTTACTAAAATCATCAACAACGGAAATAATATAATAATTTACATTGATATAATATAAATATTCGCGTCCCAAGATACCGTAACCATTACTACGACAATTCAGTGATTAAACTTAACATAACTTAATCATCCTTAAATACATCATAATAAGCATGACAATAATAATAATACTTCAAATCTTAAAGGACTAATTTATTCTGTCGCCTTGCCCTTTCCTGAAGTACTGCCTTGTTCTGCCTTAACTGTAATGTTTTTAGGAAGTAAGAATGAGCAACAAGTTTGCCCAGCAAGTAATATAGCCAGAAGAACAAGCAGTTATAACATTTAATTTCAAGGGTATAATAATAATTGGTAGTTCAAGGATATCAAGAAATATCAAGAGTATTCAATAGGTATCGCTATAGACTGAAGGATATCAACAACTTTCAGGATTTATTCATTTCGAGGTTCAATATGAATGATCACTGAGCAGTCACTAAGGACAAAAACTCTTACTAGAATTAACAGTATTACACTGTAATCCAATATAAACGAGTACAATAGGTGATCAGCCTAAAGTACCCTACGTTATGCATAACATTTAATCATACTCATGTGCGCACGTCGGTTACCCGACAATATATAATTTCCCCTTCAAAGAGGGTTGTTCATCTCAGTAGATTTACGACTATCAAAAGTTTGGGACTTACAACTATCTCACATTCTACATAAAAGGCTGAAATTACAACAACAGATAATACACTACATAACGAACTACAACTAATAACTTTTAATGCCTAGACTTAATCTATCATTCCGCGCTCCACAGCGCTCTGGTACTCCCTCTGAGTAATGTGCACCACCAAATCTCGGCTTATGGTGTGCAAAAGTCATCCTCGCTCACGGGGTAGTGATTTACCCCATCAATCAGCCTCTCCATGGCCGTGCGTACTGCATAGCCCATCCTGTTCATCTTCCTCCTTTTGTACCTCACTTCATCTTCTAGATCGTTAGCCCTATCATTGGCCCCTTCCCACTTCTCTTCGAAATGGATCCTATCCATTACCTCCATCTCTAACTGAGTATGGATAACTTCCTTCTCTGTCCTCTCGCTCAACTCCCTCTGCTCCATCTCTTCAATTTCCCTGCCAGTTCTACATTCCTAGCCACTGTCCTGTGAAACAAAGCCCCCATCTGGATCCCTGCCTCCTTATGGTGAGCAATCTCCACCTCCATCTCCTGCATCACTAACTTTCTCTGGTGGTCTTCGTCCCTCAGCTTTTGGAACTCGGACTCCTTGTCTTTAGCCTCAGCCTCTAACTCCTCAACTCTGCACCCTAACTCTAAAACCTGCTCCTCATACTCCCCCAACATCCTATCCTCGAAAGTAGCCTCGTCGGAGTCCTCCATGGGCTCGTCCACCATACGCTCCTCCATAGGCTCCTCCTCTGGATCTGACTCCTCGGGTATTGGCTCCATCTCCTCTTCCTCATCATCGTCATTGATAGGGACTACAGTTGATATAGGCTCCGCTATCAATGGTGCCTCATATACCACGTGTATGTCACACGGCTCCTCTTCTACCACTCGGCTAGGTCCTCCCATGTCAGTCATCCTACAATCACCAACACAAGACAAAACAAATAATAACTCCATTAGAATGTTAAATAACATAAGTTCATTGTATAGAATGAAGTTATATTCTATAACATGCTAAGTCTCTCTCTACGAAACTCTATATGAGTTTCATCCCTTTATATCTTCTAAGTTCTCCTAAGTTATAATCTAAGGGCTCTCGCTCCTAAGGTTTATAACTATGTCTCTGATACCAACCTGTGATGCCCCCAAAATTCGGACACCCATATCTCGAATTCAGTGCATCACGTGCAATTTCGAATATCTTACTAAAATCATCAACAACGGAAATAATATAATAATTTACATTGATATAATATAAATATTCGCGTCCCCAAGATATCGTAGAACCATTACTACGACAATTCGGTTGATTAAACTTAACATAACTTAATCATTATTAAATACATCATAATAAAGCATGACAATAATAATAATACTTCAAATCTTAAAGGACTAAGTTATTCTATTGCCTTTCCTTTCCTTGTCCTTTCCTGAAAAGTAACGCTTGCTCTCGCTTTTTAAGCTGTAATGTTTTTAGGAAGCAAGAATGAGCAACAAGTTTGCCCAGCAAGTAATATAGCCAGAAGAACAAGCAGTTATAGCATTTAATTTCAAGGGTATAATAATAATTGGTAGTTCAAGGATATCAAGAAATATCAAGAGTATTCAATAGGTATCGCTATAGACTGAAGGATATCAACAACTTTCAGGATTTATTCATTTCGAGGTTCAATATGAATGAGCACTGAGCAGTCACTAAGGACTAAGAACTCTTACTAGAATTAACAGTATTACACTGTAATCCAATATAAACGAGTACAATAGGTGATCAGCCTAAAGTACCCTACGTTATGCATAACATTTAATCATACTCATGTGCGCACGTCGGTTACCCGACAATATAAAATTTCCCCTTCAATGAGGGTTATTCATCTTAGTAGATTTACGATAGTCCGCACCAAGTCAATCGGTTTGGATAGCTTTTTAACACATAATAATAGTCTAGTCGAATCAAAGGCTTAAACAATTTTTATAATGCATTTAAGAACGATAAGTCCAATGCTTGCAACAACGTCAAGGTATACAAATGATTTTCGAATAGAAACAAATATTTGCTTGATAAAAATATGATTGATATGACAACAATTCAAATGAATACAGTGTGAGAATTAAGGAACTTGCCTCGTTCGTCGATTATGTTTACCTTTGACACCTTGTCACGTATACTGCCTATAATATAATAATATAGCCATACAAATTAGTGATTGTTGAAAACCGACTCACTTTAGCTATTAATCGCATGTCATCCTAGTTTAAGGTACTAGTCTCTCATACAATACATGATTTTTTAAAAAAATAATACATTTCTTACATAGTACACATTTATGCTCACAATTAAGAAAACTATGCACATAACATTAATTTATTAAACTGTTGCTTAATTTAGTTTACCTGAACTAATTTTATTAATTAGAGTCCAAAAGGACTTTTCACAACCCGCTTGTTTATTGCTAAAAACCTGCACTCATTTTCTTTTTGAAATTAATGCCACATTTAAATACACCTACCCTTTTTATTACTTCCTAAAAATATTATGCACATAGTGTCATAATTTAATGTTTTAATGTTATTATTAAATTAGTTTAGTGTACTGATATATATATTTCATTACATCCATGTTGGCTAATTAAAATATTTCTTTGAAAGACATTATAAATATAATACATAAACAACCCCACTTTATGGAAACACTCTTCTTATTGAATTTAAATATTACTCTATTTATCCTCAATGACCATTATGGAATAACAATTAATTTTTTTTTATTTATTTATTTATTTTATTATTATTTTTTTATTTATCAAGTCCTATGTTGGTCTTCTTTGGAGGTACAAAAATATAAAATGTGTTTGATATAAAGTCTTCTAAATCTTCACATTGCCCACATTTACTATCCAAGAATACTTAATAGGAAAGGCTAAAAGGATCATTAATTTCCTTGTACTAACTAGCAAATTTGAAAATAGGCTTAAAATATATGACACCTTTATTGCATAAAAATTTTTTTTAACATGTAGCAACATGCCTTGCACACTAGCAAATAGAACTTAGCAAAATAAAATAAAATATAGCACACTTCTATACACAAAATAAAATCACATATATCACCCTTTAGTAGGTATACCAACCCGCCCCTACTATCACCTCATTGACATGCTTGCCCTTTTTTTTTGTTCATGCATAGCAGTATCTTAAAGCAAAACAAACTTAACATGAAGCACCCAAAAATTTTACACATACGCAGCCCCCCTGATACATGCTTTGGGTTTGTCTTTTTTTTTTTCTTTTTTCTACGTAAATCATTTATGCATCCTTGCAATTTAATTTATTTATTTTGAAAGCACATGGTAAATATAAATTTAGCATGCACACATCTAGTTTAGCATACTAATTTTACAAGCAACACAAAATATCCACATTACTTCAAAAGAAAAACAAGTGTGTGCTAGAAATTAAGTGGAAAGTAAATTTTATATAACTATTTTGTCTATATACCTTAACTTGAAAAATTAGAATTGGTTGCCAAAGTGAATAGCTCTCGCTACTACTCCTTTCTTCAATCTAGCTGCCGAACACTCCCACTTTCTCTAATATTGATTCTTGTTGTGTTTTTTTTTGTAAAGAAAACTAGAGTAAGGGGTTTATATATACTAAAAGGTGCATTAATTAAAAGTATCCTAGACCATCCCCTACAAGAACATTATAGCACCCCTAAGGTCTATGACATCCCATCACCCATGTCCCATAGTATTGTCACAAAATTTCACACGCAATGCTCCCCTCTAGTCTTGGATCCATTGGTCCCAAAATGAAAGTCTCAATTATGGGCAATACCCAATACTAGAAACTTAGCTTGTTGCAATTGGGTCATTTTTTACAAGGTAATTAGCTTTCAATCCAACATAGTTGCTACCTTGCTTGGTGCCGAAAAATAGTGAAAAATTTCCATAATTTCGCCACCATGCTAATCTTTGAAATGAGTGGATGAATCCATGAAATCATAGAAATTAAATAAAATGGGAAGACAAAATTTACATGGTCGCTTAGAAAATGGGTGGGTAAAATAATTCTCATGGCTAGGTTCTATTCCCTTGAGCTTACACACATTTTAATAGCATTAAGCTTGGACTCTATTTGGCTAGCCACACACACCCCAAAAGAAATTATAAGTAACATAATAATTTGGCTAGAAACATCTTATTAAAGCCTACTAAATCAATTTAGGCCTACCACCTTATTCTCATGGGTTTATTATTTAGATTATAAACATGTAGATACTTAATTATTATGGCAGCAAATTAATTAATTTAATTTACCCAAGTAACACTAAATTATACACCACCTTAATAATTATTAATAAGTTGGGCTATTTCACGTAATTCAAGTTACTCACAAAAATGATTTAGTCTTTCTAGATAAGCTTTGAACCTATTCAATGATTTATTATTACTCTGGTATATTTAAATAAATTAATTATACACCACCTCTCTTATTGACATCTTTTACTTAGTAATGCATTCCTTTATTAATTTATTCCTTACTAATTCCATCATTGTGTCACAACATTTCATAAACCTATCATAATTCTCCACATCTTATCAATTATTAAAAGTTCAATTTAATTCAATTGAGTTACTCACCTCATGCCATGTAAGCATTTATAAAATAAAAATCATAGGCTCTATTTATATAATATTAATATTAAATCATAAAATTTATGGTTATTACATCCTCTCCCCCTTATAAAAATTCCGTCCTAGGAATTGATACAAGGTTACACAAAAAGATGGGGATAGTCTCTCCTCATCCTATCTTCTGATTCCCATGTTGCCTCCTCGTCATTGTGGTTTCGCCAAACAACCTTTACATAAGATATAACTTTGTTTCTTAGCGTTTGTTCTTTCTTATCTATTATCTGAACAGGAATTTTTTCATATGCCAGATTCTTCTCTACTTGAATGGGCTCATAGGAAATCACGTGATTATAGTCAGACTTTATACGGACGTAGTACGGAAATGTGAAACACATTATGGATGTGTTCCAGTTCGGGTGGCAAAGCAACCTTGTATGCCACTTCGTCCACTCGCTTCATTATTTCGAATGGTCCTAAAGAATCTCGAACTCAATTTTCCATTCTTTCCGAATCTGATCTCTCCCTTCCAAGGAGATACCTTCAAAAACACAAAACTACCGACTTCAAAGTCTCGGTTCTGGCGATGCAAATCGGCATACTTCTTTTGGCGATCTTGAGCTGCTACCAATCTGCCCTTATTGTTGTTACCACGTCGACCATTTGTTGGACTAATTCTGGTCACAAAAGTCTTCGTTCTTCGACTTCATCCCAACATAATGGTGTTCTACACTTTCTCACGTAAAGAGCTTCATATGGCGGCATACCGATACTCGCATGATAGCTATTATTGTAAGCGAATTCTACCAATGGTAAATGGTCGTCCCAATTCCCCTTTAAGTCCATCACGCAAGCTCTCAGCATTTCCTCTAATGTTTGTATGGTTCGTTCACTTTGCCTGTCAGTTTGAGGGTGATAAGCGGTACTTAATCTCAATTGAGTTCCCATTCGTTCCTGCAAACTTTTCCAAAATTTTGACGTGAAACCCGGATCTCGATCGGAGACAATCGACACCGGCACTCCATGTCGCGATACGATTTCCTTTACATATAAATTTACTAACTGGTTTAAATTGAATTGAATCTTAATGGGTAGAAAATGAGCTGTATTTGTTAGTCGGTCCGCAATAACCCAAATGGCATCATAACCCTTTTGTGTAACCGAAAGTCCAACCATGAAGTCCATCGTAATGTGCTCCCATTTCCATTTTGGAATTTCCAGCGATTGAAGTAGTCCACTTGGCCTCTGGTGTTCTGCTTTGACTCTTTGACAAGTAAGACATCTACTAACACACTCTGCAACCTCTCTTTTCAAATTAGGCCACCAAAAATGGTGTCAAAGATCCTGGTACATTTTTGTGCCTCCTGGATGTACAAAATACGTCGTATTGTGTGCTTCGTGTAGGATTTCCTCCCTCAGTTCGATTACAGCTGGCACCCATACTCGACCCTCAAACCTAAATATACCGTCCTTATCTACTTTGAACCTTTCTTCCTTATCTTCTACTATTCTCTTCTTTATCTTCTCACATTTTTCATCTTTCTCTTGTGCTTCCTTTATTCTATCCAATAACGTCGGGTGAGCTCTCATCATGAGTAATTTTTCTTTCGCTTCTTCTAGCTCCTCCACCTCTATTTCTAGCTTTTCCATTTCTCTTATTAATTCCTCTTGAGTTGTCAATTTGAATAACTTCTCCCTTCCCTTTCTACTCAAAGCGTCGGCTACAACGTTTGCTTTTCCCAGGTGATAAAGATTTCACAGTCGTAATCCTTGATTAGTTCCAACCACCTTCTTTGTCGCATGTTCAACTCCTTCTGTGTGAAGATATATTTCAAACTCTTGTGATCCGTATATATCTCACATTTTCTCCATACAAATAGTGCCTCCAAATCTTCAATGCAAAGACTACTGCCGCTAACTCCAAGTCATGGGTAGGGTATCGTTTTTTTGAAATCTTTTAACTATCGTGAGGCATATGAAATGACCTTTCCATGTTGCATTAGCACACAACCAAGTCCTCTATGCGATGCATCACTATACACAACAAATCCTCCCATATCATCTGGTAATGATAATATTGGAGCCTCACTCAACCTCCTCTTCAATTCTTGGAAACTCTCCTCGCATTTGTCCATCCATACGAACTTCTATGTCTTCCTCGTTAGATTGGTCAGCGGGGTTGCTATCTTAGAAAAATCTTGGATAAATCTTCGATAGTACCCGGCTAAACCTAAGAAACTCCTAACTTCTGTTGGCGTCTTCGGCTGTTCCCAGTTACTTACCGTTTCCACCTTTGCAGGATCCACGAAAATTCCATTTTGATCTATCACGTGTCCTAGAAATTGAACCCTTTCCATCCAAAATTCACATTTTGAAAATTTAGCGTACATCTTTTCCCTTCTCAATGCTTCCAATACCATCTTGGTGTTCGACGATTTCTTCTTCGCGTCTTTGAATAAATCAAAATGTCATCGATAAATACTACTACGAACTTATCTAAGTATGGCCTGAAAACCCGGTTCATCAAGTCCATGAATGCTGTCGAGCATTGGTTAACCCAAATGACATCACTAAAATTTGTAATGTCCGTAGTAGCGAGTTGAAATGCCGTCTTTTGTATGTCCTCCTCTCGCACTTTTAACTGATGATAACCCGTTCATAAATCTATCTTAGAAAAACACTTCGCTCCCTTCAGTTGATCGAAAAGGTCATTTATCCTTGGCAATGGATATCTATTCTTAATTGTCACTCGGTTCAACTCCCGATAATCGATATAAAGCCTCATCGATCCATCCTTTTTCTTTACAAACAACACTGGTGCTCCCCAAGGAGACACACTTGGTGCGAATGTAACCCTTATCTAGTAACTCTTGCGGTTGAATCATCAATTCCTTCATTTCTACTGGCGCCATACAATATGGGGCTTTCGAAATTGGTGCGGTTCCCGGTGCTAAGTCTATTATGAATTCAATTTCTCTGTCTGGCGGAAGACCAGATAGTTCATCTGGAAACACCTCTTGGAAATCTCTTACTACTGATATATCTTTCATTTCCATTCCCTTTTTCTGAGTGTCCACTATATAGGCTAAATAACCTACACATCCTTTCTTTAACAATTTCTTAGCATGCATTATCATTATTGTAAAATGACGATTGCGATTTTGAGCGATGAGTTACCGTAAAACACTACCTTAGACCGATTTGAGGTCTGAAGGCTCACACTCTTCTTCTGACAATCGATTATCACAGCGTGGCCGGATAACCAATCCATTCCTAATATCACATCAAACTCTCCCAGTTTAATCGAAATTAAGTCTACGTTTAGTTCGTGACCTCTAATGTTTGCACAATGATTTGATAAACAAACTTTATGGGAATTACTTCCTTATTCGCAATCTCTATGTTCAATGAGTTTTCTAAATGTTCGGGAGGTATGTTTAGTCGATTAGCAAATTCTTGATACATAAAGGAATAGGTAGCACCGAATCAAATAATACATAGGCATTTATATTATTGATTGGGAGAATACGACACCACGTCCCTTACGATCCACTGCGTCTTGGGCCGGTCATGTTAAGCAGTTTGGGCAATAGATCGGTTGGATTACGTTGGTCCGTCGATCATCAACTTGTGCCCCCCTCCCGTTGCCCCGCTCCTATTGGCCCCTTCTTTGGGCAATCCTTGATTTGATGCTCGGTTGAGCCACACACTTGAAACATCCTTGATCTTTTTGGCTTTGGGCGGTTGGGTGAAATGTGTCCTTCTTGGTCGCGAGCTTGTAGTAGACGTTGCGCCTTCCAAAGATTCCCTTGATGGTTTTTCCCCCATATTTTGAGCAAGCTTCACTTCTTTTCTTAAACCCTCATTGATAAATTTTCATTTGGTTGATGTTTTTTGGGTGGTGTTGTTGTTGTTGTTGTTGTGGTTATCCCATTTCCTCTTTCCCGGATAACTTCCACCTCATGTTACTCCTCCACGAGTCTCTCCCAAAGACATTCTTGTTTTTTTTTCTCCTTGTTGTATTGGCTCAATGCCTCGCTACCTCCCTCAGCAATTATCGCTTTCTCCAATAATATGGCGAACAAGTCGATTTGAAGGACCGACACCTTGTTGTTGTTGAACAACCAAGGTTTTAGTCCAAGTTTGAAGCGTCGAGATTTCCTTTCTTCATTGTCAACTTGATGTTTTGCAAATCGTGCGAGTTCATTAAACTTGGCAGCATCTTAATCGTTCTTGTCATCTCACCTTGTTTTAGTTCTAGAAACTTTACCTCCATCCTATTCTTCATGCTCTCTTGAAGTAATTCTCGAAGAACAAAGTCTTAAACCTTTCCGGGTTATAGTCCCTTCTCCCGCCCTCTGTTGATTAGCTTCCCACCAGTAGTTTGCTTCACCCCTCATCATATATGTAGCGAACACGGTTTTTCGGTCTTCACCCACACGAGCAATGGCGAAGGCTTTCTCCATTTCCTAGATCCACGTTTGCGCTACAATAGGATCGGTAGTACCCATAAATTCCGGAGGTCCTACACTCTTAAAGTCTTTGAAGTTTGTGACTGGAGCTACTTGGGGAATGGGTGGTACTTGTTCATTTCTTCCCCTAAGAGCCTCCCCTAATAAGTCTACAATCCTCTGGATGGGATCTACTTGTCCTCTCTCATCATTAACCGACTCTTAGGTGCAAGTGCGCTTAATGTAACGTTTGGCGGCATTTTTACGCATCACAAAACTTTAATTTTATTATCTAATTATATTACTTAAACAATTCTCCATAAAAGGAATAAGATTTCAGAATACATTTCAGAACAAGATCTTTTATATTCATATGCCAAAATGTTACATTACATGATTATCTCTAGCATACTTCTATAAATGACACAACTTATCCCCTAATATCACAAAAGATGGGGACAACCATTAACATACTACCCCTCTAATATAACTCAAAAGTTTGGGGCTTACAACTATCTCACATTTTACATAAAAGACTGAAATTACAACAACAGATAATACACTACATAACGAACTACAACTAATAACTTTTAACGCCTAGACTTAATCTATCATTCCGCGCTCCACAGCGCTCTGGTACTCCCTCTGAATAATGTGCACCACCAAATCTTGGCTTATGGTGTGCCGAGTCTGTCCCTGCTCTGCCGGGTAGTGATTTACCCCATCAATCAGTCTCTCCACGGCCGTGTGCACTGCATAGCCCATCTTGTTCATCTTCCTCCTTTTGCACCTCACTTCATCTTCTAGATCGTTAGCCCTATCGTTGGCCCCTTCCCACTTCTCTTTGAAATGGATCATATCCATTACCTCCATCTCTAACTAAGTACGGATAGCTTCCTTCTCTATCCTCTCGCTCAACTCCCTCTGCTCCATCTCTTCTAACTTCCCTGCCAGTTCTACATTCCTAGCCACCGCCTTGTGAAACAAAGCCCCCATCTGGATCCCTGCCTCCTTACGGCGAGCAATCTCCACCTCCATCTCCTGCATCACTAACTTTCTCTAGTGGTCTTCGTCCCTCAACTTTTGGAACTCGGACTGCCTTTCCCTAGCCTCAGCCTCTAACTCCTTAACTCTGCACCCGAACTCGAAAATCTGCTCCTCATACTCCCCCAACATCCTATCTTCGAAAGTAGCCTCGTCGGAGTCCTCCATGGGCTCATTAACCATACGCTCCTCCATAGGCTCCTCCTCTGGATCAGACTCCTCGGGTATTGGCTCCATCTCCTCTTCCTCATCATCATCATCGATAGGGACTACAGTTAATATAGGCTCCGCTATCAATGGTGCCTCATATTCCACGTGTATGTCATGCGACTCCTCTTCTACCACTCGGCTAGGTCCTCCCGTGTCAGTCATCCTACATTCACCAACACAAGACAAAACAAACAACAACTCCATTAGAATGTTAAATAACATAAGTTCATTGTATAGAATGAAGTTATATTCTATAACATGCTAAGTCTCTCTCTCTAAACTCTATATAAGTTTCATCCCTTTATATCTTTCTAGTTCTCTAAGTTATAATCTAAGGGCTCTCGCTCCTAAGGTTTATAACTATGTCTTGATACCAACTGTGATGCCCCCAAAATTCGGACACCCATATCTCGAATTTGATTGCATCACGTGCAATTCGAATATCTTACTAAAATCATCAACAACGGAAATAATATAATAATTTACATTGATATAATATAAATATTCGCGTCCCAAGATACCGTAACCATTACTACGACAATTCAGTGATTAAACTTAACATAACTTAATCATCCTTAAATACATCATAATAAGCATGACAATAATAATAATACTTCAAATCTTAAAGGACTAAGTTATTCTGTCGCCTTGCCCTTTCCTTGTCCTTTCCTGAAGTACCACCTTGCTATGCCTTAACTATAATGTTTTAGGAAGAAAGAATGAGCAACAAGTTTGCCCAGCAAGTAATATAGCCAGAAGAACAAGCAGTTATAGCATTAAATCTTTCAAGGGTATAATAATAATTGGTAGTTCAAGGATATCAAGAAATATCAAGAGTATTCAATAGGTATCGCTATAGACTTGAAGGATATCAACAACTTTCGTGGATTTATTCATTTTGAGGTTCAATATGAATGATCAGCGAGCAAATCACTAAGGACTAAGAACTCTTACTAGAATTAACAAGATATTACTTTGTAATCCAATATAAACGAAAGTACAATAGGTGATCACTTAAAGTACCCTACGTTATGCATAACATTTAATCATACTCATGTATGCACGCGTCGTTTTGCGATAATATATAATTTCCCTTCAATGAGGGTTGTTCATCTCGATAGATTTACGATAGTCCGCTTTCAAGTCAATTGGTTTGGATAGCTTTTTAACACATAATAATAGTCTAGTCGAATCAAAGGCTTAGACAATTTTTATAATGCATTTAAGAACGATAAGTCCAATGTTTGCAACAACGTCAAGGTATACAAATGATTTTCGAATAGAAACAAATATTTTCTTGATAAAAATATGATTGATATGACAACAATTCAAATGAATACAGTGTGAGAATTAAGGAACTTTCCTCGTTCGTCGATTATGTTTACCTTTGACACCTTGTCACGTATACTGCCTATAATATAATAATATAGCCATACAAATTAGTGATTGTTGAAAACCGACTCACTTTAGCTATTAATCGCATGTCATCCTAGTTTAAGGTACTAGTCTCTCATACAATACATGATTTTTTTTAAAAAAATAATACATTTCTTACATAGTACACATTTATACTCACAATTAAGAAAACTATGCACATAACATTAATTTATTAAACTGTGCTTAATTTAGTTATACGAATTAATTTTATTAATTGGAGTCCAAAAGGACTTTTCACAACCCGCTTGTTTATTGCTAAAAACCACGCACTCATTTTCTTTATGCCACATTAGAGTGTAGCTTAAGGGTAAATACACCTACCTTTTTATTACTTCCTAAAATATTATGCACATAGTGTCATAATTTAATGTTTTAATGTTATTATTAAATTAGTTTAGTGTCTTGATATATATATTTCATTACATCCATGTTGGCTAATTAAAATATTTCTTTTAAAAAGACATTACAAATATAATACATAAACAACCCCACTTTTATTGGAAACACTCTTCTTATTGAATTTAAATATTACTCTATTTATCCTCAATGACCATTATGGAATAATTTATTTTTTATTTATTTATTTATTTTATATTTATTTTATTATTTAGAATTATTATTATTATTTATCAAGTCGCTTGGTCTTCTTTGGAGGTACTAAAAATAAAATGTGTTTGATATAAAGTCTTCTAAATCTTCACATTGCCCCCATATTACTATCCAAGAATACTTAATAGGAAAGGCTAAAAGGATCATTAATTTCCTTGTACAACTAGCAGCTGAAAATAGCCTTAAAATATAGCAGCACCTTTATTGCATAAAGTTTTTTTTTTAACATGTAGCAACATGCCTTGCACACTAGCAGCCGAACTTAGCAAAAAAAAAAAATAGCAGCACTTCTATACACAAAATAAAATCACATATATCACCCTTTAGTAGGTATACCAACCCGCCCCTACTATCACCTCATTGACATGCTTGCCCTTTTTTTTGTTCATGCATAGCAGTATCTTAAAGCAAAACAAACTTAACATGAAGCACCCAAAAATTTTACACATACGCAGCCCCCCTGTATACATGCTTTGGGTTTGTCTTTTTTTTTCTTTTTTTCTACGTAAATCATTTATGCATCCTTGCAATTTAATTTATTTATTTTGAAAGCACATGGTAAATATAAATTTAGCATGCACACATCTAGTTTAGCATACTAATTTTACAAGCAACATAAAATATCCACATTACTTCAAAAGAAAAACAAGTGTGTGCTAGAAATTAAGTGGAAAGTAAATTTTATATAACTATTTTGTCTATATACCTTAACTTGAAAAATTAGAATTGGTTGCCAAAGTGAATAGCTACTGCTACTACTCCTTTCTTCAATCTAGCTGCCGAACACTCCCACTTTCTCTAATATTGATTCTTGTTGTGTTTTTTTTGTAAAGAAAACTAGAGTAAGGGGTTTATATATACTAAAAGGTGCATTAATTAAAAGTATCCTAGACCATCCCCTACAAGAACATTATAGCACCCCTAAGGTCTATGACATCCCATCACCCATGTCCCATAGTATTGTCACAAAATTTCACACGCAATGCTCCCCTCTAGTCTTGGATCCATTGGTCCCAAAATGAAAGTCTCAATTATGGGCAATACCCAATACTAGAAACTTAGCTTGTTGGAATTGGGTCATTTTTTACAAGGTAATTAGCTTTCAATCCAACATAGTTGCTACCTGCTTGCTGCCGAAAAATAGTGAAAAATTTCCATAAGGCTGCCACCATGCTAACTGCTGAAATGAGTGGATGAATCCATGAGGCTGCCGAAATTAAATAAAATGGGTAGACAAAAATTTACATGGCTGCCGAAAATGGGTGGGTAAAATAATTCTCATGGCTAGGTTCTATTCCCCTTGAGCTTACACACATTTTAATAGCATTAAGCTTGGACTCTATTTGGCTAGCCACACACACCCCAACCGAAATTATAAGTAACATAATAGTTTGGCTAGAAACATCTTATTAAAGCCTACCACCTTATTCTGTCGGTTTATTATTTAGATTATAAACATGTAGATACTTAATTATTATGGCAGCAAATTAATTAATTTAATTTACCCAAATAACACTAAATTATACACCACCTTAATAATTATTAATAAGTTGGGCTATTTCACGTAATTCAAGTTACTCACAAAAATGATTTAGTCTTTCTAGATAAGATTTCAACCTATTCAATGATTTATTATTACTCTGGTATATTTAAATAAATTAATTATACACCACCTCTCTTATTGACATCTTTTACTTAGTAATGCATTCCTTCATTAATTTATTCCTTACTAATTCCATCATTGTGTCACACAAGACATTTCATAAACCTATCATAATTCTCCACATCTTATCAATTATTAAAAGTTCAATTTAATTCAATTGAGTTACTCACCTCATGCCATGTAAGCATTTATAAAATAAAATCACAGGCTCTATTTATATAATATTAATATTAAATCATAAAATTTACGGTTATTACACGTGTTGTGTGCCTCAATCATGATTCTATGCTTCAAGTCAAAATAGTTAGGAATGCAAAGTCTGGAGTAGAGTCTAAGTATTCCTTCTTCATCGATTCTTGCTTCTAGAATAACACCTTCTTGTACTTTCTTTTTCATATGTATTAGCTCTAGGTCTATGGCTTGAGCAGCTTTAACTTTATCGATTAAAGTCGATTATACTCATATGGTTGATATCATCACGTGGGTACTTGGAGCCTTTAACTCTATCTCTATCCTTTGTAAGTCGTACAAAATGGGTCTTTATGTTAACAACATCTCATTTTCGCAGTCTTAGCCATTGGGAAAAACTTGGCTAAGAACTTCTGTGCTAGGTCCTCCCATGTAGTAATTGATCCTGTAGGCAAAGAATGAAGCCAACTTCTTGCTTTATCCCTCAATGAGAACGGAAACAGCCTAAGTCTGATAGCATCATCCGTCACCCCGTTGTATCTGAATGTATCACAAATCTCAATAAAGCTCAACAGGTGTTCATTCGGATCATCTGTAGCAGCACCCCCAAACTGTACCAAATTCTGCACCATCTGAATAGTGCCCGATTTTATCTCGAATGTATTAGCTGCTATTGCAGGTCTGACTATGCTCGACTGAAGTCCATTAATGTTCGGCATTAAGTAGTATCTCAGAGCTCTGTGGTCCTCTCTTTGCTCTTCTCTTTGTCCTTCTGCCATATTAGATGTAGTACCCTCTAACTGTGCTTGTAAATTTATGCGCACTCTTGCCTTCCAACCTCTCCCGTTAATATTATCCTGTGTTGGTATCAATTCTGAGTTGGACGATCGCGTGTGCATAAAAATTATACAAGTACTTGAAACCAAAACACAAACAAAAATAGAAATGAGATAAGATTAGATTTGCTTAAGTCATACAATATATCTTAAAACTGATGATAATAATAAAAATTTATACGCCTTTCCCCGGCAACGACGCCAAAAACTTGTTGCCTCTTTCAAAGTCTAACAAAAGAGTTCTAACTCATGCAATCATACATCTGTCAACAAGCAATACAGAGTAAGTCGAGCATCGATCCACAGAGAAAGATGTCTAAATTAAACTATTATGCGTCAACTAAATCACTATTTTTATATGCTTAAACTAATGCTTATAATTGTGAATTACTCTAAATGCAAAGAATAACTAAAATAAGAATAATAATAATGTAATAAATTAAATATGGAGATAATGGGATCCTAACTTCATTTAATAGTTCATCTAATTACCACCGTCATGCAAAACTATTCACGTATTACAGGAAACTAGCCAAGAGCACACATGTAGACATAACCATTTTTCAATGTATTATGACCTACTCACATAACATCCACATACAATAGACATCATGTAATCATCAATAAAACCAACCTCACTATATTTCTATGTGAAATTGCAGCAATATTGAATTTAAGCACAAGCCTTTATTTAACTCATACGGTGAAACAATATATGTCTATCTGATTCACAAAATACAAATCTAAGCAGAACAACCCCATATACGCATGCTATCACGATTACAATCCATACTCGCATGTTATTTTTCAACTCCATACAAGCACATAAAACGAATGGTGATAAATCATTCATGCATTCAAAACAACCATGATATAAATTCCTCATGATACGCAAACAGTTCAGCAATCACGCCATAAGTTAGACTACGTATTAAAATCCGTTAGAATCCCATAATGGAGTTTAGTTCATGACTGAAACAAAAGCCATTATGGGATCAAAGCAACACATGGAAAATAACTAAACAATTGAAAGAGAGAAGATAGAATTGATCAAACCCAATTGTTGATTATAATCCAAGCGTAACGTTCAAATCCTCACAAATATCCAGCAACATAAAAGCAAAGCATCCACAATGATTGAAATCCAAAGAAGAAGGAGAAAATAATAAGTTTATGCTTGGTTCATCAATGGAAATCTCTCAAAGTGTAAACCCTAGTTCTTAATATGAAAAACACGTAAAAACTAATGAATCTCGCGTTTGGTGCCAACCCTAATCGTTTTTACCAACTTAAACACTTCAACTTTAAAAATTAAAATAAAGTCAGTAGTTTCGGTCAACTACGCGCGCGGCCGCGCGAGGTTCTAACATAAAATAGGTGCGGGCGCGCGATTACAATTTTCTAGCTCAGCAGGTGTGTGGCGTGGGCGTGCGCTTCCTAGATCTTTTGGCCGCGCGGCTCTTGAACTCTGCACTTTTATGTTCTGCTACTGCTGCTCTCTTGTCTTATTGCTAATGAACCTTTGACACGCTACTTTTTCTTCGTTGTCCATCGATGCTCCATTTCTTCTGTCCAACTGACCCTCGTGCCATGCCATCACTGGTCTCATGCCACATAACATTACCGAACTATTCCATTTTCCTGCACTTTCACACCATAGGAGTTCTCAGTATATGCAATGCACAATAACATGAAATGCAACTAAAAACACACTAAAATGTACCTGAGATGAGCATAGTTCGCGTAAATTGATATCAAATAAGTAGGTATAAAACCCACTTATCAAATACCCCCAAACTTGAACTATTGCTTGCCCTCAAGCAATGCATAATATATAAACACTGAAATTGAAACTACATGCTATGCAACTAAATCATGATGCAACTAGTCTCACATTGTTCCAGCTATAATAGAATTTCAGGCTAAAATGCCTCAGCGAATTATCCAGATTCCAGAATACAAATTCAAACCAAAGTGTAGGCATAATATCATACACTCAAATAATTCATATATGCTATAAAGATGTTGTGTGTGTGTGTGTGTGTGTGTTAAAACTTGATTTAAGCAAAGAATACACATGCTAAACTGCTCAAAATAGAAAATTACAGTCTAAATCAAGACTCATGTATACTTATGAAACAAAGACTATTCCAACATATCAAAACAAACAAAGGTTCAACACTTGGCTTAACTGCTTTATTGCTACTCACGAGGGCAATTTTCGTTCTTTCCCGCGGTGTTTATTGCTATTTTTTTTAACTGTGCGATGCCTCATTCCATTAGGCAAACACTGCTACCCCTTAGCGAGCTTTCAACCAACGACTCCCAGACCATGAAAGACCTTAGGGTGCTAGGTGTTAAGACACCCCTACGGGCGTACTTACTCAAGTATCAAGGGCCCCGAAATAAGACTAGCCACATTATTGCTATATTTTATTTTATATATAGCATACCCAAGTTTTCCCAAAGTTTGATTATCAATGTTTTGTACAGTCTAAGTCTATTTTCCACATAATTCTCTTTTTACAACTACATTTTATATCGAGCAATGCAACACATAATTCTTATACCTACAAGCAATTGTGAACATGGCAGTGCAATCCGAAAGCATCTAAATAGCATCATGAATTACATTATGTAAAACATTATATCTAAGCTCATGTTATCCAAAATATTCAACAATCCTTCAAAATTCACATTCATCATAGGCTAGACAAAATTTCCATAAAGCCAGAACTATGAGACATACACTACACATAAAATGCAACTAAACAGATACTAACACAAGTAATAATGACTAAAAACCAAAACATTTTCTGCAATTTTTATCTAAACATAAGCATGCAAAATTTAAACTAAACATGCACATACTATATGCAACTACACTACTACCCCAATACCCCGAAACTTATAATATTTATTTCCCCAATGAATGAAGGTATAGGGTTAGAGAAAACTCCCCTAGTGCTCAGCTACACCACCCTCTTCAGGTAGTGAATCCGGTGGTGGATATGGCACGGCCGTTTTGAACTGTGGCCACTCAAGCATGGTCCCTTGTTGTGCAAACGCCTCCGCCAACGACCTCGTGAGACCCGTAGCAAACCCTGCAAAGTTGTCATACATCGCGTTGACCTTTCGCTCTAACCTTCGGAGCTGTCGATCCCCAGTGGCAGCAGTTGCTTGAGTTGACGGGCCCACCTCATCTGTCTGAGAGGGCTGCGGTGGTGGCTCTGAGAATGTAGGCTGGATGATAAAGCCTTTTCCTCACGGGTGCGGTACACCTCCTGCCCAATCTTCAAATTTGGCAATGGTTGCATGAGTGATATCTTGGCTCGGATTCTGTAGTTGTTCATCACCCCACCGGACTCCTTGATGGGCACATAGGCTAGCTACAATGGACGCATATGGAATACTCCCCGTCGAGCTCCCCCGCATATAGCGTAACATATTTTGATGAATAAGGTGGCCCACATCAATATACTTGCCCGTGACTATGCCCCACAGAATGATTGCCCTCTCAGTTGTGATTTCATATTGGTGAGTCGACGGAACAAGCTTTGCACATATAAACAGATTCCACGCTTTCGCATACCAATTGAAGGCTGAGGCTGGGAATATTTGAGGTTGAGTCGTTCCGGCCTTACAAATCCATTTTGTTCCTGGAACGCATAATTCAACAATGATAACTTCCAAATCAGTTTCCAAATAAGCACCTGTGACCCAATTATCATATCCTGTCAGTGGCATGTCATGTATCCCAAAGATTGCTCTGATTGCGGGAGGTCTAAAATCCACTTGCAATCCTCGAACCATGGATAAGCCACTCATAGTATCTTTTGCATTTGCATAAAATTCTCGAACCACACCCATGGGGGTAGCTATAGGAGAAGCAGTCAGTCTAAACCATCCCCTTTCCTGGATCATATTCCATAATTGACCATCCTATTTCTCAGTCTTGAAACCCCTTTCCTTCACAAACATTTTAGCCACGATTCTGTAATACTCTATTTGTGCATCTAGGCTAAGAAACTTTGTATGATCCACAACATCTTCCCCTTGACTGCTAGAGGAAGACGATGATGATGAAGACACGGATCGAGCTCTTTTAGGACCCATTTGCGGTTGATAGAGAAAATGAAGAAAACTTGCCTGATAGTGAATGATAGTTAATGAAGTGAATAACCCCCAAACTTATTACGCACAACCATGCTTTGAAACCCTAGTTTTTTTGTAAGGACGATATGGATCGTGGGTATAATCGTGGGTGTGAGCACTGAAGTGACAATCACGTAATGGAGGAGAGATGTACGACTTCAATTTGTAACTGATTAAGGATGAGGAGTCGTGCATGAAATGGAGAGCAAGGAGTTTGCACCTTTGTTATTTTAATTGAGAGACCAAATGAGCCACCACACGCTTTTTTAAAAATCAAAAATTTTTTAAGTCCCGGTGTCGCAGCATGCAGTAGCCATGTGACTTGGCAATGGGATTGATAGCAGCGGTGAAAGTGGAATGTGAAGTCTGGCAGGCATACAACACGGACCATGCCATGGTGTTGTATCTTTGCAATCAAGCGTGCAGTGACCCAATTTCCTGCACTCCCAAATTTTATTCCCAGTACTTCAAATCATTAATGAATTCAGTCCAAGATACCTACATTGACATCAATAAACACTGTTAAGGCATGAATTACTGAGTAAGCACGAATGTCTAACTTAATACCATAATTCCGATGCTATGCACATCAATACTCATATCTAAATGCAACCACTAAGATATTCATGCAAAGCTAATCTACTATCACAATAATAAAAAAAATGCAAATGAACTAACAAAAGAAACCTAAACTGAATAAGTAAAAAGTAGAGATAGAAATAATGGGTTGCCTCCCATCAAGCGCTAAGTTATAGTCAATTAGCTTGACTGTTTCTGAATCTCATGTCGAAGAAAGAATTGAGGTGACTTTTTGTCTGTCCACCTCGCCACCAAAGTAGTGCTTCACTCGCTGTCCATTCACCTTAAAAGGTTTGTCCGAAAACTTATCAAATACTTCAATCGCACCATGCGGAAAGACAGTCTTCATTATAAATGGCCCTGACCATCTTGATTTCAGCTTACTGGGAAAAAGTTTATGTCTGAAGTTAAAAAGCAAAACTCTTTGTCCCGGTTAAAATGTTCTCTCTATGAACTTTTGATCATGCCATTTCTTCATCTTCTCCTTGTACAGCTTTGAATTCTCATATGCCTGTAATCTGAATTCATCCAACTCATTGAGTTAGAGTAGGTGTTTCTCCCCTGCAGCTTTCAAATAAAAATTGAGCTTCTGAATTGCCCAATATGCCTTATGCTCTAGCTCCATAGGAAGGTGACAGGCTTTTCTATACATGAGCTGAAAAGGTGACATGCCCAACGGAGTTTTGTATGCAGTCCTATATGCCCATACTACATCATCCATCTTTAACGACCAGTCCTTCCTCGTGGGATTCACAACTTTTACAAGGATTCTTTTGACTTCTCGATTTGACACTTCAGCTTGGCCATTCATTTATGGGTGATAAGCTGTAGCAATGTGATGGTTCACCCCATACTTAGCCAACAAAGTCAGAAGCGCCTATTGAAAGAAATGCGCCTTCAATCGCGATGATGGCTCTTGGAGTCCCAAACCTAGTGAAGATACTTCTGTGTAAAAACTTGAGGACTACCTTAGCATCATTTGTCGGAAGAGCTGCTACTTCTACCAATTTCGAGACATAATCCACTGCAAGCAAGATGTAGAGATTTCCGTAAGAAGAAACAAAAGGGCCCATGAAATCAATCCCCCACACATCAAATATTTCTACTTTGAAGATCGTATTTAATGGCATTTCATTTCTTTTTGAGATGTTCCCCACTCTCTGACATCTATCACACCGCTGGACGAAACTGTATGCATCCTTGAAAATTGTCGGCCAGTAGAATCCTGCTTGTAGTACTTTAGCCGCTGTTCTTTCCCCACCATAGCGACCACCATACACAGAAGAATGATAATCCTGCAGAATCCCCTTGGTCTCGCTATACGGGATACACCGTCTTATCATTTGATCAGCACACTATTTAAACAAATAAGGCTCATCCCATATATACCATTTGACATCATGCAGAAATTTTTTCTTTTGATGACCCACCAAGTCAGAAGGTATCATCTTACTCACCAAATAGTTCGCGTAGTCTGCAAACTATTGCACTTCCCCTTTCACCACAAACAACTACTCATCTGGAAAGGATTCATTGATTACAACTTTGTCGTCTGCCTCCATTTCCGGATTCTCTAGTCGAGATAAGTGGTCCGCCACTTGGTTTTCAGTGCCCTTTCTGTCTTTGATCTCCAAATCAAACTCCTGCAACAATAATATCCATCTGATCAACCGAGGCTTTGCATCCTTCTTTGCCACTAAATGTCGAATTGCCACGTGATCCGTGTACACTATCACCTTTGTACAAATCAGATATGCTCGAAATTTATAAAAGGCATACACCACTGCTAATAACTCTTTCTCTGTGGTGGTGTAGTTCAACTATGCATTTGTAAGGGTTTTGCTGGCATAATATATCACATGAAACGTCTTTTCCTTCCTGTACCCCAAAACAGCCCCTACGACGTAATAACTGGCATCACACATCAACTCAAATGGCAAATCCCAATCTGGTGCAGTAATCACTGGTGCTAAAGTTAGTTTCCCTTTTAAGTGCTCAAATGCCGACACGTAAGCCTCATCAAAATTAAAATGTGCATCCTTTTCTAATAAACTGCATAATGGTTTAGTTATCTTGGAGAAGTCCTTGATGAATCTGTGGTAGAAACCTGCATGTCCTAGAAAACTGCGAACACCTTTTACTGAAGTAGGTGGTGGTAAGTTCACAATAGTTTCTAGCTTAGCCCTATCCACCTCAAGTCCTTTCTTCAAAACCTTGTGTCCCAGTATGATTCCTTCTTGTACCATGAAATCTCACGTTTCCCAGTTTAGCACTAAATTTGTTTCAACACACATCTTCAAAACCATCACCAAATTCTCAAGGCATAAGTCGAACAAGTCCCCAAAAACTAAAAAATCATCCATAAATACCTCCACATTCTGTTCCACCATGTCTGAAAAAATAGCCATCATGCATCTCTGAAAGGTGGCTGGAGCATTGCACAACCCGAAAGACATTCTTCTAAACGCAAAAGTGTCGTATGGACATGTGAAGGTAGTCTTTTCTTGGTCTTCTGGAGCTATCATAATCTGATTGTAGCCTAAATAACCATCCAGAAGGTAATAATACTCATGGCCTGCTAGTCTATCTAATATTTGATTGATAAATGGTTGTGGAAAATGATCTTTTCTTGTAGCTTTGTTGAGCCTGCGGTAGTCCATGCAGAATCTCCACCCCATCACTATTCGTGTTGGAATCAACTCATTATTCTCATTCGAAACCATGGTCATACCACCCTTCTTCAGTACACACTGCACTGGGCTCCCCCATGAGCTGTCTAAAATCGGATAGCTTATGCCTGCATCCAGCCATTTTAGTACCTCTTTCTTGACCACTTCTTTCATTATCGGATTAAGCCTTCTTTGCTGCTCCACTGACGGCTTACTATCATTTTCCAACAGCATCTTACGCATGCAAAAAGAAGGGCTGATCCCTTTAATATCTGCTATGGTCCATCCAATAGCTGATTTAAACTCTCTAAGCACTCGTAACAGTTTTTCTTCTTGAAAAGATATTAGTGCAGCAGAAATAATCATAGGTGGCTTTGAATCTTTATTTAAAAATGTGTACCTGAGATGATCTGGAAGTGGTTTTAATTCAAGTTCTGGAGGTGTCTCAAGAGATAGCTTTAATTTTATCGATGTCTCTCCGACTTTTCGTTAATGGCTCGCGATTGTGTTACGAATTTTTACGAATTGTGGAGTGGTGTCCAGATATTGCACAAGTTCGTCGAATTCCTCATCCTCCAATTCTGAATTTTCAACAATGACACTCCTCAATGGTTCATAATCCACCAGACTCTCTACTTCATCATTTAAGACCCGATCCACCAAATCAACCTGGAAACATTCTTCTTCATCTGCTGGGAACTTCATTGCCTTGAAGACAATAAAGGTAACCTCCTGATCATATACACGCATCGTGGGTTCCCCTTTCTGTACGTCTATCAAAATCCTTCTTGTGGCTAAGAATGGTCTCCCCAGTATGATTGGTATACTTTTATCTTCCTCGTAATCCAAAATAATGAAGTCATCCAAAAAGATATATTTGTCCACTTTCACCAATACATCTTCAACAATTCCCCGTGGATACGTGATGGATCTGTTAGCTAGCTATAGAGAAATATTTGTCGGCCTTGGAGCCGGCAATCCCAACTAATTAAACACTGACAGGGGCATCAGATTGATACTTGCCCCAAGATCACACAAACATTTATTGAAGCTCATCTTTCCTATCGTGCATGGAATTGTGAAACTTCCCGGATCCTTCAGCTTTGGATGTAACTTATGCTGAAGCACTGCACTGCATTCCTTTGTCAAGGCTACTGTCTCAAACTCTTCTAATCTCCTCTTCCTTGACAATATACCCTTCATAAACTTTGCATAACTTGGCATTTGTTCTAATGCCTCAGCGAAGGGTATGTTGATCTGCAGCTTTTTAAAAACCTTCAAGAACTTGTTGAACTGCTTATCTTCCCTCTGTTTATTCAATCTCTGTGGATACGGAACCGGAGGGTGAACTAGTGGTATTGTACTCTTAGGCTTCTCATCTAAACATGTTTTACCCTTCTTTACTTGATGTAAATCAGAATCCT
The DNA here is from genome assembly GCA_020205605.1 of Panax ginseng. Lineage (NCBI taxonomy): Eukaryota > Viridiplantae > Streptophyta > Magnoliopsida > Apiales > Araliaceae > Panax > Panax ginseng. The sequence goes on along the minus strand of CM035132.1, from coordinate 65,934,761 downwards.
CATGATTTTCTCATTCGCTTTCGATTTAACTACTGCATCAGCAGCGGCATGGCGCGTCATCCCATGATAAAACAGTAGCGGCGCTACTGGTGAATTCTCGCATCTTTGCGTCTAGACACGAGTGTTATAACCCCGACAATTGTTCCTTCCCTTCTCTTCGTGGATTTGCCTCTGTATTACTTGGCAATGAACCTTGGGGCCTGTTGTTAAGCATGCTCGCCATTTTCCCCATTTGAGTTTCCAGATTTTTAATAGCCACTTCTTGGCTTTTGATCATTACCTCTGTGTTTGCCATGTATTTCATCATCATCTCCTCCATTTCTGATTTCTTTTCTTGCTGAGGTGCGGCTAGAGTGTGATGTTGTTTTTGTTGCGAAAATCCCGGTGGAAAAGGTGGTCTTGGTATAAACTGTTGCTGCGCTAGCTGTGACTGAAACTGATTATTCGGCTGAAACTGATTCTGTTGATTTCCTTGATTATTTGACAAACTGAAGTTAGGATGATTGAGGTTGTTGGAGTTGTACGTGTTCTGAAACTGTCCTTGGTCTTTCCTGTAGTTGCTCACATACTTTACCGACTCTGAGCTGATAGCACATTAATCTGTTGAGTGTGACCCCGCACAAATCTCACATATGAAGGCAACTGTTTTCACTTTGCTCTCTGCCAATGAATCTATTTTCTTCGCCATAGCTGCCATTTGTGCCGACAACTGAGTAATAGCATTCACTTCTAACAAACCTGCAACCTTGGACTGTGGCATCCTAGATGCAGGGTTCTGATAATCATTCGCTGCAATTGTTTCAATAAGGTTATAGGCCTCATCATAGCTCTTTGCCCTCAGCTGCATCTACACTAATTCTCGACTGCCATCCCAATCCATTATAAAGTGTGTTGATCACCATCCAATCTGGCATACCATGGTATGGACACTTCCTTAGCATCTCTTTATATCTCTCACATGCTTCGTATAAGGAATCACCATGTTGTTGTTCGAACTGAGAGATAGCTGTCCTCATTTTCGCAGTCTTAGCCATTGGGAAAAACTTGGCTAAGAACTTCTGTGCTAGGTCCTCCCATGTAGTGATTGATCCTAAACGCAAAGAATGAAGCCAACTTCTTGCTTTATCCCTCAATGCGAACGGAAACAACCTAAGTCTGATAGCATCCTCCGTCATCCCGTTGTATCTGAATGTATCACAAATCTCAATAAAGCTCAACAGGTGTTCATTCAGATCATCTGTAGCAGCACCCCCAAACTGTACCAAATTCTGCACCATCTGAATAGTGCCCAGTTTTATCTCGAATGTATTAGCTGCTATTACTGGTCTGACTATGCTCGACTGAAGTCCATTAATGTTCGGCATTGAGTAGTCTCTCAGAGCCCTGTGCTCCTCTCTTTGCTCTTCTCTTTGTCCTTCTGCCATATTAGATGTAGTACCCTCTAACTGTGCTTGTAAATTTCTGTGCACTCTTGCCTTCCAACCTCTCCCGTTAATATTATCCTGTGTTGGTATCAATTCTGAGTTGGACGATCGCGTGTGCATAAAAATTAAACAAGTACCTGAAACCAAAACATAAACAAAAATAGAAATGAGATAAGATTAGATTTGCTTAAGTCATACAATATAGATTAAAACTGATGATAATAATAAAAATTTATATGCCTTTCCCCGGCAACGGCGCCAAAAACTTATTGCCTCTTTTTAAGTCTAACAAAAGAGCTGTAACTCATGCAAGCATACATATGTCAACAAGCAATACAGAGTAAGTCGAGTATCGATCCACGGAGAAAGATGTCTAAATTAAACTATTATGCATCAACTAAATCACTATTTTTATATGCTTAAACTAATGCTTATAATTGTGACTACTCTAAATGCAAAGAATAATTAAAATAAGAATAATAATGTAATAAATCAAATCTGGAGATAATGGGATCCTAACTGCATTTAATAGTTCATCTAATTACCACCGTCATGCAAAACTATTCACGTATTACAAGAAACTAGCCAAGAGCACACATGTAGACATAACCATTTTTCAATGTATTATGACCTACTCACATAACATCCATATACAATAGACATCATGTAATCATCAATAAAACCAACCTCACTATATTTCTATGTGAAATTACAGCAATATTGAATTTAAGCACAGGCCCTTATTTAACTCATACGGTGAAATAGTATATGTCTATCTGATTCACAAAATATAAAGCTAAGCAGAACAACCCCATATACTCATGCTATCACGATTACAATCCATACTCGCATGTTATTTTTCAACTCCATACAAGTACATAAAATGAATGGTGATCAATCATTCATGCATTCAAAACATCCATGATAGAAATTCCTCACGATACACAAATAGTTCAGCAATCAGGCCATAAGTTAGACTACGTATTAAAATCCGTTAGAATCCCATAATGGAGTTTAGTTCATGACTGAACCAAAAGCCATTATGGGATCAAAGCAACACATAAAAAATAACTAAACAATTGAAAGAGAGAAGATAGAATTGATCAAACCCAATTGCTGATTATAATCCAAACGTAACATTCAAATCCTCACAAATATCCAGCAACATAAAAGCAAAGCATCCACAATGATTGAAATCCAAAGAAGAAGGAGAAAATAATAAGTTTATGCTTGGTTCATTAATGGAAATCTCTCAAAGTATAAACCCTAGTTCTTAATATGAAAAACACATAAAAACTAATGAATCTCGCGTTTGGTGCCAACCATAATCGTTTTTACCAACTCAAACACTTCAACTTTAAAAATTAAAATAAAGTCAGCAGCTTCGGTCAACTACACGCGCGGCCGCGCGAGGTTCTAGCATAAAACAGGCTTGGGCACGCGATTATAATTTTCTGGCTCAGCAGGTGTGTAGCGCGGGCGCGCGCTTCCTACCTCTTTTGGCCGCTTGGCCGCGCGGCTCCTGAACTCTGCACTTTTATGTTCTGCTACTTTTGCTCTCTTGTCATGCTGCTAATGAACCTTTAACATGCTGCTTTTGCTTCGTTGTCCATCGATGCTCCATTTCTTCTGTTCAACTGACCCTCGTGCCATGCCATCACTGGTCTCATGCCACATACCATTACCGAACTATTTCATTTTCCTGCACTTTCACGCCATAGGAGTTCTCAATATATGTAATGCACAATAACATGAAATGTAACTAAAAACACACTAAAATGTACTTGAGATGAGCATAGTTCGCGTAAATTGATATCAAATAAGTAGGTATAAAACCCCCTTATCACTTTTCCAGGATGATATTGAATGGTATGGTCGTAATCTTTCACCAGCTCGAGCTAACGTTGTTGCTGCATGTTGAGTTCCTTTTGGGTAGAGAAATATTTGAGGCTTTTATGATCCGAATAAATCTCCACTTTCTCCCCATATAGGCAGTGTCTCCAGATTTTCAACGCGAAAATAACTGCTGCCAACTCTAGATCATGAGTAGGATAATTCCTCTCATATTCTTTGAGTTGTCGAGAGGCATAGGCTATGACTTTCCCATATTGCATGAGAACACATCCTAACCCTTTGCCTGAAGCGTCATTGTGACGCCCCCAAAATAGGTCCACACGACACTTTCTGAGTCGCCAGATATCACACTACAGAAATCAAATACAAACTTCTTTTATATAACTGTTGAACTATCGTGCAGAGTACAACAACACATAAGCTGTGAGTTTTAATACAAATATATGTAAGTCTCATGGTGCATCGACCACAACACCTTACAATGTTACTTTACATAAAAGTACAATCAATAACTGTTTTAGAAATTAAAATCTTTGGAATTTTGCTCAAGGAAACCTTCGTACATGGGAGGCCATGCGTCTAAGTTATGATAAATATCATATGACTCGAGAATTATCCTTGGTTGACCAAATAGACCCTAAAGAAAAATGAGAAAATTACTGTCATGTTCTTTCCAATGGTGAGTGTTCTCTTGATATATATTTATCTCCATTATCTCCAATTGAGAATTATATTTCAACCAAACTCCAAGATTATATAGGTAGTGCTCATAGATATAATCAGCAAGTGCATGTGCACAACCTTGTCTTATGATAACACGAAGTCGTTTGTCATTAGACATCTTGTATGATAGTGGCAAAACACCCTTCCAAAGTTGGGTACACCTCACCCTATTCGGTTTACCAAAATCAACGGTTAAAATGACGTATAAAATACGACACACTTATCTAAAATTCTCAATAAAATTATTTCCATACTGTTTTAGGGGAAACCTCAACAGCTATAGACCATCGTTCTATTCCCCTGTTACCCCCGCTCGACCCAGCTACACTCTTATTACCTGAAAGGAATTATGAAGCAAAAGGGTGAGCACAATTAACCCAATAAAATAATATCATGACTAAAGATAATTAAATTATCAATAGCCTTCGTCAGTAATAAATCAGAGATTTAGAACATATGGTAGATAATAAAACTTTTTAACCATAGTTGCAGCGGAACGAGCAATCCATTAGAAGAGTCAAATAGACCACAAAGTCTATTATCTTCTCCACGTTAAAAGTCCACCAATAATGTTTTATCCCTATAACATCAATTAATAGTTCCTTTCCACAATCATGTGAATAACTCATAATCATAATTGTGATTCTAAATTCTTCTTCGCACCCAGGACGAAGATAATTTTCATCACCTGTCTCTCTACCTCAAAAGAAGACTGGATACTGGAATAGTGAAGTAGCAGACTTCTTTTCTGCTTTCTCTCTATAGCTTCTATCTCTATAATTGCTCTTGTGAGTCTTAGTGAATTGGTGAGAATGAAGGAAGAATGAGTTTATATTTATAGGAAAATATAGTTTCGATAATTGTACATTTTGGGGCTCAAAATATTACAGTATAATACCTTCATCTTTTCCTTCATTTTTAATTTAGTCCTACAAGTATTATCAAACTTGCACCACCTCCCCTAATAGTACATCATGTGACTCAATAGTTCTATACATGTGAAAAAAATAATTACAGTATAGTACCTTCATCTATACCTCCATTTTTAATTTAGTCATACAAGTATTATCATTCTTGCACCACCTCCCCTAATAGTACATGCATGTGAATCAATAGTACACATATGTGAATAAATAGTTATAAACATGTGAATTAATAGCAATTAATTGCTCATTTATTCAATTAATTACCCGATTGGTCAATATAACCTCCAGACATCAACTATTATCAGAATAGATGGTTATTTCCACTAACACTAATAATCCCAACACAATATAAATATCTATTTCATCTTTAATCAACATGAACTTATTCATCATTAATATTATAACTCACAATATTTAACGACTAGATCATTCCCAGGAAAGAGGGGGCTTTCCAATAAGGATTTCTCCCTATTGGTGCACAATTAGGTGACCAAACCTCTCCTCGATAGAACTTTCTAGACATCGTCAATATTGCAAATAATAATATGAATAACTTTGTCGTCTTAATTATTGATTTCATAATAATAAATATTATGCAGATGATACTATGACAATAATTGAATCAATAATATGAGAGATATTATGCAGTAAATACTGTAGCAATAATTGAGTATAACTGAGTGACTTCTCACGTAAGCATCAATAATTAATACCTTGTGCTACTATGCAACCACGCGTATTATTGTACTTTTACTATCGAGTAGTTCAACAGTTTAACGGTAAAACTTTCGCCGTTATTTTTATAAAAAGATATTTCTGTCGTTTTCTAACTACGACAAAACTTCCAATGTGGGGTCCACCAATGATTATTTCGTCGTACAAATATTTCCTGTTAAAACAAATATTTTTTGACCAATCGAATATTCCCCGACACAACGAATATTTTATATCAACTTGCTTACTTTGCAAAATTTTCACATATCACCCTTAACTTTAACCCTTTCTCATTTAACCATTTACAAAATAAAATAATAATTATAAGAAAATTGAATATTTTTCATTTCATAAAATTTGGGATCTCACAATCTCCCCTCCTTATGAAATTCTGCCCTCAAAATTTACGTACCTGGTAGTTCAAAGAGATAAAAATACCTTGCTTTCTTTTAGAATTGTATCTTCCCAGTTATTTTCTCTGTATCATGATTTTCCCATTACTTATCTCCTGTATTTCAGATATCATTCTAGAATATATCTTCAAAATAAAGGTTAATTGACATATCACAATTTGTCAACTTATCAAGTAAACAATTTCAGCTTAGGTAAGTCAGACATTAGCGAAGTATATTACTACTCTCTCCCCTCCTAGTTCTAGACTCATATCTCCGCTAGCGACCATATCCCTAAGCTCTGATACCATTCGTGACACCCCCAAAATAGGTCCACACGACCCATTCTGAGTCGCCAGATATCACACTACAGAAATCAAATACAAACTTTATTTATACAACTGTTGAAGCGTCAGCATGTAGTACAACAACAACACATAAGTTGTGAGTTTTAATACAAATATATGTAACTCTCATGATGTCTCGACCACAACACCTTACAATGGTACTTTACATAAAAGTACAATCAATAACTGTTTTAAAATTTAAAATCTTTAGAAAATGCTCAAGGAAACCTTCGTACATGGGAGGCCATGCATCTAAGTTATGATAGATATCATATGACTCGGGAATTATCCTTGGTTAACCCAATAGACCCAAAGAAAAATGAGAATATTTCTGTCATGTTCTTTCCAATGGTGAGTCTTCTCTTGACATATAATTATCTCCATTGTCTCCAATTGAGAATTATATTTCAACCAAACTCCAAGATTATATAGGTAGTGCTCATAGATATAATCAGCAAGTGCATGTGCACAACCCTGTCTTATAATAACATGAAGTCGTTTGTCATTAGACATCTTGTATGATAGTGGCAAAACACCCTTCCAAAGTTGGGTACACCTCACCCTATTCGGTTTACCAAAATCAACGGTTAAAATGACGTATAAAATATGACACACTTATCTAAAATTCTCAATAAAATTATTTCCATACTATTTTAGGGGAAACCTCAACAGCTATAGACCATCGTTCTATTCCCATGTTACCCCCGCTCGACCCAGCTACACTCTTATTACCTGAAAGGAATTGTGAAGCAAAAGGGTGAGCACAACTAGCCCAATAAAAGAATATCATGACTAAAGATAATTAAATTATCAATAGTCTTCGTCAGTAACAAATCAGAGATTTAGAACATATGGTAGATGATAAAACTTTTCAACCATAGTTACAGCAGAACGAACAATCCATTAGAAGAGTCAAATAGACCATAAAGTCTATTATCTTCTCCACGTTAAAAGTCCACCAACAATGTAAGACCCCAGATTTTATGAAATAAAAGTATTAAATTTTCTTATAATTATTATTCAGTAAATGGTTAAATTGATAAAAGTTTAAAGTTAAGGGTGATATATGTAAAATTTTCAAAATACGCAAGTGGTTATAAAATACTCATTTCTGTCGGGAAATATTCATTTGATCGTGGAATATTCTTGTTGTCAGGGAATATTAAGTAAGGCCAGTATGATCATTTATGGCCCCATAATGAGAATAAGCGATTTTGGATGAAGAAAGCGACAAGTTTGAGTTTTATATAAATAACGGCGTAATTATTCTTATTATCTTGTTGGAATACACGGTGGTTAAAATATAGTAATCTGGCGTTGTTGCACAAGATAGCACTCGGTATTGTTGCGTAGATTTTGAATTATTGATTCTTACGTGAAGGCACTACTCAATAATTGTTATTCACGATAATTCTTTATTCAATATTTTATTTTATTGATTCAATAATTGCTGCGTTGATATTTTATATTATTGTTGTTTCAATAATTGTCACTGCACAATATTTTCCATTATCGGATCAATAATTCATATTATTCGGATGATATTATTAGATAACATTATTGACAATGTCTAGAAAGTTCTGTCAATGAGACGTTTGGTCACCTAATTGCGTGCCAGTAAGGAGAAATCCATATTGGAAAGCCCCCTCTTTCCTAGGAACCACCTGGTTGTCATTATTGTGATTCTGTAATATTATTTGTGAATAATTAATTATTGATAAGGAAATATTTATTTGATGCGGATATAGATGATGAATTTATTTATTTTATGTTGTTATAATTGAAGGAATTAATGTTGAGGTGTTTTATCAGTATTCTGTCAGATTGGAGGTATTAAAAGATCAAATCGGTGTTCTTAAAGCTCTATTTCTTGAGTTATAATTTTAATCCGGCCATTGGATCATTTTGATTTTTGGATATGTTATACATATATAAGTTGAGTATATGTCCACAAATTTTGAACCGTTAAAAATGAACGTATGATAAGTTATGAATTTTAAGAGGTGACTGGTTCAGCAATTGTTAAAGTTTCGGAATTTATCATTTTGGTGGAAAATTCTAGAATGCGTGGGCCCCACCTATGGTTGGTGAAGAAATGTGCTAAAATTCTAATTCAAATGTGGTGGGTGGCAATAGTAGCAGGTAAAGCCATCGGTGTAGTGAAAAGTCAAAATGCTTGGCGTCTTAACATTTTCCTATAAAATAAATAGCTAAGTTAGAATTGAAAATCACACCAAAAACATAAGCTTTCTCTCTTTCTCTCTTTATATTATCAAGAGTATTTTGTGAGTATTTAGATACTTTGAGAGTTGCTATTCAGTGCAAGGTTCCTTTGGCTTTACATTCCGGTCAGAAATACTGCTCTTTTGAGGTAAGGGATTTTAAGGGTTGTTATGTTTTTTATGTTTTGTAATTTTTCTGACCTGTTATGTTTTTCATGTTTTGTAATTTTTCTAACCTTTAAAAATTCTAGAAAACTTTGAAATGATAGTTTAATGAGTTTTATTAATTGTGTCCAAAAATGACAATTTTTGGATGTATAGATTAGGAGTTATGGATTTTATGAGAAAAGACTATTTTAAAAGTAAACCCTTATAACTCCTTGTGGTTAACTCCAAAATTGATGAAATTTTTATTAGAAGTACATCTATATAATATCAGTATACCCTGTAAATTTCGGAATTTTTGGATAAAAGTACAATTTATGATAAATATCTAAATATTCGGCAGTTTTGGCCATATGAAAAATAGTAATTGAATTTTAAAAATTCTGAGAAAAATATATGTTCAATATAGGACTATGTTATGCTAAATCCCAGAAAAGAAATATTTTTGGTACTGATTTGGTATTTTTCATGAAAATGGAATAGTTATGAGTAAATGAATTAAATACGTTATGTGAAGTAAGAAAATTAGAAAATATGATTTTATGGCTTGAGAATCATATATATGGTATATGCAGATTTTTGATGAGGGTTTTGGTTATTGGTGATGAAATCTTATGAGTTTGGCATTTTAGTATGATTAAATGCATTAATTAGTAAAGTGTAAACAATTAAAATAAATTGTTTATAAGTTTAAGAAATGATTAAAATATTGTGGTAATATTAATAATATTAGATTATGAGATTATTAAGTGATTTATAACATTTGGATTAAGGTGTTATGAAATCATTGATTTATGAATCTTACTCTTGAAATTAAATGCAGTTGTTGATCATATTATTTTTTAGCATATATAACATTTTTATAATCCTGGTGAAAAAATTTCTCTTTGACTTTAGTGTAAAGATGGGCAGATTATTGGTATAATCGTGACTATGGGTTCTCTTTGGCCAGTAGTGCAAAGATGAATTGTTGATTGGTATGATCATGACCATTGAATTTATAATTGAATATTTTTAGCTTAAGTGAAAAGGTGAATTGATCAACATGATTATAATTATGGTTTATATAAATTCTGAAATGATTGTATGTTTCTTTGAGATATTAATATCTTTGGCCTATGGTGTAAAGATGAATTATTGATGAATATCTTTGGCCCGTAGTGCAAAGATGACCTGTTGTTGAATATCTTTGGCCCGTATTGAAAAGATGACCTGTTGTTGAATATCTTTGGCCCGTATTGAAAAGATGACATGTTGTTGAATATCTTTGGCCTGTAGTGCAAAGATGACCGGTTGTTAAATATCTTTGGCATGTAGCGCAAAGAAGAACTTATTAGCATGATTATGAACAAGAACTATGATTTGGTATAACCATGATCTTTAATATTTCAGGTAAAGACAGGTGATGAAAATTATCTTTGTCCTAGATGAGAAGGGGAATTTAGAACTACAATTATGATTATGAGTTATTCATATGATTGCGGAAAGGAACTGTTGATTGATGTTACAGGGATAAAATATTGTTGGTGGACTTTTAACATGGAGAAGATAATAGACTTTATGGTTTATTTGACTCTTCTAATGGATTGCTCATTCCGCTGCAACTATGGTTGAAAAGTTTTATCATCTACCATATGTTCTAAATCTCTGATTTATTACCGATGAAGGCTATTGATAATTTAATTATCTTTAGTTATAATATTCTTTACTGAGCTAGTTGTGCTCACCCTTTTGCTTCACAATTCCTTTCAGGTAATAATAGTGTAGCTGGGTCGAGCGGGGATAAACAGGGGAATAGAACGGTGGCTATAGCTGTTGAGGTTCTCCCTAAATAGTATAAAAATAATTTTATTGAGAACTTTAGATAAGTGTGTCGTATTGTATACGTCATTTGATATTTAATTTTAGTGAACACGAATAGGGTGGCGTAACCCAACTTTGGAAGGGTGTTTTGTCACTATCATACAAGATGTCTAATGACATACAATCTCGTGTTATCATAAGAAAGGGTTGTGCACATCCACTTCTTTGAGTATATCTCTGAGCACTACCTATATGATCTTGGAGTTGGGTTGAAACATAATGTTCAATCGCAGAGCGGTGGAGAGATAGTTATATGTCAAGAGAAGACTCACCATTGGAAGGAACATGATAGTAATCTTCTCATTTTTCTTTGGGGTCTATTGGATCAACCAAGGATAATTCTCTGGACATATGATATCTATCATAACTTATATTCATGGCCTCCTATATACGAAGGTTTCCTTGAGCACTTCCCAAAGATTTTAATTTCTAAAACAGTTCTAGATTGTACCTTTATGTAAGGTATCACTGTGAGGTGTTGTCCATAGTTGGGACATGAGTCACAGTTGGTATTAAAACTCACAGTGTATGTGTTGTTGTATTTTGCACGATGATTGTAGTAATAAAGTTGTAGTTGTTTTCTGTACCATGTATTTGGCGACACAGAATAGGTTGGATGGATTGGACCTATTTTGGGGGCGTCACAAACAATGTTTTATCCCTATAACATCATTCAATAGTTCATTTCCATAATCATGTGAATAACTCATAATCATAATTGTGATTCTAAATTCTTTTTCGCACCCAGGACGAAGATAATTTTCATCACCTGTCTCTCTACCTCAAAAGAAAACTGGATACTGGAATAGTGAAGTAGCAGACTTCTTTTTTGCTTTCTCTCTATAGCTTCTCTCTCTATAATTGCTCTTGTGAGTCTTAGTGAATTGGTGAGAATGAAGGAAGAATGAGCTTCTATTTATAAGAAAATATAGTTTCGATAATTGCACATTTTAGGGCTCAAAATATTACAGTATAATACCTTCATCTTTTCCTTCATTTTTAATTTAGTCCTACAAGTATTATTAAACTTGCACCACCTCACCTAATAGTACATCATGTGAATCAATAGTACAATCATGTGACTCAATAGTTCTATACATGTGGAAAAAAAATTACAGTATAGTACCTTCATCTATACCTCCATTTTTAATTTAGTCATACAAGTATTATCATTCTTGCACCACCTCCCCTAATAGTACATGCATGTGAATCAATAGTACACACATGTGAATAAATAGTTATAAGCATGTGAATTAATAGCAATTAATTACTCATTTATTCAATTAATTACCCGATTGGTCAATATAACCTCCAAACATCAATTATTATTAGAATAGATGGTTATTTCCACTAACACTAATAATCCCAACACAATAAAAATATCTATTTCATCTTTAATCAACATGAACTTATTCATCATTAATATTATAACTCACAATATTTAACAACTAGATCATTCCCAGGAAAGAGGGGGATTTCCGATAAGGATTTCTCCCTATTGGTGCACAATTAGGTGACCAAACCTCTCCTCGACAGAACTTTCTAGACATCGTCAATATTGCAAATAATAATATGAATAACTTTGTCGTCTCAATTATTGATTTAATAATAATAAATATTATGCAGATGATACTATGACAATAATTGAATCAATAATATGAGAGATATTATGCAGTAAATACTGTAGCAATAATTGAGTATAACTGAGTGACTTCTCACGTAAGCATCAATAATTAATACCTTGTGCTACTATGCAACCACGCGTATTATTGTACTTTTACTATCGAGTAGTTCAACAGTTTAACGGTAAAACTTTCACCGTTATTTTTATAAAAAGATATTTCTGTCGTTTTCTAACTACGACAAAACTTCCAATGTGGGGTCCACCAATGATTATTCCGTCGTACAAATATTTCCTGTAAAAACGAATATTTTTTGACCAATCGAATATTCCCCGACACAACGAATATTTTATATCAACTTGCTTACTTTGCAAAATTTTCACATATCACCCTTAACTTTAACCCTTTCTCAATTTAACCATTTACTAAATAAAATAATAATTATAAGAAAATTGAATACTTTCATTTCATAAAATTTGGGATCTCACAATCATTGTAGATAACATATCCATCCGAACCAGATGGGATTGTCAGAATAGGTGCCGAAATTAGTCTCCTCTTAATCTCTTGGAAACTCCTCTCGCATTCCTCACTCCATATGAATTTTGTATCTTTCTGAGTCAGCTGAGTTAACGGAGTAGCGATTTGAGAAAATCCTTCCACGAATCTCCGATAATATCCAGCTAAGCCCAGAAAGCTACGTACTTCGGTCACCGACTTCGGTTTCTCCAAACTTTGTATCGCTTCAATCTTCGTCGGGTGAATAGATACTCTATGTTTTGACACCACGTGCCCAAGGAATGCTACTTCTTTAAGCCAGAACTCACATTTTTTCAGTTTGGCATATTACTTGTTATCACGAAGCCTTTGAAGTACAAGCTTCAAATGGTGCTCATGATCTTCACGGCTTTTGGAATAGATGAGGATGTCATCAATAAAGACAACAACGAATTGATCTAAATATTCCTTGAACACACGGTTCATCATATCCATGAAAAGGAACAGGAGCATTAGTCAATCCAAAAGACATGACTAAGAATTCATAATGCCCATACCTAGTTCTAAAGGTAGTCTTTGGAATATCCTCAGTTTTAATCTTCATCTGATGATATCTAAAACAAAGATCGATCTTTAAAAAGAATTGTGCTCCTTGCAACTGGTCGAACAGGTCATTAATGCAAGGTAGCGGATACCTATTCTTGATGGTGACATGGTTCAATTTCTGGTAGTCAATACAAAGTCGCATACTCCCTTCTTTCTTCTTTATGAATAAAACAGGAGCACCCCAAGGAGATGTACTAGGTCGAATGAAACCGATGTCTAACAACTCATATAGTTGGACCTTTAACTCCTGAAGTTCAATAGGAGCCATCCGATATGAGGTTTTAGAAATGGGTTTCGTACCAGGTTCAATGTCAATAAAGAATTCAACTTCACATTCTGGGGGGTAGACCGGAAAGTTCTTCAGGAAATACGTCAGGAAATTCACTAACAATAGAAATATTATTCAAATCTGACGTGTTTTTGTTTAAATCCATAACATGGGCTAAGAAATATTGACATCCATTTTTTACTAAATGAATGGCTTTATGGCTTGATATGACAGTGATTGACTTTAGTGGTTTGGTTGCTTGAATTCGCATAACAGGTTGGTTAGGAATATGAAAACTAACAACCTTATGAAAACAATCAATTTTGGCATGATGAGTAGTTAACCAATCAATCCCCAAAATCACATCAAATGCAAGTATCTTTAAAGAGATAAGATTAACAGGTAATGTGATGGTGCCAACTTGGATCAAGCAAGATTTATAAACATTGGATGTAATAAAAGTTTCTCCTAACGGAGTTTCAACAAATAAGTCAAAGTCCAATTTATCCGGAGTCAAGTTCAAATGTTTAGTACAAGCAGGAGAGATAAAAGAATGGGTAGAACCGGTACCTAGTAAGGTATAAACTTCGCAAAAGTTTATGATTAGCTTACCCGTGATCACCTCGATCGGGTTCCTCGCATTTTGGCCAGTCACGACAAACGCTCTTCCAAGAACCGTTCACTTTGACTTATTCGGGACAGCCTTTGGAGTCACCATCCCCTCTGGACTTGGTTTCGCTATAGAAAAATCTTGAGCTATATGACCTTCTTTTCTATAGTTATAACATACCTTGAATTTTTATAGGCAGTTTGGGCTGATATATCCCTCTTTCCCATATTCATAACATACGATCGGTGGTCGTTCTCCTCCCCTAGAAACAGTTGATGCTGGTGCTGACGTCTTCATGTTGTCATTATTGTTCCTTCTCTTTTGAAATCTCCTCTTGACTCGCTTTTACTATTATCATGGACACGATTACCACCATAGTGGTTACCGCTTTTGTCCGAATATTTTCCTCCCTGCTGGTTATCATTGCTCCGATGACTGCTGCCACCGGTATGACTCTGGAAGTGGTCCCTCGATTGAACATACTCATTATCTCACTCTAATAATTGAGCCCTGTTGACAACATTTGAATATAGAGAAAATTTGTGAGAAATGATCTATTTCTGAATTTTGGGTTTCAGACCTCTCAGAAACATCTGCGTCATACGTTCCTCATTCTCTACCAAATGAGGTGCAAACTTGGATAACTCCGCGAACTTAGCCTCGTACTGGGACACAGTCATGTTGTTCTATTCCTGTCTAATAAACTCTACCTCCTTCATATGACGAATACTTTCAGGAAAATACTTGTTATTGAACAGTTTCTGAAATGTTTTCCAAGATATATTGAGTGCAGCTGGCTGGGTACGCTTCAGAGATTCCCATCAGTAATTTGCCTCACCACGGAACATAAAGGTGGCGAATGGAACCTTCTTTTCCTTCGTACATCCTAAGATATCAAATATCTTGGTAATTTGCTTAACCCATGTTTCTGCCTTAATCAGATCCGGCTTTCCCAAAAACTTTGCTGGTCCCAACTCTTTGAACTATTTGGCTGTAACAAGCCGTGCGTTGCTATCATTTCCATCTGTATTTTATACACGAGTCTCCCTCGTCTGATTTTGTATGAACTGCAAAACGCTCCTAAACATCCCATCATTCATCGTTTGATCGGTGGTGTTGTTTACAGGAGGAACATTGTCGTCCTGTTGCACGTTCTTCTAGTTGGTGATTAAAGGTGTCTCCATGGTCTCATTCACTCCATTGTTAATATTTTCAGCTGTCATTCTCAAATACTGCCATAAAATAAGGGTTAATTAAAGAAATTAACATTCCAAATAATATCCCTATATTATGACCAACCAATAAATAAGCTTAGGTAGGACACACTAGCGAAGGATTTACTCGTCTCTCCCCTCCAAGTTATATTCCCTGATCTCTGCCAGAGACCATATCCCTAAGCTCTGATACCAACTGTGATGCCCCCAAAATAGGTCCACACAACCCATTTTGAGTCGCCAAATATATGGTACAGAAAAAAACTACAACTTTATTATTACAATTGTCGTGCAAAATACGACAATACATATATTGTGAGTTTAAATATAAATATTGTCTTCTAGACAATATCCACACTCAAATAAGTCCTCATTACAATTATTAATACACTATTTTACAAAATAGTGAAGACTGCTAAACAACTGTCTAGAACCATCATTCCATACCCCGACTAGTTCCCGATATATTCTCGCTTCTTGAGAAAAAAAATGGATCAAAAAGGAAAAGAGTGAGCTCAACTAGCCCAATAAAGAATATTATGACTAAGATAATGTAGAACAAATTATCGTTAGCCTTCAATAAAACAGATAAAATATAATGGATAACCAGTTTTAAATCAATATTCGCAGCGGAAATAACAATTCATTAGAAGAGTTAAGTAGAGAATGAAATCTACTATCATCTATGAATTTAAAAGTCCATCATCAATATTTTATCCCTATAACATCAATCAATATACATCTTGAATCAAATATTCATCTTTGCACTACGGGCCAAAGATATTCATTTGTATCACCAGTTGGTCATGTTCATCTCAACACATGTCCATTTTTGCACTACGGGCCAAAGATATTCATCAGGTAATCATTCATCTTTTCACTACAGGCCAAAGATATTCAGTTATATCATCATTTATGACTGAGAATGATGAAAAATATCTTATAGAAAATGAATATAGTGAGACAAAAGGACAATTATTAAGGATTCGTACTTTGGTTTATCCAAATTCAAAAATACTCCATAATTATCAATTATGGAGCAAAAATTCAAGAATGAAGATCAAAACATGGATACAATCAAAGATAGTAACCATAATAGACAACTTGGACAAAGAAAAGAAAATTTTAATTTTTCTGTGAATAGTGTCGTATTCGTTAATAGTGTCGTATACGTGAATAGTGTTGTATACGTCAATAGTTACCCCGACACGAAAAGGTAGAAATTTCTCAAGAAAAACCATACGTCGTGAATAGCACTCGTGAATAGTACCGTATTCATGATTAGTGCCGTATACGTGAATAGTGTTGTATATGTGAATAGTAACCTCAACTTGAAAAGGTAAAAATTTTCATAATAAAATTCATACCCATATTTTGGTATAATTATATTGAATGAAATAACATCATTTATGAAGAAAATAACATCCCTTACCTCAAAAGAACAGTACTTCTAACTAGAATATCGGATATAACGCTGAAGAAAACTTACACTGATTAGCAACTCTCAAAGTATCTAAATACTCATAAAATACGCTCGATAATATATAGAGAAAAAACTTCTAATTCTAGTGTGATTTTCAATTCTAACCTAAGCATCTATTTATAGCAAAATGCCAGAACGCCAATGCAGACTAAATTTAATAAAATAATATTTTTAAATATTTCTACGCACACCTCTTTGACCAAATTATCAGCACACCAAAAGTGGGGCCCACATATTTTTAATAAAAAAATTTATTTTTGAAACTTCAATAATTCATAATAAATAGCCTTTTTATCAGAAAAATACAAAATTTATGTCTATTTCATAGGAAATTTAATTCTCTACAACTTTGTAGAAGAAAGTTTTTCCAAATTCCAAAATAAAATGACCGAAATCCAAATACGGATGATTTTTAATACCTCCATTTTGACAAAATACTGATAAAATACCTCAGCATTAATTCCTTCATTTATATCCACATAAAATAAAAATTTCCTTATCATATAAATCAATAATTAATTATTCAAAAATAATATTACAGAATCACAATAATGACAACCAGGTCGTTACCAAGAAAGAGGGGGCTTTCCGATAAGAATTTCTCCATACTGACGCGCAAGTAGGTGACCAAACCCCTTTCCTAAACGGAACTTCCTTAGACATTGCCAATAATGATATCTAATAATATTATTCAAATAATATGAATTATTTATCAGATAATGCAAATTACTGTGCAGTTAAAATGTTGAAGCAAGAAATTCCGTAACAATTATCGAGTAAAGGCCTTACGTAAGAATCAATAATCCAAAAATATTTGTGCAATACTGGTAATGCTCTTTGTGCAACCATGTGTATTAACGTATTTTAACCATTGGGTATTCTACAGTTGTTAACTTGAATAACTACGTCGTTATTTATAAAAACTCAAACTTGTCATTTTCTTCATCAGACCATTTTTTGTTATGGGGCCCACAAATGGCTGCGCCGTCGTACTAATATTCCCTGATAATAAGAATATTCCACGACCAAACGAATATTCCCCGACAACAATGAATATTTTATAAGCACTTGCTTATTTTGCAAAATTTTCACATTTCACCATAACCAAAGCATTATATCAATTTAACACCTTATTCAAAATAATAATTAGAGGAAATTTAATTTTATTTATAAAAAGTTGGGGTCTTACAAAGAGGCCCTGTGCTAGGGTGGTAGTTGGGCATATGTGCCGTAATTTTATGACCACCACGAGATTAAGGAGGGTAGTTGTTTTGGCTGAGGTAGGTGGCAGCCATATCATCTCGATTAACTTTATGATAGACCACTTTTCTTCTGCAAATAGCTTCACTGGTCATCGAGGAGATTTTTCTATTTTTCAGGAGCGATGGCAGACAACACAGGTAGATGCTTTGATCATTTATATTTTGTCTTATTTGTATATGCCCTTCTACACTGATCATTTGGATGTTGGGATGTCGATGGTTGTCAGAGCTCTTAGAGATGACTTCACCATTTTTCCCTTGATATTAGCCGAGACTTTGATATCGGCATCTTTCTGCCAGTCTGCTGATCAGGAGTTCAGAGGTAGCCCAATTCTCTTGTATATTTGGTTCATGCCCATTTGAGACCGATTGGCTGACTTCGTCATCTTGGGTTCTACTTTGGTCATGGCATGGCATTGACTTATTCACTCCGTCCAGCTTCATGCATAGATAAGACATCTTGGATAACATTTCTGGATGCTATGGAGGAGCCATTTGAGATTATTATGTACTCTAGCTATTGCTCTTTCCTGAGCTTCATCACTCATGTGGGTGATCTGGATTTTCTTCCTCTGGTCAGTTTGAGGTATGTGACCAAGTATCATCCTCTAGCGACGATGGGTTAATTCAATCAGCATCAGGTTATTCATGCATTTGAGGGGACTAAGGATTATCACTTCCCCATTTGTGTTGCTACTAAGGCAGATTTGGCTCGGGTCTACGGGTTTTGGTCCCATCGGCAGACTATAGAGTTCAGAGATGGCCATCCAGGCTGATCAGTAGAGTATTCAGCCTGGCTAGATTCGGGTTTGGCTCTGATAGCATTAGATCAGGCAGAGGTTGTTGGTCATTATACTAATAATGAGGAGCCGGTAGAGGACCCCATATCTCCTACTAAGGATGAGCTGTTTGCAAGTTTGATAGCGGCTCTGGTTAGCACAGCTCCGAGTTTTGCTTCATCCTCCAGGGATTAGTTGGATCGTCATGTGCATATCTTAACTTATGTGCGGGATCAGGCTCGGGCCTTGATGTTGAACATTATTGCAGGTAGGGATTCAACTATGGCTGAGAGGGATGCAGCTCTTACTGCTCGAGATGAGGCTATAGCCAATAGGGATATCGTTTGATCTTTTGCAGATGGGCTTACTTGTCATTCTCGAGGTGTCATTCAGATTCAGGAGGGAATCTTCAGGTCAGTAGTAGAGCTGCTGAGGTGTGTTGATACATTGGAGCAGGAGCTCAAAGCCGGTCCTCTAATAGTGAGAAGTATAAAAAAAGAAATTCTATATATATATATATATATATATATATTCGAACTACTGTTGGTCATATTTCTCTTTATCGAGAAATCAAAGAAGCTATACAGGGGTGGCTATGTTACTATTATCACATTTTAATGTCATAAAATGCATCAATAGTGTTTTCTATTCTAATAGAATGAAATTCGACTAGATACTAGACATACAGGCACTGCTAGAGATTTGGAGATGATGTATCGTTTGACCTCAGATTTGTAGTCCTGTTGTACTTTCCTGCACAGACTATGTTACTATCTTTTGTCACATGTTAGAACATATTTTGTATTCTAAACATTTGTATATGTAAAAAGTAACAGGTTTAACCGACTTCCCACATTTAAGTATGTCTAGACTTGTATGTTGATTGTCGTTTCCACTTCATGATTTATGATTTTGATATAGAATGGCTCTTATCATCCTTGTGCCAGATTTGATAAAGCGATGTTGAGATGCCAGAAGATCCTTTCAGCATGGGTCATCGACTTTTAGAGTTTTATCTGGTTATTTTTGGTTTTTGGATAATTTTAAGGTTTAGGATTGATATGAGGTAAAAGGGTTTGATTTTTTTTCGAGGGTTAGACCACACCATAAATGGCTTCCTACGTACTCCTGTGGATGAGGGGAGATCAGGTCTTTCGTAGTTTAGGCTTGACCTGAACGATTGACTTGACTTGATTTGCTTGATTTTATTTTATTTAACCAAGATAACCATTCAAGTAAGAATGAAAAAGGGTCTCAGACATAATACCATTTCACGGAATTGGAAGTGATCAGTTACGAGAATTCTTCAACATCCATCTCTTCCAACCTCATGGCTCGGCCTGATAAAATCATTTTGACAATGAAGGGTCCTTCCCAATTAGGGGGCAAATTTGCCTCTGGCTATATCTTGGCCTGGAATGATCTTCTTCAGTACCAAATCATGCTCTTGGAATGTCTGAGGTCGTACATTCATGTTATAGGATCGTGACATTCGATGTTTGTGTAGCTGACCATGAAAGATAGTTGAGGCTCTCTTTTCATCTATAAGGGACAGCTGATTGTATCGATCTTGTTGCCATTTCTCCTCCTCTATTTGGGCATTCAGTATCACTCTTAGTGATTCTATTTCCACTTGGATGGGGAGAACATCCTCCATTCCATATACCAGTGAATACGGTGAGGCTCCAGTAGAAGTTTGAGTCGATGTTTGGTAGGCGAGCAGGGTTAAAGGCAACAAATTTGGCCATTCCTAGTGGTTTTCTTATATCTTCATCATTATCTTCTTGATATTCTTATTAGCGGCTTCCACTACGCCATTCATATTTGGAAGATAAATAAATGAGTTGAGGTGTTTGATATTGAACTTAATACTTAGTTCCCTCATCATCTCGTTATTCAGATTTTGGGCATTGTCTGATACTATAACCTCGGGTTGTCCATATCGACAAACGACGTTGTTCCTGATGAAACCAACGATGACTTCCTTGGTAACCTTAGGGAAAGAAGCTGTTTATACCCACTTGGTAAAGTACTCGATCATGGTAAAGATGAATCTTTGACCGTTACTAGCTTTGGGTTCAACAAGCCCGATCACATCCATTCCCCACATAGAAAATAGACATGGTGATGTCATGCAATGTAGTTGATTCGGAGGTGCATGAATGATGTTGGCATGGATTTGACATTAATAGCATCGCTTGAAATGATCCTCACAATCAGCTTTGAGGGATATCTAGTAATGTCTTGTCCTTGATATCTTCTTGGCAAGTAAAGTTCCATTCATGTGTGCTCCGCACACTCCACCATGCACTTCATTTATAAGTCTTTGGGCTTGAACTTTGTCTAAACACCTCAAAAGACCTATACCCAGATCTCTTTTGTAGAGAGCATCCCCACTTAAGTAGAAATTCATGGACATCTTCTGTATTCACTTATTTGCAGCTTGACTCACTCCTTCAAGGGTGGATCTATCTCGCAAATATTCTTTGATGTTTTTGTACCAAGTTTGATCAGATAGGGCTATCTCATCTGATATTTCCCTCACGTTATTTTTGTAAGATGGTGCATTTTGCAATATGAAGGTGATAACAGACATACCCTTCCTTGCTGATAGGTTCACCAATAAGGCCAGTGTGGCCAAAACATCGGCAAAGTCGTTCCTATTCTGAGGAATATGCATAAAGGCAATGTCTTCAAACTCTCATGTCATCTTGATAACATGGTGGTGGTATGGCAATAGACATAACTCTTTGGTACAATAAGCTCCAGTGGATTGTCTGACGACTAGCTTCGAATCTCCAACTACTGCCAACCATTTGACTCCCATGGATTGGGCCAATTTTAACCCCAACAGGCATCCTTTATATCATGTCGTTTTATTAGAGTTACCAAACTGCAGCTTACTGGCTACATTGTATTTCTCCACAGTGATAGATATAAGAACTGCCCTTGCACCGTCTCCTTCTACATTGGCAGCGCCGTCAAAGTACAATTTCAAAAATTGACCCATATCTTCTTTATTGGTTTGCAGAACCACCATTACCTCCTCATCAAGGAAATATGTTTTAAAAGGCTCATAACCTCCAATCAGTACTGCCGATAGATGGTATGTGATTCCATGTCCCTTAATGGACTTTTGGGTCACATAGACGATGTCGAACTGTTGAAGGATTAGCTGCCACTTGGATAATCGACAGTTCAACATCAGTTTGCTGATAATATACTTTAAAGGATCCATACGGAATATGAGATGAGTGGTATGGCCGTGTACGTAATGTTGTAACCTCGCGGCGGCCCAAGCTAATGCGCAACAGGTCCTTTCTATCAGTGTGTATTTATGCTCTCCATTACTAAAACGTTTACTGAGGTAATAAAAAGCCCTTTCTTTGCTCATATCATCCTTCTACCCCAGCAAACAACCCATGGCGTTGGAATTGACTGATATTTATATGAACAAAGAGACTCCCTCCCTCAGGGGTAGTAGTATGGGTGCTTCAATCAACCTCTATTAGATGATGTGAAAAGCCTTTGGACAGTCTTCATTCCACTTCCCGGAGGAGTTCTTTCTCAACAAATTGAAAATAGGTTCACATGTGGCTGTCAATTGCGATATGAATCTGCTGATAAAGTTTATCCTCCCTAGAAAACCTCGGATTTCCTTCTCAATTCTTGGCTCGGATATCTCAGTGATGACTTTTATCTTGGCTGGATCCAACTCGATGCCTCGATTTCTTACAAGGAATCCCAGGAGTTTTCCAGATTTCAAGCCAAAATCACACTTGGCTGGGATCAGTTTCAAGTTATATTTGCAGAGCCACTCAAACAACTTTTAGAGATAGGTGCAATGATCATCTGCCTCTTTGGACTTTACGATGATATCATCCACATACATACATACATTTCGTTCTTCTTATACATCATATCATGGAATAAGGTCATCATAGCCCTCTGATATATAGCACCAGCGCTGGTGAGGCCAAACGCTAATCTCCTATAGCAGAAAGTGCCCTAGGGGGTGATGAAGGTTGTCTTTTCCCTGTCTTCTTCAGCAACCATGATTTGGTGGTAACCAAAAAGTAAACGACAAAGGAGTACATCTCATATTGTGTCGTATTCTCTATCAATAAATGGATGAATGGCAGTAGGAAGTCATCTTTAAGGCTTTCCTTGTTGAGATCTCGATAATATACACAGACTCGCACCTTTACCCTAGGCTTCGGTATTGGGACCACATTAGATAACCACTCAGGGTAGATTGATACCATAATGATACCTGCTTTGAATTGTTTGATAATTTCTTCTTTAACCTTCAGGCTCCATTCTGGTTTCAACTGTCTTAGCTTCTGCTTTACTGGTTTGAACCCTACTTTAACTAGTAACTGATGGACAACAATATCTATGGATAAACCAATCATGTCTTCATGAGACCAAGCAAAAACATCCTAAAACTAGGTTAGGAGGTTAATTAAGTCTTTTTCTTGGTTGGAGGGTAGGTTGGTTCCAATCTATAGTTCTTTAGAAAGGTTCGAGGTTCCAAGGTTTATATTGATGGTTTGCTCAAAGTTGGGATAGGGTTTGTCTTCGACCCATCCTTTAATGTCCTCAGGCACCTCGTCATCGTCTACCTCTTCTTGATCAACCCCAATTAAGTCAAAGTCCAATTATATATCAAAATCGTAGTCACTACTCGAATTTGACAAGTTAGGGATAGTGCTAGAAATACTCAAATTTGGAAACCTGAGAAGAAAACTTGATTGCTTAATATATATATATATATATATATATATATATATATATAGAATACTTGTCAATTACAAAAGGGTTCAACAGTTAATATAACAAAAAAGCAATAATAAGTTGCAGATAAGATAAAACATACTGAAATGTAAAGGTTGGGCTCCTTATTAACAGATCATTTTCTGTTTTAACCCTTTTTGGACAATCTGAGGCATGATCGTCAAATTGCTGGTACTCAAATCTTGAAGGATGGTTGAGATAGAGGTATTGTCGAGGTCACTGATGTCTCTGAGGATGACCATGACTGGTTCGGAACTGGACCTGGAATCCTCCTTTGAGATATTCACACTTTTCCAGTTGATGACTGGAAGGATGGGTTGATCATCTAATGGATCGGCCTCAAGGGGTTTCTTAGTAGCATCCTTGGCGAGGGAAACGTTGTTCATGAATTGGAACTGAATCTCTTCCACAAACTTTTGGTTCTTGGCTTTCCTAGCCTTATCTTTATTAGATTCTCCCTTATGGGCTTCCATATCTATACTCTGATTGACCTGGTGTATCAAGAGGTTTGAGATATAGTTAGGGATCTTCTTTAATGGTTCCTTTAATCCCGTTTCATTAAGGCTCGTGTTAGGAATAAGCATGTGAATGATATTGCTATTTATGTATGATTTGATTATGATATAAATGAATGAATATGCAAGTATGCTTGCATTAAGAAAAGCCGTAAAGTCCTTCGATAGATAATAGGAACATATGTACAAGGACTTAGAAAGAATTGATCAACTATGTTAGGTTGATCCTACATAGGCAAAACAGCTTTATAAAGTCCTTAAAAAGAAATGATGTACAAGGACTATAAATATAGAAAGATCAAGCTTGTTAGGTCGATCTTAAAATGTAATAGATTGGTTTGTCTGATCGTCGAGCACTGCACCAGAAATCGTAGTCTGCCAGGAGAGTCAAGGAAAACTCGAGAGCTATCAAGGCAGAATCGTAGTCTGCAAGATAGTAGATCTCGGAGTTCGTAAACTGCCAGGAGAGACGAGGAAGGATCATAGTGTGTCGAGAAGAATATCCTCCGAGCCATAGTCTACTAAGGATGTCATGTTCAGAATCGTAGAGACAACCTGTCTAAGAGCCGACCGAGCATCTGCCAAAGCTAAGTCAAGAATCCTAGACCACACTCAGAGTCGTAGAGCCTATTGATCGAATCAGAGGCAGAGATCGTAGTCGAGTAAGATTAGTTAAAGACAACAAACACGACAAAAATCATAGAGTGTCAAGATCTGATCTTGGAGTCATAGTGTCTGCACTATCGAAGCTGAATCGCAAAGTGTAGAACTGAGACTTCAACAGATGTGCTCACAATGCCAAGGAAGAATCATAGAGCAACCATGATTCTCAATAATTGAGCACTCCCAGAATATCCAAAGGAATGAAGCCTCTGGTTGGTACTGCAAAGATACATCCCACCTAAAGGAAACCAGAGAGCACTCAACAAATGGCATGTAAGCTAACAGAAGATCTAAGCACTAACTCAATCAACATCCAGATGGAGTTGTGAAGCCATTCGAGATAAAGTCTTCCACGAGTCGATTAAAAGAAGACTTGATGAATCGATTTAAGGAAAAGTCGCCAAGTACAATAATTTGTCAAGAAAATAGAAGACGACGATCTTGAAAGCAACCAGGATCGTAGTGTTTGCTAAAGAAAGAAGGAACTGATGGAGTGTATACAAAGATACTGGTCTGCCTCTAAAGAACAAGGCTAAAGTGATTAAGCATTGGGTCAGTCCATTGATGATAAGTGAACGAGAGATCACAAGGAGAAAGCAAGCTGGACACACCACAAATCTGAAGTGTCTTGCTATTCAGAAAGGGCTAGAACAAAGAGTCAAGCCATCAGTATCTGAGAGCAGTCAAAGCAAACATAAGTGTTGAAGCACTGCACAAGAGAAGGAAGAGGTGTTCTACATTAAAGATCTAATCAACACTCTTCAAGATCGTAGTTTTGTCTCTACTTGTCAACTAGACACTACGATCAAGTCCAAGAAAATATGCATAAGAATCGTAGAGGTCGGTCGTCTGAAGGTTGAAGCATTGGCAACGGTTCAATCTCAAGATTGATAGTCGAACAGAGCTTATTGAAGAGCATCGATGCAAAAGGACAACCTCTGATCGAGAAATCAGAAGGAAGAAATAAAGTTGACTACCTGCCCGAGACATCAAAGTGACATCTCTAACAGGGTAGGTGAAACAGTAGACTTCAGTGTCAGAAAGTCAGAAAAGGGGACGTCATGTCACATCTGCAGTCTACACCAAATAACTCGAGATCTTTGAAGAAATTCAAAAAGCTTTTAACGGCTACTTTCCAACGGGAAGATTGGGAAGGAATATAAATCAACAGAGCTTCAAAGATCAAGAGTTGCTGATGATTGCGAAGTTGCAAAATCATTGAGTTGTTAGAATGCTATCATTGACTCTACGAGTTCCACTAGAGATTAACAAGAACAAGTCTCAGTGACAGTGATACTACATAGGTGGAAGTGAAGCAGTTTTGAAGAAGGACTTAAACAGACTAGAGCTTCACTCAACAAAGATGAGAATACCACTGAAGATTGTAGCTAAGCTAAGAGCCGAGAAGGACAAGAAAATAGCATTCAGAAAAGTGGCAGAGTACAAAGAAGATCAAGAAAGCCACTCTACAAATCACCATGAACCGAAGGCTAAAAAAGAACAGATGCATAATCATGTCTGCAAAGCATTCAAGAAGGGTTCAGGGATTGCTAAGTGCTAGACAAAGTCTACCAAAAGCTCAGAGACTTACCAAATCAAGATGGTGATGGTAAGATGAGTAGAAAAGAGTAAAGATCAGCTACACCAAAGAAGATGTAGTCCAGACTCCAAGCAGAATGCCAAGAGGACTACGCCAAGATGCTAAGTACATAAGATGTTCAAGCTTAAAGACATCTTAGCAGCTCAGCACCAATAATAATAATAACAACTACAATAACAAGAAGCCAGGGCCTGAGGGGTCCTTGTCCGGAGGGACTAAACGAAGTTCCAAGCCTGCTGAACTTGAAGAGTTCCTAGGGAACTAGAAGAGTTCCAAGGCTGCTGGCCTTGAAGAGTTCTTAGTGAACTGAAGTTCCAAGGCTGCTGGCCTTGAAGGAATCTTAGTGATTCAGGGTGCTGCCCTTCCTTAGTGGAAATCCTGCTAGTTGAAAGTAGAAGAGTGGATTAGGAGCTTGAGTCTCTGAACCACTTAAAATCCATTATGTCTTTTACATTATGTTCCTAACTACTATGAATGTATTAACTACTTACCAATGAAGGGGATCTTTTACTTATTCCGTTGTGCTTGAAAAGATTCTTATGTTTGTTATATGTTAATTCATTAGCAATACAAAATAAAAGGGAAAAGAATTTGAAAATTAAAAGGATCTATTCAACCCCCCCTTCTAGATCTATTGTGTGCCTACTAGGAACTAACAGCTCGGCCTAAGGGGAACCATAATGTGGACAGGCATGTGCTTTTGGGGATTATGGTGTTTGGAACCACCGAGGTAGCCCAGTCCAGCCCTGCCCAACTTAGTTGGTATATAGATTGGATATTTGATTCGTTGGCCATTTTGGACTATCCCTTTACCTAGTCGATGTCCTCGGGAAAGCATCTCTTGGTCAACTACCATCACTTCGAGGGATATCTGGGGTTTCAATGTCGGTGAACCCATAGAATGGTATTGAGGAAAGTCTTGGTCGAAATCTAATTACACTCACACGCAAGTGCACGTGGTCAACGAATAATATAGTAGTAAGAAAAAGTATCGTTCCCAAAGAGATTAGTATAAAATTAATCCTAACAATTACCAGTTTCCTATTAATCCAAATTTTATTAAACTATCCAAATCATGATTATAACTAAGAAAAACTAAGAACCTAAAAATACCAATAATCAATCAACACAACTTAAAAACCGTAAATTCAAGCAAATATTGGAGAATTAGGCTTACAACTTCACTTTAAGTCTCACTCCAATTATCACACCTTAATCCAGTTCAATTCACTATCTCAGTTTATTAATCAAGAACACTTATGTAGCATCAGCCATCTCTCGATGCACTAATATCATATTAACTTAAATCCACAAATTAGATAGAATTAAGTCAAACACCCTAATAAACTAATTCACTATATCTCTATGTGAATTAAAATTAAATAAGGTTTAAATTCAAGTTCTCTACCCGATTACATTCAATGCTAGATATATCTCTATCCTAACATAAATCAAGATTCCATTCAAGCATAGAATTCAAGAACACATGCTAAAGTGACTATGTCTAGATTCATATATCATCTCTCGAATCCATACAAATCCACGCAGAATTGGTGATCAAGCAATTCATAAATTAAGCACAAATCACAATAGATAAACTGAATTGATAGATTATTAAACTGAATTCAAAGTATGATAATCATTGTTCAATAATAAAGAACCATCATAAGCATAAAAAGTAAGTTAATTCATCAGAAATGAAATAAAAACTGAAATAATAAAAGAATCCATCATCCCAATTACAATAACTAAATTAAAGAAGCAGAATAGATACAAAACCACCCTTCTTCTTGCTCCAATTCATAATCTTCGTGACTCTGACCTTCAATTCTTTTGTCCAATGTCCTTCACTCAAATAAGGGTTCAAATTACTTCTTGATTGAATGTTTTTATCTCCCCTAGTGTTATGTTATATTTTGATCAATAGTCATGAATTTAGTCATAAAATCGACGCTAATTGAAGTCCCAAGCTATGCCAACTTGATCCCTTTCACGTTGCTGCAGAACTCTAATTGAAACAAATCTCATGTTCTTGCCTCGTACCCCCGCTCCGGTGGGGGGTTAGTTCTGCAGATCCACAATTTTGCTCAATTTAATGCCACTTTTTATCATAACGCCACATTTATGCCACGAATGCTACACCATGCTACCTATACATAAAACAAACGTAAACAAGTAAAAATGAACATAAATATACAGGATTCACACAATTTAAGTCCGAATTAGAAGTCAATTCGTAGGTATAAAACCCACTCATCAAACTCCCCCAAAATTAAACCCGTGTTAGTCCTCGAGCATGAAACAAAACAAAAATGTTATGCAATGCAATGTAATGGAATGCAACTAATCTACATGCCTACGAATCCAGCAGTAGTGATAGAAACAAGTCTGTTCAACCGGCCTCACAGAAATCAAGCAAACATGACAATACTTTAAATCAAAACCAATCAGTAAATTTATCATCAATCATTAAATCCTAGACTGTTATCACTGATATAGTGCGTGTGTGCTCAACAACTACGCCAACTGATATAACGTCAAATTTAACACATAATAGGTCTCTTAGAAGGCATCATAAAGTGTGAACTCAAGAAATCTAAAAATAGTCAATATCCAACTAAAATCAAACAATTACCAATATCAAGGGTCAAAATAGGGTACTTATGCTTTATTTTTCAATTACGGGTGTTTTTTGCTCTTATTTCCCATTTTATTCTCTCTTTTTTTATACATGGTTGTGCAATGTTTAATTCCCTTAGGCTTTTCAATTCTATGTTAACGAGCGTTCGACCAACGACTCCCAAACCATTAAGGCCTTAGGGCGCTAGGTGTAAGGACACTCCCTCGAATATGTTCATGGCATTGAACATGTGGTCCTGCCTGGCCGCCATTTGTCGCATTTGTCGTTTGGCTTCTTTATCCCTCTTGTCCACAAGGCGCTAGAGACTACAAAATTGGTTGCTAAACAAAAATATGCACGTCCTTTGACTCTCTGCAGTCTCCTTCTCTCCTGTCATCTCATCAGCTTGAAACTCTTCATCTTCAGTTGTGTCTTCAGCCTCTTCCTCCTCCTCCGAAGCCGGTGGGAATATAAACCCAACGCCTCTTTGGTGGGACTCCCCACCAGGCCATACCATGTAGCGACCAATTATATGGGAGTCCAAAAGCTGGAGAGACTGTTAGGTAGGCTCATCTTCGGACCATCTAACGCCAGCCTGCCTACACAACCCACAAGATGAGGGATGGGTGTGGAAGGTCGCCAAAAAATGGCCTACACAGGCATCGCCGTATCGAGAAGTTTATAATGGCACCTACATCGATGTGGAAGTCTAGCACAATTGCGTATAATAGAAGCACTTTCTCCCTTGTCACCTCAGTGGTATGCGTGGATGGGAACAAATTTGCGCACAAGAACGCATACTATATCTTTCCATAGCGGCTCAAGTCCTTACTGAGGAAGATTGTGCCACCCTTTCGTCCTTTGACCCATGTAATACCCTGCTTAGTTATTTCGATTAGAATCTGATCATAATCGGGACCACTGTAGCGCAATTGTGCATGATGGCATACCGCAGGTGCTCGCAAGCTGTAAAATTTGTTGATAGCCTCAGGACTGAAGGGCACCTATTTACCCCTTACGAATGCAATGAATGGCGCCCTATCTTCAGCATTTGCGTAGAACTCCTTCACAACATTTATGATCCCCCAAAATAGGTATACAACACCCATTTTGAGTCACCAAATACATGGTACAGAAAGCAAACTACAACTTCAATAATACAATTGTCGTGCAAAATACGACAACACATACTGTGAGTTTAAATACAAATATTGTCTTCTAGACAATATCAACACTCAAATAAGTCCTCATTACAATTATTCATACACTATTTTTTAGAAATAGTGAGGATTGCTAAAACATCTTTCTAGAACCATCACTCCATACCCCGACTCGATCCTGCTATGTTCTCACCTCCTGAGAAGAAAAATGGAACAAGAAGGAAAAGGGTGAGCTCAACTAGCCCAGTAAAGAATATTATGACTAAGATAATATACAACAAATTATTGTTAGTCCACACCAGGGAAAAATCTGATAGAATATAATAGGCAACGAGTTTTAGATCAATATTCTGCAGCGGGAACAACAATCCATTAGAAGAGTCAAGTAGAGAATGAGTTCTACTATCTTCTAAGATTTAAAAGTCCATCATCAATATTTTATCCCTGTAACAACAATCAATATACATCTTTAATCAAATATTCATCTTTGCACTACAGGCCAAAGATATTCATTTATATCACCAGTTGGTCATGTTCATCTCAACACCTGTTCATCTTTGCACTACGGGCCAAAGATATTCATCAGTTAATCATTCATCTTTACACTACAGGCCAAAGATATTCAATAATATCATCATTTAGGACTGAGGATGATGAAAAATATTTTAAAGAAAACGAATCCAGTGAGACAGAAGGACAATTATTAGGGATTCGTATAACAGTTTATCCAAGATCAATAATACTTCATAATAACCAATTGTGAAGCAGACTTCAAAAATAACGATCAAAACATGGATACAATCAAAGATAGTAACCATAATAGACATCTTGGACAAAAAGAAGAAAATTTCAAAGATAGTGCCGTATACGTGAATAGTGTCGTATACGTGAATAGTAACCCCGACACAAAATGTTTCAAATTTGATTAAAAGTTCAGATCAATACTTCGGCATAATGATATTAAAAGAAATAATATCATATATGAAGAAAATAACATCTCTTACCTCAAAGAGACAGTACTTCTGACTGGAATACTGGATATAGTGTTGAAGGAACTTGCACCGTATAGCAACGCTCAAAGTATCAAAATACTCGCAAGAATACGCTCGATAATATAGAGAGAGAAAGAGAGAACTTGTTTCTGGTGTGATTTTCAATTCTAACTTAGCCCTCTATTTATAGGAAAATGTTAGCACGTCGAAGCAGACTTGACCTGCTACCTGATGGCTTTACCTGCTACTATTGCCATCCACCACATTTAAAATTCAATTGAGCACATTTCTCACAAACCAATTCTAGAATTTTCCAAAATGTTTTATCATTTAAAAAATAATCAGAAACTTTAATAATTCATACAAAATAGCCCGTTTATCAGAAAAATATAAATTTTATGTCTATTCCACACGAAATCGAATTCTCTACAACTTCGCAGAAGAAAGTTTTTCCAAATTCCAAACATAAAATATCCAATCTGACAAAATACTGATAAAACATGTCAGCATTAATTCTTTCATTAATAACCATATAAAATAAATAAATCCATCATTTATATCCACATCAAATAAATATTTCCTTATCCTATAAATCAATAATTAATTATTCCCAAATAAAATTATAGAATCACAATTATGACAACCAGGCCGTTCCTAGGAAAGATGAGGCTTTCCGATAAGGATTTCTCCTACTGGCGCGCAATTAGATGACCAAACCTCTCCTTGACAGAACTTTCTAGACATTGCCAATAATGCTATCTAATAATATTATTCAAATAACATGAATTATTGATCTGATAATGGGAAATACTGTGCAGTGACAATTATTGAAACAACAATAACATAAAATATCAACGCAGAAATTATTGAATCAATAAAATAAAATATTGAACAGTAACTACTGTAATAAAATAAAATAGCATAACTCTTTTGTCGATCCTGTGAGGTTTGAATACGTTGTCGAATCATTTGGATCTTTTCTGTAGTCATGCGTACTAATTCTGGTCCCAACAATGTTGCTTCTCCCACCTCGTCCCAGCATACTGGAGAACGACACTTTCATCCATATAACGTCTCGAATGGAGCCATGCCTATACTTGCTTGATAACTGTTGTTGTAGGAGAATTCCACCAGTGGTAAGTACTTATCCCAACTTCCTTTGAAATCTAGGACACAGAGTTTTAATAGATCTTTAAGGGTTTGAATAGTCCTTTTCGATTGTCCGTCCGTTTGAGGATGGTATACTGAAATGAATCATAAATTCATGCCCATAGCTTTCTCCAGGCTAACCCAAAATCTTGAAGTGAATCTTGGGTCACGATCCAAAACTATGGATATTGGCATGTCATGCAATCGCACAATCTCATTCACGCACATACAAGCAAGACGTTCAAGGGAATAAGTTTCTCGTATCGGTAACAAAATCGTAAATCTGTGCCCATAGCTTTCTGCAAGCTAACCCAAAATCGTGAAGTGAATCTTGGGTCACAATCTAAAACTATGGATACTGGCATGCCATGCAATCTCACAATCTTATTCACATACATATGAGCAAGACGTTCAAGGGAATAAGTCTCACGTATAGGCAAGAAATGAGCAGACTTGGTTAATCTATCAACAATAACCCAAATCACATCTATGCCTTGAGAAACTTTGGGAAGACACAGAATTGAAATCCATGGTAATGTGTTCCCACTTCCATTCCGGAATCTCAAGTGGTTGCAATGGACCTTTCGGCACTTGATGCTCCGCCTTTACTCGTTGACAAGTTAAACACCTCGAGATAAACTTCGCAATCTCTCTCTTCATGTTGTTCCACCAAAATGTATGTCGAATATCATGATACATTTTGGTACTCCCAGGATGGATTACAAACGGAGTGTTGTGTGCCTCCATCATGATTCTATGCTTCAAGTCAGAATCGTTAGGAATGCAAAGTCTAGAGTTGACTCAAAGTATTCCTTCTTCATCGATTCTTGCTTCCGGAATAGCACCTTCTTGCACTTTCTTCTTTATACGTATCAGCCCCAGGTCCGTAGCTTTAGCAGCTTTAACTTTATCAATTAAAGTCAGTTCTACTCGTATATTCGCTATCATCATGTGGGTCCCTGGAGTCTTTAACTTAATCTCCATCCTTTGTAAATCGTACAAAATGGGCCTTTACATTGACATTATCGCACTCGTACTCGCATATGATCTTCTACTCAATGCGTCAGCTACTACGTTCGATTTTCCATGATGATATTGAATAGTGTGATCGTAATCTTTCAATAGCTGAAGCCAACGTCGTTGCCGCATGTTGAGTTCTTTTTGGGTGAAGAAATATTTGAGGCTTTTATGGTCCGTATAAATCTCCACTTTCTCCCCATACAAGTAGTGTCTCCAAATTTTTAACGCAAATACGACTGCTGCCAATTCCAGATCATGAATAGGATAATTCCTCTCATATTCTTTGAGTTATCGCGACGCATAGACTATGACTTTCCCATGTTGCATGAGAACACATCCTAACCCTTTTCCTGAAGCATCACTGTAGATAACAAATCCATTTGACCCAGATGGTATTGCCAGAATAGGTGCCGAAATGAGTCTCCTCTTGAGCTCTTGGAAACTCTTCTCGCATTCCTCGCTCCATACGAATTTTGTATCTTTTCGAGTCAGCTGAGTTAACGGAGTAGCGATTTGAGAAAATCCTTCCATGAATCTCCGATAATAACCAAAGAAAGCCCGAAAAGTCTGCGTCTTGATCACCGACTTCAGTTGCTCCCAACTTTGTATTGCTTCAATCTTCGTCGGGTCAACAGATACTCCATGTTTTGATACCACGTGCCCAAGGAATGCTACTTCCTCAAGCCAGAACTTGCATTTCTTCATCTTGGCATAAAGCTTGTTTTCACAAAGCCTTTCAAGTGTCAGCTTCAAATGGTGCTCATGATCTTCACGACTTTTGGAATAGATGAGGATATCATCAATAAAGACAACAACGAACTGATCCAAATATTCCTTGAATACATGGTTCATCATATCCATGAAAGCAGTAGGAGCATTAGTTAATCCAAAAGATATGACTAAGAATTCATAATGCTCGTACCGAGTTCTAAAGGTAGTCTTTGGAATATCCTCAATTTTAATCTTCAGCTGATGATATCTAGAAAAAATATCAATCTTTGAAAAGAATTGTGCTCCTTGCAACTGGTCAAACAGGTCATCAATGCGAGGTAACAGATACCTATTCTTGATGGTGACATGGTTTAATTCTCGGTAGTCAATATAAAGTTGCATACTCCCGTCTTTCTTCTTTACGAATAAAACAGGAGCACCCCAAGGAGATGTACTAGGACGAATGAAACCGATGTCTAACAATTCCTGTATTTGGACTTTTAACTCCTAAAGTTCAATAGGAGCCATTCGATATGGGGTTTTAGAAATGGGTTTTTTACCCAGTTCAAGGTCAATAAAGAATTCAAAATCACATTCTGGGGGTAAGCCGGGAAGTTCTTCAGGAAATACATCAGGAAATTCTCTAACAACAGAAATATTATCCAAATCTGACTTTTCTTTATTCAAATCCATAACATGGGCTAAGAAAGCTTGGCATCCATTTTTCAATAAACGAATAGCTTTGTGTCTTGATATGACAGTGACTGATTTTAGTGGTTTAGTTGTTTGAATTCATATGACAAGTTGGTTAGGAATATGAAAACTAATAACCTTACGAAAACAATCAATTTTGGCATGATGAGTGGTTAACCTATCAATTCCTAAAATCAACAAAAGCAAGTATCTTTAAAGAGATAAGATCAACAGGTAATGTGATAGTGCCAACTTGGATCATGCAAGATTTATAAATTGTAGATGTAACGAAGGTTTCACCCAATGGAGTTTCAACAGATAAGTCAAAGTTCAATTTCTCCAGAGTCAAGTTTAAACGTTGAGCACAAGCAGGAGAGATAAAATAATGGATAGAACTGGTATCTAGTAAGGTATAAACTTCGCAAGAGTTTAAGATTAGCTTACCCGTAATCACCTCATTTGGGTTCCTCACATTTTGGCCAGTCACAACAAACGCTCTTCCAAGAACCGCTGATTTCGACTTATCCGGGACAGCCCTTGGAGTCACCATCCCCGCTAAATTTGGTTTTACTATAGTACAATCTCGAGCGATATGTCCTTCCTTTCCACAATTATAACATACCTTGGATTGTTGTGGGCAGTTTGGGCTGATATGTCCCTCTTTCCCCGCATTTATAACATCTAATCAAGGTCGTTCTCCTCCCCTAGAATTTGTTGTTGGTCTTTGGTCGTCTTTGATATCTTCCGTCATTGTTGAATCTCTCTTTCGAAATTTCCACTTGACTCACCTCTCCTATTATCATGGCCACGATTACCACCGAGAAAGTGGTTTGTCTTTGTCCGTATTTTTCCTCCTCACCTTTGGTTATCATCGCTCGATGATGTTGTTGTCAAGCATGACCTGGTTGTGGTCCCTCGGTTGAGTATACTCATTATCTCGCTCTAATAATTGAGCCCTGTTGACAACATCTGAATATAGAGAAAATTTATGAGAGATAAGGTATTCACGAATCTCGGGTTTTAGACCTCTCAGAAACATCCGCGTCATACGTTCCTCATTTTCTACCAAATGAGGTGCAAACCTAGATAACTCATGAACTTACTTTCATCTTTGAGACATTTGTCATGTTGTTACATTCCAGTTTAATAAACTCTACCTCCTATATAAGAAAAATACTTTCTGGAAATTACTTGTCTTTGAACAGTTTCTGAAATCTTTCCCAAGACATGTTAAGTGCGGTTTGGTTGGAGTACGCTTCATGATTCCCACCAAGAATCGCCTTCACCACGGAACATAAAGGTGGCGAATGGAACCTACATTTCTCTGTGCATCCCAAGACATCGAATATCTTGGTAATTTGCTTGACCCATGTTTTCGCCTTAATCGGATCAAAGCTTTCCCGTAAACTGGTGGTCCCAACTCCTTGAATCGTCATTACATTATGAATCAGCAGATTGCCATCATTTTCACCTGTATTTTGTACACGATTCTCTCTTGTCTGATTTTGCATGAACTGCAAAAAGCTCCTAAACATTCCATCATTCATATTTTGCTCGGTAGTGTTGTTTACAGGAGGAATATTGCCTTCCTATTGCACGTTCTCCTAGTTTGTGACTAAAGGTTATTCCATAGTCTCATACACTCCATTGTTAACGTTCTCAGTAGCCATTCTTAAATACTGCCATAAAACAAGGGTTAATTAAATAAATTAACATATCACATAATATCCCTATATTATGACCGACCAACAAATAAGCTTAGATAAGACACACTAGCGAAGGATTTACTCTTCTCTCCCCTCCTAGTTCTATTCCCCGATCTCCGCCAGAGACAATATCCCTAAGCTTTGATACAAACTATGACGCCCCCAAAATAGGTATACAACACCCATTCTAAGTCACCAAATACATGGTACAGAAAGCAAACTACAACTTCAATAATACAATTGTCGTGAAAAATACGACAACACATACTGTGAGTTTAAATACAAATATTGTCTTCTAAACAATATCAACACTCAAATAAGTCCTCATTATAATTATTCATACACTATTTTTCAGAAATAGTGAGGACTGCTAAAACATCTTTCTAGAACCATCACTCCATACCTCGACTCGATCCTGCTATGTTCTCACCTCCTGAGAAGAAAAATGGAACAAAAAGGAAAAGGGTGAGCTCAACTAGCCCAGTAAAGAATATTATGACTAAGATAATATACAACAAATTATTGTTAGTCCTCAACAAGGAAAAATCTGATAGAATATAATAGGCAACAAGTTTTAGATCAATATTCTGCAGCGGGATCAGCAATCCATTAGAAGAGTCAAGTACAGAATGAGTTCTACTATCTTCTAAGATTTAAAAGTCCATCATCAATATTTTATCCCTATAACAACAATCAATATACATCGTTAATCAAATATTCATCTTTGCACTACAGGCCAAAGATATTCATTTATATCACTAGTTGGTCATGTTCATCTCAACACCTGTTCATCTTTGCACTACGGGCCAAAGATATTCATCAATTAGTCATTCATCTTTGCACTACAGGCCAGAGATATTCAGTAATATCATCATTTAGGACTGAGGATGATGAAAATATTTTAAAGAAAATGAATCCAAAGGAGAGACGGAAGGACAATTATTAGGGATTTAGTATAATGTTTATCCAAGATCAATAATACTTCATAATAACCAATTGTGAAGCAGAATTCAAAAATAACGATAAACATGGATACAATCAAAGATAGTAACCATAATAGACATCTTGGACAAAAAGAAGAAAATTTCAAAGATAGTGTCGTATACGTGAATAGTAACCCCGACACAAAAAGTTTCAAATTTGATTAAAAGTTCAGATCAATACTTCGGCATAATGATATTGAAAGAAATAATATCATATATGAAGAAAATAACATCCCTTACCTCAAAGAGACAGTACTTCTGCCTGAAATACTGGATATAGTGCTGAAGGAACTTTCACCGTATAGCAACGCTCAAAGTATCAAAATACTCACAAGAATACGCTCGATAATATAGAGAGAGAAAGAGAGAAAACTTTTTTCTGGTATGATTTTCAATTCTAATGTAGCCCTCTATTTATAGGAAAATGTTAGCACACCGAAGCAAACTTGACCTGCTAACTGATGGATTTACCTGCTACTATTGCCATCCACCACATTTGAAATTCAATTGAGCACATTTCTCACCAACCAATTCTAGATTTTTCCAAAATATTTTATCATTTAAACAATAATGACAAACTTTAATAATTCATACAAAATAGCCTGTTTATCATAAAAATACGAATTTTATGTCCATCCCACACGAAATTGAATTCTCTACAACTTTGCAGAAGAAAGTTTTTCTAAATTCCAAACATAAAATATCCGAAATCAACAAACGGGTGATTTTTAATACCTCCAATCTGACAAAATACTGATAAAATATCTCAGCATTAATTCATTCATTAATAACCATATAAAATAAATAAATCCATCATTTATATCCACATCAAATAAATATTTTCTTATCATATAAATCAATAATTAATTATTCCCAAATAAAATTACAGAATCACAATTATGACAACCAGGCCGTTCCTAGGAAAGAGAGGGCTTTCCGATAAGGATTTCTCCTACTGGTGCGTAATTAGATGACCAAACCTCTCCTTGACAGAAATTTCTAGACATTGCCAATAATGCTATCTAATAATATTATTCAAATAATATGAATTATTAATCTGATAATGGGAAATACTATGCAGTGATAATTATTGAAACAAAAATAATATAAAATATCAACGCAGCAATTATTGAATCAATAAAATAAAATATTGAGCAATTAATTATCGTAACAATTATTGAGTAGTGGCCTTCACGCATTTAATCAATAATTCAACAATCTTATCTTGCAATACCATGTGTTATCGTGCCACCACGCCATTCATTGTATTTTAACGACCGTGTAACCCAACAGTGTTAACGGTAACAATTACGCCGTTATTTATAAAAACTCATACTTTGTCGTTTTCATCATCCGATAATTATTCTGTTATGGGGCCCACGAATGGTTGCGCCGTCGTACGAATATTCCCCGACAATAAGAATATTCCACGACCAAACGAATATTTCCCGACAAAAATGAATATTTTATAACCACGTGCTTATTTTGCAAAATTTGCACATTTCACCCATAACCAAAGTATTATATCAAATTAACACCTTATTAATTTAGAATAATGAATAGAGAAAATTTAATTTTATTTATAATAAGTTGAGGTCTTACAACATTGACTATTGTTGGTTCTGGCTCGTCAGTAAACCTATCCTAACCCTTCTCGTATATCTGCCTCTTCATTTGCTCGTTAACAGTATTTGGTGCCCGGCCCCACTCTAGAGCCTTGGGCACTAAATAATCGTATCTATCGGCGGCGTTCGTACTCATAAATTTCCACCGGTCAAAGGCCCGTGCAGGTGGTGTAGACCCTGAACCTTTGCCCCATTGTCGCTTTGATGGAATTCTTGGTGCCATGGCAGTCAATTCGATCACAGAGTCCTCCAAACTTCATTGGTACAATTTGTCGAACACTTGGTGTGCACAACCCACAATACCCTCAAACTAACAAACTTGAATGCAAAAGTATGATGACAAACTGAACTTGTTGCTTACCCATTGAATTCCCTTTTCTGTTGATAATAATGCTCTAGTGAGTGATGCCAATTTAAAGTTGTCTCCTTCCTTGTTGCTATCAAACTTGAATTGGTGAAACCCTAACCTTTTAGTGACTAAAATTGGATTAAGGATTTGTATTTATAGAGAGGGGTATTGTGTGAATAAGTGAGTTAATGGAAAGGAGAAGTGGAGAATGTGTGGTAGTTCATGGGGAGTAAGTGGGATAGAGAGTGGGGATCGGTTATGGGAGAAGTGGTAATAAAGTGAAGGAGTCGGTTAAGTTGCAAAATTAAACTATTCAAGTCCGTGCCTCAGCTTCGTACGGGGTAATTAGATTGTATGGGCCCTCCCAAATAGGGGTTATTCTTGACTTAAGACCCATACTGGCGAGAAGTGTATTCTGCAGCTGGTTTTTTGCTTTCTACTTCTTCTCATCAAATGCCTGTCCAAAAGCTTTTAAATACCTGAGACACATTTAAATCATTAACATAAGATAACATCGTGCAAATTGAGTATGTAAGGTCGAATTAACTAGAAATCATGACTCAACTAACTACCTAAAGTACCGAAATACTTACTTGATACTAGAGTTAAACATTAAACTATAAAATAACTATCATAACATAAAAAATACTGCAAATGAAATAAATTTGGGTTGCCTCCCAATGGGCGCTTATTATTTAGTCTTTCAGCCTAACTACTCCCTATGTTATCTTGGATCAGTTGGGATATCCGCGACATGCTGTTTGTTTATAGCACATAACCAACATCGTTGTATTGCCTTCTTGTTCACTTGCATGTTTGAGGGTGAAGTTGACTTACTATCCTTAATCAGTGCCTTAAGACCACCAACCTCTCTGATATCCCTGAATTTTACACGTGTAGATTCCCCAAGCAACTCACACTCTTCCTTATCAGTCGGGATTGGGATTTCCTTGAACACTTTCACCTTCACTACCTGATCGAACACTTTCATTATTAGTTCTCCGTTAGGCACGTCAATCAGTGTTCATCCAGTCGCAAGGAATGGTCGTCCCAAGATGATAGGGATATTTTTATCTTCTTCAAAATCTAGCACCACAAAATCAGCTGGAAAGATAAAAGAGTCAACCTTCACCAACACGTCTTTGACTATTCGCAGTGGATATATTATTGATATATTTATGAGCTGTAGACTTATGTTAGTTGGCTTTACTTCCTTTAATCCCAGCTTTCGGTAAATGGATAGTGGCATAAGATTTATACTTGCACCCAGATCATATAGGGCTCTCCCCACATCTTAATTGCCAATCGCACACAGAATTATGAAGATCCCTGGATCTTTCAATTTAGGAGGAAGCTTTTTCTATGGAATTGCACTGCATTCTTCAGTCAGCACCACTGTTTTTAATTCCTGGAGCCTGTGTTTCTTTGAAAGTATCTCTTTCATGAACTTGACATAACGTGGCATCTTCTCAAATGCTTCATCAAATGGAATGTTGATGTGTAGTTGTTTAAATATATTCATAAACCTTGAAAACTGATCTTTTAACTTTTTGTTTTCCAATCATTGGGGGAAAGGTACCGGTGGTGTAACTTTATCCTGTATGTCATCATTTGGCTTGTCCACAACTCCTTCCTTAGATTTTTGGTCCAATTCATTCCCTTCATTCTCACAATCATCAGCTTTACTTGCTTTCCTATTTAAGTTAGAACCCAATTCCTTACCACTCCTAAGTGTAATAGCATTACACTGCTCGTGATTTCCCCTTGGATTCTTTTTTGTATCACTCGATAATGTCCCTTGAGGCCTGTTATTCAAGGCTAATGCAAGCCGTCCCATCTGATTCTCTAAGTTTTTGATGGCCACTGCTTGTGATTTAATCGCTGCCTCGTTTCCCGATATATATTTCAACAAAAGATCTTCCAAATCTGTTTTCTTCTCTTGATGCAGAGCTACTTGTTGACGCTAATTTTGGAACCCCGAGGGATAAGAAGGTCGTGGAGCCTACTGATTTTGATTGTTACTCTAAGAAAAGTTGGGATGGTTCCTATTCCTCGAGTTGCAGGCATTTTGATACATGTTCTGTGAAACCCTATTGTAGCTGCCCACAAACTATACCGATGTTGGGATGATGGCACACTATTCTGTAGGATGTTCTTCTGCACATAATTTGCAAACAAACGTCACCTGATGTGGTTGTGCACCTATCAGAGCATCCATTTTCTTTGATAAAGGGTCAAAAAATCATGCCAACACTGCTACATTACCGCTCACCTCTAATACCCCTACCTACCTACTCAATGTGTCATTCTCACTCTAGGCCACTGGTAGTTATTAGTTGTCATTATTTCTATTAGCTTATATGCCTCCTCATAGCTCTTAGCCATAATTGCTCCAACCAAAGTTGTATCTATGCTTGTCTTGAGATTCTCATTCAACCCGTTGTTGAACGTATTCATCTGCAGCCATTTAGGTAATCCATGATGTGGGCACTTTCTGAGTAATTCCTTATACCTCTCCCATGCCTCATACAATGATTCCCCATGTTGCTGCTCAAACATGGTTATCTCATTTCTAATCTTTGCAGTCTTGGCTGGTGGAAAGAACTTAGCCAGGAACTTCTGAGCAAGGTCATCCCATGTAGTTATCGAACCTAGTGGTAGAGAGTGTAACCAACTTTTTGCCTTGTCCCGCAGTGTGAACGGGAACAAGCGAAGTCTAACTGCGTCATCCGATACCCCATTGTATCTTAAGGTGTCACATATTTCCAAAAAGCTAACCAAGTGTTCATTCGGATCATCGTTGGCTAATCCCCCAAACTGAATTGAGTTCTGAATCATCTGTATGGTCCTAGGCTTGATCTCAAAAGTATTTGCAGCAATCGCCGACCTGGTGATACTCGATTGAAGCTCAGTCACCTTAGGAGTAGAATAATCCATCAGGGTTTTATGATCTTTTGCAGCCATTATTTCTTCCTTCTCAAAGTTCTCAAAGTTTTCCTTAGTGTCTTCAATCTACTTACTTAGCCTTTGAAACCATTTGTCGATATTGTCCTCGAAAGGAAGCAAGTCTGGCTTCTTAGACCAAGTTTGCATAAACTAACTCAAAGAACTTGAAACAGGAAAGAACAAAATAAAAGAAAAATTATTTAAGTAAAACTGAACTAATTAAACTAATATTGAAAAATATTAAAATCAATATTATTCCCCGGTAACAGTGCCAAAAACT
This sequence comes from Panax ginseng, assembly GCA_020205605.1. Taxonomy (NCBI): domain Eukaryota; kingdom Viridiplantae; phylum Streptophyta; class Magnoliopsida; order Apiales; family Araliaceae; genus Panax; species Panax ginseng. Next base: position 65,891,980 of record CM035132.1, on the reverse strand, counting down.
TGTTGGTCGAAATCTAATTACGCTCACACGCAAGTGCACATGGTCAACAAGTAATATAGTAGTAAGAATAAGTATCGATCCCACAGAGATTAGTATGAAATTAATCCTAAAAATTACCAGTTTCCTATTAATCTAAATTTTATTAAACTATCCAAATCAATGATTATAACTAAGAAAAACTAAGAACCTAAAAATACCAATCAATCAACACAACTTAAAAACCGTAAATTCAAGCAAATATTAGAGAATTAGGCTTACAACTTCACTTTAAATCTCACTCCAATTATCATACCTTAATCTAGTTTAATTCACTATCTCAGTTTATTAATCAAGAACACTTATGTAGCATCAACCATCTCTCGATGCACTAATACCGTATTAACTTAAATCCACAAATTAGATAGAATTAAGTCAAACACCCTATTCAACTAATTCACTATATCTCTATGTGAATTAAAATTAAATAAGGTTTCAATTCAAGTTATCTACCCGATCACATGCGATGCTAGATATATCTCTATCCTAACATAAATCAAGATACTATTCAAGCATAGAATTCAAGAACACATGCTAAAGTGACTAAGTCTAGATTCATACATCATCTCTCGAATTCAGACAAATCCACGCAAAATTGATGATCAAACAATTTGTAAATTAAGCGCAAATCACAATAGATAAACTGAATTGATAGATTATTAAACTGAATTCAAAGTATGATAATCATCGTTCAACAATAAAGATCCATCATAAGCCTAAAAAGTAAGTTAATTCATCATAAATGAAATAAAAACTGAAATAATAAAAGAATCCATCATCCCAATTACAATAACTGAATTAAAGAAGCAGAATAGATATAAAACAACCGTTCTTCTTGCTCCAATTCATAATCTTTGTGACTCTGACCTTCAATTCTTTCCTCCAATGTCCTTCACTCAAATTAGGGTTTAAAATTGCTCCTTGATTGATTGTTGTTATCTCCCATGGTGTTATGTTATATTCTGATCAATAGTCATGAATTTAGTCATAAAACCGATGCCAATTGAAGTCCAAAGCCATGCCAACTTGTTCCCTTTCACGCTACTGCAGAACTCTAATTGAAACAAAACTCATGTTCTTACCTCGTACCCCCGCCCTGGCGGGGGGTAGTTCTGCAGATCCACAATTTTGCTCATTTTAATGCCACTTCCTATCATAACGCCACCATTATGCCACGAATGCTACACCATGCTACCTAGACATAAAACAAACATAAACAAGTAAAACCCACTCATCAGAGAGCTTACTTCAAAATCTTGGAAACTAGTGGGTTCTGTTAGTCCCTAGTAGGCACAAGTTATCTAGAAGGGGGGGTTAAATAGATATTTGAAAATCTTTTCGTTTTAACTTGTTCTTAGATAATGATTAAAACTTTGCGGAATTAATGTTTGTTTTAATCTTCTTTACCAAGCAATGGAGTTATGGAGAGTAAAGCGATTATGGCGGAGATATAGCGATTATAGCATGAATGTAAACGACACGATTGTTTTTAAGTGGTTTGAGCACTCAAAGCTCCTAGTCCACTCTTCAACTCAACAGTAGGATATCCACTAAGGATGTCTTATACAATCTTACGAATCACATGATTCCTTCTAGACCAAAGATCAGGAACTTTTCTAGTTCACTTTTGAACTCTTCAAGTCCAAAGATACTTGGCTTTCTTTACACGATTTCACTGAACTCTTCAAGTCCAAAGCAGACTTGGTATACTTCTTCATTGATTGATGATTGTTGTTGTTGCGTTCGAAGGTTGCTACTCGGTTTCTTTGTGTAAGCTCGGTTCGTAATATTTGAGTATTTGGCGAGCTTTATAATATCTCAGATCGTAGAGTTGAGCCTTAGAGAGTTCTTCACGTTAAATGTTTGTGCTTGCTTCTTCTTTTTTTTCATCTGTCTGATCTGTATATATGTGATGTTGAAAACTATCCGTTGGATCCATCCGTTGTGGAATTAAATGCATCTGAAATTTACATCTTTGTGATGGAGACATTTTCGCACATCTTCAGATTCTCGCATTCGGACCACCGACTTCGCAGTCGCTTTTTCACCTACCACCTGAAAAGGTGTTTTGTCCCTTTCATTCATAGTACTATCCTTAGCTTCTTCAATACGCTTCTTTGTTGCATACTAAGGATATTTCATTTATTCTGGGACTGATGGGCACTGCAGCATCTAGGATCCATTTCTCGTATTGTTGAATTAATAACTCATGAGGCTTTAACATTTTCTGACATGACAGATGTTGCTCTACGTTTTGGATTATTGTACTCTACGATTCAGATCGTGTTGTTGACTCTATGATCCCGAGAGCACACTATGATCTTTACTTGCTTTCGTGTTGTTGACTCTCACGATCCCAAGAGCACACTCACGATCTTTACTTGCTTCGTGTTGTTGACTCTACGATCCCAAGAGCACACACACGATCGATGACTCGCACACCACGATCGTAGAGTTAGCTTGGTGAACGTTGAGTCCACTCTACGATCACGACTTGTAAACTTCATGTTTCTTTCAGTACACTACGATCGGAGAGTTAGCTTGGTGAACGTTGAGTCCACTCTACGATCGCTGACTTGTAAACTTAATGTTTCTTTCAGTATACTACGATCGGAGAGTTAGCTTGGCGAACGTTGAGTCCACTCTAAGATCGCTGACTTGTAAACTTCATGTTTCTTTCAGTACACTACGATCTTTAGGCTTTACGTTTTCTGCCTTGACTTCTGCAATGTTGATCAGAGTGATGCACTATGATTTCTTCAAGACTAATCTATTACATCTCAAGATCAACCTAACAGTTTTGATCTTTCTATCTATACATTCTAGAACAAAATGATACATGTTGAAAGCTTAGATCAGCCTAACAATCTTGATCTTTCCATCACTAAGTCCTTGTACATAAATTCAATTAAGGACCTTACAATAATCACAAGCATATTAAAACATCAAATCATGCTATGCATTCTCCCAACAGGTTCAATACCCTCATTCATACTGATCCTGGTCATCCTCCAGAGTACGAATCATATGTTTGGGTTCAGCACTGACGGTGACCAAGTGACTGTTAATAATATACTTTAATGCTGGTGAAGAGTGAATGGAACGGCTCCAGCCATAGGAATCCATGGTCGCCCTAGCAACAAGTTATATCCAGTAGTGATGTTCAATATTTGGAAGGATATGTTGAAAGTGAATGGACCGATCTCCAAAGGCAGTTTAATTTCCCCCACTATATCCCTTTATGATACATCGAAAGCTCGAATCACCACATGGCTGTCTCGGATCTACTTTGGATTGATATTCATACTTTCTAAGGTATCATGGGTGCAGATATTCAGGGAAGAACCACCACCAATAAGTACGCCTCATATCACATACCCAAATGATATAAATGCGATATGTAGTGGCCTGCGATGTCCAGTTCCTTTGGCTGGTATATCATCATTGGTAAAAAGATATCACATTACTCTCCAATACGTGACTAATCAGATGTTGGAACTTCTCAGTATCGATGGTTTTGGGCAAGTAGGCCTTCTCTAATACTTAGATCAGTATCTGGCGATAATCTTTGGAAGCTAGCACAAGGTCAAGAATAGAGATTTGGAGTTATGCCTCTTTCAGCTGCTTCACCTCTCTCACTTCGTTATATCCCACTTTGTTAAGGAAATCTACAATCTTCCCTAGCGTCACCTTTCCCACTGTTTTAGCTATTGGCTCCATTATCCGCCCTAGGAGACACAATGGGTTGTCCTTTGGCAGGATTGCAGTACAGTCGGTCTCAGACCTTATACCTTCTCCGTAATTCCAAGGAACCTTTTTCAGATTAAAAACAGAGATCTATGGCCGAGGGGTCAACATCACCGGCATTGGCATAGCTAGTTCCAATGGAGTCTTATCTCCCACATTGGATAATCTTCTGATGGCTATAAGCAGGGTGGAAGTTCCTTCTACACAAGTGATAACTGCCAATGTTTCTTCAGAATCTTTCACCTTCTGAGGGTATATTATCTCTTCATCAGGAAAAAACTCAACCTCCCTCATCATTTCCTATTCTCCTAATTTGATCAGATTTTGAATTAGATGATGCAAAGCCTAACATTCCTCAGTGGCATGTCTTGGAGCATTTGAGTGATAAAGGCATGTCCTACTAGGGTTGAAATTTTGATCGTGGGGGTGGTGAGAACTTCGTGATCTTTCCCTCATTGATCAATAGTCGCATGATTTCTTCCCTAGATTGCCCCAGTGGGGTAAATTCTTACTTGGCTATAAAATCCCGATGAGAATGAAATCTAACTTCCCTGCTTATCTTTTCTTTCCATTTGCTCTGATCCTGGAGACTAATTTGATCTCTCTTTGGAAAGGGGATAACCTTAGGAAGTGGAATGTTGATCTGCCCTCGTAGGACTTGATCAATCAACTGACGAGTCAACTGATGTTGGTACATAACTAGCTATGTTAATTAGTCTATTGTACCTTGATTGAGGCCAAGCTCTATTCCATTGTATACCTTTCTCCTAAATTTCTCAGATATTTGCGTATTTCTCGACCTCATGTACTGATCATGTTGACTCCCTCCGCACTATGCTGAGGTAAGGGATTTTTATTAACATTGGGTTGATCTGGTGTTTTTACCACAATCTCCCCACTATCAATCAGGTTTTGAATCTTATGTTTTAAGGTTTACCAATTTTTAGTGTCATGCCTCGATGATCCGAAATGATATGCACATTTCTTACTGGGATCAAATTGTCTTCCATTAGGGTCAGCAGGTGGAGCGAGCTCAATGATCTTCTTATGTGCTACCAACAATGCCAATATATTCTCCAATGAGTCCCCTAAGGGAGTGAATATTCTTCTTCACTTATTTTCCCTAACTCTTAACATTCTAAGATTTTGGGTGTTTGCACTTACAGGGTAATTGCCTTGCTTCTGTATAAGTGGATTGTTGATCTTGCTTGTTGATTGCCCTTGCAAGATTAAAGATACATCTTCCTCCTTCCTTTTAGGTATGATTTTGGGATCGTTCGATTAATTACCTGATTGTATATTCTCTGTCATTGCCTCTAAGGCTGTAAGGTCCTTAATTTGCTGGATTTTAATCCCATTTCAGCCATTTCCCCGTGTTTGATCATCTCAGAAAAGGATTTGCCTATTCTGGTATGACTCTCTCATAATATGGGGCTTCTTGGATGTCAATAAAGGTCATTACCATCTCACATTCATCCATTGGCAGGCTAACTTAGTCAGTTATACTCCTCCACCTCTGTGCGTATTCCCTGAATGACTCATTGCTCAGTTTCTTAACTTTGGTTACTTGGTGGCGATCAGAGGCCATTTGGGATTGGAAGCTATATTGTTTGAGAAAAGAATGGGATAGATCCTCCCAACCCTTGACTTTGGAGTTGTCAATCCGGGCGTACCAAGTTCGGGCTTCACCAGTAAGGTTCTTTTGGAACAACTGCATTCTAAGATTCTTATCCTCGGCATATGATCCCAGCTCACTGATAAATAGGTTTTATACCTACTTATTCGGTATCTATTACTTGAATTAGTTGCTTAAACCTATGTTTCTTAGTTACTTTTCATACATTTTATGTTATTTTATAGGCTATGACATAACATTGGCATGAAGAAGCAAGGAAAAGCAATTCAGACATCTTTTGGACAAAAATATGCAAGCAAATACAAGAAAGAGAGATTTCAAGGCTTTTAACACCAAGTTGGATGCATGTTCTTAGCTTGGAACTTGGATTATACTGTAGATCTTCTTCTTATCTTTCCGAAATATTTTGAATCATCCCAATCGGAATTTGGATGCGAGAGTTATGGCCTTTTTATCAACGAAGATCAAAGCTAAGAGTTCTCATGCTTGCACTTTACACAGCATCTACTTCAAGCTCGATCTATATCTTGTTCTGGCCAGAATATTTCAATTCTCAAAGAATGAAAGTCGTAGAGCTCGTCGATAGCTTCGATTTGATAGGTGGCAGGCCCCGTAACTCCTCCTGGATCAAACGTTATGGCCATTTACCAGAGGATATTGCGGCAGAAAAAGGACCCCCGCCGGGGTGGGCTTTCTCTTCATAAAACCCCCATCGGGGTGGGCATACAAGCTATAAAACTGTAGGGACCCTTGTCGGGGTGGGCCCTTTAGTTTTATACCCCATCAAAGAATCTGTGAAAAGTTATTTTTTGTCCGAATTTGAGTTCGAGAAGGATTGGTTCGATTCGAATGACTCAAGGACTTCAAAGAAAATTTAAAGACATATAAAGAGACATAAAAAGGAGGAGAATCACAAGTATTAGAGGAGAGAAAGAGAGGATTCCATAAGATTATATTAGATTAGAATAAGAGAAAACACTAGTTCTTATGAGATTTGGAGATTGAAGCACTTGGAAGCCATTGGAGATCAAGATCAAGAGCGAGACAGAGGACGAAGTTGCCGACAACAGATTCACTTCTTTTCCTTAATCTTATTCTTATATTTTAATGTGTATTCAAGTGTGGATTCTTAGTTTTAATTCAATGAACTAATTCTTTGTTTGAGATTACAATGGATCTTATTGTGTAGTTTATTTTAATATGATTCGCTATCAATTATTATGTTCTATTGTGAGGATTGTCTATTGTGATTTGGACTTAATTGTTTAATTGATTGGCCATCAATTACCGTGATAATCTATATGAACTCGAGAGATGAAGTTTAGATTTAGATCTGATCATAATAGGATGTATTTGTGATTTCTGCATAGATGGAATTCATGATTCGTGTTTAGGATACAAATATGCCTTTACGTCATATGTAATCTTATAGAGAACTTGTGCTTTAAATCCTTTTTAATTGTAATTCACATAGAGATATAGTGAATTAGTTAATTAGGGTGTCTTGCTTAATTCTATCAATTGTGAATTTAAGTGAGTATGGGTATTATGCATCGAGAGGTGGTTTTATCTGCTTTAGTGTTCTTGATTAACAATTCAGGATAGAGAATAATTGATGAGAAGTGTGTTACTTTAAATGAAGCAATAAGTGAAGTTGTGATCTTAAATCTCCATAATCTGATTTTTAATTAGTCGTAATTAGAATTAGTATAATTAGATAATTTAATTTATAATCCTAAATTATTTGTTTAAATAAAATTTGTTTGATTAAGAGTTAGTATTTGGTCATTTGTACTAATAATTTCTCATGGGAATGATACTCTACTTACACTTTATTACTTGTTGACCACGTATACTTACGTGTTGTTCGTAATTAGATTTTACATTAACACTCACCTATGTAGACCTTCAAATGGGTATAGGGATCTCCTAATCCATTATACTTTTTGAACTCTAGGACTTGGAATTTATCGGGGTATCTCGCCTTTGGGAAAATACACATATCAGAAAAATTCTTGTTCTTATGGGATCATGTCCCCTTAATAAATCGGATATCATCCTTCATTTGTTTGACTTTCTTCCGGGTATCTCCAGTTTCTCTGTCTTCTCAGAGGTTTATTACTTCCTTTGTCAAATTCTTATCTGTGGCCTCTTTGGAGTAGACATCTATGTATCACTGTTCTTTCTCGGTACTTGTATCTCTCCTTGTTCAAAGGGTTCAGTTGGAGTTTTCAGTTTAGACTCATGAGTGACTCTACACTGTTCTTTTAACAACACGATCATCTCAGCAATCTGCTTCTTAAACTCTTCAAACTCTATTCAAGATACATGCATAGATTCTAATGAACTGCTTTCTGCCATTTTGGCTGGGAGTGATCCTGCTTTCTTAGCTTGGGATCGAGTTCTAGGACCAATTTGCACACAAATTAGTATCCAGTTTAGTCTTGATGTTGGCAGATGATATGGATGTATGATATGTTATGCATCAGTTTAGGGGGTTTTTAAATATTTTCCTACAAAACAAGGGGTTAGTTGTCTTGATGGCAATATAAGAAAGATATACAAATGACAGTTTTAAGATGGATGTGATTTTTATATTCAAGAATTTAATAGGACATGAAAAAACATTCTATGCGTTTGGTTTATTAGAGGCTGACCTATCTTAAGTTACTCTCACGGGCTTTTTGAAATTGGCTCCCAAATTTTCACAATTTTCTTGATGAAAACATTCATTTTTTAAGCGGATCTAAGTGGTGACTTTCTTGAGCCTCACAATGAAAACATCCATAGGAGTCTAGTAATAAACAACTGTCAGGTTTGCCTCTGGACGGAGGAACCAGACAACATACATTCATACATTCATAGTCCTCACCGGATGCAATATTATGACATTATGCGAGACACTAATACAAAGCACTTAAAGATTTGAGACATTCATCACTCACGAAGATCATTCACACAAGAATACACATGCAGAGTGGAAATCAAAAAGATTTGAAAGTGACATAAGCCCTCTGTAATCCCCAACGGAGTCGCCACCTGTCGACGCCGGGAAAAATCTTATGATCTTGTTTTGTTTTCTTATCTTAAGTCTTTTGATTTTTCTTATTTTCCTTGTTTATACTTTTCTCCTTCGATGTGCCGATTGGTTTATTAAAAGGTTATTTGTTAAGGAAAAGAATGACATTTAGTTAACTTATTTTACCAAAATTTGATTTTTTTATTGGGTCGAATGAGACAGAGTCGCTAGTTGATATGGTTTAAATGGATGTACCAACTCATTCAGATTTGAAAGTTTTTGAAATATGGCCCAATATGTGACTCCGTAGCACTGGTCTGAAACCGAGATTCTTTGAATTCGGGGGCTTGCTTAAGCGAGGGGAAGGTGTTAGGTACCCCTGGACTTCCGTGAAAACACGGTTACCGCATCTTATTAATTTCTTACGCATAAAGTGTATGTGTGTGTGTGTGTGAGCGCTTTATTTTAAAGTCTTTTCTAGCCTTTATTTTGATTTATTTGGAAGTAGTGTTGTACCTCTTTTGTACCTAGGTACGAAGGATTTAATATAATAAAAGGTTCATTTTTTTCAACAAGATATAGAAATTGAAATGATCTTTTGAAAAAGGGTTTTCAAATCCTTTGTCTAACTAGGAATTGAAGACTTTGATACTTCCTTTTATTATCTTTATGTTTCTTACATGATCTACCCAAATTGCTTTATTCTGCATGAAAGATCTTTGTGATTATATTGGAAAATCGTTTTGGGCGATAATGCATGCAAAGAAAGTGCCAAAAAGAGGTCGGATCAACATCGGGCACGAAATTCATCTTGATGAATCCAAACACTCACAAAATGATTTTCACTATCATGGGATCTTAAATCTGAATTCCTGGGATGAACCCCTAGAACTCGTTTTAAGATCCAATATTACATGTATAGCGATTTGCAATATTTAAACATTACATTTAAACCAAGAAGTCCATTATGGGAATTTAATTAAGATCCATTTAGTAGATCTCAACCCCAGGATTCCTAGGCTCACATTGATATGCATAAATATGTATGTACAACATCCTAGACTTGATATTAGGTGATTTCATCGGTTGAAATCCCCATATCTAGCCATTTGGATCTCCTCACCTCTAGATACAGATCTAAAGATCTACGAAGTGACTGGGACTGACAAAAAGTAGTAAAAGATCTAGATCTACCATAGATCTGAACCAATCTAGCATATGGGTTATGGAATCATACTTCAAAACCGCTTAAAATGTTAAATTTGGCTACATCTAGGTAGATCTAGTCAAATAACTTGATTTACAGCTGAATATGCACAAACTGATCAGTAGAAACTCAGTGTCTACCTCCCAATACACAATATATATATGTCAAAAAACAAATTTAACCAATAGAAATCGTTATATATACATAAAACTGGTATTTATAACAACAGTTACAAAGAAAGTGGTTGAAATGAGTGTTTTTCACCTTGGGGGACGCGTGAACCAACTTTTTTTTGGCTTGGATTCAACTTATATCACTCAAGACTTACAATATGTATGATATATGAGATTAAACAACGAAAATATGTTATAAAAATGCTAAATCCGAAACACACACACTCTCTCTCTCTCTCTCTTTCTTCCTTATCTCTCTAACTTTCTATTATTGCGTGTTTTCTCTGTTATATGACTAATGAGCTTCAACTGTTAAAATTATGCCATTCGAAGGCAGCCACAGGTGTACTTGCGGCTAGAGAAGGTACACCTGAGGCTGGGCCCCACGGGTCCCATTATCTCAAAGTTCATGCCTTTTGGTCCCGGTTCAATGAAAGTTGAGCTCTGTACCCAAAAATCTCGAAATGTCTTTGCGGAAGGCTGGGAAATGCGGTCGATTCTGACTGATTAGGATTTTGAGAAGATGATGCAATTAGCTAAAAGGTATCTTCCGTCTCCCGAGAGTCATCAATTGGCTCGTCTTTGATAGTTGTTCAGTAGTTATTGCGATGACGTCTTATGGTCGCATCCTCAGTTTTGCGATCCTCCTTCGGTTTGCTCTATGTCGAGGCATCGTTGCTGTGAGACCCCAAATTTTATGAAATGAAATTATTCAATTTTCTTATAATTATTCTATTTAGTAAATGGTTAAATTGATAAAAGGTTAAAGTTAAGGGTGATATGTGAAATTTTTTCAAAGTAAGCAAGTTATCATAAAATAATCAGTGGTAAAAGTATAGAAATACGTGTGGTTGCATAGTAGCACACAGTATTGTAGAGTATCTTTGATTATTGATGCTTACGTGAGAAGTCACTCAGTTTTATTCAATTATTGTCATAATATTTTATATTATTAAATCAATAATTGAGACGACAAAGTTATTCATATTATTATTTGCAATATTGATAATGTTTAGAAGTTCTGTTAAGGAGAGGTTAGATAATCTAATTGCGCGCCAATAAGGAGAAATCCTTATCTGAAAGCCCCTCTTTCCAGGAACGACACGGTTGTTAAATATTGAGAGTTATAATATTAATGATGAATAAGTTCGTGTTGATTAAAGATGAAATTGATAATTCCATTGTGCGGAAATTATTAGTGTTAGTGGAAATCGACATTTATTTCGATGATAATTAATATCTGGAAGTTATATTGACCAATCGAGTAATTAATAGGATAAATGAGCAATTAATTGCTATTAATTCACATGCTTATAACTATGTGTTCACATGTGTGTACTATTGATTCACATGATTTACTATTAGGGAAGTTGGTGCAAGATTGATAATACTTGCATGACTAAATTAAAAATGGAGGTATAGTTGAAGTTATTATACTGTAATTAATTTTTTCACATGTTTAGAACTATTGATTCACATGATTTACTATTGATTCACATGATTTACTATGAGGGGAGGTGGTGCAAGTTTGATAATACTTGCAGGACTAAATTAAAAATGAAGAAAAAGAAGAAGGTATTATACTGTGCAATTATTAAAACTATATTTTCCTATAAATAGAAGCTCATTCTTCCTTCATTTCTCACCAATTCACTAAGTCTCACAAGAGCAATTATAGAGATAGAAGCTATAGAGAGAAAGAAGAAGAGTAGTCTGCTACTTCACTACTCCAGTATCTAATCTTCTTCTGAGGTAAGGGTTATTATTTTTATAATCTGAAGAGATATTATTTTTCCTATTCGTATGAATATTATTATCGGTCAATATTCATTATATTCGTAAGGAATATTATTTTCGTTCAATATTCGTAAGGAATATTATTTTTCGTTCAACCGTTGTAAGTAAGGGGTTTCTGCCAGGGGCAGTTTCATAATTTTTCTGACCCTCAAAAATTTTGGAAAATTTTGAAATGATAATTTGATAAGTTTTCTAGATTGTGTCCAAAAATGGCGATTTTTGGATGTATAGATTAGGAGTTATGAATTTTATGGAAAAATACTATTTTAAAAGTAAACCCTTATAACTCCTTATGGTTAACTCCAAAATTGGTGAAATTTTTATTGGGAGTACATCTATATAACGACCGTATACCCTGTAAATTTCAAAATTTTTGGAGAAAAGTACAATTTTTGATAAATGTCTAAATATTTGGCAGTTTTAGTTATATGAAAAATAGTAAATGAATTTTAAAAATTCTGAGAAAAATATATGTTCAATATGGGACTATATTCTGCTAAATCCCAGAAAAGAAAATTTGTTTGTACTGATTTGGTATTTTTCATGAAAATGGACTAGTTATGAGTAAATGAATTAAATATGTTATGTGAAGTAAGAAAATTGGAAAATAGGATTTTATAGCTTGAGAATCCTATATAATGTATATGCATATTTTTGATGAGAATTTTGGTTATTGGTGATAAAATCTTATGAGTTTGACATTTTAGGATGATTAAATGCATTAATTAGTAAAGTGTAAACAATTAAAATAAATTATTTATAAGTTTAAGAAATGATTAAAATATTGTGGTAATATTAATAATATTAGATTATGAGATTATTAAGTGATTAATAACATTTGAATTAAGGTGTTATAAATATTGATATGGATTTTATTGTGAAACTTTATCTTTTTGTGTCGGGGTTACTATTCACGTATACGACACTATTTACGTATACGACATTATTCATGTATATGACACTATTGCGTATATGATATTATTTATGTATACGGTACTATGTACGAACACGGAGTACTATTTACGAGTTACTATTCATGAGTTATTATTCATGAGTTACTATTCATGAGTTACTATTCACGAGTTACTATTCACGAGTTACTATTCATGGGGTACTATTTAACCGAAAAATATATTTCTTTTCTGCCCAAATTATTTTTGGTACATGAATATTATTCTTGAATTTTACTCCACAAGCAGTATCATGTTGACAATTTAGATATTTTTAAACTCTGGATAAATTTAAAGTCTTTAATATTTATCCTTGATTTCGTTTGATTAATGCTTATATCATTGTCATCATCCTCATGCTTATATTGTGATGAAAGTCATCTTTGGCTTACGTGCATAGATGGACTTTTGATTATTGGTTTTACAGTTGTATATCTTTGGCTTATGTGCAAAGACGAATTGTTGATTATTGGTTTTATAGTTGTATATCTTTGGCTTACGTGCAAAGATGGACTGTTGATTATTGATTTTACAGTTGTATATCTTTGGCTTATGTGCAAAGATGGACTGTTGATTATTGGTTTTACAGTAGTATATCTTTGGCTTGCGTGCTAAGATGAACTGTTGATTGATATTTTTGGTCGTAGTGCAAAGATGAACTGTTAATTGATAGCTTTGGCCCATAGTGCAAAGATGGACAGGTGTATGACATGATTATGACCACTTGTGATACTAATGAATATCCTTGGTCGTAGTGCAGGGATAACTTGATGATGTGATTGGCAGGATCATGACCATTAGTTAACAGTTGAATGTCTTTAGCCGTAGTGCACTGAGAGGCAATTGATTGGTATGATCATGATCATTGGTTTTATAGTTGAATATCTTTGGCCAGTAGTGCAAAGATAGACAACTGATTGGTATGATCATTGTTATTACATTTGAATATCTTTAGCCTTTGGGGTAAGGATATTGAGTAAATGTTCTATTAAACCTTTGTGGCAAGGAGAAATTGTTGATTCACATTATTATAAACATGAATTGTGAATTTAACTAACATCTTTGGTGGTTCAGGTGAAGACAGGTGATGAAAGTTCTATTTTTCTTAGGTATAATAAAGAACTGTCGATGAGTATTACAGGGATAAAATTGATGATAAACTTTTAAATCATAGAAGATAGAAGATATCATGCTCTACTTGACTCTTCTAATGGATTGCTTATTCCGCTGCAGTTGTTGATCTAAAACTTATTGTTTATTGTATTCTATCAGTTGTTATATTGTTGAAGGCTAAGGATAATTTATTCTTCATTATCTTAGTCATAATATTTCTTACTGGGCTAGTTGAGCTCACCCTTTCTTTCACTGTTCTCTTCAGGAAATGAGAATATAGCTGGGATGAGCCGGGGAATGGAGTGATGGTCCGAGATGGTGGCTATAGTAGTCCTCACTATTTTTATAAAATAGTGTGATAATAATTGTAATGAGGACTCCATTGAGTGTGGATATTGTCTAGAAGGCAATATTCGTGTTTAAACTCTCAGCTATGTTTTGTCGTATTTTGCACGACAGTTGTATAATTAAGTTTGTAGTTGAATTAGGTACCATGTATCTGGCGACTTAAGATGGGTGAAGTATACCTGTTTTGGGGGCGTCACGGTTGGTATCAAAGCTTAGGGATATGATCCCTGGCTGAGATGTGAGACAAGAACTAGGAGGGGAGAGACGGAGAATTCCTTCGCTAGTATAACCTTCCTAAGTTTCTTTGATATTTAATTGGTCGGTCAGAATATAGGGATAATATGTGGCATGTCAATTAACCTTTGTTTTGAAGATATATTCTAGAATGATATCTGAAATACAAGAGATGAGAAATGAGAAAATCATGATAGAAAGGAAATAACCGGGAAGGTACAATCCGAAAAGAAAGCAAGGTATTCTCATCTCTTCGAATACTAGGTACGTACGTAAATTTTGAGGGCGAAATTTCATAAGGAGAGGAGATTGTGAGACCCCGAATTTTATGAAATGAAAGTATTCAATTTTCTTATAATTATTCTATTTAGTAAATGGTTAAATTGATAAAAGGTTAAAGTTAAGGGTGATATGTGAAATTTTTTCAAAGTAAGCAAGTTGTCATAAAATAATCGGTGGTAAAAGTTTAGTAATACGCGTGGTTGCATAGTAGCACACGGTATTGTAGAGTATATTTGATTATTGATGCTTACGTAAGAAGTCACTCAGTTTTATTCAATTATTGTCACAATATTTTATATTATTAAATCAATAATTGAGACGACAAAGTTATTCATATTATTATTTGCAATATTGACAATGTCTAGAAGTTCTGTCAAGGAGAGGTTAGATAATCTAATTGCGCGCCAATAAGGAGAAATCCTTATCGGAAAGCCCCCTCTTTCCTGGGAACGACCTGGTTGTTAAATATTGAGAGTTATAATATTAATGATGAATAAGTTCGTGTTGATTAAAGATGAAATTGATAATTCCATTGTGCGGAAATTATTAGTGTTAGTGGAAATCGACATTTATTTCGATGATAATTAATATCTGGAAGTTATATTGACCAATCGAGTAATTAATAGGATAAATGAGCAATTAATTGCTATTAATTCACATGCTTATAACTATGTGTTCACATGTGTGTACTATTGATTCACATGATTTACTATTAGGGAAGTTGGTGCAAGATTGATAATACTTGCATGACTAAATTAAAAATGGAGGTATAGTTGAAGTTATTATACTGTAATTAATTTTTTCACATGTTTAGAACTATTGAGTCACATGATTTACTATTGATTCACACGATTTACTATTAGGGGAGGTGGTGCAGGTTTGATAATACTTGCAGGACTAAATTAAAAATGAAGAAAAAGAAGAAGGTATTATACTATAATATTTCGAGCCCCAAAATATGCAATTATTGAAATTATATTTTCCTATAAATAGAAGCTCATTCTTCCTTTATTTCTCACCAATTCACTAAGTCTCACAAGAGCAATTATAGAGATAGAAGCTATAGAGAGAAAGAAGAAGAGTAGTCTGCTACTTCACTACACTAGTATCCAGTCTTCTTCTGAGGTAAGTGTTATTATTTTTATATTCTGAAGAGATATTATTTTTTGTATTTGTATGAATATTGTTATCGTTCAATATTCATTATATTCGTTTAATATTCGTAAGGAATATTATTTTCGTTCAATATTCGTAAGGAATATTATTTTCGTTCAACCGTTGTAAGTAAGGGGTTTCTGCCAAGGGTAGTTTCATAATTTTTCCTACCCTCGTAAATTCTGAAAAAATTTAAAATGATAATTTGATGATTTTTCTAGATTGTGTCCAAAAATGACGATTTTTGGATGTATAGATTATGAGTTATGAATTTTATGGGAAAAGACTATTTTAAAAGTAAACCATTCTAACTCCTTGTGGTTAACTCCAAAATTGGTGAAATTTTTATTAGGAGTACATCTATATAACAACCGTATACCCTGTGAATTTCAAAATTTTTGGAGAAAAGTATAATTTTTGATAAATGTCTAAATATTTGGCAGTTTTAGTCATATGAAAAATAGTAAATAAATTTTAAAAATTCTGAGAAAAATATATGTTCAATATGGGACTATATTCTGCTAAATCCCAGAAAAAAAAATTTGTTTGTACTGATTTGGTATTTTTCATGAAAATAGACTAGTTATGAGTAAATGAATTAAATATGTTATGTGAAGTAAGAAAATTGGAAAATAGGATTTTATAGCTTGAGAATCCTATATAAGGTATATGCATATTTTTTATGAGAATTTTGGTTATTGGTGATAAAATCTTATGAGTTTAACATTTTAGGATGATTAAATGCATTAATTGATAAAGTGTAAACAATTAAAATAAATTATTTATAAGTTTAAGAAATGATTAAAATATTGTGATATTATTAATAATATTAGATTATGAGATTATTAAGTGATTTATAACATTCGGATTAAGGTGTTATAAATATTGATATGGATTTTATTGTGAAACTTTATCTTTTTGTGACGGGGTTACTATTTACGTATACGACACTATTCACGTATACGGCATTATTCATGTATATGGCACTATTTACGTATATAACATTATTTATGTATACGGTACAATGTACAAATACGGAGTACTATTTACGAGTTACTATTCATGAGTTACTATTCATGAGTTACTATTCACAAGTTACTATTAACGAGTTACTATTCACGGGGTACTATTTAACCGAAAAATATATTTCTTTTCTGTCCAAATTATTTTTGGTACATGAATATTTTTATTGAATTTTACTCCACAAAGGAGTGTTATGTTGACAATTTAGATATTTTAAAACTCTGGATAAATTTAAAGTCTTTAATATTTATCCTTGATTTCATTTGATTAATGCTTATATCATTGTCATCATCCTCATGCTTATATTGTGATAAAAGTCATCTTTGGCTTACGTGCATAGATGGACTTTTGATTATTAGTTTTACAGTTGTATATCTTTGGCTTACATGCAAAGACGAATTGTTGATTATTGGTTTTATAGTTGTATATGTTTGGCTTACGTGCAAAGATGGACTGTTGATTATTGATTTTACAGTTGTATATCTTTGGCTTACGTGCAAAGATGGACTGTTGATTATTGGTTTTATAGTAGTATATCTTTGGCTTACGTGCTAAGATGAACTGTTGATTGATATCTTTCGTCGTAGTGCAAAGATGAACTGTTAATTGATAGCTTTGGCCTGTAGTGCAAAGATGGACAGGTGTATGACATGATCATGACCATTTGTGATACTAATGAATATCTTTGGTGGTAGTGCAGGGATAATTCGATGATGTGATTGGCAGGATCATGACCATTAGTTAACAGTTGAATGTCTTTGGTCGTAGTGCACTGAGAGGCAATTGATTGGTATGATCATGATCATTGGTTTTATAGTTGAATATCTTTGGCCAGTAGTGTAAAGATAGACAAGTGATTGGTATGATCATTGTTATTACATTTGAATATCTTTAGCCTTTGGGGTAAGGATATTGAGTAAATGTTCTATTAAGCCTTTGTGGCAAGGAGAAATTGTTGATTCACATTATTATAAACATGAATTGTGAATTTAACTAACATCTTTGGTGGTTCAGGTGAAGACAGGTGATGAAAGTTCTATTTGTCTTGGGTATATAAAGAAGCTGTTGATAAGTATTACGAGGATAAAATTGATGATAAACTTTTAAATCATAGAAGATAGTAGATATCATGCTCTACTTGACTCTTCTAATGGATTGCTTATTCATTGCAGATTGTTGATCTAAAACTTATTGTCTATTATATTCTATCGGTTGTTATATCTTTTGTTGAAAGCTAGGATAATTTATTTTCATTATCTTAGTCATAATATTTCTCATCGGGCTAGTTGAGCTCACCCTTTCTTTCCTTTTCTTCTTGAAATGAGAATATAGTTGGGGCGTAGTCGGGGAATGGAGTGATGGTCCGAGATGGTGGCTATAGTAGTCCTCACTATTTTTATAAAAAAACCACAGACATCCAGCTATAAACATGGTCATCAAGAGCCATCACAGCAATTCCGAGTGCAAACTACTCAAAGACAGCTCAATGGACTGCATGCGAAGACCTGAAGATGTTATTTTGGTCATGGACCAATCTTCCTAGATTCAAAAAAGGGCAAGCCATATGTCATTACGTAGCTCTCGAAAAAAGCTTTCTAGAATGGTATCACTACTACAAAACAGTAAATAGATAACACGTAAAAAATGTTGTATAAGGTCTTACAGAAACGTTGTGGTTAAGGGTGTCATCTATTTGACACCTTTATACAACATTTTTAAAATGTTGTAGTTTGACACATTACACAACGTTTTTTCTTAAAAAAACGTTGTTTACTTGTTTTCCATAAATTCTTGGATGCTTGAAAACGTTGTAGATGATATGATTCCACAATGTTTTCTGGCTTAAAATGTTGTGGTTTGGTACATCAGACAACGTTTAGACTCATTTATACAACGTTTATAAAGTGTCATCTATTTAGACTACTTTATACAATATTTTTAAAATATTGTAGTTTGACTTTAAAATGTTATATGCCTTTATCCTTTGTTATGGGTAGTTAGATGTAATGGTTTTAGATAATGAACACCAAATCCTGTGGGAATGGAGTACCCAGATTTGAGAGTGTCACAGTCACTATGACCATTGGACTGAATTGATGGAAAACTTACTCAAGGCAAAAGGGTTATGGAGCTTGGTGGAGAACGGCTTTGAGGAGCCAAAAGTAGGAACTGTGCTAATCGATGCACAACAAGTACAGCTCGATGATGCGAGGACCAAAGACCACAAAGTCAAGCACTACCTATACCAAGCCATTGACAGGGTCACTTTTGAACAGGTCATAGACATGCGCACTTCAAAAATTATCTGGGACTCTTTGAAGAGGAAGTTCGATGGCAATGAACGAGTGAAGAAGTCCCTTCTCGACTCTTTAAGAAGAGACTTTAAAGTACTAAAAATGAAAAAGTGGGGACAATCACCGAATACTTCGCAACAGTCATGGTTGTGGCTAATCAGATGAGAACCAATGGAGAGGACATGCCGGACTCAAAGGTGGTCACGAAGATTTTGAGAACGTTGACGGAGAGATTCACCTATATTGTGGTATCTATTAAAGAGTCAAAAGACATCATCACAATGACCATTGATGAGTTGCAGAGCTCGCTAGTAGTCCATGAGCAGAAGTTCAAGAGGTTGGATAAAGAAGAAGATCAAGCTTTGCGAGCTTCAATTGGTGATGAGAGATTTGGAAATAGTGGAAGGGGTCGTGGTTTGTTCCGCAAATGAGGAAAAGGCAGAGTAGGCAGTCCTTCAACAAGGAACTTGTGGAATGCTACAAGTGCCACAAGTTGGGGCATTTCCAATACAAGTGTCCTAGTTGGGATAAAAAGGCCAACTATATGGAGTTAGAAGAGAAAGAAGAGTTACTTTTGATGGCACATATGGAGCTGCATGATTCAAAGAGAAGACATGTGGTTTTTGGATTCGGGATGTTTGCATATGTGTGGGAAAAAAATGGTTCTCACACTAGGATGAAAGCTTTCAGCAGACTGTCAAGCTCGGGAATGACACCAGAATGGCTATTACAGGTAAGGGAAGTGTAAGGTTGGAAGTTGGAGGACTGATACAGGTAATTACGGTGGTGTACTACATACCAGAACTTAAGGCTAACCTACTTAGTATGGGACAACTTCAAGTGAGAGGGCTGGCCATTTTGATTCATGGAGGAGAATGCAAGTTGTATCATCCACGTTGGGGGTTGATCATGCAGACATGACTGCAAACCAAATGTTTGTGATTCTAGCTTCTATCTTACCTAGAAAAAATTCGGTATCTCTTACTCCTACTTATTTTCAAGTTGCTACAGAAGATGTGTCCCATTTATGTCATTGTAGGTTTGGCCACTTAAATTACAAAAGTCTGCGAACAATACAATATAGGAAGATGGTAATTGGCTTACCTACACTCAAAACTCCTAGCAAGGTGTGCACTCACTGTTTGATCGAAAAGCAACACCGAGAAAAAATGCCAAAGAAGAGTTCATGGAGACCAACTAGGAAGCTGCAGTTGGTACATGCTGACATATATGGACCAATCACTCTGATGTCAATCTGTGGGAAGAGGTATTTGATTAGTTTCATTGATAATTTCAGCCAAAAAATTTGGGTTTATTATTTGTGTGAGAAATCAGAAGCATTTGGGGTGCTTAGAAAGTTTATGCAATATGTTAAGAAGGAGTGTGGTGAGTCTATAACATGTTTATGTACAGATAGGGGAGGAGAGTTTACTTCTCTTGAATTCAATGATTTTTGTATGGAGAATGACATTAGAAGGTAGTTGACAGCTGCCTATACTCCCCAACAAAATGGGGTAGCTGAACGGAGGAATAGGACTATAATGAATTCTGTTCGTAGCATGTTGTCTGAGAAGAAAGTGCCCAAGGATTTTTGGCCCGAAGAAGTTCAATGGTGTGTATGTGATGAATAGAAGCACAACAGTAGCAGTTAAAGACAAAACTTCAGAAAAATCATGGAGCAATGTCAAGCCAACAGTGGATTATTTTTGTATATTTGGGTGTGTAGCCCATGTACATATTCCTGAGCAAAGAAGAATTAAGTTGAGTGACAAGAGCTTCATTTGTGTGTTGTTCGGGGTAAACAGTGAGTCCAAGGCCTATAGACTTTATGATCCTGTTTCTAAACAAATTGTGGTGAGCAGATATGTTGTATTTGAGGAAGACAAGTGTTGGAACTGGGAAACAAGCCTAGAAGAAATGGACAAGGTGCTAGAATGGGGAGATGGTGAAGAAGAATACAGTGAAAGTGAAAGTAAAGATGGTGAGCATGAAGAACAAGCAACTGTAAACGAAAAAGAGGAAGCAGCAGCAGTAGAAGAAACAATGCAAACAAACCAAAACACACGTGCTGAAGATCAAGGGAGGACTAGAAGAACCCCAAGAGCTTCGGTTTGGTTAGGAGATTACAAGAGTGGAGCTAGTTTGGGGCTCTCAGATGAAGAAGCAGAAGTTAGTAACCTTGTGTTCTTTATTGCTCTGGATCCCATTAATTTTGAAGAAGCTGTGAAGAGTGAGAAATGGCAAGAAGCTATGGATCTTGAGATCCAAACAATCGAGATAAACGAAACTTGGTAATCGGTGGAGCTGCCGGCTGGTGCTAAGAGAATCGGTGTAAAATGGGTTTTCAAAATGAAACTCAACAAGTTTGGTGAAGTAGACAAGCACAAAGCACGTCTTGTGGCGAAAGGGTATACTCAAAAACAGGGAATTGATTACAATGAGGTGTTTACGCCGGTTGCGAGAGAGGACATAATAAAATTGGTAATAGCTCTTGCAGCACATAAAGGTTGGAATCATTTCCAGCTAGATGTTAAGAGCGCTTTCCTCAATGGAGAGTTGCTTGAGGAGCTGTTTGTTGATCAACCACCGGGGTTTGTAAAGAAAGGAGAGGAGCACAAAGTGTACCGGCTGAAGAAGGCCTTGTATGGCCTTAAGCTGGCTCCAAGGGCGTGGTACAGTCGCATTGAGTCCTACTTTGTGAAGGAAGGTTTTGTAAGGTGCCCTTCTGAACATACACTCTTTATTAAGTCTAATTCAAGGGGGTAGAATTCTTGTGGTTAGCCTTTATGTAGATGATCTTATATTTATGGGGAATGATGTGGGGTTATTTGAGGAATTTAAGAGGTCCATGATGCAAGAATTTGAAATGACTGAACTTGGGAAGATGAGATATTTCCTCGGGGTGGAGGTGTTGCAGAATGAAGAGGGCATATACATTAGTCAAAAAAATATGATAATGAAGTGCTTGAGAGGTTTGGCATGTTGGAATGCAATTCTGTCAAAAATCTCATTGTGTCGGGGTCAAAACTTGTGAAGGATGAGAAGAGAATCAGAGTTAACTCTACTACTTACAAACAAATGGTTGGTAGCCTTTGTTATTTAAAAGTAAAAAGGCCTGACTTGATGTTTGTTGTAGGTCTAGTTAGTAGATATATGGAAAATCCCATTGAGCTTCACTTCCATGCTGTCAAAAGGGTGCTTCGGTATGTAAAAGTGACTTTAGAGCTGGGAATATTATATACAAAAGGTGGAGCTGGAAATTTGATTGGCTACACAGACGCTGAATTTGTGGCAGCAGCTTCATGTGCATGTCAGAGAGTCTGGATGAGGAGGACTCTTGATGCTCTTAATCATTCTCAAAGGGAGAGCACAACAGTGTACTGTGACAATGCCTCCACCATCAAACTCTCCAAAAATATTGTGCTACATGGAAGGAGCAAACATATTCATGTAAGGTACCATTTTTTTCGTGAGCTAACTCAAGATGGAATTATTGAGCTTTCTCATTGTGCAACTGAGAATCAGACAGTTGATATCATGACCAAGGCTATGAAGCTCAAGGCATTTGAATAGCTTAGAAAACAGCTTGGAGTACGTGAAGTGCCAAAGATAAACTGTCTGCAGACTACAAAACAATTTAACGGAGGAAATGTTTGAACTAGTCAGTAGCTTGGTGAAGAAGTAGGCTTATATTTCGGGCTTCTTGGTTACTTCTGTTTAATAAGTCCTATTCTACAGGACCAGTAGTTGCTTTGAATTATTCTTCTAATAGTGATCCAAGTTTATAGGGTAGTTAGACGTGATTGTTATTCTTTGAATTTCTGTTTGGTTGTATGGCTATAAAAACCAATGTTCTGCTTTGAGTTTAATGAGTAGTTTCATTTTATCAGCCTGTGTTTGTGTTTGTGTTTGCATTGAGTTTAGATACCTTACAGATTTTATGGTTGAATTTTCCTCTGTTGAAACGAGAATAATCCTCCCATTTGTCCCCCATAAAAATACTGCCAAAACCAGTGCAGTTTTTCAAACGGAAAGCTTGGGCATCTGGCCATAAAGAAAGGGTTGGAGCCATTCCGCGAAAAGGATGAAATTGTACGGTTGCATACGGACCAGCAACAGAGAGCATGAGCAACTTTATTTTACTTTTAAAATTAGATTTTTAATTATTATTCTCGGGTCCCCAAAATATGAATAAAATAAAATTTTCACACATATTAAAAAAATAAAAAATAAAAAATATATAGTAAATAAAGTTTCAAATTTATTCTTAATAGTTCCACAAGATTTATAAAGTGATGAATAATTTTATTTTTTTATACTAATGAATCTCACTAAATGATTTGGATGTTTGATAAAACTAAATAAATACATGTGAATAGTTAAACGTACCTGAATGTGCATATTTCCTATTTTAACCTTGAAAACTCTTTTGTACAAATTTATTTGGGATTTAAAAGTATTCTGTGTTATTTAAACATGACTAGATAAATATATTTAAAATTATAAAAAAATAATTAATACATTATTATTATTATTTTATATAAGATTGTCAGTTATATCATTAAAATTACCATATATTGATATTAGTATTATGAATAGGTGTATAAAGAATATGTATATAATATTAATATATATTAGAAGTATATGAAAGTTATCAATTAAATGAAAGAGATGAGCTGGTGGGATGGGTTTGGGTGATAAATTGAGTTGAAAGGTCTGTGTGATAGTACATGGTTTATTTTACAAACGCTTGGTCTCCAATACGGTCTGTCCAAATTTTTGGCCCCTTAAGTCAAAAAATGAGTGTTGGAAATAAAGAAGAATAAATTTTTATTTTGTTGAGAAAAAAAATTTTTGAATTTTTTTAATAAACTCTAGCATATATGAATTATTAAAATTTAAGAATCTTCTCAATTTTAGGAGCCTCAATTTATTTTTTAAATGACTTAATATATGGGCCAACCCAGGTCTCAAATTTTCTCCCATTCATCCCAAACAGAGCTCTCGTTGTTAATTGGGGCGTCGGAACATTTAATGATAGACTGATTCGGGGTGATGTTAAATAATAGAGCAAGTTTGAACAAAAAACTGTAAAAGAAAGTATATTTTTTATTGAAAATTACAGTGTTTTTTCAATAAAAAATGTACTTTTATAATTTTTTGTTCAAACTTGCTCTATTATTTTTTATTTTTTATTCTCATAATTGTGATTAAAAAAAATAAAATAAAATAACATTGCACCGGACGGTACCGGTCATTAAGGTCACCGGACCGCCCCCAACTCCTCGTTGCTTGAGGTTTGGCGGAATTGATCGACCAAGGTTAGCCAAAAGTGGCGTGGCGATGATATAATGAGTACTTTTTTATTATGTGAGAGGACTTTTATGTAAAAAGTACAATTATTTAATTCAGCCACGCTTATTACCAAATCAGTTATGCTACGTTTGGATTGAAGGAATGGAATAGAGTAAGGAATGGAATAGATGAGAGAATGGAATAAGGAATGGAATGAAATGATTTTTTAATATTCCATGTACATGTTTGGTTGATGTTAGGAATACATCTAAGAATGAAATAAATAATTAGAAAGTGACCTAAATACCCTCAAATGTTCAAATTTAACTTAAATTCAATTTATATTAAAAATTTAACACATATTTCTCTAGATTTTTTTATAATTATATTCTTCTTCTTTTTTACTATACTTTTCATATAATTTTTTTATAAGTTATCTTTTTTTTATAAAATTTTTTATTTCTCTAGAATTAACTTTATTTTAATTGATGAAATCTAAAGATAAGTAGTGTAAAATAAAATACAACCAACAAAACTAAATCAACTAGTATAACACCCACTCAATAATATAAAGTGATGATAAAATTCAATAACATAATGCATAATTTCATTTAACAACCAACAACTTAATAAAATGTCTAATCAAGTAGTAATGCATTCCATCAAAAAATTCTAAACAAAATCCCAATATCATCGTTCAATAAGTAATATAATAAAATGTCTAAATAACTAGTATAACACTCCACTCAATAAATCTTTGACGAAACCCTCTTTTCGCTCATCGGGAAGGCTAAAAAATACCACCATCAACTCTTCCTCACGAGCAAGCTTGCACATGACCTTGTTACGCTCAGTATCAGTTAGACCGGGCACATTACTCAACGCACATCGAGATTCTTTTCGTTGCTCATTTAATGAAGCCTACAATCCAAGAAAGTTAGCAAATTGAAGCGAGATGATTTCTCGAGTTGTGCAAAAAGAAGAATAATAGTGACCCTCTCCATGGCGTGATTCAAAATCAATATCGAAACTTGATTTTCTCTTCCTTTTCTTGAAACTAGAGGACTTGCTAGATATTTTCTCTCTGCGAGTTGGAATCAAGTCATCATATCCATCATTTGTTTGGATCTCTTCATCTAACTCGACCATTTCCGCAGCCGGTATAGCATCTTTTCCAGTTGCTCTATCCTTGCCAAATATAACACAGAGATCCAAATAATGTGGAAATGTCTTATTCTGCCACTTTGCTCTCTTTTGGTGCACCTAAAACAAGTAAGAGAAAAAAAATAACATAGTAATTAAAAAAACTCTGATCATATATTCAAACATCTCAATCTTAATACATAAGAATTATTATACTGTATGAGAATTACCTTAGAAATTAAATGCTTCGAATCTTAAAAAATGACTTACCTTAAGATATGGAATCCAGACATCTTTAGAGGCTTCAAGCACATGATTTTCAACATCCCAACCAAATCCACTACTGTCTTTTCCATGCAGCATATCATATACAACTGCCCATTCAGCTTTCAATGTTTTCAACCTTGACTCAATATGTGGTTTTGCCTTTATTCCTACTGCAGGCAATTTCTCAGTCAATGCTTTCTCAATGGCCAAGTAAAACCCAGGCTTAAAACCATTATCACCCTATACAAAGTTCGAGAGTATTTAATATGTCTAGTATACATTCCACAAGCTTGTCATCTTCATTTTCAACCCATTTGTGCTTTACTCTTTTTGCCCCCTTTGCTTCATCATTTACTTGAGAATCCATCATAAATTGAAGTCTCGCCAAATCAGTTCTGTATAAATATGTGCTTTGAAAAGTAAAGATGTCATATGCATATTATGTCATATGGAAAACAAGTGAACATAATTATGTATCAAAACTGTTTATCAGTTTAGTGGCAAGAAGAGAAAAATGTTAAAATGAATACTGAATACTACTTTTTTCTGCATATATGAGTCGTATATGGTGTAGTAATCCTTGCCCCTTGCTTAAACTTTAGGGCCAGTTGAAGCAATATCCAACTTGAGTGGGGTGTATCCTTGACTTTGTATATGATAGTATTTTCATGTAGAATGTAACTCCATGGAACTAAACCAAGGATACATGTTATAATATCATTCCAACAAGTAATAATGTTCCTTCGCTTAGCTACTACTCTGTGTTTGTATTAATAAACATGCATAATCTATAGCCTCTGTAATTAGACAAATCCAACCCATAATCTGTCCCCTAATTGGCTCGATTGTCTCACAGTTGTTATCTTTTGTGTTCCTGATTTCCCTCGGATGGGAAATTCTGTACCCAACTAAAATGGATTAATAAGACAAAAAAAAAAGTTTATAAACACGATTTCTAACACCAAACTAGCACGAATAGAAAGTTTATTTATAAACACGATTTCTAACACCAAACTAGCAGCCAAATAGAAAGTTTATTTATAAACTCAAGACTGAACTAGCAATAAGTTTAGTAATAAGACAGAACTAGAAAGAGATTCTCACCACATGGACTTCTGAAGAGTGCTAACTGAAGCTCTTCCTATAGAAAATAAACATTAAAGTGAAAATCAGTACCAAGTTTAGTAATATATTTACAAAATCAAAGACATGGGTAGTAGGAAGATGTTAATAATGACAACTGAGAATCGCAGTAATATATACACACACAAACACATGAATAGTGGAACCGCTAATCGATTGTAGTTTTTTTTATCTTATATAATTTGATTGATTGCATCTTGTCCCTTTCTTTCAAAGATGTGTTCATGATATCACTTGGTTTCAGCTTTAAGCATAAGTTCCTACATAAGATTATACAAACAATTGACCAATGAATCTTTTTATTGATACTAAATTCATTTTCAGAAGAATTTTTTGAGTCTTGAAACAAAAAGAAGTTGGAATGACTAACAAGAGATTTTCATGTTTCCTCATACTCATTGATGATCACATTATTAGTCAAATAAGTTCATTAACAAAGAAGTTGGAATTTGTCCTGTTGTAATGGGAATCTTTTCTCAAAATAAAAAGAAAGAAGCCTAGCTACCAGTTGCCATCATTAAAAAAAGGAGATAGCTAAGCCAGTTAATAATCTCAAACTACTAAATATAAATAGCTAAAAGTGGTTAACTAGTTTAGACAGGATACTACTTCATCAAACTGGCTTCATCAAACTGAGAGGGGAGAGAGAACAAGAAAACATTTCAAACATCTCAATCTTACAACATAAGTATCATACAAAATCCTATTAATCGATACAATAAGCATTGAAAGGTACTACTAATAATAAATAACACAATTTTAAACTATAAACTATGGTCAGCCCTCCACACATCAAACATCTCAACGGCAAGATTTTCTCTAAAGTTTGTCCACACATGGGATGTCTCAACTGTATTGATGTAGTCTTCATCAACTCTAGTTTCCTCATGGTTGATTTCTATCTCCTCATCTTCGAATGGATCAATAGCTATTTCTTGCCTTATAAAGTTGTGCATTAGGCAACAAGCAACAATTATTTTATTTTGTGTTCGAATAGGATAAAATGAAGGACTTCTAAGAACTCCCCATCTTTTTTCTTGGAAGGCCAAAAAACAACGCTCTATGACATTTCTAGGTGAGGAGTGCTTCATGTTAAACAATTCTTTGGCAATTAAATGAGGTCGATGTCCATCTAACCAATCATTTAAATGATATCTTTGACCTCTAAAAGGTGCAAGAAAGCCCTCTCCATTGGTATATCCAGCATCTACAAGGTAGTAGTTACCTTAACCAAATAAAAAAGGACGTTAAATGGGGTTGTGTTTGTTTGTTTTTGTTAGTGTAAGTCTATACATATGAAATTATATTAAGATATTTCTTATTTCTTACCTCGATTTACTTTCAAACCATGATTACGATGCATTGCAGAATAAAGTACCCTACCATCTGCCGCGGACCCTTCCCAACCGGGTAAGACGTAGATAAATTCCATCTCGGGGAGCAAACACCTAACACGTTAGTTGTAATCTCATTTTTCGATTTCGATACCTAGGTTTATCTTCTTGAGGACATGAACCTTTTTATGTATGTTCCATCCAAAGCCCTAGACAACCCAAGTAAGAAATACTTATCTTTTTCAAAAACATAATGATAAATATGTAATTTAAAAAAAGCTTGTTCTAGTAGGATAACAAATATCTAAGTTAAAGAAATACCTTGAACCATTTCCACTTATCGTCAGTAGAGTTTTCATGTATAGGTTCAGGTTTCTTAAAAAGTTGACCTTCCAATCTTATCACGGCATTGAGTACGTTGTTGAAATGCCTACTAATTGTCTCACCGGATCGATTTAAATTGTAATACTATGACACGATTTTTCACATGATGGGCTAGTACATACAAGAATATGGCAACTTGTTCATCTATTTGAAGGTACTTTGTACTACTAAGTTTTACTCGTGGTATGTAAAATATCACATAATTTGGTAAAACTTGCCCTATCCATTCTAAGGTAATTGTGGCATGTAATGTCAACATCATACACTAGCTCCCTCATAAATTTTAAACCGCTTTCGAACAAGAAAGGGTGTACTTTGGTCGATTAAGTGCTCTCATATGTCTATGTCGTGCCATAGATATAACAAATTGCATGAATAAGGTAACCATGGCAACTATTTGGACCAAAAAAATAAAAAAGGCAATTAATCTCTTCATTCTCTTCCGTTTGTCTAATCTACGACGAGCCATGACTGCAATTCAATTGAAAAAGTAAGAGTAAACTCAAACAATAAACATATTATAAAAAAATTTCAAAACAAATTCAAGAAACATACTATAATGAAAGCAATAATGAAACAGTTCATTATTTAAGCTTCAAAACAAAGATCCGGTTCATACATAATAAGTATAATGAAAGTCGAATTATTATTTTATGGGTCTTTGCAACAATGACTCTTGATATGGGAGATATGGGAGATATGGGTCTTTTGCAATGAATCTTTTTGCAAGCAATGACCAAACTCATGCTTCATTTAAACACAAAGGGAAATATGGGAGAATTGTGTTGATTATAAACTTTTACACATTCATATATCTTGTTCTCTACATTTCAGGCCTTTATAAAGAAACAATACACAAACATAGACTTGTGCATAAATTCATGATACCAAGTGCAATGAATTACAAAACAAACAATGAAAAGTATATCATTAACAAACTTGAACAAAAAAAAGTATTGTTGTTTGTTCTTATCGCCGGAGCATAAAACACATGCGAATGAAAAGGCAAATTCACTATTACCATTGAAGGGTTTAGAAGATCGTCAAGCTCAAAGCATCACCATGGGCAATACTATAATGAAAGCAATAATAAAAGGTTCATACTAGAGAAGTGTCATTGTGGTTTATCTACCATTAGCCAAGAAAAATGCTTAAAATCTGGTTGAAACTAGAGATATATTTCTATTTTACGAAGAACATGAGAACCAAAATCTCACTAAACATCAATTTTCCCTGAACTTGATTTGATAAATTAGACATCAAATAGTATCCAGAACAACAATTGATTCTCGTAGGTTCAAAATTTAAGTAATTATTGTGTAACTATTTGAACCCATAGATCACTTCCGAACAAAAACAAAATCAAACAATACACACACATACACATACACACATATACACACACACACACATATTTATATATATATATATATATATATATATATTTATATATATATCGTTTATATATATATGTATAATTTGGACGGTGAGGTAGAACAAAATTTGAAGAGTTTTTGTTCGTTCAAGTTGTCTCATCCTTGGGATCAAGATTTGCATCACTTACTCATTTTACATTCATTGTGGCATTATAGATATCCGAAGATTGTGACATATTAAATGTTTAATCATGTAAGGTCACGCTTCTAAATGATTCTAATGTTTGTAATAAAGCTATTATTAAACACTAACTAAATTTCAAATTTCAATGTTGAGAGGATAGAGTTTAAAACTCGTGGTTAATATTTTAGGGACCAAACACTTAGAAGAAGCGATTTATCTTTGAGATAAGAGGATTTAATTAAGGAGGATGACATGTCCTTGCACCGATAAGGAGAGGGCCTTTCTACTACTATACAAGGACTATGGAAAGGAATGAATATGTGCAAAGCATTGTCGAATCTTTGTATCTCGACTACGCGAGTCCTTACATTTATGATGTTATGCTAACTGGGCATGATGCTCCTCGAACATGTTATCTGGATGAGAATTTGAGGGCTCAAGGGCATACTTTCTACAAAATTGGTGATATGAGAGTAAGAATAGTTGCTCTTTTTCCTTTTTTCTTTTATGCTTTTTCCCTCTACTTGTTTGATGAGTTTGTCCACCCATAGTGCTCTATGTCTTTCTCTCCCTCACTTTTTTTCGCCTCTCTGTGTCACCCAAATCACAAGTTAGTAGCATATACGAGAAGACACCAAAGGAGATGAGATCTTCACTTTATTCACATTATTGTTTTAGCCCCGGTGCACCAGGTTGGGAACCCGCTAGTTGGTGTGACATATGGTCTTGAATGGGCGGGGGATGAGGCACGGATATACATCACAATGGATAACACCTTTCACAGGACAAAGTATGGATCTCAAGTCTTTCAATGCTTGAAATGATATTTTCTCGACTACCTCAAAGATAGTTTATTCTTTCTTGCTCTACTTTTCGGTGGAAAATTAGAGATATATTTCTATTTTACCAAGAACATGAGAACCAAAATCTCACTAAACATCAATTTTCCCCGAACTTGATTTGATAAATTAGACATCAAATAGTATCCGAACAACAATTGATTCTCGAGGTTCAAAATTTAAGTAATTATTGTGTAACTATTTGAACCCACGAGATCACTTCCCAACAAAAACAAAATCAAACAATACACACACATACACATACACACACACACACACACACACACACACATATATATATATATATATATATATATATCAGTTTATATATATATATGTATATGTATCGACTATCAAAAATCATACCAGAAATTAGTGAGAGATTTGGAAGGTATTTGATTTAATTCAAAACTTTTGGACAAATTTCAAATTACTTGAGGAAAAAAACTACGATTAGATCGGAACTTCAAGCACTAGTATAGATTTGTGATTGGAAGGTGTTGATCGATATATGCCTTTATCTTCTCTCCTCGTCTCGTCTGCCTCCTCTCGCCGTTCTCTCTAGCAAGAAATGAAACAATCGATCAATGAAATCGACCCGTAAATGCCCTATTTCATATAGGGGTATATCTATCAATTCACTTCAAATAAGAAATGGAATGATACATTCTCGCCTCCCCTCCGGAATGAATTTTTATTTTTCAGGTTGGCTAATATTCCTACTGAAAACATCTTTCCAACGGAAAAGAGAAACCAAACATGATATTTTTTATTCCAACGGAATGATTTATTCCATTACCTCTCTTATTCCACCAAACCAAACACAGCATTAGAATTTTCTGGTTTATTCGCTCAGTAGTCTCTTTAGGCTCGATTCAGATCATTATTTGTCCAGACCAAACTGTCTTACCGATTCAGATTTTTGTTATACAGACCCATTAAGAGCTTAACAAACAGCACCTATTTATCTTTAACTTTATGTATTTTATTTTATTTTATTTTTAAGGCAAAAAATAATTATATTTTTAATTATTCTTTTTAAGGACGGAGGTTGTATTTTTATAGGCACAGATGTTAAGGTGGTGTTTTTTTTTTTGGTAAGCCACCCCTAACCATTAACTTACCTACCGATGTTAAGGTTTCAAGATATATATTTATTTGGTTTTAAAATTAGAGATATAATTTAATTTTTAAAATTAAACAATAATTATTAAATTTTAAAATTAGTATAATTTATAAAATTTAGAATTAAAATATATTTTAGAATTAATAATTTTGTTTTATAATATATAATTATAATAATTATATCAATTAAAATTAAATAAATTAACATCAATTTAAAGTTTAATAAATCATTGTTTGACTTCAAAAGTCAAATTGTGTTTCTAATTTTGAAACGGATGAAGTAGTAGTGTAGACACTCGAATTTTTCTGCACAACTGTTACTAACATTGCAGGTGGGCAGAATCGTCTTTCGGAGATAACCCTGGAAGATAGTTCACATCCATTCCGGATACTACCGGAAGTTCAATCTCAACCCTGAACCATACACCAGGAGTATCAGTCTCAAACCCCGGAACACACACCGGGAACATCATTTCCAACCTCGGAGATAACCCCGAGTTTCGTCCTTGGCGATAACCCCAAGGAATGCTGTTGCAATTCCGGCGATAACCCCGGAAATGCTTGTTTCAAATACATGCGATCAGCTTCAATCAAACATCCTGCCGAGGCACTCATACCTCAAACCTGGAGCTAACACCGGGCAGACAGGCATCCACAAGATGACATTGCGGCATTCAACACTTGCAGCAGTCCAATCTCAGATGTAGCCCTGAGCAACGTCTGCTTTCAACTTAAATCGGCGATAACCCCGATGAGGAGTCATACGTCATCTTGCTAACTCAACATCTGCGCGTCGTCTCAACGCTTCATACATACATACATACAACAATGTCCTTCAAGAACCAGGAGTTCCAATCCCGAATGACTATTACGCGTGGCAGCACACTGGATAGAATTTGAAGCTTGAAGACCATAGGCATGGTCCCCTCTTCCTGACTTCATACAACCTCTATTCCATGTCATTGCGTAACTCTCGACAGAAGCAGTCCGAAAAAGGTCATATATACCTCGTTCGGATGCTCTGATTGAAGTTCTGCAAGTTCGAGTGAACATTACATTGCACGAGTGCACGTACTTCGAGACAACGGGACTGCAGAACTCGGGCGGCCAGGCAATGCATGCAGTGCAATCATGCGGTTGTCGCAGTAGTACTGGCATGACTAGTAGCTCTATAAATATAGAGCTTGGGCTAGCCATTTTAAAAAAAGAAAAAGCGAGGAAGCCCTGTCCAATTTGCTTTGTACACACCCTATATTGAGTGCTTGCTCTTTTTAAACACCTGTTAGCCCACATACAGTTATATATTTACCGGCGGGAGCTGAGTGTTTATCCATTTAGAGTCATAGAAGCCTGCATTGACAGCCCACTGTAAGCCTTCTTATACTCTATAAAGCCTTTCTCTTCATATTTGCACACACTATTCTGCACATTGAGAGTCGTGTGTGTGCGTATGCCCGGACTTCGGTCCGTGGTTTTCATTTTTGTCTGTATATATATACTTATATATATTTATATATTTTTATATGGACTAACATTCTACACAATGAGAGAGTGTTATTTTTATATATATATATATATATATATATATATATATATATATATATATATATATATATATATATTGTGATGCCCCAAAAATAGGTATACATCACCCATCTTGAGTCGCCAAATACATGGTACAAAATTCAAATACAACTTAATTATATAACAGTCGTGTAAAATACGACAAAATATAATCTAAGAGTTCAATAAGAATATTGTCATCTAGACAATATCCACACTCAAAGGAGTCCTCATTACATTTATTGTCACATTATTTTATAGAATTGTGAGGACTACTAAAACAACCATCTAGACCGTCAATCCGTTCCCCGACTCGTCTCAGCTATATTCTCATTTCCTGAAGAGAACAGTGAAAGAAAGGGTGAACTCAACTAGCCCAGTAAGAAATATTATGACTAAGATAATGCAGAATAAATTATCATTAGCCTTCAACAGTATAACAACTGATAGAATATAATAGACAACAAGTTTTAGCTCAACAACTGCAGCGGAATAAGCAATCCATTAGAAGAGTCAAGTAGAGCATAAAATCTACTATCTTCTATGATTTAAAAAAGTTTTTCATCAACTTTATCGCTGAGACTCAACTTAATAAATAAACCACATCGTCGAGTCATCCCTGCACTACGGGCCAAGCATATTCATTAAATCATCAATGGTCATGACTATACCAAATAATCCCTGGTCATAATCATACAAAAAACTGTCCATCAATGCACTACAGGCCACTGAGGACTTTTACCACATCATTTATAACATTACAGGTCATGATTATACCGAATGATTCCTGGTCATAATCATACCAAGTCCATCTAGGCACGTAAGCCAAAGATGACTTTTATCACAATATAAGCATGAGGATGATGACAATGACATAATAATTCAATAAAACAAGTTCAAGAATAAATTTTAAAGATTTATAAGTTAATTAATCCTGAAATCAATTTATACGTCCAAATTGTCGACATGATACTGCTTTGCGGAGTAAAATTCAAGAATGCTCAGAAGAATATTTCTATGAAAAGATACTGGATGAAGCGCAAATATCCAGGATATTCTACTAATTTCATAGATTACAGAAGCTAAAACTTTAACCAACTGAGTATAATAGAATATATGAAACTGCAAATGGATTTTCGTCTGCCATACGGTAATGCACGTAGACAGATCATTTCCATAATTTAATAAGGAATGAATATGAAAGATCATTCACCATGCATGTGGTAATCCACATAGACATGTTATTCCAATAGAATAATAAAGACTGAAATAACAGAAGAAATCACCATGCATGCAATAGACCGCACAGACAGGTTATTGCCAACAGAATAATAAAGAATGGAACAAGGTCATGCGTAATCCGCACAGACAGGATATTCCAACAGAATAATAAAGAATGAAACCAGGTCATGCGTAATCCACACAGACATGATATTCCAACAGAATAATAAAGAATGGAATAACAACAGAATTCACCAGGCATGCGATAGACCGCACAGATAGGTTATTCCAACAAAATAATAAAGAATGGAATAACAACAGAATTCACCATGTATGCGGTACTTCGCATAGACAAGTTATTCCAACATAATAATAAAGAATGGAATAACAACCCTTACGAGTATTGAAAGAAAATAACTCTCTTCATGAATACGAAAGAATAATACCCCTTACCTTAGAAAAAACTGGATACTATAATAGTGAGGTAGCAGACTTCTCTTCTTCTTTCTCTCTATAATTTCTCTCTATAATAATTGTTCTATAGCTTTAGTGAATTGGTAAGAAATGAAGGAAGAATGAGCTTCTATTTATAGGAAAATATAGTTTCGATAATTGCACGTTTTAGGGCTCGAAATATTACAGAATAATACCTTCCTCTTTTCCTTTATTTTTAATTTAGTCCTGCAAGTATTATCAAACTTGCACCACCTCCCCTAATAGTAAATCATGTGAATCAATAGTTCTAGACATGTGAAAATACGAATTACAGTATAGTACCTCTATCTATACCTCCACTTTTAACTTAGTCATGCAAGTATTATCAATCTTGCACCACCTCCCCTAATACTACAAGAATGTGAATCAATAGTACACAATGTGAACAAATAGTTATAATCATGTGAATTAATAGCAATTAATTCCTCATTTATCCGATTAATTACTCGATTGGTCAATATAACTTTTAGACATCAATTATTATCGCAATAAATATCTATTTCAACTAACACTAATAATTCCAACACAATGGAACTATCAATTTCATCTTTAATCAACACGAACTTATTCATCATTAATATTATAACTCACAATATTCAACAATCAGGTCGTTCCCAAGAAAGAGGGGGCTTTCCAATAAGGATTTCTCCTTATTGGAGCGCAATTAAGTGACCAAACATCTCCTTAACAGAACTTCTAGTGTAACGAATGTGATTTTTATAATTAATTAAAATATTTATTTTAGTTAGATAAATATTTTAGTTGATTTATTTATTGAATAATAAATATTTGATGTTGGTTGTTATGGCTTAATTTAATTAAGCGTTATAATTTGATAGATAATTTTATAATTGATGTGCATTTTATTATTAAAGTTTAATTGATTTTACTAATAAAATAACTTTAAATTATTTAAGTGTGACATTAGAAATATGTTATATATCATAGTAAAGTAATAATACTATATAATGAATAGCCTAACCATTATGTTGCTTAACTAATGATGAAAAAATGAGGTTATGCTACTAAGATGGCTTAATGTGATATTGGTCATGCATGTAAGAGTTTTGTAACATAAGCCTTAGGATTAGGTGCGGTTCTTAAAACTAATGCATATAGTAAATTCATGACTCACAATAATATGGTATTTTTTGAACCCCTCAACGAATGGACGCCTATAGTCTGACTAGGACAAGTTCTTAAACTCATATTATTGTGGCAAGTTCCTGGATTTCCAATGTGCGGTAAGTTTGATGAACTATATTGGGTAAAAAACGATTATAGTATAGAGAGCATTGATGAAGTTGAAGATTGATAGAATGGTTAAGTAATGAAGTAATGGAGTAATGATTGAAGTTGATAGAAACCTGGATATTCTAAATCTACTAGCTACGCTAGACTTTCGAAATTTATTGACTTCGTGCTGATGTTTGCACTTCTGTTTTCTTGAAAAACATTGGATCAAATGATAAAACCAATGAGTTTTAAAAACAATATCGTAATTCGTATGTCTATGCTAATTACTTCGGCTAGACAAAAATGATTTGAAATATATCAAAATGTATTTTTTTATATCATCAATGCATCATGGAACCTGGTGCAGAGATAATAAAAATGATGGAGTCATCAATGAAGTATTACTTAGTGTTGGATGTGATCTAAGGATCGTCAGCCCACTATGGTATGATGTAGTATGATAAAATCACCAAATGACAGAATCCTCAATCGAACTGTAAATACAGTGCGGTATCATGACGTCATAAAAAGATTTTTGAGATTTCTTTAAGATATGAGAATATATATATATATATATATATATATGTATATTTCGATTGATGTCCGGATTGTTGTAGAAGTCTATGCTATTTGGTTCAGCTAGACGAATATTGAAAGATGTTCATGAAATTCAAGCGTTTCTTGAGAAGTTATGCCAAACCAAATTGTTTTGGTGCGGATTCAAGATGTTGAAAAGTGAGGTGAACAACCCTGTAAAAGGGGACATGTTATCGGAGACAATGGTTCCGAAAGTAACGCATATAGTCATTACGATGTTAAGATGTAATACGTTGTGCACGACGTAGGGGTACGATAGGCTGATCACCTAGAGTACTTGCAGAGAGTGTTTTCAGTCTGTGTGATTGCTAGATATTCTGTTAAAGATGGTTTATGGTGGTGATGCACTGTTAAACCTGGAGAAGAGTTCAAGGTCCGTAGATAGTCTTATATGATCGTTAAAGGTTCAAGTCGAGATACTTGATAACCTAGGGACATAGTTCAAGGTCTTATGACCCTCAAAGACGATTTGGAATCTATTAAATTAGGAGTTATTCATACTACTTCCCAATTATTGAACAATTGTGGAAGATTCTTGTTATTCTGGAAGATGGAAGTGAAAAGGAGAGTATTCCTTAGAAAAGAAAAGTTGGAGAATATGACATGTGGTGATGGGAGAATTGAGAAAACTATAACAAATCCGTAAACGAACTAAATAAAGAAAGCGATGAATTATCTAGAGAGAATATGAAGTTCTTCGAAGAATGAGATGTGAAGATTATGGTGATGATGTGAAGATCTTTAGAGGAGGGATTTTTGTCATAGAACTCAATGAATAAATGAAGAGTAACGTAAAATCTATTTTGATAAATCGAATGAATGAAGATTAATAAATAAAATTTTGAAGACAAAATTCTTAGAAGAATGAGTGAATGTGATATCCCGGGTGTTTATAAGTTGAATAAAAGATAATGGATGGGTTAAAGAATGTATAATACTTAGAATATAATTAAGTCTAAGTAAATGTTATGAAATAAAAACTTTCAAGAATTGTTGAGAGGAACAGAAAATATAGAACCTATGTTAAGGTAATGTGTTGAAGTTGTTCTACAATAGACTTCTAAAAGAGACGAGATGAAAACTATGTAAGGGAGATTTCGGTGATTTCGAGGACGGAATCCTAATAAGGAGGGAAAAATGTAACGAATGTGATTTTTATAATTAATTAAAATATTTATTTGAGTTAGATAAATATTTTAGTTGATTTATCTATTGAATAATAAATATTTGATGTTGGTTGTTATGACTTAATTTAATTAAGCGTTATAATTTGATAGATAATTTTATAATTGATGTGCATTTTATTATTAAAGTTTAATTGATTTTACTAATAAAATAACTTTAAATTATTTAAGTGTGACATTAGAAATATGTTAAATGTCATAGTAAAGTAATAATACTATATAATGAATAGCCTAACCATTATGTTGCTTAACTAATGATGAAAAAATGAGGTTATGGTACTAAGATAGCTTAATGTGATATTGGTCATGCATGTAAGAGTTTTGTAACATAAGCGTTATGTTATTAGTGGGGGTTACTATTATATTAATTATTAACATAACTATTACCCAAATGAGGAGTTACACAAGAAGAAATCCTAGAGTTTTTTTAGAGCAAGAGTCTTGCTGGAAGAGAGAAATAGAGAAAAAGAAACTGTTATTTTTTGTAGCCTACAAGAAAGATAATAGCTTGAGCTGGGGTTGTGAGAAGGAAAAACAAGAGCTGACACAAAAAGGGAGTTACATGGCTAAAAACATTCAGTAAACTCTTTATATAGTGACTAAGTATTATGATTTGGGAGCAAGGAAACTTTCGTGGTGATCAAGGCTTGAGATTTATAAAAGAAAAACCAAATTCTTTTGCTCTCTCTTTCTCTCATACCAAAACCCAATTAATTCTCCCCGCCTCCCTTACCAAGTTGTCGAAATCCTCTCTCTCTTATGACCAGTTTATTTTCTCAGTTTATGCAAGATGTGAAACAATATAAGAGTTAGAACAAGCAAGAAAAAGGTATTATAACCTATCTTGATTATATCTTTATTATATAATGCAAAGTTCAATCAAAGTTGGTCCTTATTTGATTTGTTAGTAAATTTATCAGTTTATGGGTAATTGGTTGTGTAAAACAGTATAAATATTGGAAACTAAGTATAGATAACAATAATAACTGAGATGTTGTATAATCATATGAAAATCTAGTATGAATTTTGTCTAGAAATGTAAGACATGAAATGTAAGCTAAGTTTATATATATGTATGGGTTAGTATGTAAACTAATGGTTTATATGATTTTTAATGGTGTAATCAGTTAGTGGTAATCTGAAATAGAACCAAGGAGTATAGGATTGGTTGTGCGGAGTAATAAGGTGGCAAAAAATCGTGCTAGAACATAAACCAAACTCTATGAAATCTGCGTTTTAAAGCAACGCACACCACACACTCGATAAAAGTCCTCTATAGACTGTTTTTGTTAAAAATAAAGAATTAAGTAAAGCCGAGGCCAAGGTTACATATATATATACTATATGTAGATAATTAAAGGATTTGATCAAATCAAATTAGAACGAAAAGCAATTGTAAGCCAAAACGAAAAATCGAAAGATAGTGTGTCGGGCCACTTATGGACTAACATTGGACTGTTTTGGAACTTTTGTGGTTTTGATTCATGTCTAAAATTTAAGTTCTGTAGTAGTATGTTATACTCCTATGAGTTATGAAAATAACCCAATTGAAACGAAGTAAAAATGAGCTCAAACGAATTTATAGTGAATGTTTTGGTAAAACATGTTAAAAACTAAGAAAAACTAGTGGACTGCTGCCCCTAAAATGAAAATTCAGGATTAGGTAGGTTGTTCAGAAAATTCTGGGCTTTTTATATGTTATAGCACACTGAATAAGCTTTCCATAGACTCTAGAACGGACTAATTCCGACTTCGGAGCAAAGAGTTATGACCGTTCAAAGTAGTTGCGTCAAAACTGTCTATCCAACTCGGGGTAGTCACCTTGCACGAATTTTCTGAAATTCTGTGTTTTGAATTTAGAAATGGTCAAACAATAAAAGTTGTAGTCCTGGAAGTTAGCTTCGCGTGGGCTCGAGAATCACCTAAAAATGTTTTAAAACGAAAAGCGTTATGGTATTATATAAGAGAGAGGGTACATCTGGGAAGAAATTGAAAGCTATTATGAAGCGTCTACTTTTGGCGCATTATTTGGGTACGCCTAATGAACCTGAATTGGGTGACTTGTATTTTAAAAAATAGTCTCATATATTATATATAACATATTTAAAATTCGATTTGTAATCCGATTATCTGAGCTAGAAGTAATGAGGTCATAAAATAGGCACGTTGGCAGAGTCACGCCCATTTAAGCAAAGAATAGTGGTGATATTTGGCAATGGTGGGGGCTTTCCTTGGGCTCTCACCAACTAATTTAAATTGCTTAAAATGCACTGCGGCTAATGTTTTACTATAATAGTTGGGTATATCACCTATTTAGAATCTAAAATTCAACATAAGTAAATCAAAGCGGTGAGAAATGAAAAGCTAACATATTAAAAACATGGATCATGCCCATTACTTGACAACAATCGACCACAAGGAGAATCATTTTCGAGCAAGGTGGGTGCAATTTGTTGCCTAATGGCAAAGCAGTAGATTAGCAAGAAGTGGGAGCCGCAACGTGCAACGATTCTTTAAGCCATGTTGGTTTCTTGGCATAGTTTAAAAGTTTACCCTTAAAGCCTAGTCTATGACTCCTAAGTGAACAAGTGCGTAGTATATCTATAGAAAATTCTTGGTTCAAACTAGATGGGTAATGAAAAAGGTTGGATTGGCAAGTGGCATAGCAAGTAACTTGAGCTAAGGGAACATTAGGCTTGAAATGGGGTTGAGAGGCCACGCCTTAGCTTAAGCTAAGCCCAGGGGCCAAGCCAAGCTTCACGCCAAAGATAGAGAGATTATAGAGGACTACTATATATATACACTTAACCAATAAGAAGCTATCTTGGGTATTATAATGGAAAGCAAGTATATTTAACACTAACTATAAATAGTTATGAGAACTATTAATTACCCAAACAAGACTTAGTTATACCCAAGTTATGTAACACACTATAAATGTTCCTTGAACTCTTGAGTTATATGCAAATAACATGCAATATATGCTTTAGGCTTCAAGTAGGGTATGATTTATTTCAAGGAAACCACATACTACAATCAAATCAAACCCTATTAAAGAGAAAAATAAATATTGTAAGAACATGGTTGAGATATTTGAAAAATGTATCTCAAATATAGAACATGAACTAAAAACATCATGATTATGTGATATGTGAACATACAAGCTATATAACTTGGTTATTTGGCTAATATGCTTGTAAATGCAAATAATTGTGTAGGATCTGTGAGAATACACAAGTTGTTTCAAATTGTACCAATAGTCTACTTAACAAGGCAAGTTTCTCGGTTTATTTATGTGGACTCATAATTGCTATAGATAATTGTTAGCATGATTTATGTTTATAAGTATGTAATACCTATGAACTGCATTATTTGCTTTGTGAATGATGAATGTCAAATTATGACAAATTATTGAATTGAGTCAGGGAACTCAATATATATGTGCAATGAATGACATATACATTGTGATGCCCCCAAAATAGGTATACAACACCCATTCGAGTCGCCAAAATACATGGTATAGAAAGCAAAACTACAACTTTGATAATATAGATGTCGGTAGAATACGACAATACAACCGTGAGTTTAATACAAATATTGTCTTCTAGACAATATACACACCCAAATAAGTCCTCATTAATTATTCATACACTATTTTCTGTAAATAGTGAGGATGAATAAAACATCTTCCTAGAACCATCACTCCATACCCGACTCGATCCTCGCTATGTTCTCACCTCCCGAGAAGAAAAATGGAACAAAAGGAAAAGGGAGCTCAACTAGCCCAAGAAAGAATATTATGACTAAGATAATATACAACAAATTATCGTTAGTCTTCAACAGGAAAAATCTAATAGAATACAATAGACAACAAGTTTTAGATCAACAAATGCAATGAGCTTGACAATCCATTAGAAGAGTCACGTAGAGAATGAATTCTACTATCTTCTAAGATTTAAAAGTCCATCATCAATATTTCATCCCTGTAACAACAATCAATATACATCTTTAATCATCTTTGCACTACAGGCCAAAGATATTCATTTGTATCACCAGTTGGTCATGTTCATCTCAACACCTGTTCATCTTTGCACTACGGGCCAAAGAGATTCATCAGTTTAATCATTCATCTTTGCACTACAGGCCAAAGATATTCATCAAGTATCACCATTAAGGACTGAGGATGATGAAAAACATTTTTAAGAACGAATCCAGTGATATAGAAGGACAAATATTAGGGATTCGTACAACAGTTTATCCAAGATCAATAATACTTCATAATAAACGATTTTGAAGCAGAACTCAAAAATAACGATCAAAACATGGATCCAATCAAAGATAGTAGCCGAAATAGACATCTTGGACAAAAAGAAAAATTTTCATTTTTCTATTGAATAGTGTTGTATTTGTGAATAGTGTCGATATCACGTGAATAGTGCCAGAGTATCGTGAATATAGTAACTCCCACACACAAAAAAGATAGTAATTTCACAAAAAATATCTTCACGCTTCGTGAATAGTAACTTATGAATAGTAACTCATGAATAGTAACTCGTGAATAGTAACTCATAAATAGTAACTCGTGAATAGTAACTCATGAATAGTAACCCCGACATGAAAAAGTTCCAAATTTGATAAAAAGTTCAACAAAGATTTTGGCATAATGATATTGAAGAAAATAATATCATTTGCGAAAGAAATAACATCCCTACATCGCAAAATAACCGTACTTCGATTGAATTTCCAAGATATAGTCGATGTAAACTCGCATCAGTATAGCAACACTCAAAGTATACTCACAAGAATACGCCGATAATATATAGAGAGAGAAGAGAGAAAACTTAGTTTTTGGTGTGATTTTCAATTCTAACTTAGCCCTCTATTTATAGGAAAATGTTAGAACGTCAAAGGAGACTAAATTAATAAAATATATTATTATTTATTCCAAATTCCTACCCACATGTTTTGAAAACTCTAGCATGCCTTCTTTGGTCAAAAACATCAGCCACCCATGTGCCAACAACCACAAAAACGTTTTTCTTATATAAAATAATTAAAACTTCCAAAAATCAATTATTTCGGAACTCCGGAACTTCAATAATTCATGATAAATAGCCTTTTGTCAGAAAATTCGAATCTCGCGACTTTTTATAGGAAATTCAATTCTCTACAACTTTGCAGAAGGAAGTTTTTCCAAATTCCAAACAGAAATTATCCGAAATCCATGAATGAGCGATTTTACAGTCTATAATCAATTTTCGGTTAAGAATTGTGTCCACCGACACACAAAACATATGTTAAACATTTAATGTCACAAAATACTCTACCTCCTCATATACTCATATATCCCACATTCATTATAAAAATATCACCGTTAATATATTATTAAAATAATATATTTAAATGAATTATTTTATCGAAAAGATAAAATATTAATTTTCAACAATTGTCACATTAAAAATTTTCTCCATCTATATCCACATAAAATCAATATCATATAAATCAATAATTAATTATTCACAAATAATATTATAGAATCACATTACTAATAACCGTGCAGGTTCAGTGAGAAGGGGCTTTCCAATAAGGATTTCTCCCTTACGCCAAGCAATTAGGTGACCAAACCTCTCCTTATGCAGAACTTTCTAGACATTGCCAATAATGTTATCTCGATAATATTATTCAAATAATATGAATTATTTATTTGATAATGGAAAATCTCGTGTAATGACAATTATTGAAACAACGGTGATACCAAATATCGATGCAAAGCAATTATTGAATCAATATAATATTGAGCAAGAATTCATCGTAACAATTATTGAGTAAAGGCCTTCACGTAATGATCAATAATTCAACAATCTTGTGAAATACCGTGTGC
This sequence comes from Panax ginseng, assembly GCA_020205605.1. Classification (NCBI taxonomy): domain Eukaryota; kingdom Viridiplantae; phylum Streptophyta; class Magnoliopsida; order Apiales; family Araliaceae; genus Panax; species Panax ginseng. The sequence goes on along the minus strand of CM035132.1, from coordinate 65,847,699 downwards.
TTCTTGTGCAACCACGCATATTCATCGTATTTTAACCACCGTGTAACCCAACATGTGTTAGCTAAGCAACAATTTACGCCGTTATTTATAAAACTCAATCTTTGTCGTTTTCTTTCATCCAACCGTTTTTTCGTTATGGGGCCCAATAACGCTGCATTGGCCGTCAGACGGAGATTCCCGACAAAAAGAATATTCCACGACCAAACGAATATTCCCCGACAATAATGAATATTTTATAACCACTTGCTTATTTTGTAAACTTTGCATATTTCACCCATAACCAAAGAATTATATCAAATTAACCCTTATTAATTTAGAATAATGAATAAAGGAAAATTCAATTTTATTTATAATAAGTTGGGGTCTTAATGACATGTGTAGTATGCTATGGTATGTATGTTGCTACCAGCAGGACATAAATGTGATAATGCATTTGTAATATGCTTGAACACCAAGAATATAGATGCATGAAATGAATGTGAAACCTATGTGCTACGTGATGCATGATAGACTGTTAGACTTGCTGGGCCGTCGTGCTCAATCTTGCTTAATTTGCAGGTTAAAGCTATGATGCGATCTATCGTGATTAGGAGCGCATGAAAAGAAGACTAGTGATTTAATTGAGACTGTGTTAAATCATTTGATGGTATTTTCTTGTGTAAATCACAGATGTGTAAATTTTTGAATTATTCGATAGATGAAGATTATTTGTTCTAAAAAGGGGATATGCTTGAAAGAATGAATTGTATATATATATATATATATATATATATATATATATTCATATCTACTCAGGCTAAATAAGTCATATAATAAATCATTACAGTATAGTACCTCCATCTATACCTCCATTTTTAACTTAGTCATGCAAGTATTATCAATTTTGCACCACCTCCCCTAATAGTACAAGAATGTGAATCAATAGTACACACATGTGAACAAATAGTTATAATCATGTGAATTAATAGCAATTAATTCCTCATTTATCCGATTAATTACCCGATTGGTCAATATAACTTCAATTTCAACAAATAAATGTCGATTTCCACTAACACTAATAATTCCAACACAACGGAACTATCAATTTCATCTTTAATCAACACGAACTTATTCATAATTAATATTATAACTCATAATATTTAACAACCAGGTCATTCCCAGGAAAGAGGGGGCTTTCTGATAAGGATTTCTCCTTATTGGCGCGCAATTAGGGGACCAAACCTCTCCTTGACAGAACTTCTAGACATTATCAATATTGCAATTTAATAATATGAATAACTTTGTCGTCTCAATTATTGATTTAATAATATATCATATTATGCAGATGATACTGTGATAATAATCGAATCAATAATACGAGAGATATATGATGCAAACAATTCTTGTAGCAATAATTGAGTATAAGCGAGTGACTTCTCACGTAAGCATCAATAACCAATACCGGTGTGCTACTATGCAACCACGCAGTATTCTCAGTACTTTTACTACTAGGGTAGTTCAACGGTTTTAACGGTAACATTTACTGCGTCATTTTTATAAAAGATAATTACATAGTTTTTTTACTACGATAATACTTCCGTTGTGGGGTCCACCAATGATTGTGTCGTCGTACGGATATTCCCCGACAAAAAGAATATTTCCCGACTAATCGAATATTTTATAACCACTTGCATACTTTTCAAAATTTATAAATATTACCCACAACTATAACATTATCTCAAATCCACACCATAATATTAAAAAAAATATTTCGAGAAAATTAAATCTTTATTCACAAAATTCGGGGTCTTACAATATCCCCTCCTTATGAAATTTTACCCTCGAAATTTACGTACGTACCTGGTATGCTGAACAAATGAGGATACCTCGTCAGATTCTAACTCTTGAGGTATAACCTTTGAGCGTAGAATATATTCCAAGATTTTAATAGGTATCTCTTCATACGTTAAATCTTTCGCTATCTCGTCCGGTTCTAAATTAATAATGTGGTTCGGGTCGTCCACATATTTACGTAACATCGATACATGAAAAACGTTATGAACACGAGACATACTTAGCGGTAAAGCGAGTCTATAGGCCATAGTTCCTACTCGATCGAGAATTTCAAATGGGTCAATTAAATCGAGGGTTGAGATTCCTCTCTTCGACGATTCTTGCTTATAGAATAACGCCCTCTTGAACTTTCTTCTTCACATTCATCAGCTCTGAGTCTGTAGCTTGAGCGTCTTTTACTTTATCAATTAAAGTTGATTCTACTCGTATATTCGCTATCTTCATGTAGGTTCGTATATTCACACTCGTAAATGCATACGATCTTCTACTCAACGCGTCAGCTACCACATTCATTTTTCCCACGATAGTATTGAATGGTATAATGTAATATTCAACAGCTCGAGCCAACGTCTTTGGCACATTATACGATCATTTTAGGTGAAAAAATATTTGAGAGTTTTTGAAATGGGTTTTGTACTGGGGTCAATACAAAATTCGATTTCACGCTCTAGGGGTAGGCTAAGAAGTCTTCAAGAATACGTCAGGAAATTTATTAACAATAGAAATATCATTCAAAACTGTGACTCTCATCCAAGACTTGGATAGTACATCACATTGATACCTATCAACTTGCCATCGTCATTTACGACCTCGCCTACAGAAAGTCTGGCTTCGGTGCATTCCACACAAGGAAGTCAATAATGAAAGGATCGGGGCTCTTTACTTATGGCTTGATATAACATTGATTAACTTTAGTGGTTTGGTTGCTTGAATTCGCATGATAGGTTGATTAAGAATATGAAAGCTAACAACCTTACGAAAAGCATGATGAGTAGTTAATCAATCGATTCCTAAAATCACATCAAAGGCAATTATTTTCAAAGAGATAAGATCGACAAGTAACGTGAAAGTGTTGATTTGAATCAAACAAGATTTATAAATAGTGGAGGTAACAAAGGTTTCTCCCAATGGAGTTTCAACAGATAAATCAAAGTCTAATTTCTCTGGAGTCAAATTTAAACATTGAGCGCAAGTAGGAGAAATAAAAGAGTGGGTAGAACTGGTATCGAATAAGGTATAAACTTCGCAAGAGTTTATAATAAACTTACCCGTAATAACTTCGTTTGGGTTTCTTGATAAACGCGCTTACTTAAACTACCGGATTTGACTTTGCTATAGAGTACATTCCACCCTTAATTGCTTCGTCACATTCCTAATCCATGATTTGAATCATTACTCTCTTATCCATATCGAATTGGGGTTGACCGCTCTGCACAGGGTAATTCTGAATTCAATGTTGGATTCTCCCAATTGTTGTCCAAAAAGCAAAATCCATTTCATCTATTTTGGCCTTATTGGATCAAACGTCTTTTTCTACAATATCTACGCGTCGTGCGGCTTTTACCCATGCATCATCTATTCTCATTCGTTCAGTTGCTTCTTTTTCATCAGAACTTTGATCATAGCATTCTCAGATTCCAGCTCTAATATCTTATACTTTGCCAAAGAGTGCTTCTATTCAAGCATCGCACATCGGGTAACACAATTTTGAATTGTTTCATCTCTTTGCTCCACGACCGCCTACCATTCTTCAGCCTGCTCTTCTAACTCATGAATACGATTTTGTAATTCTAAATTTCGATCATAAAATTCTTCTAATAAATTCTCCTCAAGTTCCTCTTCTTCCTCACTCTCAGCTGCTACCTCTGCAACTAACTCGGGTGGAACTATTAGTTCTCCACTCACCACGTAGATATCTCTAATTTCTTCTTCGTCTGACGTCACATTAACCTAATTAGTGATTAAAGGTGTCTCAACGGTCTCATTCACTCCATTGTTAACATTTTCAGCTGCCATTTTCAAACACTGCCACAAAACAAGGGTTAATTAACATGTCATATATTATCCATATACTCTGACCGACCAATTAAATACCAACTAAATTTAGGTAGGTCATACTAGCGAAGGAATTCTCTGTCTCTCCCCTCCTAGTTTTTGTCTCACATCTCAGCCAGGGATCATATCCCTAAGCTTTGATACCAACTGTGATGCCCCCAAAATAGGTATACATCACCTATCTTAAGTCGCCAAATACATGGTAAAAAATTCAAATACAACTTAATTATACAACAGTCGTGTAAAATACGACAAAACATAATCTAAGAGTTCAATAAGAATATTGTCATCTAGACAATATCCACACTCAATGGAGTCCTCATTACATTTATTGTCACACTATTTTATAGAATAGTGAGGACTACTAAAACAACCATTTGGACCGTCAATCCGTTCCCCGACTCGTCCCAGCTATATTCTCATTTCCTGAAGAGAACAGTGAAAGAAAGGGTGAGCTCAACTAGCCCAGTAAGAAATATTATGACTAAGATAATGCAGAATAAATTATCCTTAGCCTTCAACAGTATAACAACTGATAGAATATAATAGACAACAACTTTTAGATCAACAACTGCAGAGGAATAAGCAATCCATTAGAAGAGTCAAGTAGAGCATAAAATCTACTATCTTCTATAATTTAAAAAGTTTTTCATCAACTTTATCGCTGAGACTCACCTTAATAAATAAAATCGAATCATCCCTGCATCACGACCAAGGATATTCATGTAATCATCAATGGTCATGATTATACCGAATAATCCCTTGTCATAATCATACCAACAACTGTCCATCAATGAACTACAGGCCAATGAGGACTTTCACCACATCATTCGTCACATTACGGTCATGATTATATCGAATAATCCATGGTCATAATCATACCAAGTCCATCTATGCACGTAAGCCAAAGATGACTTTCATCACAATATAAGCATGAGGATGATGACAATGACATAATAATTCAATAAAACAAGTTTAATGCTATGGTATGTATGTTGCTACCAGCAGGACATAAATGTGATAATGCATTTGTAATATGCTTGAACACCAAGAATATAGATGCATGAAATGAATGTGAAACCTATGTGCTACGTGATGCATGATAGACTGTTAGACTTGCTGGGCCGTCGTGCTCAATCTTGCTTAATTTGCAGGTTAAAGCTATGATGCGATCTATCGTGATTAGGAGCGCATGAAAAGAAGACTAGTGATTTAATTGAGACTGTGTTAAATCATTTGATGGTATTTTCTTGTGTAAATCACAGATGTATAAATTTTTGAATTATTCGATAGATGAAGATTATTTGTTCTAAAAAGGGGATATGCTTGAAAGAATGAATTGTATATATATATATATATATATATATATATATATATATATATATATATATATATATAGATAGATATATATTCATATCTACTCAGGCTAAATAAGTCATATAATAAATCATGCAAGTATAGTACCTCCATCTATACCTCCATTTTTAACTTAGTCATGCAAGTATTATCAATTTTGCACCACCTCCCCTAATAGTACAAGAATGTGAATCAATAGTACACACATGTGAAAAAATAGTTATAATCATGTGAATTAATAGCAATTAATTCCTCATTTATCCGATTAATTACCTGATTGGTCAATATAACTTCAATTTCAACAAATAAATGTCGATTTCCACTAACACTAATAATTCCAACACAACGGAACTATCAATTTTCATCTTTAATCAACACGAACTTATTCATAATTAATATTATAACTCATAATATTTAACAACGAAGTCATTCCTGTGAAAGAGGGGCTTTTCGATAAGGATTTCTCCTTATTGCGCGCGCAATTAGGGGACCAAACCTCTCCTTGACAGAACTTCTAGACATTATCAATATTGCAATTTAATAATATGAATAAATTTGTCGTCTCAATTATTGATTTAATAATATATCATATTATGCAGATGATACTGTGATAATAATCGAATCAATAATATGAGAGATATGATACAGCAATTACTGTAGCAATAATTGAGTATAACTGAGTGACTTCTCACGTAAGCATCAATAACCAATATCGTGTGCTACTATGCAACCACGCATATTACTGTACTTTTACTACCGGATAGTTCAACAGTTTTAACGATAACACTTCCGCCGTTATTTTTATAAAAAGATAATTCTCTCATTTTCTTACTACGAAAATACTTCCGTTGTGGGGTCCACCAATGATTGAGCTTGGATTTTATATTCGATGCATTTACTGCTTATATATATATATATATATACATTTCTGTCAGGTCTGGAGTTTACTTTGTGGCCTTTTACAGCTTTCTTTACATTTTGTCATGCCTGGAGTTTACTTCGTGGCAGTTGATAGCTTTTACAGCTTTATTTACATTCAAGTCCTTTGAGTTTACTTCTTGGCGGTTGATAGCATTCTTGCTTTATTTACATTTTGATCCCCATGGAGTTGCTTCGTGGTGGTGATCATGCACACACACACACACATATATATATATATATATATATATATACCATTTTATATATATATATATATAGCACTGCCATCGCTTTTCCATACAAATTGCAAGATCATGTGAGCCTAGGAATCATGTGTCATGATTCAGGTCTACTAAATCTAGATTCGATTCCGTGATGGATTTTTTTTCCATTTATAGCGACTTTGTAAATTATTTATAGTGTACGAATTTCCTTGGATGGCTGTCATGCCCATAAGGAGTTCGGCGCTACTGTATATTGTTTTCTCAAAAATGCCTCGCATCTCGAAAATAAAAGCAAACAAGCCGAACATTTAACGATAAAATGGAAGTATGAAAACGTCTCAATTCCTATTGAGCACAGGGTTTGAAAAACCTCTTTTTATAAAACTTCATTGCTATATCTTGGTTAAAACTGAATTTTTCTATAATTTCAAACCTTGTGTCTATAGGTGCGAACGAGGCCTCGCACTACTTTCAAATAATTGCACATTGATCCACACACACACACACACACACATTCATATAACAGTTTCTTTGAGAAGTGGCGGTCACCGTGGCAACACGGATGTCGGGGGGTGCCTAATACCTTCCCTCCGCATAATCAAGCCCCCGAACCCTAACGAATCTTGGTTTTACAGGCCTGTTTAGCAGTGTCACATCACTAGGTCAATGTGCAAACCTTTTTGGTTACGTTGGTGCAACCAGTTAAAAACACCAACTGGAGACTCTTAAAGTCAAATCGTCGACATTACACACGTCGGACCTTTTTCACTTGTTTTTTCAAACAAATCTCACATTAACATGAGAACACCAAAGAACAAGTAACGAAAAGGGACAATAAAAATCCCGACGTCGACAAGTGGCGACTCTGCTGGGGACTCCAGTAAGAGGGCTTAAGCCGCTATTACAAGCTTTTCAAAATTTTTATATGCTTGTGTGTGAATATTGCATTTACATTTATGATGAATGTGTACGAATGCATCTTACTTACTGCACTGCTAAATATCTATCTGTGATATTAGTGCTTCACACATGTCATCATTTTGCATAAACGGTGAGACACGTTGTATGTGAATGTATGTTGTATGGTTCGTCCACCAGGAGGCTATCCTGTCCGTGTTTGATTACTGGACTCGTAGGAAGACTAATTCCAATGAGGCTCAGAAATGCACCACCCAGATTCGCTCCAGTTGAAAGACCGGATTAACTTTCTGTCAAGCAGATTGCGATGATTTGGGAACCTTCATGACAAAAAGCCGCGAGAGTAACCTAAGATAGGTCAACCTCTGATAAACCTAATGTGGAGGAAAGTCTCTTCATGCTTTCCATTTTCAATTACTTGTAAAAGCATTTACTTATAATTTCATTCCATGATCATTTATATGTAATGGAAAATATGAAGAATATATGTGCATACATTACATGTTATCAATTAACAACAGTTTTTGAAGGACCATATTCCTAAAACAGGCACATCATGATAACATTTACATTATCCCTAAGACTAAACTATATAAGTCTTTTGTAGGGAAGCAATTGGGCCTGTTACCCGCTCAAAATCCAAAAAGACCACGAGCCTACAGCCAATCATGTCTTCTTCTAACCAGTCTAATACTGTTTCCTGAGAAGAATTTGATGGATTGAGTAAATAAATCACATACTTAGCTGTTCTGCTGAAAGAACTACATCAGTCTACTCAGAGTACAAAGATACATACACATACAGAATCCTCTACACAAGGGGGAGCCCAAGGTTTGGAAAAAACAATTCCATCACCTCAGTTGGATACAACCAACAAAGACCCTGAAAACACCCATCTCAAAGGAGATACAGATACCGGTGACATCAGGAAGAAGGTCTTCTAAATGGAGGAAACTATCCGTGTTCTCAACGAGATTGGAACACATGGAAGTGTCTCATATACTGACCTTTGCATATTCCCTGGTGTTCATTATCCAGAGAAATTCAAAACCCCTAATTTTGAAAAGTATGACGGATTAGGGGATCCTTATACACATTTGAAAGTGTTCATTGGAGAACTTGGATCTTATGCGAAAAATGAAAAGCTCGTAATGCAATTTGTTCGAGGAAGAGTCATTTGGAGAAGCTTCGTTCATGGTATACCAGATTAGACAACTCAAAGATCCATAGCTGGGAAGAGCTAGCTCACGTCTTCCTCACTCAATACAGTTTTCAATCTCAGATGGCTCCTGACCGGTACCAAATTACCAAGGTCAAAAAAATAGTCTAATGAGTCATTTAGAGAGTATGCTCAAAGGTGGAGGCGCCTTGCTGCTCAAGTTATTCATTCCATGACAGAATCAGAAATGGTCATGACTTTCATAGATGTACAGGAAGCTCCTTTCTATGAGAGAGTTCTAGCTGGTATTGGCAAACCATTTTCTAAAATGATTAAACACGGAGAGATAGCTGAGATGGGATTGAAGTCTGGTAAGATTCAAGAACTAGCTGCTCTTAAAGCTGTTGCTGAGCACATCCAATATGGATCTTATAGAAACAACCCCTGGAGGGTCCATAAAAAGAAAGAGGAGGATGTTTGCTTGATACTACAAAGACAGAAAGGCAGTCAAAACATGCATATACAGAGGAGAAACTACTCCCCTTTCCAAGTACAGTCTTCAAACCCTCCATTGCCTAAAAGTGGAGAAGAAAAGCGACCTCGAACATTCACACCCTTAAGGGACTCACTCGAGAATATTCTTACTCTTCTGACTACTCAGAAGAAAATCACATGTCTTCTTCCACCAGCCAACCCTAATGGGAGGGGTTTTAATGCTACTCAGAAGTGTGCTTATCATGCCAAAGCACTTGGACATGATACTCAAGATTGTTAGGCCTTGAAACACAAGATCCAAGACTTGATAGACAATGGTGAGATTGTAGTCACCAAACCAGATTAACCTCATGTGCAAGACAACCCTCTTCCTCAACACAAAGAAGAAGAGGTCAACATGATCAGTTGGAGCACTGGGCAAAATTCCAGTTTTAATGGCGAGCCATCTCAGACCATCAAAGACGGTGTTGATAGATGGGATTATGCAAAGTTCCAATTTACTATGGAATGAAAAATGGAAGCTCTTTGCAAACAAATTGAGCAATTGGCAGAACTGGTGACCCATCAGCATCAAGTCACACACCAATTAATCAGGCAGGAGCATGCCTATCTCCTTTCGTTTGTTATGAATGCTCCACCCTCACCATCAGAAAGTGAAGCTATGGAGGATAAGGTTGCAAAGAGAGCAAATGCTAAAGCCCGTCAGGATTTTGCCAATCAGAGGGAGTTCACCTATCTGGGCCAACCTATGGAGGAAATATTTCAAATGCTGATCAATGAAGGAAGAATTACATCCCTTCTACCTCCAATAAATCCCCGTGCAGGACGGTTTAACTCCGATGGAGTGTGTCAATATCATTCCTATTCTCGCGGTCACAGCACAGACGAATGTTGGGCACTCCGCCACCTCATTCAAAATCTTATTGATAGCGGTATCCTGCAAATGGCAGATGATAACACTGTGCAACTTGAACGTGGGAGTGCATGTCCTACTAAGTGGAAGGGATCGGTAGCAGTTATATCCGACGAGGATGATGTCAAAGCATTTCCCATTCAAGCAATTCAACTCAAAGGAGCTGACAATCCTTTGAAAGTGGCCGCACCTGAGCCAATTTCTTTACCTTTCAGACCACAATATCCTATTGTCAGCTTACACAAAGTTCCATAGAATTATGGAGAAGCTGAAGGATCTACGTCTCATTCTCATCGCTACAAAGGTGTGAAAGATAATCCACTGTATCTTCCTCAAAGGGTTATCAAGCCTACCCCCAAAGAAAAGGGGAAGATTCCCATGGAGAAGATTAAAAAATTTCTCCGCACTATGGTTCATAATGAAGCCAAGGTGGTTCTAAGCTTAAGAGAAGCTCCACATCAGATATCAATCCTGGACTTGGTTTTCTCTTCCGAAGATCACCGGAAGATTTTACTCAAAGTTTTGGAAGAAGCCTACTTACCGAAATCAGTGGATGTGGAAAAATTTTAACATATGGTTGATCACATTTTCAACAACAATGTGATATCCTTCACTGATGACGATATACCTCTCGAAGGGACCGGTCATTGCAAGCCACTGCACATCGTAGTGTTATCCTCCGGGTATATGTTAGTTGGAGTGTTGATAGATGGAGGTTCATCTCTGAATATCTGTCCTTATGCCACCTTGGTGAAAATGAATGTCAATCTCATGCTGATCCAAAGCAGCCATACGGTGATCAAGCTTTCGATGGATCCTGGCGAAATTCCATCGGAAAGATTGAGCTGCCAATTGAGATTTGTCCAAATACATTCAATGTATCCTTCCACGTCCTCAAAATAGATTCAGGATACAACCTGCTATTAGGGAGACCATGGATACACATGGTGTAAGACCCCAACTTTTATGAATAAAGAATAATTTTCTCAAAATATATTTTTTAATATTATGGTGTGGATTTGATATAATGTTATAGTTGTGGGTAATATTTACAAATTTTGCAAAGTAAGCAAGTGGTTATATAATATTCGATTGGTCGAGGAATATTCATTTTAACAGGGAATATTCGTACGATGGCACAATCATTGGTGGACCCCACAACGGAAGTATTGTCGTAGTAAGAAAATGACAGAATTATCTTTTTATAAAAATAACGGCGGAAGTGTTACCCTTAAAATTGTTGAACTACCCGGTAGTAAAAGTACAATAATACGCGTGGTTGCATAGTAGCACACGGTATTGGTTATTGATGCTTACGTGAGAAGTCACTCAGTTATACTCAATTATTGCTACAATAATTGCTGCATCATATCTCTCATATTATTGATTCAATTATTGTCACAGTATCATCTTCATAATATGTTATATTATTAAATCAATAATTGAGACGACAAAGTTATTCATATTATTAAATTGTAATATTTACAATGTCTAGAAGTTCTGTCAATGAGAGGTTTGGTCATCTAATTGCGCGTCAATAAGGAGAAATCCTTATCAAAAATCCCTCTCTTTCTTGGGAACGACCTGGTTGTTAAATATTGTGAGTTATAATATTAATGATAAATAAGTTTGTGTTGATTAAAGATGAAATTGATGGTTCCATTGTGTTGAAATTATTAGTGTTAGTGGAAATCGACATTTATTTTGATATTAATTGATGTCTGGAAGTTTTACTGACCAGTCGAGTAATTAATCGGATAAATAAGCAATTAATTGCTATTAATTCACATGATTATAACTATTTGTTCACACGTGTATACTATTGATTCACATTCTTGTACTATTAGGGGAGTTGGTGCAAGATTGATAATACTTGCATGACTAAGTTAAAAATGGAGTTATAGATGGAGGTACTATACTGTAATTCGTATTTTCACATGATTATAACTATTGATTCACATGATTGAACTATTGATTCACATTATTTACTATTAGGGGAGGTGGTGCAAGTTTGATAATACTTGCAGGACTAAATTAAAAATGAAAGAAAAGTTGAAGGTATTGTACTGTAATATTTCGAGCCCCAAAACGTGCAATTATCGAAACTATATTTTCCTATAAATAGAAGCTCATTCTTCCTTTATTTCTCACCAATTCACTAAAGCTATAGAGTAATTATTATAGAGAGAAATTATAGAGAGAAAGAAGAAGAGAAGTCTGCTACCTCACTATTCTAGTATCCAGTCTTCTTCTAAAGTAAGGGGTATTATTCTTTCGTATTCATGAAGAGAGTTATTTTCTTTCAATACTCGTAAGAGTTGTTATTCCATTCTTTATTATTATGTTGGAATAACTTTTGCCATCGCTAAGTACCGCATACATGGTGAAATTCTTACATTATTCCATTCTTTATTATTCATTGGAATAACCTATCTCGCACTGATTCCATCGCATGCCCGGTGAATTTCATTATTATTCCATTCTTTATTATTACATTGGAACATCCCGTCGTCTGCATGCGGATTACGCATGACCGGTTCCATTCTTTACTATTACATTGGGAATAACACATGCTTTTGGATTCTATCGCATGCCCGGTGAATTCTTCGTTATTCCATTCTTTATTATTCTGTTGAAATAGCCTGTCTGTGTGGATTACCGCATGTATGGTGAATGATCCTTCGTATTCATTCCTTATTAAATTGTGGAAATGATCTGTCTATGTGGATTACCGCATGGCGGGCGAAAATCTATTTTCAGTTTCATATATTTTATTATACTCAGTTGGTTAACGTTTTGGCTTCTATACTCCATAAAATTAGTAGAATATCATGGATATTTGCGCTTCATCCAATATCTTTTCATGGAAATATTCTTCTGAGCATTCTTGAATTTTACTCCACAAAGAAGTATCATGTTGACAATTTGGACATTATTGATTTCTGGGTAAACTAAAATTTTAAATCTTTAAAATTTATCCTTGAACTTATTTTATTGAATTATTATGTCATTGTCATCATCCTCATGCTTATATTGTGATGAAAGTCATCTTTGGCTTACGTGCATAGATGGACTTGGTATGATTATGACCATGGATTTTTCGGTATAATCATGACCTGTAATGTTATAAATGATGTGGTAAAAGTCCTCAGTGGCCTATAGTGCATTGATGGACAGTTTTGGTATGCTTATGACCAGTGATTATTCAGTATAGTCATGACCATTAATGATTTAATGAATATCCTTGGCCCGTAGTGCAGGGATGACTCGATGATATGATTTATTTATTAAAATTTGAGTCTCAAATGATAAAAATTGATGAAAACATTTTAAATCATAGAAGATAGTAGATATCATGCTCTACTTGACTCTTCTAATGGATTGCTTATTCTGTTGCAGTTAAACTTGATGTCTATTGTATTTTATCAGTTTAACATTGTTGAAGACTAATGATAATTTATTCTGCATTATCTTAGTCATAATATTTCTTACTGGGCTAGTTGAGCTCACCCTTTTGCTTTCATTGTTCTCTTCAAGAAATGAGAACGAATCGGGACTAAGTCGGGAAGCGGAGTGATGGTCCGAGATGGTGTATTAGTAGTCCTCACTATTCTATAAAATAGTGTGACAATAAATGTAATGAGGACTCTATTTGAGAGTGGATATTGTCTAGAAGGCAACATTCCTGTTTAAACTCTCAGTTATGTTTTGTCGTATATTACACGATAGTTGTATAATTAAGTTTGTATTTGTATTCTGCACCATGTATTTGGAGACTCAAGATGGGTGATGTATACCTATGTTGGGGGCGTCACATGCTGATCTTCATCGAAAGGACGTGAAATTCAATATTGGGGATCATGTGTTGTTACGTGTTGCTCCATGGAAAGGAGTTACAAGATTTGGAAAGAGAGGAAAGCTCAATCCTCGATTCATTGGCCCATTTTTAATCCTCGATCAAGTAGGAACTGTGGCCTATAGACTCGCCTTACCGCCAAGTATGTCTCGTGTTCATAACGTTTTTCACATACCTATGTTACGTAAATATGTGAAAGACCCGAACCATATTATTGAACTAGAACTAGACGAGATAGAGGAAGATTTAACATATGAAGAGTTACTTGTTAAACTCGTGGATAAGAAGGATCATATTCTACGCTCCAAGGTTATACCTCAAGTCAAAGTTTTGTGGAGAAACCACGATGTGGAAGAAATGACCTGGGAGTTAGAATCTGAGATGAAGTCAAGATATCCTCACCTCTTCGATATACCAGGTACATACCCTTATTTCGAGGATGAAATTTCATAAGAAGGGGAGGTTGTAAGACCCCAACTTTTATGAATAAAAAATAATTTTCTCGAAATATATTTTTGAATATTATGGTGTGGATTTGATATAATGTTATAGTTGTGGGTAATATTTACAAATTTTGCAAAGTAAGCAAGTGGTTATATAATATTCGATTGGTCGGGGAATATTCGTTTTAATAGGAAATATTCGTACGACGGCACAATCATTAGTGGACCCCACAATGGAAGTATTGTCGTAGTAAGAAAATGATGTAATTATTTTTATAAAAATACTTGGCGGAAGTGTTACCGTTAAAAGCTGTTGAACTACACGGTAGTAAAAAATACGATAATATGCGTGGTTGCATAGTAGCACACGATATTGGTTATTGATGCTTACGTGAGAAGTCACTCAGTTATACTCAATTATTGCTACAGTAATTGATTCATCATATCTCTCATATTATTGATTCAATTATTGTTACAGTAGCATCTGCATAATATGTTATATTATTAAATTAATAATTGAGATGACAAAGTTATTCATATTATTAAATTGCATATTTATAATGTCTAGAAGTTCTGTCAAGGAGAGGTTTGGTTATCTAATTGCGCGCCAATAAGGAGAAATCCTTATCGAAAATCCCCCTCTTTCTTGGGAACGACCTGGTTATTAAATATTGTGAGTTATAATATTAATGATGAATAAGTTCGTGTTGATTAAAGATGAAATTGATGGTTCCATTGTGTTGGAATTATTAGTGTTAGTGGAAATCGACATTTATTTTGATATTAATTGATGTCTGGAAGTTTTACTGACCAGTCGGGTAATTAATCTGATAAATGAGAAATTAATTGCTATTAATTCACATGATTATAACTATTTGTTCACATGTGTGTACTATTGATTCACATTCTTGTACTATTAGGAGAGTTGGTGCAAAATTGATAATACCTACAAGACTAAGTTAAAAATGGAGGTATAGATGGAGGTATTATACTGTAATTCATATTTTCACATGATTATAACTATTGATTCACATGATTGAACTATTGATTCACATTATTTACTATTAGGAGAGGTGGTGCAAGTTTGATAATACCTGCAGGACTAAATTAAAAATGAAGAAAAAGAGGAAGGTATTATATTGTAATATTTTGAGCCCCAAAACGTGCAATTATCGAAACTATATTTTCCTATATATAGAAGCTCATTCTTCCTTCATTTCTCACCAATTCACTAAAGCTATAGAGCAATTATTATAGAGAGAAATTATAGAGAGAAAGAAGAAGAAAAGTCTGCTACCTCACTATTCCACTATCCAGTCTTCTTCTAAGGTAAGGGGTATTATTCTTTCGTATTCATAAAGAGAGTTATTTTCTTTCAATACTCATAAGAGTTGTTATTTCATTTTTTATTATTATGTTGAAATAAAGCATACATCACAAGTACCGTATACATGGTAAAATTAAATTCATTATTCCATTCTTTATTATTCATTGGAATAACCCATGCATCATGATCTATCACATTCTGGTGAATTTCATTGTTATTCCATTCTTTATTATTACATTTGGAACATCCTGTTTGTGCGGATTACGCATGACACAGTTCCATTCTTTATTATTCATTGGAATATCACATGCATGCGGATTACGCATGACTTGGTACCATTCTTTATTATTCTATTGGGAATAACCTGTTTGTACGGTCTATCGCATACCTGGTGAATTCTTTTGTTATTCCAGTCTTTATTATTTTGTTGGAATAACCTGTCTATGTGGATTACCACATGCATGGTGAATGATCCTTTGTATTCATTCCTTATTAAATTGTGGAAATGATCTGTCTACGTGGATTACCGTATGGCGGACAAAAATTCATTTGTAGTTTCATATATTCTATTATACTCAGTTGGTTAAAGTTTTGGCTTCTATACTCCATGAAATTAGTAGAATATCATGGATATTTGTGCTTCATCCAGTATCTTTTCATGGAAATATTCTTCTGAGCATTCTTGAATTTTACTCCACAAAGAAGTATCATGCTGACAATTTGGACGTATAAATTGATTTCAGGATAAATTAACTTATAAATCTTTAAAATTTATTCTTGAACTTGATTTATTGAATTATTATGTCATTGTCATCATCCTCATGCTTATATTGTGATGAAAGTCATCTTTGGTTTACGTGCATAGATGGACTTGGTATGATTATGACCAGGAATTATTTGGTATAATCATGACCTGTAATGTTATAAATGATGTGGTAAAAGTCCTCAATGGCCTATAGTGCATTGATGGACAATTTTTGGTATGATTATGACTAGGGATTATTTGGTATAGTCATGACCATTGATGATTTAATGAATATCCTTGGCCCGTAGTGCAGGGATGACTCGATGATGTGGTTTATTTATTAAGTTGAGTCTCAGCGATAAAAATTGATGAAAACCTTTTAAATCATAGAAGATAGTAGATATCATGCTCTACTTGACTCTTCTAATGGATTGCTTATTCCGCTGCAGTTAAACTTGATGTCTATTGTATTTTATCAGTTTAACATTGTTGAAGACTAATGATAATTTATTTTGCATTATCTTAGTCATAATATTTCTTCTTAGGGCTAGTTGAGCTCACCCTTTCTTTCACTTTATTCTCTTGTGAAATGAGAATATAGCTGGGATGAGTCGGGGAACGGAGTGATGGTCTAGATGATAGCATTAGTAGTCCTCACTATTCTGTTAAATATTGTGACAATAAATGTAATGAGGACTCCATTGAGTGTGGATATTGTCTAGATGACAATATTCTTATTGAACTCTTAGATTATGTGTTGTCGTATTTTACACGATAGTTGTATTATTAAGTTGTATTTGAATTTTGTACAATGTATTTGGCGACTCAAGATGGGTGATGTATACCTATTTTGGTGGCATCACACATGGCTGGAGCTGTTCCCTCCACACTACATCAACAACTCAAATACATTCTCAACAATAGTCTAGTCACTTTCAATGCTGAACCGGAGTATCCTGAACAAGGAGATCTGCTAATCATCAGTTTTAACTCTGAAGTTGAGCCGGCCAATTTTCATGCCTTGGAAGTGAGTAACACTCAATATCAACCTATTGGAGTATCACTTCCCGTACCCAAGATTTTAGCCGAGGTTATGTCGGCCACTCAAGAAATGATGTCATTGGGTCATCAGCCTGGACAAGGGCTTAGTAAAAATCAGCAGGGTATTAAGCACCCTATTCAAGTGTCTAGTCAAACTGGGATAGCCGGACTAGGATATTCTGCCAGTTCCAGTCATAGGAATCCGCATAAACACAGACCGGTTCCTCAAACTTCCACCACACGACGATGTTTTCCATCTGCACCTCATGAGCTGATATAGTCTCCAGTTAAGGTGCCATCACATGTTATGACTATGCTGTTTCCCAAATCAGTACCATTCAAAGCAAAAGAGGTGCTGATTCCTGATCCCGAAGTGGAAGAAAAGGAGCAGAAACGCAAACATGACATCGCTTTGATGATGTCCGGCATACGCATCATTGTTCATGATGAACATACAAACCGATATACCCTAGACGATGATCGTCCAGATATAATGGTTATCATTCGGGAGAAGGAGGGCAATGATGACCCCTCTATCACTGCACTCCATCAGGACTTTGCCCTTGACAATTGGAGCAGCACTCCATGCATTGGTCGATGAGGGTAAAACGGGTAGAAAATCCCTCTGCCCTGTAGATAACATTAATTGCTTACTTTTCTATACAGTATTAGCAGTTATTTTATCAGTACATGCTAACACTTTGTATGATTAAACAGTTTCATATATTAAGTGAAAGCATCTTTTGATTCAGGACCCTGAATATAGATGTGCATGTACTTGCTGGGGATATGCCTTCTCTCCACAAGGGCTGTAACTTTGATGCAAAGTTGGACTCAGACTTGATGGACATACAAGAGGACATTGAGACACCTCTGGAGATTAAGGATTGGGTCGCAGATAAGCCTAAACCCAACCTTGACCAAACCACTTCTTTCAATCTTGGAACCTTAGAAAACCCTAAGCTAATCCAGATTGGTTCAGACCTCACCCCAAACCAACAGAATGACATGGTTGCACTATTAACCCAATTCTAGGATGTGTTTACATGGTCTCATGAAGACATGGTGGGTTTGTCCATTGACATTGTTCTTCAAAACCTTCCCATTAAAGAAGGATTCAAGCCAGTTAGGCAGAAGCTCAGGGGATTGAAACTTGAGTGGAGTTTAAAAGTCAAAGAAGAAATTATGAAACAATTTCAAGCTGGCATTATCATGGTGTCTACATATTCGGAGTGGATATCCAACATTGTTCCCGTGCCTAAACCAGGAGAAAAAGTGCAAGTTTGCATGGATTACCGGGATTTGAATAAATCTTGCCTTAAAGATAGCTTTCACGTGCCCTTTATCCACATTCTCATTGACAATATTGCGCAATACGGCATGTACTCCTTTGCAGATTGCTTTGTGGGGTATCATCAGATTATGGTCGCTGAGGAAGACCGTGAGAAAACTGCTTTCATCACTCCTTGGGGAACCTTTTGCTACAGACGGTTGTCATTCGGCCTTATCGATGCCAGGGCAACCTACCAGCGAGCTATGATGGCTCTTTTCCACGATTTAATGCATAAAGAGATAGAGATCTACGTGGATGACATCATTGTCAAATCTCGAAAGGAGGAAGACCACTTAGACCATCTCAGAAAGCTATTCAACAGGTTGCGTAAGTACAAGTTGAAGTTGAATCCAGCCAAGTGCGCCTTTGGTGTCAAATTAGGCAAGTTGCTAGGTTTCCTAGTCAGCTACAAAGGGATTGAACTAGATCCTACCAAAATCCAGGCCATCAAGGAAATGTCCATTCCTCAGACAGAGAAGGAAATACGAGGATTTTTGGGAAGAATCAACTTCATTAGTAGATTTATCTCTCAACTCACAGCAACTTGTGAGCCCATCTTCAAGCTGTTAAGGAAAAACTCCTCCATGAAATGGAATGATGAGTGCCAGAAAGCCTTCCTTGCTATTAAAGAACAGTTGGTTAATGCTCCTATTTTGGTACCTCCCAGGGATGATGTTCCCCTATTTATGTACCTGTCCATTAATGACAATTCCATGGGCTGCATGCTGGGGCAAAAAGACGATAGAGGCCAAGAACGAGCTATCTATTACCTCAGTAAAAGATTCAGCACCAGTGAACACAAGTACACTCTGATTGAGAAGACTTGTTGTGCTTTGGCATGGGCTTCCATGAGATTACAGCATTATCTCGATGGTCACACAACCCATCTTATATCTCGAGTGGATCCTCTCAAGTATGTGTTCAGTAAGCCCATACTGAATTGTCGACTGTCCAGATGGCAGTTGATCCTACAACAATTTGACATCATCTACGTGACGCAAAAGTCTGTTAAAGTTCAAGGAATTGCGGATCAACTGGCCGCCGCACCTACAGGAGACTACAAACCCTTAGAAACATATTTTCCCGATGAAGGGGTAATGACAGTTCAGCAACACCATCAGTACGATGCATGCCACACATGGAAAATGTATTTTGATGGAGCTATTAATGCAGAAGGCTCACGGAGCCGGAGGCGATTTTAATGTCCGAGACGAAGTACGATATCCGTCGCCAAGTCAAATTGTAGTTTGTCAGCACCAACAACACAGCTGAGTATGAAGGCTGTATCATGGGGCTAAAACTTGCCCGTTCAATGGGCATCAGGCGGTTAACTGTCTTTGGGGATTCCAAATTGGTGATCAAACAATCCACCGGGAATCTATCAAACCAAAGAATTACATTTGTTGCCTTACCATCGACAAGTTTTATAGATGGCTTTGGAGTTCAAATAAATCTCCTTTCTACACATTCCTCGTAATAGGAATGATTTTGCGGATGCATTAGCAACGTTGGCCTCCTTGGTTCACATACCTGACAAGGAAAACATGTCAAGCATCACATTTGCTATGCAAAATGCCCCAGTTTATGGGAACTATGCTGGAGAAGTATCGGATAAGCTACCTCCCATCCACAACCCTTGGTATCAGCATATCAAGGAGTATCTACGAGATGGATCTACACCCGCTGAGGCGAGCCTAACTGAGAAGAGGCGGATCTATCGACTTGCTATGAAATTCTACCTGAGCGGAGATGCACTCTACAAGAGAGATGCAGGATTAGGTCTCCACAGATGTCTGGACAAAGACCAAGCTCAGAGGATCATGGATGAGATCCATGGTGGAGTATGTGGCCCACACATGAGCAGCCCATTACTTGTCAAGAAAATTCTCAGAACAGGGCATTATTAGCTTATGCTCAAAGCTGACTGTGATGATCACGTCAAAAGATGTTATCAATGCCAAATTCATGGGAATGTCATCCACGCCCCTCCAAGGGAACTCCACACTATGAGTTCATACGGCCCTTCTCAATGTGGGGATGGGCGTGATCGGGCCCATCGAGCCCCAAAGCCGAAGAATGGACATCGATTCATATTCACCATGATCGACTACTTCACCAAGTGGGTAGAAGCAGCCTCCTTCCCCAGGGTTACCAAAGAAGTCATCATTGCTTTCATCAGAAATAATGTCGTCTGTCGATATGGACCACCAGAGGTCATTGTGTCAGACAATGCTAAGAACCTCAACAACAAGATGATGGAGGAGTTATGCAGTAAATTCTACATCAAACACCTTAAATCTGTCATCTACCGTCCAAAGATGAATGGTGCTGTTGAAGAAACTAATAAAAATATCAAGAAGATCATGCAGAAAATGTCCGCCAATCATAAAAGGTGGCCTGACCTCTTGCCTCTGACTTTATTAGCCTACAGAACTTCTATGCGTACTTCCACTGGGGCAACCCCCTACTCGTTAGCCTATGGGATGGAAGTAGTGCTCCCTATAGATGTGGAAATGGAATCCCTCAGAGTATTGATGGATGCTCAGCTGGATGAAGACTAATGGGTACAAGACAGGTATCACCAATTGTCTCTGATAGACGAAAGGCGAACCGCGGCAATCTTCCATGGTCAGTTATATCAACAAAGGATCACCAGATCCTACAACAAAAAAGTTAGGCTACGGCAATTCAAACAACATGACTTGGTTTTGAAGAAGATCATTGACAACCAAGATTAATCTAAGGGAATATTCGCTCCTAACTAGGAAGGCCCATTTGTTGTCAAGGAGGTATTGACAGGAGGCGCTCTCAGACTACAGGAAATGGATGGCGATGAATTTTCATAGCTTATCAACTCGGACACCGTGAAATGGTACTATGTCTGAAGTTACCATCAAGCAAACATCCTGGTATTGATCATCCAATCACCAGTCATTTCGGTTTTGAACCCTATCTTTTTACAAACTCTTCTTCCCCTCAGGGAAACATACAATTCAAACCAGTAACCTGGTTTCACTTCATATCAAATTTTTCATACCTACAGTTTATCCTGAAGACGGGATTAAACTTTTCATACCTGTAGTTTATCCTGAAGACGGGATTAAACTTTTCATACCTGCAATTTATCCTGAGGACGGGATTAAACTTTTCTACGCTTGCAGTTTGTCCCGAAGACGGGATCAAACTTTTTCCACATCTACAGTTTGTCCCCATTATGGGATCAAACTTTCTTCTCCCCGCAGTATAGCCTGCACATGGGATTCACACTTCTCTTTGGCTGCAATTCGTCCTGAGGGGCGAATTACGTCAACCTGATCTCCTTGACACCTGGGAGTACGTAGGCAACCATATTCTATATGGCCCGGTCGCAATAAAAAAAACAACAAAAAAACATTTCTGCCCTTCCTCTACAAAAACAAAAACAAAAACAACAAAAACATTTCTACACCTCTCTACCTTTTCACATTCAGCGTTGAACCTCTTACACTAGGTTATAACTACGCAGACTTGATCTCCTCTTCAATAGGAGTACGTAGGCAGCCATTTATGGTTCAGTCTAACCCCTACTAGAACAAAAATCTTTGTCACACGATACTGGGATCAACCTTTAATCCACCACATTTCATCGGCTTTAGACCAAAGGGATGGAATTACCCAACCTCTTCTCATAAATAGAAGATTCGGTGACCATCTAAGCTGCGGTTGTGCCTCAAAGAGCAATACCAATCCATAAGAGATGGAATTAACTAGGATTCTCACAAATAGAAGTACTGTCGACCATCTGTGGTGCGGTCAATCTCAGAGAGGAAAAGCCACATTCCTCTCCACATTCCATACAGAAATCAGTCCCAAGACACCAAAGATGGTAGGGATTCATACAGATCAATGATCCGTTCTGAGAGATCCTGTGATGGCTCAATATCCACATATCAACGATAAGTTCAGAATGCATAAAGATCACAAGGCCCTAAAGAAACAGGCAAATATCAAGCAAGTATCAAGGCATAACTAAAAGGGAAGTAAATCAAAATATATTTCTCTGCCATATATACTACTGTTTGATATATACATCTGTGTTGTACATGATAAAATGGCTAAGCTAGTCTGTGCAGGAAAATACAAAGCTATCTACGGATCTGTGTGTATGCGGACTATCAGATCTAACATAGCATCCCTCTCTGAAGACGGAGGTAAAGCTGCAAGCTCCTGCCCAATGGTATCTACATGAGCTAGCAGATCTGAGGCTAACTGCATGATGGCCTGCTTCTCATCAATGTATGCACTCATATCAGCAAAAATGCCAGTCACATGGGATCTCACTGAGGTACTATTCACAATGGCCACATCCCTAGCAGATAGGGCGGCATCCCGCTCCATGATCAATGCATCCCTGACTAATCTAGCCTCATCCCTCTCTAACAGAGCAGCGTCTCTCCCATCAAGAGCTGTCAACATCGCGGCCCTAGCCTGATCTCTATCATAGGTCATCAGATGTAAGCTCTGCTCCAAATGCTGTGTCGAATACTAAGTAATAGTGGCACTTGGGGTGGAAGAATCCATCACAAATGCTGGCAGCCCAGCAGTCAAGTCCCCATCGATGGGAATGTTAACCACCTCCATAGGCTCCTCATCGTCACAATCAATACCCTGCACTGTGGATACTACCGCAGCCGATTCAGTCTCTATCTCCATCCATCTTTGAATACTGCAGAATAACCGGGATCGACATGAAAAATCGGCTAGCTCTCACCGATTCCAACAGTATACAACTGGATCTGTCGTGATGATAAATGGTGAGAAGCGAAACGCCGAATCACTGCCCCCTCATATAGGTGGAAATCCTGAAACTGGTTAAACTGACACATCACGGCTAGTGGGTGGAAGGTGATCATCCCTCTCAAACCTACTAGAGGTAGATAATCCATACCCTGAGCATTAGTAATGAAGCTGTAGGGTGAGCTAAGCCCTGTACACGGCAATATAGTGAATGGATCTCCAATCCCTGCCAGAAAAGCTAACCAAGATGCAGCATCTGTACACTCCGCGGGCTGGAAGGAGTACGACATCGCTATATCACGGGTGAAACAATATCCATGCCATCTAAATGTGCCAATCGGTCCCAAGTGTGATATAAACCACACGTACAGCATGACCGAGCTGCCTATGAACACTCCTGCCGGAAAGTGAAGCAATATGTGGCCGACCTCAGAGTCTCTGCCAAAATCATTGGTAGGATGGTGTGATCCTCCCTGAGAGCTCTCACTGCCATAATGAAGCCGATGTCCAACTCATCCATGTACCATGGCATGTAGACGTATGACAATACGTACAGTAGCAGTACATCCACTCTGGCCAAACGCCACTGATCCTCCGGTGTGGTGAAATCCCCGGAATGTCGTTCATAACTATCCTCAGAGCCAAATCTATCAAATAGAAAATGTTGGGATATCACATGGCCAGATGTAATCTCATCCTGTACCACTTTACGCCTCAATCCGGTGAGGGACATGAACTATCTACTCATGTCTCCAATCGCCATGTGCACGCAAGGTCTGTCAAGCGGCAGCATCGTCAATCGTGCATACTCCTCTAGAGTAGGAGACAACTCCTGGGTCCCACACCTCCGGCTCGCTCCAGTTAGAGTTGCAAAGGAGGTCCCGCAAGCTGAAAAGGCCAAGTCAGGAATAAAAATGCTACGCAATTGAGCGGAATAGCCTGAAATCCTGGTTTTCATGAGCCAAATTCTGGCTCCACATTGGTATTCGCCTGCATACAAGGTATACAATACCAGTGGCCTCAGCTTTCACAAATCATGCTTGGAAATACCTCACAAAGGTCTGATGCTGTCAATGAACGTCAAGTAGCCCTGACGTATCCCCGGCGTGGGTTACAACGCTGAAGTTACAAATTAAAGACGTATCCCCGGCGGGGGTTACAACGCCGAAGTTATAAATTAAAGATGTATCCCTGGCGGGGGTTACAATGCCAAAGTTATAAATTAAAGGCGTATCCCCAGCGGGGGTTACAACACCAAAGTCACGAACCGATGACATATCCCCAGCAGGGGCCATAACGTAACATTTTCAAACATCCACGTATCCTAAGTGGGGGTTAAAAACGCAATACAACCATTGATACATACATCAATGAAGGTCAAGCAACCTTGACGTTATCTCAGTTAATGGAAAGTAAACCCATCGAAGCAACCTTCCCCAGCAAGGGTCACAACGCGATGCAATCATTGATACACACATCAATGAACGTCAAGTAGCCTTGACAATGCACCCAATAGGGATCTATCCGGTGATACACATATCAACAAAGGTCAAGCAACCCTGACAAGTTCATACTGTTGGCAGTAACTCCGACAGGATGGTGGGATATGTTATACACATCCTCAGACAGACAAAGCTTTATCCCCACAGATCTCTTATATACAAGAGGCACCTCTATGGAGAATGAAGTCTGTGTCTAGGATTCACGACTTTGGTGATAGCCCCAATGTCAACATCCTTGAAGACTTGGATCGCATGTCCAAGGCATCAGTGATTGTCATCTCAACAGGATTACCTGACAATCATGCATCATACATTTACATTATGTTGTTGCACATTGCATCATGTTTATCTTGTTGCATTTCAAGTGTCTAGGATTCTTTATCCTAACCATGCCTCACATTACATGAATATGATAAAGAGGGGCATCTGTAGACACTCGAAATTTTCTACACAACTGTTACTAACATTACAGGAGGGCAGAATCGTCTTTCGGAGATAACCCTGGAAGACAATTCACATCCATTCCGGATACTACCGGAAGTTCAATCTCAACCCTGGACCATACACTGGTAGTATCAGTCTCAAACCCCAGAACACACACCGGGAACATCATTTCCAACCTCGGAGATAACCCTGAGTTTTGTCCTTGGCGATAACCCCAAGGAATGCTGTTGCAATTTCGACGATAACCCGAAAATGCTTGTTTCAAATACATGTGATCAGCTTCAATCAGACCTCCTGCCGAGGCACTCATACCTCAGACCCAGAGCTAACACCGGGCAGACAGGCATCCACAAGATGACATTACGGCATTCAACCCTTGCAGCAGTCCAATCTCAGATGTGGCCCTGAGCAACGTCTGCTTTCAACTCAAATCGGCGATAACCCCGATGAGGAGTCATACATCATCTTGCTACCTCAACATCTGTGCGTCGTCTCAATGCTTCATACATATATACATACAATAATGTCCTTCAAGAACCAGGAGTTCCAGTCCCAAGTGACTATTACGCGTGGCAGCACACTGGGTAGAATTTGAAGCTTGAAGACCATGGGCATGGTCCCCTCTTCCTGACTTCGTACAACCTCTATTCCAAGTTATTGCGTAACTCTCGACACAAGCAGTCTGAAGAAGGTCGTATATACCTCGTTCGGATGCTCGGATTGAAGTTCTGCAAGTTCAAGTGGACATTATAATGCACGAGTGCACGTACTTCGAGACAACGGGACACGCGGAACCTGAAACGGCAAATGCGCGTAGTGGCTGCTGCATTGGTAGTAGGTAATAGTACCTATGACTAGCAAACTCTATAAATATAGAGCTTGGGCTAGCCATTTTAAAAAAAGAAAAAGCGAGAAAGCCCTGTCCAATTTGCTTTGTACACACCCTATATTGAGTGCTTGCTCTTTTTAAACACTTGTTAGCCCACATACAGTTATATATTTACCAGCGGGAGCTGAGTGTTTATCCATTTAGAGTCATAGAAGCCTGCATTGGCAGCCCACTGTAAGCCTTCTTATACTCTATAAAGCCTTTCTCTTCATATTTGCACACACAATTCTACACATTGAGAGTCGTGTTGTGTGCATATGCCCGGACTTGATGCGTGGTTTTCATTTACATCGTATATATATACTTATATATATGTATATATTTTTATATGGACTAACATTATCGAGTTATGCCTCGATTGAGCCTAAACTTATGTCTGGAGCGTTTATTTGCTTTTATATATATTTATACTTATATATATAAACTATTGTCAGACTCTATCTGATGAGCCTGGATTTTATATCCGGTGCGTTTAATTATTTTTATATATATACTTATATATATAATTATTATCGGACATATCCGATGAGCCTGGATTTTATATCTGGTGCATTTAATGCTTTTATATATATATATATATATATATATATATTTATTTATATTTCTATCAGCACGGAGTTTACTTAATTGGCCTTTTACATTTCTTTACATTTCGTCACCGCTGGAGTTTACTTCGTGGCGAGTTGATAGCTTTTCTGACTTTATTTATATTCAAGTCCTTTGGAGTTTACTTTTGGCGGTTGATAACATTATTGCTTTATTTACATTTTGATCCCCATGGAGTTGCTTTCGTGGTGGTGATCATGCATATATATATATATATATATATATATATATATATATATATATATATATATATTTACCATATTTATATATATAAGCGCTATCGCTTTCCATACAAATTGCGGTATCATGTGAGCCTAGGAATCATGTGATCACTGATTAGATATCTTTGAATCTAGATTGGTTCTCGTGATGGACTTTTTCCAGCTATAAGCAGCTTGTACATTATTTACAGTGTACGAATTTTCTTGGATGGCTGTCATGCCCATAAGGAGTTCGGCGCTTCTATATGATAAGCGGATTTTAGATACGCGAATCAATGTCCATTTCATGAGTAATTGTTGCTAAATTCTTGTGATCATGTTCGTTTTTACTTGTTTTATGTTATTTTATGTGTAGGATGGTTGTTGTGGCATTTAACGTGTATTTGGAGCTATTCGATGTGATATGGAGTTAATTGGTACAAAGTTGGAAGAAATTTTGAAGTACAGCAAATCTTTTTGCAGACTAGAGAGGTTGGCGTAAAATAAGCATATTTGCTTTATACACCCGTAGGGGTGGGGGTCTTCAATATCGATTGGCGAGAAAGGGTGCCCGTAAAATGGGCTTATATATAGTATGTACCCGGCCCAAGGTGGGGGTCTCGGTTGAAGTAGACTCCTGTTGTTGTTGAACGTTGATGGGAGTTGGTTTCTAGCATTTGGATAGTGTATGAACTCTAATTGAAGGGAATTTTCGGCTGGGACTTGTGTGTTTAACATCTACTACTCAATAAACAACAAAATTAAACAACACACAAGGCATATTATGAAGATTAAGCTCAGCTTTTCTAAGCAAGCTGTGGAGGAGTATTTCAAGAAGGTTTTCGAGACGATTGCGATTCTAGGCTACGAGAAGAGTGTTTTTCAATATTCTTCGTCTTAGGCTATTATTTGTAATTGACAGAATGTTTTCTATGATTTATTCAGTGTTTATTTCGTTTAGTATGAACTAATTCACTTTTTAGGCTTGTGATGGATCTTTAAGTGAAATGATGATTTTGTAACTTTGATTTCCAATTTAATAATCTATTTCCAGTTTATCTATATTAATTTAAGCTTGAATTAATGAATTGCCTGATCAACAATTCTTTGTGGATTTGTATGGAATTGAGAGAGGATATTCAAATCTAGACCTAATTAATATAGCATGTGTTCATGAATTTTGTGAATAGCAAAATCTTGATGAATGTTAAGGTAGAGATATGTTTGACATCGCATGTAATTGGATTGAGAACTTAATCTTAAACCTTCTTTAATTATAATTCACATAGAGATATAGTGAGTTAGTTAATTAAGGTCTTTAACTTGTTTCTATCTTGATTGTGGATTTAAGTTAATACGGTATTAGTGCATCGAGAGGTGGTTAATACTACGTTCGTGTTCTTGATTAATAAACTGGGATAATGAGTTGAATTGGAATTAAGGTGTTAAAATTAGAGTGAAGCTTAGGGTGAAATCATAAGTCTAATTCTCCATTAATTGTTTGAAATTCCAGATTTTGATATTTGTGATTGTTTTTTTATAGTTCAATTGTTCTTTAATTTAGAGTCTTTAATTTTAATCATTGAGTTGATTTGTTTAATAAAATTAGGATTAATAGAAAATTGGTAATTGTAAGTTAAGATTATTGCTAGTTAGTCTCTGTGGGAACGATACTCTACTCATCACTTTATTACTTGTTGACCACGTATACTTGCGTGTTGTGTGTAATTAGATTTTATCCAACAAGTTTTTGGCGCCGTTGCCGGGGACAATTTAGTATAAATCTTAATAGTTTTACAATATCAGTTTAATTAATCCAGTTTTACTTAGACATTTTTATTTTTGATTTGTTCCTTCTATTTCAGGTGTTTGAAGCAGTTTATGCAAACTCGGTCCAAAAATCCAGACTTGCTGCCTTTTGAGGACGACATCGAGAAAAGGTTTCAGAGGTTAAGTAAGTGGATCAAGGAAACGAGGCAAGAATTTGAAACATCTAAGAAAGAAGAGGAAATGGCAGCCGAAGATCATAAAGCATTAAGGGACTTTGTCGTACCCAAGGTGACTAAACTACAGTCAAGCATCACCAGGCCTGCAATAGCTGCAAACACATTTGAAATTAAGCCTAAGACGATTCAAATGATTCAGAATTTAGTTCAGTTTGGGGGATTGGCAAATGACGATCCGAACGAACATCTAGTCAGCTTTCTGGAGATTTGCGACACCTTTAGGTACAATGGGGTGTCAGATGATGTGGTTAGACTTCGATTGTTCCCATTCACTTTACGGGACAAGGCGAAGAGTTGGTTGCATTCTCTACCGCCCGGATCGATAACTACATGGGAGGACTAGCTCAGAAATTCCTCACTAAATTCTTTCCACCGGCGAAAATTGCAAAGATGAGGAATGAGATAACAATGTTTGAGCATGGGGAGTCGTTATATGAGGCATGGGAGAGATATGAAGAATTGCTCAAAAAATGCCCACATCATGGATTGCCCAGTGGTACGCAAATGAACACCTTTACAACGGACTACACATGGGAATCTCGAGCGAGTATCGATCTTGTCAAGGCAAGTGCATATGATTTGATTGAAACCATGGCGGCTAATAACTACCAGTGGCCCACAGCGAGAATGACACAAGCAAAGGCAGCTGGGGTTTTAGAAGTGGATGGTGTGACAGCTATACAAGCACAGATTTCAGCACTTTCGAAGAAGTTGGATTCTATGACAGGGGTACAGGCTCAACAAGCACAGAAAGTGGCAGTTATATGTGAGTTGTGCGCAGGAGAGCACCCAACAGATCAATGCGCGATAAATCCAGCATCTGTGCAGTTTGTGGGCAATTATAACAAAATTCCACAGAATACATATTAGAATACGTATAATCAAGGGAATAGGAATCATCCGAATTTCTCGTGGAGCAATAATCAGCAACATCAAGCTCCACGATAGTTATATCCCTCCAGTTTCTAGAATCACCAACAACCGGTTCAACATCAGGAAAAGAAATTAGATTTTGAGGAATTGGTGTCGAAGTACATAACTAGTAATGAGGTAGCAATGAAAACTCAAGCAATAGCCATCAAGAACTTGGAAAATCGGATGGGGAAAATTGCCTTAGCACTAAATAACAGGCCACAAGGGACCCTACCAAGCGATACAGAGAGAAATCTGAAGGGTAACCATGAACAGTGCCAGGCAATTACATTGAGGAGTGGAAAACATCTTGAGGGTACTAATGCAGAAAATTCAGCGACTCCAGATGAAAAATTTGATGATAGCAACGTGATTAAAGGAAGAAAGGGTGAGGATAAGCAGAGTGAGGAAATAAAGCTAAACAAAAAGCCAATTGTTTATCCACCACCACCGTTTCAGCAAAGGGTCCAAAAACAGAAATTAGACAGGCAATTCGCAAAGTTTTTGGAAGTGTTCAAGAAACTCCAGATTAATATTCCATTTGCAGAAGCCCTAGAGCAAATGTCGATCTACGCAAAATTTATGAAGGGGATTCTATCAAGGAAGAAGAAATGGGAAGATTTTGAGACAGTTGCACTAACAGAGGAGTATAGTGTGGTATTACAGCAGAAATTACCACCAAAACTCAAGGACCCGGGGAGCTTCACTATTCCATGCACGATTAGGAATATGAATTTTAGCAAGTGTTTATGTGATTTGGGGGCGAGTGTAAACCTTATGCCATTGTTAGTATACACAGAATTGGGTTTGCCTGCGCCAAGACCTATAAATATTTCATTACAGTTGGCGGATAGGTCAGTCACATATCCGAGAGGCATAGTAGAGGACATTTTGGTAAAGGTGGATAAGTTTATATTCCCCGTGGACTTTATCATTCTGGATTTTGTGGATGACAAGAACATCCCAATTATCCTAGGGAGACCATTTTTGGCCACGGGTAGGACGCTAATAGACGTACAAAAAGGAGAACTCACTATGAGGGTCCAAGATCAAGAAATAAAATTTAATGTGTTCAAGGACATGAAATTCCCTACGGATGAGGAAGAATGTTTTCGAATGGATTTAATTGAGCAAATCATTAGTGAAGATATGAGCAAGAGTTTGGTCAACGATCCGTTAGAAACAACTTTATTGGGGGATGACGAGGTCGACGACCCAAAATTGGTGGATTACTTACAAATACTAGATTCATTGCCACGAGTTTCCAGATTTAGAACGCCATTTGAACCATTGCACACGGAGGAGGTAACCGCTGAAAAACTGAAACCATCATTGGAAGAGCCACCAAAGTTGGAACTTAAGCCACTCCCTAAACACCTCAGGTATGCGTATTTAGGCAATTCAAATTCTTTATCTGTTATTATTTCAGCTGTACTTAATGAATTGCAGGAAGAAAATTTATTGAGGGTGCTTCAGGAACACAAATCAGCTATTGGGTGGACAATCATAGACATAAAGGGAATTAGCCCTTCATTTTGCATGCACAAAATTCTGATGGAAGATGAAGCAAAACCAACGGTGGAGCAATAACGACGACTTAACCTGATTATGAAGGAAGTTGTGAAGGAAATTTTGAAGTGGTTGGATGCCAGTATCATCTACCCGATTTTCGACAGTAAGTGGGTTAGTCCAGTGCAGTGCGTGCCGAAAAAAGGAGGAATGACTGTGGTGCAGAATAAGGACAACGAGTTAATACCAACTAGAACAGTGACAGGTTGGAGGGTGTGCATGGATTATAGAAAATTGAACAAGGCAACCTGAAAAGACCATTTCCCGCTGCCCTTTATTGACCAAATATTGGATAGATTGGCGGGACATTCATATTACTGTTTGTTGGATGGGTACTCGGGCTATAACCAGATAGTCATCGCTCTGGAGGATCAAGAAAAGATGACATTCACGTGCCCTTACGGCACATTTACATTCAGGAGGATGTCATTCGGGTTATGCAATGCACCTGCAACTTTCCAACGGTGTATGATGGCCATTTTTTCAGATATGGTGGAGAAAAATGTTGAAGTCTTCATGGATAACTTTTCATTCTATGGGGATAGCTTTGATATCTGCTTAAAGAATCTGGTTATGGTGTTTCAACGATGTAAGGATATGAACCTCGTACTCAATTGGGAAAAATGCCACTTCATGGTTGAAGAGGGCATAATTTTGGGCCATAAGGTATCGGCTCAAGGATTGGAGGTTAATAAAGCAAAGCTGGAAACAATAGAGAAACTGCCTCCTCCGAGCTCAGTTAAGGGTATTAGGAGTTTCTTGGGACATGCAGGGTTCTACAGGAAGTTCATAAAAGACTTCTCTAAAATTGCGAAACCGCTATGCAGTCTTTTAAATAAGGATGCTACTTTCAGTTTTGATGAGGAATGCAAGTTAGCGTTTGAATTATTGAAAAAGAAATTAACTACAGCCTCCGTGATCGTCACACCGTATTGGAACATGCCATTCGAACTAATGTGTGATGCGAGTGACTACGCAGTTGGGGCTGTTTTGGGCTAACGACAAGACAAGGTGTTTCACGCCATATACTATGCAAGCAAAACACTTACAGAGACTCAAATGAATTACACAACCACAGAAAAGGAATTGCTTGCAGTGGTGTATGCGTTTGACAAATTTTGGGCTTACTTGATCGGGACTAAGGTGATAGTCTACACAGACCATTCGGTGATTTGGTACTTGATAGCGAAAAAGGATGCTAAGCCACGCCTTATCCGATGGATTCTCCTACTTCAAGAGTTTGACTTAGAAATAAAGGATAGAAAGGGGACAGAGAACCAAGTAACCGATCACTTGTCTAGGTTGGAAAACCAAGGTAAAGCGAAAGACGACAGATGTGAAATTAATAAGTCATTCCCAGATGAGCAACTGTTTGGGATTTCTGCAGAGATTCCGTGGTATGGGGATTATGCAAATTTTCTTATGAGCAACATTCTACCACCTGACCTCACAAGACAACAAAAAAGGAAGTTTCTTCATGACGTGAAATGGTACATGTGGGATGAACCATATTTGTTCAAGCAGTGCGCCGACAAAATGATTAGACGGTGCGTCCCCTATAGTGAAGTGAAGAATATTCTGCATGAGTGTCACTCATCTGCGTATGGAGGACATTATGGGAGTGAGAGGACAACAGCAAAGGTGTTGCAATCTGGGTTTTATTGGCCCACATTATTTAAGGATGCCCACCATTTTGTTAAATAATGTGATAGGTGTCAAAGGGTGGGAAACATTTCAAAACGGAATGAGATGCCTTTACAAACGATTCTTGAAGTGGAAATCTTTGATGTATGGGGTATCAATTTCATGGGACCATTCCCATCATCGTTGAACAATCAGTATATTCTACTCGCGATAGTTTACGTATCGAAGTGGGTTGAAGCGGCAGCACTACCATCCAACGATGCCAAGGTGGTCCTCAAATTTCTACAGAAAAATATTTTCACGAGGTTTGGCACACCGAGAGAAATAATCAGTGACGAAGGTAGTCACTTCTACAATAAGTCTTTTACAGCTCTTTTGGCCAAGTATGGGGTCAACCACAAGGTAGCTACAGCGTATCACCCTCAAACAAGTGGACAAGCTCAGGTATCAAACAGAGAAGTTAAGAAGATATTAGAGAAAGTGGTGAATCCGAGTCGGAAAGATTGGTCGCTTAGAATGGACGATGCATTATGGGCATACCAGACTGCATACAAGACACCAATCAGGATGTCACCATATCAACTACTGTACGGGAAGGCATGTCACTTACCGATCGAGCTACAACATAAGGCATATTGGGCGGTGCAAAAACTCAATTTTGATCAAGCAGTTGTAGGAGAAAAGAGATTACTTCAATTGAATGAACTCGATGAATTTTGCCTTCACGCCTATGAGAACTCCAAAATATACAAAGAAAAAGTAAAAAGATGGCACGACCAAAAAATTATGCATCTAACATTTGAGCTGAGACAATCAGTCCTTTTGTTTAACTCACGGCTGCGATTGTTCCCAAGAAAGCTTAAGTCAAGATGGTCGGGACCATTCACTATCAAGCGGGTATTCTCTCATGGCGCAGTCGAACTCTACAGTCGCAATCTACTAGATACGTTTAAAGTCAACGGACACCGTTTAAAGCATTATTGGGGTGGAAAAGCCAACACCGAGGTGGTCGCCATCACATTGGCCGACATAAATTAAACAGGAAGTAGTCAGGTTGAACGACTTAAAATAAAGCGCTAATTGGGAGGCAACCCAATCTTTAGTTTTTTTTATTAT
This sequence comes from Panax ginseng, assembly GCA_020205605.1. Lineage (NCBI taxonomy): Eukaryota > Viridiplantae > Streptophyta > Magnoliopsida > Apiales > Araliaceae > Panax > Panax ginseng. The sequence continues at coordinate 65,813,419 of CM035132.1, read as the reverse complement.
ATTTTCCATTCATATTTGCTTCATTATAGTTTTTAGTAAATTACTAGGTAGAAGAATAAGATAAAAATCTCATTAATCACTTTATAATACATCTTGTTATCAATAACTCACTAATTCTCATGTGTTAAATCTTGCAGGATGGAAAATGGATCATTAAGTGAGTTACAATGAAGCAAAATGAGAAAACAAGAGAGTCTGACAGTAGGCATGCCACGTAAAGCATGAGCCCCTCATACACTCTAACCCTCACAAGGTGGGGTCTCAAAATGTTTGATGAGAAGAAGCCCAAGGCGGGCCTCAAAGCACTACAACCCACGGGAAGTGGGTCCTGAAACCATCAGACAAGTTGGCAGTTACACACATGCTCCTTCTTATTCCCAACAACACTCCACTTCCCCACTACCTCATAACAATACTCCACTTCCCCACTACCTCATAACCACCACCCACCACTTTTACTTCCCACTACTTCCTTAACTCCATTAATTACCACACCTCTTCACTCCACCAATAGAAGCCATTTTACCACCTCTATATATATCACTACATCTCATATCACATCTCTCAAAACAATTGATATAGAGAATTCATAGAGGATACTTGAGAGCTAGAGTGGAGCAAATTGAAAAGCTTGCGGGAGAGCTAAGGCAAGTCAAGCACTAGAGAGAAATCATGGCTTCGTAATCATCTTCTAAACGCCAAAGGGGAGAGAGTTCACGGCCATCTCAACCAACCCACACCTTCGATCGTCAAAAATTTGCATCACCGCCGCCGATCGGTATGACTACATGCTCACCAAAGCCCTTACACCGGAGCGGGGGTTGGCACAGAATCCTAACAATGGGGAGATGATGCCTCAAATTTATCAAAAGGGGTGGACGAAATTGACCGAAGAGCCGAAACCAGCCGTTATCGACATTGTCAAGGAATTCTATGCAAACGCTAAGGAAAAAGAACTATTCCACGCGTTTGTTCGAGGTCAGTTGGTTCCGTTCAGTGCCGATGCAATCAACACCTACTATCAACTGTGAGTACCTCGGCACTGCCATTATGCTCATCTACGAAATTCTGATCCAGGCTATGATGCTATAATCACAGAGATGACAAAGCCGGGAACATCTTGGATGAAAGGTCGGAAGGGATGCACCATGTTCCATAGCAAGGACCTTAGTCGGTATGGAAAAATCTGGTACGCATTCCTATGCGCTAAATTGCTTCCGTCCCAACATACCTCGAACATCACCAAAGAGAAGGCGTTACTGTTGTACACCATTGTGCAAGATTTCATTATCGACGTCGGGGCTATTATTTGTTTCTCCATCCGTCGGTGTTTACGTGGAAATTTTTCGGGCGACTTGCCACACCCATCACTCATTTGTGGGTTGTGTCACAATGCAGGGGTGAGATGGTCTGATGACGAGCCCACACAAATGCCGCTCGCGTTGCTTGATTTTAGGATGATAACGCAGTATTCCGTATAGGCAGGTGGCGAGTCACATCCGCGTGGTCTGGGCTTTATTTTTCCGTCGGCTTCAGAAGATGACGTTGATGCTACAGAGATATCGGGGGATGATGATGAAGCAATGGAAGATCAAGGAGCCAAGCAGATACAGCAGGCAGAGGCCATATCCAGTCCTCAGTTCCTTGATTTTCAAAATCAAATGAATGCGCACAACAAAGTAGCACGACGGGAAATGCGGCGATTAGCAATGAGGCAAGATCACATGTTTGATGCTATGAATGCATCTTTCACCTCACTTAACACAACCCTTCAAAGCTTCAACCTGGTGGCCCAATTTCCATATCAGCAGCCCATGTCAATGCCAAGGTTTCCACCAAGTGATTCGGACGAAGAAGAACAACAACCACCTCCTCAGACTTAAGCAATAGCAGGGAAGTCCTCACGTACTTATTTTGACTATTCATCCAATGAGGACATTGTATTACTTAAGTTTGGGGGATTTAAATACATGTTTGCATGCATATGTAGTACTTAGGTTGCATTTTGTCATTTAAATTTTAGTATTTCATATTAATTTTAGTATTGCATGACAGCTTAGATGCATACATAGTAGTTAGGTTATCTTTATCTTTGCATTGTTTTAGTTTGAAAATAGTGCATTTTTGTTATCTAAAAAAAAATTAGTTAGTTAAATATTGTGTTTGCGTAAGTCCATCAGTGTTGTAGTTCACATTATTTGTGGGCCAATGATGAGATTGATAATAGGTTAACAAATACAGTATTGAGTATTAGAACTGTGATACAATTTCTATTATGAATCGAATCTTGAGCTTGTTTGAAACTGGTATAGAAAAGGTTAGCACGATTAATAAACATCTTTGTTGAATGGTCAGTTCAAATTGATACATAAATAGTTTCTACAGGATAATGCTAGAGTAAATGAGAAAATGACAAGGATAGACAGTAAAGGCGAAAATTAGGCAAGAACCTAAGTTTGGGGGATGATATGTGGAGTATATAAGCTTTATCTATATATATATATATATATATATATATATATTATATTTCGGTCTTGTTTTGGGGCCTTTGTTACTTGAGCGAAATGCACGCCTTGGGGGATTGTCTTTACACCTAGTGCCCTAAGGTCTTTTATGGTGCTGGGAGTCGTTGGTGAAAAGCTTCGCTAAGGGTAACTTGTGTCGCCACCTAATGGGATGAGACATTGCACAATCATGTATGTATATAGAAAAATAAAAAAAATGAATAAAACGGGAAAAGAGCAAAAAGCCCCCGTGAAAAAAAAAAGAAAAAAAGAAAAAAAAAGTATATATGAATAAGTATAAGTACCCTACTTGAACCCCCGAGATTAGTGATTGTTTAGTTTTAGTTGGAATTGTCTATTTTTGAAATTTTTAAGTTTGTGTTGTATGATTCCTTCTAAGAGATTGATTATGTATTGAATTTGAGTCTGTATCAGTTATCATGGATGTTGATCACACACGCACACTATACCAGTGATGATGGTTTAAGATTTGAGGATTAAACGGAATGGTAGATTGGTTTTGGTGATTGATATTGTATAGTTGCTTGTTTTCGCTGAGGTCGTTAAGATAATCTTGATTCTGTGATATTTTTGGATTCGAAAGCATATGAATTAGATCATATTCATTTCATCTCATTGCATTGCATTGCATGTAGTTGTTTTGTGCTCGAGGACTAGCACGGTTTAAGTTCAGGGGATTTTGATAAGTGGATTTTAGATACGCGAATCAATGTCCATTTCATGCGTAACTGTTGCTAAATTCTTGTGATCATGTTCGTTTTTACTTGTTTTATGTTATTTTATGTGTAGGATGGTTGTTGTGGTATTTAACGTGTATTTGGAACTATTTGGTGTGATATGGAGTTAATTGGTACAAAGTTGGAAGAAATTTAGAAGTACAGCAAATCTTTTGGCAGAATAGAGGCCCACCGGGGCGGGCATATTTGGCCTATACACCCCCGCGGGGGCTGGTGGTCTTCAATATCAGTTGACAAAAAGGGTGCCCACTGGGGTGGGCTTATATAAGGCATGTACCCCCGTCGGGGCGGGGGGGTCTCGGTTGAAGTAGACTCTTGTTGTTTCTTAACTTTGATGGGAGTTGATTTCTAGCATTTGGATAGCGTATGAACTCTAATTGAAGGGAATTTTTGGCTGGGACTTGTGTGTTGGACATCTACTACTCAAAAAACAACAAAATTAAACAACACACAAGGTATATTACGAAGATTATGCTCAGTTTTTCTAAGCAAGCTGTGGAGGAGTATTTCGAGAAGATATTTGAGACGATTGCGATTCTAGGCTACGAGAAGGGTGTTTTTAAATATTCTTCGTCTTAGGCTATTATTTGTAATTGACAAAATATTTTCTATGATTTATTTAGTGTTTATTTCATTTAGTATGAACTAATTCACTTTTTAGGTTTATGATGGATCTTTAAGTGAAACGATGATTTTGTAACTTTGATTTCCAATTTAATAATCTATTTCCAGTTTATCTATATTGATTTGAGCTTGAATTAATGAATTGCCTGATCAACAATTCTTTGTAGATTTGTATGGAATCGAGAGAGGATATTCAAATCTAGACCTAATTAATATAGCATGTGTTCATGAATTTTGTGAATAGCATAATCTTGATGAAATGTAAGGTAGAGATATGTTTGACATCGCATGTAATCGGATAGAGAACTTAATCTTAAACCTTCTTTAATTGTAATTCACATAGAGATATAGTGAGTTAGTTAATTAAGGTGTTTAACTTATTTCTATCTTGATTGTGGATTTAAGTTAATACGGTATTAGTGCATCGAGAGGTGGTTAATACTACGTTCGTGTTCTTGATTAATAAACTGGGATAGTGAGTTGAATTGGAATTAAGCTGTTAAAATCAGAGTGAAGCTTAGGGTGAAATCATAAGTCTAATTATCCATTAATTGTTTGAAATTCCAGATTCTGATATTTGTGATTGTTTTTTGATAGTTCAATTGTTCTTTAATTTAGAGTCTTTAATTTTAATCATTGAGTTGATTTGTTTAATAAAATTAGGATTAATAGAAAATTGGTAATTATAAGTTAAGATTATTGCTAGTAAATCTCTGTGGGAACGATACTCTACTCATCACTTTATTACTTGTTGACCATGTATACTTGCGTGTTGTGTGTAATTAGATTTTACCCAACACTGTATATTGTTTTCTCGAAAATGCCTCGCATCTCGAAAATAAAAGCAAACAAGCCGAACATTTAACAATAAAATGGAAGTATGAAAAGGTCTCAATTCCTATTGAGCACAGGGTTTGAAAAACCTATTTTTATAAAACTTCATTGCTATATATTGGTTAAAACTGAATTTTTCTATATATTCAAACCTTGTGTATATAGGTACGCACGAGGCCTCGCACTACTTTCAAATAATTGCACATTGATCCACACACACACACACACACATTCATATAATAGTTTCTTTGAGAAGTGGCGATCACCGAAAGTGGCGGTCACCGTGGCAACACAGATGTCGGGGGGTGCCTAACACCTTCCCTCTGCATAATCAAGCCCCCGAACCCTAATGAATCTCGGTTTCACAGGCCCGTTTAGCAGTGTCACATCACTGGGTCAATGTGCAAACCTTTTTTTCATATATTAGTGCAACCGAGCTAAAAACACTAATGGCGACTCTTAAAGTCAAATCGTCGACATTACACATGTCGGACTTTTTTCACTTATTTTTTCAAACAAATCTCACATTAACATGAGAACACTAAAGAACAAGTAACGAAAAAGGTATTTATATGGTATTTGAGTTAGTACTCATAATTTTTATGAGATTGAAATTTTGATTCTTGGTGGGAGTGGGTTAATGTAACAAAAATATATTATATATATAATTTTTTTTATATATTTTCATTGATATTTTTTACGGCATCAAAAATACGTGTACTTAGTTATTTTTGTAAGGTTTCAATTCTAAGTATAAGAACAATTTGAAATTACCAAATAGTACATTTTCACAAAATTGTTTCTACACCAAAAGCTCTAGTGCTCGAAGTATTAATATTATTGGACTAAACGAAAATTCAAAATTTTAAAAATTAGAGATATTTTTAATAAACGGATGGATCGTTAAAGTAGACACAAAATGAAAAATTGCAAAAGCAAACACAAAATGAAAAAGTTATCTAGTTAATTACTTTATTCATTTTTAAATTAAAGATATATTTTATTTTTAATCCAATTCTAAATTACAAATTTGTTTTAGATCTGTAACGTGTTCTGTTATTTTTAATTTATCATTACTTTATAGTATTATATTACAAAACTAAATTATTAGATATATTTAAGAATATAAAACTATTATTTAAAAATATATTTTATAATTATAAAACGGAAGGAAACATTAAATACATTAAATTCAAACTAGGTTCCCTTTACCAGGGACACATATTCGGAGGTGTCCCTATTTTTGATTCCCCGTGTAAATAGAGACACTAGAGCTTTCATTCTTGGGATAAGTGACAGATAGTGCTCGTGGCAAACACAAGTGCAGGTCCCCTGGGTCAAATATCAGCAGCTTGGGCGGCCCGGTCAATTTTGACAACTACTCTAAAAATCATTAGTATAATGCAACAAAAACTTATGAGTAATGTAAATGTTCTACTTAATTTTCATGTTTATTATGAGGGCCCAAAATAGGTTCACATAATTTATTTTGAATCGTTAAATATATAATATAGAATTTAAATATAAACATCAATTATATAAATATTAATTATCATATAAAATATAACAAAACATAATCTATGAGTTTTAATATAAATATTATCTCGTAGACAATATTCAAACTCAAATAAAATTTTTATTATAATTCTTGTCACATTATTTTATAAAATAGTGAATATTACTAAAATAATCATCTTGGACCACTACACTCATCAACTAGTCTCAGCTATATTTTCGTCTCCTGAAAGAACAATGAAGCCAAAAGAAAAAAGAGTGAGTTCAACTAGCCCAGTAAAGAATATTATGACTAAAATAATATAGAATAAATTATCATTAATCCTCAACAAGAAAAAATTAATAGAATATAATAGACAACAAGTTTTAGATCATAACTGCAGCGGAAACAACAATTCATTAGAAGGGTCAAGTAGAGTATGATATCTACTATCTTCTATGATTTAAAAGTCCATCATCAATATTTTATTCTTGTAATACCAATTAATAAATATTTCAAATCAATGAATTATCCATGAACTACGGGCCAAGGATATTTGTTAGTATCACCAGTGGTCATGATCATGCCAAACACCTGTCCATCTATGCACTATGGGCCAAAGAGAACTTTCACCACAAACCTTATTTGTAACATTAAATATTATGATTATACCAATACATAATTTCTAATCATAATCATATCAATCAAAAGTCCATTTTTGCACTATGGGTCAAAGATACTTTCAACATAATATAAGTATAAGGATGATGACAATGATATAAAGATTCAATCAAGTGAGATAAAGCATAAATATTAGATATTTATAATTTAATTTATTCAGAGTTCAAAAATGTTCAAATTGTCAACATGATAACTATTGGGAGAAGGTTCAAAAATGCTCCTGACTTTTATCGCGATGTCTACCGAGCACCCTATATTCTTTTTTGTCCAAAAGTACCCCTAACGTTATATTTTTTGGGTCGCCCGTGCCCCTACCGTTAACAAAAAACTAACGGGGTTAAAATTTCGTTGACGTAGCTGACACATGGAGGTTTAAAGGGAGAAGATTCAAAAATGTCATTGACATATGTAAATATGTCATTTAATCAAAACAAAAAAAATACTAAAATTCAAAATAAAAAAAACATAACATATTTACATCATTTAATCAAAATACTAAAATTCAAATTATTTTGTCAACTAATCAAAACAGCTAATTAAATAAAATAAGTTGTATAACATATTTACATCATTTAATTAAAATACTAAAATTCAAAACATAACATATTTACATCAAATACTAATTAAAAAATACTAAAATACTAATTAAGAAAATACAAAAATACTAAAAAAATCAAATTAAAAAATACTAAAATTCAAATTATTTTGCTATTATTACTTATTAGGCCTCTTGTTATGCAAGAAGTCCTACATTTAAAAAATATTATTACACGAGCACATTAATTAGTTGCACATCTATATTATAAAGCGTTCAATTCTTTTTTAATTATTTTTGGTGTAACTGAATTGCACCTTATATCTTATTATTTTTATTATTAATTTCTTATCCTACATGGATTCAATGTACTAGAGTTTGAATCATCACATCAATCTGTTCTCTTTTTGTTTCCCTAATTTTTTTCCATTTGTAATTTATTTGTCACATAATTTTATTTTAAGTTTGTTTTTCTTCTGCATTTTTTTTCTCACGTGCGTGAAGACTAGTTATTAATTAAGAGATAAAAATAATAATCGTCTTTTAGAAAATGTGTTAGTATTTTTTATTTTTATATTTTTATATTTTATTTTTTTATTTCTATTTTTACTCTTCCGCTCTCTCATAATTTCTTTTCCTTTAGCTCTTCTTTATTTTATATTTTTTTAAACACATTTAGTGTGTGTATGTCAAATTAATCTGAAAATATTAATGATGTAATTTAAATTTTTGTTGTTTTGATTAATTAACAAAATAATTTGAATTTTAGTATTTTTTTAATTTGTTTTTTTAGTATTTTTTTAATTAGTATTTTAGTATTTTTTAATTTGATTTTTTTTAGTATTTTTTAATTAGTATTTGATGTAAATATGTTGTGTTTTGAATTTTAGTATTTTAATTAAATAATGTAAATATGTTATACAACTTATTTTATTTAATTAGTTGTTTTGATTAGTTAACAAAATAATTTGAATTTTAGTATTTTGATTAAATGATGTAAATATGTTATTTTTTTATTTTGAATTTTAGTATTTTTTTTGTTTTGATTAAATGACATATTTACATATGTCAGGGGCATTTTTGAACCTTCTCTCTTTAAGCCTCCATGTGTCAGCCACGTCAGCGAAATTTTAACTCTGTTTGTCTTCTGTTAACGACAGGGGTACAGGCGACCCAAAAAATATAACGTTAGGGGTACGTTTGGACAAAAAAAAGTATAGGGTGCTCGGTAGACATCGCGATAAAAGTCAGGGGCATTTTTGAACCTTCTCCCGCTAATTATTTGTGAAGTAAAATTCAAGAATGATATTTATGTATCAAAAATAATTTAGACAGAAAAAAAATTAAATTCTGTTGTGAATAGTACTCGTGAATAGTATCGTATGAATAGTACCGTATGAATAGTTTCCATGAATAGTACCGCGTGTAGTACCCAGATATGAAAAGATTAAAATTTAATAAAAAAATTCAGACCAATATTTCAGTGAAATGATATTAGATGAAGCGCAAAACTTAAAGAATTTCTAATCATTTCAGAAATTATAGAAACAATACTTAGCATAGTAAGTTTAAATTTAGAAATATGAAATGAAATAATTTCACTTACATAATATAGAGTATGAAAGAAAATGATATTTCTTACGAGTATTGAAATAAAATAATATCATTTATCTTAGTAGAAACTGAATTTAACTGGAATATCGAATATTATTCTGAGAAAATCTTGCACAAAAAGCTACACTCAAAGTATCCTTATACTCAAGAGAAATACTAACAATAGTATAGAATGAGAATTTCTAATATTAAAAGTGTATTTAATTAGGAAGAAGGGTTACCTCCTATTTATAGTGTAACCTCGAAAAAAAATCAAATAAACAAGCCTAACTCTGCCAAACTTTCATGCCTTACTTCTCATTTTTCCTTATAGGTGAGGGTCCACCTTTTGGAATATGGTTTGCACGGAGAATTCTCCACCAACCACTCTTAGAAAAAAAACAAAGCATTCAGATAATTTTGCTCACTTCCGTCCCTTTTATCACATATATATATATATATATATATATATATATATATATATATATATATATATTATAATAATATTATTATTTAAATAATTATAATATATTATAATAATATATTTGAAAGAATATTTATCGGAGAAGATATAGTTGTGATTCTATAGAAAAATATGTCAAACTTTCAACAAATAATTCATGCTAATTTCCTTTATTTATATCAAAATTGAACCAATATCCATCACATAATAATTATTTACAATTAATATTATAAGCTCATAATATTAACAACCATATCATTCCCAGGAAAGAGGGGGCTTTCCGATAAAAATTTATCCTTACTAGCGTACAATTATATAACCTAACCCCTTTCCTCGACAGAATTTTCTAGATATTACCAATAATACAATCACGCGTATTACTGTACTTTTATCATCGGGTATTTCAACAGTTAACGGTAAATTTTTTGTCGTTATTTTTATAAAAAAAATTATTTCTGTCGCTTTCTATATCCGACAGTTATTTCGTTATGTGGTCCACCAATAATTGCGCCGTCGTACGGATATTTTCTGACAAAAAGAATATTCTCCGACCAAACGAATATTATATGACAACTTACTTTATAAAATTTATACATATCCCCCATAACTAAAGCATTATATCAAACAATAAGTCTTGGGAGACATTTTTGAGCGACATTTCTAGCGACTTTTATTTTTTGGTAGTACCTCTCAAAAAATGTAAAGTATTTATTCAAACTGGAATTTTTATAAAAAACAGTGTTTTAAGTGTAATTTAGATACATACAAGAAACACGGTTGTACAGACTTTACATACCCTGTTTCTTGTATGTATCCAAATTATACATAAAATACTATTTTTTACAAAAATTTCAGTTGAAATAAATACTATATCTTTTTTGAGAGGTACTACAAAAAAAAAACCAAAAAAAATGTCATTAAAAACGTGGCTCAAAAATGTCCCCATAGAAAGATTGTATATCAAATCAACACCATATTATTTAAAATAATAATTAAAAAATTAAATCTTTATTCATAAAAAGTTGGGGTCTTACATTTATAAAACTAATGATCTTTTTTTCTTGTACTTTGATCAAAAAATTGATATTTTTATAATATTTTTTATTTTTTAATATTTTTATGTTTAAACTTTCATACTTGTAGCCCATAAATTTTTTTTCATAATTGAAGTTATTAGTTGAGGAAAAAAATATTTAATTCTCCCCAATGAAAAAAAATCAAATAATAATAATAAGGGTGGTCAAGATAGACAGTCACTCTGTCACATGTCCCTTATGGCTATATATTTATTTTTACAAAAATAACAGGTGAAATAAAAGTATTTATAATAATTTAATATTATTATTAATATTTTATCACATAATTAGTCTTTTATTTAAATTTATTGTGTTTGTCAGAGCATTCCGTATTATTAGTCTATTATTTAGTTTTATTGCTTTAGGTACCCCATACTTTTTAACTGTAAAATAAAGAAATAAACGGTAGTTCAAGAGAAATATTCTAAGAAACACATTTACTTTTTCTTTTTAACCCAATTTTAGTATCTTTTTCTTCTTCTTTTTTCAATTAACTTAAATGAGAAGGGTATTACAACTCTATATAATACTAGAGAAAATGATGTCCACCACATTCATGCATTATAGTTGATTTTTAAGTTTCAGTCTATTTTATAATTTTGGGCTAAACACAAATTTTTACATCAAGTAAATTCATAATTCAGCCCCAAAGTGATTGAGATTACAAATTACTATATTAATTGCATAGAATGTCGAGTCTAAAATCATTTTCCGACAAAAATTGATTGAAATATCCAATCCGACCAGTAACCCGATTGATTTTGTACAGTTTAATCATATTTAGATACGGTTTGATTTTATTAAAAAATTAAAATATTTTTAAATACAATTAATCTCAAATTAAAATATTTTTAAATATATTTAATCCCAAATTAAAATATTTATAAATACAATTCGCGCTAAATAATATTAATTTTAAAATTGACTTCTAGTGATGTACCATACATCAAACCACTAAAATGTATGGTAGATATTTCCTGTTTCCACTAGTCTATTTTATATGTCCTCTGCAATTCCAATAATTGCAATATTTTTAAATTGCTCTTATAGTTTTATTACTATAGTATCATTCTTAAATAGATAATTTATTATTTTAAGTATAGTTATAGAATAAAAACGTCCTTAATATATATGAATCATACTCTTTTTAAGAATTAAAACAATATTAATTACTTTCTCCGTCTCTAAAAGAATGAATAAAATATACACATTAAAAAAAATAAAAATAGAAGAAAGAGAATTAAAAATTTTAAATTTATCATTAGTGACCCTATAAGATGATGGACTAGAATCCTCTCTATTTCAAACAAACGGAGACTCTATTTCATGGTCCAGATTTAAAATCATCTCTTTCTCTCTTGTCAGTATGATGTCCCATAAGATTATATAGAGTGATAAATACTTTTATTTTTTTATATTAATAGACTCCACTAAATGATATAATTACTATTAGGTCCCAACACAGAAGAATATAAACACTAAAGCAATTGTCCTCTTCGGGTGAGAACGTACCACACGTTTGGATGATAAAACTATGAATAATCCATTAATGAAACGATGGCTGCTTAAATAAGCAAAGCCAAACAATACAAACCGAAATATAAGAAAACTGCAACTGACAAATAAAACTTAACAAATGTAAAACAGAATGCAAATAACAAAGCCAACAAACAGAGCATAATTAGCGGAAGCTAAATAACGTAAAACTCGCAACACTTAATTCCTCTTCTGCACGTGGAGCTACGACCCAGTCCTGCATGCCTTCACGTCCCCTGAGCCATGACTCAGTCCTGCATGTATTCACGTAACAGCATGCACTACTCACATAACAGAGTATTACTCACATAACAGAATACTTAGGATTCGGTCGACGCCCCCTCTCAGATCGTCGTAGCTTAACAATCCCTCCCCCATCAAGCGAAACCTTGTCCTCAAGGCTCACATGCGGAAATTGCTCAACTACTGATTGAGTTGGTTCCCACGTGGCTTCTTCCGCAGGTAACCGCTTCCACTGAACCAAGCTTTCTTCTTCAAACTTGTTGCCGCGTTTGACCCAGCGAGTGTTCAAAATATGTTGAGGTTCCAGTAAGATGACGCCTTCATCGGTCACTGGTGGCAGTTCTTGAGAAGGCACCACCCGATCACCCACGAATTTTTTGAGCAGTGAGACATGGAAGACTAGATGAATTCGTGCTCCTTCTGGCAGCTGAAGCTTGTAAGCAACCGTTCCGATTTTCTGTACGATTGGGTAGGGCCCGTAAAAGAGACTCGCAAGCTTCTGATGGACACGTTTGAAAACCGATTGTTGCCGATACGGATGTAACCTGAGAAACACCAGTTCACCCACTTTGAAAGTCACATCCCTCCTGCTTTTATCCGCCGATTGCTTCATACGATTAATGGAAGATGCCAAATTTGCTTTAAGTTGGTTCAGCAACTCATCTCTGGCTGCGAGACTCTGATCTACCTCATGTACCGAAGATTCACAGTTACGGTAGTTGTGAAGGGAAGGTGGCAAACGACCATACAATGCTTGAAATGGAGTCATGCCTGTAGACGCATGGAACGTCGTATTATACCGCAGCTCAGCCCACGAAATATAAGTGCTCCACTTGTGCGGCCATTGATGAACAAAGCAGCGAAGATATTGTTCAACACATCGATTGACGACTTCCGTCTGCCCGTCGGTTTGCGGATGATAGGCGGAGCTAAGTTTCAATTGAGTACCGGACATTAAAAAGAATTCCTGCCAAAATCGACTAATAAAAATTGGATCCCGATCACTAATTATTGATTTCGGAAGACCATGTAATTTGATAACTCTTTCCACAAAATTCTCAGCCACACTTTTAGCCGTAAACGGATGGGATAAAGTTAAGAAATGTGCAAATTTGCTTAACCTGTCAACGACGACTAAGATAGTATCCTTGCCGTGGGAGGTTGGCAATCCTTCGACAAAGTCGAGCGTAATATCATCCCAAACTTGACAGGGAATGGATAACGGGTGCAGTAATCCAGCCAGAGAAAGTGTCTCGGATTTCATTTTTTGACATACCTCACAGTGCTTGACATACTCTTGGACTGATTGGTGCATTTTAGGCCAATAAAATTGCTGAGCTAGTCGTTTGAACGTCCGTAGAACGCCTGAGTGACCCCCAATTTTGGTGTCGTGTGATTCATGTATTATCGTAGTGCGCAGCGTCACACAGGAAGGAATAACCACCCTTCCTTTAAAAAACCAAAGTCCTTGGTGCTGAGAGTACGGACCTTCGGTTTGAACCTTTGACACCCGTTCGACGGACTGAATATAATAATCCCCTTCTTAAGCAGCTTTAATTTCGTCCCACAAAGTAACAACGGCTGTGTGCAAATGATGCAATACTGGACTGTTGGGCTGGCGTGAAAGGGCATCTGCTACAGTGTTCTCACAGCCTGGACGATAAACAATTTCGTAGTCGTAGCCCATTAACTTGGCTACCCACTTTTGCTGCTCCGGTGTTGATATACGTTGGTCGGTTTGATTTGACGGTGACGTTATTAAGCGCACGGTAGTCTGTGCAAAATCGCCAACTCCCATCTTTTTTTCTCCACATGCGTATGGATTCTACAATGGCAAGCATCTCCTTGGCATAGGTTGACCATGATTTTTTTGTAGTTCCAAGTGCACGACTCATATAGGCAATGGGCTTGCCCTACTGAGTCAGGACTGCGCCAATCCCATCTCCAGAGGCATCGGTCTGAATGGTGAAAGATTCACTGAAGTTAGGCATAGCCAAAATGGGGGTGGTGGACATTGCTCGCTTAAGAGAAGAAAAAGCTGTATCGGCCTCTTCATGCCAGCCGAACTTCCCCTTCTTGAGTAGGTTGGTGAGTGGTCGAGCAATAATACCATAATTCTGAACAAACTTCCGGTAGTAACCTGTCAAGCCTAAGAACCCACGTAAGTCAGAAATATTAGCAGGTCGGGGCCAAGCGAGCATGGCTGCAATTTTTTTCTCATCAACCTTCACTCCTTGCGGTGTGATGATATGCCCCAAGTACTCTAATTCTTGCTGGCCGAACACACACTTGCTTGCCTTAACAAAAAACTTATGCTGTCTCAAAATTTCTAGAGTTTGTGCAACATGTGCCATATGCTTCTCCCAAGTGGAGCTATATATGAGGATGTCATCAAAAAAGACCAAAATGAACTTTCGAAGATGAGTTCGAAATATTGAATTCATGATGGCCTGAAATGTGGAGGGTGCATTACATAGGCCAAAAGGCATTACGAGGTATTCGTAATGACCATTATGAGTACGAAAAGCAGTCTTAGGAATATCAGAAGGATTTACCCTTACTTGATGGTATCTGGCTCGCAAGTCTAACTTCATAAAATATGCGGCGCCGTGTAAATCATCTAACATGTCGTCTACCGTTGGAATGGGGAAACGATCTTTGACGGTGACGTTATTAAGCGCACGGTAGTCTGTGCAAAATCGCCAACTCCCATCTTTTTTCTTTACAAGTAGTACCGGAGAGGAAAATGGGCTGGTGCTAGCACGAATATGTCCTGAATCCAGCATCTTCTGCACTTGCTTCTCGATTTCTTCTTTCTGAAAGTGGGCATATCTGTAAGGGCGTACATTAATAGGTTCGGTGCCCTCTTTTAATGTAATGCTGTGGTCGATCTCACGCATAGGTGGAACGCATGAGGGGTCTTGAAATAAGTCGTTGTACTTTTGTATTACCCGCTGCATGTCAGGATGATTAATGCCATGAACCGCACCCTGTAAGTAGTCCTCTGTAGCCGAAGGAAAACATACGGCAAATAATGTTTGGCCTTGTCGGCAAGCTTTGGACAGTTCCTTTAATGTAGCCTCCTGAATGGATTGCTCATCCAGTCCCTGCAACCGTCGGGCTTGGTTATTCCAGCTGAAGTCCATGGTGAGTTGCTTCCAATTGTAGACCACGGAACCCAACATTTCCAACCATTGTATGCCCAGTACTAAGTCATGACCTGATAGGGGCAGAGCAAAAAAGGTAAGATCAAACTTAGTGCCTTGTAAATTTACGGATACCTTGTCAAATCTTTCTTGACATTTTAGCCGTTCGCCGTTAGCAACTCGAACGATGAACGGGTCCGTTGGTACTACTGGTAGATGCAGCATATTTGCCAAACGAGCACTAATGAAATTGTGGGTGGACCCGCTGTCGATCAACACCATCACGTCGTGAGGACCCATAGTTGCTGTCATACGCATCGTTCTTGGGCCAGTCCATCCAGTCAACGCATGCAAAGTGATTTCTGGCTCCAGTTCGGGTTCGTGCACCTCTCCCGTAACGTCTCCTTGATCGATTACTCCCGTTTGCTGATCAGTGACATCCTCACAGATCACATCACCTGCGTAACCATCCAAAAATAATAGTTGTGGCTTTTGGCATCAATGCCCAGCCGTAAATCGTTCGTTGCAGTTAAAGCAAAGGCCTTGCGCTCGTTTCCTCTGCATCTCCTCCCAGGATAAACGTCGGACTGGAACAACTGGAGTAGCTGGACCCACACGAGTGGGTTGAGGAAGAGCTAGAGGAACTCTTGGAGGTGGTGGTCGCATGAATCGCCGCTGTCGTGCGAGCTCGTCTTTCATCCGAGCTAAATCAGTGGCCTCCTTGAGGGATTTTTGCTTAAACATCCGAATGCCATCAGAAATTTCAGTTTTTAAGCCACCCATAAATGTACCCACCAATGCCTTCTGTGTCCATCCACGAACTTTGTTTCCGAGCTTCTCGAATTCACGTTGGTAATCCCGCAATGTTCCCAATTGTCTGATTTTTGAGAGAGCTTCATCAAAGTCTTCACAGTCCGATGGCCCGAAGCGAGCCCATAATTCCTCTTGGAACCTCTCCCATGAAATCACACGTCCCTCTTCTTGTAACGTCCGACGAAGCCATTGCCACCACTGATTTGCTTCCTCTTCCAAGTGGTAAGCAGCTATGGAAACCTTTTGGTTTTCAGTCGTGCCTTGGTATTCAAAGAATTGTTCGACACGGTTAAACCACTCGGTTGGATCATCCCCTGAAAATCGAGGGAATTCCAACTTTGCTGATTTGGATGATACAACCAGCCGTCCTCCATCGTTGCCTTCTCGGTGATGGTTGCCGTGGTTGGGGTTCTCCGGATTAGCAATCAACACATTTGATATTCGATTGATAGCTTCCTCCATTCGCTGTAGTCCTTCCTGAACTGCACCGAGTCCAGATTCTAGATGCTCAATTCGCTCTTTGTTAGTTCCCATTAGTAATCAGGCTCTGATACCAATGTTAGGTCCCAACACAGAAGAATATAAACACTAAAGCAATTGTCCTCTTCGGGTGAGAACGTACCACACGTTTGGATGATAAAACTTGAATGAATAATCCATTAATGAAACGATGGTTGCTTAAATAAGCAAAGCCAAACAATACAAACCGAAATATAAGGAAACTGCAACTGACAAATAAAACTTAACAAATGTAAAACAGAATGCAAATAACAGAGCCAACAAACAGAGCATAATTAGCGGAAGCTAAATAACGTAAAACTCGCAACACTTCATTCCTCTTCTGCACGTGGAGCTATGACCCAGTCATGCATGCCTTCACGTCCCCTGAGCCATGACTCAGTCCTGCATGTATTCACGTAACAGCATGCACTACTCACATAACAGAGTATTACTCACGTAACAGAATACTTAGGATTCGGTCGACGCCCCCTCTCAGATCGTCGTGGCTTAACAATTACCCTTCACTTTATGTGTTTTATCTTTTTAATGACAAAAAAATTATATTTTTAGTTATTCTTTTGGGGATGAAGTGAGTATATTTTTTAAATAAAATTGAGAAATAAATTGTATTCTACAAAGAAAAAAAACGAAAAAGGAAAGAAAATGTAACCGACAAAACTAAATATCATTACTCTAAAAAGCACAATGAATCAAATAGCCGCCTAAGAATCAAAAGCATGATAATGGTTTTCACGGAGGAGCGGATGGACATGGGATTGAAGGAGACGCAATTGCCCCTGTGGCCCTGTTAAGTAGCGAAAGTTGTACTCCCACCATTTTTTAATATGAGTCATTTTTAAATAAATATTTTTATCTTTTAATACAAGTAATTCAAGAATTTTAAATAAATATTAATTATTTAATTTTTAATATTATTTTAAGTATTAAATATAAATTTAATTCTCATTATTTTTTATCAAATAAATAATATTATCTTTTTCTAATATAAAAATAAAATAAATAATTAATATTATATAATTATTTTTTTAATACTTATGCATAACTCTTAAAGTAGTTATACTTATTAAGCAACTAACACTCTGTTTCTGAGTTTTGAACAAAAAAGAAAAGAATAGAAAACTTAAATTAGAACAGAAAAGAAAAGAATAGAAAACTTGAAGTTTTTCTTTGTGTTTTTTCTGAGTTTTTAATAGAAAAGAATAGAAAATTTAAAATTGAGGACATAAGTTGTAATTTAAAATTTATTATATTAAAAGTTGAGGATAATATGAGAATTATAAAAATATTACTTATTCCAATTCTTTTTCCGTCCAAATCAGCCAATTTTGAACGGAAAACTTTCTTGAGAAAAAGTGGCCAAGTTTTCTATCCATTTCTTTTCTTTTTCGTTTATTAAAAAACTTCGAAACATAAGAATTGAAAAAAAATACTTAAATTTTCCGTCCATTTTTTTTTTTTTTTTTTTTTGTCTATTTTAGAACTTAGAAAGAGAGCCTAAAGGAGTATAGCACAAGTAATTTAAAAGGCTTTTGTCCTTTATTCCTTCTTAGGCTCGGATGTCTAGAATTTTGTATATTAAAAATGATTTTTTAGAAAAATAAAGTAAAATAAAAATATTTTCTTGTAGGAAAATAGACCTAAACTTTCTCATGACGCAAAATCATGTTACAAATGCAGAATGGATTTTGAGGAAAGAAATTTCTTGCAGAAAAATAGGTAAAGGTGAAATCTACCGTTTTCCATTATTATAATAAAAAAATACACAGGAGAAAATAAATGATTACTTTTCTTTCCTTTCCCGTCATTCAAACCAAGTGTAAGTAACATTAAAGTAATACAATTGAAATTAGTATTAGTTAAAATTATTTTTATTTTAAGAATATTATTGCTTGTTTGTCTACTAATTTATAAAATATTTATATACGAATAATAAAAGTACGAAATATGGAGATATAATTAAAACAAATAAATATATATAGAGCGGTTTAAGAACTAGTGCATTTCCAATTGAAAAAATGGTGTGATGCGGGTGTAGTAAGTGATAGTTCAGAGGTAAATACTAAAATCACAGCGCACTGGTTCCTTTTTTATTTTATTTTTGCACCAAAACCGCACCGGCAAAGCTAGTGATTCGAATAAAAATCAACCTGTTCGATGCAATTTGATCGATTCGATTGGATCAATTTCGATTTAAATTTTCATCCCTACTTTAAACTGATAATTACACACATTTTTTTTTTGCCAAGTTATATCAATAATTACACACTTTAATATAAGAAAATAACTAATCTAAATTATAATTGTGGTGGATAAACTTTTTAAGTTTCAATATCAACGTTATTGAATTATAGTGATTGATCAGTAAATGACATTATTGATATAAGTTCAGCGCGCAATTTCCATTTAAATTTCAAGGAACTTAAGTACTCAAACATGCATTTTACTTTTCAATCGGCTAATTCTCTTGAACTTGTAGTTAAATAATTAGATGTTACATTAAATATTTACCGATATAAATTAATTAATCTTTTCATTTTAGAATATATATTTACACAAATAATGTGAAGTTATATAATATTTTTTTTCCTCTTTAAAATTTACAAATAACATATAATTAAAAAGAACAAAACAATTTCTGAAAAACTACGTACACTTTAAAAATGGAAGCAGAGACTCATCAAACTGATTTTTTTATTTTACCAATTTGCAACCCACATTACAGCATAATGACTAATGCTTACTAGAGCTAACACAAGCCCTTAATCATTAATGCACACTCATTTATTTAAAAAAAAAGAAGAGACTAATTAGTTCTGTTACAAAATCTTTATTTAATTAAACAAGAAAAAGGAAAAATATACTACACTAAATCTCCTCAAAATCCTGCCCTGTTCTCCTCCTCGGCATCCACCACAGAAGACAACAACAAATTGTCCGAATTCCTAACCGAACAATTAGCCCGAATCTCCCCACTGTTGCCTGTCAACACAGTTAACTGCCCCATCTTTATCATCGCATTCACAAATTTTTCGAAAAATAAGGTTTGATTAACAGCAAAACTCGAAACAATGGCCCGGGTCTTTTTATCTGTGTACAAGTCCTGGTCCGACGTAAACAACCCTTGTTGGTTCATTAAATCCACATAATATTTGTTATCGAACACATTCGGAGTTCGTATGTCTAGGTTAGTGGTCCCGTCAGTAGGGGCATTTTCGGGACAAATGCTCTTTAGGTTCTTAGCAAATGTTTGATCCAATGTAGGGTCTTGGGTCGGGTATAGGCGATCCGTGAAGGAACTGCAGTGGCTCGTGCCAATTGTGTGGGCCCCAGAGAGTGCGACCACGTCGGTTGGGTCGAACCCTTTGGTGGCGAGAGAGGAAAGGATGGCGGCTGCGTTGGCAAATGGTGGAGGAAGGTTGTCGAGTGTGGCCTGTCTGGTTGCGAAGGTGAGGCTGTCACGTCTTCCCAAGGGAACTTTGTAGTCCGGGCCGCCGGACTGGAGAAGGAAGCACATGAACATTTGTTAGACTAATTTAGTTAATGAAAAAATTAGAGGAGAGTACATTTTTTCCCGATTTATCATTTTTTTCGAGTAGTGTGATAAGTTGATATTTATATAAATTAATATATTTAATTAGAGAAAATTAATAATTTAACTGATTAACTATTAAAATAAGTAAAATATAATAATAAATCAAGAATAATTTTATTTTAAGTAAAAATTTATATAATAATTTTATTATTTTTTTGAAGATAATTTTTTTTTACCGCTTGTCTCTTTTTCGGGACGAAGAGAGTATTTTATTGCGGTAGAATTTTACATGTGGATAAGTCTAAAGAGTTGGATAACTGGATAAGGTAGTGTGGGGACTGGAAAATGAAATTTCAAGTGGCTGGCAAAACTTTTGACCAGTGTGGACAGTAGATATTTTAGGTATGACATATTGACATGTGCTACATAGTACTACTCCACATGCCAGTCTATTACAGTTTTTAATTTCTACATAGAAAACAGAAATGACATATCAACTCCTTGACTTTTATTGACAATAGGACCCAAGATACATGCTTTATTTTGTGTGTAATTAATTTAAAAAATTATAAATTTAGATTAAAGGATAAAATAAATATATAAATAAATTTAAAGGGTAAAATATGAAGCTTTTAAAACTTATGGGCTGAATTCGGAGAAAGAGTTGGGTTAGGCCAAAAAGACCATTGGTGGGACGGGGGTCGCATTTACATATACGCCCCTTCTCAATTCTTTCTTACTTCATATATCCACATACATCAACTTCTAATATTCAGGGACGGAGCCAAGATTTATTCTTCTGGTGGTCAAAATTTTTTTTAACAGCATAAAATATATTCATCATTAAAAAAATAAAATTTCACTATTATAAAACATATTTTTACTAAAACAAAAATAATAGTAATAGAATTTACTTTGACAAAAATAATAAAACATAACAAAAGAAGTCTTTTAAAACAAATCAAAGCTTCGTAAGAACTTGAGGGGGCTGTAGCCTTACAAAATTTTTAAACCAAACCAAATGTACAAGTGAGTTTTATAAAAATTTCAAACTTTGAGGATGAGTTATAAAAATTTCAAACCTTAGGGGCCGTGGCGCCCTCCAATATACATGTGGCTCCGTTGCTAATATTGATATAATTTTATCATCATATATACAATATGACTCAAATAATATATTCTTTCAAATTTGTTATTAAAATTTTATTATCAGGTCATCACTGTTAAACTAACAATTTACTGTTTTAAATTCCAGACAATTGGTTTTGGACCATTCATTTGGGCGATTCTATATGAAATAATAAATTAGTATATAACAATATAGCTATACAAATACAACTCATAGTCCAAAACCAACGGCTTGAAATCAAGATCTACAATTTACTACATCTAGGACTAAAATAAAATATAACTTTAATATTTATATAATTTTCAAATGAGAATTTTATAGAGTAAAATGAACTTAGATTTTTACCAGAACAATGGCATCACGGGCAGTGAGAGCAGTGATATCAGCGCATGAAACAATAGCACCGCAGCGCCTGTGGATCTGCCTACGGATATCATCAATAATCTTGAATGCCTTTGCCCTCAAACTCAGATTTGGTGGCGCACCTTGCTCACTTGGTCCGCTAGCCGAACCATCAAGCAGCACCGAAGCATCACAACCCTTCATAAAATCATATCATATATAATTAATTCCTTTGTAACCAATCCAAGTTTTAGATGCTAATTAATTTCAAAATATACTCTTATCGATTCTAAACTTAAAAATTGTTTATAATCTGAAAAATAAAGGGATATGAAATTCTTATATATTCCTACTGTCCTAAAAGGATGACTAAAAGTACAAAATTATTGTCCCGAGAATGAGATAAAATACATAAAGTAAAAAATAAATATGTTATTTAATAGGATTTATTAATATAAAAAAATAACAGCACTCATCACTTTATATAACATTGTGAGGTCACTATAAAAATAAATTTGAAACATTTTTACTTTCTTTTATTTCTTTTTTTGTACTCGTCATTTTAAGAACGGATGAAGTGGATCCGATTAACATGAAGTGAACTTCATTGTAAGTTCACTTCATGCTCAATACAGTGCTGAGACAAAGTCAGGAGAGTAATCTCTTCGCCTGCGTGTCAGCACTGTATTAATTATGTAGTGAATTTACCATAAAATTCACTTCATACTAATCACTCCCGGATAAAGTATATACTCTATCCATTTGTTTTACTGTGCAAAGTCACATATTCGAAGTTATGCATTAAAAAAATTCACATCATACTAAATTTTTAGTGAATGATGGGTATCACTTAAAAAAGTAATTTTTTCATGTAAAAGTTGTCGTTTTAAAAATGCATAGGATATAAAGATAAGGCGATATATATTTGTACCTGGACAAAGCAATCATGGAAGTGCATGCGAAGTAAGCCGGCAGCTTGGCCGATATCTTCCTTGAAGTCTTTCTCAAGCTGTTTCCTAACAATGGATTCCAATCTAGGGCAACTAGAATCAAAGAAATTCAGTGAGAGGCCCTTCACTAAAGGTGGATTGCTTTGTGCCTCTATGACATACAAGTAGGAAAGTAGTAGTAAAAGAGAAGATAATAAGAAGAGAGAGCTTAAAGAAGCAAAAGTAGAAGCCATTGCTGCCTGTTTGGTTCTTCTATTTTGGTTGTTCAATAAGGAATATTTATAGATAAAGTTGTGTTCCTATATATTTATTTTGGATTTGTCTATTTTGCTTTTAAGCTTTAGGGTTTGGATGGGACCATGTAATGTTTCTCCTTTTTCTTGGTTTTTTTTTTCTTTTCGAAATTCTACTTTTGCAAGTGGAAAATTTGAAGATGTGATTCATCTGCCATTGTCTTCCATAAGAATGATTACTTTTATTAGTTTATAAGGAAAAAGTAGACTTTTAGTACGATAATGATAGTAAAATCATTTTTGATTATACCTAAAAAACAAAAAGAGAAGAAATGGAGTAAATAAAGTTATAAATTTCTTTTTAGTAGTCTTACAAAATTCATTAAGTGACGATTAAATTTTTTTTTTTTTATAATAATGAATCCCACTAAATAACATAACTACTTTTCACTTTATGTATTTTATTTTAATCTTTTAAAAACAAAAATAATTATATATTTAGTTATCTTTTGAGTTTTGAGGAGGAAGGGAGTATATATTTTCAAATTCAAGCCAAGTCATATTTGTCAGATAGATCTAACTAATTTGATTGTGAACTATTGCTTGATGACGTTAGTTATATAAATTTTCAAATTCAATCCTTGTACATGTTTCTTGATGTCAGATAGATCTAACTTAATTGATTGTGATGTAATATTTGTTGATGTTAATTAGATTCCTCTGGCTCTAGTTATATAAATCAAAGTTTAATATTTTTAAGGATAGGATATTAATGCCTCAAGAACTTAGGTTGTGTTTCCTATTTTTTAATTTTCCTTTCTAATCACCGAAAAATCTTATGTTTTATTTTTGGATATCCCTAAAACTGCAATCTTACTATTTTCTTTAATTTTATAATTTAGTTTTATGTAGAATGGATATCCTTTGACTTATTACGGTGGGATCTAACTTGAATATTTCCTCCATATATAGTTTAAAAAGGCATGCAAATTGCTTGAGCTCCGATATGAAAACCAAGTAAATTAAAACAATTTATCAGAAGTAGTTAGCTAAGAGGTCATATATATATATATATATATATATATATATATATATATATATATATATCCCAACCTTTCAACTCATGACCATCCATGTCAACAATAAAAAGTACGGAGGAAGACAATCTGCACAATAATTATGCAGAAGGCTAAAATTATCCATACATCCGTTCTTAAAATATTTTTTTTAAAGATTTTACACATAAATTAAAAAAGTCATTTAATACTATCCTTTAATAATTAAAATTTATTTGAAATTTCATCACTACCCCTTTATGGGAAGTTGAAGACTATCCCTAGACTATAAATTATTTATTTTTTTATATCTCACTTTTGGAATATGTGCTTCTTCTGGAGCGGTTTGTACCTCTTCTGGGGCTATTCTCACTCTTGAAATAAGTGCTACTTCTGGAGCAGGTATTCCTTCTGGGATTCCCTTATTTGCTTTTGATTTTCGTGGTACAGTGTCTTTTGCACCAACCGGTCTTCCACGCTTCTGGCATGGTTTAGATTCTTCTATTACCTTATTCGTCAATTCTCCAGGAATTGATTTTTCAATAGGTATTTCTATTCTTGCTGGAGTATTCACTGCAGGTGTATGTGACTTTATCATTTTTCTGGAATCATTAAATGCATCTGGCATTTGATTTGCAATATTTTGAAAATGAATAATTCCTTGAACTTCAATTTCACATTGTCCTGTACGAGGATTAAGTGAATTTAAATATGATGCATTCCATGATATTTCAGAGGATTTTTTATTTAAAACTTTCCCTCCTCCTAACGTTGGAAATACAGATTCATCAAAATGACAATCTACATAACGTGCAGTAAAAATATCTCCAGTTAAAGGTTCAAGATATCTGATAATAAAAGGAGAATCAAAACCAACATAGATACCTATTCTTCGTTGGGCTCCCATCTTAGTTCTTTGTGGAGGTGCAATTGGAACATATACCGCACTTCCAAAAACTCGAAAGTGTGATATGTTGGTGTCTCGTCCAAGAACTAATCAGTAGAGGAGAAAATTTATTAAAGCAGTTGGTCTTACTCGAATGATGGTCTATGACATGAAGAATTGCATGACCCCAAACCGAGGTAGGTAAGTTAGCCCTTAACATTAATGGTCGTGCAATTAGTTGAAGTCTTTTATTAAAGATTCAAATTTAAACCATTTTGTGTATGAATAAGAGGAACAAAATGCTCAATAGAGATTCCAATAGTCATACAAAGATCATTAAAAGTCATTGATAAAAATTCAGCTGCGTTATCAAGTCGAATTGACTTGATTGGATGATCTGAGAACTGAGCCCGTAACTTGATTATTTGAGCAAGAAGTTTTGAGAAGGAAAAATTTCGAGAAGAGAGAAGACAAACATGAGACCATCTAGTTGAAACATCTATTGAAACCATGAAATATCGAAATGGGCCAGACAATGGTTGAATAGGTCCACAAATGTCTCCTTGAATTCTCTCTAGGAATTTTGGGGCTTCTATATAAACTTTTACTGGTGATGGTCGAACAATTAATTTTCCTCGAGAACACGCAGCACAAGGAAATTCACTACTAGGAAAAACCTTCTTATCTTTGAGAGGATGACCAGTAGAATTTTCAATAATACGACGCATCATAGAAGTACCTGGATGACCGAGTCTTTCATGCCAAAGCATAAACGATTTGGGATCTATGATTTTTAGAATCATAACATTATGAGACTCAATTGCTCTAATTTTCATAGTATATAATCCAGAAGAAATTGAATGAAGTTTTTCTAAGATATTCTTTTTTCCAGAAATAGTAGAAGTGATGAGAAGATATTCATTATCATTCTCATTGGTTGTTTCAATATGAAAACTATTTAGTCGAATATCTTTAAAACTAAGCAAGTTTCTTCTTGATTTACTAGAATATAGAGCATTTTTGATAAAAACTTTTATCTCATTTGGTAGCAAGAAACTAGCTTCTCCAAATCCCTCGATTAAATTTGATGTGCCAGAGATAGTTCCTACATTTTCCTTAGCTTTGATCAGTTGTGAAAAATATTTCTCATTTCGAAGGATTGTATGAGTTGTTGCACTGTCTGCTAAACATATATCCTCCGTATCCATTAAAAATGGTTTGACACATATAAAAACATAAATAAGAAAAGTTAAATTTCAAATATAATTTTATTCATGAGAAACACATACCACATATAGAATGAAAACTAATAATATTATACATGCAGGATGTTTAATTAAAACAAGAAATTAAACGATATCCCAAAAGATACTTTCAGAAGGTTCAGTAATACCAACAATCTTTTTCTCATTGTTGGTCATTGGTGGATCATCAACAATATTCAATTGATGATTAACAAAGTTTGTTTCTGCCTCTATTACTTTGTTCTTTTAAGACTCCTGGAATAAATTAGCAGATGCCTCGGCGCATTTACAGTCACGCCGACCAATGCCCTTTCATCCCACACCTAAAACAAACATCCTGGTTTGTTCTTTATCGATCTTTGCATTTTTCTTTATTTTACCCGACTCCAGATACTTGCCACACGGTGGCCCGAATTGTCACTTGCTCGAATTTGTTGTTACGATGGCCTCGTTTATTCTTTTCGTCCCCAAGGCTTCTTATTATATGACCATCTATTGTCACGTTTATTCACTGGAATGACATGTCTTGTTAATATCGGCAATGGGGGGTAGCACCATTGGTCAGATTTTGATGGTTTTTCAACAACAATTCATTATTCTTTTCTCGCAACTGGGAGGAGAGATAAATAAGTTGAATTTTATGAACTTACTCTGCATCTATATTGTTGCGATGTAATCATGTTGGTGGGATGAAAAGTTGAGAGCGTTTTTCTCTAACATTTGAGTTTCGTAAACTGGATCTCCGTACAAAGCCAAAGTAGAGGTTATTCTATAAACATTGGAACTATATTCCGTAATTGATTTGTAATCTTGTAGCCTTAAATTAAGCCACTCAAAGTTGGCATTAGGGAAAACAACCAATTTTTGGTGGTCAAATCTTTCATTCAGTTGTGTCCATAAAGACAAAGGATCTTTGACTGTTAAATACTCAGTCTTTAATCCTTCATCAATATGGTGACGAAGAAAAATTATAACTTTTGCATTTTGTGCCGAAGTTGCTGTATTTTCTGATTCAATGATCTTTTCTAACTCATTTGCACTAAGGTGCAATTCTGCATCAAGTGGTCAAGCCAAATAGTTGTCTCCAGAGATTTCCGAAATAGAAAAATCTATTTTTGCCAAGTTTGCCATCTATTCTGGGTTAAAACACAATTATTATTTATTAAAACAATAAATAATTGCATGTATGATATAGAAAAATAAACTACGTCACAACCTCAAGTGGTGATAAAATGCAAATATAAATATTCTTATATTTACGTTATTAGCATATTATTTTAGTAAAAAGAATATGCAATTGTTAATGTATATATACAATTACAAATATATATATATATAAAACTATAAATGGATTTTCACCCGCCATGCGGTAATCCACGTAGACAGATCATTTTCACAATTTAATAAAGAATGAATACAAAGGATCATTCACCATGCATGCGATAGACCGCACAAACAGGTTATTCCAACAGAATAATAAATAATGGAACCAGATCATGCGTAATACTTACGCACGAGGATATTCCAATGTAATAATGAATAACGGAACGTGTCAAAGTAAATTGCTTTTCTGAGGATATTCTAACAAAAAAAATAAAGAACGGAACCAGGTCATGCGAAATTTGCACCGAAAAGATATTCCAACAGAATAATAAATGGTAAAAAAGGTTCTCACCAAGTCTTGTAAGATTAACAAGGATAGATGGTACCATTGTAAATAACAAAATTCAAATGCAATTATAAGAATAAATTTATATTATTGGTGGCATAGCCCAACCGGCAGTATAATAATAAATTGCAAGAATTTAATTTTACCGTCTCAGTTGGTTAGAGCCTCGTGCTGATAACGTGTTGTAAAACTTTAGCAAAAGTGTATAAAGACACTCTTATAATTGCTGCGTATATTAGAGAGAATAAATGACAGAAAAGAGAGGGAATCCTTCTGTGAAGTTCTATATATTTTTCATTCAGCAGGTTCTCCTTTATATAGGAAAGGAGAAGAGGAGGAGGACAAGAACAGAGGAGGGATCACAGAGTGGGAATAAAGGGGAAAGGGGAGTCACGGGAGGAGGGAATCAAGGAGAGGAGGGAATCATATTATTATACAAAGTTTTGTTTTTTCAAAAGATTAGAGCAATTTCTCAGCCTATACTATGTACAAGTGAGGATGGTTTTTGACTTTTACTGATGATCACTTGTGAGTTTCCATCGAATTTACATTAACCCTCTAGTCTCTTCTATCCAAAATTGCAAGCGGGTACTGAAATGATTCCATTGAGAAATAAAGTGGTGTTAAAAGATGTGACTTAAACAACAATAAAAACGATTAATATTGTCAAGGAATAAAATATCGTCCAATCAATAAATATCTCTTAAATTATTAAGTGAAAATAAAATAGTTACAAAAGTATCACTAAATGTTTATTTATTTTGACAACGTCATTTTTGCTATGTTAATATCAACAATGAAAAAAAAATAAAATAAAAAAAGCAATGGTTTTAAAAGATCCTAATAGCGTACAACGTGGTGCAGTTTGGTTTGATTGGAAGTCCAAACCGCACATAAAATCGTTTGGGTACAATTTGATAATTCTAAAACCGCACATCACACCGCTCTGATTGGTAAGGTACGATTTTAAAGCTTGAGGTACGGTTTCATTTGGTTCTGTTTCTGTTCTAAAACCAATTGACATAGTTACCAATAATATTCTGTGACGCCCCCAAAATAGGTATACATCACCCATCTTGAGTCGCCAAATACATGGTACAAAATACAAATAAAAACTTAATTATACAACTGTCGTGTAAAATACGACAAACATATGCTATGAGTTTTAATACAAATATTGTCATCTAGACAATATCCACACTCAATAGAGTCCTCATTACATTTATTATCACACTATTTTATAGAATAGTGAGGACTACTATGACACCATCTTGGACCATCACTCCATTCCCTGACTAGCCCTGGCTACGTTCTCATTTCCTGAAGAGAACGATGAAAGCAAAAGGGTGAGCTTAACTAGCCCAGTAAGAAATATTATGACTAAGATAATGCAGAATAAATTATCGTTAGCCTGCAACAGTGTTAAACTGATAAAATATAACAAACATCAAGTTTAACTGCAGTGGAACAAGCAATCCATTAGAAGAGTCAAGTAGAGAATAAAATCTACTATTTTCTATGATTTAAAAGGTTTTTCATCACTTTTATCGCTGAGACTCAGCTTAATAAATAATCCACATCATCGAATCACCCCTGCACTACAGCCAAGGATATTCTTTAGTATCACGACCATAAATTATCCATGCACTACGGACCAAGGATATTCGTGTATTCATTAATGGTCATGATCATGCCAACAACTGTCCATCAATACATTATGGGCCAATGAAGACTTTTACCATATCATTTGTAACATTACGGTCATGATTATACCGAAAAATCCGTGGTCATAATCATACCAAGTCCATCTATGCACTATAGGCCACAGATGACTTTCAACAGAATATAAACATGATGATGATGACAATGATATAGGAATTCAATAAAACAAGTTCAAGAATAAATTTTAAAAGATTTATAATCTGATTTATCCAGAGATCAATAATGACCAAATTGTCAACATGATACTTCTTTATAGAGTAAAATTCAAGAATGCTAAGAAGAATATTTCCATGAACAGATACTGGATTGTGACGCCCCCAAAATAGGTATACAACACCCATTCTGAGTCGTCAAATACATGGTACAGAAAGCAAACTACAACTTCAATAATACAATTGTCGTACAAAATACGACAACACATACTGTGAGTTTAAATACAAATATTGTCTTCTAGACAATATTCACACTCAAATAAGTCCTCATTATAATTATTCAAACACTATATTACAGAAATTGTGAGGACTGCTAAAACATCTTTCTAGAACCATCACTCCATACCCCGACTAGATCCTGCTATGTTCTCACCTCCTGAGAAGAAAAATGGAACAAAAAGGAAAAGGGTGAGCTCAACTAGCCCAGTAAAGAATATTATGACTAAGATAATATACAACAAATTATCATTAGTCTTCAACAGGAAAAATCTGATAGAATATAATAGATAACAAATTTTAGATTAATATTCTGCAGCGGAAAC
The DNA here is from genome assembly GCA_020205605.1 of Panax ginseng. Lineage (NCBI taxonomy): Eukaryota > Viridiplantae > Streptophyta > Magnoliopsida > Apiales > Araliaceae > Panax > Panax ginseng. Next base: position 65,783,080 of record CM035132.1, on the reverse strand, counting down.
AACAATCCATTAGAAGAGTCAAGTAGAGAATGAGTTCTATTATCTTCTAAGATTTAAAAGTCCATCATCAATATTTTATCCTCGTAACAACAATCAATATACATCTTTAATTAAATATTCATCTTTGCACTACACAGCCAAAGATATTCATTTGTATCACTAGTTGGTCATGTTCATCTCAACACTGCTCATCTTTGCACTACGGCCAAAGATATTCATCGATTAATCATTCATCTTTGCACTACAGCCAAAGATATTCAAGAATATCATCATTTAGGGTGAGGATGATGAAAAATATTTTAAAGAAAACGAATCCAATGATACAGAAGGACAAATATTAGGGATTCGTATAACAGTTTATCCAAGATCAATAATACTTCATAATAACCAATTGTGAAGCAGAATTTAAAAATAAAGATCAAAACATGAATACAATCAAAGATAGTAACCATAATAGACATCTTGGATGAAAAGAAGAAAATTTCATTTTTTGGTGAATAGTGTCGTATTCGTGAATAGTGTTGTATACGTGAATAGTGTCGTATACATGAATAGTAACTTTGACACAAAAAGGTAGAAACTCCACAATAAAATTCATAACAATATCTCAGCATAATGATATTGAAGAAAATAATATCATTTAAGAAGAAAATAACATCCCTTACCTCAAAATAACAAGACTTCCGATCGGAATATCGGATAGAAAGTCAAGGAAAAACTTATCTAAAAAGACAACTCTCAAAGTATCAAAAGACTCACAAAAATACGTTCGATAATCTAGAGAGAAAGAAAACTTGTTTCTGGTGTGATTTTCAATTCTAACCTAAGCGCCTATTTATAGGAAAATGTTAGAACGCCATATGAGACTAAATAATAAAATATTATTATTATTTCTTTCTTATTTCTACGCCATCACTTTGAAAAGCCACCAACAGCCATCTTGGAAGAGAATTCAGCAGCCCACATGTTTATAACATAAGTGGGTCCCACCCATAATTTAAAAAAATTATTTTATTTTCCAAAACTTCAGTAATTCATAGAAAATAGTCCGTTTATCAGAAAAATAAGAATTTTATGTCCATTCCACACGAAATCGAATTCTCTACAACTTTGTAGCTTTGAGTTTTTTCAAATTCCAAACAGAAAATATCCGAAATCCACAAACGGATGATTTTTAATACCTCCATTTCGACAAAATCTCGATAAAACACCTCAAAGATTAATTCCTTCATTTATAACCACATAAATAAATCCATCATTTATATCCATATCAAATAAATATTTTCTTATCATATAAATCAATAATTAATTATTCACAAATAATATTACGAGAATCACAATTATGACAACGGTAGCCGCTCCCGGAAAGGGGCTTTTCAATAAGGATTTCTCCTTCATCAAGTGCGCAATTAGGTGACCAAACCTCTCCTTAGACGTAACTTTCTAGACATTGCCAATAATGCTATCTAATAATATTATTCAAATAATATGAATTATTGATGGGATAATGGAAAATATCATGCAGAGACAATTATTGAAACAACAATAATATAAAATATCAACGCAACAATTATTGAATCAATAAAATAAAATATTGAGCAAGAATTATCGTAACAATTATTGAGTAGTGCCTTCTTACGTAAGAATCAATAATTCAAAAAATCTTTGTGCAATAACTTTGTCTTCGTGCAACCCACGCGTAGACATCGTATTTTAACCACCGGGTATTCCAACAACGTTAATGGTAACAATTACGCCGTTATTTATAAAAACTCAACTTGTCGTTTTCTTCATCCGATAGTTATTCTGTTATGAGGCCCACGAATGGCTGCACCGTCGTACGAATATTCCCCAACAACAAGAATATTCTATGACCAAATGAATATTCCCCAACAAAAATGAATATTTTATAACCACTTGCTTATTTTGTAAAATTTGCACATTTCATCCATAACCAAAGTATTATATCAAATTAGCTCCTTATTATTTTAAGATAATAAATAGAGAAAATTTAATTTTATTCATAATAAGTTGGGGTCTTACAACCTCCCCTCCTTATGAAATTTCATCCTCGAAATTAACGTACGTACCTAGTGTTTCGAAAAGGTGTGGGTACCTCGCTTTCATTTCCGATTCTAACTCCCAGGTCATTTTTTCAATAGCATGGTTCCTCCACAAAACCTTAACTTGTGGTATAACCTTGGTGCGCAGGACATGCTCTTTCCTATCCAAGATCTTAACAGGTACCTCCTCGTAATTTAAATCTTTGGCTATCTCGTCTAGTTCTAACTCAATAATGTGGTTTGGGTCTTTCACATATTTACGAAGCATAGATATGTGAAAAATATTATGAACACAAGACATGCTTGGAGGTAACGCAAGTCTATTGGCCACATTTCCTACTCGGTCAAGAATCTAAAATTGACCAATAAATCATGGATTGAGCTTTCCTCTTTTCCCGAATCTTGTAACTCCCTTCCATGGAGCAATACGTAACAGTACATGATCCCTAATACCAAATTCCACGTCCTTTCGATGAAGATCCACATAACTCTTTTGTCGATCCTGTGCCGTTTGTATACATTTTTGAATCGTTTGGATCTTTTCCGTAGTCATACGTACCAACTCTGGTCCCAACAATGTTTCTTCACCCACCTCATCCCAACATATTAGAGAGCGACACTTTCGTCCATACAAGGCTTCAAATGGAGCCATACCTATACTTGTCTGATAACTGTTGTTGTAGGAGAATTCTACCAATGGTAAATACTTATCCCAACTCCCTTTAAAGTCTAAGACACAGAGTCTTAATAGATCTTCAAGAGTTTGAATAGTCCTTTCTGGTTGTCCGTCCGTTTGAGGATGGTATGCCGAACTAAATCATAAATCTGTTCCCATAGCTTTCTGCAAGCTAACCCAAAATCGTGAAGTGAATCTTGGGTCACAATCTAAAACTATGGATACTGGCATGCCATGCAATCTCACAATCTTATTCACATACATATGAGCAAGACGTTCAAGGGAATAAGTCTCACGTATAGGCAAGAAATGAGCAGACTTGGTTAATCTATCAACAATAACCCAAATCGCATCTATTCCTTGAGAAACCTTGGGAAGACCTGTAACGAAATCCATGGTAATGTGTTCCCACTTCCATTTCGGAATCTCAAGTGGTTGCAATGGATCCTTTGGCACTTGATGCTCCGCCTTTACACGTTGACAGGTTAAACACCTCGAGATAAACTCCGCGATCTCTCTCTTCACATTGTTCCACCAAAATGTATGTCGAAGATCATGATACATTTCGGTACTCCCAGGATGGATTGCAAACGGGGTGTTGTGTGCCTCCATCATGATTCTATGCTTCAAGTCAGAATCGTTAGGAATATAAAGTCTAGAGTTGACTCTAAGTATTCCTTCTTCATCGATTTTTGCTTCTGGAATAGCACCTTCTTGCACTTTCTTCTTCATACGCATCAGCCCCAGGTCCGTAGCTTGAGCATCTTTAACTTTATCGATTAAAGTCGGTTCTACTCGTATATTCACCATCATCATGTGGGTCCTTGGAGTCTTTAATTCTATCTCCATCCTTTGCAAGTCATACAAAATGGGCCTTTGCGTTGACAATATCGCACTCGTACTCGCATATGATCTTCTACTCAATACGTCAGCTACTACGTTCGCTTTTCCAAGATGATATTGAATAGTGTGATCGTAATCTTTCAACAGCTCAAGCCAACGTCGTTGCCACATGTTGAGTTCTTTTTGGGTGAAGAAATATTTGAGGCTTTTATGGTCCGTATAAATCTCCACTTTCTCCCCATACAAGTAGTGTCTCCATATCTTCAACGCGAATACGACTGCTGCCAACTCCAGATCATGAGTAGGATAATTCCTCTCATATTCTTTGAGTTGTCGCGAGGCATAGGCTATGACTTTCCCATGTTGCATAAGAACACATCCTAACCCTTTGCCTGAAGCATCGCTGTAAATAACAAATCCATCCGAACCAGATGGTATTGCCAGAACAGGTGCCGAAATGAGTCTCCTTTTGAGCTCTTGGAAACTCTTCTCGCATTCTTCGCTCCATACGAATTTTGTATCTTTTCGAGTCAGCTGAGTTAACGGAGTAGCGATTCGAGAAAATCCTTCCATGAATCTCCGATAATAACCAGCTAAGCCCAGAAAGCTACGACTTGATCACCACCGATTTCTCCCAACTTTGTATTGCTTCAATCTTCGCCGGGTCAACAGATACTCCATGTTTTGACACCACGTGCCCAAGGAATGCTACTTCCTCAAGCCAGAATCGTATTTCTTCAGCTTGGCATATAGCTTGTTTTCACGAAGCCTTTCAAGTATCAGCTTCAAATGGTGCTCACGATCTTCACAGCTTTTGGAATAGATGAGGATGTCATCAATAAAGACAACAATGAATTGATCCAAATATTCCTTGAATACACGGTTCATCATATCCATGAAAGTAGTAGGAGCATTAGTCAATCCAAAAGACATGACTAAGAATTCATAATGCTCGTATTGAGTTCTAAAGGTAGTCTTCGGAATATCCTCAATTTTAATCTTCAGCTGATGATATCCAGAACGAAGATCGATCTTTGAAAAGAATTCTGCTCCTTGTAACTGGTCAAACAGGTCATCAATGCGAGATAGCGGATACCTATTCTTGATGGTGACATGGTTCAATTCTTGGTAGTCAATACAAAGTCGCATACTTCCGTCTTTCTTCTTTACGAATAAAACAGTAGCACCCCAAGGAGATATACTAGGACGAATGAAACCGATGTCTAATAACTCCTGTAGTTGGACTTTTAACTCCTGAAGTTCAATAAGAGCCATTCGATATGGGGTTTTAGAAATGGATTTTGTACCCGGTTCAAGGTCAATAAAGAATTCAACATCACGTTCTGGGGGTAGACCGGGAAGTTCTTCAGGAAATACATTAGGAAATTCTCTAACAACAGAAATATTATTCAAATCTGACTTGTCTCTGTTCAAATCCATAACATGGGCTAAGAAAGCTTAACATCCGTCTTTCAATAAACGAATAGCTTTGTGGCTTGATATGACAGTAACTGATTTTAGTGGTTTAGTTGCTTGAATTCGTATAACAGGTTGGTTCGGAATATGAAAATTAACAACCTTACGAAAATAATCAATTTTGGCATGATGAGGAGTTAACCAATCAATTCCTAAAATCACATCAAAAACAAGTATCTTTAAAGAGATAAGATCAACAGGTAATGTGATTGTGCCAACTTGGATCAAGCAAGATTTATAAACTGTAGATGTAACGAAGGTTTCACCCAACGGAGTTTCCACAGATAAATCAAAGTCCAATTTCTCCGGAGTCAAGTTTAAACGTTCAGCATAAGCAGGAGAGATAAAAGAATGGGTAGAACCGATATCTAGCAAGGTATAAACTTCGCAAGAGTTCAAGATTAGCTTACCCGTGATCACCTCGTTCGGGTTCCTTATGTTTTGGCCAGTCACAACAAACGCTCTTCCAAGAACCGCTGATTTCGACTTATCCGAGACAGCCCTTGGAGTCACCATCCCCGTTGAACTTGGTTTTGCTACAGAACAATCCCGAGCTATATGACCTTCCTTTCTATAGTTATAACATACCTTGGATTGTTGTGGGCAGTTTGGGCTGATATGTCCCTCTTTCCCGCATTTGTAACATCTAACTGGCGGTCGTTCTCCTCCCCTAGAATTTGTTGTTGGTCTTTGGTCTTTGGTCTGCTTGGTGATGTCTTCCCGTCATTGTTGAATCTCCTCTTTCTAAAATTTCCACTTGACTCACCTCTCCTATTATCATGGCCACGATTACCACCCAAGGGGTTACCACCTTTGTCCGTATTTTTCCCTCCTCACTGGTTATCATCGCCTCGATGGATCACATCCTTACCCAGATGACCTCGGTTGTGGTCCCTCGGTTGAGTATACTCATTATCTCGCTCTAATAATTGAGCCCTATTTACAACATCTGAATATAAAGAAAATTTATGAGAGATTAGATATTATCGAATCTCGAGTTTTAGACCTCTCGGAAACATCCGCGTCATACGTTCCTCATTTTCTACCAAATGAGGTGCAAACCTGGATAACTCTGCGAACTTTGCCTCGTCTTTGGGACAATCATAATCGCTTCGCATTCGATCTAATAAACTCTCATCAGCTTTCATATGACGAATACTTTCGGGAAAGTACTTGTCATTGAACAGCTTCTAAAATTTTTCCCAAGATATGTTGAGTAAAATTTGGTCAGTACGCTTCACGTGATTCCCACCGATGAATCGCCTCACCACTTAAACATAAAGGTGGCGAATGGAACCTTACGTTTCCTCGATGCATTCAAGACATCGAATATCTTGGTAATTTGCTTAACCCACGTTTCCGCCTTAATCGGATTGGGCTTTCCCCAAAAATCTGGTGGTCCCAACTCCTTGAACTGCTTGGCTGTGACAAACAGCACGTTGTTATCATTTCCACCCGTATTTTGTACATGAGTCTCCCTCGTCTGATTTTGCATGAACTGCAAAAAGCTTCTAAACATCGCATCATTTATCGTTTGCTCGGTAGTGTTGTTTACAGGAGGAATATTGCCTTCCTGTTGCACGTTCTCTTGGTTGGTAATCAAAGGTTGTTCCACCGTCTCATAGACTCCATTGTTAACGTTCTCAACTGCCATTCTTAAAAACTGCCATAAAACAGGGGTTAATTAACCAAATTAACATATCACATAATATCCCTAAATTATGACCGACCAACAAATAAGCTTAGGTAGGACACACTAGCGAAGGATTTACTCGTCTCTCCCCTCCTAGTTCTATTCCCCGATCTCCACCAGAGACCATATCCCTAAGCTCTGATACCAGCTGTGATGCCCCCAAAATAGGTATACAACACCCATTCTGAGTCGCCAAATACATGGTACAGAAAGCAAACTACAACTTCAATAATACAATTGTCGTGCAAAATACGACAACACATACTGTGAGTTTAAATACAAATATTGTCTTCTAGACAATATCCACACTCAAATATGTTCTCATTACAATTATTCAAACACTATATTACAGAAATAGTGAGAATTGCTAAAACATCTTTCTAGAACCATCACTCCATACCCCGACTAGATCCTGCTCCGTTCTCACCTCCTGAGAAAAAAAATGGAACAAAAAAGAAAAGGGTGAACTCAACTAGCCCAGTAAAGAATATTATGGCTAAGATAATATACAACAAATTATCATTAGTCTTCAACAGGGAAAAATCTGATAGAATATAATAGACAACAAATTTTAGATTAATATTCTGCAGCGGAAACAACAATCCATTAGAAGAGTCAAGTAGAGAATGAGTTCTACTATCTTCTAACATTTAAAAGTCCATCATCAATATTTTATCCCTGTAACAACAATCAATATACATCTTTAATCAAATATTCATCTTTGCACTACAGGCCAAAGATATTCATTTGTATCACTAGTTGGTCATGTTCATCTCAACGCCTGTTCATCTTTGCACTACGGGCCAAAAATATTCATCAGTTAATCATTCATCTTTGCACTACAGGCCAAAGATATTAAGTTATATCATCATTTAGGACTGAGGATGATGAAAAATATTTTAAAGAAAACTAATCCGGTGAGACAGAAGGACAAATATTATGGATTCGTATAACAGTTTATCCAAGATCAATAATACTTCATAATAACCAATTGTGAAGCAAAATTTAAAAATAAAGATCAAAACATGGATACAATCAAAGATAATAACCATAATAGACATCTTGGATGAAAAGAAGAAAATTTCATTTTTCGGTGAATAGTGCCGTATACGTGAATAGTAATTCCGACATAAAAAGGTAGAAACTCCACAATAAAATTCATAACAATATCTCAGCATAATGATACTGAAGAAAATAATATCATTTAAGAAGAAAATAACATCCCTTACCTCAAAATAACGGTACTTCTGATCGAAATATCGGATAGAAAGCCAAAGGAAACTTCAGACCTTAACAAAGAACTCTCAAAGTATCAAAAGACTCAAAAAAATACGCTCGATAATCTAGAGAGAAAGAAAACTTGTTTCTAGTGTGATTTTCAATTCTAACCTAAGCGCCTATTTATAGAAAAATGTTAGAACGCCATAGGAGACTAAATAATAAAATATTATTATTATTTTTTTCGTCTTTCTATGCCTTCACTTTGAAAAGCCACCAGCAGCCCACATGTTTATAACATAAGTGGGTCCCACCCATAATTTAAAAAAATCATTTTATTTTCTAAAACTTCAGTAATTCATAGAAAATAGCCCGTTTATCAGAAAAATACGAATTTTATGTCCATTCCACACGAAATCGAATTCTCTACAACTTTGTAGCTTTGAGTTTTTCTAAATTTTAAACAGAAAATATCCGAAATTCACAAACGGATGATTTTTAATACCTCCATTCCGATAAAATACTGATAAAATATCTCAGCATTAATTCCTTCATTTATAACCACATAAATAAATCCATCATTTATATCCACATCAAATAAATATTTTCTTGTCATATAAATCAATAATTAGTTATTCACAAATAATATTACAAAATCACAATAATGACAACCAGGCCGTTCCCAGGAAAGAGGGGGCTTTCCGATAAGGATTTTTCCTTACTGGCGCGCAATTAGGTGACCAAACCTCTTCTTAGACAGAACTTTCTAGACATTGCCAATAATGATATCTAATAATATTATTCAAATAATATGAATTATTGATCGGATAATGGGAAATACTGTGCAGAGACAATTATTGAAACAACAATAATATAAAATATCAACGCAGCAATTATTGAATCAATAAAATAAAATATTGAACAGTAATTACTGTAACAATTATTGAGTAGTGCCTTCACGTACGAATCAATAATTCAAAATCTTTGGCAATACCTGGTACTTACTACGCAACCGTGTATTATTCGTATTTTAACCACCGGGTATTCCAACAACGTTAACGGTAATAATTACGCCGTTTTTTATAAAAATTCAACTTGTCATTTTTTTCATCCGATAGTTATTCTGTTATGAGGCCCACGAATGGCTGCGCCGTCGTACGAATATTCTCCGACAACAAGAATATTCCACGACCAAACGAATATTTCCTGACAAAAATAAATATTTTATAACCACTTGCTTATTTTATAAATTTGCACATTTCACCCATAACCAAAGTATTATATCAAATTAACTCCTTATTATTTCAAGATAATAAATAGAGAAAATTTAATTTTATTCATAATAAGTTGGGGTCTTACATGGATGAAGCGCAAATATCAAGGATATTCCACTAATTTCATGGAGTATAGAAGCCAAAACTTTAACCAACTGAGTATAATAGAATATATGAAACTGCAAATGGATTTTTTACCGCCATGTCAGTAATCCACATGTATGATCATTTTCACAAGTTAATAAGGAATGAATCTGAAGGATCATTCACCATGCATGTGATAATCCACATGTATGAGTTATTCCAACAGAATAATAAAGAATGGAACCGTGTCATGCGTAATCCGCATTGCATGGGATATTCCAATGAATAATAAAGAATGGAATAATGAAGACTTCACCGAGGCATACGATAGATCGCATGCATGCGAGTTATTCCAATGTATAATAAATAATGGAACCGGGTGTCATGCGTAATACGCATGCATGAGGATATTCCAAAAGAATAATAAAGAATGGAATAATAGAAGATTTCACTAGGCATGCGATAGACCCCATAGACAGGTTATTCCAACAGAATAATAAATAATGGAACCATGTCATGCGTAATATGCACAGACATGATATTCCAACAGAATAATAAAGAATGGAATAACATAAGAATTTCACCATATATGCGGTACTTCGCATAGATAGGTTATTCCAACATAATAATAAAGAATAGAATAACAGAAGAATTTCACCATGTATGCGGTACTTCACATAGACAAATTATTCCAACAGAATAATAAGGAATTGAATAACAATAGCTCTCTTCATGAATACGAAAGAAATAATATCCCTTACCATAGAAAAAGACTGGATACTGGAGTAGAGAGGTAGCAGACTTCTCTTCTTCTTTCTCTCTATAATTTCTCTATAATAATTGATCTATAACTTGAGTGAATTGGTGAAGAATAATGAAGAAATGAGCTTCTATTTATAGGAAAATATAGTTTCGATAATTGTACGTTTTGGGGCTCAGAATATTACAGTATAATACCTTCCTCTTTTCCTTTATTTTTAATTTAGTCCTACAAGTATTATCAAACTTGCACCACCTCCCCTAATAGTAAATCATGTGAATCAATAGTAAATCATGTGAATCAATAGTTCTAGACATGTGAAAATACGAATTACAGTATAGTACCTCCATCTTTACCTCCATTTTTAACTTAGTCATGCAAGTATTATCAATCTTGCACCAACTCCCCTAATAGTAACAAGAATGTGAATCAATAGTACACACATGTGAACAAATAATTATAATCATGTGAATTAATAGCAATTAATTACTCATTTATCCGATTAATTACCCGACTGATCAGTATAACTTCCAGACATCAATAATACCGAAATAAATATCAATTTTCACTAACACTAATAATTCCAACACAATGGAACTATCAACTTCATCTTTAATCAACACGAACTTATTCATCACTAATATTATAACTCACAATATTTAACAACCAGGTCGTTTTCAGGAAAGAGGGAGCTTTCCGATAAGGATTTCTCCTTATTGGCGCAATTAGATGACCAAACCTCTCCTCGATGTAACTTCAGACATTGTAAATATTGTAATTTAATAATATGAATAACTTTGTCGTCTCAATTATTGATTTAATAACATAAAATACAGATGATACTGTGACAATAATTGAATCAATAATATGAGAGATATGATACAGCAATTACTGTAGCAATAATTGAGTGACTTCTCACGTAAGCATCAATAACCAATATCGCGTCTACTATGCAACCACGCCAGACATCAGACTTTTTTACTAGGGTAGTTCAATAGTTTTAACGGTAAAACTTTCGTAGTTATTTTTATAAAAGATAATTACGCTCGTTTTTTAACTACGACAATACTTCCGTTATGCGGTCCACCAATGATTGTCATGAGTGCATACGAATATTCCCTGTTAAAATGAATATTCTCCGACCAATCGAATATTATATAACCACTTGCTTACTTTGTAAAATTTGTAAATATTACCCACAACTATAACATTATATCACATCCACATAATAATATTCCAAAAATATATTTCGAGAAAATATTCTTTATTCATAAAAGTTGGGGTCTTACATATTCAATTAATCAAATTTATTTTTATGTTTAAGAAATCATACATGACATTAACAAAATTACATCAAGTAACAAATTTTAAGTTTTATAATTTGTTACTCATGAATGCTTCAACATTGGTTAAACCATTATAATTCAATTAAAAATATTTCTAATCACAAACATAAAGTTTAAAAGTGTATAACATAATTAAAATAATCTATTATATTTTTAATAATTTGTCCATATAATTTCTATAAAAATATAATATAAACACTACTACAAAACAGTAAATAGATAACGTGAAAAAAACATTGTGATTTCAGTCATTAAAACGTCGTTGTTAAGGGTATCATCTATTTAACACCCTTACACAACGTTTTTAAAACATTGTAATTAAGCAATGTACACAACGTTTTTTAAGAAAAAAACGTTGTAGATTTATTTTTCATAAATTAGTAGATGCTTAAAAACGTTGTAGAAGGTATGATTCCACAACGTTTTCTGGATAAAAACATTGTAGTTTAATATATCAGACAACATTTTTAACCAATTTATACAATGTTTAGAAGGTGTCATTTATTTATACAAATATACAACATTTTTAAAATGTTGTAGATAAAGAAATAAAAAAGAAAAAAAAATGTTGTGATTCACCTATATTATCAATGCACCTGCAATATGCTAATGTCATGATATATAGCTAAAAGGTCTAAATTCTCATTTAAATTTAAAGCCAAAATGTATCAACCATTCAAAATACATTCCAATAATACCATTCGTTTACAGTTTCAAATTACTACATCCACAAAATATATACCAAACTATCCATATATGCATCTCAAATTCACTTTTCAATATAAATTACTACTATATTGAATTGTGAATTTGATGACATGCATCCACAAAATAAACCAAAATCAATAAAATTAAGCTACTACCTAAGCATGTGCAAAAAAGTCTAGTTCTCCCAAAATACGTACATTCATCTAACATATTCACCGTTAACTCGAGGCTCTACATGTAGCTGCTCACATACGTTGCCCACTCATCCCGTACTTTGTCAATTTGTTCTTGTGTACGTTAATCCACATGCCTTATCCCACTGAAATAAAAGAACAACAAATTTAGTAGACATGAAGATTGTTTGGCATGTTTGACTGACGTGGTACGGAAGCAGTAACAGGAAACATTGTAAGAGCATGCCACTTCACAAATGTATTCACGATTGGCAATAATCAATTGTGTGGTTCTTGGGAGAAATAAATTAAAGAGCAAAAATAAATATATAATTAGCCCATGTGAGTGTGAAAGGGAGCAACTTGAAAGTGATCAGGTGTATACATTAACAAATATTACTTGAAGTTACCTGATCAAAATGCCATAGCATGTCAGTTAAAGCATTATAAAAGGCAGATGCTGTTGAAGAGCTTGGATCCAAAATTTTTCTCTATGCCCCACTAGAAGTCCATGTGCCACACCATATACTTGATTATCAAATAATCGAAGTTCCTCCAATAACAACGAAGCTTCTTTAAATGAACTGCAATGGCTGCAACCAGAGGCAAAATAGAACAACTGAGATTACCCATTATTTAGTGAGAATTGTTAGACGCACATGCTACCAACAAAGTTTCTGTATTAAAAATAGGCAAACAGAACGACAGAAGCAAAAGTTAAATGCCATTCTATAGATTAAAGAAAAATATTCAGTCAATTATTTTGACATTGAATCCCCATGACAACAATTAATAGCTTATAACTGGAAAGTGCCTAAATTTTGACCATGTCTAGAAAGCCTGTCAAGATATGTTTCACGGTTTACTGGGAGCCATTTAGGGAACTGATCCAATATCCAGGATACTGCAAACCAGATCTCACAAATTACAAATAACAGCCACAATGGATAGACATTTTTCACAGGATTTGTTATCCGGTAATGCAAGAATATACATAGAACAACAAGCCGGAGGAGAATAACATATCTATCATTAATATCAACTAAATGGGGATTGGGATTGATGGTTGTAGTCAGACAAATTTAAGTGACAATAAAATACTCCGATGGAAATTGGAATGTGTGTTGATGATGGAGGAATTAGGGGTTACCTGACATGATGTTGTACTCAGTCTTCCTACTGTCCGAATCCAACCCAGTGGGTCCAACAGCCTCAGATCATCCGGCCAAGATGTTTACTCCAGGACCAATCACATCTGGCTTCAAGATCTAGTCAGCTGAGGATAAAAAGTACAATTATCATTTAGACTGAAGACTTCATAGCAGCATCTAGCACCAGCACTGGTCGGTCCACTGTATGTACTTTTAGTGCTAAATTATGCTAGTAGTACTATGACAAAGAAACAAGCAAGCATCGTAGCTTCACACTTCTTAGTATAACTATAACACAACATATCCATCTGTCAACGATTAGTTCTCCAGCTGAACCCCCAAATACAGCTCCCACAGCAGCACCAATCATCAAACTTAGAAATTTACCAGGCAACTGAGAGTTGCAGAAATTTAGAATGAAGGCAAAAAAAATCTCAGAATCTAGATGTTATTAAAACAAAAGGAAAGCACTATTTGGATTAACATCATGCTTATAAACAAAACGAAAAAGAAAGTGCTTCACTCTCTCTATTTAGCTTGCTCTTCTGAGATTTAATTAGGAAGGAACTGCAAAGAAAACAAGGGAAATAAGAAAGGGCTTCACAAAATAATTAAAAAATGCCGCTGCTCATTTGTAAAAAAATAGGTACTGAACATGATTATGTGACTGCATCAAGCAGATGCGACGGTTACTGAACATAATAATATGGATGTATCAGCAACAAGTCTAGTTCCACGAGAAGCTTCAATCTCCAGCTCCTGCTCAACAGATACGACGGTTACCTCAGCACCAGAAGCTGACATAATTAAGAACAAAGGGAGGGAGCAATTAGTGAGAAAATATATTAATGACGGCGCCTAAAAATAATTTTGATATGTACCTTAACCTTAACAGTTACCATGTCCTTGTTATCCTTTATCTTAAGCATATCAAGTGATCGTAGCAGTCTCAATTGAATCTCTTTTGTGGTCTCAGGTTCCAGCTCAAGTAACGGTAACTTAGCAGTACCCTATCGCTTGTCTTGCCCAATGTCTTCATCAAAAACCTGTGCAAAAAACTTATAAATATATGTTTGCATAACAAAAATAAAATGTTATTATAAGCACACAGAAAGATAAAAGATTTCCCCAACCAATGATCATAGAGGGGGAGTGCTCCCACTAGACAATAATCATTTTAGGCTAAATCAGAATGGCAAATTATAGATCGTTTCAATTCCAGCTATCTTTGAGGTGGTGACAACACTATATGAAATAATGTGCCAAAATGTAACCTCAATGTGAGCTATGCCCACAGATATAACAGTTCTCTAAGAAAGCTTAACCCGCCAGAGAAAATAGCATCAAGCATTACACAACCAACATAGCGTAATAAGCAGATATTGTTGAACACTTCTAAGCACAAACATAAGTAAATACGACTTTTGTCAGGCAATCTAAACTCCAAGTAATTCAATCTATTGTAGTACTTAGAATATAAATTAAAAGTAGTCTTCTAGTCGCGATCCTCTTCCTCTAGTTCCTCGTCCTCTGGCTCCTCGTGCATATATAGAACATTATTACACTTGCAGATGCTCAGAAATTAGATGGAGCACTCTTTTCGGTAAATATAATTACATAAATAAGAGATGCAAAAGTCGTATTTTTTACTTTAGCATATTGTTTTAATTTATTGTATTTTCCCCTATTATGCTTTTAGATATATAACAAAATGAAAAAAATCATATAATTCAACAAACCATCCTAAAGTGATAAACATACCTGATTAGTATCTGTCCAAGGTTCCCTATGAATTGTCCATCAATATATTCTTCAGAGTTTGTAAGCTGCAATTTAAATTGGTGTCAACAATAACAAAGCAAGTTCCAAAATAAATAGAAAAATATTAGTTTATAAACCTTCACCAAATAATTTTAAAGGAAATGTTCAAGGAGTGTATAAAACATAACGGTACCATAAAAGACCGTATTTATTGGTCAACTCCATACCTGTTTCAAATATGGACAGAATAGCCAAATGCACTTTTGATGTGCCTAAAGAAATTGAAACATCCACAATCTCAAAGGGTTAACAAACGAGTTAAAGATTTCCCTTCAAAAATTGCAATAAGTTTCACTTTCTCAAGCACACCAAAAGGTGCATTGAAGCTATCCAGTCTTTGTATTATAATCAAGCAATTGTGAGAAGATGGTTAAAGAAGCAATACAATTTTTTCCTTTTCCAGAATAGAAATTAGATCTTTATGAGTGTCGTACTTTTGCTTGTAATATTCAACATATGAGCTATACTCTAAAGGACCAAGATAGCCTTCTTTCCTTGGGAATGAGTTCTCTGCAGTCATATCAGACCGTACAGAATCGAAGTAGAACCTCTTCCCCGAATGAGCAGCTGTAACAATTCTTCCCACCAAGGTAAACATCTGGCCGAGCTCTCTGAAGGGGGTTGCGCATTTGTCTTAGTTACTTCTTCAACAAGATTCCAGTCAATCTCGCTTACTAGATCTACAGATTTATTGTTCAACAAAGGGACAAATAAATATGCCTTAGCAGAATACCATGGAGTGGTGGTAGGTTTAACATCCACGTCCAGCACAATGCTCATCAGTCTTACATGAAAGCTCTTAAGGGATAGCAACTACAAGTAAACACAACCACAAAACTTCAGTCAATGCAGTAATTCAGAGCTAAAGTGGGGGGAAGAAAAAGAAAAAAGTTAAAGTAGAAACTAAACTACTTGGTAAGATAAACAAACAATAACCTGACTTTCTGTGATTTCTATAGGCTTTGACAAACATTTGATAGTTGTATACAAGAATATGCAACAAAACTAATTACTGCCTTATGCTGAGTAAATTTGATTACAAGTGTGAACAATTTGGAGAAATTATAAATACTGTCAATAACTCACATCACAAAGTAATTTGTCTTTAAGGCAACATCTAACCTGTTCTGATGTAGCATTCATGACTTTTGGATGACACAAACTTTGTTTATAGACAATCTAATACTTTTGGCAACAATGTCACAAAATAATGACCTACAAATTAAACAAATTCAAATGGTTGAACACATGTCACCTAGAAAATCTTACATTGACCTGAACTCCATCTACCAAACTGTAAAAGTACGAGAAACTAAACAAAAATGAAGCAATAATACCTGAGGACTGAATTGCTTGTGAAAGAGCCCTGCAAGCTGCCATGGATAAATTTGCATTCTCAGTGTGTTCCGAGTTGAGGAGCTTCTCAATATTCAGAAATTAAAAAAAAGGACAATATTCTTTAACAATTATAAAATGGCTGTCTGTTTTCTTTCATTTTCTAAGGAGTTAAACAGACCCAAATTTCCACTTCCAATTTCAATGGAAAAAAGAGAGTCAGATCTGATAATATAATAAATAGTTACCCAAACAAGGAAAAAATTCGGAAACCTTTCCTTAGGAGTTAGGAATTTGCAGCTAGCTCAGATAAATTTTTACTGTCGACAAAATATATTGACAGAAAAATCATGGTCTTCTCGTTTTTTGAAGAGAATGGAATTGGCAGTAAAGAAATATATCTGTGGTCCTCCTCTAATAAAGGGAAACAAACAAAAGAAAATAGAAATTATATCCAAAGGAAAACTACTTTCTAATGACATAATTTCAGGATGTTTGTTACTTTTCTGTTTCCAGTTCCCATCAATATATGACTCCGAAGAAAAACTAACAGCTTTTTACCAGAATTTTTTACCTTGAGAATCTGATAGAGAAGCGTTTATGCGGTTGTTTATGGCGGAGAGAATGCAAATCTCCGCCGGGACAAAACTCCATTACAACGCAGGAAAAGTGCGTTGCTTCGAATTCGGTATGAAGAGTCTCTGTTTCAGCTCTTTGGAGCTTCCTTTTCAGAGCTAAAACTTCCTTGTTCACCACTTTCATGGCGTAATAGCAGCTCTCGTCGCTCCGGAGACGGCAGAGGTACACTTTTCCGATGTCGCCGCTACCGATCTGGCGGACGAGGCTGAAGTCTCGGAATCCGAGGTGACTATCGATCTACTGTAAGAGAGCCAGAGAGAAAGAGATAAAGGAGGGGGAAGAGGAGGAGGTCGCTGGCGAGGGAGCGACGAAGGGATGAGGTTGCCGAAAAGAGGAGTGAGAGGAGGAAGGTTTGTCGTCGCTGCTATTAGAGAGAGAAAATGGGAGAGAAAAATGAGAGGAAGAAACGAGAGATAACTAAGTACTCCTTCCGCGTTTCATTTCAAATTTTAACTTAATCGTTTTTTTCCTCCGTGTTTTTTATATAAATAACGTTTTTTTTTAAAACGTTATCTATTTAAAACCAAAAAATTGTTCTTATAAATACATAATATTTTTTTATATGTATCTACAATGTTTTGTTAAAAAATATTATAAAAAAAAAAATACCGCAACGTCTTTTTATAAAACCATCATCTTTTAAGCATTGTCTTTTTATGATTTTGTACTAGTGATATAAGAACGGTGCAGTGCGGTTTAAGCGGTGTAGGAGCTAAGGGTGTAAACAAATCGAGTCGAGTCGAGTATTGAGTTGCTCAGATTTGATTCACAAAATTTATCGAGTATAAAATAAGGTTTGATTGAGACTCATTTAGATTCCGAATCAAGCCTGAGCAGTTTGAACTTTTCGAACGAATATGATTCAAGTATCAATAGAAAATTACAATTTGAGGAAGTTCGAGTAATTTATCGAACTTTAAAATTTGCTCATATTTGACTCATTTATATTTCGAGTCGAGCTCGAATCAAACTTTTAGTCGAGCGAGTACGAATCGAGTCCGAATTATTTGCTCATTTTACAGCCTTAGTAGGAGCCTCTTAAAACTACACTAAAATCGCATGTGATTTTCTTGTCATTCCAAAATCGTCACATATGCCAAAATCGTTGGTGTGACTCAATTGATACAGTTTGGTTAATTTTTAATGTAATTTCAGGACAAATTATGATTCTTTGCTCAACCTTAGATCTCTAGGGATGCATAAAAGGCCCGAGACCTGCGGCCTGGCCTTGATCTGGCCTGGGCCCGGCCTGGTCAAAGTCCGGCCCGGTCAAGGCCTGGCCTGGAAGGCTTGAAAAGTCCGCTTTTTTAGACAAAAATATAGCTGGCTTTGGCTCGCAAAAAGCCTGGCTTGGCTCGGCCTGAAGTTCGGCGTGAGGCTGGCTTGGCCTACTGAGACCTTACATGATTTTTTATCCAATTATTTGTAATTTTTGAACTTTAAATTTATAATTATTCATCAATAAAGTATAAAATTTGACTTATTCATTATTGTAATTTATAAATTATAATACATTAGTTTTAATTAATACATCAATAAAATTTAAAATTTTAATTATTCATTCTTGATTTCTTGTTGATACATTTAATTAATATACATCTTCAATGAATATAACTAGTTAGTATATTTAATATTAATAATAAGTTAGTTACTTAGTTGATTAAATATTAATAATAAGTTAATTTATTGTAAATACTAAAGTACTAATATTTAACAATAAAATTTTATTAATATTCTTTGTTACTTTAATGTTAAATATTAACATTAATTAATACATCAATAAACTAATTTTTAATATTAAATATTAATAATAAGGTAGTTTCTTGTAAATACTCATGTTCTTCATTAATTTGGATATGCTAAATTCTTGGGGATTTATGATTTTAGTTATTTTTAGGTATTAATTATGTTGTATTAATTTAAATAAAAATTCCATAAAGTAATTAGAAAATTAACTGGAATTAATACTTGAGATATAATTATGTAAGAGTTTAATGATCATAAATGAAAAGATATGTGTGTTTAAACTTTACAAAATATATGTTCAACCGATCCTAGTACGTACTATAAGAAAATAAAATCGAAACTAACTTTATATTCAAAAAATAAAAGTTTAATCTACAGTATTTAAGTAATCTACAATATTAATATTTTACAAAATTAATTAATTTATATTTTATTATTTATATTTTTAATATTTAATATGTAACATTAAAAAAAGGGACCAGACAGCCAAGGCCTTGGGAACTGGCCTCGGCTTTGGCCTTGAGTCTCGACTCGGCTGGCCTGGCCTTGAGTGCAGACTGGCTCGGCTTGGCTCTGGTCTCTGAGCCTACCAGATCCTGACCAATGACCAAGGCCTGGCTCGGCCTAACTGAAGGCTAAAAGTCAACTACCTACTGACACAGTTAAAGCCCAAGGCTCTGGCAGCCCAAAGCGAGCAGCCAAAGCCAGGCTACTGTTGTGTATGCCTATTAGATCTCAATGATTTACTAGACTACAAGTAGCTAAGACAAAAAAACTTAGGACTAATTAAAAGAAATTGG
Organism: Panax ginseng; assembly: GCA_020205605.1. Lineage (NCBI taxonomy): Eukaryota > Viridiplantae > Streptophyta > Magnoliopsida > Apiales > Araliaceae > Panax > Panax ginseng. The sequence continues at coordinate 65,763,274 of CM035132.1, read as the reverse complement.
GACATTCATGATTAGGGTAGCAATTGGCCCCACAATATCCATATCTATAAGAAAATTTTTATTTTATTTTATTTTATTATTTTCTTTGGACATGAGAAAAAATACAACTTTTTATCTCTGCTTTCACATTTTCTTTCCATTTTTCTTTACTTTCAATTCCATCTCAAAACGAGACAATTCAAGTTTTTTTACTTTTTTTGACACATCAAAACTTTTGTAGGACATAATTTTTTAATTAACAAAATTTAACCTATATTAAAATAATTAAATTTTTTGAGCATTTTCTCAATATAGTGTGATTGTGATAACACTAACTCATCCGATGTTTTAAAATTTTTAATTTCTAATATTACATCGGCAACACCCATGTCTTTCATGTAAAATATATTATTTAACATTCTTTTAGTAGTTTTAATGATTTCATTATTACTACCCATAATGAGCATATCATGTATATAAAGACAAATAATGACATACTGATGAATGAGTTTTATATCTACGAATCGGCTATCTTTAAGCTTGATTTTTTGCTACTTCGAGTAATCTTAGAATCGTTTTACTTGTTTTCTGTGTTTGTGATGCAGGAATTGGACTGGAGAGCGAAATCAGGAAAAAGAGGACAAAATCTTCATTCACTGCCAGACATCTGCCGGGGCGGGCTTTTCCAAGGCAAATATACCCGTCGGGGCTGGGGTGCACGACAGAAGGCTTATTGTTTCCTTATTCAGGTTGGACTTGGAAAGGCTGCTGGTCATGGATTTGGTTTACGTTTGGAAAGATAAAAAGAGCTAACTGAGGGGCATAAAGGACATTATTATTATCATCATTCAAACCTTAATGTAGACACTCAAAATTTTACTTTCCCTGAACTAACCTTGCAGGAAGGCAAAAATGTCATTTCACTTTAGAGACAACCCCGAGGTAGGGCAAAAACATCATTTCACCACAACAACAACACCGAGGAGAGATAAAGGTGCAACGATGCCCCGACACAAAGCGAACCGAAGGGGGATCAAAAAACTTAGGATGTGACCACAAGACGTCATCGCAGCAACTACTGGATAGCTATCGAAGACGAGCCGATTGATGACTCTCTGGAGATGAAAGATACCTTTTAGCTAATTGCATCATCTTGTCGGAATCCTAATTAGTCAGAATCGACCGCATTTCGCACCCTTCCGTAAAGACATTTTGAGATTTTTGGGTACAAAGCTCAACTTTCATCGAACCGGGACCAAAAGGCAAGAACTTTGAGATAATGGGACCCATTGGGCCCGACCTCGTGTGTACTACTGCTCCGGTATGAGTCCAAGTACGCGCCTCGAATGACATAAGTTCAAGACTGTAAGCTCATTAGTCATACAATAAAAAAACGCACAATAATAGAAAGCTAGAGAGAGAAGGAAAAGAGAGAGAGAGAGAGCTTTGGATGTAGCATTTTTATAACATATTTTCGTTGTTTAATATCATATATCATACATACTATAAGTCTTGAGTGATATAAGTTAAATCCAAGCCAAAAGAAGCTGGTTCACGCGTCCCCCAAGGTGAAAAATATTTATTTCAGCCACTTTCTTTGTAACTGTTGTTATAAATACCAGTTTTATGTAGATATAACGGTTTTTACCGGTTAGATTTGTTTTTTACATATATATTGTGTATTGGGAGGTAAACACTGAGTTTCTACTGGTTAATTTGTGCATATTCAGTTGTAATTCAAGTTATTTGACTAGATCTACCTAGATCTAGCCAAATTTAGCATTTTGAGCGGTTTTAAAGCATGATGCCATAACCCATATGCTAGATTGGTTCAGATCTATGGTAGATCTAGATGTTTTACTACTTTTTGTTAGTCCCAGTCATTTCGTAGAGCCCTAGATCTGTATCTAGAGGTGAGGAGATCCAAATGGCTAGATATTTGGATTTCAACCGATGAAATCACCTAATATCAAGTTTAGGATGTTGTACATACATATTTGTGCATATCAATATGAGCCTAGGAATCCTGGGGTTGAGATCTACTGAATGGATCTTAACTAGATTCCTATAATGGACTTCTTGGTTTAAATGTAATGTTTAAATACTGCAAATCGCTATACATGTAATATTGGATCTTAAAACGAGTTCTAGGGGTTCGTCCCAAGAATTCGGATTAAAGATCCCATGATAGTGAAAATCATTTTGTGAGCGTTTGGATTCATCGAGATGAATTTCATGCCCGATGATCCGACCTCTTTTTGGCACTTTCTTTACATGCATTATCACCCAAAACGATTTTTTAATATAATCACAAAGAGCTTTCATACAGAATAAAGAGATTTGGGTAGATCATGTAAGAAACATAAAGATAATAAAAAGGAAGTATCGAAGTCCTCAATTCTTAGTTGGACAAAGAATTTGAAAACCCTTTTTCAAAAGATCATTTCAAATTCTATATCTTGTTGAAAAAAATGAACCTTTTGTTATATCAAATCCTTTGTACCTAGGTACAAAAGAGGTACAACACTACTTCCAAATAAATCAAAATAAAGCCTAGAAAATACTTTTATTGGGTCTCGTTCTATTAGTTTTATTTTGATGATAACAATAATTAGTAAATAAATTAATCAAAAGGGTAGAATCCTCTCCATAGTATTTTTTTATTATAATTTATTTATTTATTTTATTTACTTTGACCAAAAATATTTTTTAAATCTTATGTAATTGATTTTCTTGATCTTGATGTTTTAAAGTGTTAAATCAAATGGGTTACTTATTGTGACGTCCCCAAATTCAGGTACTTAAAACCCGAACTCGGTGCTTCACGATACCATTTTTATGAGTGGAATAATACTAATAATAATAACAATAATATAAATACCAAACTTAACTTACATATATCAGAGTCTAATCCCAGGTACGCGACCTTTAAACATTCATTACATGATACTTAATAGTTATCATTGTCTTAATAAAGTCTAATTATTACATAAAATACCATAAATCTTATTTTGTTAGCTTTCCTTTCCCTTTGTTCCTGGCAGATCCCTCTGGTTTATCATACTTAACTGAAAACATTTAAATTAAGCAAGAATGAGCATTTGAATGCCCAGCAAGTAATAGCAAACAATAAACATTAGCTGAAAGGATTAAATGTTTTCTTTGAATGACACTTCTACAACGAAGCAATAGTTGTGAAGTAAACTGAAGCAACACTAAACAACATAACAATTCTATTTTAAATTTTTGAAACTACGTACTGACTATAAATGGAGAGCAGTTGACCGACTATGAACTTTGTTTTCAATTTTTGAAAAGGTTAAACAGAACTTCATCTGTAAACCGTCATAACTTACATGCACGGGGGGTGATCAGCCCGTTATGCCCTGTATTGATCAATACTACATACCAGAATGATATTCTCATTCATCTTATCCGCCTTGGGCGCACAAAAGTTTTCAAAATTCTGGATGTTCATATTTAGCCTGAATCTGAACCAAAATAATTTGGTTGGATATCAATAGGGTTCTATCATGTTCAATGATATTTTTAAATCTATGTCTAGCCGAGTCAAATAGATTAGACGACTTTTAATTAAGGTATACATACAGGAAATCAACAAGTATGTATCAACATGTACAATGATTATCCAAGTGAGGACACTTGTATAACCATACTTACAATTTAACGAATAGAATATATATATCTGAATCTTATAGTAATACTGTACTAATAAACAATGAACGAATAAAGTTCGAGAACTTGCATGAATACGAATATTTGGATACATAATCGATAACAATAGAGTTAATAATCTGGCACAACAATAATATAATTCTGAAACTTTCTTACTCATGTCCATTGCATAAAATAAATGCAAAGGTTAAGATGCTTGCACAATGTAAAGGATAGTTCAGATACTTTCCTGATCTGCTGCTTACACAACTTATTTCTATCTTTAATTCAACGACCTATCATTCATAAGATTGTTCTATTGATTAGAATAACATATCATAACACATCATACTATTGTGCCTACTGGGAACTAACAATTGGTATCGAAGCAAGTTCTCATGCTATATTCAAAAGCTAATCGCTTTGAGTCTGATCCTAGGCACAAACATTGTTCTAAACTTAGTTTAGTAGTAAGTCACTTGTTATATGCAGATGAGCTCACACGTTGGAAATATTGTGTACAGGTAAATGTACATATACACCTGAAGCTGCTCAGATTTGCCCATGTTCTTGATTGTTATATCAACAAGACCAATTCTTGCCCACGGTCGATCTTGTAGTCTGAAGACCAGGCTAGAAAGCTCAGAAGACATCAACAGAAAAGAATCAAACATCCACCAGCCTGAAAAAAATGAAAAGGCCATACATGCTAAGCAATGATTATCCAGAGAAGAAAGAAGAACTTCTCAAACATGTGTCTGGCCAACCTGCAGCTGGGTGTAAACCTTGTGAACTCAAGGATGTCAAAGAACTAAAGATGTTGATATTCTCTTAGCTTGCATCTTCAAGACCACGACTGATTGATTGAAGGTCAACTGGAGCAAATGGGAAACTATACGCATCAATGCCTAAACTCAGTATATCTTAGATAAATGACTGTTAAGAAACTGACAGTAAAAAGGTATGGTTCCTCACTTATATAAATCTGTACATCATGATTGCACCTTCTTATGAACTATAACAGTATTCTTTCAAGGAATCATAATCTACCAAAACAGGTGAAGAGAGAAAGTAAACTGAAGGTGGAAACTCAAATGCTTATAAACTTTCTCTCCACCCAGATTTTTAAGTTGAAGATGACATCTTGAAAGTAATCTGAAATGGGTCATAAGAGCATCACAGGTTAAATTAATTCTATGTGAAGTAATCTTTGCTAATGGGTTAGTATGTATGTACTTCCTATGGTCTAAGTGTTTAACAACACACAGAGTATGATGAGTTCTACAAGAGTATCTTGAAGATTCATAGAAACTGATCACCTCCCTGAATCAACCAGATTCTAATAAATTGTAAAGTTGATTCTCACTCTGTGAACAGTTAAACCCTGTGAACATAACCTAGCAAGTGATGAAACCATCAAAGAAAAAGAGTGTTTTATTAAAATAGCAAATCTTACACACACTCACCATCATGCACCTCAAAATGTATTATCTAAATTAGTTACATGCATGAATATGACTGGTGGTGATCAATATGATGATTATCCAAATATATGAGGAACATGGGTTTAGAAAACTAACCTAGTAGGACCCATCTAACCATGGGCACCAAAAAAATAGAAATTCATAACCTGCAGGTACCTGGTCTATCTGGCCACATTAAGGAATGCTGAAACAAAAGACTTCAGTTAAGAAGATTCAACCAGCAGAAGGCTTAAGACTGTTCAGAAATGATTCTGATAAAACTCTTATATGTCAAAGCCTGTCCTTGAAGACCCACTGAGCCGATCTGAATAAAGCTCACATGGTTGCTGATTTTTGTGTGGAAGCAGGCAATTCAATCTAAGATGAAAAAGGGTCTTAGGTGCTCAATCATGCAAAGAAAAAAATCCTCAAGGAAGCTCTCCCTAGAGGATTATCGAGCATCATATATAAGGAACTCATTACAGGAGTAGAACTCCACAAGTTTAAACTGTAAAAGAAGACTATGATCGTAATGTTGTCAAATAAACGTAGAATGATCAGTCCTGGAGATATCCATGTCTACGGTGTAAACATATTCAATTGTCAGTGGTGATTCCAGCCCGAAAGAGACATGCAAGGATACCTCCTAATGCACATGAAGAAAAGGAAATCACACCTCATTGAAAAGACAACATCAACCATGGGAGAGCAGTGATCTATTGAGGAACAACATCACTGAGATATTCTATGAAGCAATGTTCCAGCTACAGAGTCCTAAAACTTTGTGGCTGATGAACCAAATAAAGATCCATAGTCAGTAGGAACGTCTCAAAATGTACTACTGATAACCTATCAGCCACCCAACTCAAAATTATGGAGTACCTACGTTCAAACACCTGATCATAGTGTAAGTACAGGAGGACACCACGATTACAGAAAATACAATTGTTTAAAGTTGGTAGAGGACCTCCCCAGCAGAAAAGGTCAAATGAGATATCAATGCAAATCATCTCTAAAGTATTTCATCTGGAAAGCGCCTCAGGGACAAACCTGACCCTTATCTCACTCTAAGAGGTTGGCCCTTCCTGAGCTACCTTAACCCAGAAGGATTGCTTATTCAAGTTCATCTCAAGGACCAAGACAGTCAACGATCGTAGAGTAAAGGTAGAAGCAAACTCAACGATCGTAGTGCAACCTCAGCGATCGTAGAAACAAACTCAATGATCGCAATCTTACTAGAGGCTACTCTAACTCATGAGGAGCTTGAAAGAATGAAATAATTGCTTAACCATTCAGATTATGGGAAGATCAGTTCGAATGCTAGTTGGAAAGATGTTCTGCTGAAGAAAAGTACCCAAGGCTTCATGAAACACATCAGTAGTTTAGTCATGCAGTTTCAAGATGAGGATTAATGTCCAAGCCAGCTACTGCAGCATCTCTCAAAAGTTGATTGTTGAGTCAACAAAGGAAAACGTAGAGTCCATAGCTGCCTTGCCATGCTACTCTACGAACCAAAGAAGTCAACGGTTAATCCACATCAATTAAACGTCCACTCTCCTAAAAGAAATATATAACTAAAAAGTTTATGGGGAGTTACAGCTCATTACTGGGCATCGTGCAACCAATGGCAAATTAACACATCACAACGTATGCAGAGTGAGAAGGAACTGCCTTAAAGACAAATTCAAAATTTGCAAACAGTTAGTAGAAACTATCGAACCTCTCTCCCTCCCATTTTTCAAACCCTAGAATCCTCTTCGAAGCCAAATCAATCAAACTTCCATAGCCCAAATCACATTCAGCTAAATCTCTCTGAATCACATATCATATACCTTGAACTCCTCAATGGCAGAATGGAAAGTTATAACTGGTACTCTACTCGGGTTTACAAAGTTTGAAGAATCAGAGACGAAGTTCAAGGACATACTTGAACTCATAAAGAAAGTTGGTTATATGAGTGCTTGGAGGCCAACACTCCAGTTTATACAGAGCTAGTAAAGTAGTTCTACTCAAATGCTTCAACAAATTCTGGGCTTCTGACCACTAAGGTGAAAGGATCAAGTCAAAAAATAAGAGCATCAAACATCAATCAATGTCTAGGGTTTCCCAATCAAGGTCTAATAAACCTGGATGAAGTCGACATTGAGGAAGGCAAGAGGCTAATGCAGTATCAAAGAAACCCTAGCCTGAAGGACATGAAGAAGAAGGAATTTCCTGAGGAATTTAAGTTCCTTGATGAAATAGTGGGAAAATATATACTATGCAAGGATACTGCACATGACACTGTACTCGATCAGCAGTTAAAGATAATGTCTATGATAGTTCTGAAGAAGCAAATCAATTTTGGAGCCATCCTGTTCGATCAAACTCCAAATGGATAGAAAAGGCTGAGTTGAAGAAATCTACAGAGAAACCACTTACAAAAGTATTTCATGGAAGATTGCTAAGTATTATGATGAAGAAGAAGCTGGGAAACAAAATCAAGGATGATGAAGGAGAGGCTCTAAATGTTCATAAAGTAACGTCTCCTCAGTTGTTCATAAACTAGAAGAAAAACCTAAAGGAAAACAGGAGGCTAACACAAACTGAAAGCAGCAGAAAAGTCTTTGCAAAGAAGAGAAAGGCAAAAGAGGAAGAAAGCTCTGAGTCTAATGACTCTACATCAGTTACTACCACACCAACAAAGAAGAAGTCTAAGAATATGAAGAATGCAAAGGCTTCGTTAAGCTATGTCTCCACTGATAAGAAGAAACAAGGAACAGAAGAAAAACTAGCATCAATTGCTGTAAACCCAAAAAGAAGAAGAAGCAACAAATTGCTTCAAGAGCCTTCAATAAAGAAAGCTAAGGTGGTAAACAAACCAGCCCCAGTTCCCTAGGAAAGTCCATCCAACAAAGAAGAACATAAAGAGTCTGAAGATGGGAAGGGAACTGAAAGCTCTAAGACTGAACCCTTAAAGAGCAAGTCCAGCAATGAGGAAGAAGTTGAATCTGTGAAAGAAAGAGCCAAGTCTGATGGTGAAGAAAAAGGATGTGCAAGCTCTATGGCTAACTCTCAGAGCATCCACTCTGATGATGAAAAAAGGTTGCAAGTTGACACAACAACATCCTCTACTGCTAATACTCCAGCAAACTCAAATGATGGTGATTCTGAAAAAGGACATGCCTCTGCAAATGCTAAGAGTTAAGAAAGCTTTCCTGATGATTCAAAGGCTTTAGAGTCTAAAGAGGAAGAAGAGTTTGACTCTCCTATAGCTGAACCCCCAAGGAGAAGGAAGAGCCACAGATTAATTGCTCAATTTGCCTCCAAGAAGAGAAATGATCACTCTACTGTAATCATTGAGTTAAGCGATGATGAATCTGAATCACAGGAAGAAGATGCTGAAGATGGGACTAGCAATGAAGAAGATGAATCCATGGAAGATCTTTCTGAAGAAGGTTCTGAAAATGAAATTCAGCAAGAAGAATTCATGGATGAATATGAGGAAAGGAGCCAACAAGATTCAAGCTCAAAAAGAGAAGAAATAGAGAAAAATTCTGATTCTGCACATCAGGAATCAGAAGAACCAGAAGATCATCCTATCATTTCTCCAGCTAGGAGTAACAGAAGAATAGAAGTGGAAGCCTCGAATGAACCACCCGAAGTACTTCCAAAAATTCCAAGACTAGAACTGGTGGCTCAGAACTTCTCAAAGTTAAAAAGTGATGCAACAATGATGATCAAAGACAAGCCCTACTACAAAGTCTACAAACATGCTGGCAACCATTTTATTCCTTATAATCGTAGAGTGGATTCTGAAGGAAGAATGATCATGATTAAGGAAATAATTGTAGAGTCTGTTCACTCCACTACTGATGGCATTCAAGTCCAAAATGAGAAGCCTCCATCTGCTCAAGCACAATTGCCCAACATTTCTTCATCCACCAATAGTGATTGGTACTCAATGATTGTTCAGATTCTCAATACCTTCGAAAATCTATCCAAGGATGAAAATCATAGAGTCCAATATGGTGTTCAACAAAAGACTGCCCAACCAGATGACCAAATTCTTATGGAATAGGAGCTAATGAAAAACTCCGATGAGCTGATCGAGAAGATATCTCTAATCAATGAAGAATCAAAGAGGTTGACAGCAGTCGGAGATAACTCAGTTCAAGACAGACTCCAAGAAACTATGGCTGATGTATCTCTCAAAATCAAAGAGAGAGATCACATTTATCTGAAGGCCATAAATGATCAGAAGGTAGATGCACTACGAGCTCAGAAAGCAAATGAAGAGCAACTACAAGCCCTCTTTGACAAGATTGACAACATGAATCAGTCTTTCTCTATGCAACTTGAGTTAAGTCAACAAGAACTCAAGATTGAAGTTGGTAACTCCTCTTATTTAATGGAGCAGCTTATGTCCAACATGGAACATCTCTCTCAAGTGATTAATGACAAAAAAGGGGAGAAAAAGAGGCATAGAAAGAGGCACAGTAGGCATTCAAGAAAGGGCAAGAAGAGCAAAAGGAAACAAGAGAAGAAGACAACAGAAGAAGAAGCTGGGTCATCATCTGAGGGGGAGCCAAAGGATGATGACCCTGTGTTTGCAAAGGCTGAGGGGGAGCCAAAAGAAGAAGAAGAGAAACATATATCTGAGGGGGAGCAAACAAAAGAAATGAAGTCAACATCCCAGGGGGAGTAGGTGCAAGGAGATCAAACAGATGAATAGCTGATCAACAGACATCCTGAAAACATACATGGAATTAAAGAGGTACATCTCTTAACTATTTAGGTATGTTCTAGATCCAGGATGTAAAATGTCAGTGTACTAAATTTCACATCATTATAAATGACATTCATGATTATCTGTTTTAGTAATATAGCAGCTCACTGTATATAAGATTCATTCATAACATGCATATGCACTTATTATTTTTGTCACAATCAAATAGGGGGAGATTGTCAGGAATAAACATATGAATGATATTCTATTTACATATATTTGATTTGATTATATATATATATATATGAATGAATATGCAAGTATGTTTGCATTAAGAAAAGCTGTAAAGTCCTTTGATAGACAATAGAAACACATGTACAAGGACTTAGAATGAATTGATCAAATATGTTAGGATGATCCAACATAAGCAAAACAACTTTGTAAAGTCCTTAAAAAGAAATGATGTATAAGGACTATAAATATAGAAAGATCAAGCATGTAAGACCCCAATTTTTTTTTAATAAAGATAATTTTTCTATAAATATCATTTTTGAATGTTATGGAATGAATTTTATATAATGTTATAGTTGTGGGTAATATTTATAAATTTTGCAAAGTACGCAAGTTGTTATATAATATTCGATTGGTCGGGGAATATTCGTTTTAACAGGGAATATTCATACAACGGCACAATCATTGGTGGACCCCACAACAGAATTATTGTTGGATTGAGAAAACGATAAAAATATTTTATAAAAATAATAAGGAAGTTTTACTGTTAATCTGTTGAAACACACGGTGTTAAAAAAGTACGATGTCTGGCGTGGTTGAATAGTAGTACACGGTATTAATTATTGATGCTTACGTGAGAAGTCACTCAGTTGTATTCAATTATTGTCGATATTTTATATATTGAGATGACAGAATTATTAATATTATTATTTGCAATATTAATAACGATGTCTAGAAGTTCGCCGAGGAGATGTTTGGTCACCTAAATCGCGCATGATAGGGAGAAATCCTTATTGAAAGCCCCTCTTTCTCAGGAGCGACACGGTCAATTAATAGTGTGAATTATAATAATGATGATGAAGTTTTGTTTTATTAGTATTATTAATGTAATAAAAGCAGAAAAACTTTTTATATAAAAGCAGAATACTTTTATAAAGTTATTCGTTTTATTAGACTATAAATAGAATATATAATATTCTATTATGCATAGTGTTTTGCATAGTAAAATCTTTTTTTATATAAAACTGAATACTTTTATAAAGTTATTTGTTTTATTAGATTTAAATAATATATATATATATATATATATATATATATATATAGAATATATTATATTTTATTGCATAGTGCATCATAGTATCCTTTCTATTTTCCTATAAATAGGATGCTTAGTTAGAATTGAAAACCACACCAGAAGTTCAGAGAATTCTTCTATAATCTTGAGCGTATTTCTTTAGAGTTTTAAGAAGCTTTGAGCGTAGTGCATTGATGGACAGTTGTTGGCATGATCATGACCATTGATGAATACACGAATATCCTTGGCCCGTAGTGCATGGATAATTTGTGGTTGTGATATTAATGAATATCCTGGCCGTAGTGCAAGGATGATGTGATTATTTATTGTTGAGTCTCAAATGATAAAAGTGATGAAAAACCTTTTAAATCATAAAAGATAGTAGATTTTATTCTCTACTTGACTCTTTTAATGGATTGCTTGTTCCGCTGCAGTTAAACTTGATGTTTGTTATATTTTACCAGTTTAACACTGTTGAAGGCTAACGATAATTTATTCTACATTATCTTAGTCATAATATTTCTTACTGGGCTAGTTGAGCTCACCCTTTCTTTCACTGTTCTCTTCAGGAAATGAGAACGTAGCCGGGACTAGTCGGGGAACGGAGTGACGGTCCAGATGATAGGATTAGTAGTCCTCACTATTCTGTTAAATAGTGTAACGATAAATGTAATGAGGACTCTTTTGAGTATGGATATTGTCTAGATGACAATATTGTTATTAAAACTCTCAGTTTACGTTTTGTCGTATTTTACACTACAGTTGTATTATTAAGTTGTATTTGAATTTTGTACCATGTATTTAGCGACTCAAGATGGGTGATGTATACCTATTTTGGGGGCATCACAAAGCATGTTAGGTTAATCTTATAATGTAATAGATAGGCTTGTCTGATCGTCGATCACTGCACTAGAAATCGTAGTCTACCAAGATAACTCGAGAGCTATCGAGGTAGAATCGTATTCTGCAAGATAGTAGATCTCGGAGTTCGTAGACTGCCAGGAGAGACGAGGAAGGATCGTAGTGTATCGAGTAAAGCTTCCTCGAAGCCATTGTCTGCTGAGAAAGTCATGTTCAGAATCGTAGAGACAGCCTGCCTACGAGCCGACCAAGCATCTACCGAAGCTAAGTCAAGAATCGTAGACTACACTCGAAGTCGTAGAGTCTACTGATCGTATCAAAGGTAGAGATCGTAGTCGAGCAAGATTAGATGAAGATAAGAAGCACAACGACAGAAATCATATTGTCAAGATCTGATCTCGGAGTCATAGTGTCTGCACAGTCGAAGCTAAATCGTAGAGTGCAGAGCTAAGACCCCAAAAGATGTGCTCACAAAGCCAAAGAAGAATCGTAGAGGAAACACGATTCTCAACAATTAAGCACTCCCAGAATATCCAAAGGAATGAAGCCTCTGGTTGGTACTGCAAAGATACATCTCAGCTAAAGGAAGCCAGAGAGCACTCAACGAATGGCATGCAAGCTAATAGAAGATCTGAGCATCAACCTAATCAGCATCCAGATTGAGTTATGAAGCCATTCAAGATGAAGTTTTCCACAAGATGATCATAAGAAGACTTCAGTAGCTGACTAAGGAAAGTTAGTAAATGAAGTAGCTATCAAGCAGAAAGATGACAACGATCTTGGAAGTAACCAGGATCGTAGTGTTTGCCAAACAAAGAAGGAACTGATGGAGCATATACAAAGATACTTGTCTTCCTCTGAAGAACAAGGCTAAAGGTATTAAGCATTGGGTCAGTCCATTGATGATAAGTGAACGAGAGATCACAAGGAGAAAGCAAGCTGAACACGCCACAAATCTGAAGTGTCTTGTTATTCAGAAGGGGCCAGAGCAAGGAGTCAAGCCATCAATATCTAAGAATAGTTGAGGCAAACAGAAGTGTTGAAGCACTGCACAAAAGAAGGAAGAGTTGTTCTTCACTAGAGATCAAGTAAACACTCTTCAAGATTGTAGTGTTAACTCTATATGTCAATAAGCATCAGTCAATAAGACACTACGGTCAGGTCCAAGAAGAAGTGCATCAGAATCGTAGAGTTTGAACAACTGAGGATTGAAGCATTGGCAATGGTTCAATCTGAAGGTTGGCATTCGGATAAAAGCTTATTGAGAGCATCGATGCAAGGACAACCTCTGATCAAGAAATCAGAAGGGGGAAATAAAGTCGTCGACCTACCCGAGACATCAAAGTAACATATCTGACGGGGTAGGTGAAACAATAGACTGTAGTGTCAGAAAGTCAGAAAAAGATGTCATGTCACATCTGCAGTCTGCACCAAATAACTTGAGATCTGTGAAGTCATTTGAGTAGTTTCCAACGGTTACTTTCCAGCGGGAAGATTAGAAAGCCGTATAAATCAACAGAGCCTTAGAGATCAACAGTCGCTGATGACTGCTATGTTACAGAATTGTTGAGTTGTTAAATGCTATTGTGGACTCTACGAGTTCCACCAAAAGATCAATAGAACAAGTCTCAGTGACAGTGAGACTACTAAGGTGGAAGTCAAGCAGCCTTGAAGAATGACTTAAACGGATTAGAGCTTCACTCAACAAAGATGAGAATGCCATTGAAGATGGTAGCCAAGCTGAGAGCCGAGAAGGACAAAGAAATAACATTTAGAAAAGTGGCAGAGTACAAAGAAGATCAGGAGAGCCACTCTACGAATCACCATGAACCTAAAGCTGAAACTAAACAAGTGCAGAACCATGTCTCCAAAACATTCAAGAAGGGTTCAGGGATTGCTAAGTTCTAGAAGAAGTATATCAAAAGCTCAGGGACTTAGCAAACCTAGATGGTGATAGTGCACAGCTGACATCAGATGAAGATGAGCAGAAAAGAGTAAAGATCAGCTGCACTAAAGAAGATGTGATCCATACTCAAAGCAGAATGCAAAGAGGACCACACCAAGCTGCTAAGTACAGAAGATGTTCAGAGCTTAATAAAATCTTAGTAGCTCAGCACTAACAACATCAACAACTACAACAATAAAAAGCCAGGGCCTGAGGGGTCCTTGTCCGGAGGGACTAAATGAAGTTCCAAGCCTAATGGGCTTGAAGAATTCCTAGGGAACTAGAGAAGTTCCAAGGCTGCTGGCCCTGAAGAGTTCTTAGTGAACTGAAGTCCCAAAGCAGCTGGCCTTGAAGGAATCTTAGTGATTCAGAGTGCTGCCCTTCCTTAGTGGAAATCCTACTAGTTAAAAGCAGAAGAGTGGATTAGGAGCTTGAGTCTCTGAACCACTTAAAACCCTTTGTGTCTTTTACTTTATGTCATTTACATTATGTATATTAACTGCTATAACTGCTATATATGTTTTAATTGCTTACTACTGAATTAACTCTACGAACAATGTATGTCTGATTATGAATATATCAATGAAGGGGATCTTTTACTTATTTCGCTGTGCTTGAAAAGATTCTTATGTTTGTCATATGCTAATTTATGAGCAATACAAAATAAACGAGAAAAGTACTTGAAAGAAAAAGGATCTATTCAACCCCCTTCTAGATCTATATTATGCCTACTGGGAACTAACACATACCCTCTGGTTTCATGACCTAATATGTGAGACCCCAAATTTTATGAATAAAGATTTAAATTTCTTGAAATATTTTTTTTGAATATTATGGTGTGGATTTGATATAATGTTATAGTTGTGGGTAATATTTATAAATTATGAAAAGTAAGCAAGTTGTTATATAATATTTGATTGATTAATTGGGAATATTCGTTTTAACAGGAATATTAAATGCACGACGTCACAATCATTAGTGGACCCCACGGAAGTAGTGTCTTAGTTAGAAAACGACAAAATCATCTATTTATAAAAATAACTACGAAAGTGTTACACAGTTAAAACCGTTGAACTACTCTGGTAGTAAAATATGCGATGTCTGGCGTGGTTGCATAGTAGCACACGGTATTGATTATTGATGCTTACGTAAGAAGTCACTCGGTTATACTCAATTATTGGTACAAGAATTCTTTGCATCATATTTCTCATATTATTGATTCAATTATTGTCACAGTATCATCAATATAATATGATATATTATTAAATCAATAATTGAGACGACAAAGTTATTCATATTATTATTTGCAATATTGACAATGTCAGAAGTTACATCAAGGAGAGGTTTGGTCACCTAATCATTGCGCGCAATAACGAGAAATCCTTATCAGAAAGCCCGCTCTTTCCTGGGAACGACCTGGTTCTTAAATATTGTGAGTTATAATATTAATGATGAATAAGTTCATGTTTGATTAAAGATGAAATTGATAGTTCCATTATGTTGGAATTATTAGTGTTAGTGGAAATCGACATTTATTTCGATAGTAATTGATGTCTGGAGGATATATTGATCAATCGGGTAATTAATCAGACAAATGAGCAATTAGTTGCTATTGATTCACATGATTATAACTATTTGTTCACATGTGTGTACTATTGATTCACATTCATTTACTATTAGGAGAGTTGGTATAAGATTGATAATACTTGCATGACTAAATTAAAAATGGAGGTAATGATGTGGTAAAAGTCCTCATTGGCCTGTAGTTCATTGATGGATAGTTGTTGGTATGATGATTACCAGGGATTATTCGGTATAATTATGACCATTGATGATTACATGATTATCCTTGGCCGTGGTGCATGGATGATTTGATTTTATTTATTAAGCTGAGTCTCAGCGATAAAGTTGATGAAAAACTTTCTAAATCATAGAAGATAGTAGATTTTATGCTCTACTTGACTCTTCTAATGGATTGCTTATTCCGCTGCAGTTGTTGATCTAAAACTTATTGTCTATTATATTCTATATCGGTTGTTATCTTTGTTGAAGGCTAAGGATAATTTATTTCGTATTATCTTAGTCATAATATTTCTTACTAGGCTAGTTGAGCTCACCCTTTCTTTCACTGTTCTCTTCAGGAAATGAAAATATAGCTAGGACGAGTCGGGGAACGGATTGACGGTCCAGATGGTTGTTTTAGTAGTCCTCACTATTCTGTGAAATGGTGTGATAATAATTGTAATGAGGACTCCATTGAGTGTGGATATTGTCTAGATGAAAATATTCTTGTTTAAACTCTCAGCTATGTTTTGTCGTATTTTACACGACTGTTGTATAATTAAGTTGTATTTGGATTTATGTACCATATATCTGGCAACTCAGAATGGGTGATGTATACCTATTTTGGGGGGGGGGGGTCACAGTTGGTATCAAAGCTTAGGGATATGATCCCTGGCATAGATGTGAGACAAGAACTAGGAGGGGAGAGACGGGGAATTCCTTCGCTAGTATGACCTACCTAAGTTTATTTGGTATTTAATTGGTCAGTCAGAGTATAGGTATAATATGTGATATAATAATTAACCCTTGTTTTGTGGCAGTGTTTGATAATGGCAACTGAAAATGTTAACAATGGAGTTAATAAGACCATTGAGACACCTTTAATCACTAACCAGGTTAATGTGATGTCAGACGAAGAAGAAATTAGAGATATCTACGTGGCGAGTGAAGAACTAATAGTTGCACCCGAGCTAGTTGTAGAAGTAGCAGCTGAGAGCGAGGAAGAAGAGGAAGAAGAGGAACCTGAGGAGAATTTATTAGAAGAATTTTATGATCGAAATTTAGAATTACAAAATTGTATTCATGAGTTAGAAGAGTAGGCTGAAGAACGACAGGCGGTCGTGGAGCAAAGAGATGTAACAATTCAAAATTGTGTTATCCGATGTGAGATTCTTGAATAGAAGCACTCTTTGGCAGAGTATAAGATATTAGAGCTGGAATATGAGAATGCTATGGTCAAAGTTCTGATGAAAGAAGAAACAACTGAATGAAGGAGAATAGATGATGCATGGGTAAAAGCCGCACGATGCGTAGATATTGTAGAAAAAGACTTCTAATCCAATAAAGCCAAAATAGATGAAATGGATTTTGCTTTTTGGACAACAATTGGGAGAATCCAACATCGAATTCAGAATTACCCTGTGCAGAGTGGTCAACCCCAATTCGATATGGATCGGAGAGTAATAATTTGAATCATGGATCAGGAATGTGACGAAGCAATTAAGGGTGGAATGTATTCTATAGCAAAGTCAAACCTGGTAGTTTAAGTGAGAGCGTTTGTCGAGAAACCCAAACGAAGTTATTACGGGTAAGTTAATTATAAACTCTTGCAAAGTCTATACCTTATTCGATACCGATTCTACCCATTCTTTTATCTCTCTTGCTTGCACTAAACGTTTAAATTTAACTCTAGAGAAGTTAGACTTTGACTTATTGGTTGAAACTTCATTAGTAGAAACCTTCGTTACCTCCACTGTTTATAAATCTTGTTGATTCAAATTAACACTTTTACGTTACCTGTCGATCTTATCTCTTTGAAAATACTTGCCCTTGATGTGATTTTAGGAATCGATTGGTTAACTACTCATCATGCTTTTCGTAAGGTTTTTAGCTTTCATATTCATAACCAACCTATTATGCGAATTCAAGCAACCAAACCACTAAAGTCAATCATTGTCATATCAAGCCATAAGTAAAGAGCCCCGAACCTTTCGCTGTTGACTTCCTTGTGTGGAATGCACCGAAGCCATACTTTCTGTAGGCGACGTCGTGAATGACGATGGCAAGTTGATAGGTATCAATGTGACGTACTATCCAAGTCTTGGATGAGAGTCACAGTTTTGAATGATATTTCTATTGTTAATAAATTTCTTGACGTATTCCAGAAGACTTCTTAGCCTACCCAAAGCGTGAAATTGAATTTTGTATTGACCCCAGTACAAAACCCATTTCTAAAACCCTTAAATATTTCTTCAACCAAAACGAACGTAACATGCGCTAAAGACGTTGGCTCGAGCTGTTGAAGATTACGACTATACCATTCAATATCATTGTGGAAGTGCGAACGTGGTAGCTGACGCGTTGAGTAGAAGATCATATGCGTTTACGAGTGTGATGTTGTTAACATAAAAACCCATTTCGTATAACTTACAAATGATGAAGATAGAGTTAAAGACTCTAAGGACCCATGTGGTGATAACAAATATACGATTAGAATCTACTTTAATCGATAAAGTTAAAGCCGCTCAAGTTACAAACTTAGAGCTGATGAATGTGAAGAAGAAGGTTCAAGAAGGTGTTATTCTAGAAGCAAGAGTCGATGAAGAGAGAAAATCTCGACCCTCAATTTAATTGGCCCATTTGAAATCCTCGATCGAGTAGGAACTGTGGCCTATAGACTCGTTTTACCGCTAAATATGTCGCGTGTTCATAATATTTTTCACGTATCGATGTTACGTAAATATGTGGATGACCCAAACCACATTATTGAATTAGAACTAGACGAGATAACAGAAGATTTAACATATGAGGAGATACGTGTTAAAATCTTGGATAAGAAGGATCGTGTTCAACACTCAAAGATTATACCTCAAGAGTTAAAATCTAAAATGAAGTCAAGGTATCCTCATCTCTTCGGCATACCAGGTATATACGTAAATTTTGAGGGTGAAATTTCATAAGGAGGGGAGATTGTGAGACCCCAAATTTTATGAATAAAGATTTAAATTTCTTAAAATATTTTTTTTGAATATTATGGTGTGGATTTGATATAATGTTATAGTTGTAGGTAATATTTATAAATTTTGCAAAGTAAGCAAGTTGTTATATAATATTCGATTGGTTGGGGAATATTCGTACGATGGCACAATCATTTGTGGACCCACAACGGAAGTAGTGTCGTAGTTAGAAAACGACATAATTATCTTTTTATAAAAATAATGGCGAAAGTATTACCATTAAAACTGTTGAACTACCCGATAGTAAAGAAAAGAATATCTGGCGTGCTTGCATAGTAGTACACAGTATTGATTATTGATGCTTACATAAGAAGTCACTCAGTTATACTCAATTATTGCTACAGTAATTGCTGCATCATATCTCTCATATTATTGATTCAATTATTGTCATAGTATCATCTGTATAATATGATATATTATTAAATCAATAATTGAGACAGTAAAGTTATTCATATTATTATTTGCAATATTTACAATGTCTAGAAGTTCTGTCAATGAGAGGTTTGGTCACCTAATTGCGCGCCAATAAGGAGAGATCCTTATCGGAAAGCCCCCTCTTTCCTGTGAACGACATGGTTGTTAAATATTGTGAGTTATACTATTAATGATGCATAAGTTCATGTTGATTAAAGATGAAATTGATAGTTCCATTGTGTTGGAATTATTAGTGTTAGTGGAAATCGACATTTATTTCGATAGTAATTGATGTTTGGAGGTTATATTGATCAATCGGGTACTTAATTGGATAAATGAGTAATTAAATGCTATTGATTCACATGATTATAAATATTTGTTTACATGTGTGTACTATTGATTCACATTCATTTACTATTAGGGGAGTTGGTGTAAGATTAATAATACTTGCATGACTAAATTAAAAATGGAGGTATAGATGAAGGTACTATACTATAATTCGTATTTTCACAAGTCTAAAACTATTGATTCACATGATTTACTATTGATTCACATTAATTTACTATTAGGGGAGGTGGTGTAAGTTTGATAATACTTGCATAACTAAATTAAAAATGAAGGAAAAGGGGAAGGTATTATACTATAATATTTTGAGCCCCAAAACGTGCAATTATCGAAACTATATTTTCTAATAAATAGAAGCTCATTCTTCCTTCATTTCTCACCAATTCACTAAAGCTATAGAGTAATTATTATAGAGAGAAATTATAGAGAGAAAGAAGAAGAGAAGTCTGCTACTTCACTATTCTAGTATCCAATTTTCTTCTAAGGTAAGGGGTATTATTTCTTTCATATTCATGAAGAGAGCTTATGTTATTCCATTCTTTATTATTATGTTGGAATAACTTGTCTATCATGCTAATCTGCATACATGGTGAAATTCTTACATTATTCCATTCTTTATTATTACGTTGGAATATCACATGCATGCGGATTACGCATGACACGGTTCCATTCTTTATTATTCTATTGGAATATCACATGCGTGCATTATTACGCATGACTTGGTTCTATTATTTATTATTCTATTGGGAATAACACATGCATGCGGTCTATCGCATGCACAGTGAATTCTTACGTTATTCCATTCTTTATTATTCTCATTGGGATAACACATGCATGCGGTCTATCGCATGCCCGGTGAATTCTTTTGTTATTCCATTCTTTATTATCCTGTTGGAATAACCAGTCTACGCGGGCTACCGCATGCATGGTGAATGACCTTTCGTATTCATTCTTTATTAAATTTTTGAAATGATCTGTCTACGTGGATTACCGTATGGCAGATGAAAACTCATTTGCAGTTTCATATAGTCTATTATACTCGTATGAGATATCATTTCTCTTGTACTCATCATGAAATATCATTTTATTTGGTATTTTATTTACGAGTTACTATTCACGAGTTACTATTCACCTGGTTACTACTCACTCTAGTATTACTCACTCGGGTATTCGGGGCACTTTTCATGTCGGAGTACTATTCACGAGTTACTATTCACAGGTTACTATTTACCCAAATTACTATTCATCCAAATATTATTCACTCGGGTATTTGGGGTACTTTTAATGTCGAGGTACTATTCACGAGGTATTATTCCTAAAGTACTATTCACGGGGTATTATTTACCCGAAAAATATATTTCTTTTTTGTCCAAATTATTTTTGGTACATGAATATTATTCTTGAATTTTACTCTACAAAGCAGTATCATGTTGACAATTTGGACGTTATCGATTTCTGGATAAATTAAATGATAAATCTTTAAAATTTATCCTTGAACTTGTTTTATTGAATTATTATGTCGTTGTCATCATCCTCATGCATATATTGTGATGAAAGTCATCTTTGGCTTACGTGCAGAGATGGACTTGGTATGATTATGACTAGGGATTATTCGGTATAATCATGACCGTAATATGACGAATGATGTGGTGAAAGTCCTCATTGGCCTGTAGTTCATTGATGGACAGTTGTTGGTATGATTATGACCAGGGATTATTTGGTATAATCATGACCATTGATGATTACATGAATATCCTTGGCCATGGTGCAGGGATGATTTGATTTTATTTATTGTCGAGTCTCAAATGATAAAGTTGATGAAAAACTTTCTAAATCATAGAAGATAGTAGATTTTATGCTCTACTTGACTCTTCTAATGGATTGCTTATTCCAACCGCAGGTTGTTGATCTAAAACTTGTTGTCTATTGTATTCTATCGGTTGTTATCTTGTTGAAGGCTAAGGATAATTTATTCTGCATTATCTTAGTCATAATATTTCTTACTAGGCTAGTTGAGCTCACCATTTCTTTCACTGTTCTCTTCAGGAAATGAGAATATATCTGGGACGAGTCGGGGAATGGATTGACGGTCCAGGATTAATGACTTTAGTAGTCCTCACTATTCTACAGAATAATGTGATAATAATTGTAATGAGGACACCATTGAGTATGGATATTATCTAGATGACAATATTCTTGTTTAAACTCTCAGCTATGTTTTGTCGCATTTTACACGACTATTGTATAATTAAATTGTATTTGAATTTATGTACCATGTATCTGGCGACCCAAGATGGGTGATGTATTCCTATTTTGGGGGAATCACAATGTATACCTGTTTTGGGGGCGTCACATAATATGCGAGGAAATAGCTGTTGCCTCTTTTATAGTTCTAATAAAAGAGCTCTAACTCATGCAAGCATACACGGGTCAACAAGTAATACAGAGTAAGTAGAGTATCGATCCCACAGAGAAAGTTGTTAAATTTAAACTATCATGCATCAATTAACTCACCAAATATATATGCTTAGACTAATGACTAAAAGTGTTGAATTAAACTAATCACGATTAACAAACTAAAAATAAGAATACAACTGGAATAAATATAATCTGGAAATAATTGGACCCCAACTTCATTTAATATTTCATCTAATCGCCACTATCATGCAAGAAGTGTTCACATATCACAGAAAAATAGCCAAGAGCACGAATAGAGTTATAACCATTTTTCAATGCACTATAACCTACTTACACAACATCTACAGATGTTAGACTCTATGTAATCACCAATACAACCAAAATAACTATATGTCTATGTGAAATTGCAATTATATTGATTTTAAGCACAAGCCCTTATTCTAGCTCATACGGTATATGTCTATCTGGTTCACAAAATACACAAGCCATATACAACAGCCCCATATTCGCATGCTATCATGACTATAATATATACTTGTATGTTCATTGTCAATTCCATACAAATACTGAGATGAATGGTGATCAGGCATTCATGCATGTAAAAAAATCATGACAGATATTCCATATGATATGCAAAACAACCCTAACATTTAAATGTGCAACCAAACTACATATTAAAATCCGTTAGAATCCCATAATGGAGTTTAGTTCATGACTGAACCAAAAACCATCATGGGATCAACGCTAAACATGATTAATAAGTAAACGATTGAAATAAAAAAGATAGAACGATCAAACCCAATCGCTGGATAAAAACCAATGCTAAACGCTTAAATCCTCATAGAAATCCAGTAGATAATAATGAAAATCCACAATGACAGAGAATCCCAAGAAGAATTTGAGAAGTAGACGTTTTGGCTTCGTTCTACGCTATAATCTCTCCCAAGGTGTAAACCCTAGTTTCTATGATGAAAATACGCTAAAAGTTATCAAGTGTACGTCTGACACCAGTCAGAATCGTTTAAAACCAATTACAAATCATTTAATTAAAAATTAAAATTAAAACAAAATCACAAAGATTCAAGATTGCGCAGCGGCCATGCGTGCCTCTCCGGAAGATATGTCTCATGGCGGCACGAGACTTATAGAATGTCCGCCTCGGCTCAAAGGCCTCTCACGCGGTGAGCGTCTCTCCACACTTGTCTCCGCTTTGCGGCCACAGAAACTTGCGATGAGTCATCATTGTCGCTAGGGTACTCACTCACGCTGCAAGCGCTTCCCAGTCGATTCGCCTACGCACAGCTGCTGCTTGCGGCTTGCAGCTCTCGCAGTTCGGTTACGGTTTTTTGCTTATGCATTGCCATCGCTTGCTCTTTCATGCTTGATCTTCTTATTTGCTTGGTCTCCATGCTTCATTGTACCTCCATGCCATTCACATCCTCGCTTGTGCCTCGTCTTCACGCATCCATTTGCCTCGTGCCCTCTAATACCACCGAAATTAAGCCGATTCCTGCACTTATTCACCAAAAGGAGTTTTAAGTAAATGCAATGCAAAATAATGTGAAATGCAACTAAAACACAATAAAATGTACTTGAGATGGGCACAATTCGCATGAATTGGTATTCAATAAGTAGGTAAAAATACCACTTATCAAATACCCCCAAACTTGAACTGTTGCTTGCCCTCAAGCAATGCATACTAATGAACATTGAAAATGCAACTACCAAACTATGAAACTACTCTATGATGCAAATTAGTCTCACATAATCCTTGCCATAACAAAATTTCATCCCAAATTACCTCAGTGAATTATCCAGATCCAAGAATATAATTTCAAACTAAACTTTATGCATAACATCATACACTCAGATAATTCATGTATGCTATAGAGATGCTGTGTGTGTGTGTGGGGTTCACCAAAACTTGATCTAAGTACATAATACATATGCTACATTGCTCCAAACAGAAAATTATAGTCTAAGTCAAGACTCATGTATATTCATGTAACGCAGACTGTTTCAACATATCAACATAAACTAAGGTTCAACAATGGGTTTATTGCTTTATTACTACTCACGAAGACGATTTTCGCACTTTTCCGCGATGTTTATTGCTATTTTTCTTTTCTTTTTCATTTTTTTTTTCACATGACTGTGCAATATCTCAATCCATTAGGCACACTGCGACCCCTTAGCGAGCTTTCAACCAACGACTCCCAGACCATGAAAGACCTTAGAGCGCTAGGTGTAGAGATAATCCCCTCGGGCGTACTTACTCAAGTAGCTAGGGCCCCGAATTAAGACTAGCCACGTTATTGCTATTTGATTTTTTTTATACATAGCATACCCATGTTTTCCCAAAGTTTGCATGTCAATAGCTCATACAATCTACAATACTTTCCACATGTTTCTCTTTTTAAAACTACATGTTCTATCAAGCAATGCAACACACACTTCTTAAACCTACAAGTGATTGTGAACACGTTTGTGCATACCGAAAGCATTTAAACAACAACATGAATCTCATCGTGTAAAACATTATATCTAATCTGTGTTATCCCAAATATTCTAAAATCCTTCACAATTCACTATCATCATTGGCCAAACAAAAATTTCTATTAAGCAAGAATTTGTGTGAGACATGCAACTAAAACATACTAACACAATCAATAATGAATAAAAATTAAAATTTTTTTGCAAAAATTTAACTAAATACATAAACATGCAACAATTAAATAAAACTAAACTACTATGCTATGACCCCAATACCCCCAAACTTAAAATATTCAATGTCCCCATTGAAAGAAGGTAAAGGGTACAAAAAACTCCCCTAATGATTGGCTTGACCACCTTCCTCGGGTGGTGAATCTGGTGGTGGATACGGCATTGCGGTTCCAAACTGAGCCACTCTAGCATTGTTCCTTGCTGCACGAAGGCTTCGGCAAAGGCCCATGTGAGTCCCGTAGTAAACGTCCCAAAATTATCATATAAGGCGTCGACTTTGTGCTCCAACCTTCGAAGCTGTCGATCGCTAGGAACCGGGTGTGCTCGGGTGGATGTTCCTACCTCATCGGTCTAAGGGGGCTGTTGGGATGGCTCTGGGAATGTGTGCCGGATGATAAATCCCAATCCTCGCGGGTGTGGTTCACCACCCATCCACTCCTGGAACTTGGCGATTGTGGCCGTAGTGATGTCATGGCTCGGTTTCTGCAGTTGCTTGTCATTCCATGGGACTCCCTGTTGGATACAAAGTATGGCGGCCACAGATGCATGCGAAATACTCCCAGTCATGTTTCCCCGCCAATACCGCCGCATGTTTTGATAAATGATGTGGCCGACGTCTATATACTTGCCTTTGATAATACCCCATAAAATGATCGCTCGCTCAGTGGTTACTTCATGCTTGTGAGTGGACAGAATTAATTTGGCACATATAAATAGATTCCATGCTTGGGCATAGCGATTCAAGGCGGACGCTGGAAACGATTTTGTCTCGGTTGTCCCGGCCTTATAGTTCCATTTGGTTCTCGGGATGCACAATTCCAAAATTACTACATCCAAGTCCGTCATCAAATGTGCATCAGTGACGCAATTTGTAGACCCAGTCGGTGGTGTATCAGTTATTCCATACACTGCTCTGATGGCTGAGGGATGAAAATCCACTTGCACTTGTCGAACCAGCGTTTGCCCTCCTTTCAGCTCTATCTCCTTTGCATTCGCGTAGAACTCCCGAACAACTCCCATAGGAATAGGCATAGGCGTTGCGGCTAGGCTAACCTAGCCTCTTTCTCATAACATATTCCATAGTTGTCCATCTTTCTTGGCAGGTTTAAATCCCCATTCCTTCACAAACGATTTAGTCACTAGATGATAATAATCTTGCTGAGCTTCCCAGCTGATAAATTTTCTGCTTTCCATGATATCCTTGTCGTGATCACTGGATGATGAGTCAGATGATGAAGAGATGGGGATGGAATGTATTCTTTTTGGACCCATGAGTAGATGATAGGTAGATAATATGGATGCTTTGCTATAGATGAGAATACCCCCAAACTGGTTTGTGCACAACCCAACAAACTAAACCCTAGATTGATGCTAATGGAGAGAGCTGTGGTATGAGCTTTGAGGAGAGTTTTATGATTATGGGAGAATAACAGAATACGCTTTATATTATGGCATGGGAGAAGTCAAGTAGACCACGGATCTGATTTTTACATTTAGAAAAAATTTCATCGCTAAGTCGTCAAGCATTGCATCGCTACGATTTTTGTAATGGGATGGCACGCGGGTGCGCGAATGACTTGGTAGGAGTTATTGGCTACTAACTTTGCAGCACCGCTGCGGTCGTACGGCTGATGTAACTTCCGAATCGCATAATCGTTTAGCCCAATTTGCATATCAGTGATGAGTGCAATTGCAAACACCTACAGGAAAATGAATGCACAACATATTATTTATCAAGCATGAAATAGAAATGATTTAACTACTACTCTACTAAAGGAATGAAAAGAAAATATAGGTAAAAATAATGGGTTGCCTCCCATCAAGTGCTAAGTTATAGTCAATTAGCTTGACTGTCTCTGAATCTCATGTCGACGAGAGAAGTGAGGTGACGTTCTGTCTATCCACTTCGCCATCGAAGTAATGTTTCAATCGCTAGCCATTTACCTTAAAAGGGTTGTCTGGAAACTGATCATATACTTTAATTGCACCATGCGAAAAGATAGTCTTCACTGTAAATGGGCCTGACCATCTCGATTTAAGCTTTTCGAGAAAAAGTTTAAGTCTGGAATTATAAAGCAAATTCCTTTGTCCCGATTCAAGTATCCGTTCCATGATCTTATGGTCATGCCATTTCTTCACTTTCTCCTTATACAACTTCGAGTTCTCATATGCCTATAATCTAAATTCATCTAACTCATTGAGCCGAAGTAGCCGTTTCTCCCCTGCAGATGTCAAATCAAAATTGAGCTTCCGTATTGCCCAATATGCCTTATGCTCTAGCTCCATAGGGAGGTGACAGGCTTTGCCATACACAAGTTGAAAGGGTGACATTCCTAATGGAATTTTGTATGCTGTTCGATAGGCCCATACAACATCATCTAACTTTAACGACCAGTCCTTCCATGGGGGATTCCCAACCTTTTCCAGGATTCTTTATACTTCTCGATTCGACACTTCAGTTTGACCGTTTGTTTGTGGGTGATAAGCTGTGGCGATGCGATGATTGACCCCATACTTAGCCAACAAGGCTGTAAACTGCCTGTTGCAGAAATGACTACCTTCGTCACTAATGATAGCCCTTGGAGTCCCAAACCTCGTGAAAATGCTTTTGTGTAGAAATCTGAGGACGACCTTGGCGCATTAGTCGGAAGAGCTGCAGCTTCAACCCATTTTGAGACATAGTCTACTGCAAGTAAGATGTAGAGATTTCTTTAGGAAGAAATGAAAGGTCCCATGAAATCAATCCCCCATACATCAAAAATTTCTACTTCGAGGATTGTATTCAATGGCATTTCATTTCTTTTAGAGATGTTCCCCACTCGCTAACATCTATCACACCGCTGGACAAAACTGTAAGCATCCTTAAAAATTGTTGGCCAGTAGAATCCCGCTTGTAGTACTCTAGCTGCTATTCTTTCACCACTATAGTGACCTCCATATACCGTAGAACGACACTCTTGCAAAATCCCCTTGGTCTCACTATATGGAATACACCTTCTTATCACTTGATCAGAACACTGTTTAAATAGGTAAGGCTTATCCCATATATACCATTTGACATCATGCAGGAATTTCTTCCTTTGGTAGCCCACCAAGTCAGAAGGTACCATCTTACTTACCAGATAATTCGCGAAGTCTGCGAACCATGACACTTCCCCTTTCACCACAAACAACTGCTCATCTGGAAAGGATTCGTTGATCATGACATTGTCGTTTACTTCTCTTTCTGGATTCTTAAGTCGAGATAAGTGGTCCGCCACTTGGTTTTCAGTTCCCTTTCTGTCCTTGATTTCCAAGTCAAACTCCTGTAGTAATAAAATCCATCTAATCAACCGAGGTTTGGCTTCCTTCTTTGCCATTAAATGTCAAATCACCGCGTGATCCGTACACACTATCACCTTTGTGCCAATTAGATATGCTCGGAACTTATCAAAGGTGTATACCACTGCTAATAACTCTTTCTCTGTAGTGGTATAGTTCAATTGTGCATCTGTTAAGGTCTAGATGGCATAATAAATCATATGAAATATCTTTTCTTTTCGCTGCCCCAAAACAGCCCCTGCGGCGTAATCACTGGCATCACACATCAATTCAAATGGCAAAGTCCAATCTGGTGCAGTAATCACTGGTGCTGAAATCAGTTTTCTCTTCAAGTGTTCAAAAATTGACACGCAGCTTCATCGAAGTTTAATCGTGCATCCTTCTCCAATAGACTGCATAGCGGTTTAGTTATTTTGGAGAAATCTTTAATGAATCTGCGGTAGAAATCTGCATGTCCCAAAAAACTGCGAACTCCTTTTACTGAAGTGGGTGGTGGAAAGTGCTCAATAGTTTCCAGCTTCGCCCTATCCACCTCAAGTCCCATCTTTGAAACTTTGTGTCCCAATATGATTCCTTTTTGTACCATGAAGTGACATTTTTCCCAGTTTAGCACTAAGTTCGTTTCAACACATCTTTTCAAAACCATAACTAGATTCTCAAGGCATAGATCAAATGAGTCCCCGAAGACCGAGAAATCATCCATAAATACCTCCATATTCTATTCCACCATGTCTGAAAATATAGCCATCATGCATCTCTGAAACGTGGCTGGAGCATTGCATAGTTTGAAAGACATCCTTCTAAAAGCAAAAGTGCTGTACGGACATGTGAAGGTAGTCTTTTCTTGGTCTTCTGGAGCTATCATAATTTGATTGTAGCCCAAATATCCGTCCAGAAGGCAATAGTAATCATGTCCTGCTAATCTGTCCAACATCTAATCAATGAATGGGAGTGGGAAATGATCTTTCCTTGTAGTTTTGTTGAGCTTGTGGTAATCCATGCAAACTCTCAACCCTGTTACTGTTCGTGTTGGAATTAACTTATTATTCTCATTGGTCACGACTGTCATGCCACCCTTTTTCGGAACACACTGTACTGGGCTCACCCATGAACTGTCTGAGATCAGATAAATTATTCCTGCATCTAGCCATTTCAGCACCTCCTTCTTAACAACTTCTTTCATTATCGGATTAAGCCTCCTTTGTTGCTCAACTGTTAGCTTACTACCATCTTCCATCGGGATCTTGTGGATACAATATGAAGGGCTGATACCTTTGATATCTGCTATGGTCCATCCAATAGTTGATTTGAACTCTTGAAGCACTCGTAGCAATTTTTCTTCCTGACAAGATGTTAGTGCGGAGGCAATAATCATAGGTAATTTTGAATTCGAATTTAAAAATGCATACCTGAGATGTTCTGGAAGTGGCTTTAGCTCTAACTCTGGAGGTGTCTCAAGAGATGGCTTTAACTTTATTGAAGCCTCTCCAGCTGGTGTCAATGGTTCTGTAGATGGTCTAAATCTCCTGAATTATGGAGTGGTATCAAGATATTGCACAAATTCGTCGAATTCCTCATCCTCCGAATCTGAATTCTCGTCAGTGATATTCCTCAAAGGTTCATACTCTATTAGACTCTGTATGTCATCACTTAGAACCTGATTCACCCAATCAACTAAGAAATAGTCCTCTTCATTTGTTGGGAATTTCATGGCCTTGAAGACATTGAAGATGACCTCTTGATCATGAACGCGCATCATGAGTTCCCCTTTTGCACATCTATTAGAGTCCTGCCTGTGGCTAAAAATGGTCTCCCTAGTATGATTGGTACGTTTTTGCCCTCTTCATAGTCTAGAATGATGAAGTCAGCCGGAAAAATGAACTTATCCACCTTAACCAACACATCTTCAACAATTCCCCGTGGATATGTGATGGATCTATCAGCTAGCTGTAATAATATGTTCATCGGCTTTGGAGCCGACAGTCCCAACTGATTAAACATTAACAACGGCATCGAGTTTATACCTGCCCCCAAATCACATAAACCCTTACTAAAGCTCATCTTCCCAATGGTGCACGAAATTGTGAAGCTGCCCGGATCTTTCAGCTTTGAAGGTAATTTCTGTTGGAGCACTGCACTGCATTCCTCTGTTAAGGCTACCATTTCAAACTCGTCTAATCTCCTTTTCCTTGACAATATACCTTTTCATGAACTTTGCGTAGCTTGGCATTTGTTCCAATGCCTCGGTGAATGGTATATTGATCTGCAGCTTTTTGAACACCTCCAAAAACTTATTGAACTGTTTGTCTTCCTTTTGCTTAACTAACCTCTGCGGATATGGTACTTGAGGGTGCATTGGTTGTACTGGACTCTGGACCTTCTCTTTTGAACCTGCTTTGTTCTTCCCTTCCTGTCGAGCCTCAGATTTTTCCAACTTTTCTTCATCATCATTCAACATTTCTGCCTTGCGTGGCCGCGCGATGTTCCCTTGTAACTCACGCGCGGGCGTGCGAGTTGCAGTGTCTGTCAAGTCTTTCCCAGATCTCAATGTGATTGCTTGACACTGCTCCTTCCCGTCTCTTCTTGGATTTATCTCAGTGTTACTTGGCAATGAACCTTGGGGCCTATTGTTAAGCATGCTCGCCATTTGCCCCATCTGAGTCTCAAGATTATTGATAGCCACTGCTTGGCTTTTGATCATGACTTCAGTGTTTGCCATGTATTTCAACATCATCTCCTCCATTTCTGATTTCTTTTCTAACTGTGGTGCAGCTAGAGTGTGATGTTGTTGCTGTTGAGGAAATCCTGGTGGAAACGGTGGTTTGGTGTAAACTGCGGTTATGATGATTGTGGCTGAAATTGTTGGTTTGGTTGAAACTGATTCTGTTGCTGCTGTACGTGGTTATTTGACCAACTAAAGTTGGGGTGGTATGTGTTTTGGAATTGACCTTGGTCTTTTCTGTAGTTGCTCACATACTGTACTGACTCCGAGCTGATAGCACATTTATCCGTAGTGTGTCCGCACAAATCTCACAAACGAAGGCAACTGTTTTCACTTTGCTCTCTGCCAAAGTATCAATCTTCTTAGCCATGGCTGCCATCTGTGCCGACAAATGTGTAATTTCATCTACCTCCAACACACCTACAACCTTGGGCTATGGCATCCGAGCTGTAGGATTCTGATAATCATTCGCAGCCATAGTCTCGATAAGCATATAGGCCTCGTCATAGCTCTTTGCCCATAATGCCCCTCCTGCGGCTGCATCCACAATCGGTCTCGACTGCCATCCTAACCCATTGTAAAAGGAGTTTATCACCACCCAGTCTGGCATACCGTGATGCAGACATTTTCTAAGCATCTCTTTGTATCGCTCCCATGCCTCATATAAGGACTTGCCATGCTGCTGCTCAAACTAAGAGATCGCTGTCCTCATCTTTGCAGTCTTGGCCATTGGGAAGAACTTAGCTAAAAATTTCTGTGCTAAATCCTCCAATGTAGTTAATTGACCCTAACGGTAAAGAATGTAGCCAACTTCTAGCCTTATCCCACAATGAAAATGGGAATAACCTTAGTCTGATGGCATCCTCCGTCGCACCGTTGTATCTGAATGTATCGCAGATCTCGATGAAGCTCAATAGGTGTTCATTTGGATCATCCGTAGCAGCGCTCCTAAACTGTACTGAGTTTTGCACCATCTGAATAGTGCCCGATTTGATTTCAAAGGTATTTGCTGCTATCACCGGTCTGACTATGCTCGACTGTAGTCCGTTTATGCTTGGCATGGAATACTCCCTTAGAGCCCGATGCTTTCTCTGTGCTCAATTCTCGGTTCTTCCACCATACTAACTGTAGTACTTTCTAACTACGCTTGCAAATTTTTCCGCACACTCGCTTTCCAACCTTTTCCATTTATGTTATCCTGCGCTGGTGTTAGTTCGGAATTAGAAGATCTTGTGTGCATAAAAATCTACAAGTACTTGCAACCAAAAACGAAACAAAAATAGAAATAAGAATCGATCAGAATTGTCTAAGTCATACAATTTTAGCTTTAAACTGATGATAATAATCTAAATTAACGCCTTTCCCCGGCAATAGCGCCAAAAACTTGTTGCCTCTTTTATAGTTCTAATAAAAGAGTTCTAACTTATGCAAGCATACACGGGTCAACAGGTAATACAGAATAAGTAGAGTATCGATCCCACAGAGAAAGTTGTTAAATTTAAACTATCATGCATCAATTAACTCACCAAATATATATGCTTAGACTAATGACTAAAAGTGTTGAATTAAACTAATCACGATTAACAAACTAGAAATAAGAATACAACTGGAATAAATATAATCTGGAAATAATGGGACCCCAACTTCATTTAATATTTCATCTAATCTCCACTATCATGCAAGAAGTGTTCACATATCACAGGAAAATAGCCAAGAGTACGAATAGAGTTATAACCATTTTTCAATGCACTATAACCTACTTACACTGCATCTACAGATGTTAGACTCTATGTAATCAACAATACAACCAAAATCACTATATGTCTATGTGAAATTGTAATTATATTGATTTTAAGCACAAGCCCTTATTCTAGCTCATACGGTGAAACAGTATATGTCTATCTGGTTCACAAAATACGCAAGCCATATATTCGCATGCTATCATGACTACAATCTATACTTGTATGTTAATTGTCAATTCCATACAAATACTGAGATGAATGGTGATCAGGCATTCATGCATATAAAACAATCATGGCAGATATTCCATATGATATGCAAAACAACCCTAACATTTAAATGTTCAACCAAGCTAAATATTAAAATCCGTTAGAATCCCATAATGGAGTTTAGTTCATGACTGACCCAAAAGCCATTATGGGATCAACGCTAAACATGATTAATAAGTAAACGATTAAAATAAGAAAGATAGAATGATCAAACCCAATCGCTGAATAAAAACCAATGCTAAACGCTTAAATCCTCATAGAAATCCAGTAGATAATAATGAAAATCCACAATGACAGAGAATCCCAAGAAGAATTGGAGAAGTAGACGTTTTGGCTTCATTCTACGTTGGAATCTCTCCCAAGGTGTAAACAATAGTTTATATGATGAAAATACGCTAAAAGTTATCAAGTGTACGTCTGACACCAGTCAGAATCGTTTAAAACCAATTACAAATCATTTAATTAAAAATTAAAATTAAAACAAAATCACAAAGATCGAAGATCGCGCTGCTACCTCGCGACTCTCCAAAGATATGTGTCTCAAGGCAGGCACGAGACTTCTGAATGTTCGCCTGTCTGCTTGACCTCTCGTAAAGCTGCGCGTCCTCGTGACTTGTCCTACTTCATGCTACCGCGAACTTGCGATCGTTCATCATTGTTCGAGTGGTATTTTCACATGGCGCGCCGACTTTGTACTATAGGTTACAGTTACGGTTTTTTTGCCTGCTGCTGCTGCTGCTTGCTCTTTCATGCTTGTTCCTCTTGTTTACTTGGTCTCCATGCTTCATTGTACCTTCATGCCATGCACATCCCTGCTTGTGCCTCGTCTTCACGCATCCTTTTGTTGATGGGATTATATTTTGCTGAAATTAGAATTCATCCTTTAATTTGGGACTCCATATTATTTGGAAATATGTGGGCCTATTAATTATTTATGTATTTTACTTAAACTCTCAATATAAAAATAAACTAAGTCAAATTTACTGTACTTCTAACTATTAGTGGCTTACTAAGATTATGAACATCACTTTTGGTATCCACTTGAAAACAAACAATTATGATACTTCTGAATATCAAAAAGAATTCCTTGGCAATAAACATAATCTTAAATATTAGGGATTAACCCAAAACCTTGGTTGCAATATATGATCACACTTATACCAATCCAATATCATTAACATGAGTATGACATAAAACATAACTAAGAATTAAGTTTATCCATAATTCAATCAAGAAGAAGGTTCAAAGAAGTTTATCCTGATTATACACTCTTGTTGCTCTTATATGCCTACAAATGGTCAAGTATGTAATGTTTTGGACTGTTTTGGGTATCAAATGACTTTATAGGACTAATAGTCCCACATTAAGGGACTAATAGTATGCCTTCTTCTGCAATCTTGATATACTCAGCGTTATAGTTTCTAGAACACATTGCAAAGTCCATTGGTTGTTCTTTAAACTTGACGTGATAGATATTTTCATCACCTAATGTCATATCCTATGTACGTAGAAGAGTTTTTGCTGTGTTTAGATATGGACCCTAGAGTATATAAAGGCAATGAGTATATGTGATGTTATGTTAATTGCTTATACATTCTTGTTGCTTTTATATGCCTACAAATGGTCAAGTATGCATGCCCTCGTGCATGTGGATAGTCCATATTATAGGGGAGACTCTGCCAAAATTTTTTCATTGGTCAGTTGATTTAGACTTGTACCTTGTGTATATGCAGACCATGCATGATGCAATGATTCATATTCTACCCCTAGGAATCTATTGTCTTTAGGTTGGTGTCAGTTAAAATATGTAGGATGATATAAGACCATACCTCATTCTAATTTAAAATCCATAACAATATACCATGCCTTTGGGTAGTCGATCTCAAGCTGTGTAAATTTATTTTGGCATGTATCCTTGTTCAATTCCCGAATAATCATATTTGATGCAAACTCATGTTATATATGTACATATACATCTATATGTATTTATAAGCATTATAAATGGCATTGAGCTGAATTGTAAATCTCTAACAAGGGAATACAATAATTTATGTTAACATAGGTACCGTGGTATCATGGACCTCTATTCAGACTATAGTTGGATGAGAAGACGAAAGTCAAGTGCCCAAATAGGTGCTACATCAGAATTTAGAGCTGGTTGCCAAGTATTTCTAGATTATGCGTATAGTCACCCGAAATGTGTTAATGGTCAAAACAAGATAAGATGTCATTTTTTGAAGTATAAGAATGTAAATTATATGGACAAAGACATAGTAAACTATCATTTACTTGTTTCTGTGTTCATGAACAATTACGAAGAATGTTGGTGGACACATGGGCAGAGAAGAGATGTTGTAAGACCCCAACTTTTATGAATGAAGAATATTTTTCTCGAAATATATTTTTGAATATTATGGTTTGTATTTGATATAATGTTATAGTTGTGGGTAATATTTATAAATTTTGCAAAGTAAGCAAGTGGTTATATAATATTCGATTGGTCAAGGAATATTCGTTTTAACAGGGAATATTCGTACTACGGCACAATTATCGTAGTTAGAAAACGACAAAATTATCTTTTTATAAAAATAACGGCGAAAGTGTTACCATTAAAGCTGTTGAAATACCCGGTAGCAAAAGAAAAAGAATGTCGGCGTAGTTGCATAGTAGCAATACCAGTATTGATTATTGATGCTTATGTGAGAAGTAACTTCGGTTATACTCAATTATTGCTACGAGAATTGTCGCATCATATCTCTCATATTATTGATTCAATTATTGTCACAGTATCATTTGCATAATATATATTATTAAATCAATAATTGAGATGACAAAGTTATTCATATTATTACTTGCAATATTGACAATGTCTAGAAGTTACATCGAGGAGAGTTTGGTCACCTAATCATGCGCCATTAAGGAGAAATCCTTATCTAAGGCCCCCTTTCCTGGGAATGACCTGGTTGTTAAATATTGTAAATTATAATATTAATGATGAATAAGTTCGTGTTGATTAAAGATGAAATTGATAGTTCCATTGTGTAGGAATTATTAGTGTTAGTGAAAATCGACATTTATTTCGATATTAATTGATGTCTGGAGGTTATATTGACCAATCGGGTATTTAACCGGATAAATGAGCAATTAATTGCTATTAATTCACATGATTATAACTATTTGTTCACATGTATGTACTATTGATTCACATTCTTGTACTATTAGGGGATGTGGTGCAAGATTGATAATACTTGCATGACTAAGTTAAAAATGGAGGTATAATTGAAGGTACTATACTGTAATTCGTATTTTCACATGATTATAACTATTGATTCACATTATTTACTATTAGGGAAGGTGGTGCAAGTTTGATAATACTTGTAGGACTAAATTAAAAATGAAGAAAAAGAGGAAGGTATTATACTGTAATATTTTGAGCCCCAAAACATTCAATTATCGAAACTATATTTTCCTATAAATAGAAGCTCATTATTCCTTCATTCCTCACCAATTCACTAAAGCTATAGAGCAATTATTATAGAGAGAAATTATAGAGAGAAAGAAGAAGAGAAGTCTGCTACCTCACTATTCAAGTATCTAGTTTCTTCTGAGGTAAGGGGTATTATTCTTTCGTATTCATGAAGAGAGTTATTTTCTTTCAATACTCGTAAGGGTAGTTATTCGATTCTTTATTATTATGTTGGAATAACCTGTCTATGCGAAGTACCGCATACATGGTGAAATTCTTCTGTTATTCCATTCTTTATTATTTTGTTGGAATAACCTGTCTGTGCGGTCTATCGCATGCCTGGTGAATTATGTTGTTATTCCATTCTTTATTATTCTGTTGGAATATCCTGTCTATACGGATTACGCATGACCTGGTTCCATTTTTTATTATTCTGTTGGAATATCATGTTTGTGCGGATTACGCATGACCTGGTTCCATTCTTTATTATTCTGTTGGAATAACTTGTCTATGCGAAGTACCGCATATATGGTGAATTCTTCTGTTATTCTATTCTTTATTATTCTGTTGGAATAACCTGTCTATGTGGATTACCACATGCATGGTGAATGATCCTTCGTATTCATTCCTTATTAAATTGTGGAAATGATTTGTCTACGTGGATTACTGCATGGCGAGCGAAAATCCATTTGCAGTTTCATATATTTTATTATACTCAGTTGGTTAAAGTTTTGGTTTCTATACTCCATGAAATTAGTGGAATATCCTTGATATTTGCGCTTCATCCAATATCTTTTCATGGAAATATTCTTCTGAGCATTCTTGAATTTTACTCTACAAAGAAGTATCATGTTGACAATTTGAACGTTATCGATTTCTGGATAAATTAAAATTATATATCTTTAAAATTTATCCTTGAACTTGTTTTATTGAATTATTATGTCATTGTCATCATACTCATGCTTATATTGTGATGAACATCATCTTTGGCTTACATGCATAGATGGACTTGGTATGATTATGACCAGGGATTATTCGGTATAATCATGACCGTAATGTGACTAATGATGTGGTAAAAGTCCTCATTGACCTGTAGTTCATTGATGGACAGTTGTTGGTGTGATTATGACCAGGGATTATTCGGTATAGTCATGACCATTGATGATTACATGAATATCCTTGGCCGTGATGCAGGGATGATTCGATTTT
Organism: Panax ginseng; assembly: GCA_020205605.1. Taxonomy (NCBI): domain Eukaryota; kingdom Viridiplantae; phylum Streptophyta; class Magnoliopsida; order Apiales; family Araliaceae; genus Panax; species Panax ginseng. Next base: position 65,725,910 of record CM035132.1, on the reverse strand, counting down.
ATTTATTTAGCTGAGTCTTAGAGATAAAGTTGATGAAAAACTTTTTAAATTATAGAAGATAGTAGATTTTGTGCTATACTTGACTCTTCTAATGGATTGCTTCTTCCGCTGCAGTTAAACTTGTTGTCTATTATATTCTATCAGTTTAACATTGTTGAAGGCTAATGATAATTTATTCTGCATTATCTTAGTCATAATATTTCCTACTGGGCTAGTTGAGCTCACCCTTTCTTTCACTGTTCTCTTCAGGGATTGAGAACATAGCCGGGACTAGTCGAGGAACGGAGTGACGACCCAGATGATAGCATTAGTAGTCCTCACTATTCTGTTAAATAGTGTGACAATAAATGTAATGAGGACTCTATTGAGTGAGGATATTGTCTAGATGACAATATTCTTTTTAAAACTCTTAGATTATGTTTTGTCGTATTTTACACGACTGTTGTATAATTAAGTTATATTTGAATTTTGTACCATGTATTTGACAAATCAAGATGGGTGATGTATACCTATTTTGGGGGCATCACAGTTGGTATCAAAACTTAAGGATATGATCCCTGGCTGGGATGTGAGATAAGAACTAGGAGAGGAGAGACGGGGAATTCCTTCGCTAGTATGACCTACCTAAGTTTATTTGGTATTTAATTAGTCGGTCAGAGTATAGGGATAATATATGATATGATAATTAACCCTTGTTTTGTGGCAGTATTTGAAATTGGCATCCGAAAATGTTGAGATAAGCAATGAAGCACATGAGACCGTTGAGTCACCACAGATTAATACCCAGGATCATGAGCAACAGGAAGACAATAATCCTCAGGTAAACAACAACGATGAAATGATGAACGATGGGATGTTCAAAGGCTTTATACAATTCATGCAACATCAGGCGAGGGTGGCTTCTGTCCAAAATGCAGGTGGAAACACTGACAACTCTCGAACGGTCACCGCTAAGCAGTTCAAGGAGCTAGGACCACTGAAGTTTTTTGGAGATCCAAAACCACTTAAGACGGAGACGTGGATAAAACAGATCAACAAGATATTTGATGTCTTGGGATGCTCTGAGGAGCAAAAGGTTCCCTTTGCCACCTTCATGTTGCGAGCAGAGCCAGATTACTGGTGGGAATCTGTAAAGCGTACTCAACCTGGCACACTCAAAATGTTTTGGGAGAAGTTCCAAGAGCTATTCAATGACAAGTACTTTCTTGAAAGTATTCGTCACATGAAGGAGGTAGAGTTCATCAAGCTTAAGCAAGACAATATGACCATGGCACAATATGAAGCTAAGTTTGTCGAGTTGTCTCGGTTTGCGTCCCACTTGGTTGATTTTGAGTAAAGAATGACGCGGATGTTTCTAAGAGGTTTGAAACCCGAGATACATCAATACCTAATTTCTCACAAACTGTGTTTGTATTCAGATGTTGTGAATAGGGCTCAGTTATTGGAGCACGATAATGAGTCAACCTAACCAAGAGAGAGCAGTCGACAAGTCGATAATACCAGCAGTAGTAGTCATCGAAGCGGTGACAACAAGCGTGGAGGGAATCAACATGCTAGAAATGGTAATCACTTCGGTGGTAATCATGGCCATGACAATAAGAGTGGACATTTCAAGAAGAGGAGATTCAACAATGATGGATAGACGTCAGCACCAACACCTGTTGTTAAGGAAGGAGAACGACCGTCGGTCGTATGTTACAAATGTGGAGGGGAAGGACACATCAATTCAAACTGCGCGATACAGTCCAAAGCGTGTTACAATTGTGGAAAAGAAGGTCACCTAGACCAATTTTTTCGTGCACCAAAGTCAAGTCCAGCTGGGATGGAGGCATCAAAGGGTGTCCCAGAAAAGACAAAACCGGTAGTTCACGGGAGAGCGTTTATCGTAACCTCCCAAAAAGCGAGGAATCCGAACGAGGTGATCACATGTAAGCTAATCATAAACTCTAGTGAAGTTTATACTTTATTTGATATCGGTTCTACCCATTCTTTCATTTCTCCTACTTGCACTCAACATTTAAATTTGACTCCGGAGAAATTAGACTTTGACTTATCTGTTGAAACTCCGTTGGGAGAAACCTTCATTACATTAACTGTTTATAAGTCTTGTTTGATTCAAATAGGTAACCACACGTTACCTGTCGATCTTATTTCTTTAAAAATACTTGCATTTGATGTGATTTTAGGGATTGATTGGTTAACTACTCATCACGCTAAAATTGATTATTTTCGTAAGGTTGTTAGCTTTCATATTCCTAACCAACCTATTATACAAATTCAATCAACCAAACCACTAAAGTTAATCATTGTCATATCAAGTCATAAAGCTATTCGTTTATTGAAAAATGGATGTCAAGTTTCTTAGCTCATGTCACGGATTTAAATAAAAATACGTCAGATTTGAATGATATTTCTATTGTGAATAAATTTCCTGACGTATTCCCTGAAGAACTTCCTGGCCTACCCCTAGAGCGTGAAATTGAATTTTGTATTGATCTTGAATCCGGTACAAAACCCATTTCCAAAGCCCCATATCGAATGACTCATATTGAACTTCAGGAGTTAAAAATCCAACTACAGGAATTGTTAGACATCAGTTTCATTCGTTTTGGTTTATATACTCCATGAAATTAGTGGAATATCCTTGATATTTGTGCTTCATCCAGTATCTTTTCATGGAAATATTCTTCTGAGCATTCTTGAATTTTACTCTACAAAGAAGTATCATGTTGACAATTTGGACGTTATTGATTTCTGGATAAATTAAAATTATAAATCTTTAAAATTTATCCTTGAACTTGTTTTATTGAATTATTATGTCATTGTCATCATCCTCATACTTATATTGTGATGAAAGTCATCTTTGGCTTACGTGCATAGATGGACTTGGTATGATTATGACCAGGGATTATTCGGTATAATCATGACCGTAATGTGACGAATGACGTGGCAAAACTCCTCATTGGCTTGTAGTTCATTGATGGATAGTTGTTGATGTGATTATGAACAGGGATTATTCGGTATAGTCATGACCATTGATGATTACATGAATATCCTTTGCCGTGATGCAGGGATGATTCGATTTTATTTATTAAGTTGAGTCTCAGCGATAAAGTTGGTGAAAAACTTTTTAAATTATAGAAGATAGTAGATTTTATGCTCTACTTGACTCTTCTAATGGATTACTTGTTTTGTTGCAGTTAAACTTGTTGTCTATTATATTCTATCAGTTTAACATTGTTGAAGGCTAATGATAATTTATTCTACATTATCTTAGTCATAATATTTCTTACTGGACTAGTTGAGCTCACCCTTTCTTTCACTGTTCTCTTCAGGGAATGAGAACGTAGCCGGGACTAGTCGGGGAATGGAGTGACGGTCCAGATGATAGCATTAGTAGTCCTCACTATTCTATTAAATAGTCTGACAATAAATGTAATGAGGACTCTATTGAGTGTGGATAGTGTCTAGATGACAATATTTTTATTAAAACTCTTAGATTACGTTTTGTCATATTTTACACGACTGTTGTATAATTAAGTTGTATTTGAATTTTGTAGCATGTATTTGACAACTCAAGATGGGTGATGTATACCTATTTTGGGGGCATCACAATAGTGGCAACGCACAAGTACACAATCCAGGCAGCAGTACCCATCGTATGAATGACATGATTGGGAACAAGGTAGAGAGCAACCTATGAATTCTGATGCCGAAGCATTCTTTAAGTTGTTAGACGAGGGTAGAGAATCGTTGTGGCATGGTTACATGAAGCACACTACATTGTCTGCAGTGGCGACATTACTTAACATCAAGGCTGATCACAACATGAGCCATGAGTGTTTTGAGTCACTCTTGAGGGCCATTAAAAGTATGTTGCCTATCTATGAAAAAATTTCCGATAACTACTACTATTATTGTAAAAAAATGGTGAAGAAGTTGGGTCTTGGATATCAAAAGATCGATGCATGTCCGAATGATTGCATGTTATTTTATAAGGAAAATGAACAGATGACAAAGTGCACGTTTTGCAGTCATGATCAATTTAGGACTAATAAAGAGGGCGTGACTACAAAAAAGACGAATATAACTTTTTAGATTTTAAGGTATTTTCCAATTACACCTCTACTCAAAAGATTGTACATATCTTCAAGAACAACTGAACATATGACTTGGCAGGCGAAATCTCCATCCAAAGATGGAGAACTGAACCATCCCACAGATGGGCAGGCTTGGAAAGATTTTAACTTAGCACATCTTGGGTTTACATTTGAACCTAGAAATGTGAGGTTTGGATTATCCACTGATGGTTTCAACCCGTTCGGCGACTTAGCTATTCCGTACTCCTGTTGGCCTGTGATTGTTACTCCGTATAACTTACCTCCTTGGATGTGTATGAAACAACCGTACTTGTTACTTTCACTCGTGATTCCTGGTCCCAAGAGTCCTGGAAAGAATGTAGATGTTTACTTGAGACCTCTTATAGACGAGTTAAAGGTATTGTGGGAGGATGGAGTACAGACTTGGGATGTTTCCACGAAAACAAATTTCAACCTTAAGGCAGCGGTTATGTGGACTATAACTGACTTTCCTGCTTATGGTATGTTATCTGGATGGAGTACACACGGGAAGTTATCTTGTCCATATTGTATGGATCATACATAGTCTTTCAATCTATCAAATGGTCGAAAGCCATGCTGGTTTGATTGTCATCGTCGTTTTTTGCCGGTAGATCACCCGTTTCGAAGAAATAGAAAAAACTTCAGGAAAGGGAAAGTAGATCATGATATGCCAGCACCGCGACTGTTAGGGACGGAGATACGTGACCGTGTGATGAGATTGCCGGTCATTCCATTCGGTAAGATTGTTGCCTCTGACATCAACAATGGGTTTTGCGTGTCTCATAATTGGGTTTGGAGAAGCATCTTTTTGGAACTGCCATATTGGTTTACAAATTTGATTCATCATAATCTAGACGTGATACATATCGAGAAGAATGTGTTTGACAATGTGTTTAACACCGTGATGGGTGTTGTGGGCAAGACGAAAGATAATGATAAGGCACAGTTGGACATGAAAGATATTTGTAAGCGTACTAGATTAGAACTTTATGAATCTACTAATGGTAAGATGGTCAAACCGCATGCAAGGTACATATTGTCCAATAAGCAGGTTGAAGATGTGTGCACGTGGATAAAGTCTCTGAAACTACCAGATGGATATGCGTCAAACATTGCAAGGTGTGTTATAGGTGGAAAATTTCAAGGGATGAAGAATCATGACTGTCATATGTTCATTGAGAGACTCATGCCTATAACATTTCGGAACTTACTTGATAAACCAATATGGGATGCTTTGATAGATCTTAGTCGTTTCTTTAGAGACATATGTTCAAAAACGTTAAATGAAAAGGACATGTCTATACTTGAGAAGAACATCATTTAGATCACGTGTAAGCTTGAAAAAATATTCCCTCCTGGTTGTTTCGACTCTATGGAGCATTTGAAAATCCATCTATCCTATGAAGCTCGTGTTGGTGGCCCAGTTCAATATAGATGAATGAACCCTTTTGAGAGGGTCATGGGAAACCTTAAGAGGAAGGTGAAGAATAGAGCTTATGTCGAGGGGTCGATATGTGAGGCATACAGTTTCGATGAGATATCTACGTTTGTCTCAGACTATTTTCCTGACGAAGTCTTGACAAAGGCCAATTGAGTCCCGAGACATGATGATGGGGGCAATGTTGAACTAAATGGTCGGCTTTCTATATTTGGTTTACCGGGTTGCGCTTATGGAAAAGGAAAGCGCATATTCCTTTCTGAGCAAGAATTACATGCTGCGCATACTTACATTCTTCTCAATTGCGAGGAGATTGATGAATTATTGAGGTATACATATAAAATTCGTATGTATTAGACCTATAACTTAACCTGCATTCTCATATTAATATATGTTAATATTTATAAAATTGTATAGAACATACGATGACGAGTTAAAAGCAAATCAGCCCGACATCACTGATAAAGATATTCAAGTTAGTCGTGATCAAAAATTTTCTCTTTGGCTAAAGGACAAAGTAAGTTAAGTTAATTAAGAATGACATATATCGTATTAATTTAAGAATGTATTTAATTTAATAGAATTTTTGTAGGCTCTTAATGAGGGAACGATTCCTCCAAATATACAAGTCCTAGCTATGGGTCCAGACAGGGACCAGGTCATTCGCAATGGTTACAAAATAAATGGATGTGAATTTCATACAAAGACATATGCTCACGGTAAAAGAACAACTAATACTGGAGTGTGTGTTCAAGGAGATTGTTACAATGAGCTTGGTCGTGCCTTTTATGGAGTTGGAGGAAATCGTAGAGTTTTCGTATAAGGGCACGCACGGGGGTCATATTAACTTGTTCAAGTGTCGTTGGTTTGATTTAGAAAAAGGGATACATGTTGACAGACATGGAATCATTGATATTGACCTCCATAGGTCTGCGTACTCCAACAAACCATTTGTTTTACCAACTCAAATAGTCCAAGTATACTACACTCCTAGTCCTATTAGGAAAAAGGGATAGACCGCCTACAGATTGGCAAGTTGTAATTCATACTCCCGCGCGCAGTCGTGTCCAAGTAATAGACGGGGATTTCTACCAAGAGGAGATGCTTCATAGACCTCCTATAATAAATATATAGGACAACAATGAATTAATCCAGTTAGAGGGTGGAGATGAACCTGATGAATTGGATCCCGAGGCAGCGATTATTGTGCTGTATGATAGCGGATAATCTTGAGTAAGAGTTATTGATGAGATTACGACCATACGTAATCGAAGAAGAAGATGGTTATGAATCTCTGATACTTGTATAAAATGATTCTGACTCAAACAACAATTTGTGATACAAATGTATGTTTAGTTTTAATTGTATTATAATGAATTACATATAGGAATGTTCTCTATATCCTTAACATGTTTATGTACCTTTCATTTATAGTTGTCGTAATTAACTATTTTACAGTCATGTTTATGTACCTTTCATTTATCGTAATCGTAGTTAACTATTTCATACAATTAATTGTCATTATTATCTTTTTCTATAAAATGTATGTTTAGTTTTAATTGTATTACATACAATTACATATATACATGTTCTCTATATCCTTGACATGTTTATGTACCTTTCATTTATAATTCATATACTAACATCCTAAATTTTTTATTTATAGATGTCTTCTGAACCAGCAACACGAAAGCGCGGGTTGGGTCGGGGCCCTAATCATGTGCCGAAGGCCCTGACTAATCCAAATGATCTCATTCTCATACAGATCTGTCCTCCTCCAGAAAGCACATAAGTTAAACATCGTGTATAAATAACAATTTAATATTTCCATTGTTATAAATATATTTTAATGTAAATTATTGTATATTGTAGTGATTTTAAAGATAGTAAAATTGTGAAGTGCATTTCACAATTATGCTTACAGAACTGGCCTACACCAGTGATTACATGGGTGAGCACACCTCACACCCATAAGGATGCAGTTTGGGCTGAATTTTAGGTATATTTTTTGTATCACTCTGATAAATAATACATAGTTAATCAAATAATATTGTGTAGTAATGTTAGATTATGGTAATATAACAGTTTTAATATTATTACTATTGTTTAGCAGAAGAGGTATATATGGGGACGACGCTACAGCATCGTTATTCGAGACTACATTACGCAAAAAAGCGCCCTACGAATTAAAGATAATCGAACAAAGAACGATGTAAAAGCCCCGCATAATCTTTGAGATTGACCATCCAAGACAAGGTGAGCAGTATATGCATGAGCATATCCCTTGGTGGTACGTACAACCCATATGGGTGCAGATGAGTGACGGTGGAGAAAGTCGAGGGTCGGGTCAAGAGGCGCAAGCCGCCGCCTTAAGCAGATCCTCGTGTGTATCGAGCGGTAAAAAGGCAAAAGGCACATATCGAAGGCGATATATATATCACCAAGCAAAGATATTATTCGCCAGGTTCATATGTTATGTTTACAGTCATCTTTTATAGCTAAAATATCATATGTTTATAGCTGCAGCTATGCTGGTAAATCGTAAATCGCAAATCATTTTACCTTTATCGGTTATTACTGATGCCTATGCTGGTGTTGATTGCAACGGTTTGGCTTTTTATCGGTGTTGCCGATGCCTATTTGATGAAGAAAAATTAAGATGTTTTCAACATCTCTACTGGGGATGATGTTCTGAAGTCATCGGACCTTCCCGATGTATACCCTTGGTGTAGACACTTAAAATTTCGTTTTCTTGTTACTAACTATGCAGGATGACAAAACGGTCTTTTTCACACTCCAGAGATAACCCTGGAGGACCACAACATCAATTCTAACCCTGGAGATAGCCCGAGAAATCAAGTGCAAATCCTGGACTCAACCCCAGGAGGTCAAGCCAACCTAAGAGATAACCCTGAGGACATTCAGAATCAACATTAGGCCAATCTCAGAGATAATCCTGAGAAAAGTTTGCTACAATTGCGCCAAAATCGGAGAGAACCCCAGGAGGGGAAAAATGGTCATTTTGCTAACTTAAGTTCAAGTTAAATCAAAGCAACTCATTTCAATACAAATTACATCAAAATATGTCCCACAAGAACCATATCTTAACTTCCGAGCGCAAACTACGCAAAACGGCTCAACGGACTGCATCATAGAAACCCGAAAATGCCATTTCGATCATGGACCCATCTTTCTGGAATCAAAAAAGGGCAAATACTATGTCATTGCATAGATCTTAGAAAGAGCTTTCTGGAATGGTATGTCACGCTTCCATTGGACTCCCGAATTGAAAGTTATGAAGATTCAATCGAACAACGCGTCGTGCGAGTGCACGCATTGCCGAGATAAGTGGGACCCACGTTGTTCGAGGCACCTGTAGCTGCAGTACACTCTTTGCTTCCACAGTACACCAGAGCCCCCTCTATAAATAGAGGGCTTGGGGTGGCCATATTTGTAAGAAAAAAGGCGAGGAAGCCATGTCCAATTTGCTTTGTACACACTGTAAACTGTGTGCTTTCTCATTTTAATCACTTATAAGCTCATATATTGTCATATTTTTATTGGCGGGAGCCGAGTTTTTATACACTTAAAGCTATAGAAGTCTTCTTTGGCAGTCCACTGTAAGCCTTCTTACACACTTTAAAGCCTTTCTCTTCATCTTTGCACACACTCTTCTTCACGTTGAGAGTCGTGTTGTGTGTGTATGCCCGAACTTCGGTCCGTGGTTTTCATTTCTGTTTATATATATATACTTATATATATATATATATTTTATATATGGACTAACATTATCGAGTTATGCCTCGATTGAGCCTGGACTCACTTCCGGAGCGTTTATTTGTTTATATATATATATATATATATATATATATACCTATATATATGAACTGTTGTCAAACTTTGTTTGATGAGCCTGGATTTTACATCCCGGCATATTTTTTTTTTTTATATATATACACACACACACACACACACACACACACACACATATATATATATATATATATATATATATATTTGTCAGCTGGAGTTTACTTGTGGCCTTTTCTTCGCTTTATTTACATTACATCCGCTTTGGAGTTTACTTCGTGGCGGTTGATCGCATTTACTACTTTATTTATATTTCTGATCCCCCATGGAGGTGCTTCGTGGTGGTAGATCATGTCTCTATATATATATTTACCACTTTTATACATTTACATTTCTGATCCCCCACAAAGATGCTTCGTGGTGGTTGATTGTTGATCGATTTCGCAATCAATGAATACGTGCAAGTATACATGGTCAACAAGTAATAAAGTGATAAGAAAAGTATCGTTCTCACGAGAAATTATTTAATAAAAATTACCAAGTACTAAGTCTGAACCAAATCAATTTTATTTAAACAATTGCAAAGTGTGATTTTTCTAATTAAGAAAACTAAATTAATCAATTAAAACTAGATTACTCTAAAATTAATTCAAATAAATAAAGATTAAGACTCGACGAATGAATTCAGATAAATAAAGGTTAAGACTACAATATCCCCAATTTATGTACTACAAACCAATTATCCAACTAATTCAATTATTATGCCTAATGAATTGTTAACAGGAATTCTAAGTGTTAAAAGCCCTTTCCCAAGTGATAAGTTAACTTTTATTCAATTCAATTAATCTTGCGATATTCCTATGCAAAATAATTAAATTAAACCCATTAAGTTCCAATTTTCAATTTGTTACATGCAGTAAACATATATTCCTATTCAATTCACGACCTTAATTATTCGTCTCATGCTAATAATCAAGCATACATGTTATCATGTCCAGTTCTAACCCTAAATTTCATCTTCTGAATCCTTCTAGAGTAACACAGTAATTATTGACCAAATAATTAATCAATACGCATAAGACATGATAAACAATTCACCTTGGCATAAATAATTGGACTAAATTAAATAATTAATTCATAGACATAAAAGGTTTAATTTATAGTCTTAATAAAAGAGTTAGTTCATAACGAAAAATAAAACCAATAATCTCATGAAAATCATATTGAAAGAATTACACAATTAAAAATAATAAGAAGAAGAAACTCTTAAAGAAAATCTCCCAAGCTTCAATCTTCAATTGGAATTCTTTTCCATAAAATCTCTCTTGATTCTTGATTAGACTCCAGTTATGAATGAATATCCCCTATTTTATGTCTACATCATGATTTATAGGTTACAGGTCCAATTTTTAGTTTAAGAGGAAACCCAATCCAATTTGGAGTCAAAAAAGTATCAAAATTCGCCCTAAAATGTGTCCAAGCCTGACCAGGCCCTTCCCGAAGATTTCGTCATTGTTCACGACCTTGCACTAACGCCTCCTAGAACCCGTTGGGAATGGGAATAGGTTTGAAATGGCGGCCCATACGGGCCTCTTTTTTAAAAAATTTTCTACTCTGACGTTCTTTGTGAAAATGGCCATAACTTCTTCGTCTGAACTCTGATATTGATGATTCAAGATGTTTTGAAAAGAGGAGACATAGATCTACAACTTTTATGCTTTAAGTGTTTCGAAAAAAGGTCAAGAGAAATGTTGAAATTGGCTTTGAAGTAGATGCTATGTAAATGACAAGCCAAAAATGCAAATCTAGCAACCCAAAACGTCGATCCAAGTATCTTTTGTCCCAATTCCTACAAAACAATGTAAAACATGCATGAATAGACATAAAAACATCCAAAAGATTAAGCTCAAACACACTCAATTCATGGGTATAAAACTCACTCATTAAATACCCCAAACTTAAACATTTGTTTGTCCTCAAGCAAAAACACAATTTAGAAAAATTCATCCTCTAGCAATGATCCACCCAAAAAATGAATCAATATGAATTCGCACAATGGCCTCAAAGGTTACAACAAATGTTAACCTGCAGAAAATTTCAAAACAATGTCATGTCTAAAATTTCAACAACTTTCATTAGCTTCACATCTACTCATGATCTTTTAAGTGCGTGTGTGCATCCATATGTTCAAACAAGTCATGATTTAGCTAAGAGCAACCAACACTCATAAAAGATTTTCAAAACAACTCTCAAAACTTCTTATCACATCAATCACCGCTAAAATAGACAAAACACAAATTGTTTTCTTGAGGATCAACCGGATATTCAACTTTTAAGCACATATGAACCCTTCCCAAGTATTTCAAACATACATATTTTCTTTTCTCTATTTAGTGAGTGCGTTTTACACTCCATCTCACTTTCCACTTTTCATGAACGAGTGCATTTTATGCTCCATTTGGTTTTCGACTTTTCATTGAACGAGTGTGTTTTACGCTCCATCTCGTGTCTGTGTTTATGGGGAGTGCATTTTACGCTCCATCTGGACCCACCACATGCTTTAATTATTCAACTTGGGAAGGTTTCAATATTTTGTTTTTTCAAAAATACCCCAAGATTTCCCCCAAACTTATGTGAGTGCCTAATTTTCACTTCGAATGATGCTCAAATAAGATTTCTCAAGTTGCAATGGTATCTTTCATAAGCATTTAGCCAAAAAATGTCAATCCCAACTGGCTAAACAAATGGATGTGTAAAATTTTTCAAAAATTTTGCAAGTAATGTGAAAACCAACTAATGAGTTAAAATATAGACTAAGCATGCTCATCAATTCTCCAAGAGTTAACAATATCAACCACCCACTTATCATTGGCCAAAATCAAATTCCATCAAAACATTGCCCAAGTAAATACTAAACATGATAAATACCCCCAAACTTAAAACAGACATTGTCCTCAATAGTTAAAAGAGAGGACTTCCCTGACATATATCAATTTATCTCCTTGTCTGCGAAGTCTGAAGAATAGGTTAGGCACATTGGAATGAATCGGGTACCACACTTGAGTTGGACTTAACTAATCTGTGAACAGAAAAGAAGCAAGCATATTAAATCCTAAAAAAAATAAAAAAAATCTATCAACTAATATGAAACCTAATAAAAACTAAAAATAAAAATTAAACTCGGGTTGCCTCCCAATAAGCGCTTGTTTTATAGTCCCAGCTTGACTTCTTCAATTCTCTATCTAATTCCCCTACAAAAATTGAGGAACCCTCCATCCATCAGAAGAAATGTCTCTTTTGGGAGGTTCCCATTAGTAATGGCCATTAAATCTAAGTCACCTAGCATGATCTTTTCAGATAAGATCCCTATTAAGTACGATAAACCACTAAGTGCTTTCCCCACTATGTTTATGATCAAATTGTGGCATGGAAGCTTGTTAAACACAACATGGTCTTCTTTTATCTTCCCTTTCTCATCCCACCATGGCTCTAAAGTTGTCCTAGCTCTTATATCACATATAGCATTGCCTATGACATGACTACCAATTGGACACGGTCTTGAAAAACTGTCTGGATCCTTTAACTTTGGTGGAGAAGGTACATGGGACACTATCAAAATTAGCTCATCTTCGTTGGTACTCAAAGTTAGATCTTCGCCGATCTCCTTTTCTTGGTCCCCAAGTGTCTCCTCTCTTTCAACATCTATATCATTTAGCACATCCGATTGTAGATTTGGTTCAGGCTCATCATCAGTCTCAGAATCCATGTTGTAAAACCCCAACTTTTATGAATAAAGGATATTTTCTCGAAATATATTTTGGAATATTATTGTGTGGATTTGATATAATGTTATAGTTGTGGGTAATATTTACAAATTTTGCAAAGTAAGTAAGTGGTTATATAATATTCGATTGGTCGGGGAATATTCGTTTTAATAGGGAATATTCGTACGACGCCACAATCATTGGTGGACCCCATAACGGAATTATGGTCGTAGTTAGAAAACGACAGAATTATCTTTTTATAAAAATAACGGCAAAAGTTTTACCGGTAAAACTATTAAACTACCTGGTAGTAAAAGTACAGTAATTCGCGTGATTGCATAGTAGCACATGGTATTGGTTATTGATGCTTATGTGAGAAGTCACTCAATTATTGCTATAGTAATTGTTGCATCATATCTCTCGTATTATTGATTCAATTATTGTCACAGTATCATCTGCATTTTATGTTATTAAATCAATAATTGAGACGACAAAGTTATTAATATTATTAAATTGCAACATTTACAATGTCTAGAAGTTCTGTCAAGGAGAGGTTTGATCATCTAATTGCGCGCCAATAAGGAGAAATCCTTATCGGAAAGCTCCCTCTTTCCTGGGAACGACCTGGTTGTTAAATATTGTGAGTTATAATATTAATGATGAATAAGTTCGTGTTGATTAAAGATGAAATTGATAGTTCCGTTGTGTTGGAATTATTAGTGTTAGTGGAAATCGACATTTATTTCGGTATTAATGGATGTCTGGAAGTTATACTGATCAGTCGAGTAATTAATTGGATAAATGAGCATTTAATTGCTACTAATTCAAATGATTATAACTATTTGTTCATATGTGTGTACTATTGATTCCCATTCTTGTTACTATTAGGGGAGTTGGTGCAAGATTGATAATATTTGTATGACTAAGTAAAAAATGGAGGTATAGATAGAGGTACTATACTGTAATTCGTATTTTCACATGTCTAAAACTATTAATTCACATGATTTACTATTGATTCACATGATTTACTACTAGGGGAGGTGGTGCAAGTTTGATAATACTTGCAGGACTAAATTAAAAATAAAGGAAAAGAGGAAGGTATTACTCTGTAATATTCTGATCCCCAAAATGTTTATCGAAACTATATTTTCCTATAAATAGAATCTCATTTCTTCATTATTCTTCACCAATTCACTCAAGCTATAGAGCAATTATTATAGAGAGAAATTATAGAGAGAAAGAAGAAGAGAAGTTTGCTACCGCACTATTCCAGTATCCAATTTTTTTTCTAAGGTAAGGGGTATTATTTCTTTCATGTTCTTGAAGAGAGCTATTGTTATTCCATCCCTTATTATTTTGTTGGAATAACTTGTAAACGTGGACTACCGTATACATCGTGAAATTCTTCTGTTATTCCATTCTTTATTATTATGTTGGAATAACCTGTCATCATGCCAATACCGCATACATGGTGAAATTCTTCATTATTCCATTCTTTATTATTCTTTGGAACATCATATGTCCATGCGTATTACGCATGACATTCGGTTCTATTATTTATTATTACATTGGAATAACTCGTCTGCGCTTGATCTATCGCATGCCACGGTGAAGTCTTTCGTTATTCCATTCTTTATTATTCTATTGCAAATATCTCATGCGTGCATTTACGCATGACTGGTTCCATTATTTATTATTCGTTGGAATAACTCGTCATGCGATCTATCGCATGCCCGGTGAAGTCTTCGTTATTCCATTCTTTATTATTACATTGGAATATCACATGCGTGCGTTTATGCATGACCTGGTTCCATTATTTATTATTCTGTTGGAATATCCTGTCTGTGCGTTTACGCATGACCTGATTCCATTATTTATTATTCTGTTGGAATAACCTATCTGTGCGGTATATCGCATGCCTGATGAATTCTTTTGTTATTCTATTCTCTATTATACTCAGTTGGTTAAAGTTTTGGCTTTTATACTCCATGAAATTAGTGGAATATCCTTGATATTTGCGCTTCATCCAGTATCTTTTCTTGGAAATATTCTTTTGAGCATTCTTGAATTTTACTCTACAAAGAAGTATCATGTTGACAATTTGGACATTATTGATTTCTGGATAAATTAGATTATAAATCTTTAAAAATTTATTCTTGAACTTGTTTTATTGAATTTCTATATCATTGTCATCATCCTCATGTTTATATTCTGTTGAAAGTCATATGTGGCCTGTAGTGTATAGATGGACTTGGTATGATTATAACCAGGGATCATTCGGTATAATCATGACCGAAATATTACAAATAATGTAGTAAAAGTCCTCATTGGCCCGTAGTGCATTAATGGATAGTTGTTGGCATGATCATGAACATTAATGAATACACGAATATCCTTGGCCCGTAGTGCATGGATAATTTGTGGTCGTGATACTAACGAATATCCTTGGCCATAGTGCAGGGGTGATTCGATGATGTGGATTATTTATTGTCGAGTCTCGTGATAAAAGTGATGAAAAACCTTTTAAATCATAGAAGATAGTAGATTTTATTCTCTACTTGACTCTTCTAATGGATTGCTTGTTCCACTGCAGTTAAACTTGATGTTTGTTATATTGTATCAGTTTAACACTGTTGTAAGCTAATGATAATTTATTCTGCATTATCTTAGTCATAATATTTCTTACTGGGCTAGTTGAGCTCACCCTTTTGCTTTCATTGTTCTCTTGTGAAATTAGAAGCGTAAATTTGGGATTAGTCGGTAAATGGAGTGACGGTCTGGATGATAGCATTAGTAGTCCTCACTATTCTGTTAAATAGTGTGACAATAAATGTAATGAGGACTCCATTGAGTGTGGATATTGTCTAGATCACAATATTTTTATTAAAACTCTTAGATTATGTTTTGTCGTATTTTACAGGACTGTTGTATAATTAAGTTGTATTTGAATTTTGTACCATGTATTTGGCAACTCAAGATGGGTGATGTATACCTATTTTGGGGGCGTCACAGTTGGTATCAAAGCTTAGGGATATGATCCCTGGCTGAGATGTGAGATAAGAACTAGGAAGGGAGAGACGGGGAATTCTTTCGCTAGTATGACCTACCTAAGTTTATTTGGTATTTAATTGGTCGGTCAGAGTATAGGGATAATATGTGATATATTAATTAACCCTTGTTCTGTGGCAATATTTGAAAATAACATCCGAGAATGTTGAGAATAACAATGGAGCACAAGAGACCGTTGAGTAACTACAGATCAATAATCAGGATAATGTGTATCAGGAAGGCGACAATCCTCATGCAAACAACAACCCTGACCAAATGATGAATGATGGAATGTTCAGAGGCTTTATGCAATTCATGCAACATCAGGCGAGAACGGTTCCTGTCCAAAATGCAGGTGTAAACACTGACAACTCTCGGACGGTCATCGCTAAGTAGTTCAAGGAACTGGGACCACCAGAGTTTTTTGGAGAGTCAAAACCACTTAAGGCGGAGACGTGCATAAAGCAGATCTGTAAGATATTTAATGTCTTGGGATGCTCCGTGGAGCAAAAGGTTCCCTTTTCTACCTTCATGTTGCGAGCAGAGGCAGATTACTGGTGGGAATCTGTAAAGCGTACTCAACCTGCCTCAATGAAGATGACTTGGGAGAAGTTCCAAGAATTGTTCAACGACATGTACTTTCCCGAAAGTATTCGTCACATGAAAGAGGTAGAGTTCATCAAGCTGGAGCAAAACAACATGACCGTGTTGCAGTACGAAGTCAAGTTTGCTGAGTTGTCCCGGTTTGTGTCCCATTTGGTTGATAATGAGGAGAGAATGATGCGAATGTTTCTAAGAGGTTTAAAACCCAAGATACGTTAATATCTTATCTCTCATAAACTGTGTTTGTATTTCGATGTTGTTAATAGGGCTCAGTTATTGGAGTGCGATAATGAGTCAACCCAACCAAAAGAGAGCAGCCGACAAAATGATAATACCAATGATAGTAGTCATCGAAGCGGTGACAATAAGTGTGGTGGGAATCAACATGCCATAAAATGGTAACCACTTCGGTGGTAATCATGGCCAAAATAATAAGAATGGATATTTCAAGAATAGAAGATTCAACAACGATGGAAAGACGTCAGCACCTTCTCCCGTTGTTAAGGAAGGAGAACGACCACCTATCTTATGCTTCAAATGCAGAGGGGAGGGACACATTAGTCCAAACTGCGCGATGCCATTCAAAGCGTGTTACAATTATGGAAGAGAAGGTCACCTAGCCCAATTTTGTCGTTCACTGATGACAAGTCCAGCTGGGAAGGAGGCACCAAAGGCCATTCTAGAAAAGTCAAAGCCGGTAGTGTAAGGGAGAGCGTTTGTCGTGACCTCCCAAAAAGTAAGGAACCCGAACGAGGTCATTGCGGGTAAGCTTATCATAAACTCTAGCGAAGTCTATACCTTATTTAATATCGGTTCTACCCATTCTTTTATTTCTCCTACTTGCAACGTTTAAATTTGACTCCGGAGAAATTAGACTTTGACTTATCTGTTGAAACTCCATTGGGAGAAACCTTCATTACATGCACTATTTATAAGTCTTGTTTGGTTCAAATCGGTACCCTCACATTACCTGTCGATCTTATTTCATTGAAAATACTTGCATTTGACGTAATTCTAGGGATTGATTAGTTAATTACTCATCATGCAAGAATTGATTGTTTTCGTAAGGTTGTTAGCTTTCATATTCCTAAGCAACCTATTATGCGAATTCAAGCAACCAAACCATTAACATCAATCACTGTCATCTCAAGTCATAAAGTTATTTGTTTATTAAAAAATGGATGTCAAGCTTTCTTAGCTCATGTTACGGATTTAAACAAAAATACGTCAATTTTGAATGATATTTCTATTGTTAATGAATTTCCTGACGTATTCCCTGAAGAACTTCCTGGCCTACCCCAGAGCGAGAAATTGAATTTTGTATCGACCTTGAACCTGGTACAAAACCCCTTTCCAAAGCCCCATATCGAATGGTTCCTATTGAACTTCAGGAGTTGAAGACCCAATTGCAGGAATTGTTAGACATTGGTTTAATTCGTCCTAGTACGTCTCCTTGGGGTGCTCCTGTTCTATTCGTGAAGAAGAAAGATGGAAGTATGCGACTTTGTATTGATTATCGGGAGTTGAATCATGTCACCATCAAAAATAGGTACCCATTGCCTCGCATTGATGACCTGTTTGACCAGTTGCAAGGAGCCAAATTCTTTTCAAAGATTGATCTTAATTCCGGATATCATCTGTTAAAGATTAAAACTGATGACATTCCAAAGATCGCCGTAACTCTCGATGACGGGCATTATGAATTCCTAGTCATGTCTTTTGGATTGACTAATGCTCTTGCTGCCTTCATGGACATGATGAACCGAGTATTCAAGGACTATTTGGATCACTTTGTTGTCGTCTTTATTGATGACATCCTCATATACACCAAAACCCGTGAAGGCCATGAGCAACACTTGAGGCTGATACTTCAAAAGCTTCGTGAAAACAAGCTTTATGCCAAATTGAAGAAATATGAGTTCTGGCTTGAGGAAGTTGCATTCCTTGGGCACGTGGTATCAAATCATGGAATATCTGTTGACCCAGCGAAGATTGAATCAATTCAAAGCTTGGAGCAACCAAAGTCAGTGACCGAAGTACGTAGCTTTCTCGGCTTAACTGGTTATTATCGGAGATTTTTGGAAGGATTTTCTCGAATCGCAACTCCATTAACTCAGCTGATGCGAAAAGATACAAAATTCGGTTGGAGCAAGGAATGTAAAAAGAGTTTTCAAGAACTCAAGAGAAGATTCATTTCAGCACCTGTTCTGACAATACCATCTGGCTCGGAGGGATTTGTCATCTACAGTGATGCTTCAGGAAAAGGGTTAGGATGTGTTCTCATGCAACATGGAAAAGTCATAGCCTATGCCTCACGATAACTCAAAGAATATGGGAGGAATTATCTTACTCATGATCTAGAGTTGGCAGCAATCATTTTCGCGCTTAAGATTTGGACGCATTACCTGTATGGAGAGAAGGTGGAGATCTATACAGATCATAAAAGCCTCAGATATTTCTTCACTCAAAAGGAACTCAACATGCAGCAACGACGATGGCTTGAGTTGTTGAAAGATTATGATCATACCATCCAATACCATCCTGGAAAAGTGAACGTAGTAGCTGACATATTGAGTAGAAGATCATATGCAGGCACGAGTGCAATATTGTCAACGCAAAGGCCCATTGTGTATGACTTGGAAAGGATAAAGAATCCAGGGACCCATGTGATGATGACGAATATACGAGTGGAATCGACTTTAATCGATAAAGTTAAAGCTGCTAAGGCTACAGATCTGGAGCTGATGCGTATGGGGAAGAAAGTGCAAGAAGGTGCTATTCCAGATGCAAGAATCGATGAAGAAGGAATACTTCGAGTCAACTCCAAACTTTGTGTTCCTAACGATTCTGACTTGAAGTATAAAATCATGATGAAGGCGCACAACACACCGTTTGCAATCCATCTTGGGAGTACCAAAATGTATCATGATCTTCGACATACATTTTAGTGGAGCAATATGAAAAGAGAGATAGCGGGGTTTATCTCAAAGTGTCTAACTTGTCAACGAGTCAAGGCGGAGCATCAAGTGCCAAAAGGTCCATTGCAACCACTTAAAATTCCTGAATGGAAGTGGGAGCACATTATCATGGATTTCGTTACTGGTCTTCCCAAGGTTTTTCAAGGCATAGATGCGATTTGGGTCATTGTTGATAGATTGACCAAGTCTGCTCATTTCTTACTGATACGAGAAACTTATACACTTGAACGTCTTGCTAGTATGTACATAAACGAGATTATAAGGTTGCATGGTATGCCAGTATCCATAGTTTCTGATCGAGACCCGAGATTCACTTCATGATTTTGGGTTAGTTTGCAAAAAGCTATGGGCATGGATTTACGATTTAGTTTGGCATATCATCCTCAAACGGATGGGCAGTCGGAAAGGACTATTCAAACTCTTGAAGATTTATTAAGACTCTGTGTCCTCAACTTCAAGTGAAGTTCGGACAAGTTCTTACCATTGGTGGAGTTTTCCTACAACAATAGTTATCCAACAAGTATTGACATGGATCCATTTGAGGCGTTGTATGGAAGAAAATGTCATTCTCCAGTATGCTAGGATGAGGTGGGTGAAGCAGCGTTGTTGGGAACGAATTTGGTACGTATGACTACAGAAAAGATTCAAATGATCCGACAACGTATAAAAACCTCACAAGATCAACAAAAGAGTTATTCTGATCTTCATCGAAAGGACGTGGAATTTGATATTGGAGATCATGTGTTGTTATGTGTTGCTCCATGGAAAGGAGTAACGAGATTTGGAAAGAGAGGAAAGCTCAATCCTCGATTCGTTGGCCCATTTTTAATCCTCGAACGAGTAGGAACTGTAGCCTATAGACTCGCTTTACCGCCAGGTATGTCTCGTGTTCATAATGTTTTTCACATATCTATGTTACGTAAATATGTGAAAGACCCAAACCACATTATTGAGTTAGAACCGAATGAAATAGCGGAAGATTTAACGTATGAAGATATCCCTGTTAAAATTTTGCATAAGAAGGATCATATTCTACGCAAGAAATGCGATAACAGTTAGAGGGAGATTTCATGGTCGAATCCTCTCAAGCCCAAGAAAAAGGTGAAGGAACAGATGAAGGAAAAGGTAATGAGGTTATCGGGGAAACCAACCCATCAAAGAATCCATAGTTCATCCCTTTTTGCGAGGGGTTCAGTATGAGCATCCCCGAGGAAAGTGTTGAATCAGGAAGCGATCAAGTTATGACTATAAGTGAAGACATTCAGAACCAAGAAGTAACCTCTATCGCGAGCCTTGAAGGCAACATTACCATTGACAACTGGACTATCAGGCCTCAACTAGCCAAGAAGATGTAGATCCAGGGGATAAAGTTGTAAGTTTCCAGAAGATGTTGGGAGAGTATCACTTTCTTCGTAGTATGCCTTTTATTTTCCATGCGTGTAAATATTGAAAAAAAAAGGAAAGAAAAAAAAGAAAAAAGAAAAAAAGAAAAGAAAAAAAGAAAAAAAGAGAAAAAAGAAGAAAAAAAAAAAAGAAAAGAAAAATCAAATCAAAAGTGGGGCCAAATTTAATCGAGTATGTAACTAAATCGACCGATCTCCCCGACACCGAGAAGACGTAGATAACCATTTTATATGGCCTGGTCGCAATAAAACAAAAACAATAAAAACATTTCTACACCCTTTTCATAAACAAAAACAACAAAAACATTTCTACACCCTTCTCTATAAACAAAAACAACAAAAATTTTTTTACACCTTTCTACCCTTACACCATTCAGTGTTAAACCTCTTACACCAGGCCTAAACTACGAAAGACCTAATCTCCCCTCATTAATGGGAGTACGTAGGCAACCATTTATGGTGCGGTCAAACCAACCAAAAATCCAAAAAACCCAAACAAACACTTCAATGCCATTCCATTAAATCTGACACAAGTCCCGAAAAGGAAGAAACAACGATACACCAAGACAACCAGCAGCGAGGATCTTCAAAGAGCTGACACCCTCAATCACTAGTGTTCATCAAATTAGAAGAAAATCATTAAAGCCAATTGCGCAAACAAGTCAAGAATAATGATTGAGGGCATCAAAGCCCAAATCCATTGCCTGTTCACCATATGGTACAGAGGTAAAAGGCTCTTGCGACCTCGACATCTTATCAGCCTATCTTTCAAAGAAAATATCCCAGACAACAAGCAAAGTTGGGGTAATTTCAAAATCGGCGACAACTCGATGTTGCGATCCTTACAACTAGACCGGGGCAATCTCGAAAACAGTGACAACTCAACATTGGGGCACTTTTCAACAATCCTAAAGAGGAAAATGCACCAGTCAGCACCATCAGCATGGTACATCATCATTAGAGCTTCCCTCACATCGTCTCACTAGCGATTCGGTATGATCAATTGGTCTTTTTCAATCATACTATTCTCAGAATTAATAATCCACATATGAGGTATGACACTTTCATCTCTTTATGAGATTTTAGTCTCTATTTACATGCATTAGTGATAATATACAAGTTAATTATTCTTTGAAAGAGGTTTTTTTTAACTTGTTATGAATGGGATTAATTTTCATAAGTGTCTGTGGGGCGAGAATCACGGGAACGATTAGAGATTTAAGACTATTCAACCTCTTGATTGGGCACGACATCCTAGTTCAAAGCACTTTTTGGAACAGACTTGACCTTATATGCATATCTGCACTCACTACAAAAAAATGGGTCATTGCCGACGGCATCAATTCTAACGGCCTATTGCCCGTCGCTAATAACCTCATAGTCGACGGCACTGTCGTCGCTAATGATGCCCGTTAATAATGATATTTTTCCTCCTTTTACAGATTGATGCCCGTTGTTAATGACATGATTGCCGTCGGGAATGGGTATGATATGGCGCTAAATTTTTGCGGTGGGGGGAAAAGTGACTGGCGATGGCATGCCGTCGCTAATGAGTCACTAACGACTGGAGTAATGTCGATGGGTATGCCGTCGAGAATGAGTCTTTTAATTAAAACCCTTACTTCTGACATCAACGACTCCTATCTCTTGCCAATTTCTTCTAATTTTCATTTTTCCCTCCTCTCAATTGTTCAATCCAGTCGCCCATTTCCTCAATTGACAATCTCATTTGCTCCTAATCCTTCATTATAGTTCGCCCCATCACCATCCTAGTGGAGATTATAGTTCGCATCATCTTTATTCACGACTAGAAGAGCTCCTCTACTTAAGCAAAGAAATGCTTACTTCGCTCGTGGGGTCCGAACCTCGGTCACCACCACTCCCCCTGCTACCTTCTTCTTCTTTACTCTTGGTTTCCTCCAAATTTCAAGGTATGACATCCATGGAAATCTACAGGCCCCTTACTTTATCCATGAAAATTTATCCTTTTTTTATTTTACTTTTCTTGATTTCTATGCAAAAATATGATATGAATAATGTAGTATTTATTCATTGTTCCTGGGTTTATAATATTTTTAGACATGAATTTATTTTTTTATTGTGCCTGGGTTTTGTATTCGCAGTAGCAGTAGTGGTTTTGTAAGTGAGACAAGTTAACTGCTATCCATTTTTTCTTTTAACTGGTGTTTGTTAGTGTGTGAATTGTTGTTATAATTCACCATTAGTGAACCCATAATTACTATAGTGGTAAGTTTATAATTCACATAATAAAAGGTCTCTATTTTCTGCAAAAGGGAATGAGTCCATTATAACTTGGATATATATGCATTATAAATTTATTCTTCTGAAAAAATGATGATTGTGGAACATGTCTTTGCTTTATAACTACATCTGAAGAAATAAGTCATTCAAAGTCCAAAGATGAAAGGTATTGAGAATATTAAATTTTATATGATTATACTAAATACAAAGTTTTGAGACCCTTGCACCCTTACAATTATCAACTGTCCAATAATTGGGAAGAATAAACTTATGTTGTATTGCAATAAATATAGGGTTTGATGTTCAAGTAAGAAAATACTTTGATTAACAAAAGCAAGTCTAATCAAAAGCAGAGATAAGTAAAACTTATGAGTTGTAAATGACAAGTATACAGGATGCCAATTTTCATATATATATATATATATATATATATATATATATATATATATATATATATATATATATATATCTTAAGGCTATTTCAGTAGTATGGAAATCCGGTTCAGATAATATAACACAATTACAATAGTGATAATATTTTTTCCATTTTCATTCATTCAGCGTATGAATATCATATCAAAATTTCTGTCTTTGGGCCCTTCAATTCATACTACAACCATGTCTAATTTTAAGCTACTAGTTTACCTCAACTTAGGTGCAAATGACTAGTACGAATTATAATACACATATTTCTTCCATCCATTCTTGCAATTGTTGGCAAAGAGTAAGAATACTTTAATTATAAAATCCTTTCAGTAGATAACTTAATGTTGACAACAAACTGAACATGTTACTAAATTCAAATAATAATATGAACACAAGAACCCACACAAGAACCCATTATATTTCTTAGTTACCCAAACAAATTCAAAATAATGAAAAAACACAAGAACCCACAAAACTTAGATATTGTGCTCCTATTTTTTAGTCAATTAATGCCCACGAACTATTTACTATCTAAAAATTTGAATTATGAAGTCTACCATGTAATGTGGCGTTGACTTGCATACAAAATGTTTTTGTTTTATTATTTATATACTGAATTTATTTATTCTGTTTGTCATTATTGCATTTGCATATTTTCCATATAGTTTAGGAAGCTTAGAAACTCATTCGAGATTTACTTAATAGAAGTGAATCTCGAATAGTCCCAATTTTGGGACTGTTCCTGAATGTTTTGATCTCACTTAGGTCGGTGTTAACGGATTAAGAACGTCTTTATATTTTGAGATTTTTTTGTGAATATCTCTTGATGTTCTTCGGGTTCATATTTAGGCTACGACGTGGTAGTCTATTTCGTGTACTTGAAGACCATGAGGAGGTGCTGCCGAAATTTCTTAAAATACAAAGGTGTGTTCATATTGTTGGCATCAACTGGGGCGACGCATTTGGGAATGGGATAGAAGCCTGACCCATTAGAGTGGAGATGAAGTTAGGGCACTCATATGTATGAATAGATATTAACCCTCCTATTTGTGTTTTGTTTTTCCTTATATATAGTAGCCCATAATGCATAGACCGAGATGTCTGTTAATCGAAATTGGATGGAACGTAGGGTAGCCACTGATAGGAGTGGGCTTAGCTCTGAGTATCATAGTGGGGTTGAACAGTTTCTCAACTTTGCGTTTGAGCAAGTCAGCAGCGATGAGATCAGATGTCCTTGTAAGAGGTGTGTGAATGAAGTATGGAAGGAAAGGAGTGATGTCATGTGCAACTTATTTGCGTATGGGTTCAAGCAGGGTTATACGACATGGATCTATCACGGGGAAACTTGGTTGGATGAACATGAATCAGAACCGGAATCCAGAGGTGATGAAACCTTTGATCGTATTTAACATGATAGTGAAGCTCTGGTTCATACTTCGGTGGAATCTGATGTGGATGGCGATGAGCGTTGAGCAAGAGCCGAATGATGGGGCTAAGGGTTTCTATGAGTTATTGCATGAAGCAACGACGCCACTGTATGACGGGCACAAAAAGCACACCGTCTTATTTGCCGTGACTAAGTTTTTACACTTCAAGAACGAGCATGACTATAGCGAGAGAGGTTTTAATGAACTGTTAAGCATTGTGAAGGAGTGCTTACCTGCAGGCAATAAGTTACCGAAGTCGTACTATGATGTGAAAAAAATGGTCAAAAGGCTCAATCTAGGGTATGAGAAGATTGATGCTTGTGAGAATGACTATATGTTGTATTACGGTGATCTCAATAAAGATAAGAGGTCATGTGATATTTGTGGTACAAGTAGATACTATGAACAGTGCAAGAAAAAGGGAAAAGACATGTCAAGAAAGATCTTACGTTACTTTCCCATTGCCCCGAGGCTTCAGCGGTTGTTCATGTCAACACATACCGCCGAGGATATGATGTGGCACTCTACACGGGACATAGTTAAAGGTCAACTAACGCACTCGACAGATGGGCTTGAGTGGATAAATTTTGATAAAAAGCACCCCTCGTTTGCTAAAGAGGTTCACAATGTTAGGCTTGGACTTGCTACGGATGGGTTTAGTCCGTTTAACGGGCCTTACACAAAGCCCTACTCAACTTGGCCGGTGATTATTGTGGTGTATAACCTCCCGCCTTCGATGTGCATGAAAGATCCCTATATGTTCATGCCTTTACTGATTCCGGGTGATAAGAGTCCGAGAAAAGACATCAATGTATACCTCAGACCGTTAGTTGATGAGTTGAAGATGTTGTGGGAAAAAGGGGTTCAAAGTTATGATGTATCTCTTAAGAAGAACTTTGACATGAGGGTAGCTTTACCGTGGACAAAAAATGACTTCCTGGCGTTAGGAATGATCAGTGGATGGTCGACTCACGGGGGCTTGTCATGTCTCGTGTGTATGGGGTCAATGAAAGCTATGCGGCTCAAACATGGGGGGAAAATGAGTTTCTTTGCAACATCCGGATAGTTTTTTCCGATTGAACATCGTTATTGATGGATGAGTAGACAATTCAATCAAAAAACAGAGAAACATCAAGTACCTGGCCGTCTTTCTGGGTCAGCAGTGTTGAGTTGGATTAGTCATTTGAAGTTTCCACCACCAGGGAAGAATCACAGATTGGAGCGAGCTTATGGTTACAGAAGGGTTCACAACTGGACACACAGATCCATGTTCTTTGACCTGCCTTATTGGGCTACACTCTGCATCTATCATTGTTTAGATCCAATGCATATTGAGAAGAACGTAATTGATAACATTTTTATACAATCCTAGATGCTAGTGGTAGAACAAAGGACAACAACTAGTCGAGACTTGATTTGGTAGAAATGAACATTAGGGAAGATCTGTGGCTGTATCAGGAAGGTAGGAAGACGGTAACGCCTAAAGCTAAATATACTTTGACCAGGGAACAGTTGATATTGATATGTAATTGGATCAGTGGACTGAAGCTCCCAGATGGATATTCTTCAAATATAACAAGGTGTTGTAAAGTTGAAGAGCTGAAGTTTCGGGGTCTCAAAAGTCATGATTGTCACGTATTCATGCAGAAGTTGATCCCTATGGCATTTATCGACTTGTTACCGAAAAATGTGGTTGAAGCAATCGATGAGCTTTCTAATTTCTTGAGAGATCTATGCTCGATTGTGAGTCACGCTTCAAAGACATAGATAAAATGGAGAAGTAGATAGTGGAAATAATTTGTAAGTTAGAAATGATCTTCCCTCCATCGTTTTTTGATTCAATGGAGCATTTGCCTATTCACTTGCCATACGAAGCTAAGTTTGGCGGTCCCGTGCAATATAGATGGATGTATCCATTCGAGAGGTAATGACATTAATGTTTTTAATACGGTAAACTTAGAATTCTTGTTTGTTAATCTATATATCACATAGGTATATGTGACGTCTAAAGCAAAAGGTGAAGAATAGAGCCCGTGTAGAGGGGTCAATTGCTGAAAGTCATGTTATGGAAGAACTTATTAATTTCTGGTCGTTGTACGTTGAGCCGAATGTTTAGATGAAGCACAATCGCTTACGTCAGAATGAGGCTGTTGCGCACGAGGAAAATGGAGAATTAATGGCCTTTAGTCATCTTGTACACCCATTCGACGGTAAAAAAGGCAATTCTTGACCGATAGTGAGTATGCAACTTCCACATTGTATGAACTTGTGAACATGAATGAAGTAGCGCCATACATTAAGTAAGTAGTTATAATTATATATGTCTGGTGTAACTGGGAGAGGTTCCTTTACAAACACATTAAGTATATAACTATGTTGCAGTCAATATGATGCTGAAGTACGTGAAGCGAATCCTAGTATATCGGACGGGGATTTGCAAAATTTGAGAAATGGACAATTTATGCAATGGTTTAAAGATCATGTAAGTCTAATTAACCTTTACAAGTTCAATGAATCTACCATCATAGATTTATTCTTATGGCATAATTAACTTTAGAATATGTTATGTTAATGTACATTAGGTCCTCACGGATGAGTTAGGCGACAATCGGCTAAAGCTTATAGTCGGCATTTTACCGAAAGATCTATAGATACTTACGCCGCTTTGCATTGTCTGCTGATTCTGATTTAAGTGTTGTGATATTGGGGAAGTTGCTTACCTCGCTAATTACGTGTCTTTGTGGTGAAAGGTAGCTGCTACGATAACATTTGGGATGACTGGTATGGACGATTGCTAGAAGTTGTCGTTCTCAAATATTGGGGTCATAAAGAATTAATTTGCTTCAATTATCATTGGTTTGATGTTGAGAATGGAGTTAAAGTAGATAAAAAATCAGGACGGGTGACTGTTAACGTTAAGTTAAAACTAAGACTGATGACTGGTATGGACGATCCTTTTATTTTAGCAAGTCAAGCAACACAGGTGTACTATGCGCGGAGTGTTAAGACTCCTGCAAGCCCATGGAATGCAGTTATAACCACCAAATCCTGTCGTTTTTAAGGCACAACTCCTCGTCCAGATGATGAACCTTTACAAGTCGAGTCTACTAGTGTCACACCTGCTGATGTGACAATTATTAGTGAATCTAGTGAAGAAGAGGATGATGTTGTCGCTGTCGAAAGTGAAGACGATGTTGTTGATGAGGTAGATATAATTGAAGAAATCGTTGATGATGACGAAGGTGGTGATGACTATGATAGTGAAGATCTACTGCCTTAAGATGATGATTCTGATATTGATGGCTTTGATGATATAAATGATTGGGAGTATGTACTCTTTATGTCCTTTTAGTTGTATTCAAATGTAATAGTGATCTCCTTTTAGTTATATCTGCATGTTATATCCTTTTAGTTGTACTCTTTATGTTGTTGTATTCATCTTGTGCTCTTGTTCTTTTTTTGACTAAAAGACTGAAGAAGAGAGAGAATCTGAATAGTTTGAATTTTTATGATGGAAAATTAAAAAGGAAGAGGAAAACAAAGAGTCGCCATTTTTGTATAATAGGTGGGAACATAGCAAACATGGTGACTTTGGGGCAGAAATGATCGTAACTTTGTTCCCAATTTTTATATTTCAGCCTATAAAAAACAATAAAAAATAAAATAATTATTCTAATATTTTAGTTGTATTCAAATGTCATAGTTGTTTCCTTTTAGTTATATCTGCATATTGTATCCTTTTAGTTGTACGTGCATGATGATTCTGATATTTGTGTTTGTATCCTTTTAGTTGTATCTACATATTATCTTCTTGATGATGATTTGACAGTATATATAAAGATATGGCGCGTACACCACACGACGATCGTGGTGGAAACTTTTTGGTAGTTCGAGCATGGGGTAAAGTGGATGTAGTCTTTGGTGATGATCAGTAGGATCATCGTATAATTACATGTTTTGTTGTTATACATCTTATTGTGTTTAATTTTATATAATATTGACATTATATTCGTTTATATAAATATTGTTGTATTTCACTACATAGATGATCGACGTAGGCCTCATGAGGACTAAGACGTGGATTGCTAGGAATCCCCAGTATACCGCTTATATGCCTGTCGTCAGGGACTACTAGGTAATATATACATTACGTTTGTATTAATTATTTAGTTCTTATATATTCTTTGTAATTTGGAAATTTAATAATTTCAATTTTAGTATCCTTGACGCGACGCCAAGGAACACGTTGCTTGAGATCATCCACAACCGATTCTCCAGCCCGTGGATGAGGTGGACAGATGTAGATGACCGTACATGTGGGTTTATTATTGCCGAGTTTAGGGTAAGAGTCATTCATTCATATGTTAGTTTTAATTTGTGCTTTTGAATATTTATTTACCGCTTTGCTTTTTGTTGTCTATTAAATAGCCAGCGATATTCATATGTCAGATCGCAGAGATATTATTGCTTCGAGGACGGGGAGGAAGCCCATGGGATGACTGTTCTCGGGAAGTATCTCGAGATGAATTGGCACAAGTGGGTCTACGACTAGAAGAAGAAGGCCCATATCAAGATGGCTGATGGACAGACACTTAGAGATGTCCAGCCAAATTTCATTGATGCTGCGGTGTGGGAGCAGATGTGCGATATTTGGGAGGGCGAGGCGTTCATGAAGATGTCGGCACAGCGTACAGCTACCCGATAACAGAGTCGTCTCCCACAATGCACTGGGAGTCAGTCGAACGAACTCTACAGGGAGAGACTCGAGGCGAGTCTAAAGCATCGACCTTCTCGCCTCGAGTTGTGGTTATATCTCACCTGAGGCAGAGCGCATTGCGATAAGTAATTTATTATTTCATTTAGTATGTATTTGATGGCTTTGAAATTCTTTTGAATTTTTGTGTGTAATACTTGCTTTTCACCTATTTCTGTGTTTTTTCAGACACGGTTCGAGGACCTTTCTGTAGTCCGCAGCACCCAGAGAGGTGACACTCTAGTGGCTGATGCTGAGCGTGAGGATGAGGAGATGGAGGACTAGCTGCAGGCTACAAGGGGGCCGAAGAAGGGTAGAGTTATTGGCATCCCCCATGTCCCAGCCTACACTATAATCCCTGCTGCGAGATCTCGACGTCGCCCACCCACCGGAGGTAGTGGTGCGAGTGGATCAGGCGTCGGCCCTTCATTATCTGATGACTTCTTCAGGTGGATCATAGAGGAGTGCATGGCGAGCAGTGTCGTGCAGTCAGGTGTGCCATCATGCGAGCAGATCTACCAGCTTGCTCAAGAGGTTGTCCACGACTCCATAGATCCTGCAGCTGCCGCTGATGTAAGACCCCAACTTTTACAAATAAAGAATATTTTCTCAAAATATATTTTTGGAATATTATTGTGTGGATGTGATATAATGGTATAGTTGTGGGTAATATTTACAAATTTTGCAAAGTAAACAAGTGGTTATATAATATTCGATTTGTCGGGGAATATTCGTTTTTAACAGGGAATATTCATATGACGGCACAATCATTGGTGGACTCCATAACGGAAGTATTGTCGTAGTTAGAAAATGACAGAATTATCTTTTATAAAAATAACGGCGAAAGTTTTACCGTTAAAACTGTTGAACTACCCAGTAGTAAAAGTACAAAGATGTACGCGCGTGGTTGCATAGTAGTAGCGCGGTATTGGTTATTGATGCTTACATGAGAAGTCACTCAATTATTACTTACTAAGATAATCGATCATCATATCTCTCATATTATTGATTCAATTATTGTCACAGTATCATCTGCAGTTTATGTTATTAAATCAATAATTGAGACGATAAAGTTATTCATATTATTAAATTGCAATATTTACAATGTCTAGAAGTTCTGACAAGGAGAGGTTTGGTCATCTAATTGCGCGCCAATAAGGAGAAATCCTTATCGGAAAGCTCTCTCTTTCCTGGGAACGACCTGGTTGTTAAATATTGTGAGTTATAATATTAATAATGAATATGTTCGTGTTGATTAAAGATGAAATTGATAGTTCCATTGTGTGGGAATTATTAGTGTTAGTGGAAATCGACATTTATTTTGGTATTAATTGATGTCTGGAAGTTATACTGACCATTTGGGTAATTAATCGGATAAATGAGCAATTAATTGCTATTAATTCACATGATTATAACTATTTGTTCATATGTGTGTACTATTGATTCACATTCTTGTTACTATTAGGGGAGTTGGTGCAAGATTGATAATACTTGCACGACTAAGTTAAAAATGGAGGTATAGATGGAGGTACTATACAGTAATTTGTATTTTCATATACTACAACTATTGATTCACATGATTTACTATTAGGGGAGGTGGTGCAAGTTTGATAATACTTGCAGGACTAAATTAAAAATAAAGGAAAAGAGGGAGGTATTATACTGTAATATTTTGAGCCCCAAATCGTGCAATTATCGAAAATATATTTTCCTATAAATAGAAGCTCATTTCTTCATTATTCTTCACCAATTTACTCAAGCTATAAAGCAATTATTATAGAGAGAAAGAAGAAGAGAAGTCTGCTACCTCTCTACGCCAGTATCCAATCTTTTTCTAAGGTAAGGGGTATTATTTCTTTCGTATTCATGAAGAGAGCTATTGTTATTCAATTCCTTATTATTCTGTTGGAATAACCTGTCTATGCGAAGTACCGCATACATGGTGAAATTCTTCTGTTATTCCATTCTTTATTATTATGTTGGAATAACCTGTCTATGCGAAGTACCACATATATGGTGAAATTCTTCTGTTATTCCATTCTTTATTATTCTATTGGAATATCCTGTCTGTGAGTATTACGCATGACCTGGTTCTATTATTTATTATCCTGTTGGAATAACCTGTCTGTGCGGTCTATCGCATGCCTGGTGAAGTCTTCTGTTATTCCATTCTTTATTATTCTGTTAAGAATATCCTATTATATTCTATTATACTCAGTTAGTTAAATTTTGGCTTCTATACTCCATGAAATTAGTGAAATATCCTTGATATTTGCGCTTCATCCAGTATCTGTTCATGGAAATATTCTTCTGAGCATTCTTGAATTTTACTCTACAAAGAAGTATTATGTTGACAATTTGGACATTATTGATCTCTGGATAAATTAGATTATAAATCTTTAAAAATTTATTCTTGAACTTGTTTTATTGACCTCCTATATCCTTGTCATCATCCTTATGTTTATATTCTGTTGAAAGTCATCTGTGGCCTATAGTGCATAGATGGACTTGGTATGATTATGACCACAGATTTTTTGGTATAATCATGACCGTAATGATACAAATGATTTGGTAAAAGTCCCTATTGGTCCGTAGTGCATTGATGGACAGTTGTTGGCATGATCATGACCATTAATGAATACACGAATATCCTTGGCTCGTAGTGCATGGATAATTTGTAGTCATGATACTAAAGAATATCCTTGGCCATAGTGCAGGGGTGATTCGATGATGTGGATTATTTATTAAGATGAGTCTCAGCGATAAAACTGATAAAAAATATTTTAAATCATAGAAGATAGTAGATTGTATTCTCTACTTGACTCTTCTAATGGATTACTTGTTCCACTGCAGTTAAACTTGATGTTTGTTATATTTTATCAGTTTAATACTGTTGAAGGCTAATGATAATTTATTCTGCATTATCTTAGTCATAATATTTCTTACTGGGCTAGTTGAGCTCACCCTTTTGCTTTCATTGTTCTCTTTAGGAAATGAGAACGTAGCCGGGACTAGTCGGGGAATGGAGTGATGGTCTGAGATGGTGTCATAGTAGTCCTTACTATTCTATAAAATAGTGTGATAATAAATGTAATCAGGACTCCATTGAGTGTGGATATTGTCTAGATGACAATATTTGTATTAAAACTTATAACCTATGTTTGTCGTATTTTACACGACAGTTGTATAATTAAGTTTTTATTTGTATTTTGTACCATGTATTTGGCGACTCAAGATGGGTGAGATGTGAGATAAGAACTAAGAGGGGAGAGACGGGGAATTCTTTCGCTAGTATGACCTACCTAAGTTTATTTGGTATTAATCGGTCGGTCAGAGTATAGGGATAATATGTGATATGTTAATTAACCCTTGTTTTGTGGCAGTATTTGAAAATGACATCCGAGAATGTTGAGAATAGTAATGGAGCACAGGAGACCGTTGAGTCACCACAGATCAATAATCAGGATAATGTGCATCAGGAAGGCGACAATCCTCATGTAAACAACAACACTGACCAAATGATGAACGATGGAATGTTCAGAGGCTTTATGCAATTCATGCAACATCAGGCGGGAGCGGCTCCTATCCAAAATGTAGGTGGAAACACTGACAACTCTCGGACGGTCACCGCTAAGCAGTTCAAGGAACTGGGACCACCGGAGTTTTTTGGAGAGCCAAAACCACTTAAGGCGGAGACGTGGAGAAAGTAGATCTTCAAGATATTTGATATCTTGGGATGCTCCGAGGAGCAAAAGGTTCCCGTTGCCACCTTCATGTTGCGAGCAGAGGCATATTACTGGTGAGAATCTGTAAAGCGTACTCAACCTGCCGCACTAAAGATGACTTTAGAGAAGTTCCAAGAATTGTTCAACGACAAGGACTTTCCCGAAAGTATTCGTCACATGAAAGATGTAGAGTTCACCAAGCTGGAGAAAAACAACATGACCATGTCGCAGTATGAAGCCAAGTTTGCCGAGTTGTCCCGATTTGTGTCCCATTTGGTTGATAATGAGGAGAGAATGATGCGAATGTTTCTAAGAGGTTTGAAACCCGAGATACGTCAATATCTTATCTCTCAAAAACTGTGTTTGTATTCAGATGTTGATAATAAGGCTCAGTTATTGGAGCACGATAATGAGTCAACCCAACCAAAAGAAGCGTAGGAAAAATGATAATACCGGTGATAGCATCATCAAGCGGTGACAATAAGCGTGGAGGGAATCAACATGCCCGAAATGGTAACCACTTCGGTGGTAATCATGGCCAAAACAATAAGAATGGACATTTCAAGAAGAGGAGATTCAATAATTATGGAAAGACGTCAGCACTATCACCCGTTGTTAAGGAAGGAGAACGACCACCTATCATATGCTTCAAATGCGGAGGGGAGGGACACATCAGTCCAAACTGCGCGATGCTGTCTAAAGCGTGTTACAATTATGGAAGAGAAGGTCACCTAGCCCAATTTTGTCGTTCACTAAAGACAAGTCCAGTTGGGAAGGAGGCACCAAAGGCCATCCTAGAAAAGTCAAAGAAGGTAGTGCAAGGGAGAGAGTTTATCGTGACCTCCCAAAAAGCAAGAAACCCAAACGAGGTCATCACAGGTAAGCTTATCATAAACTCTAGCAAAGTCTATACCTTATTTGATACCGGTTCTACCCATTTTTTTATTTCTCCTACTTGAGATCAACGTTTAAATTTGACTCCGGAGAAATTAGACTTTGACTTATCTGTTGAGACTCTGTTGGGAGAAACCTTCATTACATCCACTGTTTATAAGTCTTGTTTGGTTCAAATCGGTACCCTCACATTACCTGTCAATCTTATTTCATTGAAAATACTTGCATTTAACGTAATTCTAGGGATTGATTGGTTAACTACTCATCATGCAAGAATTGATTGTTTTTGTAAGGTTGTTAGCTTTCATATTCCTAACCAACCTATTATGCGAATTCAAGCAACCAAACCATTAAAATCAATCATTGTCATCTCAAGCCATAAAGCTATTCGTTTATTAAAAAATGGATGTCAAGCTTTCTAAGCTCATGTTACAGATTTAAACAAAAATACGTCAATTTTGGATGATAATTCTATTGTTAATAAATTTCCTGACGTATTCCTTGAAGAACTTCCTGGCCTACTCTAGAGCGAGAAATTGAATTTTGTATCGACCTTGAACCTGGTACAAAACCCCTTTCCAAAGCCCCATATCGAATGGCTCCTATTGAACTTCAGAAGTTAAAGACCCAATTGCAGGAATTGTTAGACATTGGTTTCATTTGTCCTAGTACGTCTCCTTGGGGTGCTCCTGTTCTATTCGAAAAGAAGAAAGATGGAAGTATGCGACTTTGTATTGATTATCGGGAGTTGAATCATGTCACCATCAAAAATAGGTACCCATTGCCTCGCATTGATGGCATGTTTGATCAGTTACAAGGAGCCAAATTCTTTTCAAAGATTGATCTTCATTCCGGATATCATCAGTTGAAGATTAAAACTGATGACATTCCAAAGACTGCTTTTAGAACTCGGTACGGGCATTATGAATTCCTAGTCATGTCTTTTGGATTGACTAATGCTCCTGCTGCCTTCATGGACATGATGAACCGAGTATTCAAGAATATTTGGATCACTTTGTGGTCGTCTTTATTGATGACATCCTCATATACTCCAAAAGCCATGAAAACCATGAGCAACACTTGAGGCTGATACTCCAAAAGCTTCGTGAAAATAAGTTATATGCCAAGTTAAAGAAATACGAGTTCTGGCTTGAGGAAGTTGCATTCTTTGGGCACGTGATATCAAATCATGGAATATCTATTGACCCAGCAAAGATTGAAGCAATTCAAAGCTGGGAGAAACTAAAATTAGTGACCGAAGTACGTAGCTTTCTCGGCTTAGCTGGTTATTATCGGAGATTCGTGGAATGATTTTCTCGAATAGCTACTCCATTAACTCAGCTGACTCGAAAGGATACAAAGTTCGGTTGGAGCGAGGAATGTGAGAAGAGTTTTCAAGAACTCAAGAGAAGACTCATTTCAGCACCTGTTCTGACAATACCATCTGGCTCGGAGGGATTTGTCATCTATAGTGATGCTTCAGGAAAAGGGTTAGGATGTGTTCTCATGCAACATGGGAAAGTCATAGCCTATGCCTCACGATAACTTAAAGAATATGAGAGGAATTATCCTACTCATGATCTAAAGTTGGCAGCAGTCGTTTTTGCGCTTAAGATTTGGAGGCATTACCTGTATGGAGAGAAAGTGGAGATCTATACGGATCATAAAAGCCTAAAATATTTCTTCACATAAAAGGAGCTCAACATGTTGTTGAAAGATTATGATCATACCATTCAATACCATCTTGGAAAAACGAACGTAGTAGCTGACGTATTGAGTAGAAGATCATATACGGGCACGAGTGCAATATTGTCAACGCAAAGGCCCATTGTGTATGACTTAGAAAGGATGGAAATAGAGTTAAAGACTCCAGGGACCCATGTGATGATGGCGAATATACGAGTGGAACCGACTTTAATCGATAAAGTTAAAGCTGCTCAAGCTACAAACTTGGAGCTAACGCGTATGAGGAAGAAAGTGCAAGAAGGTGCTATTCTAGAAGCAAGAATCGATGAAGAAGGAATACTTCGAGTCAACTCCAGACTTTGTGTTCCTAACGATTCTGACTTGAAGTATAAAATCATGATGGAGGCGCACAACACACCATTTTCAATCCATCCGGGGAGTACCATAATGTATCGTGATCTTTGACATACATTTTGGTGGAGAAATATGAAGAGAGAGATAGCGGGGTTAATCTCAAGGTGTCTAACTTGTCAACGAGTCAAGACGGAGCATCAAGTGCCAAAAGGTCCATTGCAACCACTTGAAAT
Organism: Panax ginseng; assembly: GCA_020205605.1. Taxonomy (NCBI): domain Eukaryota; kingdom Viridiplantae; phylum Streptophyta; class Magnoliopsida; order Apiales; family Araliaceae; genus Panax; species Panax ginseng. The sequence goes on along the minus strand of CM035132.1, from coordinate 65,688,985 downwards.
TCCAGAATGGAAGTGGGATCACATTTCCATGGATTTCGTTACTGGTCTTCCCAAGGTTTCTCAAGGCATAGATGCGATTTGGGTCATTGTTGATAGATTGACCAAGTCTGCTCATTTCTTATAGATACGAGAAACTTATACTCTTGAACGTCTTGCTAGTATATACATAAACGAGATTGTAAGATTGCATGGTATGCCAGTATCCATAGTTTCTGATCGAGACCCAAGATTTACTTCACAATTTTGGGTTAGTTTACAAAAAGCTATGGGCACGGATTTGCGATTTAGTTCGGCATATCATCCTCAAACGGATGGATAGTCGAAAAGGACTATTCAAACTCTTAAAGATTTATTAAGACTCTGTGTCCATGACTTCAAGGTAAGTTGGGACAAGTTCTTACCATTGGTGGAGTTTTCCTACAACAATAGTTATTAAGCAAGTATTGGCATAGCTCCATTTGAGGCGTTGTATGGAAGAAAGCGTCGTTCTCTAGTATACTGGGATGAGGTGGGTGAAGCAATGTTGTTGGGACCGGATTTGGTACGTATGACTACAGAAAATATTCAAACGATCCGACAACATATAAAAACCTCACAAGATCGACAAAAGAGTTATACTGATCTTCATCGAAAGGACATGGAATTCGATATTGGAGATCATGTGTTGTTACGTGTTGCTCCATGGAAAGGAGTTACGAGATTTAGAAAGAGAGGAAAGCTCAATCCTCAATTCATTGGCCCATTTTTAATCCTCAAACGAGTAGGAACTGTGGCCTATAGACTCGCTTTACCGCCAAGTATATCTCGTGTTCATAATGTTTTTCTCATATCTATGTTACGTAAATATGTGAAAGACCTGAACCACATTATTGAGCTAGAACCGGACGAAATAGCGGAAGATTAACGTATGAAGAGGTTCCTGTTAAAATCTTGGATAAGAAGGATCATATTCTACGCTCCAAGGTTATACCTCAAGTTAAAGTTTTATGGAGAAACCACGATGTGGAAGAAATGACCTGGGAGTTAGAATCTGAGATGAAGTCAAGATATCCTCACCTCTTCGATATACCAAGTACGTACCCTAATTTCGAGGATGAAATTTCATAAGAAGGGGAGGTTGTAAGACCCCAACTTTTATGAATAAAGAATATTTTCTCGAAATATATTTTTGGAATATTATTGTGTGGATGTGATATAATGTTATAGTTGTGGGTAATATTTACAAATTTTGCAAAGTAAGCAAGTGGTTATAAAATATTCGATTGGTCGGGGAATATTCGTTTTTAACAGGGAATATTCGTACGACGGCACAATCATTGGTGGACCCCACAATGGAAGTATTGTTGTAGTTAGAAAATGACAGAATTATCTTTTTACAAAAATAACGGCGAAAGTTTTACCATTAAAACTGTTGAACTTCCCGGTAGTAAAAGTACAGTAATACGCGTGGTTGCATAGTAGCACACGGTATTGGTTATTGATGCTTACGTGAGAAGTCACTCAATTATTGCTACAGTAATTGTTGCATCATATCTCTCATATTATTGATTCAATTATTGTCACAGTATCATCTGCATTTTATGTTATTAAATCAATAATTGAGACGACAAAGTTATTCATATTTTTAAATTGCAATATTTACAATGTCTAGAAGTTCTGTCAAGGAGAGGTTTGGTCATCTAATTACGCGCCAATAAGGAGAAATCCTTATCGAAAAGCCCCCTCTTTCCTGGGAACGACTTGATTGTTAAATATTGTGAGTTATAATATTAATGATGAATAAGTTTGTGTTGATTAAAAATGAAGTTGATAGTTCCATTGTGTTGGAATTATTAGTGTTAGTGGAAATCGCATTTATTTCGGTATTAATTGATGTCTGGAAGTTATACTGACCAGTCGGGTATTTAATCGGATAAATGATCAATTAATTTCTATTAATTCATATGATTATAACTATTTTTTCACATGTGTGTACTATTGATTCACATTCTTGTTAATATTAGGGGAGTTGGTGTAAGATTGATAATACTTGCATGACTAAGTTAAAAATGGAGGTATAGATAGAGGTACTATACTGTAATTCGTATTTTCACATGTCTAGAACTATTGATTCACATGATTTACTATTAGGGGAGGTGGTGCAAGTTTGATAATACTTGCAGGACTAAATTAAAAATAAAGGATAAGAGGGAGGTATTATACTATAATATTCTGAGCCCCAAATCGTGCAATTATCGAAACTATATTTTCATATAAATAGAAGCTCATTTCTTCATTATTCTTCACCAATTCACTCAAGCTATAGAGCAATTATTATAGAGAGAAAGAAGAAGAAAGTACATTGCCTCTACATGAAGATCAAGTCTTTTCTAAGGTAAGGGTATTATTTCTTTCGTATTCATGAAGAGAGCTATTGTTATTCAATTCCTTATTATTCTGTTGGAATAACTCGTCTATCAAGTAATCTGCATACATGGTGAAATTCTTACGTTATTCCATTCTTTATTATTATGTTGGAATAACTTTGTTTTATGCACAATACCGCATACATGGTGAAATTCTTTCGTTATTCTATTCTTTATTATTCTATTGAAATATCCACGTCATGCGTATACGCATTTGACCGGTTCCATTATTTATTATTCGTTGGAATAACCCATCATGCGGTCTATCGCAAGCCCGGTCGTGAAGTCTTCGTTATTCCATTCTTTAATACATTTGAATATCGTGACTATGCGTATTACGCATGACCTGGTTCTATTATTTATTATTCTATTGGAATAATCTATCTGTGCGGTCTATCGCATGCCTGGTGAAGTCTTCTGTTATTCCATTGTTTATTATTCTGTTGGAATATCCTATCTGTGCGGATTACGCATGACCTGGTTCCATTCTTTATTATTCTGTTGGAATAACATGTCTATGTGGATTATCACATTCATGGTGAATGATCCTTCGTATTCATTCCTTATTAACTTGTGAAAATGATCTGTCTACGTGAATTACCGCATGACGGGCGAAAATCCATTTGTAGTTTCATATATTCTATTATACTCAGTTGGTTAAAGTTTTGGCTTCTATACTCCATGAAATTAGTGAAATATCCTTGATATTTGCGCTTCATCCAGTATCTGTTCATGGAAATATTCTTCTGAGCATTCTTGAATTTTACTCTACAAAGAAGTATCATATTGATAATTTGGACATTATTGATCTCTGGATAAATTAGATTATAAATCTTTAAAAATTTATTCTTGAACTTGTTTTATTGAATTCCTATATCATTGTCATCATCCTCATGTTTATATTCTATTGAAAGTCATCTGTGGCCTATAGTGCATAAATGGACTTGGTATGATTATGATCACAGATTTTTCGGTATAATCATGATCGTAATGTTACAAATGATGTGGTAAAAGTCCTCATTGGCCCGTAGTGCATTGATGGACAGTTGTTGGCATGATCATGACCATTAATGAATACACGAATATCCTTGGCTCGTAGTGAATAGATAATTTATGGTCGTGATACTAAAGAATATCATTGGCCGTAATGCAGGGGTGATTCGATGATGTGGATTATTTATTAAGCTGAGTCTCAGCGATAAAAGTGATGAAAAACCTTTTAAATCATAGAAGATAGTAGATTTTATTCTCTACTTGACTCTTCTAATGGATTACTTGTCCCGCTGCAGTTAAACTTGATGTTTGTTATATTTTATCAGTTTAACACTATTGAAGGCTAACGATAATTTATTCTACATTATCTTAGTCATAATATTTCTTACTGGGCTAGTTGAGCTCAACCTTTTGCTTTCATTGTTCTCTTCAGGAAATGAGAACGTAGCCGGGACTAGTCGGGGAATGGAGTGATGGTCCGAGATGGTGTCAGTCCTCACTATTCTATAAAATAGTGTGATAATAAATGTAATGAGGACTCCATTGAGTGTGGATATTGTCTAGATGACAATATTTGTATTAAAACTTATAACTTATGTTTGTCGTATTTTACACGATAGTTGTATAATGAAGTTTTTATTTGTATTTTATACCATATATTTGGCGACTCAAGATGGGTGCTGTATACCTATTTTGGGGGCGTCACAGCTGACGACCTCATGGGTGTAGTCCAGGAGGAGGCCATCTGTGTATGTGCAGTTGTCTTCGCCAACATTTTTCTTCCACATATTCGACAGGTAAAACTTATTATTGATGTATTTCCTTATTTGTAATTATATTGCTTATATAAATTGTCAAATAACTAGTTTACACGCCTAGGCATAGGCAATAGACATGCGTTAGAACTTACGGGACTCGATTCCGATATACGGAATCCGAGTTATCGCCTAGTTTGTAAAACTCGCCAATACTTAGGCAAAAAGCCAAAAAATAGGTCAAAACCCGCCTCGATCATTCGAACGCCACACAAACACACACATAGCACCGAGTAGGTATTAGACACGCATTAGAACTTACGGGACTCGATTCTGATATACGAAATCCGAGTTATCGCCCAGTTTGCAAAACTCGCCAACACTTAGGTAAAAAGCCGAAAAACAGGTCAAAACCCGCCTCAGTCGTCCGAATGCCACGCAAACACACACATAGTACCGAGTAGGTATTAGACACACGTTAGAACTTACGGGACTCGATTCTGATATACGAAATCCGAGTTATCGCCCAGTTTACAAAACTCGCCAACACTTAGGCAAAAAGCCGAAAAATAGGTCAAAATTTGCCTCGGTCGTCTGAACGCTACACAAACACACACACATAGCACTGAGTAGGCAATAGACACGTGTTATAACTTACGGGACTCGATTCCGATATACGAAATCCGAGTTATTGCCCAATTTTTAAAACTCGCCAACAATTAGGCAAAAAGTCAAAAAATAGGTCAAAACCCACCTCGGTCGTCCGAACGCTACACAAACACACACATAGCACCGAGTAGGTATTAGACACGCGTTAGAACTTACGTGACTCAATTTGGATATACAAAATCCGAGTTATCGCCCAGTTTGCAAAACTCGCCAACACTTAGGCAAAAAGCCGAAAAATAGGTCAAAACTCACCTCGGTCGTCTGAACGCCACGTAAACACACACATAACACCGAGTAGGTATTAGACATGCGTTAGAACTTATGGGACTCGATTCCAATATACGGATTCGAGTTATCGTGCAGTTTGCAAAACTCGCCAACACTTAGACAAAAAGCCAAAAAATAGGTCAAAATCTGCCTCGGTCATCCGAATGCCACACAAACACACACATAGTACCGAGTAGGTAATAGACATGCATTAGAACTTACGGGACTAGATTTCGATAAACGAAATCCGAGTTATCGCCCAATTTGCAAAACTCACCAACACTTAGGCAAAAAGCCAGAAAATAGGTCAAAACCCGCCTCGGTCGTCCAAACGCCACACGAACACATACATAGCACCGAGTAGGTATTAGACACACATTAGAACTTACGGGACTCAATTCCGATATACAAAATCCGAGTTATCGCCCAGTTTGCAAAACTCGCCAATACTTAGGCAAAAAATCGAAAAACAGATCAAAATTCGCCTTGGTCATCCGAACACCATGCAAACACACACATAGCACCGAGTAGGTATTAGACATGCATTAGAACTTACGAAACTCAATTCTGATATATGAAATCTGAGTTATCGCCCAGTTTGCAAAACTCACCAACACTTAGGCAAAAAGCCAAAAAATAGGTCAAAACCCGCCTCGGTTGTCCGAACGCCACGTAAACACACATATAGCGCCGAGTAGGTATTATAAAAATGTTACAACTGACGGGACCCTATTCTAATATACGGAGCCCGAGTTCGAGTCCCGTCCATCTAACTTGAAGAACACAAACTAAAATAATGTAAATATGTTTTCATTTTGATTTTGTTATTAATATTTTGATTTTGTAGGGTCTTGTTGACGAGACTCGTGGAGGTGGAGGTGGAGGCACTGGTGATGACCGCCAAGCTGATGATGAGTAGCCTCCTCTAGTACAGGGCGATGACCGTCGAGTTGATGACGAGAAGCCTCCTCCAGTACAGGGTGATGACCGCCGACTCGATGACATGGAGACAGGCGACGGGTTGTAGTTAGTTTAGTTTATGTTATATTTTGAGTTTCATGTATGTATTTGTACAGTTTTTGAGTTGTACCGACGGCCATTATATTTTTGATCTATATATTTGATTTGGATTACTAATTTATAACATGTATAGTTGTTATTTGACTGCTGTTATTAGTTTATAACAGGTGTATATTTGTAAATGAACAGGAAAATTCTGAAATTAAAAAAAAAATTCAAAATATATGTAGTCATTGCCGACAGGGGTAATGGCAACGGCTAGGCCATCGCTAATGACATCTAGCGACAGACATGGATAAAAGGTCATTGCCGACGGCTATCAAGTCATTGTCGACGGTCATGCCGTCGGCAATGAGTTTTTCCCTCAAAATGTTTGTGGGGTCTTTGCCGACGGCCTTGCCATCGGCATGGCTGTCGGTATTTCTTTTATGCCATCGCCAATGATCTCGGTCAGTAATGACAATGATCTTGACGGAGCTAGGGCTGACGACAGTTTGTTGATGACATCGCCGCCAATGACTTTAATGCCAAGCGATTGCCGTCGGTAAGAATTTGGTTTTCTTGTAGTGACTTTGCGATTTCCCTGACTCTTAGTTGTGGGGTATGGAGCTATGGCAAAAATAATGGCAAATAATGAAAAGATAAAACATAAGTCGCCAGCCTAATGTCTCGAATCGTGGCCTAGGTTACTCGAGTAATTAAGCCCGAGGGGTGTCTTTACACCTGCTGCCTTAAAGCCATCTAGTTTGGGAGTCATCAGCCTAACTCTCATTACATTGGTTAACTTAGCGCCTAAGAAAGTGAGCATTGCAAAAGGCAAAACCTGAGAAGATCTAAATTGTGGCGTAGGTTACTCGAGTAATTAAGCCCGAGGGGTGTCTTTACACCTGGTGCCCTAAAGCCCTCTAGTTTGGGAGTCATCGGCCTAACACTCGTTACATTGGGTGACTTAGAGCCTAAGAAAACGGACCTGGCAAACTTAGGCAAAGAAATAAACAAATTATCACCTGACTTATCTCAAAGCGTGGCCTTTATTACTCGAGCCAGTAAACTTGAAGGGGTGTCTTAACACCTAGTACCCTAAAGGCCTCCAGTTTGGGAGTCATCAGTCCAAAACTCATTACATGGGTAATTCTGAATAGCCTAAGAAAATGAGATAAGATTAGAAGAGAAAAAAGAAAATTTTCTAAGGCATAGAAGTAAAGCCCCAGCTAAGAGTTGCGTCTCTCATAGTGCGTGTGTTATATGAAGTCAATTCTGCGAAGAATAACGTCTAGAGCGAAGATGAAGTTTCTCTGATAAAGGGAGATAAGTTTTTTAAAATCTAATCCTACCCATAAATAATGACCATAGGTGTTTACAAATTTCCTTGCGATTTCATAACTCATTCCATTTCATAATTTGTACTTCAAATGCCTTATTCACTCGCGATGTGAAGGATATTTCTCACTTGCGACTTAGTCAACAAAGAGAGTTTCCCATATGAATACCCGAAAACAACATGCGACAGGACTGGGGCATTTCCCAATTCCAAGAAATGGAAGGTGTTTAAGGTGAGATCAAGCTTCTCATCAAAAGAAAGGAGAGAACTCCGGAAGGAAATCGCGACGACGTAAGCTTGCCCCTACAGAAGAAGGGGAAATTTTTCAAAAAAGTTCTTAACTCAAGAGCATAAGGCCAATGACGAAAGGTCTAGCAAATGAAATTCTCACCATTAAATGTGTCAACCTGCGTCAAGTCCTCACGAGTCAAGGCTTCAACACCGAAGTTTAAATCTAGGCAGCGAAAGAATGGGCTATACCCTCCAGGGATGTCAGCAGTATTCAGATAATCAGTACAGCCGGGTTACAAATCTAAAGCTCAAGGGAATGGGACACAAGTACCCCAACAGCGAAAACAAACTCCAAATCACCTCAGAAAGGGTGAGGTAAGTTTCTATTCCAAACACTTTAAAATGTGCATCAACCTAGGACAATAGACTCCTAAGGACAAATCTAGGTCATCACATCATGCATGATCTGCACATGTGTAAAAGCGCTACATCAACGTACATCTCCATCAACATTTAGCATGCATCTCCTATAGATTTAAATATGAACGCACATTGAATGTCTAGATTAGAGGAAAATTCTGTTGTAGACATCAATTGGTTGTCATCAATCCAGCGTAACATCAGGTGGAGTTTGGTGAATTAAGCAGTTGAATATTACTTCAGTGAAGGTATCAGAATAACCGGTATTCTAAACCATTGGCATCAATTCTGCATAACATCGGGCCATTTCAGCGATGAAAGCTTTGTATACCACCATTCGAGTGGGAACCAAAACCGTTTAGCGATATCAGCATAGAAAAATACCAGCAGGGTAAGCACCATTGTAAACTATCAGCATATACATCGGGAAGGTCCGATGATTTTAGAACATCATCCCCAACAGAGATGTAGTAAACATCTCAACTTATCTTCATCAAACAAGCATCGGCAATAACTGACAAAAAGCCCAAACCGTTGGAGTTAACACCAGTATAGGCATCAATAATAACTGATAAAGGTAAAGCGATGAGCGATGTGCGATGTGCGAAATGCGATTTGTGATTTGCAATATGCAAAATGCGATGTGCGAATTGCGAAGTGAGAATTACAAAGTGTGATTGGCCAAATGCGAAGTGCAAAATGCGATATCCGATTTAAGAACTGTGATTTACGAAAGAATTTTAACATTCATCATAACATTCATTACATTGCAATTTGTATCATTCAAAATACCTTATCATATTTCAAGTGTCTAGTAATCTTTATCATGTCTATTTCATTGCATTGCATGAACATGATAAAAAGGGGCATCTGTAGACACTCAAAATTTCATTTTCCTATTACTAACTATGCAGGAGGACAAAAGCGTCTTTTTCACACTCCAGAGATAACCCTGGAGGACCACAACATCAATTTTAACCCCGGAGATAGCCCGAGAAATCAAGTGCAAAGCCCAGACTCAACCCCAGGAGGTCAAGACAACCTCAAAGATAACCCTGAGAACATTCAGAGTCAACAATAGGCCAATCTCAGAGATAATCTTGAGAAAAGACTACTACAACTGCGCCAAAATTGGAGATAACCCCGGGAGGGGGAAAATGGTCATTTTGCCAACTCAAATTCAAATTAAATCAAAATAACTCATTTTGATACAAATTACATCAAAATATGTCCCACAAGAATAATATCTTAACTTCCGAGCGCAAACTACGCAAAACGGCTCAACGAACTGCATGACGGAAACCCAAAAATGCCATTTCGGTCATGGACCCATCTTCCTGGAATCAAAAAAGGGCAAATCCTTTGTCATTTCATAGCTCTCGAAAAGACCTTTCTGGAATGGTATGGCACACTTCCATCGGACTCCCAGATTGAAAGTTATGAAGATTCGAGCGAACAACGCGTTGTCCGAGTGCACGATTTCAAGACACAAGAGACCCACATTGCGGGGCACCGGCGGCCACCACAGTACACTACGCTCATCAGAGGAGGTACACTTGCGGCTCCCCCCCTCTATAAATAGATGGCTTAGGGTGGCCATATTTATAAGAAAAAAGGCGAGAAAGCCCTGTCCAATTTGCTTTGTACACACTATAAACTGAGTGCTTTCTCATTTTAAAAACTTGTGAGCTCATATATTGTCATATTTTTACCGGCGGGAGCCTAGTTTTCATCCACTTAAAGCTATAGAAGTCTTCTTTGGCAGTCCACTGTAAGCCTTCTTACACACTTTAAAGCCTTTCTCTTCATCTTTGCACACACTCTTCTCCACGTTGAGAGTCATGTTGTGTGTGTATGCCCGGACTTCGGTATGTGGTTTTCATTTTTGTTTGTATATATATACTTATATATATATATATATATATATATATTATATTGACTAACATTATCGAGTTATGCCTCGATTGAGCCTGGACTCACGTCCGGAGCGTTTATTTGCTTATATATATATATGAAATGTTGTCGAACTTTGTTCGATGAGCCTGGATTTTACATCTGGAGCGTTTATTAGCTCATATATATATATATATATATATATACTTATATATATGAACTGTTGTCGAACTCTGTTCGATGAGCCTGAATTTTACATTCGGTGCATTTACTGCTTTTATATATATATATTTACATTTCTATCAGGCCTGGAGTTTACTTCGTGGCCTTTTACTGTTTTATTAATATTCTGTCCCGCCTGGAGTTTACTTCGTGGCAGTTGATCGTATTTACTGCTTTATTTACATTTTTGATCCCCCATGGAGGTGCTTTGTGGTGGTTGATCATGTCTTTATATATATATTTACCGCTTTTATACATTTACATTTCTGATCCCCCATGGAGGTGCTTCATGGTGGCTAATCATGTCTATATATATATATATATATATTTACCACTTTTATATATTTACATTTCTGATCCCCCATGGAGGTGCTTCGTGGTGGTTGATCATGTCTGTATATATATATTTACAGCTTTTATATATATAACTGCTTATTTCTTTTTATATAAATTGTGGCATCATGTGAGCCTAGGAATCATATGATAATAGATTCAGTCTACTAAATCTAGACTCGGTTCCCGTGATGGACATTTCAACTATAAGCAACTTGTAAATTATTCACGGTGTTTGAATTTCCTTATATGGCTTTCATGCCCATAAGGAGTTCGGCACTACTATATATATTATTTTCTCAAAGATGCTTCGCATCTCGAAAATAAAAGTAATCAAGCCGAACATTTAATAATAAAAATGGAAGTATGAAAAGGTCTTAATTACTATTGAGCACGGGGTTTAAAAAACCTCTTTTACAAAACCTCACTGCTATACCATGTTTAAAACTCAATTTTTCATACAAATTCAAACCCTTTGTATATAGGTGCGAACGAGGCCTCACACTACTTCCAAATAAAAGCACATTAACCTACACACATACACACACACACACATTCATATAACAGTTTCTTAAAAAGTGGTAGTCACCGTGGTAACACGGATGTTGGGGGGTGCCTAACACCTTCCCTCCGCATAATCAAGCCCCTGAACCCAAAGTAATCTTGGTTTCACAGACCAGTTTAACAGTGTCACATCACTAGGTTAATGTGCAAACCTTTTCTCGGTTGCGTTGGTGCAACCAGTTAAAACACCAACTGGCGACTCTTACAGTTAAATCGTCGACATATACATGTCGGACCTTTTTCACTTATTTTTTCAATCAAATCTCACATAACATGAGAACACCAAAGAACAAGAACAGAAAAGGGACAAATAAAAATCCTGACGTCGACACTTAGTAGTTTACAATGGTGCCTACCCTGATGGTAGTTTGATAATGGATCCTACCCTGCTGGTAGTTGAATACGCTGACATCGCCAAACTGTTTCGGTTACCACTTGAACGGTGGTATACAAAGCTTACACCGCTGAATTGTCTTAATGTTACGCTAAATTGATGCCAATGGTTCAAAATATCGGATCTTTCGATACCTTCGCTGAAGTAATATTCAACGGTTTAATTCACCAGACTCTGCCTAATGGTACGCTGGATTGATGACAACCACCAAATGTCCTTTTTGAGGTACTTTGGAGTTTCCTTTCGCTGTTGGGTGTTTGTGCCACATTTCCTTGAGCGTTTGATTCGCAACCCAGCTGAACTGATGACCTGAATGCCGTTGACATCCCTGGAGGGTGTACATTTTTTTCGCTGCCCAGATTTAAACTTCGATATAGAGGCCTCGACTTATGAGGAGTCGACACTGGTTGGCACAATTGATGACGATGATTTCATTAACTAGACCTTTCGTCATTGGGCTTGTGCTTTTGAGTTAAGGACTTTCTTGAGAATTTTCCAATTTCTTTTAATGAGAGGCTTATCCCACCTTAAACTCCTTCCCTTTCTTGGAATTGGACAATGCTTAGTCCTTTCGCGTGTTGATGACGGGGATTCATATGAGAAACTCTCTTTGTTAACCAAGTCGCGAGTGAGTAATATCCAAATCGCCCGTGAGACGATATGAGGGAAGCTCCGAAGATGATGTACCATGCTAATGGTGCTGACTGGCACATTTTCCTTTTTAGGATGGTTGATAAATGCCCCAGTGTTGAGTTATCGCTATTTCCGAGATTGCCCCTGTCTTGTTGTAAGGGTCCCAATATCAGGTTGTCACCAATTTTGAAATTGCTCCAGATAGTTGCTTTGATGGATGGGTTGATAAGATGCTTAGATCGAAAGAGGCTTTTACCTCTGTACCAGATGGTGAACAGGTAGTGGATTTTGACTTTGCTACCCTGAATCATTGTTACTGACTTGTTCGCGCAATCGGCTTTAATGGATTTTTCTGATTTGATGAAAACTTGTGATTGAGGGTGTCGACTCTTTGAAGGTCCTCGCTACTGGTTGAAGGCAGCATGTTGTTGAAATGGCAGATTGTCTTGCTTTTTCCAAATGGGAGGACTATAGGTTGGTCTCCTAGCTTGCCCCTATACAATAAGGGATACATCTTCAGTGCCTTTATCGGGTACCCCCTTGGAATTGCTGGCATATTAACCAGTCTGTATATTCTTGGCCACTGCTTCCAGGGCAGTGAAGTCTTTAATCTTGCTTGCCTTCAGGCCCATCTCTGCCATTTCGCCGTGTTTGATCATTTTTGAGAATGGCTTTCCTATGCCTGCTAGGATTCTCTCATAGTAAGGAGCCTCTTGGATATCAATAAACGTCATTACCATCTCAATTTCTGTCATTGATGGAATGACTTGTGCTGCTAGATGTCTCTACCTTTGGGCATATTCTCAAAAAGATTCAGTACTTTGCTTTTTGACTTTAGTCACTTGGTATCGATTCGGAGCCATTTGTGACTGAAAACTGTATTGATTGAGAAAGGCATGGGCCAATTCTTCCCAGTTGTGGATTTTGGCATTGGAAAGTCGGGCATACCAGGCTTTAGCCTCTCCAGTGAGACTCTTTTGGAAAAGTAGCATTCTAAGGTTTTCATCTTCAGCATAAGACCCCAACTCGCCAATATATACTTTTAGGTGTGTATAGGGATCGCCTGCCCCATTGTACTTTTCAAACTCTGGGACTTTGAATTTGTTAGGATATCGAGCCCTTGGGAATATGCAAAGATTTGAATAGGTGACACTACCATAGTTTCTAGTCCATTTGAGTGACCAGATGGTTTCCTCCATTTATTGGACTTTCTTTCTTATATCCCTTGTTTCTCGATCATCCCTGAGTTTTGTGATTTCAGGGGTTTTATTGGTTCCTTTATTGGATTGAGGTTCAAGTATTTGGGTTTCCATCTTTTTGCCAATACCCTGACTTCCCCCTAGTGTGAATGACTCTGATTGAGTAGGCATTGTCTGGCCTTGAGTGTTTTTACTTTGTTCTTTTATAAAGACATCCAATTCTGCTATTTGATTCCTTAATCCTACGAACTCCTCTCGAGAAACAGGAGTAAGATCAGGTGGAACACTTGTAGCCATGTCTGACTGTGGGTTTAATGTCTTTCTGGACTTTAAACGGGAAACGGGACCAATTGCTTCCCTACAAAAAGAATTACGTAGTTTAGACTTCGAAAATGTATAAATGTTACATGTTATGTGATATATCCGTTTTAGGAGTATTATCGTACAAAACGGATGTTAGCTGTTTGTAAGACAGGATAGCATATCAGTTTTAATATGCATGTACACATATTCCTTCATATTTTCCATTACATTGAGATTGACATGGAATGAAATTACAAGTAATTGAATTTAAAAGTAATTAAAATGGGAAAGTATGAAGAGATTTCCCTCTACATTCGATTTATCAGAGGCTGACCTATCTTAGGTTACTCTCGCGGTTTTTTAGCATGAAAGTCCCCAGATCATCGCAATTTGTTCGATAAAAAGTTAATTCAGTCTTTCAATTGGAGCGAATCTGGGTGGAGCCTTTCCTGAGCCTCGTTGGAATTAGTCTCCCTACGAGTCCAGTAATCAAACACTAACATGATAGCCTTTTGATGGAGGGATCACACAACATACATTCACATTCAATGTGTCTCACCGTTATGGGAACAATGACATGTGCAAAGCACTAATATTGTATACGGATATAGTGTAAAGCATTAAGTGCAATAAGTAAATGCATTCGTACACATTTATTTAAATTTAAATGCAACATCCACACACAAGCGTATAACAGTTTTGAAAAGTTTGTAGTAGCGGCTAAAGTTCTCTTACTGGAAGTCCCCAACGGAGTCGCCACTTATCGATGTTGGGATTTTTATTGTCCCTTTTCTGTTCTTCTCTTTCGGTGTTCTCATGTTAAATGAGATTTGTTTGAAAAAATAAGTTGTGAAAAGGTTCGACATGTATATGTCGACGATTGGACTGTAAGAGTTGCCAGTTGGTGTTTCTAAATGGTTGCACCAACGCAACCGAGAAAAGGTTTGCACATTGACCTAGTGATGTGACACTGCTAAACGGGTCTGTGAAACCGAGATTCATTAGGGTCCGGGGACTTGCTTATACGGAGGGAAGGTGTTAGGCACCCCCGACATCCGTGTTACCACGGTGACCGCCACTTTTCAAGAAACTGTTATATGAATGTGTGTGTGTGTGTGGGTCAATGTGCAATTATCTAGAAGTAGTGATATGCCTCGTTTGCACCTATATACAAAGGGTTTGAATTTGTGTAAAAATTCAGTTTTAAAAAAGATGTAGCAGTGAGGTTTTGTAAAAGAGGTTTTTCAAACCCTTATGCTCAATAGTAATTGAGGCCTTTGATATTTCCATTTTATTAAATGTTCATCTTGATTGCTTTTATTTTCGAGATGCAAAACATCTTAGAGAAAATAATGTACAAAGTAGTGTCGAACTCCTCATGGGCATGAAAGCCATCTAAGGAAATTCAAACACCATGAATAATTTACAAGCTGCTTATAGCTGAAAATGTCCATCACGGGAACCGAATCTAGATTCAGTAGACTGAATTTTTGATCACATGATTCCTAGGCTCACATGATGCCGCAATTTATATGAAAGCAATAAGTAGTTATATATATAGAAGCTATATATATATATATATATATATATATATATATATATATAGACATGATCAACCACCATGAAGCACCTCCATGGGGGATCAGAAATGTAAATAAAGCAGTAAAAGACGATCAACCACCACGAAGTAAACTCCAGGTGGGACTAAATGTAAAGAAAGCAATAAAAGGCCACGAAGTAAACTCCAGGCCTGATAGAAATGTAAATATATATAAAAAAATGGTAAACGCACAGGATATATATCGATCCCAGCTCGATTTATCATTTCAGCGATTTATCGCTATATATATATAAAAGTAGTAAACGCACCGGATGTAAAATCCAGGCTCATCGAATAGAGTTCGACAACAGTTCATATATATAAGTGTATATATATATATAAGCAGTAAATGCTCCGAATATAAAATCCAGGCTCATCGAACAGAGTTCGACAACAGTTTATATATATAAGTATATATATATAAGCAAATAAATGCTCCGGACGCGAGTCCAGGCTCAATCGAGGCATAATTCGATAATGTCGGTCCATATATATATATATATATATATGTATGTATAAATAAAAATAAAAGCCACAGACCGAAGTCCGGGCATAAACACACACAACACGACTCTCAACTTGAAGAACAGTGTGTGCACAGTTAAAGAGAAAGGCTTTAAGGAAAGCAAGAAGGCTTATACTGGACTACCAAAGAAGACTTCAATAGATTTAAATGGATAAACACTCAGTTCCCACCGGTAAAAATATGACTGAATATAAGCTCACAAGTGTTTAAAATGAGAAAGCACTCAGTTTAGGGTATGTACATAGCAAATTGGATAGGGCTTCCTCGCCGTTTTCTCTTGCAAAATGGCCACATCAAGCCCTCTATTTATAGAAGGGGGAGCCACAGGTGTACTTGCGGTAGCAGTAGGTGTACCTGCGGTAGCAGCAGGTGTACCTGCGGCTTCCCGGGGTGCCCCGGGAAATGTGGGTCCCGCCGTCTCAAAGTACTTGCACTCAGACAACGCGCTATTCGCTCGAGCCTTCATAACTTTCAATCTGGGTGTCCGATGGAAGTGTGCCATACCATTCCAGAAAGCTCTTTTCGAGAGATATGCAATGACATAGGATTTCTCCTTTTTTGATTCCTGGAATACGGGTCCATGACCAAAATAGCATTTCTAGGTTGTCGTTAGGTAGTCCGTTGAGCTGGTTTGCGTAGTTTGCGCTCGAAAGTTGAGATATGGTTCTTGTGGGACTTATTTTGAAGCAATATGAGTTGAGATGAGTGTATTTGATTTAAGTTAAAGTTGAGTTTGCAAAATGACCATTTTACCCCTCCCGAGGTTATCTCCGATTTTCGAACAGTTGTAGCAGTATTTTCTCAGGGTTATCTCTGAGATCATTATGTTGTGGACTCTAAATGTCCTCAGGGTTATCACCGAGGTTGGCTTGACATCATGGGGTTATCTTCACGCTTTGAACTTTATCCCCCGGGGTTATCTCCAGGGTTGGTGTAAGACCCCAAATTTTATGAAATGAAAGTATTCAATTTTCTTATAATTATTATTTTATTTAGTAAATGGTTAAATTGAGAAAGGGTTAAAGTTAAGGGTGATAAGTGAAAATTTTGCAAAGTAAGTAAGTTGATATAAAATATTCGTTATGCCGAGGAATATTCGATTGGTTGGGGAATATTCATTTTAACTGGGAATATTCGTACGACGGCATAATCATTGGTGGATCCCACATCGAAAGTATTGTCATAGTTAGAAAACGATAGAAATATCTTTTTATAAAAATAACGGCAAAAGTTTTACCATTAAACTGTTGAACTACTCGTTAGTAAAAAGTATAGTAATACGCGTGGTTGCATAGTAACACACGATATTGATTATTGATGCTTACGTGAGAAGTCACTCAGTTATACTCAATTATTGCTACAGTAATTGCTGCATAATATCTCTCATATTATTGATTCAATTATTGTCATAGTATCATCTGCATAATATTTATATTATTAAATCAATAATTGAGATGACAAAGTTATTCATATTATTATTTGTAATATTGATGATGTCTAGAAAGTTTTGTCGAGTAGAGGTTTGGTCACCTAATTGCGCACCAATAAGGAGAAATCCTTATCGAAAAGCCCCCTCTTTCCTGGAAATGATCTAGTTGTTAAATATTGCGAGTTATAATATTAATGATGAATAAGTTCGTATTGATTAAAGTTAAAATTGATAGTTCTATTGTGTTGGGATTATTAGTGTAAGTGGAAATCGACATCTATTCTGATAATAATTAATGTCTGGATGTTATATTGACCAATCAGGTAATTAATTGGATAAATGAGCAATTAATTGCTATTAATTCACATGCTTATAACTATTTGTTCACATGTATGTACTATTAGGGGAGGTGGTGCAAGATTGATAATACTTGCATGACTAAATTAAAAATGGAGGTATAGATGAAGGTATTATACTGTAATTATTTTTTCACATGTATAGTACTATTAAGTCACATGATTGTACTATTGATTCACATGATGTACTATTATGGGAGGTGGTGCAAGTTTGATAATACTTGCAGGACTAAATTAAAAATAAAAAAAAAGATGAAGGTATTATACTGTAATATTTCGAGCCCCAAAATGTGCAATTATCAAAACTATATTTTCTTATAAATAGAAGCTCATTCTTCCTTCATTCTCACTAATTCACTAAGACTCACAAGAGCAATTATAAAGAGAGAAGCTATAGAGAGAAAGAAGAAGAGTAGTCTGCTACTTCACTATTCTAGTATCTAGTCTTCTTCTGAGGTAAGGGGTATTATTTATTTCATACTCTGAAGAGATATTATATTTCGTATTCGTATGAATATTATTTTCGTTCAATATTCGTAATAAATATCATCTTCGTTCAATATTCGTAGGAATATTATTTTCGTTCAACAGTCGTAAGGGGTATTATTTATTTCATATTCGAAGAGATATTATTTTTTCAGATTCAGATAAATATTATTTTCGTTCAATATTCGTAAGGAATATCATCTTCGTTCAATATTCGTAGGAATATTATTTTCGTTCAAAAATCGTAAGGGGTATTATTTATTTAATATTCGCTTATGATATTACTTTTCGTATTCGTAAGGAATATTATTTTCATTCAATATTCGTAAGGAATATTATCTTCGTTCAATATTCGTTGGAATATTATTTTCGTTCAACAGTTGTAAGGAATATTATTTCTGTTCAGTATTCATAAGGAATAATATTTTCTTTCATACTCTGTAGTATGTGAGTAATATTATTTCGTCTCGTATTCCTGATTATACCCTCATTTTGTTAAATTATTACTTCTATACTCCGTGAAATTATTAAAATATCTTTGAAATTTGCGCTTCATCTAATATCGTTTCACAAGGATATTTTCTGCACATTCTTGTTGAATTTTAAGCTTTTCATGCTGGCGTACTGTCCATGAGTACTATTCATTTATACGATTCTATTCACAAAGTACTATTCATGGGTACTATTCATGAGTACTATTTATAAAGTACTATTCACGAGGTACTATTCCCGAAGTACTATTCACGGGGTACTATTCACTTGGAGTACTATTCATGACAAAAATTGATTTTTTTCGGTCAAAATCATTTTTGATACAATATCATTCTTGAATTTTACTCCACAAACCAGTATCATGTTGATAATTTGGATATTTTTAAACTCTGGATAAATTTAAAGTCTTTAATATTTATCATTAATTTCATTTGATTAATGCTTATATCATTGTCATCATCCTCATGCTTATATTGTGATGAAAGTCATCTTTGGCTTACGTACATAGATGGACTGTTGATTGGTATGATTATGACCAGGGATCATTCGGTATAATCATGACCCGTAATGTTACAAATGATGTGGTAAAAGTCCTCATTGGCCCTTAGTTCATTGATGGACAGTTGTTGGTATGATTATGACCAGGGATTATTCGGTATAATCATGACCATTGATGATTACATGAATATCCTTGGCCCATAGTGCAGGGATGATTTGATGATGTGATTTATTTATTATTGTGAGTCTCAAATGATAAAGTTGATGAAAAACTTTTTAAATCATAGAAGATAGTAGATATCATGCTCTACTTGACTCTTCTAATGGATTGTTTATTCCGCTGTAGTTGTTGATCTAAAACTTGTTATCTATTGTCTTCTATCAGTTGTTATACTGTTGAAGGCTAAGGATAATTTATTCTGCATTATCTTAGTCATAATATTTCTTACTGGGCTTGTTGAGCTCGCCCTTTTCTTTCATTGTTCTCTTCAGAAAATGAGAACGTAGCCGGTACTAGTCAGGGAATGGAGTGACGGTTCGAGATGGTTATTTTAGTAGTCCTCATTACTTAGTCTGATAATAAATGTAAAGATTGAATTTGAGTTTGGATATTGTCTATGAGACAATATTCATGCAAAAACTCAGCTATGTTTTGTCGTATATTACCCCGATAGTTGTATAATCAACTTGTATTTGATTTATGTACCATGTATTTGGCGACTCAAGATGGGTGATGTATACCTGTTTTGAGGGCGTCATAGTTGGAACTAATTTTCTCGGGGTTATCTCCGGGGTTGGAAACTGATTTCCCGGAGTTATCTCTGGGGTTGGAAACTAGATCCCCCGGGTCTATCTCCGGGGTTAAAATTGATTTTGTGATCCTCCAGGGTTATCTCTGGAGAGTAAAAAAGACGTTTTTGTCCTCCTACATAGTTAGTAATAGGAAAATGAAATTTGAGTGTCTACAATATATATATATATATATATATATATATATATATATATATATATATATATATATATAAACCAAGTATGCATGCATATGTTGGCAAAACCGTGTTCTCCAAACACTTGGTCAAATAAGAGTAATAAATGCTAAGTTGATGATTTATGGCCCGGGCGGAATTAGAAGTTCTACCACGTAAAAATCTTTTATCATCCAGATCGTTAAATTCAAAAATAAACAATCCTAGCCATTAATTTCAAATCAGATTTCAAAAATTACTATTTTGCCCCTTACCTCAAAAATCTATAAATAGGAGGTCTTTCTTTCATTTTCAATTTGCCAATTTAATTGAAAAGAAAAGCTTATTTTTCTCCCACATACTCTCTCTCTCTAAAAAGCTCTCTCTATCACTTCTTACAAAAGTTCCGATTATTTGAGAAGAGAAAATTGGTTTAAGCAAATTGAGATAAGTTGTTTGATTTAATTTATTTGAATTATCTCTTGCTTATTTATATTTATAGATATGTGAATATACATTGATATACAAAATTCTATATATCTATATTTCATCTATTTATCAAATAAAAGGATACTTGGGCGCCGCAAGGCTATGGAGATACACCTCTACGGAGAGGAATTCAAACCGTACGATTCCTTATAGTCTTCAGTAACCTTTTATTGATATTATTTATATAAATATCGTAAAATAAATACGACACTTGATAGCTCAAAACAACACTAAGATATTCCTCCAAAAAGAGGAATCACTCGAACCGGATTTGAGAATCGTAGCGATCTATTAAAAATATTTATATAAATATCAATTGTTAAAATTATTAATTTCTTCATACTTAGACGCTGCAAGGCTACGGAGATACACCTCTACAAAGAAGAATTCGAACCGTACGATTCCTTATAGTACTAAGTGACATTATTTATAAAAGTTCACATAATAGATAAAATATTCTTATATATTATCTGAGTTAAACAAATATATTTGTTATATCAGGTACTGCTTAACTAATTTAATTATTATACTTGATATCTGTCATCACAAGTATTTGTTTATAAATTCATTTATTCATAAAATACTTGTTGCATAATATAAAAGTTATTTAAACTTTTATTTCACAAACTTAAGTGAATAATATATCTGCTTATATAGAAGCATTTTCACTCTAAATATAAAAGATATTTAAACTTAAAGTGACTTTTCTTTACTCCTTAAAGAATAATTCTTTATAAATTTGCATTAAATTATATATGTGCTTAAACAAAAGCATTTTTGAGCTAAAGCTGAAATTGACTTATTTGCTTATTCAAGAAGCATCTTTTTTGCTCAAAACATAAAAGTTATTTAAACTTTTATAATTGTGCATAAATTACATATTTGCTTACTTAGAAGCATTATTTGATCAAAGCATAAATTATTATCTGCTTATTTGAGAAGCATCAAACTGTACTAAATTATATCTGCTTATTTAAGAAGCATCCATCTGTACTAAATTCTTATCTGCTTATTTGAGAAGCACATTGTTGTAAAATCATTTTAAAAAAAAGAAGAGGTCAGAGTTAGTTTATTTTATGTACATGTGAGAAAGACAAGTAATTCTTCGACCAAGACTAGAGTCTTAGAGAGGTCAACGGGAAGTTGGGTCTCTAGTGTACTTGTGGTGTGAGTAAGAGGCTGTTGTTTCATGAATAGATCATAGAATAGAACTGAACTCAAAAGAAGTACAACTAAGCTTGAGGAGGGAGCTGGGAGCTTGTTGTCCAAGATAGATTAGTTGGGAACAATTGGAAGTTTGTCTATAAAACTTTGTAAAGACTTTCCTGCCTGTTGAAGGAGTATTTATTACTGATTGTAATAGGATCTCAAGTTCTGGAGAGGAGCTTGAGACTAGACGTAGCTGTGACGCCCCCAAAATAGGTCCAATCCATCCAACCTATTCTGAGTCGCCAAATACTTGCTACAGAAAACAACTGCAACTTTATTACTATAATTATCGTGAATAACTCATAATCATAATTGTAGTTCTAAATTCCTCTTTTCATCCAGGACGAAGATAATTTTCATCACCTTTCTTTACCTGAAGCATCAAAGATCATGGTTATACCAAATCACAGTTCCTGTTCATAATCTTACCAATAAATTCATCTTTGCACTACGGGCCAAAGATATTCATCAATAGTTCATCTTTGCACTACAGGCCAAAGATATTCAACAACAGGTCATCTTTGCACTACGAACCAAAGATATTCAACAATAGGTCATCTTTGCACTGCGAGCCAAAGATATTCAACAACAGGTCATCTTTGCACTACGGGCCAAAGATATTCATCAATAATTCATCTTTGCACTACATGTAAAAGATATTAATATTTCAAAGAAATACATAATCATTTCAGAATTTATATAAACCATAATTATAACCATGTTGATCAATTCACCTTTGCACTTAAGCTAAAAATATTCAATTGTAAATTCAATGGTCATGATCATACCAGTCAACGATTCAACTTTGCACTACTGGCCAATGAGAACCCTTAGTCACGATTATACCAATAATCTATCCATCTTTACACTCAAGTCAAAGAGAAATTTCTTCACCAGAATTATAAAAATGTTATATATGATAATAAAAATAATATGATAAAAACATGGATTTAATTTCAAGAGTAAGATTCATAAATCAACAATAATTTGGTTAGAAAAAGAAACCAATTTTGTCATGACTAGTATCCCGTGAATAGTAACTCGTATTCGTACATAGTACCATATACGTAAATAGTATCGTATACCTAAATAGTGCCATATACATGAATAGTCTCATATATGTGAATAGTACCGTATACGTGAATAGTAATATCGACACGAAAAGATAAAGTTTCACAATAAAAATCATATCAATATTTATAACACCTTAATCCAAATGTTATAAATCACTTAATAATCTCATAATCTAATATTATTAATATTACAATAATATTTTAATCATTTCTTAAACTTATAAATAATTTATTTTAATTGTTTACACTTTATTAACTAATGCATTTAATCATCCTAAAATGTCAAACTCATAAGATTTCATCACCAATAACTAAAACCCTAATCAAAAATCTGCATATACCTCATATAGGATTCTCAAGCCATAAAATCATATTTTCCAATTTTCTTACTTCACATAACATATTTAATTCATTTACTCATAACTAGTCTGTTTTCATGAAATATACCAAATCAGTCCTAGAAAATTTTCTTTTCTGAGATTTAGCAGAATATAGTCCCATAACATATATTTTTCTCGAAATTTTTAAAATTCATTTACTATTTTTCATATGGCCAAAACTACCGAATATTTAGACATTTATCATAAAGCGTATTTTTTGTCTAAAAATTCGAATTTACTGAGTATCTTCTTTGTTATATACATGTACTCCCAATAAAAATTTCACCAATTTTGGAGTTAACCACAAGGAGTTATAAGAGTTTACTTTTAAAATAGGCTTTTCTCATAAAATTCATAACTCCTAATCTATACATCCAAAAATCGCCATTTTTGGACACAATCTAGAAAACTCATCAAATTATCATTTCAAAATTTTTGAAGGTCAAAAAACTTACGAAAAATGAAAAACATAATAACCATTATGATTCCTTACTTCAAAAGAGCAGTATTTCTGACTGGAATATCGGATGTAAAGCCGAAGAAAACTTGCACTGAATAGCAACTCTCAAAGTATCTAAATACTAACAAAAATACGCTCGACAATATAGAGAGAAAAAACTTATGTTTCTGGTGTGATTTTCAATTCTAACTAAGCACCCTATTTATAGAAAAATGTTAGAACGATAAAGTAGACTAAATTAATAAAATATTAATAAAAAGTTTTTTACACACACTTCTTTGAAAATATTTTAGCCACCACAAGTGGGGCCCACCAGAGATTAGCCATCTTCCCCAACAACCAAAAGTGGGTCCCACCTTCTAGAAATCTCCACCAAAAATCATTTATAAAAATAATTTCCGAATCAGTCACCTCTTAAAATTCATAACAAATCATACGTTAATTTTTAACGGTTCAAAATTTGTGGACATATACTCAACTTATATATGTATAACATATTCAAAAATCACAACGATCCAACGGTCGGATTAAAAATTATAACTCACACAATATATCTCAAGAACACTGATTTTCGGATTATGAGTACTTCGGACTAGTTTCATTCAAACAGTCACCACGAAATATCCACAATGAATGTTTGGGTGATTCCAATTTCTATGGTTAGAATACTTCCAAGGCTTTCTTTTGATATATGGCTCATGTCCTAACACATTATACATAAAGAGTTATAGATTTTACAAAATCAAGTAATGAATTAATTTTTCTGAAAATCCCATATTTTGTTCTTCTTTTGATTTCTAGATTTCTCTCATTTGATTCATGCACTGTGAATTTAGTGTAAAAATATCACCATTATTATATTATCACATTATACATTTATAATATAATATAATATAATAATATATTTGAATCAATTATTTTATCAAAAAAGACAAAATATTAATTTTCAACAATTATCACTTTTCTAAAAATTCCTCCATTTCGACAAAATATAAAACACCTCAACATTTATTCATCATTTATATCCACATAAAATAAATATTTTCTTATCATATAAATCAATAATTAATTAATCACAAATAATATTACAGAATCACAATAATAACAACCAGACAGTTCCCAGGAAAGAGGGGGCTTTCCGATAAAGATTTCTCCTTATTGGCGTGCAATTAGGTGACCAAACCTCTCCTTGACAGAACTTTCTATACATTGCCAATAATGCTATCTAATAATATTATTCAAATAATATGAATTATTAATCTGATAATGGGAAATACTGTGCCGTGACAATTATTGAAACAACAATAATATAAAATATCAACGCAGCAATTATTGAACCAATAAAATAAAATATTGAATAGTAATTACTGTAACAATTATTGAGTAGTGCCTTCATACATAAGAATCAATAATTCAAAAATATCATGTAATACTGCAGTGTTATTATGCAACCACGCAGATATCAGTATTTTAACCACCGAGTAATCCAACAAGATAATTGGTAACAATTCTACCGCTATTTATAAAAACTAAAACTTGTCGTTTTCTTCATCCGACAATTATTCTGTTATGGGGCCCATAAATGGTTGCGCCATCGTACAAATATTCCCCGACAACAAGAATATTCCACGACCAAATGAATATTCCCCAACAGAAATGAGTATTTTATAACCACTTGCGTATTTTGAAAATTTTATATATATCACCCTTAAGTTTAAACTTTTATCAATTCAACTATTTACTAAATAGAAAAATTGAATATTTTTATTTCATAAAATTCGGGGTCTTATAGTTGCAGCATACCCGGGATGTATGTTGTGAACTAGACAAATCTCTGTGCATTGTGTGATTGAATTTTTACTGTCTTGCATATTAATTTCTAACACTGCAAATTAATTATCCAAAAATTCAAAAAGGCCTAAGATAATTTTTTAATCGGTAATAATCTATTCAATCCCCCTTCTGGATTATTATTGGACTTTCAATTGGTATCAAAGAGGTGCTCTTTAACTTATTTGTTGAGTAAATACAGGCATACCTAAGAGTAGATCCATCTATGGCCTACAATGTTGCTGGTTACGGAGAAGGACTATCAATGACTAGACCTGCACTATTTGATGGTACAAACTTTGCCACCTGGAAGAGCAGATTCAAAATCTATGCCAAATCACAAGGAATCAAGGTTTAGATTGCACTAGAACGAGGTGTAAAAGTTCCGACAAAAATCATGGGAGAAAAGATCGTTGAGAAAGATGTTGATGAATTCAATACTAATGATGAAAAGGCTATGAACATTGCATCCACATGTAAGACCCCGAATTTTATGAAATGAAAGTATTCAATTTTCTTATAATTATTATGTTATTTAGTAAATGGTTAAATTGATAAAGGATAAAGTTAAGGGTGATATTTGAAAATTTTGTAAAGTAAGTAAGTTGATATAAATATTCGTTGTGTCGAGGAATATTCGATTGGTCGGGAAATATTCATTTTAATAGGGAATATTCGTACGACGACACAATCATTGTTGGACCCCATAACTAAAGTATTGTCATAGTAAGAAAACAATAGAAATATATTTTTATAAAAATAACGGCGAAAGTTTTACCATTCAACTGTTAAAATACTCGGTGGTAAAAGTACAGTAATACACGTGGTTGTATTGTAGCACACGGTATTGATTATTGATGCTTACATAAGAAGTCACTCAGTTATACTCAATTATTGCTACAATAATTACTGTATAGTATCTCATGTTATTTGATTCAATTATTGTCACAGTATCATCTACATAATATTTTATATTATTAAATCAATAATTGAGACGACAAAGTTATTCATATTATTATTTATAATATTAACGATGTCTAGAAAGTTCTGTCGAGGAAAGGGTTTGGTCACCTAATTGCGCGCCAATAGGGAGAAATCCTAATCGAAAAGCCCCCTTTTTCCTGAGAATGATCTGGTTGTTAAATATTGTGAGTTATAATATTAATGAAGAATAATTGTTAATAGATTAAAAATGTGTTGATTAAAGATAAGTGATTTGTGGTAAATATTTATTCAATTTTTGATATAAATAGAGAGGTTTGTTATGAGGTGTTTGTTATAAGTTTGACTTATTATTCCATGAGAAAATGTGCTAATTGTTCAGACCGTTGGTTGAAGTTATAATAGTAAATCAATATGGATCGTTGGTTGAAGATATAATAATAAACCAATATGGACTGCTGGTGGAAAGTTATAATAGTAAATCAATATGGATCGCTGGTTTAAAGTAAATCAGTATGGACCGTCCGTTTAAAAGTAAATTAATCTGGGTCGTTCATGAATTAGTTACTATTCAGTCCTTTTTTCTATAAATAGAAACTCATTCTTCTTTCATTCTCACCAATTCACTAAGACTCACAAGAGCAATTATAGAGAGAGAAGCTATAGAGAGAAAGAAGAAGAGTATTCTGCTACTTCACTATTCCAGTATCTAGTCTTCTTTTGAGGTAAGGGGTATATTTCTTTCGTATTCGTAAGGGATATTATTTTTATTCAATATTTGTATGAAATAATATTTTCTTCCATACCCTGTAGTATGTAAGTATTATTATTTCATTTCGTATCCCTAATTCTACACTCATTTTGTTGAAGTATTGCTTCTATACTCCGTGAAATTAGTAGAATATCCTTAAAACTTGCACTTCATCTAGTATCGTTTCACAAGGATAATTTTCTGAACATTCTTGTTAAATTTTAAGCTTTTTATGCCGGAGTACTATTCACGGGCACTATTCATTTAAACGTCACTATTCATACGTACGGTACTATTCATAGAGTACTATTCATGGGCACTATTCATAAATATAGTACTATACATAAGAACGGTACTATTCACTCGGGTACTATTCAGCCGAAGTACTATTCATGACAAAAATTAATTTCTTTTCGGTCCAAATCATTTTTGATAAAATATTATTCTTGAATTTTACCCCACAAAGCAGTATCATGTTAACAATTTGGATATTATTGAATTCTGGATAAATTAAATTATAAATCTTTAAAATTTATCCTTGCTTTCATTTAATTGAATTCTTATATCATTGTCATGCATCATCCTCATGCTTATATTGTGATAAAGTCATCTTTGGCCGTACTGCATATGTGACGCCCCCAAAAAAGTATACATCACCCATCTTGAGTCGCCAGATACATGGTACATAAATTTAAATACAACTTAATTATACAACAGTCGTGTAAAATACGACAAAACATAGCTGAAAGTTTAAACAAGAATATTGTCATTTAGACAATATCCACACTCAATGGAGTCCTCATTACAATTATTATCACATTATTCTGTAAAATAGTGAGGACTACTAAAGCCATTTATCCTGGACCATCACTCAATTCCCCGACTCGTCCCAGCTATATTCTCATTTCCTGAAGAGAACAATAAAAGAAAGGGTGAGCTCACCTAGCCCAGTAGGAAATATTATGACTAAGATAATGTAGAATAAATTATCCTTAGCCTTCAACAGTATAACAACTGATAGAATACAATAGACAACAAGTTTTAGATTAACAACTGCAGCGGAAAAAAGCAATCCATTAGAAGAGTCAAGTAAAGCATAAAATCTACTATCTTCTATGATTTAAAAAGTTTTTCATCAACTTTATCGCTGAGACTCAGCTTAATAAATAAAATCGAATCATCCTTGCACCACGGCCAAGGATATTCCTGTAATCATCAATGATAATGATTATACCGAATAATCCCTATTCATAATCATACCAACAACTGTCCATCAATGAACTACAGGCCAATGAGGACTTTTACCACATCATTCGTTACATTACGGTCATGATTATACCGAATAATCCCTGGTCATAATCATACCATGTCCATCATTGCACGTAAGCCAAAGATGACTTTAATCACAATATAAGCATGAGGATGATGACAATGACATAATAATTCAATAAAACAAGTTCAAGGATAAAATTTAAAGATTTTTAAATTAATTTATCCAGAAATCAATAACGTCCAAATTGTCAACATGATACTTCTTTATGGAGTAAATTCAAGAATGCTCAGAAGAATATTTCCATGAAAAGATACTGGATGAAGCGCAAATATCAAGGATATTCCACTAATTTCATGGAGTATAGAAGCCAAAACTTTAACCAACTGAGTATAATAGAATATATGAATCTGCAAATGGATTTTCGCCCGCCATGGGGTAATCCACGTAGACAGATCATTTCCACAATTTAATAAGGAATGAATATGAAAGATCATTCACCATGTATACGGTACTTCGCATAGACATGTTATTCTAACAGAATAATAAAGAATGGAATAACAGAAGAATTTCACCATGTATGCGGTACTATCAGACAGAGCGAGTTATTCAACATAATAATAAAGAATGGAATAATGAAGAATTTCACCATGTATGCGGTACTCAGATGATATTAAAGTTATTCCAACATAATAATAAAGAATGGAACCAAGTAATGCGTAATACGCACAGACAGGATATTCCAACAGAATAATAAAGAATGGAATAACAGAAGAATTTCACCATGTATGCGGTACTTTGCATAGACAGGTTAATCCAACATAATAATAAAATGGAATAACAGAAGAATTTCACCATGTATGCGGTACTTTGCATAGACAGGTTATTCCAATATAATAATAAAGAATGGAATAACAGAAGAATTTCACCATGTATGCGGTACTTAGCATAGACAAGTTATTCAAACATAATAATAACGAATGGAATAATAGAAGCTTTCTTCATGAATACGAAAGAAATAATACCCCTTACCTCAAAAGAAGAATGGATACTTGAATAGTGAGGTAGCAGACTTCTCTTCTTCTTTCTCTCTATACTTTCTCTCTATAATTATTGCTCTATAGCTTTAGTGAATTGGTGAGAAATGAAGGAAGAATGAGCTTCTATTTATAGGAAAATATAGTTTCAATAATTGCACATTTTGGGGCTCGAAATATTACAGTATAATACCTTCGTCTTTTTCTTCCTTTATAATTTAGTCCTGCAAGTATTATCAAACTTGCACCACCTCCCCTAATAGTAAATCATTTGAATCAATAGTAAATCATGTGACTCAATAGTTCTAGACATGTGAAAATATGAATTACCGTATAGTATCTCCATCTATACCTCTATTTTTAACTTAGTCATGCAAGTATTATCAATCTTGCACCAACTCCCCCAATAGTAAATGAATGTGAGTCAATAGTACACACACGTGAATAAATAGTTATAATCATGTGAATCAATAGCAATTAATTGCTCATTTATCCGGTTAATTACCCGATTGGTTAATATAACCTCCAGACATCAATTATTATCGAAATAAATGTCGATTTTCACTAACACTAATAATTCCAACACAATGGAACTATCAAATTCATCTTTAATCAACACGAACTTATTCATCATTAATATTATAACTCACAATATTTAACAATCAAGGTCGTTCCCGTGAAAGAGGGGCTTTCAGATAAGGATTTCTCCTTATTGGCGTGCAATTAGGCGACCAAACCTCTCCTTGACAGAACTTCTAGACATTGTCAATATTGCAAATAATAATATTAATAACTTTGTTGTCTCAATTATTGATTCAATAATATAACATATTATCTGAGATGATCTTTGTGACAATAATTGAATCAATAATATGAGAGATATGATGCAGCAATTACTGTAGCAATAATTGAGTATAACTGAGTGACTTTTCACGTAAGCATCAATAATTAATACCATGTGCTACTATGCAACCACGCGTATTATTGTACTTTTACTACCGAGTTGTTCAACAATTTTAACGGTAACACTCTCGTCGTTATTTTTATAAAATGATAATTTTGTCATTTTCTAACTACGACAATATTTTTCGTTGTGGAGTCTATCAATGATTGTGCCGTCGTACGAATATTCCCTATTAAAATGAATATTCCCCGACCAATTGAATATTATATAACCACTTACTTACTTTGCAAAATTTGTAAATATTACCCACAACTATAACATTATATCAAATTCACACCATAATATTCAAAAAAAATATTTCAAGAAATTTAAATTTTTATTCATAAAATTTGGGGTCTCACAATCTCCCCTCCTTATGAAATTTCGCCCTCAAAATTTACATACGTACTTGGTATGCCGAACATGTGAGGATACCTTGACTTCATTTCAAATTCTAACTCTTGAGGTATAACCTTTGAGTATCAAATGTGATCCTTCTTATCCAAGATTTTAACACGTATCTCTTCATACGTTAAATCTTCTACTATCTTGTCCGGTTCTAAATCAATAATGTGGTTCGGGTCGTCCACATATTTACGTAACATCGATACGTAAAAAAAATGTTATGAACACGCAACATACTTGGCGGTATAACGAGTCTATAGGCCATAGTTCCTACTCGATCGAGGATTTCAAATGGGCCAATTAAATCGAGGGTTGAGATTTCCTCTCTTCATCGATTATTGCTTCTAGAATAACGTCCTCTTGAACCTTCTTCTTCGCATTCATCAGCTCCGGGTGTGTAGCTTGAGCGACCTTTAACTTTATCAATTAAAGTCGATTCTACTCGTATATTCGTTATCTTCACGTGGGTCCCTAGACTCTTTAACTCTATCTTCATCATTTGTAAGTTATACGAAATGGGTCTTTGTGTTAAAAATATCGCACTCGTAAACGCATACGATCTTCTACTCAACACGTCAGCTACCACATTCACTTTTCCACGATACGTTCGTTTTAAGTAAAGAAATATTTGAGGGTTTTAGAAATGAGTTTTGTACTGGGGTCAATACAAAATTCAATTTCACGCTCTAGGGGTAGGCTAAGAAGTCTTCAAGAATACGTCAGGAAATTTATTAACAATAGAAATATCATTCAAAATTGTGACCCTCATCCAAGACTTGGATAGTACGTCACATTGATACCTATCAACTTACCATCGTCATTCACGATGTTGCCTACAGAAAGTCTGGCTTTGGTGCATTCCACACAAAGGTTTGGTTAGGAATATGAAGGCTAACAACCTTACAAAAAAGCATGATGAGTAGTTAACCAATCGATTCCTAAAATCACATTAAATGCAAGTATTTTCAAAGAGATAAGATCGACAGGTAACGTGAAAGTGTCGATTTGAATCAAACAAGATTTATAAATAGTGGAGCTAACAAAGGTTTCTCCTAACGAAGTATCAACCAATAAGTCAAAGTCTAATTTCTCCGGAGTCAAATTTAAACGTTGAGCGCAATAAAGAGAGATAAAAGAATGGGTAGAACCGGTATCTAATAAGGTATAGAATTTGCAAGAATTTATAATTAACTAACCCGTGCTAACTTCGTTCGGGTTACTCGCTTTTTGAGAAGTAGCGAAAAATGCTCTCCCTGAAACCACCGACTTTGTTTTGTCCGTATCTGCCTTTGGAGCCACCGTCCCAGCTGGATTTGATTTTTGTGCATGACAAAATTGGGCTAGGTGACCTTCTTTTCCATAATTATAACATGCTTTGGACTGCATCACGCAGTTTGGACTGATATGTCCCTCCGCTCCGCATTTGAAGCATACAATTGGTGGTCGTTCTCCTTCCTTGAAAACGGTTATTGGTGCTGCTATCTTTCCATCGTTGTTGAACCTTCTCTTCTTGAATTTTCCACTTCTATTATCTTGGCCATGATTACCACTGAAGTGGTTACCATTCTTGGCATGATAATTTCCCCCATGATGGTTATCATTGTTCTGATGGCCGTTGCCACCGGTATGATTATTATTGTGTTGCTGGTCATTACCTTTTGGTTGTGCTGACTCATTATCGCACTCTAATAACTGAGCCCTATTCACAACATCTGAATACAAACAAAGTTTGTGAGAAATGAGGTATTGACGTATATCGGGTTTCAAACCTCTTAGAAACATTCGCGTCATTCGCTCCTCATTATCGACCAAATGGGATGCAAACCAGGATAACTCCGCAAATTTAGCCTCATATTGCGACATAGTCATATTGTTTTGCTCCAACTTGATGAATTCCACCTCCTTCATGTGACGAATACTTTTAGGAAAGTACTTGTCATTGAATAACTCTTGGAACTTCTCCCAAGACATCTTGAGTGCATCAAGCTGGGTACGTTTTACAAATTCGCACCAGTAATCTGCCTCTCCACGCAACATAAAGGTGGCAAAGGGAACCTTTTGCTCCTCGGAGCATCCCAAGACATCAAATATCTTGGTGATCTGCTTTAACCACGTCTCCGCCTTAAGTGGTTCTGGCTTTCCCAAAAACTCTGGTGGTCCCAGCTCCTTGAACTACTTAGCGGTGACCGACCGTGGGTTGCCATTATTTCCACCTATATTTTGAACAGGAGTCTCTCTTACCTGATGTTGTATGAATTGCATAAAGCCTCTGAACATCACATCGTTCATCATTTGATCAGTGTTATTATTTACCTGAGGATTATTGTCTTCCTATTGCACATTATCCTGGGTATTGATCGTTGGTGACTCAACGGTCTCATGTGCTTCATTGCTTATCTCGACATTTTCAGATGACATTTTCAAACACTGCCACAAAACAAGGGTTAATTGACATATCACATATTATCAATGTACTCTGACCGACCAATTAAATACCAAATAAACTTAGGTAGGTTATACTAGCGAAGGAATTCCCCGTCTCTCCCCTCCTAGTTCTTGTCTCACATCTCAGCCAGGGATCATATCCTTAAGCTTTGATACCAACTGTGACGCCCCAAAAATAGGTATACATCACCCATCTTGAGTCGCCAGATACATGGTACATAAATTCAAATACAACTTAATTATACAACAGTCATGTAAAATATGACAAAACATAGCTGAGAGTTTAAACAAGAATATTGTCATCTATACAATATCCACACTCAATGGAGTCCTCATTACAATTATTATCACATTATTCTGTAGAATAGTGAGGACTACTAAAGCCATTTATCCTGGACCATCACTCCATTCCCCGACTCGTCCCAGCTATATTCTCATTTTCTGAAGAGAACAATAAAAGAAAGAGTGAGCTCAACTAGCCCAGCAAGAAATATTATGACTAAGATAATGCAGAATAAATTATCCTTAGCCTTTAACAGTATAACAACTGATAGAATACAATAGACAACAAGTTTTAGATCAACAACTGCAGTGGAAATAAGCAATCCATTAGAAGAGTCAAGTAGAGCATAAAATCTACTATCTTCTATGATTTTAAAAGTTTTCATCAACTTTATCGCTGAGACTCAGCTTAATAAATAAAATCAAATCATCCCTGCACCACGGCCAAAGATATTCATGTAAGCATCAATGGTCATGATTATACCGAATAATCCCTAATCATAATCATACCAACAACTGTCCATCAATGAACTACAGGCCAATGAGGATTTTTACCACATCATTCGTTACATTACGATCATGACTATACCGAATAATCCCTGGTCATAATCATACCAAGTCCATCTATGCACGTAAGCTAAAGATGACTTTAATCACAATATAAGCATGAGGATGATGATAATGACATAATAATTCAATAAAACAAGTTCAAGGATAAATTTCATAGATTTATAAATTAATTTATCCAGAAATCAATGACGTCCAAATTGTCAACATGATACTTCTTTGTGGAGTAAAATTCAAGAATGCTCAGAAAAATATTTCCATGAAAAGATACTGGATGAAGAGCAAATATCAAGGATATTCCACTAATTTCATGGAGTATAGAAGCCAAAACTTTAACCAACTGAGTATAATAGAATATATGAATTTGAAAATGGATTTTCGCTCGCCATGGGGTAATCCACGTAGACAGATTATTTCTACAATTTAATAAGGACTGAATATGAAAAATCATTCACCATGCATGTGGTAAATCCACATAGACAGGTTATTCCAACAGAATAATAAAGAATGGAATAACATAAGAATTTCACCATGTATGCGGTACTTCGCATAGACAGGTTATTCCAACATAATAATAAAGAATGGAATAATAGGAGAATTTCACCATGTATGCGGTACTTTGCATAGGCAGGTTATTCCAACATAATAATTAAGAATGGAACAAGGTCATGCGTAATTCGCATAGACATGATATTCCAATAGAATAATAAAGAATGGAACCAGGTCATGCATAATCCATGCATGACAGGATGATATTCCAAATGAATAATAAAGAATGGAATAACAATGAGAATTTCACGGGCATGCAATACAATAGGCCAAATGCAGACATAGAGTTATTCCAATAGAATAATAAATAATGGAACCAGGTCATGCATAATATGCACAGACAGGATATTCTAACAGAATAATAAAGAATGGAATAATAGAATAATTTCACTATGTATGCGGTACTTTGCATAGACAAGTTATTCCAACATAATAATAAAGAATGGAATAACAGAAGAATTTTATCATGTATGCGGTACTTCGGAAAGACAGGTTATTCTAACACAATAATAAAGGATGGAATAACAGAAGCTCTCTTCATGAATATGAAAGAAATAATACCCCTTACCTCAAAAGAAGACTGGATACTGGAATAGTGAGGTAGCAGACTTTTCTTCTTCTTTCTCTCTATAATTTCTTTCTATAATAATTGCTC
Organism: Panax ginseng; assembly: GCA_020205605.1. Taxonomy (NCBI): domain Eukaryota; kingdom Viridiplantae; phylum Streptophyta; class Magnoliopsida; order Apiales; family Araliaceae; genus Panax; species Panax ginseng. Next base: position 65,653,724 of record CM035132.1, on the reverse strand, counting down.
TATAGCTTTAGTGAATTGGTGAGAAATGAAGGAAGAATGAGCTTCTATTTATAGGAAAATATAGTTTCAATAATTGCACATTTTGGGGCTCGAAATATTACAGTATAATACCTTCCTCTTTTTTTCCTTTTTAATTTAGTCCTGCAAGTATTATCAAACTTACACCACATCCCCTAATAGTAAATCATGTGAATCAATAGTAAATCATGTGACTCAATAGTTCTAGACATGTGAAAATATGAATTACCGTATAATACCTCCATCTATACCTCTATTTTTAACTTAGTCATGCAAGTATTATCAATCTTACACCAACTCCCCTAATAGTAAATGAATGTGAGTCAATAGTACACACAAGTGAACAAATAATTATAATTATGTGAATTAATAGCAATTAATTTCTCATTTATCCGATTAATTACCCGATTGGTTAATATAACCTCCAGACATCAATTATTATCGAAATAAATATCGATTTTCACTAACACTAATAATTCCAACACAATAGAACTATCAAATTCATCTCTAATCAACACAAACTTATTCATCATTAATATTATAACTCACAATATTTAACAACCAGGTCGTTCCCAGGAAAGAGGGGGCTTTCCGAAAGGATTTCTTCTTATTGGCGCACAATTAGGTGGCTAAACCTCTCCTTGACAGAACTTCTAGACATTGTCAATATTGCAAATAATAATATTAATAACTTTGTTGTCTCAATTATTGATTCAATAATATAACATATTATGCAGATGATACTATGACAATAATTGAATCAATAATATGAGAGATATGATGCAGCAATTACTGAAGCAATAATTGAGTATAACTGAGTGACTTTTCATGTAAACATCAATAATTAATACCGTGTGCTACTATGCAACCATGCGTATTACTGTACTTTTACTACTGAGTAGTTCAACAGTTTTAACGGTAACACTCTCGCCGTTATTTTTATAAAATGATAATTATGTCATTTTCTAACAACGACAATACTTTCGTTGTGGGGTCCACCAATGATTGTGCCGTCGTACGAATATTCCCTGTTAAAACAAATATTCCCTGACCAATCGAATATTATATAACCATTTTGCTTACTTTGCAAAATTTATAAATATTACCCACAACTATAACATTATATCAAATCCACACCATAATATTCAAAAAAATATTTCAAGAAATTTAAATCTTTATTCATAAAATTTGGGGTCTCACAGCATAGATAGACTGTTGATTGGTATGATTATGACCAGGGATTATTCAGAATAATCATGACCTGTAATGTTACAAATGATATGGTAAAAGTCCTCATTGGCCCGTAGTGCATTGATGGACAGATGTTGGTGTGATCATGACCATGCGTTCTCTTCGGCCAAGGATGCAAAGATCACTTATTGTTTGGCATGATCATGACCATTGGTGAAAACACGAATATCCTTGCCCCGTAGTGCATGGATAATTCATGGTCGTGATACTAATGAATATCCTTGGTCATAGTGCAGGGATGATTCAATTTTATCCTCAGCGATAAAATTGATGATAAACTTTTAAATCATGGAAGATAGTAGATATCATGCTCTACTTGACTCTTCTACTTGACCCCAACGATGTTAGACTTTGACTTATTGGTTGAAACTCCGTTAGGAGAAACCTTCGTTACATCCACCATTTATAAATCTTGTTTGATTCAAATCGGCACCCTCACGTTACTTGTCGATCTCATCTCTTTAAAAATATTTGCTTTGATGTGATTTTAGGAATCGACTGGTTAACTACTCATCATGCTAAAATTGATACTATTCGTAAGGTTGTTGGCCTTCCTAACCAACCTGTTATGTGAATTCAAGTAACCAAATCACTAAAGTCAATTACTGTCACATCAAGCCATAAGTAAAGAGCCTCAATCCTTTGTTGGTAACTTCCAAGTCTTGGAATGCACCGAAGCCAGACTATCCATAGGGGACGCCATGAATAACAGTGGCAAGTTGATAGGTATCAATGCGACGCGTTATCCAAGTCTTGGACGAGAGTCACAGTTTTGAATGATATTTTTATCGTTAATAAATTTCCTGACGTATTCCCTGAAGACTTCCTGCCCTACCCCAGAGCGTGAAATTGAATTTTGTATTAACCTCAGTACAAAACCCATTTCTAAAACCCTCAAATATTTCTTCACCCAGAATAAACGTAACATGCGCTGAAGACGTTGGCTCAAGCTGTTGAAAGATTATGACTATACCATTCAATATCATCTTAGAAAAGCGAACGTGGTAGCTGTCGTGTTGAGTAGAAAATCGTATGCGTTTACAAGTGCGATATTGTTAACACAAAGACCCATCTATTACAACTTACAAAAGATGGAGATAGAGTTAAAGAATCCAAGAACCTATGTAAAGATAGCGAATATACAATTAGAATCGACTTTAATCGATAAAGTTAAAGCCGCTCAAGCTACAGACTCAGAGCTGATGAATGTGAAAAAGAAGGTGCAAGAAGGCGTTATTCTAGAAGCAGGAATCGACGAAGAGAGAAAATCTCAACCCTCAATTTTATTGGTCTGTTTGAAATCCTCTATCGGGTAGGAACTGTAACCTATAGACTCGTTTTACAGCCAAGTATGTCACGTGTTCATAACGTTTTTTACGTATCGATGTTATGTAAATATATGGACGACAACCACATTATTGAATTAGAACTAGACGAGATAGCAGAAGATTTAACGTATGAGGAGATACTTGTTAAAATGTTGGATAAGAAGGAATATATTCTACGCTCAAAGGTTATACCTCAAGAGTTAGAATTTGACGAGGTATCCTCATCTCTTCGGCATACCAGGCACGTACATAAATTTTGAGGTGAAATTTCATATGGAGGGGAGATTGTAAGACCCCGAATTTTATGAAATGAAAGTATTCAATTTTCTTATAATTATTATGTTATTTAGTAAATGGTTAAATTGATAAAGGTAAAAGTTAAGCGTGATATTTGAAAATTTTGCAAAGTAAGCAAGTTGATATAAAATATTCATTGTATCGGGGAATATTCGATTGGTCGGGGAATTTTCGTTTTAACAGGGAATATTCGTACGACGGCACAATCATTAGTGGACCCCACAACGGAAGTATTGTCGTAGTTAGAAAACGACAAAAATATCTTTTTATAAAAATAACGGCGAAAGTTTTACCGTTAAACTGTTGAAATACCCGGTGGTAAAAGTAAAAAACGAATCTGGCGTTGTTGTATAGTAGTATTACCGGTATTGATTATTGATGCTTACGTGAGAAGTCACTCAGTTATACTCAATTATTGCTACAATAATTACTGCATAGTATCTCATGTTATTTGATTCAATTATTGTCACAGTATCATCTACATAATATTTATATTATTAAATCAATAATTGAGACGACAAAGTAATTCATATTATTATTTGCAATATTGACAATGTCTAGAAAGTTCTGTCGAGGAAAGGGGTTTGGTCACCTAATTGCGCGCCAATAGAGAGAAATCCTTATCGGAAAGCCCCTCTTTCCTGGGAAAGATCTGGTTGTTAAATATTGTGAGCTATAATATTAATGAAGAATAATTGTTAATAGATTAAAAATGTGTTGATTAAAGATAAGTGATTTGTGGTAAATATTTATTCAATTTTTGATATAAATAGAGGGGTTTGTTATGAGGTGTTTGTTATAAATTTGGCTTATTATTCCATGAGGAGATTTGCTAATTTTTCAGACCGTTGGTTGAAGTTATAATAGTAAATCAATATTGATCGTTGGTTGAAGATATAATAATAAATCAATATGGACCGCTGGTGGAAAGTTATAATAGTAAATCAATATGGATCGTCGGTTTAAAGTAAATCAGTATGGAGCTTTGTTTTATGTTTTAATAGTAAATATATATAGACCGTCCGTTTAAAAGTAAATTAATCTGGGTCGTTCATGAATTAGTTACTATTCAGTCCTTTTTCCTATAAATAGAAACTCATTCTTCTTTCATTCTCACCAATTCACTAAGACTCACAAGAGCAATTATAGAGAGAGAAGCTATAGAGAGAAAGAAGAAGAGTATTCTGCTACTTCACTATTCCAGTATCTAGTCTTCTTCTGAGGTAAAGGGTATTATTTCTTTCGTATTCGTAAGAGATATTATTTTTATTCAATATTCGTATGAAATAATATTTTCTTCCATACTCTGTAGTATGTAAGTAATATTATTTCATTTCGTATCCCTAATTCTGCACTCATTTTCTTGAAGTATTGCATCTATACTCCATGAAATTATTAGAATATCCTTGAAATTTGCACTTCATCTAGTATCGTTTCACAAGGATAATTTTCTGAACATTCTTGTTAAATTTTAAGCTTTTCATGCCGGAGTACTATTCATGGGTTCATAGAGTACTATTCATCGGCACTATTCATAAATACGGTACTATTAATAAAGTACTATTCCTAAATTACTATTTACAGGGTACTATTCACTCGAGTACTATTCACCCGAAGTATTATTCATGACAAAAATTGATTTCTTTTTGGTCAAAATCATTTTTGATAAAATATTATTCTTGAATTTTACCCCATAAAGCAGTATCATGTTGACAATTTGGATATTATTGAATTTTGGATAAATTAAATTATAAATCTTTAAAATTTATCCTTGCTTTCATTTAATTGAATTCTTATATCATTGTCATCATCCTGATGCTTATATTGGGATGAAAGTCATCTTTAACCGTAGTGCATAGATGGACTGTTGATTGGTATGATTATGACAAAGGATTATTCGGTATAATCATGACTTGTAATGTTACAAATGATGTGGTAAAAGTCCTCATTAGCCTGTAGTGCATTGATGGACAAATGTTGGTGTGATCATGACCATGCGTTCTCTTCGGCCAAGGGTTAAAAGATGAATTGTTGTTTGGCATGATCATGACCATTGGTGAAAACACGAATATCCTTGGTCCGTAGTGCATTGATAATTCGTGGTCATGATACTAATGAATATCCTTGGCCGTAGTGCAGGGATGATTTGATGATGTGGATTATTTATTAAGCTGAGTCTCAACGATAAAATTGATGATAAACTTTTAAATCATAGAAGACAGTAGATATCATGCTCTACTACACTCTTCTAATGGATTGTTTATTCTGCGGCAGTTGTTGATCTAAAACTTATTGTCTATTGTATTCTATCAGTTGTTATACTGTTGAAGGCTAACGATAATTTATTCTGCATTATCTTAGTCATAATATTTCTTACTGGGCTAGTTGAGCTCAACCTTTTCTTTCACTATTCTCTTCAGGAAATGAGAATATAGTTGGGACTAGTCGAGGAATGGATTGATGGTCTAGATGATTATTTTAATAGTCCTCACTATTCTGTGAAATAGTGAGATAATAATTATAATGAGGACTCCATTGAGTTTGGATATTGTCTAGAAGATAATATTTGTATTTACACTCACAGCTACGCTTTTTTGTCGTATTGTTTAATTAAGTTGTAGTTGTATTCTGTACCATGTATCTGGCGACTCAAGATGGGTGATGTATACCTATTTTGGGGGCGCCACACCATAGTTGAACAAGTGCTGACTAGTGATCTCATTGAAAAAGAATACAAAAGAGTTAGCAATTGAAAGAATGCAAAAGAAATTTGGGAAAAATTGATTCTAACCTATGAAGGAACCAGTCATATCAAAGAAACCAGAAAAGATGCTCTAATCCATGAGTATGAAAGTTTCAAGCTGGAAGAAGGTGAAAAGATCATTGATATGGAAACACGTTTTTCCAGGATCATTGATGAATTGGAACATCTGGGGAAGGCATATACAACTAATGAGAAAAACAGAAGAATTTTCAAAGCTATTCCATCCATCTGGAAAATAAAGGTTATTGCTATTAAGGAAAGGCAAGACCTAACTACTTATCCTCTAGATAGCCTTATTGGAAATCTGCGTGCCCACAAAGTCGACATATTAGTCGAAAAAGCAGGATCGGATACAAATATCAAAAAGAAAGGAACTGCATTCAAAGATTTACTTATAAATCAAGAAAGATATGATGAAGAAGTTGCTGAACAAACTGAGGAAATTGCAAATATGTGTTTAATGGCAAATAATGAGTTGTCACCATGATTTGAGGTACATTTTGAACATTAATTATATAGTACTTCATTTTTCAAGCATAACTTAGATAATATAAATGAAAAACACCATAAACTACAAGAAGCATATAATTATTTATATGAAGGTAATAAAATTATTAAAGAAGATTTTATTGAATTAAAAATTTTATTAGAAAAATTAAATAAAATTAACAAAAATTTGGAAATGGAAATGCAAACTTGATTATAACTAATGAAAGTTTAAATGAAGTAAACTTGGAAAATGATTCCTTAAAAGAATAATTAGAATAATTTAAAAGAATAAATAAAAATCTTGAAATAGAAAATTCAACACTTGCTGTAATTAATTAAAATACTCAAATAAAAAATCAAGTGTTAAGTGAAGATATTAAAAATCTCAATTTTGAAAATGCATCTCTAAAGTTAGAATTAGAAAAATAAAACAAAGATTCTTCTTTAATAGATCAAATTAATATTCTAACTAAAGAATGCGGTGATTTAAATTTTATAGTTCTTAAGTTCACAAAAGGGAAAGAAAACCTTGATGTCATGCTTAATCATCAAAGATGTAGTTTTAATAAAGAAGGTTTAGGATATACTGGAGAAACAATTAAATAAAAAGATAAAGGAATATATTATGTTAAAATCAAAGAAAAAGAAAATCATACATCTCTATTTACTAAATGTTCTTATTGTAATAGAAATGGTCATTCTTTCACATGTGTAATGCTCGAAATAGAAATTATAAAGGAAAAATGATTTGGGTGCCTAAAGGAATGTACATTGCACTAATTATTATTACAAGGAAAGAGTTTTATAATAAAAGTAAAAAATTTCATAGAAATTTCCATCAAAGTTTTTCAGGATATAATAATAGAGTAAATCATGCATCTTATAGACTTGCTACTCTTAAAATGCTCATGTCTACTAAGATTGATTATGTTGTACACATTTTTGTAAAGGAAAACATAAATGTTCCTTATACAAAATGGGAAAATCACCCAAAGGACCCTTCTTATTAAAAGGTACCAGTTCTTGAAATTGACAAAGGTTGCAGGTATGTCTTGGAGCTGACTCTAGTAAAAATAATTGACGACATCATTGTTGGGTCTATTTATATTACTTTATGAAATGATTTCTCTGAAAGCATGAGTAAGGATTTTGAAATAAGCATGAAGGGAGAATTAAACATCTTCCTAGGAGTGCAAATGAAATCAGGTGAAAAAGATTCTGACTATGCAGGTCATCATAATTGTTCAAGTACAAGTAGCACATGTCAGTTTTCTCATAATTATTTATGCATATATATATATATATATATGTCCATATAAATATTTTCTTAAAATAATAATAATAATAATAATAATATATATAGGAATATTTTATTAAAGAATATATTTAATATTTAAATTTATTCTCTTTAAAAAAACATATATATATATATATATATATATATATGTATATAATAGATTTAATGTGGAACATTCTTTTAAATTTCTATACATGTAACGATAAATAATCTCCATTCTTGTATAGTAATTTTGGTCAATCAAAGGCAACCACACAAATTTAAATCACGCAGGAGGTAACTAAATTTTTAAAAGATTTTTTTTATTCTAATCTCTTCTTCTACAGGTTCTGAAAAGTAATTTATACTATTTTCCTCCCATTTTTTATGATGACAAAGGGGGAGAAGAAAAATATTATTGGAAGAAGAAAAATATCACATATATATGAAATGTTATATATTGTTACATGTTACTTTTTATAAAATTTAAATTTTTGATGATTGCATAAATTGAGGGTGAGCTTTTATGGAAAATGTTTTTAGTTGATTGTCATCATCAAAAATAAATTATTTAAAAGGGTAGAATCCTCTCCATAGAATTTTTTTATTATAATTTTTTTATTTATCATATTTACTTTGACCAAAAATATTTTCTAAATCTTATTTAATTGATTTTCTTGATCTAGATGTTTTAAAGTGTTAAATCAAATGGGTCACTTATATTGGGACAATACTTGTTAATGTGCTAGAAATGAATTGGGGTTAAATGCTTTCTAGGTCACTGCACTATAGGTCAACTTACAAAATGGGTCACTGAACTTTTTTTTCTTACAGTCAACTCACTGAACTTTAGTTTACTAACAAAAATTTTACTATTCCGTTAAATTTGTTGACTTTAGACGGAATTTGCCACGTAAGTTGTTGACGGGTAAAAATTTTCTAAGGTGGCACAGATCAGTCCCATGTGGCTTTCATGATGTGGAAATGGAGGAAAATTTACAAATATAATAATATAAATGTACATAAAACACAATTTTTTTTAATAAAAATAAAAAAAAACAGTTTTTTGTAATAATAAAAAAAAGCGCAATATTTTTTTATATAAAAAAAAAAATAAATATATTTATTATAAAAAAAAAAAATCAAACAACGCTCTCTCTCTCTCTCCTTCTCCATCACAGCAACGTAGTTTGGTTTTTAAAAAATAAAACGCAGTTTTTTTTAATAAAAATAATTATTTTTTAATAAAAAAAAAAAAACATAGTTTTTTTAATAAAAATAAATAAAACACAGTTTTTTTAATAATAATTATGTTTAATAAAAATAAAAATAAAAATAAAGAGCAATTTTTTTAATAAAAATAAAAAAAAGCAGTGATTTTTTTAATAAAAAAATAAAACAAACACGCTTTTTTTTAATAAAAAATAATAATAAAACGCACTTTTTAATAAAATAATTATTTTTAATAAAATAATTATTTTAATAAAAATAAAAAAACACAATTTTTTAATAAAATAAAAAAACACATTTTTTAATAAAAAAACATAATAAAACGCATAATTTTTTTAATAAAAAATAATAAAACACGATTTTTTAATAAAAAAAAATGCATTTTTTTATTAAAAAAGCGTGTTTTATTAAAATAATTTAAAAGCTGTGTTTTTATATTTTTATTAAAAAAAAGCATTTTATTTTTTTATTAAAAAACTTTTTTTTTATTAATTTTTTATTTTTATTTAAAAAAAACTATGTTTATATTTTTTTTTATTAAAAAAAGCTGTTTTTTATTTTATTAAAAAAGCTTTTGTTTTTTTTAATTTTTATTAAACATAATTATTTTTATTAAAAGAATTGTGTTTTTTTTATTTTTATTAAAAAAAACTGCATTTTTTTATTTTTTATTAAAAATAATTATTAAAACTGCGTTTTATTTTTTAAAAACCAAATTATGTTGTTGTGACGGAGAAGGAGAGAGAGAGCGTTGTTTGGTTCTTTTTTATTTAATAAAAATAATTATTTTTTTGTATTAAAAAAACTATGTTTTTTGAATTTTTATTAAAAAAAAATTCGCATTTTTTATCATTACAAAAAAACTGCGTTTTTTTTATTATTATTAAAAAAACTGCGTTTTATGTACATTTATATTATTACTTTTATAAATTTTCCTCCATTTCCACATCATGAAAGCCACATGGGACTGATCTGTGCAACATTAAAAAAAATTTACACGTCAGCAGCTTACGTGGCAAATTCCGTCCAAAGTCAACATACTTAACGGAATAGTAAACTTTTTGTTAGTAAACTAAAGTTCAGTGAGTTGATTGTAAGAAAAAAAAGATCAGTGACCCATTTGTAAGTCGACCGATAGTACAGTGACCTAGAAAGCATTTAACCCAAATGAATTGGGTCATGCATTTTGGGACAAAAATCATATGTTGATCATATAATGCTTGTTTGACCGAATTTGGAAAGAATATGAAGATTTTGATTAAATCATTTTCTTTGACATATGGGCATTTTTCTATTTATTCTCAAATTAATTTTATTATTTCAAAAATTATTTTAAGTTATTTTAAAATGGAGCAAAATTATTTTATTGCTTATATATATATATATATATATATATTATATAAGTTTTATATATTTATTTATATTAACCATATATATATATGTTATTAGCATGTGCATTATATATATATATATATATATATATATTGTGCAAGTGTGTGCTGGCAAAACCGTGTTTGTGTGTGTGACAACCTTTTTGGGACTAGCAAAAATGTTTGTGTGTTGAGATATATGATATAATGATTGCAGGCATGTGTATATATATATATATATATATATATATATATATATATATATATAAACCAAGTATGCATGCATATGCTGGCAAAACCGTGTTCTCCAAACACTTGGTCAAATAAGAGTAATAAATGCTAAGTTGATGATTTATGGCCCGGGCGGAATTAGAAGTTCTACCGCGTAAAAATCTTTTCTCATCCGGACCGTTAAATTCAAAAATAAACAATCCTAGCCATTAATTTCAAATCAGATTTCAAAAATTACTATTTTGCCCCTAATCTCAAAAATCTATAAATAGGAGACCTTTCTTTCATTTTTAATTTGCCAATTCACTAGAAAAGAAAAGCTAATTTTTCTCCCACATACTCTCTCTCTAAAAAGCTTTCTCTATCTCTTCTTACAAAAGTTCTGATTATTTGAGAAAAGGAAATTGGTCTAAGCAAATTGAGATAAGTTGTTTGATTTAATTTATTTGAATTTTCTCTTGCTTATTTATATTTATAGATATACGAATATATATTGTTCTACAAAATTCTATATATCTATATTTCATCTATTTATCAAATAAAAGGATACTTGGGCGCCGCAAGGCTACGGAGATACACCTCTACGTAGAGGAATTCGAACCTTACGATTCCATATAGTCTTCAGTAACCTTTTATTGATATTATTTATATAAATATCATAAAATAGATACGACACTTGATAGCTCAAAACAACACTGAGATATTCCTCCAAAAAAAGGAATCATCCGAACCGGATTTGAGTTAGTGATCTATTGAAAATATTTATATAAATATCAATTGTGAAAATTATAAACTTTGTTGTACTTAGACGCCGCAAGGCTACATAGGTACACCTCTACAAAGAGGAATTCGAACCGTACGATTCCTTATAGTACTAAGTGACATTATTTATAAAAGTTCACATAATAGATAAAATATTCTTATATATTATCCGAGTTAAACAAATATATTTGTTATATCAAGTATTAATAAGCGATTTAATTATTATACTTGATATTCATCATCACAAGTATTTGTTCATAAATTCATTTATTCATAAAATACTTGTTGCATAATATAAAAGTTATTTAAACTTTTATTTCACAAACTTAAGTGAATATATCTGCTTATATAGAAGCATTTTCACTCTAAATATAAAAGATATTTAAACTTTTATATTTAAACTTAAAGTGACTTTTTTTTACTCCTTAAAGAATAATTCTTTATAAATTTGCATTAAATTATATATGTACTTAAACAGAAGATTTTTTGAGCTAAAGCTGAAATTGACTTATTTGCTTATTCAAGAAGCATCTTTTTCACTCAAAACATAAAAGTTATTTAAACTTTTATAACTGTGCATAAATTACATATTTGCTTACTCAGAAGCATTATTTGATCAAAGCACAAATTATTATATGCTTATTTGAGAAGCATCAATATGTACTAAATTATATCTGTTTATTTAAGAAGCATCCATCTGTACTAAATTCTTATCTGCTTATTTGAGAAGCACATTGTTGTAAAATCATTTGAAAAAAAGGAAAAGGTCAGAGTTAGTTTATTTTATGTACCTGTGAGAAAGACGAGTAATTCTTCGACCAAAACCAGAGTCTTAGAGAGGTTAGCGGGAAGTTGGGTCTCTGGTGTACTTGTGAGGTAAGGAAGAGGCTGTTGTTTCAAGACCAAATCATAGAATAGAACTGAACTCAAAAGAAGTACACCTAAGCTTGAGGAGGGAGCTGGGAGCTTGTTGTCCAAGATAGATTAGTTGGGAACAGTTGAAAGTTTGTCTATAAAACTTTGTAAAGGCTTCTCCGCATGTTGAAAGAGTATTTATTACTGATAGTAATAGGATCTCAAGTCCTGGAGAGGAGTTTGAGATTGGACGTAGCAGCATACCCGGGATGTATGTTGTGAACTAGACAAATGTCTGTGCATTGTGTGATTGAATTTTTATTGTCTTGCATATTAATTTCTAACACTGCAAATTAATTATTCAGAAATTCAAAAAGGCCTAAGATAATTTTTTATTCGGTAATAATCTGTTCAACTCCCCTTCTAGATTATTATTAGACTTTCAACTTTAAAATAAAACGCTCACACACTCTCACACACACACACACACTTTATGCATAGGAAATTAATAAGATGCTGTAACCGTGTTTTTACAGAAGTCGAGGGGTGCCTAATACCTTCCCCTCGCTTAAGCAAGCCCCAAAATTCTAAGAATCTCGGTTTCAGACCAATGCTACAGAGTCATATATTGGGCCATATTGCTAAAACTTTCAAATCCAAATGAGTAGGTACATCCATTTAAACCATATCAACAGGCGACTGTCTCATTTGGCCCAACAAAAAAAAAATCAAATTTTGGTAAAATAAGTCAACTAAATGTCGTTCCTTTCATTAAAAAATCACCTTTTAATAAACCAATCGACATATCAAAGGATAAAAGGTAGAAACAAGGAAAATAAGAAAAATCAAAAGACTTAAGATAAGAAAAACCAAATAGGATCACAAGATTTTTCTCGGCGTCGACAGGTGGTGACTCCGTTGGGGATTATAGAGGGCTTATGTATTTTCACTCTGCATGTGCATCTTGTGTGAATGATCTTTGTGTGTGATGAATGTCTCAAATCTTTAAGTTCTTTATATTAGTGTCTCGCACAATATATTAGTGCCTCGCACAATGTCATAATATTGCATCTAGTGAGGACTATGAATGTATGTTGTGTGGTACCTCCGTCCAGAGGCAAACCTGTATGTTGTTTATTACTAGACTCCTATGGATGTTTTCATTGTGAGGCTCAAGAAAGGCACCACTCAAATCCGCTTGAAAAATGAATGTTTTCATTAAGTAAATTGTGAAAATTTGGGACCCAATTTCAAAAAGCTCATGAGAGTAACCTAAGATATGTCAGCCTCTAATAAACCAAATGCACAAGATGTTTCTTCATGCCCTTTTAAATTCTTGAATATAAAAATGTTATCCATCTTAAAATTGTCATTTGTATATCTTTCTTGTCCTGCCATCAAGACAACTAACCCCTTATTTTGCAGGAAAAGATTTAAAAACCCCCTAAACTGATGCATAACATATCATGCATCCGTATCATCTGCCAAAATCAAGACTAAACTAGATATCGGTTTATGTGTAGATTGGTCCTAGAACTCGATCCCAAGCCAAAAAGGCAGGATCACTCCCAGCCAAAATGTAAGAAAGCAGTTCATCAAAATCTAAGCTTGTATTTTGAATAGAGTTTGAAGAGTTTAAGAATCAGATTACTGAGATGACCGTGCTGTTAAATGAATAGTGTAGAGTCACTCAGAAGTCCAAACTAAAAACTCCATCTGAACCCTCTGTACAAGGAGAGATACAAGTACCAGAAAAGAACAGTGATACACATATGTCTACCCTAATATCTCCAATCAATGTTAGTTTCACCAGAGAGGCCACCGATAAGAATTTGACAAAGGAAGTAATAAACCTCTGAGAAGACAGAGAAACTGGAGATACGCAGAAGAAAGTCAAACAAATATAGGATGTTATCCGATCTATTAAGGGGACATGATCCCATATGAACGAGAATTTTTCTGATCTGTGTATTTTCCCAAAGGCGAGATACCCCGATAAATTCTAAGTCCCAGAGTTTGAAAAGTATAATGGATTAGGAGATCCCTATACCCATTTGAAGATCTACAAAGGGTGAGCTGGGATCATATGTCGAGGATGAGAATCTCATAATGTAGTTATTCCAAAAGAGCCTTACTGGTGAAGCCCAAACTTGGTACGCCCGGATTGACAACTCCAAAGTCAAGGGTTAGGACGATCTAGCCCATTCTTTTCTCAATCAGTATGGCTTCCAATCCCAAATAGCCTCTGATCGCTACCAATTAACCAAAGTTAAGAAACTAAGCAATGAGTCATTCAGGGAATAAGCACAAAGGTGGAGGCGTATGGCTGCCCAAGTTAGCCCGCTAATAGATGAAGGTGAGATGGTAATGACCTTTATTGAATCCAAGAAGCCCCATATTATGAGAGAGTCATAGAAGGAATAGGAAAATCCTTTTTTGAGATGATCAAACACGGAGAAATGGCTAAAATGGGATTAAAATCTGACAAATCAAGGACCTTACAGCCTTGGAGGTAGTGGCAGCGAATATACAATTGGGTAATTAATCGAACGCTCCCAAAAATGTACCTAAAAGGAAGGAGGAAGATGTATCTTTAATCTTGCAAGGGCAATCAACAAGCAAGAGCAGAAATCAACTTATATAGAAGCAAGGTAATTACCCTATAAGTGCAAACACCCGAAATCCTACAATGCTAAGAGTAGGGGAAAACTAGTGAAGAAGAATATTCACTCCCTTAGGGGACTCATTGGAGAATATATTGACATTACTGGTAGCACATGAGAAGATCATTGAGCTCGCTCCACCTGCTGACCCTAATGGAAGATAATTTGATCCCTGTAAGAAATGTGCATATCATTCCGGATCACCGAGGCATGACCCTCAAAATTGTTAGACCTTAAAACATAAGATTTAAAACTTGATTGATAGTGGGGAGATTGTGGTAAAAACACCAGAGCAACCCAATGTTAATAACAATCCCTTACCTCAGTATGGTGCGGAGGGAGTCAACATGATCAGTACACGAGGTCGGGAAATACGCAAATATCTGAGAAATTTAGGAGAAAGTTATATGATGGAATAGAGCTTGGCCTCAATTAAGGTACAAATAGACTAATTAATAGATCTAGTTGTGTACCAACATCAGTTGACTCACCAGTTGATTGATCAAGTCCTACGAGGGCAAATCAGCATTCCACATCCTAAGGTTATCCCCTTTCCAAAGAGAGATCAGATTCATCTCCAGGATCAGAGAAGATGGAAAGAAAAGATAGCTAGAGAAGTTAGATTTCATTCTCATCAGGATTTTACAGACAAGTAAAAATTTACCCCACTGGGGCAATCTAGTGAAGAAATCATGCGGCCGTTGATCAATGAGGGAAAGATCACGGAGTTCTCACCACCCTCAGACCCTAGATCAAAATTTTGGCCCCAGTGGGACATGCCACTCTAGAATGTTAGGCTTTACATCATCTAATTAATAATCGGATCAAATTAGGAGAGTTGGAAATGATGAGGGAGGTTGAGTTTTTTCCTAATGAAGAGATAATATACCCTCAGAAGGTGAAAGATTTTGAAGAAACATTGGCAGTTATCACTTGTATAGAAGGAACTTCCACCCTGCCTATAGCTATCAGAGGATTGTCCAATGTGGGAGATAAGACTCCATTTGAATTAGCTGTGCAAATACCGGTGATGTTGACCCCTCGGTTGTATATCTCTATTTTTAATCTGAAAAAGGTTCCTTGGAATTATGGAGAAGGTATAAGGTCTGAGACCGACTGTATTGCAATCCTGCCAAAGGATAACCCATTGTGTCTCCCAGGGCAGATAATGGAGCAAATAGCTAAAACCGTGGGAAAGGTGCCGCTAGGGAAGATTATAAATTTCCTTAACAAAGTGGGACATAACTAAGCGAGAGCGGTGAAGCAGCTGAAAGAGGTACCACCCCAAATCTCTATTCTAGACCTTGTGCTAACTTCTGAAGATTATCGCCAGATTCTGATCCAAGTATTGGAGAAGGCCTACTTGCCCAAAACCATCGATACTGAGAAGTTCCAACATCTGATTAGTCACGTACTGGAGAGTAATGTGATATCTTTTACCGATGATGATATACCAGCCAAAGGAACTGGACATCACAGGCCACTGCATATTGCATTTATATCATCTAGGTATGTGATAGGAGGCGTACTTAATGATGGTGGTTCATTCCTGAATATCTGCACTCATGATACCTTCGAGAGGATGAATATCAATCCAAAGCGGATCCAAGACAGCTATGTGGTGATTCGAGCTTTTGATGTATCACAAAAGGATATAGTGGGGGAAATTAAACTTCCTTTAGAGATCAGTCTATTCACTTTCATCATATCCTTCCAAATATTGAACATCACTACTGGATATAACTTATTACTAGGGCAACCATGGATTCATATGGCTGGAGCTATTCCGCCCACTATTCACCAGCAATTAAAGTATATTATTAACAGTCACTTGGTCACCGTCAGTGCCAAACCCGAATATATGATTCATACTTTGGAGGATGCCCATGATTAATGTGAATGAGGGTATTGAACCTGCCAGTTTCCAAGCTTTTGAAGTAAGCTCTCCTCAATACCATTCTATGGGTTCACCGGCATTGACACCCCAGATATCCCTCGAAGTGATGACAGTTGGCCAAGAGATGCTTTCCCGAGGACATCGACTAGGTCAGGGGCTAGGCCAAAATGGCCAAGGAATTAGATATCTAATATATATACCAACCCAGTTGGACAGGGCTGGACTGGGTTACCTTGGTGGTTGCAAACACCGTAATCCCGCACATGCCTGTCCATATGATGGTTCCCCTCAGGCCGAGCCTTAATGAAGTGGGATTCAAGGAACCATTAAAGAAGATCCCTGCCTATATCTCAAACCTCTTGATACCCCAGCTCAATCAGAGTATAGATTTGGAAGCCTATAAGGGAGAATCTAGTAAAGATAAGGCTGGGAAAGCCAAGAACCAGAAGTTTGTGGAAGAGATTAAGTTCCAATTCATGAACAACGTTTCCTTCACCAAGAATACTACTAAGAAACTTCTTGAGGCCGATCCATCAGATGATCAACCCATCCTTCTAGTCATCAATTGGAAAAGTGTGAATATCTTAAAGGAGGATTCCAGGTCCAGTTCTGAACCAGTCATGGTCATCCTCAGAGACATCAATGACCTCGACAATACCTCTATCTCAGCTATCCTTAAAGATTTGACTACCAATAATTGGACGATCACGCCTCAGATTGTCCGAAAAGGGTAAAAACAAAAAATAATCTGTTAACAAGGAGCCTAGCCTTTACATTTCAGTCTGTTTTATTTAATCTGCAACTTGTTATTTCCTTTTGTCTTATTAACTGTTAAACCCTTTTGTAATTAATAAGTATTATATATATATATATATATATATATTAAGCAATCAAGTTTTCTTCTTAGGTTTCCAAATTTGAGTATTTCTAGCCCTGTCCTTGACTTGTCAAATTCGAGTAGTGACTACGATTTTGATATAGAATTGGACTTTGACTTAATGGGGTTCGAGCAAGAAGAGGTAGACGATGATGAGGTATTTGAGAAAATTAAAGTATGGGTTGAAGACAAGCCCAAACCTAACCTTGAGTAAACTATCACCATAAACCTTGGAACCTCGGACCTTCCTAAAGAGCTATAGATTGGAACCAACCTACCTTATAACCAAGAAAAAGACTTAATTAACCTCCTAACCAAGTTTAAGGATGTTTTTGCTTGGTCTCATGAAAACATGATCGGTTTATCCATAGATATTGTCGTCTATCGGTTACTAGTTAAAGTAAGGTTCAAACCAATAAAGCAGAAGCTAAGACGGTTAAAACCAGAATGGAGCCTGAAGGTCAAAGAAGAAATTATCAAATAATTTAAAGCAGGTATCATTATGGTATCAACCTACCCTGCGTGGTTATCTAATGTGGTCCCAATGCTGAAGCCTGGGGGAAAGGTGCGAGTCTTTGTATATTATCGAGATCTCAACAAGGTCGGTCTTAAAGATGACTTCCCAGTGCCATTCATCCATGTATTGACAGACAATATGACACAGTATGAGATGTACTCCTTTGCCGTTTACTTTGTTGGTTACCACAAAATCATGGTTGCTATAGAAGACAGGGAAAAGATCGCCTTCATCACCCCTAGGGCACTTTCTACTATTGGAGATTAACGTTTGGCCTCACCAACGCTGGTGCTACATATCAGAGGGCTATGATGACCTTATTCCATGATATAATGTATAAGGAGAATGGAATGTATGTGGATGATATCATCGTAAAGTCCAAAGAGGCAGATGATCATTGCAGCCATCTCCAGAAGTTGTTTAAGTGGCTCTGCAAATATAACTTGAAACTGAACCCAGCCAAGTGTGATTTTGGCGTGAAATATGGAAAACTCCTGGGATTCCTTGTAAGAAATCGAGGCATCGAGTTGGATCCAACCAAGATAAAAGCTATCACTGAGATGCTCGACCCAAGAATCGAGAAGGAAATCCGAGATTTTCTAGGGAGGATAAACTTTATCAGCAGATTCATATCGCAATTGACAGCCACATGTGAACCTATTTACAATTTGTTGAGAAAGAACTCCTCCGGGAAGTGGAACGAAGACTGTCGAAAGGGTTTTTACATCATCTAGTAGCGGTTGATTGAAGCACCCATACTGGTACCCCCGAGGGAGGGAGTCCCTTTGTTCATGTACATATCAGTCAATTCTAATGCCATGGGTTGTTTGCTGGGGCAGAAGGATGATATGGGCAAAGAAAGGGCTATATATTACCTCAGTAAACGTTTCAATAGTGGAGAATAGAAATACACACTGATAAAAAGGACTTATTGCGCATTAGCTTGGGTCTCCGCGAGGTTACAGAATTACCTACATGACCATACCACTCATCTCATATTCCGCATGGATCCTTTGAAGTATATTATCAGCAAAATGATATTGAACTGCTGATTATCCAACTGGCAGCTAATCCTTCAACAGTTCGATATCGTCTATGTGACCCAAAAGTTGATTAAGGGACAGGGAATCGCATACCATCTATTGGCAGCACCGACTGGAGGTTATGAGCCTCTTAAAACATATTTCCTTGATGAGGAGGTAATTGTGGTTTTGCAAACCAATAAAGAAGATATGGGTCAATTCTAGAAATTGTACTTTGATAGCGCTGCTAATATAGAAGTAGCCGATGCAAGGGAAGTTCTTGTATCTATCACTGGGGAGAAATACACTGTAGCCATTAAGCTGCAGTTTAGTAACTCCAACAACACGATAGAATATGAAGGATGCCTGTTGGGGTTAAAAGTGGCCCAATTCGTGGGAGTCAAACGGTTGGCAGTATTCAGAGATTCAAAGCTAGTCATCAGACATCCACTGGGGCTTACAGTACCAAAGAGTTATGTCTATTTCTATAGCACCACCATGTCATCAAACATTGCCTTTATGCATATTCCTCGGAATAGGAATGACTTTGTCGATGCATTGGCCACACTGGCCTTATTGATGAACCTATCAGCAAGGAAGGGTATGCATGTTATCACCTTCATAGTGCAAAATGCACCATCTTATGGAAATAACGTGGGGGGGAAATATCATATGAGAAAGCCCCGTCTGATCAAACTTGGTACCAAAACATCAAAGAATATGTATGAGACAGATCCACCCTTGAAGGAGTTAGCCAAGCTGCAAAGATGCGAATACAGAAGATGTCCATGAATTTCTACTTAAGTGGGGATGCTCTTTACAGAATAGATCTGGGTATAGGTCTTTTGAGGTGTTTAGACAAAGATCAGGCCCAAATACTTATAAATGAAGTGCATGGTGGAGTGTGTGGAGCACACATGAGTGGAACTCTACTTGCCAAGAAGATATCAAGGATAAGACATTACTAGATATCCCTCAAAGCTGATTATGAAGATCGTTTCAAGCGATGCTATCAATGTCAAATCCATGCCAACATCATTCATGCACCTCCGAATCAACTACATTGCATGACATCACCATGTCCATTTTCCATGTAGGGAATGGACGTGATCGGGCTTGTTGAACCCAAAGCTAGTAACAGTGACAGATTTATCTTTACCATGATCGATTACTTTACCAAGTGGGTAAAAGCAGCTTCTTTCCCTAAGGTTACCAAGGAAGTCATCGTTGGTTTCATCAAGAACAAAGTCATTTGTCGATACGGACAACCCGAGGTTATAGTATCAGACAATGCCAAAAATCTGAATAACGAGATGATGAGGGAACTGTGCAGTAAGTTCAATATCAAACACCTCAACACCTTCTGAAGATGAATGGTGTGGTGGACGCCGCTAATAAGAATATTAAGAAGATTATGATGAAGATGTCGGTAAACCACCGGGAATGACCTGATTTATTGCCTTTAACCCTGCTCACCTATCGAACATCGACTCAAACTTCTACTAGAGCTTCACCGTATTTACTGGTATATGGCATGGAGGCTGTTCTCCCCATCGAAGTGGAAATAGAATCCCTAAGAGTGATACTAAATGCCCAAATAGAGGAGGACTAATGGCTACAAGATCGATATGATCAGCTGTCCCTTATAGATGAAAAGAGAGTCGCAGCTATCTTTCATGGTCAGCTTCACCAGCACCGAATATCCCGATCCTATAACAGGAAGGTACGACCTCAGACATTTAAAAAGCATGATTTGCACTGAAGAAGATCATTCTAGGCCAAGATGCAGCCAGAGCCAAATTTTCCCCTAATTGGGAAGGACCCTTCGTTGTCAAAATGATTTTATCAGGCGGAGCCATGAGGTTGGAAGAGATGGACGATGAAGAATTCCCGCAACTGATCAATTCTGATTCCATGAAACGGTATTATGTTTGAGACCCTTTTTCATTCTAACTTGAATGGTTGTCTTGGTTAAATAAAATAAAATAAAATCAAACAAATCAAGTCAAGTTAATAATTCAGGACAAGCCTGAACTACAAAAAATTTGATCTCCCCTCATCCACAGAAGTACGTAGGAAGCCATTTATTGTGTGGTCTAACCCTCAAAAAAAAATAAAATCAAACCCTTTTACCTCATATCAATCCTAAACCTTAAACTTATCCAAAAACCAAAAATAACCAGATAAAACCCTCAAAGTCGATGACCCATGCTGAAAGGATCTTCCGACATCTTAACGCCGCTTTATCAAATCTGGCACAAGGATGATAAGAGCCATTCTATGTCAAAATCATAAATTATGAAGCAGAAAGGACAATCAACATACATGTCTAGACATACTTAAATAAGGGATATCGGTTAAACCTGTAGCTTTTTACATATACAATTGTTTAGAATACAAAATCTGTTCTAACATGTGACAAAAGATAATAACACAGTCTGTACAAAAAAGTACAACAGGACTACAAATCTGAGGTCAAGCGAGACATCATCTCTAAATCTCTAGTAGTGCCTGTAGTCGGAGGACCAGCTCTGAACTCCTGCTCCAATATATCAACACGCCTCAGCAGCTCTATTGCTGACCTAAAGATACCCTCTTGACTCTGAATGACACCTCGAGCATAACCAGTAAGCCCATCAGTAAAAGATCGAACGACATCCCTATCGGCTATAGCCTCATCTCAAGCAGTAAGAGCTTCATCCCTCTCAGCCATAGTTGCATCCCTACCTGCAATAGCGGTTAACATTAAGGTCCGAGCCTGATCCCGCACATAAGTCAAGATATGCACATGATGATCCAACTCAACCCTGGAGGATGAAGCAGAACTCGGAGCTATGCTAACCAGAGCCGCTGTTAAACCTGCAAATAGCTCCTCCTCAGTACGAAATATGGGGTCCTCTACCAGCTCCTCATCATCAGTATAATGACCAATAACCTCTTCCTGATCTAATGCTACCGAAGCCAAATTCGAATCTAGCCAGGCTGAATACTCTGCTGATCGGCCTGGATGGTCATCTCTGAAGTCTATAGTCTGCCGATGGGACCACAACCCGTAGACCCGAGGAAAATTTGCCTCAATAGCAACATAGATGGGGAAGTGATAATCCTAAGTCCCCTCAAATTCATGAACAACCTGATGCTGAACTAACCCATCACCGCTAGAGGATGATACATGGTCACATACCTCAAACTGACCAGAGGAAGAAAATCCAGATCAGCCACATGAGTGATGAAGCTCAGGAAAGAGCAATAGCCAGAGTACATAATAATCTCAAATGGCTCCTCCATAGCATCCATAAATGTTATCCAAGATGTCTCATCTATGCATGAAGCTGGACAGAGTGAATAGGTCAATGCCATGCCATGACCAAAGCAAAACCCATGACGATGAAGTCGGCCAATCGATCTCAAATGGGCATGGAAAAATATACAAGAGAACTGGGCTACCTCTGAATTCCTGATCAGCAGATTGGCAGAAAGATGCCGATATCAAAGTCTCGGCTAATATCAAGGGAAGAATGACGAAGTCATCTCTAAGAGTTCTGACAGCCATCGACATCCCAACATCCAAATGATCTGCGTAGAAGGGCATATACAAATAAGACAAAATGAACATAATCAAAGCATCTACCTGTGCTGTCTACCATCGCTCCTCAGAAATAGAAAAACCTCCTCGATGAACAGTGAAGCTATCTGTAGAAGCAAAATGGTCTATCATAAAGTAAATTGAGATGATATGGTTGCCTCCTACCTCAGACAAAACAACTACCTTCCTCAATCTAGTGGTGGTCATAAAATGATGGCGCATATTCCGAACTACCACCCTAGCATATGGCCTCTCCATCGACAGACCAAAAATACAACCATACTCTTCTAATATAGGAGTAAGCTCATCTAGGACAAACCTAAAAACATGGTGCTTATGTATCTAGTGAGCAATCATACCATCAATAAATCCATCTGGTTCCTGGAAGGACAACAAACATATGGAATGACCCAACATACGACCAACTATTTTGCGGTCAGAATATGATAAAATGTAATGCCAAGCTCTCAAGCTAGTGGCTATCTGACTCGGTGGAGAATGATCCAAGCTAATAACGGAGGACAAAACCATCTGTAAAAACTGTGTCAAAAAGACCATATGGGGGTCAATCTCTATCCAAGCATTTTTATATATAAAGCATGCA
Organism: Panax ginseng; assembly: GCA_020205605.1. Taxonomy (NCBI): domain Eukaryota; kingdom Viridiplantae; phylum Streptophyta; class Magnoliopsida; order Apiales; family Araliaceae; genus Panax; species Panax ginseng. The sequence goes on along the minus strand of CM035132.1, from coordinate 65,630,687 downwards.
TCGTAATGAGCGATAATACAATATATGAAATGAATAAATAAAATAAAATCATGCATATATCTAAAATTAAATACATCAGTTTTATATATACATCACTGTCATACCTACGATACATGTGAAAACAGAAAAACTTAAAAATACAGGATAATGGGGCATATATGCCCAATGTCTAACAGAAAGCCTATGGAATGAATACAAAGTCATCCACAAATGGGAAGATGTGCTCAAACTGATCAACTTAATCCAGGTCATCTTGAGTAAGCATATCCTGCATAACCAGGCAATAGGACATATCCTGTGCATCCAAGCAATAAGGCATCTCTTTCATACCCAGACAATAATCAAAGGGACCCTCTCCATTAGTAAAGCCACCAGTGCCTGATGGTTCAACCTCATGGCCTTGGGAATCAAAAGTACCAGCCAATGATGGATCCCCGCCGAAACGAAAACAATACATCAATATCTTCTCCAACTGATATGTCAAGTCTTGTATGACCCCAACTTTTATGAATAAAGATTTAATTTTCTCGACATATTTTTTTGAATAATAAGGTGTGGATTTTATATAATGTTATAGTTGTGGGTAATATTTACAAATTTTTCAAAGTAAGCAAGTTGTTATAAAATATTCGATTGGTCGGGGAATATTCGTTTTATCAGGAAATATTTGTACGATGACATAATCATTGGTGGACCCCATAATAACCAATTATCATTGCAGTTAGAAAATGATGTAAATATCTTTTTATAAAATAACGGTGATGCTTTTCTTTTGTTAACTATTGAAATACCCGGTCTTAAAAAAAACACGATGTCGCATAGCTGATTAGTAGTAATACCAGATTGATTATTGATGCTGACGTGAGAAGTCACTTAGTTTTATTCAATTATTACCACAGTAATTGCTGTATAGTATCTCATGTTATTAATTCAATTATTGTCACAATATTTTATATTATTAAATCAATAATTGAGATGACACAGTTGTTTATATTATTATTTACATTATTTACGATGTCTAGAAAGTTCTGTCGAGGAAAGGGGTTTGGTAATCTAATTACGCACCAATAGGGAGAAATCCTTATCGGAAAGTCCCCTCTTTCCTGAGAACAATCTGGTTGTTAATATTATGAGTTATAATATTAAAGATAAATGTTGTTAAAAATGTGTTTTGTGAAGCCAAGTGAATTGAGATAAATAGAGGGGATTTTTATGAAGCATTTGTTATAAGTTTGGCGTATTATATAGACCCACTTACCCATTTTTTAAAATAGTCGGGAGAAAGTTATCTCAATATATATATATATATATATATATATATAATAATAAGTTTTGTTTTGTACAAAAAATAAAATATATTATATTTTATTATGTATAGTGTTTGCACAGTGTCTGCAAAATTATTGATCTGATAATGGGAAATACTATGTAGTAACAATTATGGAAACACCAATAATATAAAATATCAACGTAACAATTATTGAATCAATAAAATAAAATATTGAACAATAATTACTCTAACAATTATTGAGTAGTGCCTTCTTACGTAAGAATCAATAATTGGTGTAATACCGTGTGCTACTGTGCAACACCGCGTATTACTGTGTTTTAACCACTGGGTATTCCAACAGTGTTAATGGTAACAACTACGCCATTATTTATAAAAAACTCATACTTGTCGTTTTCTTCATTCAATCGCTTTTCGTTATGGGGCCCACACAAGGCTGCGCCGTCGTACGAATATTTCCCGATAACAAGAATATTCCACGACCAAACGAATATTCCCCGACAACAATGAATATTTTATAACCACTTGCTTATTTAAAATATTTGTGCATTTTACCCATAACTAACCACAGTAATCAAATCAACCCCTTACTATTTAAAAATAATAAATAGAGGAAATTCCACTTTATTCATAAAAGTTGGGGTCTTACATACTCTTCTTTTAAGGTAAGGGGTATTATTATTTTATATTCAGAAGAAATATTATTTTTCGTATTCATAAGGAATATTATTTTTGTTCAATATTCGTAATGAATATCATTTTCGTTCAATATCTGTAAGGGATATTATCTTCGTTCAATATTCGTGAGGAATATTATTTTCATTCAATATTCATAAGGGATATTATTTTTGTTCAATATTCGTATGAGATAATATTTTCTTCCATACTCTGTAGTATGTAAGCAATATTATTTCATTTCAGATTCCGAATTCTACACTCATTGTGAACTCCCCAAAATAGGTATACATCACCCATCTTGAGTCACCAAATACATGGTACATAAATCAAATACAAACTTCTTTAATACAACTGTCGTGTAAAAATACGACAAAAAATAGCTGAGTTTTTACATGAATATTATCTTCTAGACAATATCCAAACTCAAATGGAATCGTCATTATATTTATTATCACACTATTTCATAGAATAGTGAGGACTACTATAACACCATCTCGAACAATCACTCTGTTCTCTGACCAGTCCCGACTACGTTCTCATTTTCTGAAGAGAACATTAAAAGCAAAAGGGTGAGCTCAACTAGCCCAATAAGAAATATTATGACTAAGATAATGCAGAATAAATTATCATTAGCCTTCAAGAGTGTTTAATTGATAAAATACAATAAACATCACGTTTAACTACAGCGGAACAAGCAATCCATTAGAAGAGTCAAGTACAACATGATATCTACTATCTTCTATGATTTTAAAAGTTTTTCATCAACTTTATCGCTGAGACTCAACTTAATAAATAAACCACATCATTGAATCATCCCTGCACTACGGGCCAAGGATATTTATGTAATCATCAATGGTTATGATTATACCGAATAATCGCTGGTCATAATCATACCAACAACTGTCCATCAATGCACTACGGGCCAATGAGGACTTTTACCACATCATTTGTAACATTACAGGTCATGATTATACCGAAAGATCCCTGGTCATAATCATACCAATCAATAGTCCATCTATGCACGTAAGTCACAGATGACTTTCATCATAATATAAGCATGAGGATGATGACAATGATATAAGAATTCAATTAAAGGAAAGGAAATGATAAATTTTTAAATATTTATAAATTATTTTATCCAGAATTTAATAATGTTAAAATTGCCAACATGATACTGCTTTGTGGAGTAAAATTCAAGAATCACACTGTATCAAAAATAATTTGGACCGAAAAGAGATTAATTTTTGTCATGAATAGTACTCCAGGTGAATAGTGTTAGTTCCCAATAGGCACAATAGATCTAGAAGGGGGGTTGAATAGATCCTTTTTGATTTCAAATACTTTTCTAATTTATTTCGTATTGCTAATAATTTAGCAAATTACAAACATAAGAATCTTTTCAAGCACAACGGAATAAGTAAAAGATCCCCTTCATTGATATAATCATAATCATACATACATTGTTCATAGAGTTAGTCCAATGGTAAGCAGTTAAAACATTCATAGCAGTTATAGCAGTTAATGTACATAATATAAATGACATAAAGTAAAAGACACAAGAGGTTTTAAGTGGTTCAAAGACTCAAGCTCCTAATCCACTCTTCTGCTTTCAACTAGCAGGATTTCCACTAAGGAAGGGCAACACCCTGAATCACTTAGATTCCTTCAAGGCCAGCAGCCTTAGGACTTCAGTTCACTAAGAACTCTTTAAGGCCAACAGCCTTGGAACTTCTCTAGTTCCCTAGGAACTCTTCAAGCCCAACAGGCTTGGAACTTTATTTAGTCCCTCCGGACAAGGACCCCTCAGGCCCTGGCTTCTTGTTGAGTTGTTTGTTTGTTATTATTGTTGGTGCTGAGCTGCTAAGATGTCATTAAGCTCTTAACATCATATGTACTTAGTAGCTTGATGTGGTCCTCGTTGCATTCCGTTTCGAGTCTGGACCACATCTTCTTTGGTGCAACTGATCTTTACTCTCTTCAGCTCATCTTCATCTGATGTCAGCTGTGCACCATCACCATCTGAATTTGCTAAGTCTCTGTGCTTTTAGTTGTCTTTGTCTGGCACTTAGCAATCCCTGAACCCTTCTTGAATACTTTGCAGATATGGTTCTGCACTTGTTCAGTTTCAGCTTTTGGTTCTTGGTGATCTGTAGAGTGAATCTCTTGATCTTCTTTGTACCCATCTACTTTTCTGAATGCTATCTTTTTGGCCTTTTCGGCTCTTAGCTTGGCTGCCATCTTTAGTGGCATTCTCATCTTTGTTGTGTGAAGCTTTGATCTGTATGAGTCCTTCTTCAAAGCTGCTTCACTTCCACCTTGGTAGTCTCACTGTCACTAAGACTTGTTCTATTGATCTTTGGTGGAACTCGTAGAGTCAACAATAGCATTCACCAACTCAACGATTCTACAACTTCACAATCATCAGCCCCTTTTGATCTTTGAGACTCTGTTGATTTATACTACTTCCCAATCTTCCCGTTGGAAAGTAGCCGTTGAAAGTTATTCAAATTGCTTCGCAGATCTCGAGTTATTTGGTGCAGACTGCAGATGTGACATGACACCTTTTTCTGACTTCCTGACACTATAGTCTATTGTTTCACCAACCTTGTCAGATATGACACTTTGATATCTTGGGTAGGTCGACGACTTTATTTCACCCTTCTGATTTCTCGATCAGAGGTTGTCCTTGCATCGATGCTATCAATGAGCTCTTGTCCGAATATTAGCCTTCAGATTGAACCGTTGCCAATACTTCAGTCTTCAGCTATTCGAACTCTACGATTCTGATGCATGTGTTCATGGACTTGATCGTAGTGTCTTGTTGACTGATAGAGACAACACTACGATCATGAGGAGTGTTTACTTGATCTTTAGTGTAGGACACATCTCTTCGTCTCTTTATGCAGTGCTTCAATACTTCTATTTGTCTCGACTGTTCTTAGAAACTGATGGCTAGATTCCTTGCTTTGACCTCTTCTGAATAATAAGAAACTTCAAATTTGTGGCGTGTCCAGCTCGCTTTCTCCTTGTGATCTGCCGTTCACTTATCCTCAATGGACTGACCCAATGCTTAATCACTTTAGCCTTGTTATTCAGACTGACCAGTATCTTAGTGTGTACTCCATCAGTTCCTTTCTTTTTTTGGCAAACACTACGATCTTGATTGCTTCCAAGACCGTTGTCATCTTTCTTTTGGAAAGCTACTGCATATATGCTGACTTTCCTTAGTCAGCTACATAAGTCTTCTTATGATCATCTTGTGGAAGACTTCTTCTCGAATGGCTTCATAACTCAATCTTGATGCTAATTGGATTGGAGCTTAGATCTTCTTGTTAGCTTGCATGCCATTCATTGAGTGCTCTCTGGTTTCCTTCAGGTGGAACTTATCTATGCAGTGTCAACCAGAGGCTTCATTCCTTTGGATATTCAGGGAGTGCCTATTTGTTGAGAATCGTATTTGTTCTACGATTCTGCTTTGATATTGTGAGCACATTTTGTTTAGATCTTAGTTCTGCACTCTACGATTCAGCTTTGGCTGTATAGACACTACGACTCTGAGATCAGATCTTGACACTCTACAATTTCTATCGTTGTGCTTGTTGTCTTCATCTGATCTTACCTGACTACGATCTCTGCCCCTGGTATGATTAGTAGACTCTACGACTCCGAGTGTAGTCTACGATTCTTAACTGACTTTGGCAGATGCTCGGTCGGCTCATAGGCAGGCTATCTCTACGATTCTGAACATGACTTCCTCAACAGACTTCGGCCCTAAGGAAGTTCTCCTTGACACACTACGATCCTTCCTTGTCTCTCCTGGAAGTCTACGAACTCTGAGATCTACTATCTTGTAGACTACGATTCTGCCTTGATAGCTCTCGAGTTTTCCTTGACTTTCCTGGCAGACTACGATTTTTGGTGCACTGCTCGACAATCAGATAAGCCTATCTATTACATCATAAGGTCAACCTAACATGCTTGATCTTTGTATTTTTATAGTCCTTGTACATCATTTCTTTTTAAGGACTTTACAAAGCTGTTTTGCTTATATAGGATCAACCTAACACATTTGATCAATTCATTCTAAGTCCTTGTACATATGTTTCTATTATCTATCAAAGGACTTTACAACTTTACTTAATGCAAGCATACTTGCATATTCATTCATATATATCATAATCAAATAATATAAATAGCAATATCATTCAAATGTTTATTCTTAACAAATAGTACCCCGTGAATAGTACTTCGGGAATAGTACCCCGTGAATAGTACTGTATAAATAGTACTTGTGAATATTACTTCGTGAATAGTACTTTATGAATAGTACTTTGTGAATAGTACCTGTGAATAGTACTTTATGAATAGTACCATATAAATGAATAGTACTCATGGGTAGTACTCCAACATGAAAAGCTTAAAATTTAACAAGAATGTGCAGAAAATATCCTTGTGAAACGATACTAGATGAAGCGATACTTTCAAGGATATTCTACTAATTTCACAGAGTATAGAAGCAATAATTTAACAAAATGAGGGTATAATCAGGAATATGAGATGAAATAATATTACTCATATACTACAGAGTATGGAAGAGAATATTATTCCTATGAATACTGAACAAAATAATATCCCTTACCTCAGAAGAAGACTGGATACTGGAATAATGAGGTAGCAGACTTCTCTTTTTCTTTCTCTCTATAGCTTATCTCTCTATAAGTGCTCTTGTGAGTCTTAGTGAATTGGTGAAAATAAAAGAAGAATGAGCTTCTATCTATAGGAAAATATAGTTTTGATAATTACAAGTTTTGGGGCTCAAATAATTACATTATAATACCTTCATCTTTCCTTCATTTTTTAATTTGGTCCGACAAGTATTATCAAACTTGCACCACCTACCCTAATAGTACATGAATGTGAATTAATAGTACATTCATGTGAATCAATAGTTCTATACATGTGAAAAAAATAGTTACAGTATAGTACTTTTATCTATACCTCCATTTTTAATTTAGTCATGCAAGTCTTATAAATCTTGCACCACCTCCCCTAATAGTACATGCATGTGAATCAATAGTACATACATGTGAACAAATAGTTACAAGCATGTGAATTAATAGCAATTAATTGCTCATTTATCCGATTAATTACCTGATTGATCAATATAACCTCCAGAAATCAATTATTATTGAAATAAATGTCGATTTCTACTAACACTAATAATCCCAACACAATGGAACTATCAATTTCATCTTTAATCAACACGAACTTATTCATCATTAATATTATAACTCACAATATTTAACAACCCAATCATTCCCAGGAAAGAGCGGGCTTTTCGATAAAGATTTCTCCCTATTGGCGCATAATTAGGTGACCAAACCCCTTTCCTCGACAGAACTTTCTAGACATCGTCAATATTGCAAATAATAATATGAATAACTTTTTTGTCTCAATTATTGATTAAAAAATATAAAATATTATGCAGATGATACTGTGACAATAATTGAATCAATAATTTGAGAGATATTATGCAGTGATTACTGTAGCAATAATTGAGTATAACTGAGTGACTTCTCACGTAAGCATCAATAATTAATACTGTGTGGTACTATGCAACCATGCGTATTACTGTACTTTTACCACCGGGTAGTTCAACAGTTTAACAGTAAAATTTCGCCGTTAGTTTTATAAAAAGTATTTATGTCGTTTTCTAACTACGACAATACTTCTGTTGTGGGGTCCACCAATGATTGTGTCGTCATACGAATATTCCTTGTTAAAATGAATATTCCCCGACCAATCGTATATTTTATAACAACTTGCTTACTTTGCAAAATTTTCACATATCACCCTTAACTTTTAACCTTTTATCAATTTAACCATTTACTAAATAATAATTATAAGAAAATTGAATACTTTCATTACAATCTCCCCTCCTTATGAAATTTTGCCCTTGAAATTTACGTACGTACCTGGTATGCCGAAGAGGTGAGGATACCTTGTTTAGATTCTATCTCTTGAGGTATAACCTTTGAGCGTAGAATAAATTCCTTCTTATCCAAGATTTTAACAGCTACGTCTTCATACGTTAAATCTTCCTCTATCCCGTTCAGTTCTAATTCCATAATCTGGTTCGGGTGGTCCACATATTTACGTAACATCGATACGTAAAAAAAATATTATGAACACGCGACATACTTAGTGGTAAGGCGAGTCTATAGGCCACAGTTCCTACTCGATCGAGGATTACAAATGGGCCAATGAATCGAAGATTGAGATTTCCTCTCTTTCCAAATCTCGTAACTCCTTTCCATGGAGCAACATTTAACAACATATGATCTCCAATATTGAATTCCACATCCTTTCGATGAAGATCAACATAACTCTTTTGTCGATCTTGTAAGGTTTTTATATGTTGTCGGATCGTTTGAATCTTTTTCGTAGTCATACGTACCAACTCCGGTCCCAACAATGTTTCTTCACCCACCTCATCCCAGCATACTAGAAAACGACACTTTCTTCCATACAACGCCTCAAATGGAGCTATGCCAATACTTGCTTGATAACTGTTGTTGTAGGAAAACTCCACCAATGGTAAGAACTTGTCCCAACTTCCTTTGAAGTCAAGGATACAAAGTCTTAATAAATCTTCAAGAGTTTGAATAGTCCTCTCTGACTGCCCTTCCGTTTAAGGATGATATGTTGAACTAAATCGTAAATCCATGCCCATAGCATTTTGCAAACTAACCCATAATATTGAAGTGAATCTTGGGTCTCGATCAGAAACTATGGATACTAGTATACCATACAATCTTACAATCTCATTTATGTACATACGAGAAAGACGTTTAATTGTATAAGTTTCTCCTATCGGTAAGAAATGAGCAGACTTGGTCAATCTATCAACAATGAACCAAATCGGATCTATGCCTTGCGAAACCTTGGGAAGACCAGTAACGAAATCCATGGTAATGCGCTCCCACTTTCATTCTAGAATTTCAAGTGGTTGCAATGGACCTTTTGGCACTTGATTCTCCGCCTTGACTCATTGAGAAGTTAGACACCTTGAGATAAACTCCGCTATCTCTCTCTTCATATTGCTCCACGAAAATGCATGTCAAAGATCATGATACATTTTGGTACTGTAAGACCCCAACTTTTATGAATAAAGTGAAATTTCCTCTATTTATTATTTTCAAATAGTGAGGGATTGATTTGATTAATGTGGTTAGTTATGGGTAAAATGCACAAATATTTTAAATAAGCAAGTGGTTATAAAATATTCATTGTTGTCATGGAATATTCTTGTTTCGGGGAATATTCGTACGACAGCGCAGCCTTGTGTGGGCCCCATAACGAAAAGCGATTGAATGAAGAAAACGACAAGTTTGCATTTTTTATAAATAACGGTGTAGTTGTTACCGTTAACACTTTTGAAATACCTGGTGGTTAAAACACAGTAATACGCGGTGTTGCATAGTAGCACACAGTATTGCACCAATTATTGATTCTTACGTAAGAAGGCACTACTTAATAATTTTGTACAGTAATTACTGTTCAATAATTTATTTTATGATTAAATAATTGTTACGTTGATATTTTATATTATTGTTGTTTCCATAATTGTCACTGCACAATATTTCCCATTATCAGATCAATAATTTATATTATTTGAATAGTATTATTAGATAGCATTATTGGCAATGTCTAAGGAAGCTCTGTCTAGAAAAAGGGTTTGGTCACCTAATTGCACGCCAGTAAGGAGAAATCCTTATCGGAAAGCCCCCTCTTTCCTGGGAACGACCTAGTTGTCATTATTGTGATTCTGTAATATTATTTATGAATAATTAATTATTGATTTATACGATAAGGAAAATATTTATTTATGTGGATATAAATGGAGGAATTTTTAGAAAAGTGACAATTATTAAAAATTGATATTTTATCATTTCTAATAAAATAATTTATTTAAATATATTATTATATTTCAATAATATAATAATGGTGATATTTTTACAATGAATGTGTGATATATGAATAAATGAGGAGGAAGAGTATTTTTGTTACAATAAATACTAAAAACATGTTGGTGGGCCCCATTTTGACTGAAATTTGATTATAGCCTGTAAATCGTCCGTATGTGGCTTTCGGTCAATTTCTGTCTAGAATTTGGAAAAACTTAAAGCTACAAAGTTGTAGATAATTAAATTTTCTATGGAATGAACATAAGATTTGAATTTTTCTGATAAAGGGCTATTTATTATGAATTATTGAAGTTCCAGAATAATTGATTTTTGATGTTTTAAATATTTTTTTAAAGAAAAATGTTTTTATTATGTTGGTGGGCCCCACTTGTATTGAAAATGTGCTGAGTTCAGAAATCTAAGGTGGGCGTAAGAAAATTTTAAATTTTATTAAAGTTTCTGCTTTGGTGTTCTAACCATTTTCGTATAAATAGGGTGCTTAGGTTAGAGTTGAAAATCACACAAGAAACTGAAGTTTTCTCTCTATATATTATCGAGAGTATTCTTGTGAGTATTTTAAATTTCTCAAGGCATAGATGCGATTTGGGTTATTCCCTTGAACGTCTTGCTCGTATATACGTAAATAAGATTCTGAGATTGCGTGGCATGCCAATATCCATAATTTCGGATCGTGACCCAAGATTTACTTCACGATTTTATGTTAGCTTGCAGAAAGCTATGAGCGCAATTACGATTGATTGACGCATACCATCCTCAAACGGACGGACAATCAGAGAGGACTATTCAATCTTTTGAAGATCTATTAAGACTCTGTGTCCTAGACTTCAAAGGGAGTTGGGATAAGTATTTACCATTGGTGGAATTCTCCTACAACAGCAGTTATCAGGCAAGTATAGGTGTGGCTCCATTCGAAGCATTGTATGGACGAAAGTGTCGCTATCCAGTATGTTGGGATGAGGTGGGTGAAGAAAATTTTTTGGGACCAGAGTTGGCACGTATGACTACAGAAAAGATCCAAATGATTCAACAACGTATACAAATGACACATGATCGATAAAAGAGTTATGCGAATCTTCATCGAAAGGACGTGGAATTTTGTATTGGGATCATGTATTTTTGCGTGTGGCTCCATGGAAGGGAGTTACAAGATTTGGAAAGAGAGGAAAGCTTAATCCATGATTTATTGTTCCATTTCAGATTTTTGACTAAGTAGGAAATGTGGCCTATAGACTCGCGTTACCTCCAAGCATGTCCCGTGTTTATAATGTTGTTCACATATCTGCGCTTCGTAAATATGTGAAAGACCCGAACCACATTATTGAGTTAGAACAAGACAAAATAGTGAAAGTTTAATATACAAGGAGGTACGTGTCAAGATCTTGGATAAGAAGGAGCATGTCCTATGCATAAAGGTCATACCACAAGTTAAAGTTTTGTGGAGGAACCATGTTATTGAGGAAATGACCTGGGAGTTGGAAACAGAAATGAAAGCGAGGTATCCTCACCTTTTCGAAACTCTAGGTACGTACGTCAATTTCGAGGATGAAATTTCATAAGGAGGGGAGCTTGTAAGACCCCAACCTTTATGAATAAAGTGGAATTTCCTCTATTTATTATTTTCAAATAATAAGGGGTTGATTTGATTAATATGGTTAGTTATGGGTAAAATGCACAAATATTTTAAATAAGCAAGTGGTTATAAAATATTCATTGTTGTTGGAGAATATTCGTTTGGTCGTGGAATATTCTTGTTGTCGGGGAATATTAAATGAAATTTACTTGACATGACCTTGTGTGAGCCCCATAACGAAAAAAGCGATTGAATGAAGGAAGCGACAAGTATGAGTTTTTATAAATAGCGGTGTAGTTATTTACAATTAACATTGTTGGAATACCCAGATGGTTAAAACACAAGAATATGCTGGTGTTGCACAAGAGTGGTACCAGATTGCACCAATTATTGATTTTTACGTAAGAAGGCACTACTCAACAATTTTTACAGTAATTACTGTCCAATATTTTATTTTATTGATTCAATAATTGTTATGTTGATATTTTATATTATTGTTGTTTCCGCAATTGTCACTACATAGTATTTCCCATTATCAGATCAATAATTTATATTATTTGAATAATATTATTAGATAACATTATTGGCAATGCCTAAGGAAGTTCTGTCTAGGAAAAGGGTTTGGTCACCTAATTGCGCGCCAAGATGAGAGAAATCCTTATCGGAAAGCCCTCTCTTTCACAGAAGCGACATTGGTTGTCATTATTGTGATTATGTAATATTATTTGTGAATAATTAATTATTAATTTATATGATAAGGAAAATATTTATTTATGTGGATATAAATGGAGGAGTTTTTAGAAAAGTGACAATTGTTGAAAATTGATATTTTTTCTTTTCTGATAAAATAATTCATTTAAATATATTACTCCCTCCGTCCCAGGATAAAAGTCTTGGTGGACTTTTCACGCATATTAAGAAGAGGAATGAAATAACAAAATTGCCCATAATAATGTCATTAATTATGGAAAGAGAATTATAATAAGAGAATTATGAAAAATTTAATGTTACGGGTATAATAGGAAAAAATATATAAAAGTTTGATTATTAAAGGAAAGTAGACATTTAACACGGGACTATCCAAAATAGTAATAAGGACTTTTATCATGGGACGGAGGGAGTATTATATTTCAATAATATAATAATGATGATATTTTTACAATGAATGTGTGATATATGAATAAATGAGGAGGAAGAGTATTTTTGTTACAATAAATATTAAAAATGTATTAAACATGTTGGTGGGCCCAATTTTTGACTGAAATTTGATTATAGCCTGTAAAATCGTCCGTATATGGATTTTGGTCAATTTCTGTTTGGAATTTGAAAAAACTTAAAGCTACAAAGTTGTAGAGAATTAAATTTTTTATGGAATGGACATAAGATTCAAATTTTTTTGATAAAAGGGCTATTTATTATGAATATTTGAAGTTCCAGAATAATTGATTTTTGAAGTTTTAAATATTTTTTTAAAGAAAAATGTTTTTATTATGTTGGTGGGCCCCACTTGTATTGAAAATGTGCTGAGTTCAGAATTCTAAGGTGGGCGTAAGAAAATTTTAATAAATATTATTATTTTATTAAATTTTCTGCTTTGGTGTTCTAAAACATTTTCCTATAAATAGGGTGCTTAGGTTAGAATTGAAAATCACACCAAAAACTGAAATTTTTTCTCTATATTATCGAGTGTATTATTGTGAGTATTTTGATACTTTGAGTGTTGCTATACGGTGCAAGTTCTCTTCAGCGTTATATCTGATATTCTAGCCAGAAGTACTATTCTTTTGAGGTAAGGGATGTTATTTTCTTCGTAAATGATATTATTTCTTTCAATATCATTATGCCAAAATGTTGGTATACATTTTATTGTGGAATTTCTACCTTTTTGTTTTTGTGTTTGAGTTACTATTCACGTATACGACACTATTCACCGAAAAATAAAATTTTCTCTTCTTTGTCCCAGATGTCTATTTTTGTTACTATCTTTGATTGTATCTATGTTTTGATCTTCATTTTTGAATTTTACTCCACTATGGTATATTATGGGGTGTTTTGAACATGGATAAACCGAAGTACGAATCCTTAATATTTGTTCTTTTGTCTCACTGGATTCGTTTTCTTTAAAATATTTTTCATCATCCTCAGTCCTAAATGATGATATAACTGAATATCTTTGGCCGGTAGTGCAAAGATGAATGATTTCCTAATGAATATCTTTGGCCCGTAGTTCAAAGATGAACAGGTGTTGAGATGAACATGACCAACTGATGAATATCATTGGCCTACAATGCAAAGATGAATATTTGATTCAAGATGTATATTGATTGATTTTACAGGGATAAAATATTGATGATGTACTTTTAAATCATAGAAGATAGTAGATTTCATTCTCTACTTAACTCTTCTAATGAATTGTTATTTCCGCTACGAATATTGATCTGAAACTTGTTGTCTATTATATTCTATCACATTTTTCTCTGTTAAGGACTAATGATAATTTATTCTATATTATCGTAGTTATAATATTCTTTACTGGGCCAGTTGAGCTCAACCTTTTCCTTTTTGTTCCATTTTTCTTCTCAGGAAGCGAAAATATAACGGGAAGTAGTCGGGGTGTGGAGTGATGTTCCAAGGCAGTTGTTCTAGTAGTCCTCACTATTTTGTAAAACAGTGTATCAATAATTATAATGAGGACTTTTTTGAGTGTGGATATTGTTTAGAAGACAATATTTGTATTTAAACTCATAGTTTATATGTTGTCGTATTTTGCACGATAATTGTATTAATAAAGTTGTAGTTGTTTTTGTACCATGTTTTTGGCGACTCAGAATGGGTGATGTATTCTGTGACGCCCCCAAAATAGGTCCGCACGACCCATGCTGAGTCGCCAGATATGACACTATAAAAATTAAATACAAACTTCATGTATACAACTGTTGAACTGTCGTATAGAATACGACCACAGTTAACTGTGAGTTTTAATACAATATTGTCTCATAGACAATATCCAAACTCAAATTATTACAATGCCATATAAAATACTGCAACAAATATTTCAAGACCCTAAAGAAGAACGAGAAGATAACTATCCTATTCATTCTAATGAGGTGCACATTTGACACTTTCAAAGTCGGGTTCTCATCATCCTATTGTTGTTTACCAAAATCAATTATTAAGTGACGTATAAAATACGACACACACATCTTAGGTCCTCAATACAATTATCGGTTGCATGTCATGCCGTTTTATAATGTATTGAGAAACTTCGATAGTCTCGGACCATCACACTATTTCCATGTTATCCCCGCTTGACCCAGCTACACTCTTATAACCTGAAAGGAATTGTGAAGCCCAAGGGTGAGCACAACTAGCCCAGTAAAGAATATCATAACTAAAGATAATTAAATTATCAATAGCCTTCATCAGTAATAAATCAGAGATTTAGAACATATGGTAGATGATAAAACTTTTCAACCATAGTTGCAGCGGAACGAATAATCCATTAGAAGAGTCAAGTAGAACATAATGTCTACTATCTCTTCTAGATTAAAAGTCCATCGTTGATATTTTATTCCCGTAATACTCATCAACAGTTTTTTGTTATACTTAAGACAAATAGAACTTTCAACACTTGTCTTCATTGAACCACCAAAGATGTTAATTAAATTCACAATTTATATTTATAATAATGTGAATTAATAGTTCCTTTTTGCCATAAAGGCTTAGTAGAACGTTTACTCAATATCCTTACCCCAAAGGCTGAAGATATTCAAATGTAATAACAATGATCATACCAATCAGTTGTCTATCTTTGTACTACGGGCCAAAGATATTAGACTATAAAACCAATGGTCATAATCATACCAATCAATTGCCTGTCAGTGCACTACGGCCAAAGACATTCAACTGTTAACTAATGGTCATGATCCTGCCAATTACATCATTGAATTATCCATGCACTATGACCAAGGATATTCGTTAGTATCACTAGTGGTCATGATCATGTCATATACCTGTCCTTCTTCGCACTACGGGTCAAAGCTATCAAACAACAGATCATCTTTGCACTACAGGCCAAAGATATTCAACAACATATCATCTTTGCAAAGACAAAGGCCAAAGACATACAAATTTGTAAAACCAATAACCAACAATATAATAAATAATGGAATAATAAAAGAATTTCACCATGTATGCGAAGATTGCGCATAGACAAAGTTATTCAACATAATAATAAAGAATGGAATAATAAAAGAATTTCACCATGTATACAGTACTTCACATAGACAGGTTATTTCAACGTAATAATAAAGAATGGAATAATAAAAGAATTTCACCATGTATGTGGTACTTCGCATAGACAAGTTATTCCAACATAATAATAAAGAATGGAATAACAGAAGAATTTCACCATGCGTGCGTAATCCGCATAGATAGGTTATTCAAACAGAATAATAAATAATGGAACCAGGTCATGCGTAATCGCACAGATAGGATATTCCAAAAGAATAATAAATAATGGAACCAAGTCATGCGTAATGCACAGACAGGATATTTCGACAGAATAATAAAGAGTGGAATAACAACAGAAATCACCATGTATGCGATAGACCGCACAGACAGGTCATTCCAATTGAATAATAAATAATGGAACTAGGTCAGGCATAATACGCACCGATAGGATATTCTGACAAAATAATAAAGAATGGAATAATAGAAGGATTTCACCATGTATGCGATACTTCGCATAAACAGGTTATTCCAACAGAATATTAAGGAATGAAATAACAATAGCTCTCTTCATGAATACGAAATAAATAATACCCCTTACAGGTACAACAAATAATATCCTTTACCTTTGAAAGAAGAGTATTCCGACTGGTAGGGCGAGGATACTCGAAGAAAACTTGTACTACGCTCAAAACTTTCTTAAACTCTAAAGAAATACGCTCAAGATTATAGAAGAAGAATTCTCTCTATAGTTTCTCTCTCTAGAGTTTCAGTGAATTTGTAAGAAATAATGAAGGAATGAGCTTCTATTTATAGAAGAATGGACTGCATAGTAACTAATTCATTAACGATCGAAATTGATTTACTTTTAATCGGATGGTCCATATTTAAAGCAAAATCTTATAAATAAAATATAATATATTCTATTTGTAATCTAATAAAATGAATAACTTTATAAAAGTATTCTATTTTATATAAAAAGATTTTAGTATGCAAAACACTATGCAAGCATTATGCAACACTATGCAAAATAAAATATAATATATTCTATTTATAGAATAACTTTATAAAAGTATTATGTTTTATATAAAAAGATTTTACTATGAAAAACACTATGCAGGCACTATGCAATACTATGCATAATAAAATATAATATATTCTATTTATAGAATAACTTTATAAAAAAAGTATTACATTTTATATAAAAGATTTTACTATGCAAAATACTATGCATAATAGAATATAATATATTCTATTTATAGAATAACTTTATAAAAGTATTCTATTTTATATAAAAACATTTTTGTTTTATTACATTAATAATACTAATAAAACAAAAGCTGGTGACTTATCACGTAAGCATTAATAATCAATACCGTGTGCTACTACTGCAACCACGCCATGCGTATCTTTGTACTTTTACTACCGAGTAGTTCAACAGTTTTAATGGTAAAACTTCCGCCGTTATTTTCATAAAAATATTTTTATCGTTTTCTCAATCCGACAATAATTTTGTTATGGGGTCCACCATTGATTGTACCGTCGTACGAATATTCCCTGTTAAAACGAATATTCACTGACCAATCGAATATTATATAACAACTTGCACACTTTTCAAAATTTATAAATATTACCCACAACTATAACATTATATCAAATCTACACCATAATATTAAAAAAAAAATTCGAGAAAATTAAATCTTTATTCATAAAATCTGGGGTCTCACAATCTCCCCTCCTTATGAAATTTAGCCCTCGAAATTTACGTACGTACCTGATATTTGAAGGGATGAGAATACCTTGCTTTCTTTTCAGATTGTACCTTCCCGGTAATTTTCTCGCTATCATGATTTTCCCATTTCTCATCTCTTGTATTTCAGATATCATTCTAGAATATAGTTTTAAAACAAAGGTTAATCGACATATCACAATTTGTTAACTTATCAAGTAAACAATTTCAGCTTAGGTAAGTCACACACTAGCGAAGTATATAACTCATCTCTCCCCTCCTAGTTTTAGACTCTTATCTCCGCCAGCTACCATATCTCTAAGCTCTGATACCAATTGTGACGCCCCCAAAATAGGTTCACACGACCCATTCTGATTCGCCAGATATCACACTATAAAAATCAAATACAAACTTCATTTATACAACTGTTGAACTGTCGTATAGAATACGACCACAGTTAATTGTGAAGTTTAATACAATATTGTCTTGTAGACAGAATCCAAACTCAAATTTTTACAATGCCATATAAAATACAACAACAAATATTTCAAGACCCCAAAGAAGAACGAGAAGATAACTATCCTATTCATTCTAATGAGGTGCACGTTTGACACTTTCAAAGTTGGGTTCTCATCACCCTATTATTGTTCACAAAAATCAATTATTAATTGACGTATAAAATACAACACACACATCTTAGGTCCTCAATACAATTATCGGTTGCATGTCATGCCGTTTTATAATGTATTGAGAAACTTCGACAGTCTCGGACCATCACACTATTTCCCTGTTATCCCTTTCGACCAAACCTACACTCTTATAACCTGAAAGGAATTGTGAAGCAAAAGGGTGAGCACAACTAGCCCAGTAAAGAATATCATAACTAAAGATAATTAAATTATCAATAGCCTTCATTAGTAATAAATCAAAGATTTAGAACATATGGTAGATGATAAAACTTTTCAACCATAGTTGCAGCGGAACGAACAATCCATTAGAAGAGTCAAGTAGAACATAATGTCTACTATCTCCTCTAGATTAAAAGTTCATCGTTGATATTTTATTCCTGTAATACTCATCAACAGTTCTTTGTTATACTTAAGATAAATAGAACTTTCAACACTTGTCTACACCTGAACCACTAAAGATGTTAGTTAAATTCACAATTTATATTTATAATAATGTGAATTAACAGTTCCTTCTTGCCACAAAGGCTTAATAGAACGTTTACTCAATATCCTTACCCCAAAGGCTGAAGATATTCAAATGTAATAACAATGATCATATCAATCAGTTTTCTATCTTTGCACTACGGGCCAAAGATATTCAACTATAAAACCAATGGTCATGATCATACCAATCAATTGCCTGTCAGTGCACTACGGCCAAAGACATTCAACTGTTAGCTAATGGTCATGATCCTGCCAATCACATCATTGAATTATCCATGCACTACCGCCAAGGATATTCGTTAGTATCACTAATTGTCATGATCATGTCATACACTTGTCCATCTTCGCACTGCGGGTCAAAGCTATCAAACAACAGATCATCTTTGCACTACAGGCCAAAGATATTCAACAACATATCATCTTTTCACTACAGGCCAAAGACTTACAACTGTAAAACCAATAAGCAACAATATAATAAAGAATGGAATAATAAAAGAATTTCACCATGTATGCAGTACTTCGCATAGACAGGTTATTCCAATATAATAATAAAGAATGGAATAATAAAAGAATTTCACCATGTATGCAGAACTTCGCATAGACAAGTTATTCCAACATAATAATAAAGAATGGAATAACAAAAGAATTTCACCATGCGTGTGTAATTTGCACAGACAGGTTATTCAAACAGAATAATAAATAATGGAACCAGGTCATGCATAATCGCATAGACAGGATATTCTAACAGAATAATAAATAATGAAACCAGGTCATGCGTAACGCACTGACAGGATATTTCGACAGAATAATAAAGAATGGAATAACAACAGAAATCACCATGCATGCGATAGACCGCACAAACAGGTTATTCCAACAGAATAATAAATAATTGAACTAGGTCAGGCGTAATACGCACCGACAGGATATTCCGACAGAATAATAAAGAACGGAATAATATAAGGATTTTACCATGTATGCGGTACTTCGCATAAACAGGTTATTCCAACAGAATATTAAGGAATGGAATAACAATAGCTCTATTCATGAATACGAAAGAAATAATACCCCTTACAGGTACAACAAATAATATCCCTTACCTTTGAAAGAAGAGTATTCCGACTGGTAGGGCGAGGATATACTCGAAGAAAACTTGTACTACGCTCAAAGCTTTCTTAAACTCTAAAGAAATACGTTCAAGATTATAGAAGAAGGATTCTCTTTATAGTTTCTCTCTCTAGAGTTTCAGTGAATTTATAAGAAATAATGAAGGAATGAGCTTCTATTTATAGAAGAATGGACTGCATAGTAACTAATTCATGAACGGTCCAGATTTATTTACTTTTAATCGGACGGTCTATATTTAAAGTAAAATATTTTAAATAAAATATAATATATTCTATTTATAATCTAATAAAATGAATAACTTTATAAAAGTATTTTGTTTTATATAAAAATATTTTACTATGCAAAACACTATGCAGGCACTATGCAACACTATGCATAATAAAATATAATATATTCTATTTATAGAATAACTTTATAAAAGTATTATGTTTTATATAAAAAGATTTTACTATGCAAAAAACACTATCGAGCACTATGCATAATAAAATATAATATATTCTATTTATAGAATAACTTTATAAAAGTATTACATTTTATATAAAAAGATTTTACTATACAAAACAATATGCATAATAGAATATAATATATTCTATTTATAGAATAACTTTATAAAAGTATTCTGTTTTATATAAAAAACTTTTCTGTTTTATTACATTAATAATACTAATAAAACAAAACTGAGTAACTTATCATGTAAGCATTAATAATCAATACCGTGTGCTACTATTCAACCACGCGTATTACTGTACTTTTACAACCGAGTAGTTTAACGTTTTAATGGTAAAACTTCCGCTGTTATTTTCATAAAAATATTTTTATCGTTTTCTCAATCCGACAATAATTCCATTGTGGGGTCCACCAATGATTGTACCGTCGTACGAATATTCCCTGTTAAAAAGAATATTCCCCAACCAATCGAATATTATATAACAACTTGCATACTTTTCAAAATTTATAAATATTACCCACAACTATAACAGTATATCAAATCCACACCATAATATTAAAAAAAATATTCGAGAAAATTAAATCTTTATTCATAAAATCTGGGGTCTCACATATTCCTATTTTGGGGGCGTCACAGTTGGTATCAGAGGGATATGGTCTCTGGCAGAGATCGGGGAACAGAACTAGGAGGGGAGAGACGAGTAAATCCTTCGCTAGTGTGTCATACATAAGCTTATTTGTTGGTTGGTCAAAATATAGGGATATTGTGTGATATGTTAATTTCTTTAATTAACCCTTGTTTTATGACAGTATTTGAGAATGGCAACTGAGAATGTTAACAATGGAGTAAATGAGACCGTGGAGACACCTTACTCACCAATCAGGAGAACGTGCAACATGACGACAATGTTCCTCCTGTAAACAACACCACTGATCAGACGATGAACGATGGGATGTTTAGAAGCTTATTGCATTTCATACAAAATCAGATAAGGGAGACTCGTGTACAAAATACAGGTGGAAATGATAGCAACACACGGTTTGTCACAGCTAAGAAGTTTAAAGAGTTGGGACAACCAGAATTCGGGGGAAAGCTATATCTGATTAAGGCGGAAACGTGGGTCAAGCAAACAACCAAGATATTTGATGTCTTGGGATGCACAGAGGAACAGAAGGTTCCATTCGCCACCTTTATGTTCTGTGGTGAGGCAGATTACTGGTGGGAATCTATGAAGCGTAACCAGCCAGCCGCACTCAACATGTCTTGGGAAACATTTCAGAAACTGTTCAATGACAAGTACTTTCCTGAAAGTATTCGTCATATGAAGGAGGTGGAGTGTATTAGATTGGAACAGAATAACATGACGGTGTCCCAGTACGAGGCGAAGTTCGCGGAGTTATCCAGGTTTGCACCTCATTTGGTAGAGAATGAGAAATGTATAACGCAAATGTTTCTGAGAGGTTTGAAACCCGACATTCGTCAATACCTTATTTCTCACAAATTTTCTCTACATTCAGATGTTGTCAATAGGGCTCAATTATTAGAGCGAGATAATGAGTATGTTCAACCGAGGGACCACAACCAAGGTCATACTGGTGGCAGCAGTCATCGGAGCAATGATAACCAGCGGGGAGGGAAAAATACGGACAAAAGCAGTAACCACTTTGGTGGTAATCGTGGCCATGATAATAAAAGAAGTGAGTCGGGGGGGGGGATTTTAAAAAAAGAAGGTACAATAATGACAATATGAAGACGTCAGCACCAGCATCAACTATTTCTAAGGGAGGAGAACGATCACCGGTCGTATGTTATAAATATAGAAAGAGGGACACATTAGCCCAAACCGCCCACAACAGTTCAAGGTATGTTATAATTGTGGAAAAGAAGGTCATATCGCTCGAGATTGTACTATAGCGAAACCAAGTCCAGCGGTGATGGTGACTCAAAAGGCTATCCCAAAAAAGTCAAAGTCAGTGGTTCCTGGAAGAGCGTTTGTCATGATTGGCCAAAATGCGAGAAACCCGAACGAGGTGATCACGGGTAAGCTAATCATAACTCTTGCAAAGTTTATACATTACTAGATACTGGTTCTACCCATTCATTTATCTCTCCTACTTGTGCTCAACGTTTAAACTTGATTCCAGAGAAATTAGACTTTGACTTATTTTTGGAGACTCGTTAGGAAAAACTTTCATTACATCCACTGTTTATAAATCTTATTTGATCCAAGTTGGCACCATCACATTACCTGTTGATCTTATCACTTTAAAGATACTTGCATTTGATGTGATTTTAGGGATTGATTGGTTAACTACTCATCATGCCAAAATTGATTATTTTCGTAAGGTTGTTAGTTTTCATATTCCTAACCAACCTGTTATGCGAATTCAAGCAACCAAACCACTAAAGTCAATCACTGTCATATCAAGCCATAAAGCCATTCGTTTATTAAAAAATGGATGTCAAGCTTTCTTAGCCCATGTCATGGACTTGAACAAAAACACATCAGATTTGAATAATAATTTTGTTGTTAGTGAATTTCCTGACGTATTTGCTGAAGAACTTTCCGTTCTACCCCCAAAACGTGAAGTTGAATTTGTTATTGACCTTGAACCTGGTACAAAGCCCATTTCTAAAACCCCATATCGAATGGCTCCTATTGAACTTCAGGAGTTAAAGGTCCAACTACAGGAGTTGTTGGACATCGATTTCATTCGTCCTAGTACATCTCCTTAGGGTGCTCCTATTTTATTCGTAAAGAAGAAAGACAGGAGTATGCGACTTTGTATTGACTATCGGGAATTGAATCATGTCACCATCAAGAATAAGTATCTGCTACCTCGCATTGATGACCTGCCAGTTGCAAGGAGCACAATTCTTTTTAAAGATCGATCTTCGTTCTGGATATCATCAACTGAAGATTAAAACTGAGGATATTAGAAGGCGCCTTGAGAACTTCGATGCGAGCATTATGAATTCCTAGTCATGTTTTTTGGATTGACTAATGCTCCTATGGCTTTCATAGATATAATGAACCGAGTATTCAAGGAATATTTGGATCAGTTCGTTGTTGTATTTATTGATGACATCCTCATATATTCCAAAAGTCGTGAAGATCACGAGCACTATTTGAAGCTGGTACTTCGAAGGCTTCATGAAAACAAGTTATATACCAAGCTGAAGAAATGTGAGTTCTGGCTTGAGGAAGTAGCATTCCTTGGGCATGTGGTGTCAAAACATGGAGTATCTGTTGACTCAGCGAAGATTAAAGCAATACAAAGTTGGGAGCAACCTAAGATAGTAACCGCAGTTCGTAGCTTTCTGGCTTTCGCTGGTTATTATCGGAGATTCGTAGAAGTATTTTCTCGAATCGCTACTTCGTTAACCCAGCTGACTCGGAAAGATACAAAATTTGTATGGAGCGAGGAATGCGAGAAGAGTTTTCAAGAGCTTAAGAGGAGACTCATTTGGACACCTATTTTGACAATAACGTCTGGTTTTGATGGATTTGTTATCTACAACGATGCTTCAGGCAAAGGGTTAGGATGTGTTCTCATGCAACATGGGAAGGTCATAGGCTATGTCTTACGATAACTCAAAGAATATGAGATACCCTACTCATGATCTAGCGTTGGCAGCCGTCGTTTTTGCATTAAAAATCTGGAGGCACTATCTATATGGGGAGAAAGTGGAGATATATTCGGATCATAAAAGCCTCAAATATTTCTTCACCCAAAATGAACTAAACATGCGGCAACGACGTTGGCTCGAGCTCCTGAAAGATTACGACCCTACCATTCAATACCATCCTGGAAAAGCGAACGTGGTAGCTGACGCATTGAGTAGAAGATCATATACGGGAATGAGTGCGATGTTGTCAACACAAAGGCCCATTTTATGTGATTTACAAGAGATGAAGATAGAATTCAAGACTTCGGGGACCCATGCAATGATGTCAAGTACGCATAGAACCAAATTTAATCGATAAAGTTAAAGTTGCTCAAGCCACAGACCCGGAGCTGATGCATATGAAGAAGAATGTACAAGAAGGTGTTATCCCAGAAGCAAGAATAGATGATGAAGGAATACTTCGAGTCAACTCCAAACTTTGTGTTCCTAACGATTTTGATTTGAAGTACAAGATCATGATGGAGGCACACAATACACCGTTTGCAATCCATCCTGGAAGTACCAAAATGTATCGTGATCTTCGACATACATTTTGGTGGAACAATATGAAGATAGAGATCGCACAGTTTATCTCGAGGTGTTTAACTTGTCAACGTGTAAAGGCAGAGCATCAAGTACCAAAGGGTCCATTGCAACCACTTGAGATTCCGAAATGGAAGTGGGAACACATTACCATGGATTTCGTTACGGGTCTTCCCGCGATTTCTCAAGGCATAGATGCGATTAGGGTTATTGTTGATAGATTAACTAAATCTGCTCATTTCTTGCCGATACGGGAGACTTATTCCCTTGAAAGTCTTGCTCGTATATTCGTAAATAAGATTGTGAGATTGCATGGCATGCCAATATCCATAGTTTTGGATCGTGACCCAAGATTCACTTCACGATATTGGGTTAGCTTGCAGAAAGCTATGGAGCGCAGATTTACGATTGGATTGGCATACCATCCTCAAAGCAGACGGATAATCAGAGAGGACTATTCAAACTTTTGAAGATCTATTAAGACTCTGTGTCCTAGACTTCAAAGGGAGTTGGGATAAGTATTTACCAATGGTGGAATTCTCCTACAACAATAGTTATCAGGCAAGTATAGGTGTGGCTCCATTCGAAGCATTGTATGGACGAAAGTGTCGCTCCCCAGTATGTTGGGATGAGGTGGGTGAAGCAAAATTATTGGGACCAGAGTTATGCGAATCTTCATCAAAAGGACGTGAAATTTTGTATTGGGGATCATGTATTTTTGCGTGTGGCTCCATGGAAGGGAGTTACAAGATTTGGAAAGAGAGGAAAGCTCAATCCACGATTTATTGGTCTATTTCAGATTCTTGATCGAGTAGGAAATGTGGCCTATAGACTCGCGTTACCTCCAAGCATGTCTTGTGTTCATAATGTTTTTCACATATTTGTGCTTCATAAATATGTGAAAGACCCGAACCACATTATTGAGTTAGAACCAGAAGAAATAGCCAAAGATTTAACATAGGAGGAGGTACCTGTCAAGATCTTGGATAGGGAAGGAGCATGTCCTACGCATAAAGGTCATACCATAAGTCAACGTTTTGTGGAGGAACCATGCTATTGAGGAAATGACCTGGGAGTTAGAAACAGAAATGAAAGTGAGGTATCCTCACCTTTTCGAAACTCCAGGTACGTATGTCAATTTCGAGGACGAAATTTCATAAGGAGGGGAGGTTGTAAGACCCCAAATTTTATGAATAAAGTGGAATTTCCTCTATTTATTATTTTCAAATAGTAAGGGGTTGATTTGATTAATGTGGTTAGTTATGGGTAAAATGCGCAAATATTTTAAATAAGCAAGTGGTTATAAAATATTCATTGTTGTCGGGGAATATTCGTTTGGTCGTGGAATATTCTTGTTGTCGGGGAATATTCGTACGATGGCGCAACCTTGTGTGGGCCCCATAATGAAAAACGATTGAATGAAGAAAATGACAAGTATG
This sequence comes from Panax ginseng, assembly GCA_020205605.1. Taxonomy (NCBI): domain Eukaryota; kingdom Viridiplantae; phylum Streptophyta; class Magnoliopsida; order Apiales; family Araliaceae; genus Panax; species Panax ginseng. Next base: position 65,604,808 of record CM035132.1, on the reverse strand, counting down.
AGTTTTTTTTATAAATAATGGCGTAGTTGTTATCGTTAACACTGTTGGAATACCCGGTGGTTAAAACACAGTAATACGCGGTGTTGCATAGTAGCACACGGTATTGCACCAATTATTGATTCTTACGTAAGAATGCACTACTCAATAATTGTTACAGTAATTATTGTCTAATATTTTATTTTATTGATTCAATAATTGTTACATTGATATTTTATATTATTGTTATTTCCACAATTGTCACTACATAGTATTTCCCATTATCAGATCAATAATTTATATTATTTAAATAATATTATTAGATAACATTATTGGCAATGTCTAAGGAAGTTTTGTCTAAGAAAAGGGTTTGGTCACCTAATTGCACGCCAGTAAAGAGAAATCCTTATCGAAAAGTCCCTTCTTTCCTAGGAACGACCTGGTTCTCATTATTGTGATTCTAAAATATTATTTGTGAATAATTAATTATTGATTTATATGACAAGAAAAATATTTATTTATGTGGATATAAATGGTGGAATTTTTAGAAAAGTGACAATTGTTGAAAATTGATATTTTATCTTTTCTGATAAAATAATTCATTTAAATATATTATTATATTTTAATAATATAATAATGGTGATATTTTTACAATGAACGTGTGATATATGAATAAATGAGGAGGAAGAGTATTTTTGTTACAATAAATATTAAAAATATGTTAAACATGTTGGTGGGCCCTAATTTTGACTGAAATTTGATTATAGCATGTAAAATCGTCTCTATATGGAGTTCGGTCAATTTCTATTTGGAATTTGGAAAAACTTAAAGCTATAAAGTTGTAGAGAATTAAATTTTCTATGGAATGGACATAAGATTCGATTTTTTTTTGATAAAAGGGCTATTTATTATGAATTATTGAAGTTCTAGAATAATTTATTTTTGAAGTTTTAAATATTTTTTTAAGAAAAACATTTTTATTATGTTGGTGGGCCCCACTTGTATTAAAAATGTGCTGTAACGATCCAAAATTTACAATTGTAATTATAATATTTATTGAGTTATATAAATATTATTTGAAGTGTTTATTGTTTTATGGATGTGATGGTTGTAAATCTTAATTTATTAGAGAATTTTTCTAAATTAAATTAATTTATAATTTAGAGGTTTGTATTATATCATGAGGTGTTATGTGGTTGTATTGATTTAATAATTTTGATGATATGTTTAATTATTAAATAAAGTTATAATAAAAATTATAATTTGGTAATTTTTGTTAAATGGCTATATTTAATTAAAAAATAGTATGTGATTAATTTAATGAGTTAATGTTTGACATGAGAATAATATGTGATAATAAATTATAAACAAAAGTGTTTATTAAAATAAATTCAAAAGGGTTTAAATTAGTTTTTGTCAAACAAGGCTTAAGTATTTTAACTCTTTAATTTTAAATGATTTTCCAAACAAGCCTTATGGCTTTTGAAATTTCTAGCTTTGAAATTAAAATAAATAAATAAATAATAAATATAATATATGTGACGCCCCCAAAATAGGTATACAACACCCATTCTGAGTCGTCCAATACATGGTACAGAAAGCAAACTACAACTTGAATAATATAATTGTCGTGTAAAATATGACAACACATACTGTGAGTTTAAATACAAATATTATCTTCTAGACAATATCCACACCCAAATAAGTCCTCATTACAATTATTCAAACACTATTTTACAAAAATAGTGAGGACTGCTAAAACATCTTTCTAGAACCATCACTCCATACCCCGACTAGATCCTCGCTATATTCTCACCTCACGAGAAGAAAAATGGAACAAAAAGGAAAATGGTGAGCTCAACTATCGATAAAGAATATTATGACTAAGATAATATACAACAAATTATCATTAGTCTTCAACAGGGAAAAATCTGATAAAATATAATAGACAACAAATTTTAGATCAACAACTACAGTGAAAACAACAATCCATTAGAAGAGTCAAGTAGAGAATGAGTTCTACTATCTTCTAAGATTTAAAAGTCCATCATCAATATTTTATCCCTGTAACAACAATCAATATACATCTTTAATCAAATAGTCATCTTTGCACTACAGGCCAAAGATATTCATTCGTATCACCAGTTGGTCATGTTCATCTCAACACATGTTCATCTTTGCACTACGAGCCAAATATATTCATCAGTTAATCATTCATCTTTGCACTACAGGCCAAAGATATTCAGTAATATCATCATTTAGGATTGAGGATGATGAAAAATATTTTAAAGAAAACGAATCCAGTGAGACAGAAGGACAAATATTAGGGATTCGTATTACAGTTTATCCAAGATAAATAATACTCCATAATAACCAAATTTTGAAGTAGAATTCAAAAATAACGATCAAAACATGGATACAATCAACGATAGTAACCATAATAGACATCTTGGACAAAAAGAAGAAATTTCATTTTTTGGTGAATAGTGCCGTATTCGTGAATAGTGCCGTATATGTGAATAGTGCCGTATACGTGAATAGTAACCCCGACACAAAAAGTTCCAAATTTGATTAAAAGTTCAAACCAATATTTTGGCATAATGATATTGAAGAAAATAATATCATTTAAGAAGAAAATAACATCCCTTACCTCAAAATAACCATACTTCTGACTGAATTTTGGATATAGTGCTGACAAAAACTTGTACTGAATAACAACTCTCGTAGTATCAAAATACTCACAAAAATACGCTCGATAATCTAGAGAGAAAGAAACTTGTTTCTGGTGTGATTTTCAATTCTAACCTAAGCGTCTATTTATAGGAAAATGCTAGAACGCCATAGGAGACTAAAATAATAAAATAATATTATTTCTAAACCAATTTCTACGCATGCCTAAAGACCAAGACTAGCATGCCATTTCTGAAAATAATTCCAGCAGCCCACATGTTTCAAACCAAAGTGGCTCCCACCCATAATTTAATAAAAATCATTTTATTTTCCGAAACTTAAGTAATTCATAGAAAATAGCTCATTTATCAGAAAAATACGAATTTTATGTCCATTCTGCCTGAAATAAAATTCTCTACAACTTTGTAGCTTTGAGTTTTTCCAAATTCCAAATAGAAAATATCTGAAATCCACAAACGGATTATTTTTAATACCTCCACTCCGACAAAATACTGATAAAACACCTCAGCATTAATTCCTTCATTTATAACCACATAAAATAAATAAATCCATCATTTATATCCACATCAAATAAATATTTTCTTATCATATAAATCGATAATTAATTATTCACAAAGAATATTACAGAATCACAATTATGACAACCAGGCAGTTCCCAGGAAAGAGGGGGCTTTCCATTAAAGATTTCTCCTTACTGGCGCACAATTAGGTGACCAAGCCTCTCCTTGACAGAACTTTCTAGACATTGCCAATAATGCTATCTAATAATATTATTCAAATAATATGAATTATTGATCTAATAATGGGAAATACTGTGCAGTGACAATTATTGAAACAATAATAATATAAACTATCAACGCAGTAATTATTGAATCAATAAAATAAAATATTGAAGCAGGAACTACGTAACAATTATTGAGTAGTGCTTCTTCTACGTCACGAATCAATAATTCAACAACAAAGGTAAGCAATAATATGTCTGGTGTCTTCTTGTGCCATAACTCGACATCTTGTATTTTAACCACCAGGTAATCCAACAGTGTTAACGGTAACAATTACGCCGTCATTTATAAAAACTCATACTTTCTCATTTTTTTCATCCGACAATTATCGTGTTATGGGGCCCACGAATTACTGCGCCGTCGTACAGATATTCCTGACAAAAAGAATATTCCACAACTAAACGAATATTCCCCGACAAAAGGAATATTTTATAACCAGTTGTTTATTTTGTAAAATTTGCACATTTCACCCATAACCAAAGCATTATATCAAATTAACTCCTTACTATTTCAAGATAATAAATAGAGAAAATTTAATTTTATTTATAATAAGTTGGGGTCTTACAACCTCCCCTCCTTATAAAATTTCGTCATCGAAATTGTCGTACGTACCTGGTGTATCGAAAAGGAGAGGGTACCTTGCTTTCATTTCTAATTCCAACTCCCAGGCCATTTCTTCAATAGCATAATTCCTCCACAAAACTTTAACTTGTGGTATAACCTTGGTGCCTAGGACATGCTCTTTCCTATCCAAGATCTTAACAGGTACCTCCTCGTACATTAAATCTTCGGCTATCTCGTCTAGTTCTAACTCAATAATATGGTTCGGGTCTTTCACATATTTACGAAGCATAGATATATGAAAAACATTATGAACACGAGACATACTTGGAGGTAATGCGAGTCTATAGGCCACATTTCCTATTCGGTCAAGAATCTCAAATGGACCAACAAATCGTGGATTGAGCTTTCCTCTCTTCCGAAATCTTGTAACTCCCTTCCATAGAGCAACATGTAACACTACATGATCCCCAATATTAAATTCTACGTCCTTTCGATGAAGATAAGAATAACTCTTTTGTCGATCTTGTGAGGTTTGAATACGTTGTCGAATCATTTGGATCTTTTCTGTAGTCATGCGTACTAATTCTGGTCCCAACAATGTTGCTTCTCCCACCTCGTCCCAGCATACTAGAGAATGATACTTTTGTCCATACAATGCCTCAAATGGAGCCATGCATATACTTGCTTGATAACTGTTGTTGTAGGAGAATTCCACCAGTGGCAAGTACTTATCCCAACTTCCTTTGAAATCTAGAACACAGAGTCTTAATAGATCTTGAAGGGTTTGAATAGTCCTCTCTGATTGTCCGTTCGTTTGAGGATGGTATGCTGAACTGAATCGTAAATCAGTGCCCATAGCTTTCTGCAAGCTAACCCAAAATCTTGAAGTAAATCTTGGGTCACGATATGAAACTATGGATACTGGCATGCCATACAATCGCACAATCTCATTCATGTACATACGAGCAAGACGTTCAAGGGAATAAGTCTCACATATCGGTAAGAAATGAGCAAACTTGGTTAATCTATCAACAATAACCCAATTCGCATTTATGCCTTGAGAGACTTTGGGAAGACCTGTAATGAAATCCATGGTAATATGTTCCCACTTCCATTTTGGAGTCTCAAGTGGTTGCAATGGACCCTTTGGTACTTGATGCTCCGCCTTTACACGTTGACAAGTTAAACACCTCGAGATAAACTCCGCGATCTCTCTCTTCATATTGTTCCACCAAAATGTGTGTCGAATATCATGATACATTTTGGTACTCCCAAGATGGATTGCAAACAGGGTGTTGTGTGCCTCCATCATGATTCTATGCTTCAAGTCAGAATCGTTAGGAACACAAAGTCTAGAGTTGACTCGAAGTATTCCTTCTTCATCGATTCTTGCTTCTGGAATAGCTCCTTCTTGCACTTTTTCTTCATAACGCGCCATTGTGTCCAGTAGCTTGAGTAGCTTTAATTTTATAAATTAAAGTCAGTTCTACTCATATATTCGCCATCATCACGTGGGTCCCTGAAGTCTTTAAATCTATCTCCATCCTTTGCAAGTCATACAAAATGGGCCTTTGTGTTAACAACATTGCACTTGTACCCGCATATGATCTTCTACTCAATGCGTTAGCTACACCGTTTGCTTTTCCAGGATGATATTGAATGCTATGGTCGTAATCCTTCAACAACTCGAGCCAACATCGTTGCCGTATGTTGAGTTCCTTTTGGGTGAAGAATTATTTGAGGCTTTTATGATCCGTATAAATCTCCACTTTTTCCCTATACAGGTAGTGTCTCCAGATTTTCAATGCAAAAATGACTGCTGCCAACTCCATATCATGAGTAGAATAATTCCTCTCATATTCTTTGAGTTGTCACGAGGCATAGGCTATGACTTTCCCATGTTGCATGAGAACACATCCTAACCCTTTGTCAGAAGCATCACTGTAGATTACAAATCCATCCGAACCAGATGGTGTTGCCAGAACAGGTGCAAAAATGAGTCTCCTCTTAAGCTCTTGGAAACCCTTCTCGCATTCCTCGCTCTATATGAATTTTATATCTTTCCGAGTCAGCTGAGTTAACGGAGTAGCGATTCATGAAAATCCTTCCACGAATCTCCGATAATAACCAATTTAAGCCCGAGAAAAGCTGCAGACTTGATCACCGACTTTTGGTTACTCCAACTTTGTATTGCTTCAATCTTCGTCGGGTCAACAGATACTCCATGTTTTGACACCACGTGCCCAAGGAATGCTACTTCCTCAAGCCAGAACTCGCATTTCTTCAGCTTGGTATAAAGCTTGTTTTCACGAAGTCTTTGAAGTATCAGCTTCAAATGGTGCTCATGATCTTCACGGAGGATGTCATCAATAAAGACAACAATGAACTGATCCAAATATTCCTTGAATACACCGTTCATCATATCCATAAAAGCAGCAGGAGCATTAGTCAATCCAAAAGACATGACTAAGAATTCATAATGCCCGTACCGAGTTCTGAAGGCAGTCTTTGGAATATCCTCAATTTTAATCTTCAGCTGATGAAATCCAGAACGAAGATCGATCTTTGAAAAGAATTTTGCTCCTTGTAACTGGTCAAACAGGTCATCAATGCGAGGTAACAGATACCTATTCTTGATGATGACATGGTTTAATTCTCGGTAGTCAATACAAAGTCGCATACTCCCGTCTTTCTTCTTTACGAATAAAACAAGAGCACCCCAAGAAGATGTACTAGGAAGAATGAAACCAATGTCTAACAATTCCTGTAGTTGGACTTTTAACTCCTGAAGTTCAATAAGAGTCATTCTATATGGGGTTTTAGAAATGGGTTTTGTACCCGGTTCAAGGTCAATAAAGAATTTAACATCACGTTCTGGGGGTAGACCGGGAAGTTCTTTGGGAAATACATCAGGAAATTCTTTAACAACAGAAATATTATCCAAATCTGACTTGTCTCTGTTCAAATCCATAACATGGGCTAAGAAAGCTTGACCGTTTTTCAATAAACGAACAACTTTGTGGCTTGATATGACAGCGACTGATTTTAATGGTTTAGTTGCTTGAATTCGCATAACAGGTTGGTTAGGAATATGAAAAATAACAACCTTACGAAAATAATCAATTTTGGCATGATGAGTGGTTAACCAATCAATTCCTAAAATCACATCAAAAGCAAGTATCTTTAAAGAGATAAGATCAACATGTAATGTGATAGTGCCAACTTGGATCATGCAAGATTTATAAACTGTAGATGTAGCAAAGGTTTCACCCAACAGAGTTTCAACAGATAAGTCATAGTCCAATTTCTTCGGAGTCAAGTTTAAACGTTGAGCACAAGTAGGAGAGATAAAAGAATGGGTAGAACCGGTATCTAGCAAGGTATAAACTTCGCAAGAGTTCAAGATTAGCTTACTCGTGATCACCTCGTTCGGGTTCCTAACGTTTTGGCCAGTCACGACAAACGCTCTTCCAAGAACTGCTGATTTCGACTTATCTAGGGCAGCCCTTGGAGTCACCATCCCCGCTGAACTTGGTTTCACTATAGTACAATCTCGAGCGATATTTCCTTCCTTTCCACAATTATAACATACCTTGGATTATTGTGGACAGTTTGGGCTGATATGTCCCTCTTTCCCGAATTTGTAACATCTAACTGGCGGTCGTTCTCCTCCCTTAGAATTTGTTGTTGGTGCTGGTGTTGCTGTTGATGTCTTCCCATCATTGTTGAATTTTCTCTTTCTGAAATTTCCACTTGACTCACCTCTCCTATTATCATGGCCACGATTACCACCCGAGTGGATACCGCTTTTGTCCATATTTTTCCCTCCTCGCTGGCTATCATCCTTCTGATGACTGCTGTCACCGGTATAACCCTGGTTGTTGTCCCTCGGTTGAGTACACTCATTATCTCTCTCTAATAATTGAGCCCTGTTGACAACATCTGAATACAGAAAAAATTTATGAGAGATAAGGTATTGACGAATCTCGGGTTTTAGACCTCTTAGAAACATCCGCGTCATACGTTCCTTATTTTCTACCAAATGAGGTGCAAACCTGGATAATTCCGCGACCTTTGATACCAACTGTGACGCCCCCAAAATAGGTATACAACACCCATTCTAAGTTGCCAAATACATGGTACAGAAAGAAAACTACAACTTCAATAATACAATTGTCGTGCAAAATATGACAACACATACTGTGAGTTTAAATACAAATATTGTCTTCTAGACAATATCCACACTCAAATATGTCCTCATTATAATTATTCAAACACTATTTTACAGAAATAGTGAGGATTGCTAAAACATCTTTCTAGAACTATCACTCTATACCCCAACTAGATCCTGCTATGTTCTCACCTCCTGAGAAGAAAAATGGAACAAAAAGGAAAAAGGGTGAGCTCAACTAGCCCGGTAAAGAATATTATGACTAAGATAATATACAACAAATTATCATTAGTCTTCAACAGGGAAAAATCTGATAAAATATAATAGACAACAAATTTTAGATCAACAACTGCAGCGGAAACAACAATCCATTAGAAGAGTCAAGTAGAGAATGAGTTCTACTATTTTCTAAGATTTAAAAGTCCATCATCAATATTTTATCCCTGTAACAACAATCAATATACATCTTTAATCAAATAGTCATCTTTGCACTATGTGCCAAAGATATTCATTAAATATCACCGATTGGTCATGTTCATCTCAACACATGTTCATCTTTGCACTACGGGCCAAAGATATTCATCGATTAATCATTCATCTTTGTACTACGTGCCAAAGATATTGATAATATCATCATTTAGGGTGAGGATGATGAAAAATATTTTAAAGAAAATGAATCTAGTGAGACCAGAAGGACAAATATTAGGGATTCGTATTACAGTTTATCCAAGATCAATAATACTCCATAATAACCAAATTTTGAAGCAGAATTCAAAAATAACGATCAAAACATGGATACAATTAAAGATAGTAACCATAATAGACATCTTGGACAAAAAGAAGAAATTTCATTTTTCGATGAATAGTGTCGTATTTGTGAATAGTGCCGTATACGTGAATAGTGTCGTATACGTGAATAGTAACCCCGACACAAAAAGTTCCAAATTTGATTAAAAGTTCAAACCAATATTTCAGCATAATTATATTGAAGAAAATAATATCATTTAAGAATAAAATAACATCACTTACCTCAAAATAACCGTACTTCTGACTGAATTTCGGATATAGTGCTGACAGAAACTTCCACTGAATAACAACTCTCGAAGTATCAAAATACTCACAAAAATATGCTCGATAATCTAGAGAGAAAGAAAACTTGTTTCTGGTGTGATTTTCAATTCTAACCTAAGCGTCTATTTATAGGAAAATGCTAGAACGCCATAGGAGACTAAAATAATAAAATAATATTATTTCTAAACCAATTTCTACGCATGCCTAAAGACCAAGACTAGCATGCCATTTTTAAAAATAATTCCAATGAAATTTACATGTTTCAAACCAAAGTGGCTCCCACCCATAATTTAATAAAAATCATTTTATTTTTTGAAACTTCAGTAATTCATAGAAAATAGCCAGTTTATCAGAAAAATACGAATTTTATATCCATTCTGTCTGAAATCGAATTCTCTACAACTTTGTAGCTTTGAGTTTTTCCAAATTCTAAATAGAAAATATTCAAAATTCACAAACGGATTATTTTTAATACCTCCACTCCGACAAAATACTGATAAAATACCTCAGTATTAATTCTTTCATTTATAACCACATAAAATAAATAAATCCATCATTTATATCCACATCAAATAAATATTTCCTTATCATATAAATCGATAATTAATTATTCACAAATAATATTACAGAATCACAATTATGACAACGAAGCGGTTCGAGGAAAGAGGGGCTTTCAATAAGGATTTCTCCTTCTTTGGCGTGCAATTAGGTGACCAAACCTCTCTTTGACAGAACTTTCTAGACATTGCCAACAATGCTATCTAATAATATTATTCAAATAATATGAATTATTGATCTGATAATGGGAAATACTGTGCAGTGACAATTATTGAAACAATAATAATATAAACAATCAACGCAACAATTATTGAATCAATAAAATAAAATATTGAGCAGAACTATCGTAACAATTATTGAGTAGTGCTTCTTACATATGCGAATCAATAATTCAACAATACTGTGCAATACCGTGTGCTACTGTGCCATCACGCGTATTACTGTATTTTAACCACCAGGTAATCCAACAGTGTTAATGGTAATAATTACGCCGTCATTTATAAAAACTTATACTTTGTTGTTTTCTTCATCCGACAATTATCCTGTTATGGGGCCCACGAAAGACTGCGCCATCGTACGGATATTCCCGACAAAAAGAATATTCCATGACCAAACGAATATTCCCCGACAAAAGGAATATTTTATAACCACTTGCTTATTTTGTAAAATTTGCACATTTCACCCATAACCAAAGCATTATATCAAATTAACTCCTTACTATTTCAAGATAATAAATAGAGAAAATTTAATTTTATTTATAATAAGTTGGGGTCTTACAATATATATTTATAAGTTAGCCGTTATAACTGATAATGTAATTAGTATTAGTGTTAAGGGTTTGTCAGTTTTTTTTTTAAAAATACGCTTAAGGTTATTTGGCTTAGTCTAGCTATATGCATTCTAGCATATTGAGTTGTGAGAGAGTTCAGAGAGTTTGATAGAGCTTGTCAGTGGAACTTGAGAGAATTTGAGAGAGAACATGAGCATATTCCAGTTATCGTAGCAAGAATTACACGCTAATTGAAGGTATGTTATATCACTCTGATATTATTTATGTTTGTGAGTACCTCGATGAAGTTTTCTATGCCCTGTGAATTTTAGTTTTTCCGAGTTATGTTTATATAACTGAGTTATGATGGTTATTCATACTTGTAATGATTAAGTTTATGTTTAAACCAAAATTTGCATGTTAATTTCGGATATCAGTAGACATTTTTGACAGTATATGTATTTTTCCATATGTTCATGAAAAGTATCAATTTTGATGGCAAATTCTTATGTTAAATTATAAATTTAGGTTTGTATGTGTTAGTTTATTGAGTTACGAACGTAACGTAGTTTAAATGGAGTAATTTGGTCAAGTAATGTGTTCACAGTGATGATTTCTAGAATGAATATCAAAAATGGAGTTTTATATGAAAAACATGAATTTTGAGAAATTAAAATAGGTTTAGTTGGTGTTAAATTGTTCTAGTTGGTTGTAAATGTGAGCAATCATGTTTATGATAGTTGTGTATTTATCTTACATGTTATTATCATTGTTTATTGGGTGACATTTGTGTTTGTTGGGCTAAAATTCGGCCATCGTTCATCACCTCTCTGCGTCATCGATCGATCATCGTAGCAATTGCCATATATACAGCAAAAAAAGAAGCGCGCATTGCTTGTTGGGTGCAATGCTACGGTCCCAAGCCTTTGTATGGTGCAACTGCGCCATACACTGGTTTGAGATTCTAATTTTCTGCTGCTGCTGCTGCAGTCTTGGGTTAACATCCTATCATGGTCTGAAATTTTATTAGCATGTTAAAAGTGTTATGTTAAGGTTATTATAACATAGTGAATTGGGATTAGTAAGTTCAAAGTTGTAAAATGGTTAGTAAATCGAGAACGCGTTATGTGGTAACTTAGTATACATAATGAGAGTTTGTCAAGTGTTGCGAAGTAAAACATTTAGAGTTTCTGATATGTGAATGGTAATGAACATGTTATGATATGTTAGCCTATCTAATAGGTATTGTGGTTCTAAAATTATGTGTAGGTGATCGTGAGTTTAACTTTATAACTTACGCTCAAGGCAAGTTTTCTAACTCTATATTTATATTGAGCAAACCTTTTATCTATACATTTATGTTGTGCTAGTTCTTACTTTAAACGAACTATTGTATTCTCAATCATGATTTGAACAATCTAGCTATGTCCTTATTGTATTCATACAAGTTTGAAGTCCAATACTTATTGATGCATTTTAACTTGTTTATTGTTAGACAAGTTTCATTATTGTTATTCGGATATTATGAATGCAACTTTCCTTGAATTCTTATTTCAAATGTTGCATTATTATAGTTCATTTACTTAACACAATTTATTCTCATGATAAGTAAGCTTTATTTTCAGCTTGCTATTACTTAATGTTTATTCAATAATTCATACTCCTAGCTTAATTTTATTCATGCAAGGTTTATTATTGACATTCAATACTTATGCTTTGTAGTTGTTTCTAAGCATGAGATCAAGTATAGTCAGTTCGCTTACACTTATTCATTGTTTCATATTATGTTAATATTGATTCAACTAGTCCTCTAGTTGATGTTCGTTAAACTGTAAATTACCCTTGAAAGCTTATCCAAACCAAACTTTCTTTGGTGCGGACTTGTACTCTAAATACTGAGATGAACAACCCTATTGTTATGATTAGGGGTTAACTTACGCGTAGCATTAAAATTTTGTGCACAATACATTGTACGAAGGGCAGATCCCCCTAAGTACGAGGTCCTTATAGTCTTATGACTATTAAAGTTGGAGTTGAAAGATTACTTACAACTGTGGACGTAGTTCATGGTCTTATGACCCTTAGTGATGTATATTCCATATTTTGGATTCCAGTTTCTGATTATTATTGCTGGAGTACTATTCACTTTTGATGAGCCTATTATTGGCAGTTATTATTGTTATACTCCTGTTGATTCTCTATTATATCCAGTGAGCAATTGTTTTGCTCACTCTTGCATATTTATAAACTCATTGCAGCTAAAGAGGAGAAGGTAGGTGAACCTTCGACTAGCAAAGGAAAGGAAAAAATGTACAAGTGATGAAGACTTGTAATTTTGACTTTGATTATGATGTTAGACTTTTATTATGATGATCTTAGATTTTATTTTTTTAAAGAAGTTATGTAATAATTAATTTCCGCATTTGAGTGACGTTTAAAGGTTAGATAACCTGGGATGTTTTTGAACTTAATGATGTAACCCTATTTAAGGGGAGGTTTTATTTGATTCAAATATTATTTTATTTGGGTAGATAGTATTAATGCTTGAGCAGTGAGCACCAAATCTTGAGGGAATGAAGTACCTAGATTTGGGGGTGTCACAGGTTGGTATCAAAGCTTTAGGTTATGAACCTTAGGTGGGGGAAAAGCCTTAGGAAGTAACCTTTGAAAAGATAGTGATGATAAACTCTTATCGAGTTTTAGGAAATAAGAAGTTATAAAACACTTATGTGCTTATGTGATAATGACTTATGTGCTCGTGAGTGTCAAGTAGTAATGATTAGTAATTAAAGCTTAAACTTTGGTTGACAGAATGGCTAATATTGGAGGATCCAGTCAAGATAGAGAGGAGGAGCCTCGAGATATTCAGGTGATTCGGGAACAACTACTACCACGGGAAACAGTTCCGTCGGTCACAATAGTTGAGCAAGAGAGACTCCCTGATGAGGATGATGAGATAGAGACGGATGAGGAGGATCCCGTGGAGCTGCCATAGTAGGAGGATGAGGAGGACGAGGATGAAGAGCTTCCACTTAATTCGATAGTTTCCCGTATGCACGACGAGGTATATGATCGCAATGTGGAACTTCAAGATACCGTCGAGGAGTTGCGAGAGATAGTAGCTGAACAACAAACCTCGATGGAATAGAAAGACGATGAGATCCAAGATCGAGAAGAACGACTGAACAACGTTGAAGAGAAGCTGGTCCACACCGAAGGAGAGAATGAGCGAATGATGGAGAAGATTGCAGAACTGGAGAATAAGTTGAAAGAAGAATCTACAAAAAGGGTAAGAGCTGAAGATGCGTACCGTAAACCTTATCAACGAGTTGGCGAGGTTTACAACATATCAGGTCAGCATAGAAAAGCACAAGGCGAAGAGGTTTGAGCAGGGACTGATACCCTGGTTGTACAATAGGATTTCCCTGTTCCAATTGAAGACATTTGCAGCAGTGATAGAGAAGGCGATTCTCGCTAAAAGTGCAGGCGAGGCAGTAACAAAGCATAACCAGGAGCAGAGGAAGAAGAAAAGTGAAGGTGAAACTAAGAATGGTGGTGGTAATGGCGGAAATGACAACAACAACTTGAAGAGGAAGTGGAATGGGAATGGAGGAGCTGGAAATCAGCAAAGAAACCAGTAAAATAAGAAGTTCGAAGCATGTGCTACGTGCGGAAAGTTTCATAAGGGAGTGTATTTGCTGGGGAAACGAGTATGCTTCAATTGTGGCCAAGAAGGTCACATAGCCCCAAATTGCACTAAAGCTAAGAAGAATGTGTGCTCCACGTGTGGATCCAATGATCAATTTGCTCGTGAATGCCCTAAGAAGAGATCTAGTGAGACAAATAGGAGTAAGGGAAATGCCAGTGGAGGAGCATTGGCTATTGCTGGGCCAACGCCAACAAATAAGCCCACTGCAAGAACCTTCAACATGACGGTGCAGGACGCGGTGCAATCAAAAGATGTTGTGTTAGGTATTATCCCAATCAATAATATAGATGCATATGTATTATTTGATTCGGGCGCTACTTGCTCATTTATATCTGATGAATTTGCTAAGAAGTTAGAAGTACATTGTGAAGAGTTGCAATTCCCTTTAAACATAGAAATTACGAATAGGGAAGTGATTCCTGTTAGGTTCGTATACAAGAACTGTAGGGTGAACATTAAGGGGAATGTTATGAAAGTAGATTTAATTCCGATAAAACTCAGAGAGTTTGATGTTATTTTGGGAATGGATTGGTTATTTAATTATGGAGCAATAATTGACTGCCAAAAGAAGTGTGTAAACCTTATGACTATGTCAAAGGTAGTTTTTCATGGTAGCAAATTGCCTAGACAAATGAAATGTCTAACGATGATGCAGGCCAAAAAGTTATTGAGTCAGGGCTGTGTGGGATATTTAGCTTACATAGTCGATGCTCAAAAGGAGAAGGGTATGAAATTGGGGGAAATACCAATAGTAAGGGAGTTCGTGGACGTGTTTCCAGAGGATTTTCCAGGACTTCCACCTGACCGAGAAATCGAGTTCGTGATCGACTTAGCGCCAGGAACCGCTCCTATATCGAAGGCCCCGTACAGAATGGCTCCGGTGGAGATGAAAGAACTAATGGTGCAACTGCAAGAACTGTTAGACAAGAAGTATATTCAACCGAGTGTGTCACCGTGGGGAGCCCCGGTGTTATTCGTGAAGAAGAAGGATGGGTCGATGCGTCTTTGCATTGACTATAGGGAATTGAACAAAGTCACTATTAAGAACAAATATCCATTGCCAAGAATAGATGACTTGTTTGATCAATTGAAGGGTGCTAGATATTTCTTGAAAATTGATTTGAGAAGTGGGTATCATCAACTGAAAGTAAGGAAGGAGGATATACCGAAGACGGCATTCCAAACTCGATATGGACATTACGAATTTTTAGTGATGTCATTTGGTTTGACAAACGCCCCTGTAGCATTCATGGATTTAATGAACATGGTGTTTAAACCATTTTTGGACAAATTTGTGGTGGTGTTTATCGATGATATTCTGGTGTACTCTAAAGCTTAAGAGGAACACATGGAACACTTACGTCTGACGTTGGAGATGTTAAGAAAAGAAAAGTTATACACGAAATTCTCTAAATGTGAATTTTGACTGGAACATGTACAATTTCTTGGGCATGTAATCGATTAAGATGGGATTTTTGTAGATCCATCAAAAGTTGAAGCTGTGATAAATTGGGAACAACCAAGAAATCCATCAGAAGTAAGAAGTTTCTTGGGGTTAGCAGGATACTATAGATGATTTATTCAAGATTTTTCCAAGAATGCTACTCCGTTGATAAATTTGACCTGGAAATCTGTAAAGTTTGTTTTGACGGAGAAATGTGAAGAATGTTTTCAAGAATTAAAGAAGAAGCTCAGTGTGGCACCTGTGTTGTCAATACCGAATAATAGATGAAACTTTGTGGTGTACAGTGATGCTTCACACAAAGGATTGGGTTGTGTCCTTATGTAGAACGACAAGGTTATTGTGTATGCATCAAGGCAACTGAAAGACTATGAGAAAGGGTATCCGACTCATGATTTGGAGTTGGCGGCAGTAGTATTTGCTCTTAAGATATGGAGACACTATCTCTGTAAGACCCCAACTTATTATAAATAAAATTAAAATTTCTCTATTTATTATTTTGAAATAATAAGGAGTTAATTTGATATAATGTTTTGGTTATGGATGAAATGTGCAAATTTTACAAAATAAGCAAGTGGTTATAAAATATTCCTTTTGTCGGGGAATATTCGTTTGGTCGTGGAATATTCTTTTTATTTGGGAATATCTGCATTTACGACGCGATCTCATTCGTGGGCCTTATAACAGGATAATTGTCGGATGAAGAAAATGACAAAGTATGAGTTTTTATAAATGACGCCGTAATTGTTACCGATAACACTGTTGGATTACGGTGGGTTAAAATACGCGAGTGATGGCGTGATGTACGAGATACCAGCATTGACATTACAAGATTGTTGAATTATTGATTCGTATATAAGAAGACACTACTCAATAATTGTTACGATGAGTTCGCATTCAATATTTTATTTTATTGATTCAATAATTTTGCGTTGATAGTTTATATTATTATTGTTTCAATAATTGTCACCGCACAGTATTTCCCATTATCAGATCAATAATTCATATTATTTGAATAATGTTATTAGATAGCATTATTGGAAATGTCTAGAAAGTTCTGTCAAAGAGAGGTTTCGTCACCTAATTGCACGCCAATAAGGAGAAATCCTTATTGGAAAGCCCCCTTCTTCCTGGGAACTGCCTGATTGTCATAATTGTGATTTTATAATATTATTTGTGAATAATTAATTATCGATTTATATGATAAGAAAATATTTATTTGATGTGGATATAAATGATGGATTTATTTATTTTATATGGTTATTAATGAAAGAATTAATGCTGAGATGTTTTATCAGTATTTTGTCAGATTGGATGTATTAAAAATCGTCCGTTTGTGGATTTCAGATATTTTCTAATTGGAATTTGGAAAAACTTTCCTCTGCAAAGTTGTAGAGAATTCGATTTCGTGTGAAATGGACATAAAATTTGTATTTTTTTGATAAACGGGCTATTTTCTATGAATTACTGAAGTTTCAAAAAATAAAATAATTTTTATTAAATTATGGGTGGGACCCACTTTGGTTTGAAACATGTGGGCTGCTGAAATTATTTTCAGAAATGGCATGCTAGTCTTGGACTTTAGGCATGCGTAGAAATTGGTTTAGAAATAATATTATTTTATTATTTTAGTCTCCTATGGCGTTCTAGCATTTTTCTATAAATAGACGCTTAGGTTAGAATTAAAAATCACACCAGAAATAAGTTTTCTTTCTCTCTAGATTATCAAGCATATTTTTGTGAGTATTTTGATACTTCGAGAGTTGCTATTCAGTGCAAGTTTTTGTCAGCACTATATCCGAAATTTAGTCAGAAGTACGGTTATTTTGAGGTAAAAGATGTTATTTTCTTCTTAAATGATATTATTTTCTTCAATATCAATATGCCAAAATATTGGTTTGAACTTTTAATCAAATTTGGAACTTTTTGTGTCGGGGTTACTATTCACGTATACGACACTATTCACGAATACGACACTATTCACTGAAAAATAAAATTTCTTCTTTTTGCCCAAGATGTCTATTATGGTTACTATCTTTGATTATATCCATGTTTTGATCGTTATTTTTGAATTCTGCTTCAAAATTTGGTTATTATGGAGTATTATTGATCTTGGATAAACTGTAATACGAATCCCTAATATTTATCCTTCTGTCTCACTGGATTCGTTTTCTTTAAAATATTTTTCATCATCCTCAGTCCTAAATGATGATATTACTGAATATCTTTGGCCTGTAGTGCAAAGATGAATGATTAACTGATGAATATCTTTGGCCCGTAGTGTAAAGATGAATAGGTGTTGAGATGAACATGACCAATTGGTGATACGAATGAATATCTTTAGCCTGTAGTGCAAAGATGACTATTTGATTAAAGATGTATATTGATTGTTGTTACAGGGATAAAATATTGATGATGGACTTTTAAATCTTAGAAGATAGTAGAACTCATTCTCTACTTGACTCTTCTAATGGATTGTTGTTTCCGCTGCAGTTGTTGATCTAAAATTTGTTGTCTATTATATTTTATGAGATTTTTCCCTGTTGAAGGCTAATGATAATTTGTTGTATATTATCTTAGTCATAATATTCTTTACTGGGCTAGTTGAGCTCACCCTTTTCCTTTTTGTTCTATTTTTCTTCTCAGGAGGTGAGAACATAGTAGGATCTAGTCGGGGTATGGAGTGATGATTCTAGAAAGATGTTTTAGCAGTCCTCACTATTTCTGTAAAATAGTTTTTGAATAATTGTAATGAGGACTTTTTTGGGTGTGGATATTGTCTAGAAGACAATATTTGTATTTAAACTCACAGTATGTTTTGTCGTATTTTGCACGACAATTGTATTATTGAAGTTGTAGTTTGCTTTCTGTACCATATATTTGGCGACTCAGAATGGGTGTTGTATACCTATTTTGGGGGCGTCATAGTTGGTATCAGAGCTTAGGGATATGGTCTCTGGCAGAGATCGGGGAATTGAACTAGGAGGGGAGAGATGAGTAAATCCTTCGCTAGTGTGTCCTATCTAAGCTTATTTGTTAGTCGGTCATAATATAGGGATATTATGTGATATGTTAATTTGTTTAATTAACCCTTGTTTTATGGCAGTATTTAAGAATAGCTGTTGAGAACGTTAACAATGGAGTGTATGAGACTATGGAACAACCTTTATTCACAACCCAGGAGAACGTGCAACAGGAAGGTAATATTCCTCCTGTAAACAACACTACCGAGCAAACGATGAATGACGGAATGTTTAAGAGCTTTTTGCAGTTCATGCAAAATCAGACGAGGGAGACTCGTGTACAAAATAAGGGTGGAAATGATGGCAACACACGGTTTGTCATAGCCAAGCAGTTCAAGGAGTTGGGACCACCAGATTTTTGGGGAAAGCCTGATCCGATTAAAGCGGAAACGTGGGTCAAGCAAATTACCAAGATATTCAATGTCTTGGGATGCACGAAGGAACAGAAGGTTCCATTCACCACCTTTATGTTCCGTGGTGAGGCAGATTACTGGTCGGAGTCTATGAAGCATACCCAACCAGCCGCACTCAACATGTCTTGGGAAAGATTTCAAAAACTGTTCAATGACAAGTACTTTCCTGAAAGTATTCGTCATATGAAGTAGGTGGAATTTATTAGACTGGAATAGAACAACATGACGGTGTCCCAGTACGAGGCAAAGTTCGCGGAGTTATCCAGGTTTGCACCTTATTTGGTAGAAAATGAGGAACGTATAACGCGGATGTTTCTGAGAGGTCTAAAACCGAGATTCGTTTATACCTTATCTCTCATAAATTTTCTCTCGTATTAGGATGTTGTCAGCGAGGCTCAATTATTTAGAGAGATAATGAGTATACTCAACCGAGGGACCACAACCTTGGTTATATCTTGGTGATAGCGATCATCGAACGATGATAACCAAATGAGGAGGGAAAAATATCGACAAAGGCAGAACCACACTGTGTGGTAATCGTGACCATGATAATAGGAGAGGTGGGTCAAGTGGAAATTTCAGAAAGAGAAGATTCAACAATGACTGGAAGACATCAACAGCAACACCAGCACCAACAATAAATTCTAGGGGAGGAGAAGGACCACCAGTTAGATGCTACAGATGCGGAGAGGAGGGACACATAAGTCCAAACTGTTCAAAGCCTTCCAAGGTATGTTTTAATTATGGAAAAGACGGTCACATAGCCTGATTTTGTCCGGTAGCGAAGTTAAGTCTAACTGGGACGGCGACACCAAAGGAGACTACGGACAAAACAAAGTCCGTGGTTCAAGGAAGGGCGTTGGTCGTGACTAGTCAAAACGCAAGAAACCCGAACAAGGTGATCACGGGTAAGCTAATCTTAAACTCTTACGAAGTTTATACCTTACTAGATACCGGTTCTACCCATTCTTTTATCTCTCCTGCTTGTGCTCAACGTTTAAACTTGACTCCGGAGAAATTGGACTTTAACTTATCTGTTGAAACTCCGTTGGGTGAAGCCTTTGTTACATCTACGGTTTATAAATCTTTCTTGATCCAAGTTGGCACAATCACATTACCTATTGATCTTATCTCTTTAAAGATACTTGTATTTGATGTGATTTTAGGGATTGATTGGTTAACCACTCATCATGCCAAAATTGATTGTTTTTGTAAGGTTGTTAGTTTTCATATTCCTAACCAACTGGTTATACGAATTCAAGCAACTAAACCACTAAAATCATTCACTATCATATCAAGCCATAAAGTTATTCGTTTATTGAAAAACGGATGTCAAGCTTTCTTAGCCCATATTATGGACTTGAACAAAAACACGTCAGATTTGAATAATATTCCTGTTGTTAGTGAATTTATTGACGTATTTCCTGAAGAATTTCCTGGTCTACCCCCGGAACGTGAAGTTGAATTCTTTATTGATCTTGAATCGGGTACAAAGCCCATTTCTAAAACCCCATATAGAATGGCTCCTATTGAACTTCGGGAGTTAAAAGTCTAACTACAGGAATTATTAGACATCGGTTTCATTCGTCCTAGTACATCTCCTTGGGGTGCTCCTGTTTTATTCGTAAAGAAGAAAGACGGGAGTATGCGACTTTGTATTGACTACCGAGAATTAAACCATGTCACCATCAAGAATAGGTATCCCCTACCTCGTATTGATGACCAGTTTGACCAGTTGTAAGGAGCACAATTATTTTCAAAGATCGATCTTCGTTCTGGATATCATCAGCTGAAGATTAAAACTGAGGATATTCCAAAGACTACCTTCAGAACTCGGTACGGGTATTATGAATTCTTAGTCATGTCTTTTGGATTGACTAATGCTCCTACTGCTTTCATGGATATGATGAACCGTGTATTCAAGGAATATTTGGATCAGTTCATTATTGTCTTTATTGATGACATCCTCATCTATTCCAAAAGCCGTGAAGATCATGAGCACCATTTGAAGCTGGTACTTCAAAGACTTCGTGACAACAAACTATATGCCAAGCTGAAGAAATGCGAGTTCTGGCTTAAGGAAGTATCATTCCTTAGGCACGTGGTGTCAAAACATGGAGTATCTGTTGACCAGGCGAAGATTGAAACAATACAAAGTTGGGAGCAACCGAAGTTTTGGCCAGAAGTCTGTGACTTTTCCGGGCTTAAATTTGGTTATTATCGGAGATTCGTGGAAGGATTTTCTTGAATCGCTACTCCGTTAGCTCAGCTGACTCGAAAAGATACAAAATTCGTATGGAGCAAGGAATGCGAGAAGGGTTTCCAAGAGCTTAAGAGGAGACTCATTTCGGCACCTGTTCTGGCAATACCATCTGGTACGGATGGATTTGTTATCTACATCGATGCTTCAGGCAAAGGGTTAGGATATGTTCTCATGCAACATGGGAAAGTCATAGCCTATTCCTCACGACAACTCAAAGAATATGAGAGGAATTATCCTACTCATGATCTAGAGTTAGCGCAATGATCGTTCAGCGTTGAAAATCTGGAGACACTACCTGTATGGGGAGAAAGTGGAGATTTATACGGACCATAAAAGCCTCAAATATTTTTTCACCCAAAAAGAACTCAACATGCGGTAACGACGTTGTCTTGAGCTGTTGAAATATTACTACCACACTATTCAGTACCATCTTGGAAAAACAAACGTTGTAGCTGACATATTGAGTAGAAGATCATATACTGGTACGAGTGCAATGTTGTTAACACAAAGGCCCATTTTGTATGACTTGCAAAGGATGGAGGTAGAATTAAAGACTCCAAGGACCCATGTGATGATGGCGAATATATGAGTAGAACCGACTTTAATTGATAGAGTTAAAGCTGCTCAAGCTACGGACCTGGGGCTGATGCGTATGAAGAAGAATGTGCAAGAAGGAGCTATTCCAGAAGCAAGAATCGATGAAGAAGGAATACTTTGAGTCAACTCTAGACTTTTCATTCCTAACAATTCTGACTTGAAGCATAGAATCATGATGGAGGCACACAACACCCCATTTGTAATCCATCCTGGGAGTACCAAAATGTATCATGATATTCGACACACATTTTGGTGGATTAATATGAAGACAGAGATCGCGGAGTTTATCTCGAGGTGTTTAACTTGTCAACGTGTAAAGGCAGAGCATCAAGTGCAAAAGGGTCCATTGCAACCACTTGAGATTCCAAAATGGAAGTGGGAACATATTACCATGGATTTCGTTATAGGTCTTCCCAAAGTCTCTCAAGGCATAAATGTGATTTGGGTTATTGTTGATAGATTAACCAAGTTTGCTCATTTCTTGCCGATACGTGAGACTTATTCCCTTGAACGTCTTGCTCGTATGTACGTGAATGAGATTGTGCGATTATATGGCATGCCAGTATCCATAGTTTTGGATCGTGACCCAAGATTCACTTCAAGATTTTGGGTAAGCTTGCAGAAAGCTATGGGCACGGACTTACGATTCAATTCAGCATACCATCCTCAAACGGACGGACAATCAGAGAGGACTGTTCAAACCCTTGAAGATCTATTAAGACTCTGTGTTCTAGATTTCAAAGGAAGTTGGGATAAGTACTTGCCACTAGTGGAATTCTCCTACAACAACAGTTATCAAACAAGTATAGGCATGGCTCCATTTGAGGCGTTGTATGGACAAAAGTGTCGTTCTCTAGTATGCTGGGACAAGGTGGGAGAAGCAATATTGTTGGGACCATAATTATTACGCATGACTAAAGAAAAGATCCAAATGATTCGACAACGTATTCAAACCTCACAAGATCGACAAAAGAGTTATGTTGATCTTCATCGTAAGGACGTGGAATTGAATATTGGGGATCATGTATTGTTACGTGTTGCTCCATGGAAGGGAGTTACGAGATTTGGGAAGAGAGGAAAGCTCAATCCACGATTTGTTGGTCCATTTGGGATTCTTGACAGAATAGGAAATGTGGCCTATAGACTCGAATTTCCTCCAAGTATGTCTCGTGTTCATAATGTTTTTCATATAACTATGCTTCATAAATATGTGAAAGATCCGAACCATATTATTGAGTTAGAACTAGATGAGATAGCCGAAGATTTAACGTACGAGGAGGTACCTGTTAAGATCTTGGATAGGAATGAGCATGTCCTACGCAACAAGGTTTTACCACAAGTTAAGGTTTTGTGGAAGAACCATGCTATTGAAGAAATGACCTGGGAGTTGGAATCAGAAATGAAAGCAAGGTACCCTCACCTTTTCGATACACCAGGTACGTACGTCAATTTCGAGGACGAAATTTTATAAGGAGGGGAGGTTTTAAGACCCCAACTTATTATAAATAAAAATGAAATTTCTCTATTTATTATCTTGAAATAATAAAGAGTTAATTTGATATAATGCTTTGGTTATGGGTGAAATGTGAAAATTTTACAAAATAAGCAAGTGGTTATAAAATATTCCTTTTGTTGGGGAATATTCGTTTGGTCGTGGAATATTCTTTTTGTCAAGAATATCCGTACAACGACACAGTCATTCATAGGCCCCATAACAGGATAATTGTCGGATGAAGAAAATGACAAAGTGTGAGTTTTTATAAATGGCCAGGCGTAATTATTACCTTATTAACCGTTTGATTTACGGTAGTTAAAATACGATAATATGCGTGATGTGCGATGAAAGACACCAGTATACAAGAGTATTGTTGAATTATTGATTCGTACGTAAGAAGGCACTACTCAAAATTTTTTACAGGAGTTCCTGTTTAATATTTTATTTTATTGATTCAATAATTGCTGCATTGATAATTTATATTATTATTGTTTCAATAATGTCATCCTTGACTGAGATTTCCCATTATCATATCAATAATTCATATTATTTGAATAATATTATTAGATAGCATTATTGGCAATGTCTAGAAAGTTCTGTCAAGGAGAGGTTTGGTCACCTAATTGTGCGACAGTAAGGAGAAATCCTTATTGGAAAGCCCTCTCTTTCCAGGGAACTGCCTGATTGTCATAATTATGATTTAGTAATATTATTTGTGAATAATTAGTTATCTATTTATATGATAATGAAATATTTATTTGATGTGGATATAAATGATGGATTTATTTATTTTATATGGTTATTAATGAAAGAATTAATGCTGAGATGTTTAATTAGTATTTTGTCAGATTGGAGGTATTAAAAATCATCCATTTGTGGATTTCAAATATTTTCTGTTTGGAATTTGGAAAAAATTTCTTCTGTAAAGTTGTAGAGAATTCAATTTCGTGTGAAATGGACATAAAATTCGTATTTTTCTCATAAACGGGCTATTTTCTATGAATTACTGAAGTTCCGGAAAATAAAATAATTTTTATTAAATTATTGGTGGGACCCACTTTGGTTTGAAACATGTGGGCTGCTGGAATTATTTTTAGAAATGGCATGCTAGTCTTGGTCTTTAGGCATGCGCAGAAATTGGTTTAGAAATAATATTATTTTATTATTTTAGTCTCCTATGGCGTTCTAGCATTTTCCTATAAATAGACGCTTAGGTTAGAATTGAAAATCTCACCAGAAACAAGTTTTCTTTCTCTGTTGATTATCGAGCGTATTTTTGTGAGTATTTTGATACTTCAAGAGTTGCTATTCAGTGCAAGTTTCTGTCAGCACTATATCCGAAATTTTGTCAGAAGTACGGTTATTTTGAGGTAAGGGATGTTATTTTCTTCTTAAATGATATTATTTTCTTTACTATCATTATGCCGAAAATATTGGTTTGAACTTTTAATCAAATTTAGAACTTTTTGTGTTGGGGTTCCTATTCACGTATATGGCACTATTCACGAATACGACAGTATTCACCGAAAAATGAAATTTTTTCTTTTTGTCCAAGATGTCTATTATGGTTATTATCTTTGATTGTATCCATGTTTTGATCGTTATTTTTGAATTCTGCTTCAAAATTTGGTTATTATGGAGTATTATTGATCTCGGATAAACTGTAATACGAATCCCTAATATTTGTCCTTCTGTCTCACTGGATTCGTTTTCTTTAAAATATTTTTCATCATCCTCAGTCCTAAATGATGATATTACTTAATATCTTTGGCCTGTAGTGCAAAGATGAATGATTAACTGATGAATATATTTGGCCCGTAGTGCAAAGATGAACATGTGTTGAGATGAACATGACCGTTGGTGATCTGAATGAATATCTTTGCCTCTGTAGTGCAAAAAGATGACTATTTGATTAAAGATGTATATTGATTGTTGTTACAGGGATAAAATATTGATGATGGACTTTTAAATCTTAGAAGATAGTAGAACTCATTCTCTACTTGACTCTTCTAATGGATTGTTGTTTTCACTGTAGTTATTGATCTAAAATTTGTTCTCTATTATATTTTATCAGATTTTTCCCTGTTGAAGACTAATGATAATTTGTTGTATATTATCTTAGTCATAATATTCTTTACTGGGATAGTTGAGCTCACCCTTTTCCTTTTTGTTCCATTTTTCTTCTCAGGAGGTGAGAACATAGCAGGATCTAGTCGGGGTATGGAGTGATGGTTCTAGAAAGATGTTTTAGCAGTCCTCACTATTTTTGTAAAATATTGTTTGAATAATTGTAATGAGGACTTATTTGAGTGTGGATATTGTCTAGAAGACAATATTTGTATTTAAACTCATAGTATGTGTTGTCGTATTTTGCACCACAATTGTATTATTGAAGTTGTAATTTGTTTTCTGTACCATGTATTTGGCGACTCAGAATGGGTGTTGTATACCTATTTTGGGGGCGTCACAATCTCTACGGAGAAAAATGTGAGATTTATACAGACCATAAAAGTCTGAAGTATATTTTCACACAGAAAGACCTGAACATGCGTCAAAGAAGATGGATGGAACTAATAAAAGATTATGATTGCGACATCTTTTATCATCCGGGTAAAGCTAATGTGGTTGCAGACACATTAAGTAGGAAGGGCAGAGAAAAGTTGATGATATTAACTGATAAGGAGGAGCTCATTTCAGTAATGGCAAAACGAGAGCTGGAAATCCAATTTCCAGAAGAGTCCGATGAAAAGTTGTTCCAGATAGAAGCTAGTCCAACTTTGGTGGACAAAGTGAAGAATGCTCAGCTATAGGATGAGGAATGTAAGAAAATAAAAGAAAAGGTGGTCGAGGGTGAAGAAGAGAAATATAAGGTCGATACTGCGAGAATGATAAGATTCATGGGACGAATTTGGGTTCCAGCAATTCAGGAGATTAAAGAAGAAATAATGACTGAAGCACATAGCTCAAGATATTCATTTCATCCAGGAAGCACGAAAATGTATCAAGATTTACGGCGTCATTTTTGGTGGCCGAACATGAAAAGAGATGTTGCAGAGTGCGTTGCAAAATGTTTAACATGCTAGAAAGTGAAGGCCGAGCATCAACGACCAAGCGGATTACTTCAACCGTTGGAAATACCAGAATGGAAATGGGAGCATATCACAATGGATTTTGTGGTAGGTCTTCCAACGACTCAGAAAGGATATGATGCGATATGGGTAATAGTGGACAGATTGACAAAATCTGCACACTTTTTACCAATAAAGATTATATTTAATCTCGATCAGCTGGCGAAATTATACGTTAAAGAAATTGTCTCAAGACATGGAATTCCAGTATCAATTGTATCAGATAGAGATCCGAGATTCACATCAAATTTCTGGAAGAGATTACAAGAATGCATGGGAACGCAATTGAAGATGAGCACAACGTATCATCCGCAAACCGATGGGCAAAGAGAAAGAACGATCCAGACACTTGAAGATATGCTCAGAGCGTGTATCATGGATTTCAAAGGAAACTAGGATGATCATCTACCGTTAGTGGAATTTGCATACAACAACAGTTACCACGCAAGCATTGGTATGCCACCATACGAGGCGTTATACGGCAGAAAGTGCAGAACTCCACTATGCTAGGATGAAGTTGGGGAACGTCAACTGTTAGGCCCAGAACTTGTACAGCAAACCGCTAAAGTTGTCAAACTCATCAGAGCAAGACTGGTAGCTACTCAAGATTGACAGAAAAATTACGCTTATCAACACAGGCAGAGTAGTGAGTTTGAGGCAGGAAATTTCGTGTTCCTGAAAGTTTCTCCTTGGAAGGGGAAGATTCGTTTCGAAAAGAAAGGAAAGCTGAGCCCAAGGTTCATCGAACCTTTTGAAATTTTACGCAAGGTGGGAGAGGTGGCTTATGAGGTAGCTTTACCTCTAGAGTTAGAGCATGTGCACAATGTTTTTCATGTGTCGATGTTGCGACCTTATAAACCCGATTACAAACATGTGATCGAGTATGAACCGTTGCAGTTCAGTAAAGATTTATCTTACGAGGAGATTCCGATCCAAATAGTCGATAGGAAAGAACAAGTGCTCAGGAATAAAGTTATACCCTCTGTGAAGGTGATATGGAGGAACCACAATGTCGAAGAGGCTACATGGGAACTCGAAGCAGATATGATGAAGAATTATCCTGAGTTATTTATTTAGTCTGTGTCTTCGATTTTGGGGACAGAATCTTTGTAAGTAGGGGAGAATGTGACGATTTGATTACTTGAATTGTGATTCTGGGGACAAAATCCTTGTAAGGAGGGAAGGATGTAACGATCCGAAATTTCAAATTATAATTATAATATTTATTGAGTTATATAAATATTATTTGAATTGTTTATTGTTTTATGGATGTGATGGTTGTGAATCTTAATTTATTAGAGAATTTTTCTAAATTAAATTAATTTATAATTTAGAGGTTTGTATTATATCATGAGGTGTTATGTGGTTGTATTGATTTAATAATTTTGATGATATGTTTAATTATTAAATAAAGTTATAATAAAAATTATAATTTGGTAATTTTTGTTAAATGGCTATATTTAATTAAAATATAGTATGTGATTAATTTAATGAGTTAATGTTTGACATGAGAATAATATGTGATTATAAATTATAAACTAAAGTGTTTATTAAAATAAATTCAAAAGGGTTTAAATTAGTTTTTGTCAAACAAAGCTTAAGTATTTTAACTCTTTAATTTTAAATGATTTGCCAAACAAGCCTTATGGCTTTTGAAATTTCTAGCTTTAAAATTAAATAAAATAAATAAATAATTAAATAATAAATATAATATATATTTATAACTTAGACGTTATAACTGATAATGTAATTAGTATTAGTGTTAAGGGTTTGTCATTTTTAAAAAAATACACTTAAAGTTATTTGGCTTAGTCTAGCTATACGCATTCTAGCATATTGAGTTGTGAGAGAGTTCAGAGAGTTTGATAGAGCTTATCAGTGGAACTTGAGAGAATTTGAGAGAGAACGTGAGCATATTCCACTGATCGTAGCAAGAATTACACACTAATTGAAGATATGTTCTATCACTCCGATATTATTTATGTTTGTGAGTATCTCGATGAAGTTTTCTATGCTCTGTGAATTTTAGTTTTTCCGAGTTATGGTTATATAACTGAGTTATGATGGTTATTCATGCTTGTAATGATAGAGTTTATGCTTAAACCAAAATTTTCATGTTAATTTCGGATATTAGTAGACATTTTTGACAGTATATGTATTTTTCCATATGTTCATGAAAAGTATCAATTTTGATGGCAAATTCTTATGTTAAATTATAAATTTAGGTTTGTATGTGTTAGTTTATTGAGTTACGAACGTAACGTAGTTTAAATGGAGTAATTTGGTCAAGTAATGTGTTCACAGTGATGATTTCTAGAATGAATATCAAAAATGGAGTTTTATATGAAAAACATGAATTTTGAGAAATTAAAATAGGTTTAGTTGGTGTTAAATTATTCTAGTTGGTTGTAAATGTCAGCAATCATGTTTATGATAGTTGTGTATTTATCTTATGTGTTATTATCACTGTTTGTTGGGTGAAATTTGTGTTTGTTGGGCTAAAGTCGACTCTTGTTCATGACCTCTCTGCGTCAATGTTCGAACACTTTGGTAGCTTGATTCTTTGCTGGCAAAAAAAAGCGGTAGCAGATCTTTGAGTCCCAAGCCTTTGTATGGGCGCATTGCGACATCTGTTTGGTTTGAGATTTCGATTTTACTGCTGCTGCTGCTGCTGCAGTCTTGGGTTAACATCCTATCATGGTCTGAAATTTTATTAGCATGTTAAAAGTGTTATGTTAAGGTTATTATAACATAGTGAATTGGGATTAGTAAGTTCAAAGTTGTAAAATGGTTAGTAAATCTAGAACGCGTTATGTGGTAACTTAGTATACATAATGAGAGTTTGTCAAGTGTTGCGAAGTAAAACATTTAGAGTTTCTGATATGTGAATGGTAATGAACATGTTATGATATGTTAGCCTATCTAATAGGTATTGTGGTTCTAAAATTATGTGTAGGTGATCGTGAGTTTAACTTTATAACTTACGCTCAAGGCAAGTTTTCTAACTCTATATTTACATTGAGCAAGCATTTTATCTATACATTTATGTTGAGCTAGTTCTTACTTTAAACGAACTATTGTATTCTCAATCATGATTTGAACAATCTAGCTATGTCCTTATTGTATTCATACAAGTTTGAAGTTCAATACTTATTGATGCATTTTAACATGTTTATTGTTAGGCAAGTTTCATTATTATTATTCGGATATTATGAATGCAGCTTTCGTTGAATTCTTATTTCAAATGTTGCATTATTATAGTTCATTTACTTAACATAATTTATTCTCATGATAAGTAAGCTTTATTTTCAGCTTGCTATTACTTAATGTTTATTAAATAATTCATAGTCCTAGCTTAATTTTATTCAGGCAAGGTTTATTATCGACATTCAATACTTATGCTTTGTAGTTGTTTCTAAGCATGAGATCAAGTATAGTCAGTTCGCTTACACTTATTCATTGTTTCATATTATGTTAATATTGATTCAACTAGTCCTCTAGTTGATGTTCGTTAAACTGTAAATTACCCTTGAAAGCTTATCCAAACCAAACTTTCTTTGAGTGCGGACTTGTACTCTAAATCTTGAGATGAACAACCCTATTGTTATGATTGGGGGGGTTAACTTACGCGTAAGCGTTAAAATTTTGTGCACAATACATTGTCTGAAGGCGAGATCCCCCAAGTCACGAGGTCCTTATAGTCTTACGATTTGCTAAAGTTGGAGTTGAAAGATTACTTGCAACTGTGGATGTAGTTCATGGTCTTATGACCCTCAGTGATGTATATTCCATATTTTGGATTCCAGTTTCTGATTATTATTGTTGGAGTACTATTCACTTTTGATGAGCCTATTATTGGCAGTTATACTCATGTTGATTCTCTATTATATCCAGTGAGCAATTGTTTTACTCACTCTTGCATATTTATAAACTCATTGCAGCTAAAGAGGAGAAGGTAGGTGAACCTTCGACTAGCAAAGGAAAGGGAAAAATGTACAAGTGATGAAGACTTGTAATTTTGACTTTGATTATGATGTTAGACTTTTATTATGATGATCTTAGACTTTATTTTTTTTTAAAAGAAGTTATGTAATAATTAATTTCCGCATTTGAATGACGTTTAAAGGTTAGATAACCTGGGATGTTTTTGAACTTAATGATGTAACCCTATTTAAGGGGAGGTTTTATTTGATTCAAATATTATTTTATTTGGGTAGATAGTATTAATGCTTAAACAGTGAGCACCAAATCTTGTGGGAATGAAGTACCTAGATTTGGGGGTGTCACATGTGCTTAGTTCAGAATTCTAAGGTGGGCATAAGAAAATTTTAATAAATATTATTATTTTATTAAATTTTCTGCTTTGGTGTTCTAAAATATTTTCCTATAAATAGGGTGCTTAGGTTAGAATTGAAAATCACACCAGAAACTGCAGTTTTTTTTCTTTATATTATCGAGTGTATTCTTGTGAGTATTTTGATACTTTGAGTGTTGCTATACGGTGCAAGTTCTCTTCAGCGTTATATTTGATATTCTAGCCAGAAGTAATATTCTTTTGAGGTAAGGGATGTTATTTTCTTCGTAAATGATATTATTTCTTTCAATATCATTATGCCAAAATATTGGTATGCATTTTATTATGGAATTTCTACCTTTTTGTGTTGGGGTTATTATTCACGTATACGACACTATTCATGAATACAACACTATTTACCAAAAAATAAAATTTTCTCTTCTTTGTCCTAGATGTCTATTTTTGTTACTATCTTTGATTGTATCCATGTTTTGATCTTCATTTTTGAATTTTACTCCACTATGGTATATTATGGGGTGTTTTTGAACATGGATAAACCGAAGTACAAATCCTTAATATTTGTTCTTTTGTCTCACTGGATTCGTTTTCTTTAAAATATTTTTCATCATCCTCAGTCCTAAATGATGATATAACTAAATATCTTTGGCCTGTAGTGCAAAGATGAATGATTTCCTGATGAATATATTTGGCCCGTAGTGCAAAGATGAACAGGTGTTGAGATGGACATGACCAACTGATGAATATCTTTGGCCTGTAGTGCAAAGATGAATATTTGATTCAAGATGTATATTGATTGATGTTACATGGATAAAATATTGATTATGGACTTTTAAATCATAGAAGATAGTAGATTTCATTCTTTACTTAACTCTTATAATGAATTGTTATTTCCACTCCGAATATTGATCTGAAATTTGTTGTCTATTATATTTTATCAGATTTTTCCCTGTTGAGGACTAATGATAATTTGTTGTATATTATCTTAGTTATAATATTCTTTACTGGGCTAGTTGAGCTCACCCTTTTCCTTTTTGTTCCATTTTTCTTCTCAGGAAGCGAAAATATAGCGGGAAGTAGTCGGGTTGTGGAGTGATGTTCCAAGGCAGTTGTTATAGTAGTCCTCACTAGTTTGCAAAATAGTGTATCAATAATTGTAATGAGGACTTATTTGAGTGTGGATATTGTTTAGAAGACAATGTTTGTATTTAAACTCATAGTTTATGTGCTGTCGTATTTTGCATGACAACTCATAGTTAATGTGTTGTCCTATTTAAACTCATAGTTTATGTGTTGTCGTATTTAAACTCATAGTTTACGTCTTTGGCGCATGATACTTTCATTTTAGTTGAAGAAATATTTGAGGGTTTTGTACTGGGGTCAATGCAAAATTTATTTTCACGCTCTAGGGGTAGGCCAAGAAGTTCTTCAGGGAATACGTCAAGAAATTTATTAACGATAGAAATATCATTCAAAACTGTGACTCTCATCCAAGACATGGATAAAATGTCACATTGATACCTATCAACTTGCCACCGTTATTCACGGCGTCCCCTACGGAGAGTCTGGCTTCGGTGCATTCCAAGACTTGGAAGTCACCAGCGAAAGGCTTGGGGCTCTTTACTTATGGCTTAATATGACAATGATTGACTTTAGTGGTTTGACCACTTGAATTCGCATAACAGATTGATTAAGAATATGAAAGCTAACAACCTTACGAAAATAATCGATTTTAGCATGATGAGTAGTTAACCAATCAATCCCTAAAATCACATTAAATGCAAGTATTTCCAAAGAGATAAGATCGACAGGTAACGTGCGGTTACCGATTTGAATTAAACAAGACTTATAAACAGTGGATGTAACGAAGGTTTCTCCCAACGGAGTTTCATCAAAGTCTAATTTCTTTGAAGTTAAATTTAAACGTTGAGCGCAAGTAGAAGAAATAAAAGAGTGGGTAGAACCGTATCGAAGAAGGTATACTTCGTAAGCGTTTATGATTAACTTACCTGTGATAACTTTGTTCGGGTTCCTCGAAAAATGCTCTCACTTAAACTACCAGCTTTAACTTGTCTGGGACATCCTTTGGTGTCATCATTACTGTGATGCCCCCAAAACAGGTATACATCACCCATCTTGGGTCGCCAGATACATGGTACTGAATACAAATACAAACTAATTATACAACAGTCGTGTCAAATACGATAACACATATGCTGTGAGCTTTAATACAAATATTGTCATCTAGACAATATCCAGACTTAATGGAGTCCTCATTACATTTATTATTACACTATTTCACAGAATAGTGAGGATTACTAATGCACCATCTAGGACCATCACTCTGTTATCCCGACTAGTCCCTGCTACGTTCTCATTTCCTGAAGAGAACAATGAAAGCAAAAGGGTGATCTCAACTAGCCCAGTAAGAAATATTATGACTAAGATAATGCAGAATAAATTATCGTTAGCCTACATCAGTGTTAAACTGATACAATATAACAAACATCAAGTTTAACTGCAGCGGAACAAGCAATCCATTAGAAGAGTCAAGTAGAGAATAAAATCTACTATCTTCTGTGATTTAAAAGGTTTTCATCACTTTTATCGCTGAGACTCAGCTTAATAAATAATCCACATCATCGAATCACCCCTGCACTATGGCCAAGGATATTCTTTAGCATCACGACCATAAATTATCCATGCACTACGGGCCAAGGATATTCGTGTATTCATTAATGGTCATGATCATGCCAACAACTGTCCATCAATGCACTACGGGCCAATGAGAACTTTTACCACATCATTTGTAACATTACGGTTATGATTATACCAAAAAATCCGTGGTCATAATCATACCAAGTCCATCTATGCACTATAGGCCACATATGACTTTCAACAGAATATAAACATGAGGATGATGACAATGATATAGGAATTCAATAAAACAAGTTCAAGAATAAATTTTTAAAGATTTATAATCTAATTTATCCAGAGATCAATAATGTCCGAATTGTCAACATGATACTTCTTTGTAGAGTAAAATTCAAGAATGCTCAGAATAATATTTCCATGAACAGATACTGGATGAAGCGCAAATATCAAGGATATTCCACTAATTTTATGGAGTATAGAAGCCAAACTTTAACCAACTAAGTATAATAGAATATTTGAAACTGCAAATGGATTTTCGCCCGCCATGCGGTAATCCACGTAGACAGATCATTTCAACAAGTTAATAAGGAATGAATACGAAGGATCATTCAGCATGCATGTGATAATCCACATAGGCGAGTTATTCCAGCGAATAATAATAAAGAATGGAACCGGTCATGCGTAATCTCGCATGCGAGATGGATATTCCAATAGAATAATAAAGAATGGAATAACAGAAGACTTCACCAGGCATGCAATAGACCGCACAGACATGTTATTCAAACAGAATAATAAATAATGGAACCAGGTCATTCGTAATACGCACAGACAGGATATTCCAACATAATAATAAAGAATAGAATAATAGAAGACTTCACCAGGCATGCGATAGACCGCACAGACATGTTATTCCAATAGAATAATAAATAATGGAACCAGGTCATGCGTAATACGCACAGACAGGATATTCCAACAGAATAATAAAGAATAGAATAACATAAGAATTTCACCATGTATGCAGTACTTCGCATAGACAGGTTATTCCAATATAATAATAAAGAATGGAATAAAAGAAAAATTTCACCATGTATGTAGTACTTCGCATACACAGGTTATTCCAACAGAATAATAAGGAATTGAATAACAATAGCTCTCTTCATGAATACGAAAGAAATAATATCCCTTACCTTAGAAAAAGACTGGATACTGGAGTAGAGAGGTAGCAGACTTCTCTTCTTCTTTCTCTCTATAATTTCTCTCTATAATAATTTCTCTATAGCTTGAGTTAATTGGTGAAGAATAATGAAGAAATGAGCTTCTATTTATAGGAAAATATAGTTTTGATAATTGCACATTTTGGGGCTTAGAATATAACGGTATAATACCTTCCTCATTTCCTTTATTTTTAATTTAGTCCTGCAAGTATTATCAAACTTGCACCACCTCCCCTAATAGTAAATCATGTGAATCAATAGTAAATCATGTGAATCAATAGTTCTAGACATGTGAAAATACGAATTATAGTATAGTACCTTCATTTATACCTCCATTTTTAACTTAGTCATGCAAGTATTATCAATCTTGCACCAACTCCCCTAATAGTAACAAGAATGTGAATCAATAGTATACACATGTGAACAAATAGTTATAATCATGTGAATCAATAGCAATTAATTGCTCATTTATCCGGTTAATTACCCGATATGTCAATATAACCTCCAGATATCAATTATTATCGAAATAAATGTCGATTTCCACTAACACTAATAATCCCAACACATTGGAACTATTTTTATCAACAATATAATTTTTGAAATTTCGAAGTTTGACTTTTTCCAAAAAAGTCAACTGTTGACTTTTTGACCAAAATGCCTCGAAATTTTTTATGTTTATAGTCTATTTTTACTAATTTCATCGTTCCGGACTCAAATATCATGTCCGCGCCTCCAAATTCAACTCCGAACTCAAATTTGATTTTTAATAACATTTATTCATTATTGTTATAATTCGTAATATTTAACAACCAGATCGTTCCCAGGGAAGAGGGGGCTTTCCGATAAGGATTTCTCCTTATTGGTGCGCAATTATATGACCAAACCTCTCCTTGACAGAACTTCTAGACATTGTAAATATTGTAATTTAATAATATGAATAACTTTGTCGTCTCAATTATTGATTCAATAATATATCATATAACTTATGATGATGATCTTGTGACAATAATTGAATCAATAATATGAGAGATATGATCAAACAATTCTTTGTAGCAATAATTGAGTATAACCGAGTGACTTCTTTACGTAAGCATCAATAATCAATACCGGTGTGCTACTATGCAACCGACCAGACATCGTATTCTTTTACTTTTAACGTCGAGTAGTTCAACAGTTTTAACGGCAACACTTCTGCCGTTATAAAAAGATAATTCTTTCGTTTTCTAAATATTACAATACTTCCGTTATGGGGTCCACCAATGATTATGCCGTCGTACAGATATTCCCCGATAAAAAGAATATTCCCCGACCAAACGAATATTTTATAACAACTTGCATACTTTGCAAAATTTATAAATACTACCCACAACTATAACATTATATCAAATCCACACCATAATATTAAAAAAATATTTCGAGAAATTTAAATCTTTATTAATAAAATCTAGGGTCTCACAATTACTGCTGGAATTGACTTTGCTGCATCCCTTTGTTTCACGATCGCCTGTCGTTCTTTACCCTTCTCTTCTAACTCACGAATACGATCTTGCAGTTCTATATTTCAATCATAAAATTATCCTAATTCATCACTTAAACTCTATATGAGTTCATCTTTTGATTTTCAGATGTCATTCCTAAATACTGCCACAAAATAAGGGTTAATTGACATGCCACATATTATTCCTATACTCTGACCGACCAATTATAACAAATAACTTAGGTAGGTCATACTAGTGAAGGATTAACCCGTCTCTCCCTTCCTAGTTCTAATCTCACATCTCAGCCAGAGATCATATCCCTAAGCTTTGATACCAACTGTGACACCCCCAAAATAGGTATACATAACCCATCTTGAGTCGCCGAATACATGGTACAGATATCAAATACAAAATTCTTTAATATAACTATCGTGTAAAAATACGACTATCGTGTAAAAATACGACAAAACATAACTGAGTTTTTACATGAATATTATCTTCTAGACAATATCCAAACTCAAATGGAATCCTTATTATATTTATTGTCACACTATTTCATAGAATAGTGAGGACTACTATAACACCATCTCGGACAATCACTCTGTTCCCCGACTAGTCCCGGCTACGTTCTCATTTCTTGAAGAGAACATTAAAAGCAAAAGGGTGAGCTCAACTAGGCCAATAAGAAATATTATGACTAAGATAATGCAGAATAAATTATCATTAGCCTTCAACAGTGTTTAATTGATAAAATACAATAAACATCAAGTTTAACTGCAGCGGAATAAGCAATCCATTAGAAGAGTCAAGTAGGGCATGATATTTACTATCTTCTATGATTTAAAAAGTTTTTCATTAACTTTATCGTTGAGACTCAGCTTAATAAATAAACCACATCATCGAATCATCCCTGCACTACGGGCCAAGGATATTCATGTAATCATCAATGGTCATGATTATACCGAATAATCGCTGGTCATAATCATACCAACAACTGTCCATCAATGCACTACGGACCAATGAGGACTTTTACCACATTATTTATAACATTACAGGTCATGATTATAACGAAAGATTCCTGGTCATAATCAGACCAATCAATAGTCCATCTATGCACGTAAGCCACATATGACTTTCATCACAATATAAGCATGAGGATGATGACAATGATATAAGAATTCAATTAAAGGAAAGCCAATGATAAATTTTTAAATATTTTTAAATTAATTTATCCAGAATTTAATAATGTTTAAATTGCCAACATGATACTGCTTTGTGGAGTAAAATTCAAGAATGATACTATATCAAAAATGATTTGAACTGAAAAGAAATCAATTTTTGTCATGAATAGTACTCTGGTTAAATAGTACCCGGATGAATAGTACTCCGTGAATAGTACTTCAGGAATAGTACCCCGTGAATAGTATTTTATGACTAGTACTTGTGAATAGTACTTTGTGAATAGTACTTTATAAATAGTACTCTGTGAATAGTACTCGTGAATAATACTTTGTGAATTGTACCATATAAATGAATAGTACTCATGGACAATACTCCGACATGAAAAGCTTAAAATTTAACAAGAATGTGCAGAAAATATCCTTGTGAAACGATACTAGATGAAGCGCAAATTTCAAGGATATTCTACTAATTTCACGGAGTATAGAAGCAATACTTTAACAAAATGAGGGTATAATCAGAAATATGAGATAAAATAATATTACTCACATACTACAGAGTGGAAGAAAATATTAATCTTATGAATACTAAACAAAATAATATCCCCTACCTCAGAAGAAGACTGGATACTGGAATAGTGAGGTAATAAACTTCTCTTCTTCTTTCTCTCTATAGCTTCTCTCTCTATAATTTCTCTTGTGAGTCTTAGTGAATTGGTGAGAATGAAGAAGAATGAGCTTCTATTTATAGGAAAATATAGTTTCGATAATTACACGTTTTGGGGCTCAAAATACTATAGTATAATACCTTCATCTTTTTCTTCATTTTTTAATTTAGTCCTACAAGTATTTTAAAACTTGCACCATCTCCCCTAATAGTACATGCATGTGAATTAATAGTACATTCATCTGAATCAATAGTTCTATACATGTGAAAAAAATAGTTACAGTATAGTACTTTTATCTATATCTGCATTTTTAATTTAGTCATGCAAGTATTATCAATCTTGCACCATCTCCCCTAATAGTACATGTATGTGAATTAATAGTACATGCATATGAACAAATAGTTATAAGCATGTGCATTAATAGCAATTAATTGTTCATTTATCCGATTAATTACCCGATTGGTCAATATAACCTCCAGAAATCAATTATTATCGAAATAAATGTCGATTTCCACTAACACTAATAATCCCAACACAATGGAACTATCAATTTCATCTTTAATCAACACGAACTTATTCATCATTAATATTATAACTCATAATATTTAACAACCAGATCATTCCCAGGAAAGAGTGGGCTTTCCGATAAGGATTTCTCCTTATTGGCTCGCAATCAGGTGACCAAACCCCTTTCCTCGACAGAATTTTGTAGACATCGTCAATATTGCAAATAATAATATGAATAACTTTGTCGTCTCAATTATTGATTTAAAAATATAAAATATTATGCAGACGATATTGTGACAATAATTGAATCAATAACATGAGAGATATTATGAAGCAATTATTGTAGCAATAATTGGGTATAACTGAGTAACTTCTCACGTAAGCATCAATAATCAATACCGTGTGCTACTATGTAACCACACGTATTATTGTACTTTTACCACCGGGTAGTTAAACAGTTTAACGGTAAAACTTTCGTCGTTATTTTTATAAAAAGTATTTATGTCGTTTTCTAACTACGACAGTACTTTCGTTGTGGGGTCCAACAATGATTGTGTTGTCGTACGAATATTCCCTGTTAAAGCGAATATTCCCTAACCAATAGAATATTTTATAACAACTTGCTTACTTTGCAAAATTTTCACATATCACCCTTAACTTTTACACTTTTATCAATTTAACCATTTACTAAATAATAATTATAAGAAAATTAAATACTTTCATTTCATAAAATTCGGGGTCTTACACTCATGTTGATAAGTATTGCTTCTATACTCCTTGAAATTAGTAGAATATCCTTAAAATTTGCGCTTCATCTAGTATCATTTCACAAGGATATTTTTCTGAACATTTTTGTTAAATTTTAAGCTTTTCATGCTGGAGTACTATTCATGTGTACTATTCAAACATATGACACTATTCATACGTACGGTACTATTCATTTATACGGTACTATTCATATATAAGTCACTATTCACGAAGTACTATTCACGGGTTACTATTCACTCAGGTACTATTCATCCGGGGTACTATTTATGACAAAAATTAATTTTTTTTCTGTCCAAATTATTTTTCATACGTGAATATTATTCTTGAATTTTACTCCACAAAGCAGTATCATGTTGACAATTTGGACATTTTTAAACTCTGGATAAATTTAAAGTCTTTAATATTTATCCTTGATCTTGTTTGATTGAATTCTTATATCATTGTCATCATCCTTATGCTTATATTGTGATAAAAGTCATATTTGGCCCGTAGTGCATAGATGGACTGTTGATTGGTATGATTATGACCAGGAATTATGTATCGGTATAATCATGACCTGTAATGTTACAAATGATGTGGTAAAAGTCATCATTGGTCTGTAGTGCATTGATGGACAGTTGTTGGTATGATCATGACCATGGGTTCTCTTTGGCCAAGGGTGCAAACATGAATTGTTGTTTGGCATGGTCATGACAATTGGTGATAACACGAATATCCTTGGCCCGTAGTGCATGGATAATTTGTGGATGTGATAGTAATGAATATCCTTAGCCCATAGTGCATGGATAATTCAGTGATGTGGATTATTTATTAAGGTGAGTCTCAGCTATAAAATTGATGATAAACTTTTAAATCATAGAAGATAGTAGATATCATGCTCTACTTGACTCTTCTATAATGGGTTGTTTATTCCGCCGCAGTTGTTGATCTAAAACTTGTTGTCTATTGTATTCTATCAGTTGGTATACTGTTGAAGACTGAGGATAATTTATTCTACATTATCTTAGTCATAATATTCTTTACTGGGCTAGTTGAGCTCACTATTTTCTTTTATTGTTCTCTTCAGGAAATGAGAATATAGCTTGGACTAAACAAAGAATGGAGTGACGGTCCGAGATGGTTGCTGTGATGCCCCCAAAACAGGTATACATCACCCATCTTGAGTCGCCAAATACATGGTACAAAATTCAAATACAACTTAATAATACAACTGTCGTGTAAAATACGACAAACATATGCTATGAGTTTTAATACAAATATTGTCATATAGACAATATCCACACTCAAGGAGTCCTCATTACATTTATTATCACACTATTTTATAGAATAGTGAGGACTACTATTACACCATCTCGGACCATCACTCCATTCCCCGACTAGTCCCGGCTACGTTCTCATTTCCTGAAGAGAACAATGAAAGCAAAAGGGTGAGCTCAACTAGCCCAGTAAGAAATATTATCACTAAGATAATGCGAGAATAAATTATCGTTAGCAGTTCTCGCAGCGATGTTAAAGCGATAAAATATAACAAACATCAAGTTTAACTGCAGCGAAACAAGAAATCCATTAGAAGAGTCAAGTAGAGAATAAAATCTACTATCTTCTATGATTTAAAAGGTTTTTCATCACTTTTATCGCTAAGACTCAACTTAATAAATAATCCACATCATCGAATCACCTCTGCACTACGACCAAGGATTACTAAAGCCACTTATCCTGGACAATATCCACACTCAATGGAGTCCTCATAACATTTATTGTCACACTATTTTATAGAATAGTGAGGACTACTAAAGCCACTTATCCTGGACCATCACTCCATTTCCCGACTCGTCTCAGCTATATTCTCATTTCCTGAAGAGAACAATGAAAGAAAAGGGTGAGCTCAACTAGCCCAGTAAGAAATATTATAACTAAGATAATGCAGAATAAATTATCCTTAGCCTTCAACAGTATAACAACTGATAGAATACAATAGACAACAAGTTTTAGATCAACAACTGCAACAGAATAAGCAATTCATTAGAAGAGTCAAGTAGAACATAATGTCTACTATCTCTTCTAGATTAAAAGTCCATTGTTAATATTTCATTCCTGTAATACTCAACAACAGTTCTTTGTTATACTCAAGACAAAAAGAACTATCATCACCTGTTTTCACCTAAACCACCAAAGATTATAGTTAAATCCACAATTCATATTTATAATCATGTAAATCAACAGTTTCTCCTTGCAACAAAGGCTTAATAGAACGTTTACTCAATATCCTTACCCCAAAGGCTAAAGATATTCAAATATAATAACAATGATCATACCAATTAGTTGTCTACCTTTACACTACGGGCCAAAGATATTCAACTATAAAACCAATGGTCATGATCATACCAATCACATCATCGAATTATCCATGCACTACGGGCCAAGGATATTCGTTATTATCACCAGTGGCTATGATCATGTCATACACCTGTCCATCTTTACACGTAAGCCAAAGATATACAACTATAAAACTAATAATCAACAGTCCATCTATGCACGTAAGCCAAAGATGACTTGCATCACAATATAAGCATGAGGACGATGACAATGATATAAGCATTAATCAAATGAAATCAAGGATAAATATTAAAGACTTTAAATTTATCTAGAGTTTAAAAATATCCAAATTGTTAACATGATACTGCTTTGTGGAGTAAAATTCAAGAATAATATTCATGTACCAAAAATAATTTGGACAGAAAAGAAATATATTTTTCGGGTAAATAGTACCCCGTGAATAGTACCCTGTGAATAGTACTTCGGCAATAGTACCTCGTGAATAGTACCCCAGCATGAAAAGTGTCCCAAATACCTGAGTGAATAATACTATAGTGAATAGTAACCCGTGAATAGTAGCTCATGAATAGTACTTTGGCACAAAAAGGGCCCCAAATACCCGAGTGAATAATACTAGAGTGAATAGTAACTGGGTGAATAGTAACTCGTAAAAGAAAAATACCAAAGAAAATGATATTTCATGACGAGTACAAAAGAAATGATATCTCATACGAGTATAATAGAATATACGAAACTGCAAATGGATTTTCACCCGCCATGCGGTAATCCACGTAGACAGATCATTTCCATAATTTAATAAAGAATGAATACGAAGGGTCATTCACCATGCATGTGGTAGTCCACGTAGACATGTTATTCCAACAGAATAATAAAGAATGGAATAAAAGAAGAATTCACCATGCTTGCGGTAGTCCGCGTAGACAGGTTATTCCAATAGAATAATAAAGAATGGAATAACAAAAGAATTAGCGAGCATGCGGTGAGTCCATATGCATGAGTTATTCAATAGAATAATAAAGAATGGAATAATGAAGAATTCACCATGCATGCGGTAGTCCGCGTGAGTGAGTTATTCCAATGAGAATAATAAAGAATGGAATAACTGAAGAATTCACCATGCATGCGGTAGTCTGCGTAGACAGGTTATTCCAACAGAGTAATAAAGAATGGAATAACAGAAGAATTCACCATGAATGCGGTAGTCCGTGTAAATAGGTTATTCCAACAGAGTAATAAAGAATGGAATAACAGAAGAATTCACCATGCATGCGGTAGTCCGCGTAGACAAGTTATTCCAACAGAATAATAAAGAATGTTATAACAACCCTTACGAGTATTGAAAGAAATAACTCTCTTCATGAATACGAAAAAAATAATACCCCTTAACTTAAAAGAAAACTGGATACTGGAATACTGAGATAGTAGACTTCTCTTCTTCTTTATCTCTATAATTTCTCTATAATAACTGCTCTTGTGAGACTTAGTGAATTGGTGAAAATTAAATAAGAATGCACTTCTATTTATAGGAAAATATAGTTTCGATAATTGCACGTTTTGGGGCTAGAAATATTACAGTATAATACCTTTCTCTTTTTCTTCATTTTTAATTTAGTCCTGCAAGTATTATCAAACTTGCACCACCTCCTCTAATAGTATATCATGTGAATTAATAGTTCATTCATGTGACTCAATAGTATAATTATGTGAAAAAACTAATTACAATATAGTACCTTCATCTATACCTCCATTTTTAATTTAGTCATGCAAGTATTATCAACCTTGCACTAACTCCCCTAATAGTAAATCATGTGAATCAATAGTACACACATGTGAACACATAGTTATAAGCATGTGAATTAATAGCTATTAATTGCTTATTTATCCGGTGAATTACCTGATTGGTCAATATAACCTCCAGACATCAATTATTATCGAAATAAATGCCGATTTCCACTAACACTAATAATTCCCACACAATGGAACTATCAATTTCATCTTTAATCAACACGAACTTATTCATCATTAATATTATAACTCACAATATTTAACAACCAGGTCGTTCCCAGGAAAGGGGGGCTTTCCAATAAGAATTTCTCCCTATTGGCGCGCAATTAGATTATCTAACCTCTCCTTAACAGAACTTCTAAACATTGTCAATATTGTTAATAATAATATGAATAACTTTGTCGTCTCAATTATTAATTTAATAATATAACATATTATGCAGATGATACTGTGATAATAATTGAATCAATAATATGAGAGATATGATGCAGCAATTACTGTAGCAAAAATTGAGTATAACTGAGTGACTTCTTATGTAAGCATCAATAATCAATACCATGTGCTACTATGCAACCATGCGTATTACTGTACTTTTATCACCGATTATTTTATGACAACTTGTTTACTTTGAAATTTTTTCATATATCACCCTTAACTTTAACCCTTTATCAATTTAACCTTTTACTAAGTAGAATAATAATTATAAGAAATTGAATACTTTCATTTCATAAAATTCAAGATCTCACAGTTGCTATAGTAGTCCTCACTATTCTATGAAATAGTGTGATAATAATTGTAATGGGGACTTATTTTGAGTTTGGATA
Organism: Panax ginseng; assembly: GCA_020205605.1. NCBI lineage: Eukaryota > Viridiplantae > Streptophyta > Magnoliopsida > Apiales > Araliaceae > Panax > Panax ginseng. Next base: position 65,560,410 of record CM035132.1, on the reverse strand, counting down.
TTGTATAGGAGACAATATTTGTATTAAAACTCATAGCTTATGTTTTGTCGTATTTTGCACGACACTTAATAGTTGTATAAATAAAGTTTGTATTTGTATTCTGTACCATATATTTGGTGACTCAGAATGGGTGATGTATACCTATTTTGGGGACGTCACAAGTCTGCTATCTGGGACAAATTAGAAGGCTCCCGAAAGCATGCTATCCAGTCTGTCATCATGAGAGAGCCTGGACCACATTCCCCAACAACTGGGTAGCCCGGGTCTAACCTCCAATAGTGCGAGGGCTCCACCATACAGAGAAGTCAGCCGAGGTGATGGGGCCATCTGATAGATGAAATCCCTCGCACCCTGAATCTCTAAAATAGGTAGAGCCAAAGACTAAAACCACTAGGGCGGAGGAAGGAAAGGAAGGCGAATCTCCCCAATAATGCATATGAAAGCATGATGTCCAAGGTAGAGCTCCCAACCTCCATCAAACAGGAAGTGAATCCGGTGAGTAGACAGATAATACTATGGTCCTATTGGGAGGCCATCTTTAAAACCTTCAGCCAAGTGCTCGGCAATATAGGGAACCCATAGTACATCAGATGCCGACAATATCTCCAGTTGAAGGCGGGCTTGGGTGAAATCTACTGAAATTGGGACCTCATACAAAGTGGATTGATGTCATCTACGACCCTAATGGTAGGTATCCAAACCCAAAATGGTGAGTGGTTAGAGTTAAGGAAGTCTCCCAAAAGCTCAGAACTGTCAATCCAAAGAACCCGTTATTAGTCATAGGAAAACAAATCAAGATTCAAAGAATCAGTCAAGATGACTCACCAGAAGAAATGGGTAGAAGCTGAGACAAGCATTAGTCACTCCCTCAAAGCTCAGTCTCATCCTGTGAAGGAAGATCACAAATGTAAAAGACCCCCAGTTGTAGTCTCCAATACGATCTATGTCCCGAACAACCCCAACCAAAGTAAAAGGGATAGTGGAGGAGTTGTTCGCAATGAAACAACCCCTCATGATGGTCAAAAACAAACGCCGCAAGATGCAATCTCCCTCCACCAAGTCCTTATGAAAAGGCTCCTAAAAGTACCTCGAGTCACATCCACACTCAAAGAGCTTGATCGGATACTACAGGCTTTGATGGCTCGCTCCTAAGGAGGAAAACCAAGAATGGTGCGAACAATAGTGGCAATGATATTAGCCTCCAAAGGCACTCGATCACCGAAAAACAGCAAACCAGTAATGTACTGCCAATCCATCGGTGTCATCATAACCTCACAATCTAAGAGATGAAGGGACTGGCTCTGATGAAATCATCTCTTGGACAAAGCTCGAAGATATCCCCAAGGGTAGTGATGAGGTGAAATGGTGAAGAAGTCATGAAAACCCTATGAATCTACTCATTCCCGGTAGTCGGCATGAAGCAACTAGTATAATGAGTACATGTTGAACCAGTTACCCCTAGGCTGGGTAAACTCCGGAACCTGCACGATATTAAGGCTAAAAACCTATTGTTGGCAAGAATGGAGGATCAAAGAAAATCAATATGAAAACTCTAGTACCTCGTTCACATACAAGTGAACGGATGGATGACTGCTGAAGTCGGTATCTAACAAGTCTGGAACAGATACCTGAATACCCCAGAAAGAATCTAGGCACAATAGAGGACTAAGGTGGAGCCTCAGGCTCAGGGATATCACCCTCCTCATATAAATGGGACCTGTCCTCATTGAGAGGATGATGTACTGACTCTGTCAAGCGATGAACCTGTAGAGTAATCTGCAGAGTGGGAGTATCCGAAGCAAGCCTGCGAAGTCGAACCCAGGATGAAGCCCTATGGGAAGAAGAGCTACTAAGTCTGCCTGAGTCCATGTTTAGACAACGAGTCCATGGAATTCAGAATAAGACAAGGTATGACTCTATCACATTTTAATATGCATTTATGATAACCTAGAGACAATAGACTCATAGGAATTTAATTTAGGTCATAACATCGTGCATGTCCGATATATGTCTTAATAGATGCATACATCATTTTGGCATAAATATCCTAGCATAGCTAAGCATGCATATAGGATCCTGACTTTTAACTCATGAAAATTTTATGCCAGAGTTTCCTCGGACTATCCACGTGCATGCAGGCACACATTTAATCACCCTATGAGGGTACATAGTAATAACTCATCAATCAGATAGCAATTTAAAAAGTTTTTCGAAAGCATTATCAGAATACATGTCTAAACTAACTATTAAATTAAAATATACTGCATCCATATGGTCCATATGTTGATACATAAGTATGCATTGCATTATAACATATCTATCAAGCTATCTATGTATATGTGTTTAATATATTGCATTTAATGAAGAAAATACGGTAAAACATCGGTAAAAACGAGAAAAAATAAGATGTATACATTACCTATAGTGTGTGGAAGGAACGTACGGTGGCGGAATATCAAAATCAAGCCTAATTTTAGTAAATATGAGAAGAAGGGTCAGATTCTATAGAGAGAATCGAAGAAAACTCGAATCAAATGAATGAAAATGAGCCTACTGAGGAGTTTAAGCCAAACCTCGACCAGCCTCAGACATACTGCTTTCAATCCACGCCTATATACATGGTATTTCGCCAGTGGGCCATGACTCCTCGTTTGGTAAAATGCAGTCCAAGACGTATCTTTTCGGGTCTAAAAGAAGGTGTTCACTTAGAAAGGTACCCTTTAGGGTCATTTTTAACCCTTAAAAAACCTTAAAAACCTCCAAAAGGGGTGAAAACCAGGGAAAATTAAAAAAATCCCCGCCGTGGAGCGGTGGAAGACTAGAGAGTTCAACCTAAGTAACTATTATCAATAACCAATCGTGTTGTCCACTAGTTTAACCCAAGTGAAGGCGTTGGCTTAGCCCCGATGTTGTGTAATCCGTTGGCATTCATCCCAATGTAGATCGGCTTGACCCAGATGATACTATCCACTAGCTTGACCCTATTGAAGGTATCGGCTTAACCCCGATGTTGTGTAATCTGTTGGCATTGACCCCAATGTAGATCGGCTTGACCTCAATGATGTTATCCACTGTCTTGACCCTAGTGAAGGCGTCGACTTAATCCCAATGTGGTGTAATCCGTTGGAATTGACCCCACCGTAGATTGGTTTGACCCCGATGATGCTATCCACTAGCTTGACCCCAGTGAAGGCGTCGAATTAACCCCGATGTTATGTAATCCATTGGTATTGATCCCAACGCAGATCGACTTGACCCCGATGAAGCTATCCACTGGCTTGACCTCAGTGAAGGCGTTGGCTTAACCCTGATGTTGTGTAATCCATCGGCATTGTCCCCAACGCATATCGGCTTGACCTCGATAATGCTATGCACTCTCTTGACCACAGTGAAGGTGTCAGCTTAACCCCGATGTTGTGTAATCCATTAGCATTAACTCAAACTTAGATCGACTTGACCCCGATGATGCTATCCACTGGCTTGACCCCAGTGAAGGCATCGACCTGACCCCGATGTTGTGTAATCCATTGGCATTGACCTCAATGAAGATCAGCTTAACCCCAATGTTGTAATCCATTGGCAATAACCCAACGCAGACCTAGTTGTGCCTGGTGGTAGCAATATGATTGGTGACTTATGTAATAGGACTTGATAAGATTTTAACTTTCGGGATCGGCTTGACCCCGATAATGTAATCCTTTGGCGACAACCCAATGAAAGATTGGCTTGACCCCGATGTGTAATCTGTTAGTAACAATACAATGAAAGATCGGCTTGACCTCGATGATGTAATCCGTTGACGATAACCCAATGAAAGATCGGCTTTACCCTGATAATGTAATCTATTGGTGATAACCCAATGAAAGATTGGCTTATCCCCGATGTGTAATCTGTTGGCAACAATCCAATGAAAGATCAGCCTGACCCCGATGTGTAATCCGTTGGCGATAACCCAATGAAAGATTGGCTTGACCCCGATGATGTAATCCGTTGGAGATAACCCAATGAAAGATTGGCTTGACCCCAGTGATGTAATCCGTTGGCGACAACCCAATGAAAGATTGGCTTTACCCCGATGTGTAATCCGTTGGCGATAACTCAATGAAAGATCGACTTGACCTCGATGATGTAATCCATTAGCGACAACCTAATGAAAGATCGGATTTACCCCGATGATGTATTCCATTGACAACAACCCAGTGAAGGCATTGACAACAACCCAATAAAGGTGTCAGCAGTACCCGATGACGTTCTCATAATCCTTATCCTTCCTAGCGGATGAGAGTAACACTTTTAAATCTTAATCATACATTTCATTGCATACTTTGCATCATTAGATATACCTCGCCATGTATCTTTGTGTCTAGGAATCTTTATCATGTTCATTCAATTTAATAGCATCAACATGACAAAAAGGGGCATCTGTAGACACTAGAAATTTTACTTTCCCTGGACTAACCCTGCAGGAGCGCAAAAACATTATTTCACTTCGGAGACAACCTCGAGGTAAGGCAATAACATCATTTCACCTTGTCAACAACCCCAAGTAGAGATCAAGGTGCAACGATCCCCTGACATAGAGTGAACTGAAGGAGCACTACAGTAACTATTGAAACGCGAGCTATCAAAGACAAGTCGATTGATGACTCTCGGGAGATGAAAGATACCTTTTAGCTACTTACATCTTCTTCTCGGTCTCCTAATCAGTCAGAATCGACTGGATTTTGCAGCCTTCCGCAAATACTTTCTGAGATTTTTGGGTACAGAGCTCAACTTTCATCGAATCGGGGCCAAAAAGCACAAACTTCGAGACAATGCGACCCATGGAGCCCAACCTCAGGTCTAATTGTTCCAGCTATAGGTACAACTACGACTGTCTTCAGATGGCATAAGTTTAGTAGCAGAAGCTCATTAGTCATATAATAGAAAAAATGCGCAATAATAGACAGCTAGAGAGAAAAGGATGATAGAGAGAGCTTCAAATTTAGCATTTCTACAACATAGTTTCGTTGTTTAATCTCATATATCATACATAATGTAAGTCTTGAGTGATATAAGTTGAATTTAAGCCAAAAGAAGCTGGTTCACATGTCCCCTAAGAGGAAAAACACTCATTTCATCCACTTTATTTGTAACTGTTGTTATAAATACCAATTTTATGTAGATATAACGATTTCTACTGGTTAAATTTGTTATTTTACATATAAATTGTGTATTGGGAGGTAGACACTGAGTTTTTATCGGTTAATTTGTGCATATTCAGTTGTAAATCAAGTTATTTGATTAGATCTACCTAGATCTAGCCAAATCTAGCATTTTGAGCGGTTATAAAGCATGATGCCATAACCCATATGCTAGATTGGTTCAAATCTATGGTAGATCTAGATGTTTTACTACTTTTGATCAGTCCCAGTCACTCTGTACAGCCCTAGATTTGTATCTAGAGGTTAGGAGGTCCAAATGGCTAGATATGGGGATTTCAACTGATGAAATCTCCTAATATCAAGTCTAGGATGTTGTACATACATATTTATGCATATCAATGTGAGACAAGGAATCCTGGGGTTGAGATCTATTGAATGGATCTTAACTAGATTCCTAGAATGGACTTTTTGGTTTAAATGTAATGGTTAAATATTGCAAATCGGTATACATGTAATATTGGATCTTAAAACGAGTTCGAGGGGTTCATCCCAAGAATTTGGATTTAAGATCCCATGATAGTAAAAATCATTTTGTGAGTGTTTGGATTCATCGAGATGACTTTCATGCCCGATGATGATCCGACTTCTTTTTGGCACTTTCTTTGCATGCATTATCACCCAAAACAATTTTCCAATATAATAACAAATTTCATGCAGAATAAAGAGATTTGGGTAGATCATGTAAAAAACATAAAGATAATAAAAGGAAGTATCGAAGTTCTCAATTCCTAGTTGTGCAAAAGATTTGAAAACCCTTTTTCAAAAGATTATTTCAATTTTCATATCTAGTTCAAAAAAATGAACCTTTTGTTATATCAAATCCTTCTCACCTAGGTGCAAAATAGGCACAACACAACTTCCAAATAACTCAAAATAAAGCCTAGAAAATACTATAAAATAAAGCACACACACACGCACACACACTTTATGCATAAGAAATTAATAAGATGCGGTAACCGTGTTTTCACGGAAGTCGGGGGGGTGCCTAACAACTTCCCCTCTCTTAAGCAAGCCCCCGAAATCTAAGAATCTCGGTTTCAGACCAATGCTACGGAGTCACATACTGGGCCATATTGCAAAAAAATTCAAATCTGGATGAGTTGGTGTTGGGTGTAATCTAATTATGCATGACACACAAGTATACATGATCAACAAGTAATATAATGATAAGTAAAGTATCGTTCACGCAGAGACAAATATTGAATTTTAGCCTATGAATTACCAATCTTGTATTATCTCAGTTATATTAAACTAATGATTAATGATGAAATTAAAGAAAAATTACTAAATAAAAGAAAATTCAACTAACTACCACAAACTTTAATCAGATATTGGAGAATTAAGCCTACAATTTCACTTTATGCTTCATTTAGATTGTCACACTTTTTTTTAATTTAAATTAACTATTCCAGTTCATTAATCAAGAACATGAAAGTAGATATAACCACCTCTCGATGCACTATACCCATATCAACTTAAATCCATAGATGATATAATTAAGCAGAGCACCCTAATTAACTAATTCACCATATCTCCATGTGAATTACAATTAAAGAAGGTTTAATCACAAGTTCTCATAAGATTACATGCGATGTATAGATATATCTTTATCCTAGACATAAATTATGATTTCCAACAAAACTCAGAAATCACAAACACATGCTATTATGATTAAGTCTAAACCTATATTTCATCTCTCGAATTCATATAGGTTCACAAAGAATTGGTGATCAAGTAACTCATAGATTAAGCACAAATCATAATAGATGAACTGAAAATAGAAACACTAAATTAAACTTGAAACATGAAAATCCTCATTATGCAAAAAGATCCATCATAGGCTTAATAAGAGAATTTAGTTCATGGCTAATGAATTAAAAACTGAAAAGATCAAATAATTAAGCATCTTGATTACGAAATTGAAATTGAAGAATACATATAGTAAATAAAACCACCCTTTTCTTCAATTCACTTTGAAATCTTCGCGCTCCAGCCTCCTCGCATTAATTCCTCCAAAATCTTCAAAATCTATGGTTTGTCAGCTGGAATAATGAATGATGATAATAGTTCATGATCTTGTTATTTTCTATCACTGAATAGCCTTCTTCCACTTGTCCCAATAACGTACCAAGTCTAAAAGCTTCGCAACACTAGAAGCAGAATTACAACAGAAGTCTTTCATCTCTGTCACGCACCCCTGCCCCGGCGGGCATCACACTTGCTACTGACGTGGACCCGTGCCTCGGGGGACATTTTTATACTATAAAGCCCCACTCCAGCGGGCATATACTCTATACTTTATTAATTTTTTCTGGTTTTCTTACTCTTTTCCACTGCTTGCCAATTAATCCTCGCCTTAGCCAATACATACTGAACCTGCACACAAACTCAACACAAACGCATAAAACAATACTAAAACATACGGATCAGGAACCGTTTAAGTCCGAAAAGGCATCTAATTTGTAGGCATGAAACCTACTCATCAAATTCCTCCAAACTTAGACAGTGCTTGTCCTCAAGCACAACAAAATGCAGTGCAATGCAACTACCTACAAGCCTATGAATCCAGCTAATAGACAATACAAAGTCTAATCAGGTTACCTAAGAGAAATCACAATAGACATAAATGGCAAATCTTTCCAAAACATGTCAATAATCTCATATCAATTGCCAAATCAATCCCTATTATGACTGGCATAGTGCATGTGTGCTCAACAACTATGAAAATTGACTATCACTCAAATAAGACACATAATACACTTCTTTAAAGGTGAAAAATAGTTTAACATCAAGAAATCCGTAAACAAGCAAAGATCTGGCTAAAACTCAGTAGATACCAATTTTAGAAGTCAATATAGGATATTTTTGCCTTCTTATTCACTTACGGGGGATTTTCGCTCTTTTTCATGTTTTCATTATTTTACTCATGACAGTGCAATGTTTAGTCCTCTTAGGCTTTTCAGTGCTACCCATTAACGAGATTTCAACCAACGACTCCCAAACTAGATGAGTTTAGGGTGCTAGGTGTAAAGACATCCCCTCGGGCATAGTTACTAAAGTAACAAAGGCCACAAAACTAAACTAGCCACGATGTTTATTCATACTTTTTTTTCAGTATATTTTTTTTCTTTTTTTCTTTATTTTTTCATGTATGGATCCTATATCTTCCCCCAAACTTAAGTTTCTACCTATCTTAGCCATCACCACTAATTCACTGAATTTATTTCATCAAATCTAAATTCCCTTTTAGAAGTCAATTATGTGTAAATTTAAATTAAGTCAATCAACATAGTCATCCTACCGTGCTATCCTGATTATATCAGTTTCAAACAGGCAAAGATTTAGGTCAAATTATGAAATTACATCTAAGTCCTGGCTATCAATACCAATTCTTGTCTATGCAATTCCAATCTCACCATTCGCCAAAATAACTTCAACTATCTCAAAAGCTGGAATCATACAAATACTAAGTAAATGCAACACAATAAACATTTAACTAATAACATTTTTGAGATTTTCTATTTTTCAATCAATTTTTTTATATATAACTCAAACGAAGAACAAAAACTATTTACACAAACTAAACTACAATAACTAAACTACACTATACTAACATTAACAACTATCATGCAATGAAAAATCAAACTAAAACAAACTAAGAATGCAAAACTACACTAACACATGCACACACACCCCCAAACTTAAAACGAACAATGTCCTCATTGTTAAATATATAGCAATAAAGTATAGAGGACTTTCCTATATTGGCTAAGCAGAAGGTGGCACCTCCTAGACATCTAAATCTGAAAGTTGATATGCATGCATAGGCTATGGAATAGGGAACTGGAATTGGTCAGCAGCAGTAGGGTTCAGACGAGCGAATGCCTCTGCCAAAGATGCATTAATGGCATTTTGAGTAGCAAAGGTGTGGTCTTACCACGCTACAATTCTTTACTTTCAATCTTCAAGTTTATTTCTGACATCTGTGTGGCGTTGCAAGCTCCAAAATTGGGTACTGAACATATATTTGGTCGGCCTTGAAGTACCAGCTGTAGCTGCATCTTCGTCACCCTCAGACATCTCATCAGCCCAAAATTTATCATCCTCAGAACTTCCTTCTGCCTCCTCCTCTTCTGGAGCATCTAGAAATTCAAAACTCGGTCCGCCGGGATGTGATTCACTCCGTGGCTAGACTGTATATCTTGAAATAAGTCATGGGTCAAGCAACTGTAAGGGCTGCTGGACATGCTCATCTGCCATCCATCTCAAATTCGACTGACGACATAGTTCACAAATAAGTGGTGGGTCCCCCCAGAAAATGGGCCTCATAGACTACGTCGGATGAAAAAACTTATGATCTCACCAATATTGATGTCGAAGTCCTTCATGATAGAGTAAAGCAGCAACACCTTCTCTTTTGTAATCTCACTTGTATGTGTGGACGAAAACAACTTGGCACACAGAAAAGCATACCAAATTTTCCTGTAAAAGCTCAAGTATTTGCTCATGAATAATGTTCCTCCTCTCCTTCCCTTGATCCATGTAGTACCAGGCTTTGAAATCTCAGTCAGAATATGATCATAATCGGGATTGCTATCTCACAGCTATGCATAATAGCATATGGCTGGGGCCCTCACATTGTAGAATTCGTTGGTTGCCTCTAGACCAAATGACACTTGCTTTGCTCGTACGAATGCGACAAATGGGGCCTTATCCTCTGCATTCGCATAAAGTTCCTTTAATACTGTCACAACCACTGGGTGCGGTTGGTCCGTAAATGAGTCCCATCCTTGCTCATGAATTTGACGCCACATCTGTCCAACGAACGACTCAGGCCTTAATCCACGCTCGGGTGTCAGTGCCTTTGGGGCTAAGTAGTAAAAATTTTCTGCCGCCGCGACACTAACAAATTTTTGCTCATCAAAACTTCATGTGGGTGGTGAGGAACCTTCACCCCATTGATGCTTGACTGTTGTCTTCGGAGCCATGATGTATCAAATTTAGCAAATTCCCCCAAACATACTCACTTGGGTGTTTTGTCGAAAACTTGGCGTGTGTGAAATCTAATAGAACTAAAATATGCTACCAAACTCACAAAAACTACCAAGTATGCTTAAAACCCACAAAGAATCTTACCCACTATTTAATGTGTTGCAATAGTTAAACAAGTAGTGATTCCCTACCAATGTGTGCATGAATTCAGATTTCAGAACCTTAGTCTTGAGAGTTGAGCAATTGTATGGTGAAAACCCTAGTTTTGTGATTGATAGCTGAAATTTGGTGTGGATTTGGTGATCATGTAGTTGGATTATATATATAAGTGTAATAGAGGACCGAATTCGGTGGGAAGTGGGAGATTTGGGGAGGAATCATGGGTTTGGGAATGTTTTGTGTGAGAGAGAAGTGGTTAAGTCGCGACTGCAGAAGAGGTTTTTTTAAAAAATTAAAACCCGTGACCCCCCCTGGGGCAGGCCTCTTTTTTACTATAAACCCTCGCCAGGGTGGGTAGAACAGAGAACACCCCCACCGGGGCGAGTATATCAGGCATGGTTTGGGCTCGCCAGGGCGGGGTCTTGTTTCCTGCAACAAATTTTGAACTTCTGTTTTCTGTTTTGCATGCACGTAAACTTCATTCTCTTTACCTGAAATCCAATAAAATCCAAAATTAAAGCTAGTCACATAGAGATTGAGTAAGAAAGCTATAATTAACACACATTGACTAACTAATGAGCTAACTCACTAACTAACTATCTTATGAATTACATAAATTGGAACTACTAGGTGCTGACACTAATAACTAATCTACTAAGTTGTAAAATGTGAAACTAAATACTATAATTAACATGAAAATTGGGTTGCCTCCCAATAAGCACTTATTTTTAAGTCTTTCAGCCTGACTACTCCCTGTTTCATGGCCCATCGGTAAGAGTGATAAAGGTTGTGTGGTGATCGACGTCACCACCCCAATAGTGCTTTAAACGTTGCCCGTTAACTTTGAAAGTTTCCAATGGATTTCGGCTATATAGTTCAACGGTGCTATGTGGATAGACTGTTTTGATGGTGAATGGTCCCAACCATCTTGATTTAAGTTTCCCGAGGAACAATCTCAGTCAAGAGTTATACAATAATATAGCTTGGCCAGGTTCAAACTTTCTATTCAAAATTTTTTGGTCGTGCCACTTCTTAACCTTTTATTTATACAACTTGGAGTTCTCATACGTTTGCAAATGAAATTCATCTAACTCGTTAAGTTATACCAGTCTTTTCTCCCACGCAACTGTTAGATCAAAATTTAACTTCTAAATGGCCTAATATGCTTTATATAGAAGTTCGAATGAGAGGTGACATACTTTTCAGTAGAAAAGTTGATACGGAGACATACCAATCAGTGTCTTATATAGTGTGTGATATGCCCATAAAGCGTCATCCAATTTTAGAGACCAATCTTTTTTGCTCGGATTCACTATTTACTCTAAAATTCTTTTCACCTCACTATTCGAAACTGTGGCTTGGCCACTCGTTTGGGGGTGATATGCAGTCGAAACTATGTGGTTGACCCCATATTTAGCCAAGAGAGCTGTAAAGAACTTATTGCACAAGTGACATCCCTCATCACTTATAATTGCTCTTGGCGTGCCAAATCTTGTAAAGATGTTCTTTTGTAGAAATTTTAAGACAACTTTGGCATCATTTGTTGGGAGTGCTACAGCTTCGACCCACTTAGACACGTAGTCTAGTGCTAGCTATATATATAGATTGTTGTATGAAGGCAAAAAAGGTCCCATAAAATTTATCCCCCACACATCGAAAACTTCCACTTCTAAGATCATGTTGAGCGGCATCTCATTCCTTTTTGATATTTTTGCCCACTCTTTGGAATTTATCACATCTTTTAACAAATTGGTGTGCATCTTTTAACAATGTGGGCCAATAGAATCCCGCCTGAAGAACTTTTGCAGCTATTCTTCCACTTCCATAGTGTCCCCCATATAAGGATGTGTGGCATGCGTGCAAGATGTTGTTCACTTCACTTTGGGGCACGCACCGACGAATCATTTTGTCTGTACACTATCTGAATAAATAAGGCTCATCCCACATATACCACTTTACATCATGTAGGAATTTCTTCTTTTGTTGACGTGTCAAATCTGGAGGAAGGATTTTTCTCACTAAGTAGTTAGCAAAATATGTATACCGTGGAAATTCTGAATTCACCCCAAATAACTGTTCATCTAAAAAAAACTCGTTAATCAATACCTTATCTGCCTTGTCTTTGTCCGGATTTTCCAACCGAAGATGATTAGCTACTTGATTTTCTGTCCTCTTCCTATCTCTGATTTCTAAGTCGAACTCTTGAAGGAGTAGGATCCAAAGAATAAGCCTAGGCTTTACATCTTTCTTGGAAATTATATATCGAATAACCAAATGGTCAGTGTATACAACAACCTTTGTTCCTATCAGATATGAGCGAAATTTGTCAAAGGGATATATGACTGCAAGTAATTCCTTCTCAGTAGTTATGTAATTCAATTATGCATCCGTCAGGGTTTTAATTGCATAGTAGATAACATGAAAAATCTTCTCTTGCCATTGTCCCAAAACAGCCCCTATCGCATAATCACTAGCATCACGCATCAGCTCAAACGACATTGTCCAATCTGGTGCTACGATTACAAGTGTTGTCATCAACTTCTTCTTTAACTGTTCAAACGCCGTTAATCACTCTTCATCAAATCTGAAAATTGCATCTTTCTCTAATAAACTGCATAATGGTTTTGCAATCTTCGAAAAGTCTTTTATGAACTGACGGTAGAATCCAGCATGACCGAGAAAATTGCAAATCCCTTTTACTGAAGTCGGGGGAGAAAGATTCTCAATTATTTCTAGTTTTGCCTAATCCACTTCCAACCCTTTTGCACAGACTTTATGCCTAAGGATGATTCCTTCTTCGACCATAAAATGACATTTTCCCAATTTAATACTAGATTGGTTTCCATGCATCATTTCAGTACTATAACCAGATTCTCTAGACAATTGTAGAATGTATTCCCATATACTGAAAAGTCATCCATGAAAACCTCTACATTACGTTTGACCATATACGAGAATATTGCCATCATATATCTCTACAACTTCGCCGGTGCGTTACACAATCCAAATGACATCTTCATGAAGGAAAATGTGCCATATAGGCATGTGAACATCGTCTTCTCTTCGTCTTCCAGTGCAATGACCATCTAATTATAACTTGAATACCCATCCAACAAGCAGTAGTACTCATGTCCAACCAATCAATCGAGCATCTGATAAATGAAGGGTAAGGGGAAGTGATCCTTCGGGTTACCTTATTGAGTTTCCTGTAGTCCATACATACCCACCAATCGATCACAGTCCGAGTCGGTATCATCTCATTATCTTCATTGGTCACGATTGTCATCCCACCTTTCTTTGGGACACACTACACTAGGCTCAACCATAAACTGTCTGAAATAGAGTAGATTATCCCAACATCCAGCCATTTCAGAATTTATTTCTTCACTACCTCTTTCATGATCGGGTTGAGCCTCCATTGCTGTTCCACTGTCGGTTTTGCCTCATCTTCTAGGAGTATCTTGTGTATATAGAATGAAGGGCTTACTCTCTTGATATCAGCAATAGTCCATCCTATAGCCGACTTTTACTCTCGAAGAACTCTCAGTAGCTTACTTTCCTGCAAATCGTTAAGTGAAAATGCAATAATAACAGGTAAAGTAGATGAATTACCCAAAAATACATACTTGAGGTATTTAGGAAGAGGTTTTAGTTCAAGTGTGGGTGGTTCCTCAATTGATGGTTTCATCCATGCTGCTACTTTTTCTTTAGTTTATAAGGGCTCAAATGACATCTTGAATCTACTCACTCTAGGTAACGCATCCAACATATGCAAATAATAAATAAGTTCAGGGTTATCCAAGTCAACATCTCCCAGCAGTGCATTTTCTAACGGATCCCTATCCATACCTCAAATCAAATCTTCACTACCCATTTTTTTGATCACATCCATTCTAAAACACTCTTCATCATTTGTAGGGAATCTCATAGCTTTGAAAACATTGAATGTAACCTTTTATTCTTGGACTCTCATCGTTAACTCCCCTTTTTGCTCATTAATAAGAGTTCTCCCAGTTGCCAAGAATGGCCTCCCTAAGATAATTGAAATGTTCTTTTCCTCTTCGTAATAAAGGATAATGAAGTTCGATGGAAACATAAACTTATCGACCTTTACCAATATATCTTTAACAATTAACTGATCTATCCGCAAGCTATAATGATATATTTGTTGGTTTCGGTGCTAGCAAACCCAACTGAGTGTACACAGATAATGGTATGAGATTCATACTTGAACCCAAATCACACAAACATTTGTTGAAGGACATGTTTCCAATCATGCAAGGAATAGTGAAACTACTCAGATCCTTCAACTTCGGAGGTAATTTCCTTTGTAGTACCGCACTACACTCCTCCGTCAATACTATAGTCTCATAATCTTCTAATTTCTTCTTCCTGGACAAAATACCATTCATAAACTTTGCATAACTCGGCATCTGTTCTAGGGCTTCTGCAAACGAAATATTTATCTGTAGCTTTTTTAAGATTTCTAAGAACTTAGAGAATTATTTATCTAGCTTTTGCTTTTGAACCCTTTGCTGAAACGGTGGTGGAGGATAGACAACTGGTACAACATCTGCCTATTCCTTAGCCACTTGTCTTTCTTCACCCTTATTCTCTTCAACTGCTATTTCTTCATTTTCCTTAACATCTTTCCTTGGTGAATTTTCTGCAATTTGCTCCTCTAAATGTTTTCCACTCCATAATGTAATATCTTGACACTGCACTTGATTTCCCCTTGGATTATTTTCAGTGTCAGTCGGTAAAGACTCTTGAGGTCTATTGTTCAAGGCCATCGCAAGTTGTCCCATTTGATTTTCCAAATTTTTAATTGCAGCTGCTTGTGTCTTCATTGTCGCCTCATTACCAGATATATACTTCAAAAGTAGCTATTCCAAATCTGACTTCATCTCATGTTGCGAAGCTGACTGTTGGTGCTTATTTTGAAATTCGGGGGGATATAATGGTCATGGAGCTTGCGATTAGTTCTGGTTGTTGCTCTATAAAAAGTTTGGGTGGTTCCTTGCCCCCAGATTCTAGGTATTCTGATATGGGTTAGGAGGTTGATTATATCTACCTACAAACTAAATTGCTGCGAGATTTATAGCACATTGATCTGTCAGATGTTCCCCCGCACATAATTCACACACACAAGCTACCTGATGAACCTGTATTCCTGTGAGGGCTTCCATTTTCTTTGATAGCGTAGAAATTTGAGTTGTTAAGGCCGTAACTCCATCCACCTTTAACACTCCATGTAAGAGCCCAACTTTTATGAATGAAGAATATTTTCTCGAAACATATTTTTGGAATATTATTGTGTGGATGTGATATAATGTTATAGTTGTCGGTAATATTTACAAATTTTGCAAAGTAAGCAAGTGGTTATATAATATTTGATTGGTCGGGGAATATTCGTACGACGACACAATCATTGGTGGACCCCACAACGAAAGTATTGTCGTAGTTAGAAAATGACATAATTATCTTTTTATAAAAATAATGGCAAAAGTTTTACCGTTAAAATTATTGAACTAAGCGGTAGTAAAGGTAATGCGATGTCTGGCGTGGTTGCATAGTAAACTACGGTATTGGTTATTGATGCTTACGTGAGAAGTCACTCAATTATTACTCTGATAATTCTTTGCATCATATCTCTCATATTATTGATTCAATTATTATCACAGTATCATCTGCATTTTATGTTATTAAATCAATAATTGAGACGACAAAGTTATTCATATTATTAAATTGCAATATTTACAATGTCTAGAAGTTCTGTCAAGGAGAGGTTTGGTAATCTAATTGCGCGCCAATAAGGAGAAATCCTTATCGGAAAGCCTCCTCTTTCCTGGGAACGACCTTGTTGTTAAATATTGTGAGTTATAATATTAATGATGAATAAGTTCGTGTTGATTAAAGACGAAGTTGATAGTTCCATTGTGTTGGAATTATTAGTGTTAATGGAAATCGACATTTATTTCGGTATTAATTGATATCTGGAAGTTATACTGATCAGTCGGGTAATTAATCGGATAAATGAGCAATTAATTGCTATTAATTCACATGATTATAACTATTTGTTCACATGTGTGTACTATTGATTCACATTCTTGTTACTATTAGGGGAGTTGGTGCAAGATTGATAATACTTACATGACTAAGTTAAAAATTGAGGTATAGATGGAGGTACTATACTGTAATTCGTATTTTCACATGTCTAGAACTATTAATTCACATGATTTAATATTAGGGGAGGTGGTGCAAGTTTGATAATACTTGCAGGACCAAATTAAAAATAAAGGAAAAGAGGAATGTATTATACTGTAATATTCTGAGTCCCAAAACGTGCAATTATCGAAACTATATTTTCTATAAATAGAAGCTCATTTCTTCATTATTCTTCACCAATTCACTCAAGCTATAGAGAAATTATTATAGAGAGAAATTATAAAGAGAAAGAAGAAGAGAAGTCTGCTACCTCTCTACTCCAGTATCCAGTCTTTTTCTAACGTAAGGGGTATTATTTCTTTCGTATTCATGAAGAGAGCTATTGTTATTCAATTCCTTATTATTCTGTTGGAATAACCTATCTATCTAATCTGACATACATGGTGAAATTCTTACATTATTCCATTCTTTATTATTATGTTGGAATAACACTGCTGTCATGCAAGTACCGCATACATGGTGAAATTCCTCTGTTATTCTATTCTTTATTATTACATTTGGAATATCACATGCGTCTGCATATATATGGCGCATGACCTAGTTCCATTATTTATTATTACATTAGAATAACACAAATCGTCATGCGGTCTATCGCATCCACGATGAAGTCTTACGTTATTCCATTCTTTATTATTACATTTGGAATATCCGTACGTGTGTATTACGCACACTGGTTCCATTATTTATTATTACGTTGGAATAACCTGTTTGTGTGGTCCATCGCATGCCTGGTGAAGTCTTCTGTTATTCCATTCTTTATTATTCTGTTGGAATATCCTGTCTGTGTGGATTATGCATCACCTTGTTCCATTCTTTATTATTCTGTTGGAATAACCTGTCTATGTGGATTATAACATGCATGGTGAATGATCATTCGTATTCATTCCTTATTAACTTGTGGAAATGATCTTTCAACGTGAATTACCACACGGCGGGCGAAAATTCAGTTGCTGTTTCATATATTCTATTATACTCAGTTGGTTAAAGTTTTGTGTAAGACCCCAACTTTTATGAATAAAGATTAATTTCTCTCGAAATATATTTTTGAATATTATGGTGTGGATATTATATAATGTTATAGTTGTGGGTAATATTTACAAAATTTGCAAAGTAAGCAAGTGGTTATATAATATTCGATTGGTTGGAGAATATTCATTTTAACAGGGAATATTCGTACGATGACACAATCATTGGTGGACCCCGCAACAAAAATATTGTCGTAGTAAGAAAACGACAGAATTATCTTTTTATAAAAATAACGGCGGAAGTGTTATCGTTAAAACTTTTGAACTACTCGGTAGTAAAAGTACAGTAATACGCGTGGTTGCATAGTAGCACACGGTATTGATTATTTATGCTTATGTGAGAAGTCACTCAGTTATATTCAATTATTGCTGCATCATATCTCTCATATTATTGATTTAATTATTATCACAGTATCATCTGCATAATATTTTATATATTATTAAATCAATAATTGAGATGACAAAGTTATTCATATTATTAAATTTCAATATTTACAATGTCTAGAAGTTCTATCAAGGAGAGGTTTGGTCACCTAATTGCGCGCCAATAGGGAGAAATCTTTATTGGAAAGCCCCTTCTTTCTTGGGAACGACCTGGTTGTTAAATATTGTGAGTTATAAAATTAATGATGAATAAGTCCGTGTTGATTAAAGATGAATTTGATAGTTACATTGTGTTGAAATTATTTGTGTTAGTGGAAATCGACTTTTATTTCGATAATAATTGATGTCTGGAGGTTATATTGTTCAATCGGGTATTCGGGGCACTTTTTATGTCAGAGTACTATTCACGAGTTACTATTCACGGGGTACTATTCACCTGAATTTTTTTTTTTTCAGTCCAAATCATTTTTGGGTACAATATTATTCCATGAGGAGATATGCTAATTTTTCAGACAGTTGGTTGAAGTTATAATAGTGAATCAATATGGACCGCTGGTGGAAAGCTATAATAGTGAATCAATATGGACCGCTGGTGGAAAGTTATAATAATGAATCAATATAGATCGCTGGTTTAAAGTTTTAATAGTGAATCAGTATGGACCGTTGCTTTAAGTAATCAATATGGACCGTCCATTTAAAAGTAAATCAATCTGGACCATTCATGAATTAGTTACTATCCTGTCCATTCTCCTATAAATAGAAGCTCATTCCTTCATTATTTCTTACAAATTCACTAAAACTCTAGAGAGAGAAATTAGAGAGAGAAAGAAGAAGAGAAGTCTGCTACCTCTCTATTCCAGTATCTAGCTTTATTTTAAGGTAAGGGGTATTATTTCTTTCATATTCATGAAGACAACTTTTGTTATTCCATTCTTTATTATTCTGTTGGAATAACGTGTATACGTGGACTACCCTATACTTGGTGAAATTCTTCTGTTATTCCATTCCTTATTATTACATGTTGGAATAACTTTTCATAAATCGGCAATACCGCATATATGGTGAAATTCTTCTATTATTCCATTCTTTATTATTATGTTGGAATAACCTATTTATGAGAAGTACCGCATATATGGTGAAATTCTTCTATTATTACATTCTTTATTATTACAGCCGAATATCACATACGCATGCATTTATGCGGACACGGTTCTATTATTTATTATTCTGTCAGAATATCATGTCTGTGCGTTTACACCGGATCTGGTTCCATTATTTATTATTCTATCGGAATATCTTCTCTATACGTTCACATGAGACTTGGTTCCATTATTTATTATTACGCCGGAATATCACATGCATGCGTTTACGTTGAAATTTGGTTCCATTATTTATTATTACATTGGGAATAACTGCATGCATGCGATCTATCATACGCATGGTGAATCATTACGTTATTCCATTTTTATTATTACATTGGAATAACTTTGTCTACGTATATGTATTACCACATGCATGGTGAATGATCCTTTGTATTCATTCCTTATTAAATTGTGGAAATGATCTGTATACGTGGATTATCGCATGACGGGTGAAAATCCATTTGCAGTTTCATATATTTTGTTATACTCAGTTGGTTAAAGTTTTAACTTCTATACTCCATGAAATTAGTGGAATATCTTTGATATTTGCGCTTCATCCAGTATCTTTTCATGGAAATATTCTTCTGAGCATTCTTGAATTTTACTCCACAAAGAAGTATCATGTTGACAATATGGACGTTATTAATTTCTGGATAAATTAATTCTTGAACTTGTTTTAATGAATTATTATGTCATTGTCATCATCCTCATGCTTATATTGTAATAAAAGTCATCTTTGGCTTACATGCATAGATGGAATTATTATGATTATGACCAGGGATCGTTCGGTATAATAATGACCTGTAATGTTAAAAATGATATGGTAAAAGTCCTCAGTGGCCTGTAATGCATTGGTGGACAGTTGTTGGTATGATTTTGACCAGGGATTGTTCGGTATAGTCATGACCATTGATGATTTAATGAATATCCTTGGCCCGTAGTACGGGGATGATTAGATGACTTGGTTTATTTATGATGCTGAGTCTCAGCGATAAAAATTTATGAAAATCATGATGGAGGTGCATATGAAGAAGAAAGTGGAAGAAGTTTCTATTCCGGAAGCAAGAATCGATGAAGAAGGAATACTTCGAGTCAACTCCAGACTTTGTGTTCTTAACGATTCTGACCTGATGTATAAAATCATGATGGAGGTGCACAACACACCATTTGCAATCCATCCTGGGAGTACCAAAATGTATTGTGATCTTCGTCATACATTTTGGTGTAACAATATGAAGAGAGAGATAGCGCTATTTATCTCAAGGTGTCTAACTTGTCAACGAGTTAAGGCAGAGCATCAAGTGCCAAAAGGTCCATTGCAACCACTTGAAATTCCAGAATGGAAGTGGGAGCATATTACCATGGATTTCATTACTGGTCTTCCCAAGGTTTCTAAAGGCATAGATGCGATTTGGGTCATTGTTGATAGATTGACCAAGTCTGCTCATTTCTTACCTATACGAGAAACTTATACACTTGAATGTCTTGCTAGTATGTATATAAATGAGATTGTAAGATTTCATGGTTTGCCAGTATCCATAGTTTCTGATCGAGACCCAAGATTCACTTTAAGATTTTGGGTTAGTTTGCAAAAAGCTATGGGCACGGATTTACGATTTAGTTCGGCATATCATCCTCAAACGGACAGGAAGTCGGAAAGGACTATTCAAACTCTTGAAGATTTATTAAGACTCTGTGTCCTTGACTTCAAGGGAAGTTGGGGCAAGTTCTTACCATTGGTAGAGTTTTCCTACAACAACAGTTCTCAAGCAAGTATTAGCTTGGCTCCATTCGAGGCGTTGTATAGAAGAAAGTGTCGTTCTCCAGTATGTTGGGATGAGGTGGGTGAAGCAACGTTGTTGGGACCGAAGTTGGTACGTATGACTACAGAAAAGATTCAAACGATCCGACAACGTATAAAAACCTCACAAGATCGACAAAAGAGCTATGTTGATCTTCATCGAAAGGATGTGGAATTCGATATTGGAGATCATGTGTTGTTACGTGTTGTTCTATGGAAAGGAGTTACAAGATTTGGAAAGGGAGGAAAGCTAAATCCTCGATTCATTGGCCCATTTTTAATCCTCAATCGAGTAGGAACTGTGGCCTATAGACTCGCCTTACCGCCAAGTATGTCTCATGTTCATAATGTTTTTCACATATCTATGTTACGTAAATATGTGAAAGACTCGAACCACATTATTGAATTAGAACCGGACGAGATAGAGGATGATTTAACGTATGAAGAGTTACCTGTTAAAATATTAGATAAGAAGGATCATATTTTACGCTCCAAGGTTATACCTCAAGTCAAAGTTTTGTGGAGAAACCACGATGTGGAAGAAATGACCTGGGAGTTAGAATCTGAGATGAAGTCAAGATATCCTCACCTCTTTGATATATCAGGTACGTACCCTAATTTCGAGATGAAATTTCATAAGAAGGGGAAGTTATAAGACCCCAACTTTTATGAATAAAGATTAATTTCTCTCGAAATATATTTTTGAATATTATGGTGTGGATATGATATAATGTTATAGTTGTGGGTAATATTTACAAAATTTGTAAAGTAAGCAAGTGGTTATATAATATTTGATAGGTCGGGGAATATTCGTTTTAACAAGGAATATTCGTATGACGACACAATCATTGGTGGACCCCACAACGGAAGTATTGTCGTAGTAAGAAAATGGCTCACCCTTTCTTTCACTGTTCTCTTCAGGAAATGAGAATATTGCTCGAACGAGTCGAGGAAAGGAGTGATGGTCCAGATGATAGCATTAGTAATCCTCACTATTCTATTAAATAGTGTGACAATAAATGTAATGAGGACTCCTTTGAGTGTGGATATTGTCTAGATGACAATATTCCTATTAAAACTCTCAGTTTATGTATTGTCGTATATTACACGACGGTTGTATAATTAAGTTTGTATTTGTATTCTGTACCATGTATTTGACGACTCAAGATGGGTGAAGTATACCTATTTTGGGGGCGTCACAATTTGGCTTCTATACTCCATGAAATTAGTGAAATATCCTTGATATTTGCGCTTCATCCAGTATCTGTTCATGGAAATATTCTTCTGAGCATTCTTGAATTTTACTCTACAAAGAAGTATCATGTTGACACTTTGGACATTATTGATCTCTGGATAAATTATATTATAAATCTTTAAAAATTTATTCTTGAACTTATTTTATTGAATTCCTATATCATTGTCATCATCCTCATGTTTATATTATGTTGAAAGTCATATGTGGCCTATAGTGCATAGATGGACTTGGTATGATTATGACCACGGATTTTTTTAGTATAGTCATGACCGTAATGTTACAAATGATGTGGTAAAAGTCTTCATTGGCCCGTAGTATATTGATGGACAGTTGTTGGCATGATCATAACCATTAATGAATACATGAATATCCTTGGCCCGTAGTGCATGGATAATTTGTGGTCGTGATACTAAAGAATATCCTTGGTCGTAGTGCAGAGGTGATTCGATGATGTGGATTATTTATTAAGTTGAGTCTTAGCGATAAAAGTGATGAAAAACCTTTTAAATCATAGAAGATAGTAGATTTTATTCTCTACTTGACTCTTCTAATGGATTTCTTGTTTCGCTGCAGTTAAACTTGATGTTTGTTATATTTTATCAGTTTAACACTGTTGCAGGCTAACGATA
The DNA here is from genome assembly GCA_020205605.1 of Panax ginseng. NCBI lineage: Eukaryota > Viridiplantae > Streptophyta > Magnoliopsida > Apiales > Araliaceae > Panax > Panax ginseng. Next base: position 65,537,591 of record CM035132.1, on the reverse strand, counting down.
ATTTATTCTGCATTATCTTAGTGATAATATTTCTTACTGGGCTAGTTGAGCTCACCCTTTTGCTTTCATTGTTCTCTTGTGAAATGAGAACGTGGCGGGACTAGTCTGGGGAATGGAGTGATGGTCAAGAGATGGTGTAATAGTAGTCCTCACTATTCTATAAAATAGTGTGATAATAAATGTAATGAGGACTCCTTGAGTGTGGATATTGTCTATATGACAATATTTGTATTAAAACTCATAGCATATGTTTGTCGTATTTTACACGACAGTTGTATAATTAAGTTTTTATTTGTATTTTGTACTATGTATTTGGCGACTCAAGATGGGTGATGTATACCTATTTTGGGGGAGTCACACTCCAGCTGCCTTAGGTTGAGTCTTCCTTGCAGTTGGCCACTGGTAGTTATTAGCTTCCATAGTCTCAATCAAATCATAAGCTTCCTTAAATCTCTTAGCCATAAATGCTCCTCCCGACACTACGTCTATACTAGTTCGAAGATTACTGTTTAACATGTTATAGAAGGTGTTCATCTTCAACCACTTGGGCAATCCGTGATGCGGACACTTTCCCAACAACTCTTTATATCTTTCCCAAACTTCATACAGTGACTCCCCATGCTGATGTTCAAATGTCGTAATCTCATTCCTCATATTTGTCGGCTTCGCCGGTGGGAATAATTTTGCTAAGAACTTTAAAGCTAGGTCATCCCACATAGTAATTGACCCTGACGGTAGTGAATGTAGCCAGCTCTTTGCCTTATCTCATAGTGTGAATGGGAACAAACGAAGTCTCACTGCGTTATCAGATACCCCATTGTACTTGAAGGTATCTCATATCTCCAAGAAGCTCACCAGATGATCGTTCGGATCATCATTAGTCAATCCCCCAAACTGCACTGAATTCTGAATCATCTGAATTATACCAGGCTTTTTATCTCAATGTTGTTAGTAGTAATTAAAGGCCTAGTAATGCTCTACTGAATTTTGGTTACCCTTGGTGTGGCATAATCCCTCAGTGCTTTCTGATCTTCCGCAACCATTGTTTCTTGCTTTTTAAAGTTCTCCCTAGTTTCTTTTATCCACTTACTCAATCGCTGAAACCTTCTTTCGATATCATCCTGGTAAGGAAGTAAGTCTGGCTTCTTTGATCGTGTTTGCATGCATTAATCAAGAGAACCTGAAAAAAGAAATAAATCAAAAACAAAAAAGAAAAATGTTTAACTAAAACTGATATTGAAAGTAATAAAATCAATTATCTATCCCCGATAACGGCGCCAAAAACTTGTTGGGTGTAATCTAATTATGTATGGCACATAAGTATACGTGATTAACAAGTAATATAATGATAAGTAAAGTATCGTTCCCATAAAGTCAAATATTGAATTTTTAGCCTACCAATTACCAATCTTGTATTATCTCAGTTCTATTAAACTAATGATTAATGATGAAATTAATGAAAATTTACTAAATAAAAGAAAATTCAGTTAACTACCATAAACTTTAATCAGATATTGGATAATTAAGCCTTTAATTTCACTTTATGCTTCATTTAGATTGTCACACTTCTTTTTAATTTAAATTAACTATTCCAATTCATTAATCAAGAACACGAAAGTAGATATAACCACCTCTCGATGCACTATACCCATATCAACTTAAATCCACATATGATAGAATTAAGTATAATACCCTAATTAACTAATTCTTTATATCTCTATGTGAATTACAATTAAAGAAGGTTTAATCATAAGTTCTCATAAGAGTACATGCAATGCATAGGTATATCTCTATCCTAGACATAAATTATAAATTCCAACAAAACTCAGAAATCACAAACACATGCTATTATGATTAAGTCTAAACTCATATTTCATCTCTCGAGTTCATATAGGTTCTGTCGACGTCGGGATTTTTGAGTGTCCCTTTTCGTTACTTGTTCTTTGGTGTTCTCATGTTAATGTGAGATTTGTTTGAAAAAACAAGTGAAAAAGGTCCGACATGTATAATGTCGATGATTTGACTTTAAGAGTCGTTAGTTAGTGTATTTAACTGGTTACACCAATGCAACCGAAAAAGGTTTGCACATGACCCAGTGATTTGACACTGCTAGACGGGTATGTGAAACCGAGATTCATTTTGGGTCCGGGGGCTTGATTATATGGAGGGAAGATGTTAGGAACCCCCCGACATCCGTGTTGCCACGGTGACCGGCACTTTTCAAAGAAATCGTTATATGAATGTGTGTGTTTGTGTGTGTGTTTGTGTATGGATCAATGTGAAGTTATTTGAAAGTGGTGAGAGGCCTCGTTCGCACCTATAGACAAAGGGTTTGAATTTATAGAAAAATTCAGTTTTAACCATGATATAGCAATGACATTTTGTAAAAGAGGTTTTTCAAACCCTGTGCTCAATAGGAATTGAGACCTCTTCATACTTCCATTTTATTATTAAATGTTTGGCTTGTTTGCCTTTATTTTCGAGATGCGAAGCATTCTCAAGAAAATAATATACAGCAGTTCCAAACTCCTCATGGGCATGACAACCATCCAAGGAAATTCAGACACTATAAAATAATGTACAGGCTGCTTATAACTGAAAAATGTTCATCATGGGAACCAAATCTAGATTCAGTAGACTGAATCTGTTATCACATGATTCCTAGGCTCACATGATACTGCAATTTGTATGGAAAGCAGTAAGAAGTTATATATATAAAAGCTGTAAATATATATATAAAGACATGATCAACCACCACGAAGCAACTCCATGGGGGATCGGAAATGTAAATATATAAAAGCGGTAAATATATATATATATATGGACATGATCAACCACCACAACGTAAACTCCAGGTGGGATGAAATATAAATAAAGCTGTAAAAGCGATCAACTGCCACGAAGTAAACTCCAAGCATGACGAAATGTAAATAAAGCTGTAAAAGGCCACGAAGTAAACTCAGTAGAACAAATATATATATATATATATATATATATATATATATATATATATATATATATATATATATATATATATATTTAAAAGCAATTAAATGCTCCAGACCGAAATCTAGGCTCAATCGAGGCATAACTCGATAATGATAGTCCATATATAAAATATATACACATATAAGTATGTATATATATATATACAGAGAGAAATGAAAACCACGGACCGAAGTCCGGGCATACACCCACAACACGACTCTCAATGTGTATAACAGTGTGTGCTAATATGAAAAGAAAGGCTTTATAGAATGTGAGAAGGCTTAAAGTGGGCTGCCAATGTAGGCTTCTATGACTCTATATGGATAAACACTCAGCTCCCATTGGATAAAAATATAAATATATGTGAGCCAACAGATGTTTAAAATGAGTAAATACTCAATATAGGTGTGTACAGAGCAAATTGGACAGGGCTTCCTCGCCTCTCTATCCCCCAAAATGGCTAGCCCAAGCCCCATATATATAGAAGCTCGATAGGCTAGGTGTACTGTGATGATGCCTCAGTACACCTACTCATGCCCGAAATTTGCCGGGGTTCCGCGGGTCCCGTCTTCTCGAAGTACTTGCACTCGTACACTGTAATGTCCGCTCGAACTTGCAGAACTCCAATTCAAGCATCCAAATGAGGTATATATCACTTTTATCGGTCCACTTATGTCGAGAGTTACACAATGATATGGGATTTGCCCTTTTTGATTCCAGGAAGATGGGTCCATGACCAAAATAGCATTTTTGGGTTTCCGTCAGGAAATTCGATGAGCTGTTTCTCGCAGTTTGCGCTCCAAAGTTAAGAGATGAGTCTTGTGGGACTTCTTCTGAAGTAATTTGGGTTGAAATGAATGATTTAAAGTGAAGTTGAGTTGGCAAAATGACCTTTTTGCCCCTCCCGGGGTTATCTTCGGTTTTTGCACAGTTGTAGCGAGTTTTTCCTAGGGTTATCTCTGAGATGGTCATGCTGTTGACTCTGAATGTACTTAGGGTTATCTCTGAGGTTGGAATTGATGTTGTGGTCCTCCAGGATTACCTCTGGAGTGTGAAAAAGACGTTTTTGCCCTCCTGCATAGTTAGTAATAGGAAAAGAAAATTTCGATTGTCTACAGATGCCCCTTTTTATCATGTTCATGCAATGCAATGGAATGGACATGATAAAGAATAGTAGACACTTGAAACATGACAATGTATTTTTAATGATGCAGATCGCAATGTTCTGAATGTGATGATGAATGTTTAAAATGTTTTCGCAAATCGCACATCGCATTTTGCATTTCGCTTTTGGCCAATCGCACTTCGCAACTCGCACATCGCATTTTGCATATCGCAAATCGCAAATCGTAATGTAATGAATGTTATGATGCATGTTTAAAATGTTTTCGCAAATCTCTTTACCTTTACCGGGGATTGCTGATGCATATGCTGGTGTTGACTACAACGGCTTGGCTTTTTGTCGGTGTCGCTAATGCCTGTTTGATGAAGAGAAATTGAGATATCGCCGATGCATACACTGGTAGTTTATAATGGTGTGTACCCTGATGGTAGTTTGATAACAGGTAGTTGACATCGCCCAACTGTTTTGGTTCCCACTTCGAACGGTAGTATACAAAGCCTTCATTGTTGGACTGTCTTGATGTTGCACTGAATTGATACCAATGGTTTTGAATACTGGATCTCTCGATACCTTCGCTAAAGTAATATTCAAAGGTTTGCTAGATTCTGCCTAATGTTATGCTAGATAGAGATGTATGATTGATGTAGCGCCTCACCCTTTTTGAGGTGATTTGTAGTTTCCTTTCGCTGTTGAGTGCTTGTGCTCCATTTCCTTGAACATTTGATTCGGAACCCGGCTGAACTGATGATCTGAATGCTGCTGATATCCCTGGGGGTGCAGTTTGTACTTTCGCTATCGAACTTTGAACTTTAGTGTAGAGGCCAACTTATGAGGATTTGGCACAAATTAACATGTTTGATGGTGTAGATTTCATTCGCCAGACCCTTTGTTATTGGGCTTCTGCTCTTAAGTTAAGAACTTTGTTGAGAATTTTCCTCTTCGTTTGTAGGGGCAAGCTAATGTCGCCATGGTTCTTTTTAGGAGTTTTCCTTCTTCTGATGAGAGGCCTGATCCCGCCTTAAAATCCTTCGCTTTCTTGGAATCAAAAAATGCCCCAGTCCTTTCGCATAATGATGTACGAAATTCATACAAAAAACTCTCTTTGTTGATGAAGTCGCAAGTGAGTAATATCCAAGTCGTTAGTGAGCTGATGTGAGGGAAGCTTTGATGATGATGGACCATGCTGATGGTGTTGACTGGGGCATTTTCCTCTTTAGGACGGTTGATAAATGCTCCAGTGTTGAGTTATCGCTGTTTCCGAGATTGCCAAAGTTTTGTTGTAGTGGTCGCAATATCGAGTTGTCGTCAATTTTGAAATTACCCCAGCCTTTCTTGTTGTCTGGGATAATTGCTTTGACAGATGGGCTTATAAGATGCTGAGATCGCAAGAGACTTTTTCCTCTGTACTAGATGGTGAACAAGTATATGACTTGGGTTTTAATGCCTTCAATCATTATTCTTGACTTGTTATTGCAATCGGTCTTGATTTTCTTATGATTTGATGAAGACTCGTGATTAAGGGTGTCAAATCTTCGAAGGTCCTCGCTGCTGGTTGTCTTGGCATATCGTTGTTTCTTCCTTTCTGGGATTTGTGCCAGATTTGATGGAATGACATTGCAGTGTTGTTGGGTCTTCTCCACATAGGTCGCTAACTTAGAGGGTCATTCTTGGGATCAACGTTTGGATTTGGACGTTTCTGTTGAGGGTCAAACCGCTCCACTAGTGGTTGCCGGCATACTCCGGTGAGTGTGGGAGATCAGGTTTGCGTAGTTCCTACTTGATAAGATAAACGGCTTGACAAGTGTTTGTTTGAGAAGCGTTTGTTTGAGAAGTGTTTGTTTGGGTTTTTGTTTGGTTTAACCGCACCATAAATGGCTGCCTACGTACTCCCATTGATGAGGGGAGATCAGGTCTTTCGTAGTTCAGGCTTGATAAGTTGAAACCTGAATGACTTGATTTTTGATTTTTTTTTTCTTTCTTTTTTCTTTCTTTTTTTATCTTTTTTTTTCTCTTTTTTTTCTCTTTTAATTTTTTTTTCTTTTTTTTCTTTTTTTTTCAATATTTACACGTATGGAAAATAAGAGGCATACTACGAAGAAATTGATACCGTCCCAACATCTTCTAGAACTCGTAACTTTATTCCCTGGATTTATAACTTTTTGGCTAGTTGAGGCCTGATAGTCCAGTTGTCAGAGTTTGTGTTGCCTTCAAGGCTCGCGACAGAGGTTACTTCTTGGTTTTGAATGTCTTCACTTATGGCCATAACTTGATCGCTTCCTAGTTAAGTTAATTCCTCAGGGATGCTTGAGCTGGACCCATCGCAAAAAGGTATGAAATCTTGATTCTTTGATGGGTTGGTTTCCCTGACAATCTCACTACCTTTTCCTTCATCTGTTCCTTCACACTTTTCCTAGGCTTGAGAGGATTCGATCATGAAATCTCCCTCAAACTGCTGTCGCATTTCTTACAAGGAACTTTCTTTTTTTTCTTTTTCTTCCTTGGAAAGGATCAGTATTTCCTCTGTATCATCCAAGGTTATAAGATATGGACTGTGGTTGTCATCTTTGGACCACAGGATGTTGGAGGTTGGCGGAGGAATCTCCTTTGGGAATTCCCTTGTCTCCTCTGTCATTTCCTGCATTAGGATCATTCCATCTTGGTTCTGCCAGGATTATTGCTCATTGCCTTCACCTCATTTGAGCTGTCTGTCTCAAGTGGACATCTTAATCTTTTTATTGCCTTTTCGCCTTTTTTGGTCATGGGAATTTCTATCTCTAGCTCTCTATTTTCAATGAGATCCTGGATTTTATGTCGCAAAGCCCAACATTCCTCAGTCGTATGTCCAAGTGAGTTAGAATGGTAGAGACATATCTTAGTGGAATTATAGCTCTTTATCTTGGGATTTACAGGAGGCAGCAACTCATTAATCCTTCCATCGCTCATCAGAAAGTGTAGCATTTCTTCATTGGATTTGCTTAGAGGGGTGAATTTTTGGACTCTTGTGGAGGTTGTTTGATCTTTCTTCTTTGAGAGTTTGCATTCCCCCAAGCGATTTTTCTGTTGGCGAGGTCTGCTAGCAATTTTATCATCCCCCATTTCTTGGCCTTCTAATAGTTGAGTGAAGAAATGCCTCGTATCTTGATGTTGGCGCACTATCAGCTTAGCTAGCAGATTTACTTGGTTCTGGATCGTCTCTAATATTTACATTACTATGATACCTTCATCCGAGTTTTCCCACTTCAAGACATTTGTTCTGTGCCTTTGGGGGTAGTCCTCTATCCTTTGTATACACTTACAAATTGGATACATTTCACCGCTTCCTGACCCGATCATGTTTATTTCCTCTGTATCATGCTGCAACGGAAGGTTAGTGTTAACATTTTGTTGATCAGGTTGTTGGACCACAATACTCCCACTTTCGATCAGATTTTGAATTTTATGCTTTAAAGACCAACAATCTTGTGTATCGTGTCTTGGAGATCCTGAGTGATAAGCACATCTTTGGCTTGAATTGTATCTTTTGCTCCCTGGTTCTAGAGGTGGAGCCAGTTTGGTAATTTGCTTATGATCCATCAATATCGCCAAAACATTTTCAAGAGAATCGCCTAGTGGAGTGAACACCCAATTTTCTGTTCTCTCAAATTTTCTTTTCCTGTCCTGAAATTGGTTAAATGCAGCCTGTTGTTGAAATGGCAGATTGTCTTGCTTTTTCCAAATAGGGGGACTGTAGGTTGGTCTACTAGATTGTCCCTGTACAACAAGGGATACATCTTCACTGCCTTTATCAGGTACCCCCTTGGGATCGCTCGTATACTTGCTAGTCTGTATATTCTTGGCGATTGATTCTAAGGCAGTGAAGTCTTTAATCTTGCCTCCCTTCAGGCCCATCTCTGCCATTTTGCCGTGTTTGATCATTTTTAAGAATGGCTTTCCTATGCCTGCTAGAATCCTCTCGTAGTACGGAGCTTCTTGGATATCAATAAACGTCATTACCATCTCAGCTTCTATCATTGATGGAATGACTTGTGCTGCTAGATGTCTCCATCTTTGGGCATATTCTCGGAAAGATTCTGTACTTTGCTTTTTGACTTTAATCACTTGGTACTGATCAGGTGCCATTTGTGACTGAAAATTGTACTGATTTAGAAAGGCGTGGGCTAATTCTTCCCAGTTGTGGATTTTGGCATTGTCAAGTTAGGCATACCAGGCTTTAGCCTCTCTAGTGAGACTCTTTTGGAAAAGTTTCATTCTGAGGCTTTCATCTTCAGCATAAGATCCTAGTTTGCCAATGTACACTTTCAGGTGCGTATAGGGATCGCCTTCCACATTGTATTTTTCAAACACTGGGACTTTGAATTTGGCAGGATAGCGAGCCCCGGGGAATATGCAAAGATCTGAATAGGTGACACTCCCATAATTTTCAGTCCCTTTGATTGACCGGATGGTCTCCTCCATTTGTTGGACTTTCTTTCTTATATCCCCAGTTTCTCGATCATCCTTGAGATTTGAGATTTCTTTATTGGAATGAGGTTTAGGTATCTGGGTTTCCATCTTTTTACCAATACCTTGACTTCCCCCTAGTTTAGGTATCTCGAGTAGGCATTGTTTGGTGCTGGATTCCTCCATGGGCAGAGGATTTTGTGTGGATGGGTATTTGTGGATCCTGAATAGATTGGTGTAGTTCTTTGAGCATAACGGCCAACTCTGTCATTTGATAGCTTTATTTTTTGAACTCTTCACAAGAGACAAAAGTTGGATCAGGTTGGGCACTTTTATCCATGTCTGACTGTGGGCTTAATGCCCTTTTGGTCTTTGAATGGGAAACGGGATCAATTGCTTCCCTACAAAAAGACTAACGTAGTTTAGCCTTAGGGAAAGTATAAATGTTAAATGCTATGCGATGTATCCATTTTAGGAATATTATCTTGTAAAACGGATGCAAGCGGTTTATAGTATGTCAGGTTTTAATATGTATGTACACATATTCCTTCATATTTTCCATTACATTGTGATTGACAAGTAATTGAAATTACAAGAAATTTAAATGGAAAAGTATGAAGAGACTTCCCTTCGCGTTTGGTTTATCAGAGGCTGACCTATCCTAGGTTTACTCTCGCAGCTTTTTGGCATGAAGGTTCCCAGATCATCGCAATTTACTTGATGGGAAGTTAATCCGGTCTTTCAACTGGAGCGAATCTGGGTGGTGCCTTTCCTGAGCCTCGTTGGAATTATTCTTCCTACAAGTCCAGTAATCAAACACCGACAGGATAGCCTCCTAATGGAGGAACCACACAACATACATTCACATACAACGTGTCTCACCGTTTATGAAATGATGACATGTGCGAAGCACTAATATCACAGATAGATATAGTATAGTGCAGTAAGTAAAATGCATTCGTATACATTCATCATAAATGTAAATGCAACATTCACACACAAGCACATAACAATTTTGAAAACCTTGTAATAACGACTTAAGCCCTCTTACTGGAGTCCCCAGCGGAGTCGCCACCTGTCGACGTCGGGATTTTTGAGTGTCCCTTTTCGTTACTTGTTCTTTGGTGCTCTCATGTTAATGTGAGATTTGTTTGAAAAAACTAGTGAAAAAGGTCCGACATGTATAATGTCGACGATTTGACATTAAGAGTCGCCAGGTTGTGTATTTAACTAGTTGCACCAACGCAATTGAAAAAGGTTTGCACATTGACCCAGTGATTTGACACTGCTAGACGGGTCTGTGCAACTAGATTCATTTTGGGTCTGGGAGCTTGATTATGCGAAGGGAAGGTGTTAGGCACCCCCCGACATCCGTGTCGCCATAGTGACCACCACTTTTCAAAGAAATTGTTATATGAATGTGTGTTTGTGTGGATCAATGTGCAGTTATTTGAAAGTAGTGCGAGGCCTCGTTCGCACCTATATATAAAGGGTTTGAATTTATAGAAAAATTTAGTTTTAACCACGATATAGCAATGACGTTTTGTAAAAGATGTTTTTCAAACCCTGTGCTCAATAGGAATTGAGACCTTTTCATACTTCCATTCTATTATTAAATGTTAAACTTGTTTGCTTTTATTTTGAGATGCGAAGCATTCTAGAGAAAATAATATCTGACGATCGTCGAACTCCTCATGGGCATAATGACCATCCAAGGAAATTGACATAATCGTAAAATAATGTACAAGGCGCCATAAATTGAAAAATGTCCATCATGGGAACCGAATCTAGATTCAATAGACTGAATATGTGATCCCATGATTACTAGGCTCACATGATACTGCAATTTGAATGGAAAGCGGTAAGAAGTTATATATAAAAAAGTAAATATATATATATATATATATATATATATATATATATATATATATATATATATACATACATGATCAACCACCACGTAAGTAACTCCATGGGGGATCAAAATGTAAATATATAAAAGCGGTATATATATATATATATATGGACATGATCAACCACCACGAAGTAAACTCCTGTGGGACGAAATGTAAATAAAGGCTGTAAGCGATCAACTACTACTGTAAGTAAACTCAGGCAGAATGAAATGTAAATAAAGGCTGTAAAATGCCACGAAGTAAACTCCTGTGCATATGTGAAATGTAAATATATATATATATATAAAAGCAAAGAACGCTGGATGTAAATCCGAGGCTCATCAGATATGCACGACAACATATATATATATATATATATATATATATATATATATATATATATATATATATATAAGTAATTAAACGCTCGCACCAAAATCTAGGCTCTATCGAGGCATAACTCGATAATGTTAGTCCATATATATATATATATATATATATATATATATATATATATATAAGTATATGTATACAGATAGAAATGAAAACCGTGGACCGAAGTCCGGGCAAACACACACAACATGACTCTCAATGTGTATAACAGTGTGTGCTAATATGAAAAGAAAGGCTTTGTAGAATGTGAGAAGGCTTACAGTGGGCTGCCAATGTAGGCTTCTATGACTCTATATGGATAAACACTCAGCTCCCGTCGGATAAAAATATAAATATATGTGAGCCAACAGATGTTTAAAATGAGTAAATACTCAATATGGGTGTGTGCAGAGCAAATTGGACAGGGCTTCCTCGCCTCTCTCTCCCCCAAAATGGCTAGCCCAAGCCCCATATATATAGAACTGATAGCCACAGGTGTACTTGCGGCAGCCTCTGGTACACCTGCGGCTGTCCGAGCTGTCCGGGGTTCCGCGGGTCCTGTCGTCTCGAAGTACGTGCACTCGTGCTATCCGCTCGAACTTGCAGAACTCCAATTCGAGCATCCGAATGAGGTATATATAACTTTCATCAGTCCGCTTATGTCGAGAGTTACGCAATGGCATGGGATTTGTCCTTTTTGTTTCCAGGAAGATGGGTCCATGGTAGATATAGCATTTTACGGGTTTCGTCAGTAATCCGGTGAGTTGTTCGCATACGATTTAACGCTCCGAAGTTAAGAGATGAGTCTTGTAGGACTTCTTTTGAAGAAATTTGGGTTGAAATTAATGTATTTGATTTGAAGTGAAGTTGAGTTGGCAAAATGACCATTTTTCCCCTCCCGGGGTTATCTCCAGTTTTCACACAGTTGTAGCGAGTTTTTCCCAGGGTTATCTCTGAGATGGTCATGCTGTTGACTCTAAATGTACTCAGGGTTATCTCTGAGGTTATAATTGATGTTGTGGTTGTTGATCGATTTCGCAATCAATGAATACGTGCAAGTATATACACAGTCAACATGTAATAAAGTGAAAGTAGAGTATAGTTCCCATGAGGAATTATTTAATAAAAATTACCAAATACTAATTCTTAACCAAACTAATTTTATTTAAACAATCTCAAATCGTGATTTTTCTAATTAAGAAAACTAAATTAACTAATTAAACTGAATTGCTTTATAAATAAATTCAAATAAATAAAGGTTAAGACTCCAATATCCCCAATTATGAACTATAAACTAATTATTCAACTATCCCAATTATTATTCCTACTGAATTGTTAACAGGAATTCTCAAATGCCAAAAGCCCTTTTCTAAGCGATCAATTGCCTTCTATTTAATCTAGATTAATCTTGCTATATTCCTATGCAAAACAATTGAAATAAACTCTTTTCAATCCCAATTCCTTAAGTGTTACATACGACAAACAGATATTTCCATTCTATTCACAAACCAAATTATTCACTGTGCAAATAACTAAGTCACATGATATCATGTCCAATTTTAACCCTAGAATTCCTTTTCCAATTCCCTCTAGAGTAACAAGGTAATTACTGATTAGATAATTAATCAATAAGCATAAGGCAAGATAAACAACTCATTTTGACACAAATAATTGGAATAAATTGAATAATCAATTCATAATCATAAAAGGTTCAATTGAAATCTTAACAAAAGAGTTAGTTCATAATTAATGAATTAAAACCAAGAATCCACAATTGAATAGATATTAAAAGATAAAAGTATGATAAGAGAAGAGAATAGAATCTGTTGTCAGCAAATCTGATGCTCCCCTCTTGCTCTTGCTCTTGATCTTCAGTGTTCTTCAATTTGCTTCAATCTCTAATGGCTAATTAAGAACTAGGGTTTATATTCTAATCTAATGGAGTATTTTATCTAGTCTAATCTATGTAATCTCTCTTTATTTTATGTCTTACATCAAGTATTTATAGGTTACAAGTCCAATTTTAAGCTTAGGAACAAACCCAATCCAATTTGGAGTCAAAAAGGTGTCAAAATTCGCAAAAAAATGCGTCCAAGCCTTACCAGACTCATCCCAAAGACTTCAAGTATTTGGCACGATGCTCAAACATCGCTCCCTGCGCTTCAAATGCTTAGCATAGGCCTAAAATGGGTGACCCAGCGCTGCCACTTTTCTGGAAATTTTCTACTCCGACGTCCTTTGGGAAAACGGCCATAACTTCTTCCTCCAAACTCCGATTTTGATGATTCAAGATGTTCTGGAAAGAGAAGAAGTAGATATACAACTTTTATTCTTTGAGGTTTTCTAAATAAGGTCCGGAGTAATACTCAAATTGGCTCTGAAGTGACTACTGTGTAAATGGCAAGCCGAAAACGCGAATCTAGCCACCCCGAACGTCGATCCAAGTAACTTTTGTCCCAATTTCTACAAAACAATGTAAAACATGCATGAATAGACACAAACACTTAAAAATATCCAAAAGATTAAGCTCAAACACACTCAATTCATGGGTATAAAACTCACTCATCAAATACCACCAAACTTAAACATTTGCTTGTCCTCAAGCAAAAACACAAAAGAACTAAAAATAAACAAACTAACTCAACTACATGAATGCATATGCATGATCTACTTCCTAATATACCTATGAATCCAGTAATAAATCAGTATGATATACAGCAATAAGCCTCAAAGATACCAATGATACTCAAACAATATATCCAATCAAGTCAAAGTCCATAACTCTAACCAATTAGTCAATCCAAACCTGTTATCACCCATGTTGTGTGTGTGTGTTTGTTAACCATTCTAATCAACCACAATTCAAGATAATCACATAACAAACTTCTTAAAAGGAAAATTTAAGTTTTAATTCAATTACTTTTGTGAACATGACAACTCCGGTTAAAACTATGCAATTACCAAAGTCTTAAGGTAAATATAGGATTTATTTATACTCTTATTCAATCACGAGGGCATTTTTGCTCTTTCTCGTGTTTTATTCATTTTTTTTTCATGGCTGTGCAATGTCTTATTCCCTTAGGCTTTTCAGTGCTACCTTAACGAGCTTTCGACCAACGACTCCCAAGCCATTAAGACCTTAGGGCGCTAGGTGTAAAGACAATCTCCTCGGGCTTACTTACTCAAGTAACAAAGGCCACAAAACTAGACAAGCATGGCACGGTGTTTATTCTTTCTTTTTTTTCTTTTTCTGGATTTTCTATTTTTTTTTCTTTTCATCATTTCTTTTTTTTTCTTTTTCTTTTTTGTATATATATATCCCATAGATTCCTCCAAACTCAAGCTTTTACATAATTCCAACCTTTACCGCCAGTTCACTAATTTCATTAAATTTTGACCAAGATTTTCCCTCAGAAACAAATTATGAAACCCTTGAACCAAGTGGATTAAAACAGTTAAACTTTAAGTGCTAACCGGTTACAAAAGTTTAAGACATGCTCAGATTATCATCATGATTAAAATTAGAACTCATCATCAATTATCAACACTATTCAAGTTAACATGCAAAACCAATCTTATCATAGGCCGAGCTAAGACCACACCAACCGATCACACAGATTCATGCAAAAAAAATGCAATTATACTATATGAACACATACTAATGAAACACATATATAAATATGCAAATAACTACCATGTATTATATGCAACCTAAAAAAAACACAATGCTAACACATAAAAAAAACAAACTACTATGCAGATAACTAACTATATGCAATACGACACTAAAATGCCCCCAAACTTAAACTAGACATTATCTCTGAGGTTATAATTGATGTTGTGGTTGTTGATCGATTTCGCAATCAATGAATACGTGCAAGTATATACACAGTCAACAAGTAATAAAGTGAAAGTAGAGTATTGTTTCCACGAGGAATTATTTAATAAAAATTACCAAATACTAATTCTTAACCAAACTACTCAAATCGTGATTTTTCTAATTAAGAAAACTAAATTAACTAATTAAACTGAATTGCTTTATAAATAAATTCAAATAAATAAAGGTTAAGACTCCAATATCCCCAATTATGAAGTATAAACTAATTATCCAACTATCCCAATTATTATGCCTACTGAATTGTTAACAAGAATTCTCAAATGCCAAAAGCCCTTTTCTAAGCGATCAATTGCCTTCTATTTAATCTAGATTAATTTTGCTATATTCCTATGCAAGACAATTAAAATAAACTCTTTTCAATCCCAATTCCTTAAGTATTACATGCGGCAAACAGATATTTCCATTCTATTCACAAACCTAATTATTCACTGTGCAAATAACTAAGTCACATGATATCATGCCCAGTTCTAACCCTAAAATTCCTTTTCCAATTCCCTCTAGAGTAACAAGGTAATTACTGATCAGATAATTAATCAATAAGCATAAGGCAAGATAAACAACTCACTTTGACACAAATAATTGGAATAAATTGAATAATCAATTCATAATCATAAAAGGTTTAATTAAAATCTTAACAAAAGAGTTAGTTCATAATTAATGAATTAAAACCAAGAATCCACAACTGAATAGATATTAAAAGATAAAAGTATGATAAGAGAAGAGAATAGAATCATTGTCAAAGAAATCGATGCTCCCTCTTGCTCTTGCTCTTGATCTTCAGTGTTCTTCAATTTGCTTCAATCTTCAATGGCTAATTAAGAACTAGGGTTTATATTCTAATCTAATGGAGTGTTTTATCTAGTATAATCTATGTAATCTCTTTATTTTATGCCTCAGATCAAGTATTTATAGGTTACAAGTCCAATTTTAAGCTTAGGAACAAACCTAATCCAATTTGGAGTCAAAAAGGTGTCAAAATTCACCCAAAAACGCGTCCAAGCCTTACCAGACTCTTCCCAATACTTCAAACCTTTGGACACGACACTCAAACTCTTGCTCCCCAAAGGCCTCGACGCCTGATTTGGGCATAGGCCTAAAATGAGGGCGACACCGTAACGCCACTTTTCTTGAAATTTTATGCTTCGACGTCCTTTGGGAAAATGGCCATAACTTCTTCGTCTGAACTCCGATTTCGATGATTCAAGATGTTCCGGAAAGAAGAGAAGTAGATCTAGAACTTTTATTCTTTGAGTTTTTCTAAATAAGGTCCGAAGAAATACTTAAATTGGCTCTGAATTGACTGTTGTGCAAATGGCAAGCCGAAAACGCGAATCTAGACACCCCGAACGTCGATCCAAGTAACTTTTGTCCCAATTCCTACAAAACAACGTAAAACATGAATGAATAGACACAAAAACTTCAAAAGATCCAAAAGATTAAGCTCAAATGCACTCAATTCATGGGTATAAAGCTCACTCATCAGTGGTCCTCCAGGATTACCTCTGGAGTGTGAAAAAGACGTTTCTGCCCTCCTGCACAATTAGTAACAGAAAAAGAAAATTTTGAGTGTCTACAGGTTCACAAAGAATTGATGATCAAGCAACTCATAGATTAAGCACAAACCATAATAGATGAACTGAAAATAGAAACACTAAATTAGACTTGAAACATGAAAATCCTCATTATGCAAAAAGATCCATCATAGGCTTAATAAGAGAATTTAGTTCATGGCTAATGAATTAAAAACTGAAAAGATCAAAGAATTAAGCATCCTGATTACAAAACTAAAATTGAAGAATACAAACAGTAAATAGAACCACCCTTTTCTTTAATTCACTCTGAAATCTTCTTGCTCCAGCCTCCTTACGTCAATTCCTCCAAAATCTTAAAAATTTAGGATTTGTCAATTCGAATAATGAATGATGATAATATGTATTTTACTGATTTTTGCTGCTTATCTTGCTCTATTCCGCAGTTTGCCAATCAATCCTCACCTTAGCCAATATGTGACGCCCCCAAAATAGGTATACATCACCCATCTTGGGTCGCCAGATACATGGTACATAAATCAAATAAAAACTTAATTATACAACAGTCGTGTAAAATACGACAAAACATAGCTGAGAGTTTAAACAAGAATATTGTCATCTAGACAATAGCCACACTCAATGGAGTCCTCATTACAATTATTATCACATTATTTCGTAGAATAGTGAGGACTACTAAAGCCATTTATCCTGGACCATCACTCCATTCCACGACTCGTCGGCCTATATTCTCATTTTCAAGAGAAGAATGAAAGAAAGGGTGAGCTCAACTAGCCCAAAGAAGAAATATTATGACTAAGATAACGCAGAATAAATTATCCTTAGCCTTCAACAGTATAACAACTGATAGAATATAATAGACAATGAGTTTTAGATCAACAACTGCAGCGGAAATAAGAAATCCATTAGAAGAGTCTAGTAGAGCATAAAACTTAGTATCTTCTATGATTTAAAAAGTTTTTCATCAACTTTATCGCTGAGACTCAGTTTAATAAATAAAATCGAATCATCCCTGCACCATGACCAAGGATATTCATGTAATCATCAATGGACATGATTATACCGAATAATCCCTGGTCATAATCATACCAACAACTATCCATCAATGAACTACAGGCCAATGAGGACTTTTACCACATCATTCTTTATATTACGGTCATGATTATACTGAATAATCCCTGGTCATAATCATACCAAGTCCATCTATGCACGTAAGCCAAATATGACTTTAATCACAATATAAGCATGAGGATGATGAAAATGACATAATAATTCAATAAAGCAAGTTCAAGGATAAATTTTAAAGATTTATAAATTAATTTATCCATATATCAATAACGTCCAAATTGTCAACATGATACTTCTTTGTGGAGTAAAATTGAAGAACGCTCAGAAGAATATTTCCATGAAAAGCTACTGGATGAAGCGCGAATATCAAGGATATTCCACTAATTTCTTGGAGTATAGATGACAAAACTTTAACCAACTGAGTATAATAGAATATATGAATCTGCAAATGGATTTTTTCCCACCACGCGGTTATCCACGTAGACAGATCATTTCCACAATTTAATAAGGACTGAATACGAAGGATCATTCACCATGCATGTGGTAAATTCACACAGACAGGTTATTCCAACAGAATAATAAAGAATGGAATAACAGAAGAATTTCACCATGTATGCGGTACTTCGCATAGATAGGTTATTCCAACATAATAATAAAGAATGGAATAACAGAAGAATTTCACCATGTATGTTGTACTTCGTATAGACATGTTATTCCAACATAATAATAAAGAATGGAACCAGGTCATGCGTAATCCGCACAGACAGGATATTCCAACAGAATAATAAAGAATGGAACCAAGTCATGCGTAATCCGCACAGACATGATATTCCAAAAGAATAATAAAGAATTGAATAACACCAGAATTTCACCAGGCATATGATAGACCGCATAGACAGGTTATTCCTACAGAATAATAAATAATAGAACCGTGTCATGCATGTCGCCATGCAGATGAGGATATTCTAATGTAATAATAAAGAATGGAATAATGAGAAAAATTTCACCATATATGCGGTACTTACATAGACATGTTATTCCAACATAATAATAAATAATGGAATAATGAAGCTCTCTTCATGAATACGAAGAAATAAAACCCTTACCTCAAAAAGAAGGCGGGATCTTTGGAATAGTGAGGTAGCAGACTTCTCCGCTTCTTTCTCTCTATAATTTCTCTCTATAATAATTGCTCTATAGCTTTAGTGAATTGGTGAGAAATGAAGGAAGAATGAGCTTTATTTATTGGAAAATATAGTTTCAAAAATTGCACGCGTTTGGGGCTCAAAATATTACAAAGATAATACCTTCCTCTTTTCTTCATTTTAATTTAGTCATCGCAAGTATTATCAAACTTGCACCACCTCCCCTAATAGTAAATCATGTGAATCAATAGTTCTAGACATGTGAAAATACGAATTAGAGTATAGTACCTCCATCAATACCTCCTTTTTTCACTTACTCATGCAAGTATTATCAATCTTGCACCAACTCCCCTAATAGTAAATGAATGTGAATCAATAGTACACACATGTAAACAAATAGTTATAATCATGTGAATTAATAGCCATTAATTGCTCATTTATCCGGTTAATAACCCGATTGGTCAATATAACCTCCAGACATCAATTATTATCGAAATAAATGTCGATTTTCACTAACACTAATAATTCCAACACAATGGAACTATCAATTTCATCTTTAATCAACACGAACTTATTAATCATTAATATTATAACTCACAATATTTAACAACCAGGTCGTTCCCAGGAATGAGAGGGCTTTTCGATAAGGATTACTCCTTATTGGCGCGCAATTAGGTGACCAAAACTTTCCTTGACAGAACTTCTAGACATTGTCAATATTGCAAATAATAATATGAATAACTTTTCCGTCTCAATTATTAATTTAATAATATAACATATTGATACTATGACAATAATTGAATTAATAATATGATAGATATGATGCAGCAATTACTGTAGCAATAATTGAATATAACTGAGTGACTTTTCACGTAAGCATCAATAATCAATACCGTGTGCTACTATACAACCACGCGTATTACTGTACTTTTACTACCGAATAATTCAACAGTTTTCACGGTAACACTCTCGCCATTATTTTTATAAAATGATAATTTTGTCGTTTTCTAACTACGACAATACTTCCGTTGTGGGGTCCACCAATGATTGTGTCGTCGTACGAATATTCTCTATTAAACCGATTATTCCCCGACCAATCGAATATTTTATAACCACTTGCTTACTTTGCAAAATTTATAAATATTACCCACAACTATAACATTATATCAAATCCACACCATAATATTCAAAAAAATATTTCGTGAAATTTAAATCTTTATTCATAAAATTTGGGGTCTCATAATCTCCCCTCCTTATAAAATTTCGCCCTCGAAATTTACGTACATACCTGGTATATCAAAGAGATGAGGATACCTTGAATACCTTTATCGTCAAAAATATTACGTGCATGCCCGATGTCCTCCGATTGCCTCTGAATGCAAATCAGTCCCTAAAATAGCCATTTTAGGGCTTGACACTGACCTCAAATCTCAAAACATAAAGAATGAAAGTTTTAGGTCTACTCGTTATCTTTCCGAATCATCCTGAATCACCTCAATCGGAGTTTGTATGAAAACATTATGCCCAATTTACTAGAACGTCCGAACAGATTTTGGCTTAACACTAGACCAGCGCCTAGGCGCTCGACCTTTAGCATTTAACTCCAATTTTCCTTATTTTGCAACTTTTGACACATATACTTCAAATCTTCATAACTTCTTCATCTGTTATCAGAATTTGTCCATTTTTGAGGCTATGAAAAGCTTGTAACATGATCTACAAAACCCCCATGATTTCATAATTTTTTAGATTCATTAATTATTTCAAAATTTGGCTCCAAAGTCCCCCCAAGACTAAGTTTTTACTAACAACGATACGTGAAAACTTTATGAACACGCGACATACTTCGCGGTAAAACGAGTCTATAGGCCATAGTTCCTACTCAATCGAGGATTTCAAATGGGCCAATTAAATTGAGGGTCGAGATTTCCTCTCTTCATCGATTCTTGCTTCTAGAATAACGCCCTCTTGAACCTTCTTCTTCACATTCATCAGCTCTGAGTATGTAGCTTGAGCGGCTTTAACTTTATCGATTAAAGTCAATTCTACTCATATATTCGTTATCTTCACGTGGGTCCCTAGAGTCTTTAACTCTATCTTCATCATTTGTAATTTATACGAAATGAATTTTTATGTTAACAACATCACACTCGTAAACTCATACGATCTTCTACTCAACACGTCAGCTACCACGTTTGCTTTCCCATGATGGTATTAAATGGTACGATCTTAATCTTCAACAGCTCGAGCCAATGTCTTTGGTGCATTATACGTTCGTTTTGGTTGAAGAAATATTTAAGGGTTTTAGAAATGGGTTTTGTACTGGGGTCAATACAAAATTCGATTTCACGCTCTACGGGTAGGCTAAGAAGTCTTCAAGAATACGTCAGGAAATTTATTAACAATAGAAATATCATTCAAAACTGTGACTCTCATCCAAGACTTGGATAGCACATGTAATGAAGGTTTCTCCTAACGGAGTTTCAACAGATATATCAAAGTCTAATTTCTCCGGAGTCAAATTTAAACATTGAGCGCAAGTAGGAGAAATAAAAGAGTGGGTAGAACTGGTATCGAATAAGGTATAGACTTCGCAAAAGTTTATAATTAACTTACCCGTAATAACTTCGTTCGGATTTCTCGACAAACGCTCTCACTTAAACTACCGGCTTTGACTTGTCTGGGACATCCTATGGCGTCATCATTGTCGTTGGACATGACTTTGCTGCATTCCTTTGTTCCACGACCGCCTGCCGTTCTTTACCCTGCTCTTTTAACTCACGAATACGATCTTATAGTTCTATATTTCGATCATAAAATTCTCCTTAATTCATTACTTAAAACTTTAGATGAGTTCTTCTCTTGATTTTCAGATTTCATTTTCTAACACTACCACAAAACAAGGGTTAATTAACATATCACATATTATCCCTATACTCTGACCGACCAATTAAATACCAAATAAACTTAGGTAGGTCATACTAGCGAAGGAATTCCCCGTCTCTCCCCTCCTAGTTCTTGTCTCACATCTCAGCCAGGGATCATATCCCTAAGCTTTGATACCAACTGTGACCAGCATCCCTTTACTTGGATAGCACCTCACAATTATACTTATCAACTTGCCACTGCAGAACGGCATCCCCTACAAAAATTCTGGCTTCGGTGCATCCCAAGACTTGGAAGTCACCAGATAAAGGCTCGGGGCTCTTTTCTATGGCTTTGATACCAACTGTGTTGCCCCCAAAACAGGTATACATCACCCATCTTGGGTCGTCAGATACATGGTACATAAATCAAATACAAACTTAATTATACAACAGTCGTGTAAAATACGACAAAACTTAGCTGAGCGTTTAAACAAGAATATTGTCATCTAGACAATATCCACACTCAACGGAGTCCTCATTACAATTATTATCACATTATTTCGTAGAATAGTGAGGACTACTAAAGCCATTTATCCTGGACCATCACTCCATTCCACGACTCGTCCCAGCTATATTCTCATTTCCTGAAGAGAAGAATGAAAGAAAGGGTGAGCTCAACTAGCCCAGTAAGAAATATTATGACTAAGATAACGCAGAATAAATTATCCTTAGCCTTCAACAGTATAACAACTGATAGAATATAATAGACAATGAGTTTTAGATCAACAACTGCAGCGGAAATAAGAAATCCATTAGAAGAGTCTAGTAGAGCATAAAACTTAGTATCTTTTATGATTTAAAAAGTTTTTCATCAACTTTATCGCTGAGACTCAGTTTAATAAATAAAATCGAATCATCCCTGCACCATGACCAAGGATATTCATGTAATCATCAATGGACATGATTATACCGAATAATCCCTGGTCATAATCATACCAACAACTATCCATCAATGAACTACAGGCCAATGAGGACTTTTACCACATCATTCTTTACATTACGGTCATGATTATACTGAATAATCCCTGGTCATAATCATACCAAGTCCATCTATGCACGTAAGCCAAATATGACTTTAATCACAATATAAGCATGAGGATGATGAAAATGACATAATAATTCAATAAAGCAAGTTCAAGGATAAATTTTAAAGATTTATAAATTAATTTATCCATATATCAATAACGTCCAAATTGTCAACATAATACTTCTTTGTGGAGTAAAATTCAAGAACGCTCAGAAGAATATTTCCATGAAAAGCTACTGGATGAAGCGCGAATATCAAGGATATTCCACTAATTTCTTGGAGTATAGATGACAAAACTTTAACCAACTGAGTATAATAGAATATATGAATCTGCAAATGGATTTTTGCCCACCACGCGGTTATCCACGTAGACAGATCATTTCCACAATTTAATAAGGACTGAATACGAAGGATCATTCACCATGCATGTGGTAAATTCACACGATGAGTTATTCCAACAGAATAATAAAGAATGGAATAACAGAAGAATTTCACCATGTATGCGGTACTTCGCATAGATAGGTTATTCCAACATAATAATAAAGAATGGAATAACAGAAGAATTTCACCATGTATGCGGTACTTCGCATAGACATGTTATTCCAACATAATAATAAAGAATGGAACCAGGTCATGCGTAATCCGCATGCATGAGGATATTCCAAATGTAATAATAAAGAATGGAACCAAGTCAGCGCGTAATCTTACATGCATATGATATTCCAAAAGAATAATAAAGAATTGAATAACAACAGAATTTCACCAGGCATATGATAGACCGCACAGACAGGTTATTCAAACAGAATAATAAATAATGGAACCAGGTCATGCGTAATACGCACAGGCAGGATATTCCAACAGAATAATAAAGAATAGAATAACGGAAGATCTCTTCATGAATACGAAATAAATAATACCCCTTACCTCAAAAGAAGACTGGATACTGGAATAGTGAGATAACAGACTTCTCTTCTTCTTTCTCACTAATATTTCTCTCTATAATAATTGCTCTATAGCTTTAGTGAATTGGTGAGAAATGAAGGAAGAATGAGCTTCTATTTATAGGAAAATATAGTTTTAATAATTGTACATTTTGGAGCTCGAAATATTACAGTATAATACCTTCCTCTTTTTCTTCATTTTTAAATTAGTCCTGCAAGTATTATCAAACTTGCACCACCTCCCCTAATAGTAAATCATGTGAATCAATAGTTCTAGACATATGAAAATACGAATTACAGTATAGTACCTCCATCTATACCTCCATTTTTAACTTAGTCATGCAAGTATTATCAATCTTACCCCAACTCCCCTAATAGTAAATCAACGTGAATCAATAGTACACACACGTGAACAAATAGTTATAATCATGTGAATTAATAGCAATTAATTACTCATTTATCTGGTTAATTACCCGATTGGTCAATATAACATCCAGACATCAATTATTATCGAAATAAATGTTGATTTTCACAAACACTAATAATTCCAACACAATGGAACTATCAATTTCATCTTTAATCAACACAAACTTATTCATCATTAATATTATAACTCACAATATTTAACAACCAGGTCGTTCCCAGGAAAGAGTGGGATTTCTGATAAGGATTACTTCTTATTGGCGCGTAATTAGGTGACCAAACCTCTCATTGACAGAACTTCTAGACATTGTCAATATTGCAAATAATAATATGAATAACTTTGCCGTCTCAATTATTGATTTAATAATAAAAACATATTGATACTATGACAATAATTGAATAAATAATATGAGAGATGTGATGCAGTAATTACTGTAGAAATAATTGAGTATAACTGAGTGACTTTTCACGTAAGCATCAATAATCAATACTGTGTGCTACTATGCAACCCCGCGTATTACTGTACTTTTACTACCAAGTAGTTCAACAGTTTTAATGGTAACACTCTCGCCGTTATTTTTATAAAATTATAATTCTGTCGTTTTCTAACTACAAAAATACTTCCATTTTGGGGTCCACCACTGATTGTGTCGTCGTACGAATATTCCCTATTAAAACAAATATTCCCCGACCAATCGAATATTATATAACCACTTGCTTACTTTGCAAAATTTATAAATATTACCCACAACTATAACATTATATCAAATCCACACCATAATATTCAAAAAAATATTTCGAGAAATTTAAATCTTTATTCATAAAATTTGGGGTCTCACACAATACATACTGAACCTGCACACAAACTTAACACAAATGCATAAAATAATACTAAAACATACGGATTTGCAATTGTTTAAGTCTGAAAAGGCATCTAATTCATAGGTATGAAACCCACTCATCCGTTGGTACATCCATTTAAACTATATCAACTGACGACTCTGTCTCATTTGGCTCAATTAAAAAAAAAATCAAATTTTGGTAAAATACGTAGACTAAATGTCGTTCTTTTACTTAAAAAATCACATTTTAATAAACCAATCGATACATTGAAGGATAAATGGTAAAAGAAGGAAAATAAGAAAAATTAAAAGACTTAAAATAAGAAAACAAAGCAAGATCACAAGATTTTTCCTGGCGTTGACACTTAGTTTTAACATAGAATTTGGACAACTGAAACAAGGAGGCTAGCACGAAGAACTCAAGAAAAACGTGGAGAAGAGCAGCATATTACTTCACAATTTTTATCTTCTCTCTTCATCTTTAATCTTGTATTCATAATGCTATTCTATTTGTGGATTTTGGTTTCTTATTCAATCATGTTTAACTAATTTACTATTTAAGTCTACAATACATCTTTTTTTGTAACGAAGGTTAACATAGTTCCATATTAATTCATTGAAACTATTTTCAGGGTTGTCTATTATGATTCGTGCTTAATTAGTTAATTTCCTGATCAACAATTACATGATAATCTGTATGAAATTGAGAAACAGAATACAAGTTTGGATCTAATCATAGTAGCGTGTGATTGTGACTTCTGCGTGTCATTAAAATTAATAATTTGTGTTTAGGATAGAGATATACCAATACATCAAATGTACTCAAATAAGAACTTGTGCTTAAACCTTCTTTAATTGTAATTCACATAGAGATATAATGAATTAGTTAATCAGGGTGTTCATCTTAATTATATCAAATGTGGATTTAAGTTGATATGATATAAGGCATTGAGAGATGGTTATATGTACTTTCACATTTTTGATTAACAACCAAGAAAAGTTGATTTGAGTTAACAAGAAGTGTGTTGGTCTAAGTGAAACATTAAGTGAAGTTGTAGGCTTAAAACTCTAAAATTCTTATTTAAATCTTGTGGTAGTTAGTTAGTTTTATTTAATATGTAGTTTTTTATAACTTTCATAAACTTGATTATTTTTTTAATAAAATTGAGATAATATAAAATTAGTAGTTGTAGAATAAATTTCAGTTATTTTCTCTGTGAGAACGATACTCTACTCATCACTTTATTATTTCTTAACCACGTATACTTGTGTGTTGGGCTGAATAAGATTTTCAAAAACAAGTTTTTGGTGCCTTTGCCAGAGACTATATCTGTGTTTATTACTTTTAATATTAGTTTAATTAAATCAGTTTTAATTAAACACTTTTCTTTTTATTTTTGTTGTACTTCCTGTTTCAAGTACTATCGACTAGTGTACTCAAACTCGATCAAAGAAGCCAGAATTGTTGCCTTACGAGGACAACATCAAAAAGCGGTTTCAGAGGTTGAGTATGTGGATTAAAAAAACTCAAAAAACATTAGAAACATCAAGTAATATGGACGAAGACTGAAATTCAGTCAAGTATTACCGGGCCTGCCATCACTGCCAATAATTTTGAGATTAATCCTGGTACAATAGAAATGATTCAGAACTCGTGTCAGTTTGGAGGGTTACTGAATTCTGACCCGAATGATCACATAGTTAGTTTCGTAGAAATCTGTGATACTTTTAAGTGCAATGGTGCGACAGATGATGCTATTAGACTGAAGTTATTTCCATTCACTCTAAGGCATAAGGCTAAGAGTTGGCTAAATTCGGTAACACCGGGCTTAATTACTATATGGAATGATTTGGCTCAGAAATTCCTTGCTAAGTTTTTCCTGCCAGCAAAGACAGCTAAGTTGAGGAATGATATTTCTACATTTAAGAAACAACATGGTCAATCACTGTACAAAGCTTGGGAGAGGTATAAAGAATTGTTGAGAAAATGTCCACACCATAGACTACCCAAGTGGCTACAGATGAATACATTTTACAATGGTTTAGGCAGTAACACTCGAACAAACATAGACGCAGTTACAGGAGGAGCTTTCATGGCTAAGAAATATAAGGATGCATATGACTTAATAAAAACCATGGCAGCTAATAACTATCAGTGGCCTATAACTAGATTAACACAGCTTAAGGTAGCCAGAGTTTTGGAAGTGGATGCGGTTGCTGCTCTCGCAACTCAGATATCAGCATTATCAAAGAAAATGGATAATTTAGCATGTTCGAACACTTAGCAGGTAGCAATTATATGCGATTTATGTACGAGGGAGCATCTAACAGAATAATGTGTAATAAATTAGGCAATAGTGCAGTATGTGGGAAGTTACACTTGGCCATCAAACCCGTATCAAAACACTTACAATATGAGGGCAAGGAACCACCCTAATTTTTCATAGAGCAATAATCAGAATCATCAGCAAGCTCCACGACTTACATACCCACCCAGATTTTAAAATCCGCAACAATAGTTAGTTCTAAAAACCAACAAGAAGTCAAATTTGGAAGAGTTGCTCATGAAATATATAGCTGGTAATGAGGCGGTAATGAGAACTCAGGCTGCTGCAATAAAGAATTTGGAAAATCAAATTAGACAGCTGGCAGCCTGAGTTATCATTACCATCTCATTACCAGCTGGCAGAAATTGAGAAAAAAACAGAGGAATTAGCAGAGGAAACAAAGGTAGAAGATGATTAAGTAGTCAAAAGGAAGGCTGAGAAAACAGTAAGGGTTCCACCATTTCCATATCCACAGCGATTCAAGAAAGAAAATTTAGATAAACAATTTTCTAAGTTCCTTGAGGTTTTTAAGAAATTGCAAATTAATATACTGTTTGCGGAAGCATTGGACTAGATGTCAAGTTACGCTAAGTTCATGAAGGAAATTATATAAAGGAAAAGGAAATGAGAGGATTTTGAGATAATAACTTTAACTGAGGAATGTAGTGCCATATTGCAAAAGAAGCTACCACCGAAATTGAAAGATCCAGGAAACTTTACCACTCCTTATACAATTGGTAACTTGTCATTCTGTAGATGTTTGTGCGATTTAGGTGCAAGCTTTAATTTGATGCCTTTTTCGATTTATACTTAGTTGGGATTACCAGCACTGAGGCCGACAAACATCTCTCTTCAGCCAGTGGATAGGTCAGTAATATATCCGAGGAGAATAGTGGAGGACATCTTAGTGAAAGTGGATAAGTTTATCTTTACTGCTAACTTTAACATTTTGGACTATGAGGAGGATAAGGATATTCCTATCATCTTGGGAAGACCATTTTTGGCTACTGGTAGATCACTCATCGATGTATAGAAAGGAGAATAGCGATGAGGGTTCAAGACCAAGAAGTGACATTCATTGTGTTTAAGGCCATGAAACTTCCTAAAGATGTTGAAGAGTGTTACCGGGTGGATATGATTGAGAAAGCTATGGATGATGAGTTTGTGAGGATGTTGAATACCGATCCACTAGAAACTTCGTTGCTAGGGGACATCGACATGGATGATTCTAAATTGATTGAGTACTTGTAGATATTGGACACTTTTCTAAAGGTTAGTAAGTTCAGAATTCCTTTTGAGCCATTGGAGTCTACAAAAAAATCTTCAGTATGTATGAAATTATCTTTAGAAGAGCCCACTACACTTTTTCTCAAACCATTACCTAACCATCTCAGGTATACGTATTTGGGTAATTCATATACTTTGCATGTTATTATTGTATATGCGCTTAATGAATTTTAGGAAAGTAAGCTCCTCTGAGTTCTTTGCGAGTATACAACTGCCATTAGATGGACCATCACAGACATAAAAGGGATAAGTCAATCATTCTGTATGCACAAGATCCTCTTAGAAGATGAAGTGAAACCTACAGTTGAACAACAATAAAGACTAAATCTGATACTGAAAAAGGTGGTAAAAAAGGAAATTCTGAAATAGCTAGATGCTAAAATTATCAATCCAATATCCGATAGCAAATGGATGAATCCAGTGCAATGTGTTCCAAAAAAGGTCGTATGACAGTCATGTCCAATAAAAACAATGAACTCATACCAAAAAGAACAGTGACGGGATGAAGAGTTTGTATGGTTTACCGAAAACTCAACAAAGCTACCCGGAAGGATCACTTCCCTTTACCATTTATAGATCAGATGTTAAATAGGTTAGCAGGACATAAGTACTACTGTTTGTTGGATGGGTATTTGGGATATAACCAGATTGTTATTGCTCTGGAGGACCAAGAAAAAATGACCTTCACTTGCCCATATGGCACTTTTGCTTTTCGTAAAATGTCTTTCAGTTTGTGTAATGCCCCAGCCACGTATGTTTTAAAGATATATGATGTCAATCTATTCGGATATGGTAGAGAAAAATGATGAGGTTTTTATGGATGACTTTTTAGTGTTTGGGGATTCTTTTGACAATTGCTTAGATAATCTAATTATGGTACTAAAAAGATGTATGGAAAAAAACATAGTACTTAATTATAAAAGTGCCACTTCATGGTATAGGAAGGTGTTATCCTCGGTCACAAAGTATCTGGAAAGGGACTGGAAGTAGACAAGGCGAAGCTTGAAATGATAGAAAATTTACCACTGCCAAACTCAGTAAAGGACATTCGTAGTTTCCTCGGACATGCTTGATTCTACCCTCGATTCATAAAGGATTTCTCCAAGATTACAAATCCCTTATGCAGTTTATTGGAGAAAGATACAGTGTTTAACTTCAACGAGGAGTGTTTGTCATCCTTTGAGCTGCTAAAAAAGAAGTTGACAACAACACCTGTGATTGTGGCATCAGATTGGTCCATACCGTTTGAATTGATGTGTGATGTTAGTGACTATGTTGTAGGGGCTATTTTGAGCTAGCGTAAGGACAAGATATTTCATGCCATCTGTAGACACTCAAAATTTTCTGCACTCCTATTACTAACATTGCAGGAGGGTAGATTCGTCTTTCGGAGATAACCCTGAAAGACAGCTTACATCCATCCAAGATACGACCAGAAGTTCAATTCTAACCCGGAACACAAACCGGGAACGTCATGTCAACACAGAACACACACCGGGAATGTTATTTCAAATCTCGGAGATAACCCCGAGATATACAGATCAAATGATCGGATACAACACCGAAGAGGACAGTCCTGTCTCGGCGATGACACCGCGACGTTCAGTTCCAATCCCAGAGACAACACTGGGAGAAGCAACCTCATCCTTGGTGATAGCCCCAAGGGATGCCATTGTAGTTCCGGCGATAACCCCAGAAATGTTTGTTTCAAATATATGCGATCAGCTTCAATCCAGATGACAGTGAGGCATACAAACAAGCAGCCCAATCTCAGATGTAACCCTGAGCAACGTCTGTTTTTCGCTTAAATCGGCGATAACCTCGGTGAGGAGTCACAACGTCATCGTACCACGTCAACAAGATGATATCGCAGCATACCAACAAGTTGTCCAATCTCAGCTGTAACCCTGAGCAACGTCTACTTTCAACTCAAACCGGCGATAACCCCGGTAAGGAGTCAAACATCATCTTGTTCCTTTGACAAATGGCATGTCATCTCACCACTTCATACATACATCCAATAATGTCCCAAAAGAACCGAGGAGTGACAATCCCAAGTGACTACTACGTATGGCAGTACTTTGGATAGAATTTAAAGCTTGAAGACCATGGGCATAGACCCCTCTTCCTAACTTCGTACAAACTCTAATCCATGTCATTACGTAACTCTCGACACAAGCGGTCTGAAGAAGGTCAGATACACCTCGTTCAAATGCTCGGATTGAAGTTCTGCAAGTTTGAGCGAACATTACAGTCCATGAGTGCACGTACTACAAGACGACAGAACCAGCGAGGCTCGGATCCACCACGACTAGCCGCAAGTAAAACTGCGGCTGCCGCAGGTGTACCTGCGGCCATCCGTCTATATATACAAGGCTTGGGTCAGCCATTTGAGAAGAGAGAGAGAAGGAAAAAGGCGAAGAAGCCCTGTCCATTTTACTCTGCATACACATCTTTTGAGTGTTTCGTCTTCTTTAAACACTAGTTAGCTCACATATAGCTATCTTTTATCCGGCGGGAGCTGAGTGTTTATCCATTTAAAGTCTTAGAATTCTACTTTGGCGACCCACTGTAAGCCTTCTTACATTCTATACAGCTTTTTTCTCATATTAGCACACAATGTTGTACACGTTGAGAGTCGTGTGAGTGTGTTTGCCCGGACTTCGGTCCGTGGTTTTCATTTCTGTCTGTATATATATACTAATATATGTATATATTTCATATATATGGACTAACATTATCGAGTTATGCCTCGGTTGAGCCTAGACTTCGGTCTGGAGCATTTAATTGCTTAGATATATATATATATATATATATATATATATATATATATATATATATTGAACCCTTTCACCCTTTTTCATACTCTTCTGCCCCTCAGGGAAACATATACTTCAAGCCAGTAGCCTAGTTTTACTTCATTTCAAACCTTTTATACAATTTTGGTTATCTTGAAGACGGGATTGAACCTTTCTCAATTTCGGTTATCCTGAAGACGGGATTGAACCTTTCACACCTGCAGTTTATC
This sequence comes from Panax ginseng, assembly GCA_020205605.1. NCBI lineage: Eukaryota > Viridiplantae > Streptophyta > Magnoliopsida > Apiales > Araliaceae > Panax > Panax ginseng. Next base: position 65,506,313 of record CM035132.1, on the reverse strand, counting down.
CTGAAGAAGGGATTAAACTTTTCTACACTTGCATTTTGTCCTGAAGACGGGATCAGACTTTTTGCACACTTATAGTTTATCCCCATTATGGGATTAAACTTTCTTCTCCCCGCAGTATAGCCTGCACATGGGATTTACTCTTCTCTTCGGCTGCGATTCGTCTTGAGGGACGAACTACGTCGACCTGATCTCACTGATACCCGGGGGTACGTAGGCAACCATATGCAATATGGCCCGGTCGCAATAATGAAAAACAACAAAAACATTTCTGCCCTTTCTTCACAAAAACACTTCCACACCCTTCTGCCTTTCGCATTCAGCGTTGGACCTCCTACACTAGGTTCGAACTATGCAGACTTGATCTCCTCTTCAATAGCAGTACGTAGGCAGCCATTCATGGTGCAGTCTAACCCCTACTAGAACAAACATATTTGTCACACGGTACTGGGATCAACCTTTAATTTGCCCCATTTCATCGGTTTCAGATCAAAGGGATGGAATTACCTAACCTCTTCTCACAAATAGAAGATTCGGTGACCATCTAAGTTGCGATTGTGCCTCAAAGAGCAATACCAATCCATAAGAGATAGAATTAACTAGGCTTCTCACAAATAGAAGTATTGGCGACCATCTGTGGTGCGGTCAATCTCAAAGAGGAAGAAACCACCCTCCTCTCCACTTTTCCATACAGATACCAGTGCCAAGACACCAAAGATGGTAGGGATTTACAGAAATCAATGATCCGTTCTGAGAGACCTTGCGACGTCTCAATGTCCATCTATCAAGGATAAGTTTAGAATGCATCAAGATCACAAGGCCCTGGAGAAACAGGCAAACATCAAGCAAGTATCAAGGCATAACTAAAAGGGAACTGAATCAAAATATATTTCCTTGCCATACATAATACTATTTGATATATACATATGTGTTGTACATGACAAAATGGCTAAGCTAGTCTGTGCAGTAAAATACAAAGCTATCTACAGATCTGTATGTGTGCGGACTATCAGATCTAACATAGCATCCCTCTCTGAAGACAGAGGTAGCGCTGAAAGCTCCTGCCCAAGGGTATCTACACGAGCTAGCAGATCAGAGGCTAACTGTATGGTGGCATAATGCTCATCAATATAAGCACTCATGTCAGTAAGACTGACAGTCATCTGGGATCTAATGGAAGTGCTATCTACAATGGCCACATCCCTAGCAGATAAGGCGGCATCCTGCTCTCCAATCAATGCATCCCTTGCTGATCTAGCCTCATCCCTCTCCAATAGAGCGGCGTCTCTCTCATCACGAGCTACCAATATCGCGGCCCTAACCTGATCTCTATCATAGGTCATCAGATGTAAGCTCTGCTCCAAATGATGTGCCAAATACTGGGTAACAGTGGCACTCGGGGTGGGAGAATCCATCACAAATGCTGGTAGCCCAGCAGTCAAGTCATCGGTGGGAATGACAGCCTCCCCTATAGGCTCCTCATCGTCAGAATCAAACCCCTACAATGTGGATACTGACGCAGCCGATGCAATCTCTGTCTCCATCCATGTGGAATACTCTGTAGAACAACCCGGATGACCGATGAAAACTCACCAACTCTCACGATCCCAACAGCATACAACTCGGATCTCATCCTCCATCGACAAATGGTGTGACACGGTTACCGACTCATTGCCCCCTCATACGGATGGAAATCCTGAAATTGGTCAAACTGACACATCACGGCCAGTGGGTGGTAAGTGATCATGCCCCTCAAACCAGTCAGAGGGAGATAATCCATGCCCGGAGCATGAGTAAGGAAGCTGTAGGGTGAGCTGAGCCCTGAACACGAAAATATATCAAATGGATCTCCAATCCCTGCTAGGAAAGTGGACCAAGATGCAACATCTGTACACTCTGCAGGCTGAAAGGAATATGTCATGGCTATGTCATGGGTGAAACAAAATCCATGATGTCTAAATGTGCCAATCGGTATAAAGTGTGACATAAACCACACATACAACATTACCGAGCAACCTGTGAATACTCCTGCCGGATAAGTGCAGCAATATGTAGCTGACCTCAAGGTCTCTGCAATGATCATCGGAATAATTGTATGACCCTCCTTGAGAGCTCTCGCTGCCATGACGACACCGATATCTAGCTCATCCATGTACCGCGGTATGTAGACGTATGACAATATGCATAGAAGCAGTACATCTACTCTGGCTGAACGCCAATGATCCTTCGGTGTGGTGAAATCCCGAGAATGTAATGCATAAATGGCTCCTAGAGCCAAACTCGTCAAATAGGAAACGGCGAGATATAACATGGCGGATGTAATCTCATCCGCACCACTCGCACCTCAATCCGTGTGAGAGTCATGAACTCGCTCTACTCATGTCCCCCATCACCATATGCACGCAAGGTCTGCATCCAGAGGCAAAGATCGTCAATCGCATCTCCTCCAAAGTAGGAGTCAACTCATGGGTCCCAAATTGGAATACCTATCTGTCCAGAACCCAGTGCTCTAGCATGCCATCTACAAATCCTGGAGGAACCTGAAACATCAGTAAGGTCATAGTATGCTACAGTAAATCATCTACGATCACCATGTTTGATGGTGATATATTATCATACCATTATCGCATACCAGCTACCACCATAAATGGTGGGGTATGATCAATACTGACTAAGCGTCAAGAAGACATCTCAGACGGCCGTGTCATAAGACCATCCAAGGGTCAATGCTGAGTATCTCTGGACATACATATATATGCATAACATAATAACATGCATAATAAAATAGATGGCAATATGATATAGGGAATGGAAAACTGTACATACATTCCTAAGTATATCATCATCTAATACATCTCTGTACAGCTAAAATACAAGGAAATGGGGTGAAGCTACCCAACATACAACAGAGGCCTATCAAAAGATATAGCAAGGATGAGGCGAAGCTACCCAGATGCTAACAGAGGCCTATCAAAAGAGATAACGAGAAATACGTCAGAAAAAGTCAATAGTGTCGATGTTTACATCATCGATCCTGTCCACCTGATGTAACTCCTCCTGAGTCACTGGATCTCTATCTACATGGATGTTAGGCTGATACAAAGGAGGATCTGCACCGGTAAAACCATATTGGTCACCCGAGGGACCAGGGACAGAGCTGAAAGGATCAAAAGTATCTACCTATGCAGGATCTATGCCCAAATGCCGAATGAAAAGATGTGATCGGTCCAGCTGCCGAGTCAATCTGTCAATCTGTGTCACATGAGTCGGATCTTTGACATAGGCTAGCCAATCCGTCATCATCACAGATCCTGGAACCATACCCCCCACAAACTGTGTGGCGCAGGTCTGAGCTCCAATCGTGTGAGAGATCCACCAATGCTGGAACATCTCCTGAGAATAGGGGCCCTCTGACAATGTAAAATTGTCAATCCCCATCAATGGGATGTCAATGATGGGTAACTACAAAATAGGCCACCTAATAGGAGGCAAGATCGGCATACGGATCTCTCATGTAGTGCTCCTGATAGCACGCTCTCCTAAATAGCGCTCCCATCCTCCATCTGTGAAGAGAGGAATCCTGCAGGTGGAAATAACATATTCTGCTCCATTCGGGTACCCAACCTCAAATCTAACTCCCAAATGCTCTCCAGAGTAGGGAATCCATGTGATGACATTGGCTGTCAATAGCTCCAACTGTAGGCGACAATGAGTGAAACCCTCAGCAACAGGGACCTCCGCCAGTATGGAATGATGACATCTCCGTCCTCGTGGATAGTTGTCTAAACCTAACACGCTCACAGGATGCAAACAAGGAAGCCTCTCATAGGCCCAAAACTGCCAACATAAAGTCAAACGTCTGCTGTCAGTCAACACTCTTAACCTATACATGGGAAAAGACAAGAGAAACACTCACCAACAGAAATGGGTAGAATCCTAACCACGCCTCGGTCAAGCCCTGCGATCGCATGCGCATACCCCTAAGGAAGTAGGCAAAGGTGTAAGAACCCCAATAATACTCTCCTATACGGTCCACCAGTCGAGTGGCGCTGATCAAAGCGAAGGACACCGTAGAGGAATTATCTTCATGAAGCAGTCGCTAATGATCATCAGGAATAATTGCCAAAGAATGTGATCCCTGACTCTTTCATCATCGGGTATGGGCTCACTCAACAGCCCGCTCATAGCATCTACGCTCAAACGACCCGTACGAACATTCCTGCCCTTGAGCGCCTCCGCCGGAACTCCCAACAAGGATCTGACGGCAGTAGGGGTGATATCCGCCGTGCAAGGCACCGGCTCCCCTCCAAACTCCATACCTGTGATAAACCGCCAATCCATCGACGTCATCATTACCTCGCAATCCAACAAATGGAGTGACTGAGTCTGGTGGAACCACCGCTAGACAATGCCCTGAGATAACCCCAGGGACAACGACGGAGTAGAATGGAGAAGAACCTCCCGAATCCCCAGCCATGGACAATCGTTCTATAGTCATCATGCAAGGCCTGATACATAGAGTGGATGCTAAACCAGTTCCCTCGAGGCTATGTGAAGACGGGAACCTACATCAAATGCACATCAACATCAGAATCCTTGACTCCTCATCAATATGAAATAAGGAAGATTAAAGATCAAACTTCATACCTCATTTGCGTGCATGTATACTGAAGGACGCCTACTCAAGTCACCTAGAAGATCTGGGTTCGCCACTTGAATACCTGGCAATTCCCTACGGGGAACACGTACAGCAAGAGTAGGAACCTCGATCGGTACATCCTCCTCCTCGTCCTCGACATTCGACACTTCAACCCGAATAGGACGTATCACTGCCTCTGCCAAACGACGAGGCTATCTCGCTGAGCAACTGAGGCTCTTTAAAACCCCTCCTCCGTACACCAGAAGTGGTCCTGTGGGAACTACTCGGCTGATCTAGATCCATAATATCTGGACAGCAAGTCTCCAAATCACCTCAAAAAGGGTGTGGTAATTTCTTACCTGGAGTCTTTTCCAAAATGCATTCTATGATTACATGCATACATGCATTATTTTAATATACATCTATAATAGAGTTAAAAAATTTAGGACTACCCAATACCTATATTTTGGGAAAATTTTGCCATAGCCTCTTTGTAAATGGGACTATCCACATGCACATAGGCATGACTAGGTGGCCATTCAGTAGCACACATGTACACAGTCATATACATCCTGTATGCATTCATTCCATCACAGTAAAAATCAGTAAGTGTAGTCTAATTACCAGGATTATTTTACTATTCTACCTTTACTCATTTGTCCTCAGATAGGATAAGAAATGTCAGTAAAAGGTGCCAATTTGACTGTTTTAAAAGTCAATTTTTTTTACATCATTATGTTCAGCATGCTTTAATACTAACATTTACTATATTGAATATTTTTTATCAAGTCATATCAGCATGCATATTCACTACTATGTGTCTAAATGCATTTCATGCGATAAGTCATTTTCCAACAGACAGAAATTGGAAAAAATACATACATGTGTTACCAGGACAGTGAAGAACGCTTGTACACTAGTAGAATATGTAGAAAATTTCCCGAACTAGGCAGATCTAAAGAAGAGCTCTCGGATTTCCTTCGCTGCGCAACTTGAAAATGACTTATGAAAGCAACCATCCACCTATACATAGGCACGGTTGGCCGCAAGCTAACTTGCGGCTCCTGCAGGTACACCTGCGGCCCCCCTACATGGGTCCCACACCTCCAGTTCACTTCAGTTGGAGTTGCAAAGGAGGTTTCATAAGCTGAAAAGGGAAAATTAAGAATAAAAATGCTACGCAATTGAGCGGAATAGCCTGAAATCCTATTTTCTTGTCGGTCAGAGTTAAACTCTCTTCGCCTCAATGGTATTCGCCTGAATGCAGGGTATACTATACCAATGAGCTCAGCTTTTACAAACCATGCTTGGTAATACCCCACAAAGGTCCGATGCCGTCATTTGCAGGGTCACAACCCTAAACAATCCCCGACGGGGGTTACAACGCAAAACCACGATATCTCCCCACAAGTTACAACGTGAAGTTATTAAACATCTACGTATCCCCGGCGAGGGTTACAACGCCGAAGTTATCAAACATTTACGTATCCCCGGCGGGGGTCATAACACACATCCTTCAAACTTCTATGTGTTCCCCGGCGAGGGTTACAACGCAATGTAACCATTGATACACACATCAATGAAGGTCAAAAAACCTTGAAGTCATGACAACCGATGGCAAGTAAAACCATCAAAGCAACCTTCCCCAGTAAGGGCTACAACAGAATGCTACCATTGACACATATATGAATGAAGGTCAAGCAACCTTGACAATACACTCAGCAGGGATATATCCGGTGATACACACATCAACGAAGGTCGCAACCGACAATGATAAAAGCTGTTTGCGAGAATCTCGACAAAGATGAGGGAACATGTTATACACATCCTCAAACAGACAAAGCCTAATTCCTACAGATCTCTTCCACACAAGAGGTACCTCTATGGAGTATAAGCCACTGTCTAGGATTCAAGATTTTGTGGTAGTCCCAACGTCAACATCCTTGAAGACTTAGATCGCATGTCCAAGCCATCACTGATTGTCATCCCAGCACGATTACATGACAATCATGCATCATACATTTGCATCATGTTGTTGTACATAGCATCATGTTTATCTTCCTTACATTTCAAGTGTCTAGGATTCTTTATCCTATCCATGCCTTGCATTTCATGAATATGATAAAGAGGGGCATCTGTAGACACTCGAAATTTTCTGCACTCCTATTACTAACATTGCAGGAGGTTAGATTCATCTTTTGGAGATAACCATGAAAGACAACTTACATCCATCCCGGATACTACCAGAAGTTCAGTTCTAACCCAGAACACAAACCGGGAATGTCATGTCAACCCGTAACACACACCGGGAATGTCATTTCCAATCTCGAAGATAACCCTGAGATATGCAGATCAAAAGACCGGCAACAATACTAGAGAGGACAGTCCTATCTCGGCGATGACACTGCGACGTTCAATTTCAATCCCAGAGACAACACTGGGAGAAGCAACCCCATCCTTGGTGATAGCCCCAAGGGATGCCATTGCAGTTCCGGAGATAACCCAGAAATGCTTGTTTCAAACACATGCGATCAGCTTCAATCCAGATGACAGTGAGGTATACAAACAAGCAGCCCAATCTCAGATGTAACCCTGAGCAACGTCTGCTTTCCACTTAAACCGGCGATAACCCCGATGAGGAGTCACAACATCATCATACCAGGTCAACAAGATGATATCGCAACATACCAACAAGTAGTCCAATCTCAACTGTAACCTTGAGCTACGTCTACTTTCAACTCAAACTGGCGATAACCTCGGTAAGGAGTCAAACATCATCTTGTTCCTTCGACAAATGGCACATCGTCTCAACACTTCATACATACATCTAACAATGTCCCACAAGAACCGAGGAGTGATAATCCCGAGTGACTATTACGTGTGGCAGTACTTTGGATAGAATTTAAAGCTTGAAGACCATGGACATAGACCCCTCTTCCTGACTTCAGACAACCTCTAATCCATGTCATTACGTAACTCTCGACAAGCAAGTCTAGAAGAAGGTCAGATATACCTCGTTCGGATGCTCGGATTGAAATTCTGCAAGTTCGAGTGGACATTACAATGCATGAGTACACGTACTATGAGACGACGGGACCCGCGAGGCTCGGATCCACCATGACCAACCCTTAGGTATTAATCATGGTTGCAAGAAAAGTGTACTGCGACCATCCGTCTATATATACAAGGCTTGGGTCAGCTATTTGACAAGAGAGAGAGAAGGAAAAAGGCGAGGAAGCCCTGTCCATTTTACTTTGCATACACATCTTTTGAGTGTTTCCTCTTCTTTAAACACTAGTTAGCTCACATATAGCTATCTTTTATCCGGCGGAAGCTGATTTTTTATCCATTTAAAGTCATAGAATTCTACTTTGACAGCCCACTGTAAGCCTTCTTACATTCTATAAAGCATTCTTCTCATATTAGCACACACTATTGTATACGTTGAGAGTCGTGTGTGTGTGTTTACCCGGACTTCGGTCTGTGGTTTTCATTTTTGTCTATATATATATACTAATATATGTATATATTTCATATATATGGACTAACATTATCGAGTTATGCCTCGATTAAGCCTAGACTTTGGTCTGGAGCGTTTAATTGCTTATATATATATATATATATATATATATAAACTGTGGTCAGACTCTGTCTGATGAGCCTGGATTTTACATCCGGTGCGTTTAAATTGCTTTTATATTTATATATACTTATATATATAACTATTGTCAGTCATATCTGATGAGCCTGGATTTACATCTGGTGCATTTATTCGCTTATATATATATACATATATATAATTGCTATCAGACATATCCGATGAGCCTGGATTTACATCCAGTGTGTTTACTACTTTTATATATATATTTGTACACATATATATATATATATATATTTACATTTCACAGCGTGGAGTTTACTCGTGGCCTTTACTGACTTTTATTTACATTAAATCATGTACGGAGTTTACTTGTGGCATTTGATCGCTTATGACTTTATTTACATTTCGTCTCTTTGAGTTTACTTCGTGGCGATTGATCATGTCCACACACACACACACACACACACACACACACATATATATATATATATATATATATATATATATATATATATATATATATAAATTATCGCTTTTATATATTTATATTTCGATCCCCCGTGGAGTTGCTTCGTGGTGGTTGATCAAGTCTGTATATATATTTACAACTTTTATATATATAACTACTTACTGCTTTCCATACAAATTGCAGTATCATCTGAGCCTAAGAATCATGTGATCACAGGTTCAGTCTACTGAATCTAGATTCAGTTCTCATGATGGACATTTTCAAATTGTATGGCGACTTGTACATTATTTTATAGTGTCTGAATTTCCTTGGATGACAGTCATGCCCATGAGGAGTTCGATACTACTGTATATATTATTTTTTCGAGAATGCTTCACATCTCGAAAATAAAAGCAAACAAGGCGAACAAATAATAATAAAATGGAAGTATGAAAAGGTCTCAATTCCTATTGAGCACAGGGTTTGAAAAAACCTCTTTTATAAAACCTCATTGCTAAATCTTGGTTAAAACTGAATTTTCCTATAAAATTCAAACCTTGTGTATATAGGTGCGAACGAGGCCTCGCACTACTTTCAAATAATTGCACATTGATCCACACACACACAAACACACACATTAATATAACAATTTCTTTTAAAAGTGGCGGTCACCGTGGTAACACGGATGTCGGGGGGTGCCTAACACCTTCCCTCCGCATAATTAAGCCCCTGGACCCAAAATGAATCTCGGTTTTACAGACCCGTTTAGCAGTGTCAAATCACTAGGTCAATGTGCAAACATTTTCTGTTGCGTTGGTCCAACTAGTTAAAAATACCAACTGGCGACTCTTAAAGTCCAATCGTCGACATTATACATGTCGGACCTTTTTCACTTATTTTTTTTAAACAAATCTCACATTAACATGAGAATACCAAAGAACAAGTAACGAAAAGAGACGCTCAAAAATCCCGACGTCGACACCATCTACTATGCTAGCAAAACATTGACAGATGCACAACTAAATTATACAACTACCGAGAAAGAGTTACTAGCAGTGGAATAAGAGTTCGACAAATTTCGTTCATACTTGATTGGAACGAAAGTAGTGGAGTTCACGGACCATTCTTCCATATGGTATTTATTTGCCAAGAAGGACGCGAAACCCAGATTGATTAGATGAATTCTTCTTTACTAGGAATTTGACTTGGAAATCAAAGATAGGTTGGGAACTGAGAATCAGGTGGCTGACCATCATTAAAGATTGGAAAACCCGGATCATGAAAAGGTTTATAAAATGTTGATTAATGAGTCTTTCCCAGATGAACAATTATTTGCAGTTAGCTACGAGGCTCCTTGGTATGCAGATTTCATCAATTACTTAGTGAGTAATGTTTTCCCTCCGGATCTGACAAGAAAACAACGGAAGAAATTTTTGCATGATGTATGACAATACATATGGAATGAATCGTACTTATTATTCAAATAATGTGGTGATCAAATGATAAGAAGGTGCGTCCCATAGGAAAAGATGTCCGATATTTTGTACCATTGTCACGGTTCACCTTATGGAGGTAATTATGGGGGAGAACATACGGCAGCCAAATTTCTTCAATCTAGATTATATTGGTTGGCCTACTCTATTCAAGAATGACCACCAATTTGTGTTATAATGTAACCATTATCATAGAACTGGTAATATCTCTAAGCGAAAAATGCCCCTCAATACAATCTTAGAAGTAGAATTGATTGATGTCTAGGGGATTGATTTCATGGAACCCTTTACCATTTTGTTCAACAATGAGTACATTCTAGTTGTGGTAGATTATGTCTCAAAATGGGTTGAAGCATCTGCATTACCCATCAATGATGCTAAGGTAGTCCTCAAGTTTCTTCAGAAAAACATATTCACCAGATTTGGTACACCTCAGGCGATCCTTAGTGACGAAGGTACTCATTTTTTGCAATAAACACTTCACAACATTGCTTGAAAAGTATGGAGTCACTCACAAAATAACCACGGCTTACCACCCCCAAACTAGTGGTCAAGCCAAAGTATCGAATAGCGAGGTGAAGCGTATTTTGGAAAAAATGGTAAACCTAAATCGGAAGGATTGGTCAACCAAATTGGACGACGCACCATGGGCGTATCAGACAACTTATAAAACATCGATTTTGACGTCACCATATTGACTGGTGTATGGGAAGGCTTTCCATCTTCCCGTGGAACTAGAACATAATGCATATGGGAGGCAACCCAATTGTTGATTCCCGTGGAACTAGAACATAATCGCCAGAAATCCTTAATCACTCTTGCCGATTCGCCATAAAATAGGGAATAGTCAAGCTGAAAGACTCTAAATCAAGCGCTGTATGGGAGGCAGCCCAATTGTTATTTTTGTTTTCATTAGTTAAATTCAACTTTTTAATTAGGTATTATAGGACTTACTTAGGTTATTAGAGCAATTTGTGTTAGTAAAGTATCTTAGTCTTTATCCATAATGCTTGCTCTAACCCTCGTTAATGGTTATCATCAATGGTGCTAAATGTGACACCCCCAAAACAGGTATACATCACCCATCTTGGGTAGCCAGATACATGGTACAGAACTCAACTACAAACTAGTCGTGTAAAATACGACAAAACATATGCTGTGAGTTTTAATACAAATATTGTCATCTAGACAATATCCACACTCAATGGAGTCCTCATTACAATTATTATCACACTATTCCATAGAATAGTGAGGACTACTAAAGCCACTTATACTGGATCATAAGTCCATTCCCCGACTCGTCCCAGCTATATTCTCATTTCCTGAAGAGAAAAATGAAAGAAAGGGTGAGCTTAACTAGCTCAGTAAGAAATATTATGACTAAGATAATGCAGAATAAATTATCCTTAGCCTTCAACAGTATAACAACTGATAGAATATAATAGACGACAAGTTTTAGATCAACAACTACAGCAAAATAAGCAATCCATTAGAAGAGTCAAGTAGAGCATAAAATCTACTATTTTCTATGATTTAAAAAGTTTTTCATCAACTTTATCGCTGAGACTCAACTTAATAAATAAAATCGAATCATCCCTGCACCAGGGCCAAGGATATTCATGTAATCATCAATGGTCATGATTATACCGAATAATCCCTGGTCATAATCATACCAATTCCAGCTATGGACGTAAGCCAAAGCTGATTTTAATCATAATATAAGCATGAAGATGATGACAATGACATAATATTTCAATAAAACAAGTTCAAGAATAAATTTTAAAGATTTATAATTTAATTTATCCAGAAATTAATAACGTCCAAATTGTCAACATGATACTGCTTTGTAGAGTAAAATTCAAGAATAATATTCATGTACCAAAAATTATTTGGACATAAAACAAATATATTTTTCGGGTAAATAGTACCCCGTGAATAGTACTTCGGGAATAGTACCTTGTGAATAGTACCCTAACATGAAAAGTACCCCAAATACCCGAGTGAATAATATTTAGGTGAATAGTAATTTGGGTGAATAGTAACCTATGAATAGTAACTCGTGAATAGTACTCTGACATAAAAAGTGCCCCGAATACCCGAGTGAATAATATTAGAGTGAATAGTAACCGGGTGAATAGTAACCCATGAATAGTAATTCGTAAATAAAATATCAAATAAAATGATATTTCATGGCGAGTAGTAAAAGAAATGATATCTCATATAGTATAAGAATATCTTAAATCGCAAATGAATTTTCATTCATCATGCAGTAATCCACGTAGATGAGATCATTTCCACAATTTAATAAAGAATGAATACGAAAGGTCATTCACCATGCATGCGCGATAGTCCGCGTAGAGAAAAGTTATTCCAATAGAATAATAAAGAATGGAATAACAAAAGAATTCACCGGGCATGAGATAGACAACATGTATAAAAGTTATTCCCAATGTAATAATAAAGAATGGAATAATGTAAGAATTCACCGTGCATGCGATAGACCGCCAGATGCATGAGTTATTCCCAACAGAATAATAAATAATGGACCCAGGTCATGCGTAATACTCATAGACATGATATTACAACAGAATAATAAAGAATGGAACCAGTCATGTATGTAATTGCAGAATGATATATTCAAATGAATAATAAAGAATGGAATAACAGAAGAATTTCACCATGTATGAGGTACTTCGCATAGACAGGTTATTCCAACATAATAATAAAGAATGGAATAACAGAAGCTCTCTTCATGAATACAAAAGAAATAATAGTCCTTACCTTAGAAGAAAACTGGATACTGGAATAGTGAGGTAGTAGACTTCTCTTCTTCTTTCTCTCTATAATTTCTCTCTATAATAATTGCTCTATAGCTTTAGTGAATTGATGAGAAATGAAGGAAGAATGAGCTTCTATTTATAGGAAAATATAGTTTCGATAATTACACGTTTTAGGGCTCGAAATATTACAGAATAATACCTTCCTTTTTTTCTTTATTTTTAATTTAGTCCTGCAAGTATTATCAAACTTGCACCACCTCCCCTAATAGTAAATCATGTGAATCAATAGTTCTAGACATGTGAAAATACGAATTACAGTATAGTACCTTCATCTTTACCTCTATTTTTAACTTAGTCATGTAAGTATTATCAATCTTGCACCAACTCCCCTAATAGTAAATGAATGTGAATCAATAGTACACACATGTGAACAAATAGTTATAATCATGTGAATCAATAGCAATTAATTGCTCATTTATCTGGTTAATTATCCGATTGGTCAATATAACATCCAGACATCAATTATTATCGAAATAAATGTCGATTTCCACTAACACTAATAATTCCAACACAATGGGACTATCAATTTCATCCTTAATCAACAAGAACTTATTCATCATTAATATTATAATTCACAATATTTAATAACCAGGTCATTCCCAAGAAAGAGGGGGCTTTTCGATAAGGATTTCTCCTTATTGGCGCGCAATTTGGTGACCAAACCTCTCTTTGACAGAACTTCTAGACATTGTCAGTATTACAAATAATAATATGAATAACTTTGTCATCTCAATTATTGATTTAATAAAATAACATATTATACAGATGATATTGTGGCAATAATTGAATCAATAATATGAGAGATATGATGCAGCAATTACTATAGCAATAATTGAATATAACTGAGTGACTTCTTACATAAGCATCAATAATCAATACCGTGTGTTACTATACAACCACGCGAATTACTGTACTTTTACTACTGGGTAGTTCAACAGTTTTAACGACAATACTTTCGCCGTTATTTTTATAAAAAGATAATTTTGTCGTTTTCTTACTACGACAATACTTCCGTTGTGGGGTCCACCAATGATTGTGCCATCGTACGGATATTCCCGATAAAAAGAATATTCCTCGACACAACGAATATTTTATATCAACTTGCTTACTTTGAAAAATTTTCACATATCACCCTTAACTTTAACCTTTTATCAATTTAACCATTTACTAAATAGAATAATAATTATAGGAAAATTGAATATATTCTTTTCATAAAATTCGAGGTCTTACACTAAAGCTGAGAATTACGGAAGGGAATTCGTGTGAAAGATTATTACATGAAGTTAGAATGCAATTGGGGAACCTAATCAAGTGATAAACATGTAGTATAAGTGCAAAATTCAAGGATAACAAAAAGTATAAGCCCGCCCTGGTGGGCCTTGTTAGGCTGAAAAGTTCTGCCCCAAGGGCAAACACTGTGCCAAGTGCCACCTCGGCGAGCCCAGAATGCTTCCCGATGCCTAACTCTTTGTCACCTATCACCCCGACTGGAATTCAAGAAGAAAACCATGCCGCCTCACAAATCTCATTTTTTAAAAGACCTGTTGCTAGCCGAGTATAACACTTCTTCTCCTTCCCAACTTCTAACCAAATAGACAAACCTCAGAAAACTCTTAAAACTGAACCCTCTCCACATAAAATCCAAACCCTAACTACATCTAATTCACCCTCAAATCAATTATTCCCAATTCAAGCTTGAATTAGGGTTCATTGTTCAATTTGGAAATTCAAGCTATAGACATATTTTGGGCTCGAGAGATCCTCAGCACAACAGCACATCCTTGGGCTTTCTGACTGAAATGCGACAAAATGTATCTTCATAGTGGATAAGCCTACATTCATTGCACTCGTAGTCATTTGTTCATCAGCTCAAAGTCTGTGGGCAAGACACTTGCAAAGCTATATTGAACAGTTTGTTTGGTAATAGGGTATCCTTGATTTTGGATGAAGTAGTTCATGTTGCTTGGTTACATTCTGCTATAGTCTGCTATGGCATTGCTACATTGGTGATCAATCCAGTTTGGGGGTAAATAGTTGGCAAGTAGCATCACTTCGCACACAAGGTGTTTGAGAAAGGGCCGCAACGAAATTTACTTCAATTGGGAATTGATTCTGGACATTGATACCACGCCACCGAGAACATAAAAGTGACAATGAGGTGAGGGTCCGTCGACCCCCACTAGATAGTTTGATTGGTGAAAGTTCATAAGTGCAATCGCCGCAGACCGGTTTGACTATTTGGCGAATAAGGCGCTTACCCCTGAGCGCTTTCATCTCGGAAGTGATTATGGAGTACTATGACCTTCGAGCTCTTATAGTGTTACAATACACATCATACAGAGATAGTGGGCTAAACTATGATCAAATTTTGGCAGAGATTTACAGGCCAGACATGGTATGGTGAAAAGGCAAGAAAGGGGGTACCTTATTTCTAAATAAGGATTTGATTCTGTATGGAAAAATTTGGTGTGCCTTCCTATTTACCAAACTTGTCCCTTCTCAGCATGTGAGTGAAATTACAAAAGAAAAAGTCCCCTTATTGTATGCAATTCTCAAGGACTTTGACATCAATGTTGGTGCAATCATAAACTTTTCTATTCGATGCTACTTACGAGGATTGATATTGAGAGGACTTCCACATCCATCCCTTATTTGTGGTTTATGCCACCGAGCAGGTGTCAGATGGGGCGTTGATGAGCCGGTGAAGAAACCACTTCAGCTGTTGGACCATAAATTGATTGTTCGATATCCTGTTTGGCAAGGGGGTGAGTCGCACCCAAGGGGACTATGATTTCTATTTCCTTCAGCCTATTATAATGATGAGGAAGAAGCTGTAGATTCTGAGGATGATGAGGGCTTTGGTACTGATGAATCCATGAGGATTAGGAGGCTAATACATCTACCACATCGCGTAAGACAAAGTTCATGTTTAGCACCCAATTCTAGAGTCTTCCACAACATCTAGATGCATGAAACAAAGTCAAAGATAAACGAATGAATAGGTTAGCGGAAAGACAGGATCACATATTTGCACTCAAAATAGTTTTACTCAGTCATTGGCCTATATGTTTCCACGTTTAAATCCAAATGATGACCCGTTCCACTTTTCTTCTCCTCAACTACTGCCAGCTTACCCGCCTTCTAATTCGGATGTTGAGATGGTTGAGTCTCACGACTAGCCTTTTAGGGAAGCCCTCTATACTTCATTTTCTTTATCTTTTTACAATGAGAGAATTGTATCATTTAAGTTTGGGGGTGGTTGTGTATTCTGTGCATAGTAGGTAATTTCATGTAGTTGCATGGCAGTTTTAGTTTTTAGTTTCATGTAGTTGCATTTTAGTTTAATTGCATGTTTAGTTTAGTTATTTAGCTATGATAGTTTAGTTTAGTTTTTGTATTCTATAAAAAAACTGAAAATCACACAAATATTTTAGTTTGTCATATCTGTTCCATGTAGTTAGTTCATATTGCATGATTCTAGCTTACAGTTAGTATAAAGTAAACTTGGCCTATGATGAGATTGGAATTAAATAGACACTTGATCCGTATCTACAACTAGGACATAGATGTAATTTCATAACATGACGTAAATCCTTGCTTGTTTGAAACTAATGAAACCAGATAGCATAGTAAAATGACCATATTGACTAACTTAGTTAAAATAATTACATAATTAACTTCTTGAGGGAAATAAGGGATTTAATGAAAGAATATCAGTGAACTAGTGGTGAAGGCTAGGATTATGCAAAGACCTAAGTTTGGGGGAAGACTCGAGATATTGTGGTAAAAAAAGTCAAAAAAAAGTTAGAAAAAGAAAAGAAAAATATGAATAAACACCATGACTAGTTTAGTTTTGTGGCCTTTGTTACTCGAGTAAGTACGCCCTCGGGAATGTCTTTACACCTAGCGCACTAAAGTCATCTGGATTGGGAATCATTGGTCAAAAGCTCTCCAAATGGGTATCATTGAAAAACCTAAGAGGACTAGACATTGCACAGTCATATGTAAAGTAGAAATACGGGAAAAAGAGAAAAATACTCCTCAATTGAATAAACGTAGTAAACAAATCCCTTATTAACTTCTGACTTGGTAATTGCATAGTTTTAGTCGAAGCTTGGCGTGTTTGCAGAATGTCTTAAGTTAAGCCTATGATCTTTCCTCTGAGAAGCGTATTATTAGATATATTTGAGCTGTAGTTGGTCCCTATGGTAATTGTGTGAACACACACTGCATTAGTGATAATAGGCGTGGATTTATGGAATAATATAGATTGTTGACATATTTTGGTTGAATTTATTGTTCATATCTATTGTGATTTCTCTGAGGCATGATTGTTATGCTTCATACTGTTTAACAGATGGATTCGTAGGCATGTAGGTAGTTTGCATTTGCATTGTGTTTTTCTTGACAATAAGAAAAGTTTCAAGTTTGGGGGTATTTGATGAGTGGGTTTTATACCTACGAATCAGCTATCTTTTAAGCTTGATTCTTTGCTACTTTGAGTAATCTTAGTATCGTTTTACTTTTTTTCTATGTATGTGTTGTAGAAATCGAACTAGAGATCAAAATCAAAAAAAAGAGGACAAAATTTGCATTCATTTCCAGACACCCGCTGGGGCGGGTTTTCCAAGGCAAATATACCATTCGAGGCGGGGGTGCGCGACAGAAGGCTTATTGTCTCCTTATTTAGGTTGGACTCGGGAAGGCTACTGGTCATGCATTTGGTTTGCATTTGGAAAGATAAAAGGAGCTAACTGAGGGGCATAGAGGACATTATTATTATCATCATTTAAACCCTAATTTTATCATAGAATTTGAAGAATTAAAGCAAGGAGGCTAGCACAAAAAACTTAAGACGAAAGTGGAGAAGAGTAGTAGATTACTTCATAATTTTAATCTTCTCTCTTTCTTTAATCTAATATTCAAAATGCTATTCTATTTGTGGATTTTGGTTTCTTATTCAATCATGTTGAACTAATTTACTATTTAAGTCAACAATGGATCTTTTTGTGTAACGAAGGTTGACATACTTCCATATTAATTAATTAAAATTATTTCCAGGGTTGTCTATTATGATTTGTTCTTAACTAGTTAATTACTTGATCAACAATTACATGATAATATGTCTATGAAATTGAGAAACGGAATACAAGTTTGGATATAATCATAATAACGTGTGATTGTGACTTCTACGTGTCGTTAAAATTCATAATTTGTGTTTAGGATAGAGGTATACTTATGCATCATATGTACTCAAATAAGAACTTGTGCTTAAACCTTCTTTAATTGCAATTCATATGGAGATATAGTGAATTAGTTAATTAGGGTGTTCATCATAATTCTATCAATTGTGGATTTAAGTTGATATGATATAATGCATTGAGAGATGGTTATATGTATTTTCGCATTGTTCATTAACAAGCAAGAAAAATTAATTTGAGTTAACAGGAAGTGTTTCGGTCTAAGTGAAACATTAAGTGAAGTTATAAGCTTAAATCTACAAAATTCTTGTTTAAAACTTGTTGTAGTTAGTTTTATTTAATCAGTAGTTTTTCATAACTTTCGCAAAATTGATTATTTGTTTAATAAAATTGAGATAATATAAAGCTGGTAGTTGTTAGAATAAATTTCAGTTATTTTCTCTGTGGGAACGATTCTCTACTCATCACTTTATGACTTGTAGACCACGTATACTTGTGTGTTGGGCTTAATTAGATTTTCACCAACACATACCTTTTCTTAGTGTCCTTGACATACATACATTTATCACACTCGTTTATCTTGAAACAATTTGATAGCATTGCATTGTAAAATTTTTCATTCCATTGCTCAGGTGTTTGTTTTAAACTATAAAGGGACTTCAATGACCGACAAATTAAACCCTTCTGGTTGTTCCATGTATATTTCTTCTTCTAAATCATCATTCAAGAAAGCTGTTTTCACATCCATTTGATGTATCTTTAAATTATATATAGCTACAAAGGCTATTAACATCCTAAGTGAGGATATACTTTTCAAAGGAGAATAAGTATCAAAATAATCGAAACCCTCCTTTTGCCTGTATCCTTTTATTATAAGTCTTGCTTTATATTTGTCCATAGATCCATTTGCTTTCATTTTCTTCTTGAATATCCACTTATATCTAAGACGTTTAGAGCCTAGTGGGAGATCTACTAATTCCCAAGTATGATTGTGCAGAATGTATTCTACTTCATTATTTATAGCCTCTTTCCAATATGGAGTTTGGGACTAGATGCCATTTCTCTATAAGTTTGAGGCTCATTTTCTAACAAATAAGTTAGAAAATCCTTACCATAAGATCTTGATATTCTAGCACATTTACTACATCTTGGCTTATCAATATCTTCTAATCCATGATCATTCTCACTAACAGTGTCATAAGTTCTTTTGTATAAACTTATTTCTTCTTCATTAGAACTTGGCTCTTGTTCCTTTTTATTTAGAAATATTATTTCAAATAATTAAACATCTTTTGACTCAATAGTAATATTTTCATGTATTTCCTCTATTTTTGTTTTTATTTGGAAATATTATTTCAAATAATTAAACATCTTTTGACTCAATAGTAATATTTTCATGTATTTCCTCTATTTTTGATTATTAACTAAAAATCTATACGCACTGCTATTATTAGCATAACCAATGAATATACAATCTATTGTTTTCGGTCCTATTTTTAACTTTTTGGGTGGTGAAGGAACCGTTACTTTTGCTAAACACCCCCACGCTTTTAAGTGTTTATAAGACGGCTTACGTCCTTTGCATAATTCATAGGGTGAAGCATTAGACTTCATTTTTGGTATTCGATTGAGAATATAATTTGCTAAAAGAATTGCTTCCCCCCACAAATTCTGAGGTAGCCCAGAACTTAATAATAATACATTCATCATTTGTTTTAAAGTTCTATTTCTTTTTTCAGCAATGCCATTTTGTTATGGTGACTAAGGTACAGTTGTTTGGTGTATTATACCATGTTGTGAACAAATTTCAATGGAAGGAAATTTATATTCCCCATCTCTATCACTTCTAACTATCTTGATCTTTTTATCAAGTTGGTTCTCAGCCTCATTTTTGTAATGTATAATCATTTCCAAAGCCTAATCTTTACTTCTCAATAAGTAAACATACCAATATCTTCCACAATCATCTATAAAAGTAATAAAATACTTCTTACCTCCTCTTGTTTGTATATATATCAAATAAAAAATATTAGTACGTATTAGTTCTCAGAGGCACAATAGTTATCTAGAAGGGGGGTTGGATAGATATTTTAAATATTTTCTTTTTCAAAAAATACTTGTCAGATTTGTTAATAAATTAACCACATCGGAATATAAGATTTGTTTGTTCCCCTTTAAGAAACCAAGTTAATAGGAGATAAGAAGTTATAACAGATATAGCAGTTATAACAAGAATATAAGAGACACATTATTTTTAAGTGGTTCAGAGCACTCAAGGCTCCTAGTCCACTCTTCTACTCCTCGAGTAGGAAATCCATTAAGGATGTCTTTACAATTTTGAATCACTTAGATTCCTTCAAGACTAGCAGTCTTGGAACTTCTTAGTTCACTTAGAACTCTTGAAGTCCAGCAGACTTGGAACTTCTTACTTCACTTTATGAGAGTTGAGTTCTTGGGTTGTGCTACTCAGTTGTTGTTAAGCATATGTTCGAAAGAACTGAGTAGCTGAACAAGCTTTCTTTCTAGATCGTAGATTTGAGCATTGAGTGTCCTTCAGTTTTTTATTGTGTACTTGCTTAATTGCTTCTGTGTCTGATGATTTGTATATAAAGGAGCCTTTGAAATATGTCTGTTTGAAGGTGTTCGTTGAAGCATTAAATGCATTAGACATTTCTGAGCACTGATGGTGACTTCCTGGAAATTTGTTGTTCAGTTGTCTGACTCACTAACACGGCAGACTGCTACCTCACCTAACACCTGAAAAGGCATTTTCAGCAGACATGCAGTCCTTTCCCTTAGCTTCTTCAATATATACTATGGATGCGCATTGGGATTCTTGAAAGTCTCAACGTCTATAATTCATTCTTCATTTATAGTATTTTAACCTTCAAGTAATGGAAAAGGCTCGATGCTTCTGATATTGACAAGAGATACACTACAATCATGATCGTGGTATCCTGTCATATTTGAACTTGATTCAGCCTGAAGTGAACACTACGATTTCTCTTAAGCATTGGTAGACTACAATCCTTGACTTGCTTGTTTTTGCAGACTCTACGCTTCCGAGATCACACTACGAATCTTGATTTGTTTAGCAGGAGCTTGGACCAACTCTACGATTCTGAGTGAGGTCCTCCAAAGCAGACTACGATTCTATAGAAACTTTCTCAATACTCTATGATTCTGCATTGGCTTCTGTAATCCCTCAGCTAGCTCGACAGACTACGATTTTTTTGATGCCTATCTATTACATCTCAAAATAGATCAACCTAACACCTTTGATCTTTTCTTCTATACATTCATTTATAGAATGATAAACATGAACCACAAATTAACCTAACAATTTTGATATATCACCTAAGTCCTTGTACATATGTTCTTTGAAGGACTTTTTATATAAACATGTTTATTTACTTTCAACATCAAATTTGAATATGCAATTCCCAACAATATGTATTAATTCAAGAGGTTATGTATTTCTTTCAATTGATTTTAAAGAAGATTTTCTAAGTTTTGCCTCAATGCAAACTTCACATTTATTATTTTGGCAAACATTCCATATTAATTAATCTACGTATAATATTATAATTAACATGTCCTAATCTACCATGCCATAAATGAATAGACTCAATCATATAAGCGAAAGATGTAATTTTATTAAAATTAAAAGGTATAACACTCATTACATTCATCTTGAAGAGCTAATTGCTAATATATCCCTACCCCACACACATCCCATTTTTACTTAGGATAAATTTGTCCAATACATAAACCAATTTAAATCCCTTTTGACTAAGAAGGGATCCTTACACTAAATTCTTTCTGCTATTAGGCACATGGAGCACGTTGTTTAGGGTGAGTTCCTTTCCAGAAGTCATCTTCAAAACAACTTTTCCTTGTCTGATAATTTTGGATGAGGAAGAATTCTCCATTTACAATTGTTCTCTATTCTTAATTTATTGATATATTGAGAACATCTTCTTGTCAAAACACATATGGCGGGTTACTCCAATATAGCATTTGCCTTGGAACTTTTTATTTGTTCCTTGTTGACGCCCATTGCCGGAGTACTTCCTTTTTTTAGACTTCAGACCATGTTCCACCACGTTGGCTTTATGTTTCACAAAAGTCCTTCCTACTTTCTTTTCAGAAGTACTGTTGTCCTCTTCTATCCTTAATCTTATGATTAAGTCTTCAATTTTCATCTCTTTGCATTTATACTTGAGATAATTCTTAAAATCTTTCCACATTGGTGGTAATTTTTTAATAATAGCATCAACTTGAAAAGATTCACTTAAGTACACACCTTCTGCATGTATTTCTTGTCGGATAACTTGTAATTCTTGGACTTGGTTGATGACATCCTTGGAATCCACCATCTTGTAATCCAAAAACCTACCAACTACGAATTTCTTCATCCCAACATCTTCTGTTTTATATTTCTTATCCAAGGAATCCTATAATTCTCTTACTGTCTTGAGAGAACTATACACATTATATAATGTGTTATCCAATTCATTAAAAATATAATTTGGACATAAAAAGTCAGCATGTTTCCATGCATCAATAGCAGCAACAACTTGCTTATCCGTTTCATTCTCATTAAGTATTGGGGGGTCTTCATGAAGAAACCTTGCCAAGTTGAGAGTAGTAAGATAAAACAACATCTTTTGTTGCCATCTTTTAAACTCCGTTCCATTAAACTTTTCTAGTTTTTCACCATGGTTTATAGGAATATTTGGAATAAAAGGTGTAGAAGAAGAAGAACTTATAGATAGAGTATCGGTAGCCATGTCTCAAATATAAATATAAAAATAATCAAAATTTAATTGTCTTAAGATTGTTGATAAAATAGAAAGGAAACTATATATATATATATATATATATATATGTGTGTGTGTGTGTGTGTGTGTCCTTAAGATAATTTTCCTTCCGTATGGTGCTTAGAGTTGATAGCACTTGTCTCCCAGGATACAATGACAACATATACTAAAGTAGCACTCTAATTAGTATATTCTATGAACCAAAGAAAATGCTCTGAAAATCTCTCTCAAATAAACTATGAATAATGATGACTATATGACTAGAATGCTTGATGGTTTGCGAAATGGAATGAGTAAAGTGGTTGCCCCCACCTATCTATTTATAGGAGGGTGAGTGACCCATCAGAAGGGACACAACCCACTGAAAAGGTACATTTAAACCAAAAACAACATAATTTTGGCTTTAAACAAAAAGGCACGTTCTTTCGGTCAAAAAATGATGTAGTTTTAGTCTTAACCGAACAAAAATGACGTAGTTTAGGCTTTAACAAAAAAGGGCGCGTCTATTCAGTCAAAAATGACGTAGTTTTAAATCGTCCGTTCAAGAAGACAACATTTCCCAAAACGACATAGTTTAGACGCGTCCATTTGGCTGGTAATGCTTCCCAAAATGATGTAGTATAATAATAAATACAGTTTATCAAAATGACAGTTTTGATAATAGAACTAAATAAAATAAAACATAGATACATTTTAAATAGAAAATTTAAATAAATTGTATACAAAAAATTATAGACCCAGACCCACTTGCCCGACCCAGGCCGAGTTGATCGGGGGCGCGCGTGTGTGGGTTCGAACCATGTCTTGGCCAGGTCCTCTCTCTTCCACAAAAGTGGGGCCCAAATCCAAGAGCAACTTTCTTGTATATAAACACATTAAATTTTTAGTTCTTAACCAATGTGGGACTTGGCTTCCCACGTATATTTATTATCATTTATCATTTCCAATGGTGATCTTTCGGAGTTAATATCTCATTCATTAGTCCATGGATTTGAGCTTCTAAATTCTTAATTTAATCTACTCATGAATTAGAACACATTGATATATGGATTCACTTTAAATAATTATTAAAACCCACTTAAATTTTGGCTCAAATTCTAATAATCCCCCACATAAATGATATTGACTGCCAGCCTTATGCAAATGTTATGCAGACTCTAAGAGAGAGATAATTGGAAATCATCTGTATCGAGAGAGGTAGCTTTTGGCTTTGAACCTTCCCTTGTGAAAGAATATCGGGTTTACTGGTTGTCTAGTGAACTTGATGTCTTGAACTGTCCAACCATTTGTGTAAATTGAGACAATAGTAATTCACAAATAATCTTTCCAGACATTATTTAGTTCTCATGATTTTGTTCATTTCGCCCCCGAACAATCCCTGATTTATATGTGTTTTAGAAAAGTATAGCCTTTATTTTTCTCATAGAATTGGCACAGTTCACACTCGCATAAGTTATTCTTAATAAGAGTATCCTGCCATACCCTACTTGTTTATCAAGATTTAAGAATCATTAAAAGCATATCTTATCCTAAAACCACTGCATGTATCACTATCTCCACTACAAAAATAATGGTCATTGGCGACGGGGGCTTTGGCGACAACAGTAACGTCGTCGCTAATAAGGTTATTTACGACGGGGTACCTGTCGCTAATGTTTGCCATCGCCAATGACCAGTTCCCTCTAAATCCAACATAGTGGTCGACGGTATGCCGTCAAGAATAGGTATATTGTCGTCGCTAATGACATTAGTTTGGTGCCATATTCTCGTGGGGGAGGGAAACTCATTGGTGACGGATGTAAAATGTTATAAACGACAACACTGCCGTTGCGAATGACTCTGTATCGACTAGGGTTATTATCGACGGGTAGCCCATCGAGAGTGACTTTATAATTTTAAGCCCTACCTCGACGACAACGATCAAAATTTGACCCAAATTTTTAGCGCCAAAAAGCTACAATACTCCTTCTCCTTCGATCCCTCCCTCGATGTCGAACTTACAGGTGACTATAGTAGCTGCTGGCGGCCGCCGCGGCTAACGGAAGCGATTTCGTGGTGAAGGTTGGGCGAATTTGGGCTTGACTAGCTATCTAATTTTGGCGATTGTGGCTAACTGATTTGGTGAAGGTTTTTCCTCTTTCCTTGGCAACTTTTTTTCAATCTTTCAATCTTCAATAGGTAAACAACTTATTAGGGTGCTACCGAATTATATTATCCTTCAATGCAACCGAATTATATAAATATATATATATGGTGCTTAGCCTCCATCGATCAGTATTATATATTCTGCCTTTACCTATCACAGAATTAGCTGTCCTTTGTTGAATGTTTTTTCCTTGTCCTTTTGTGTTGCTTGTCTTCAAATTGTACTTGTACACCTCACTAATGTTCCTTCCATGTTAACATATTTATCATATATGCCCAACCCCAAAATTTGCTGGGACCATATATATGATACCACTTGTACTTGTTTTACTTTAATTCACTCATCTCTAGATCTTCCTTAAGGTTGCTCCAAATGTTGGTGTCCGTAAATCAGCAGATAGTCTCCGTGAAAGTAACAGGAAGGTTCTCGATATTGGCACAAGGTAAAGTCCTCGCCTTCTTAAGTCTTGATTCACCCCTAATTCTGTGCCTTTTGATTTTTTAAGTGTCTGCATATGTAATTAATGAACTGTTAAGTTATCTGTTAAGTACTCGTATAAAAGTTTAATTTGTTAGAGAGGGGGGGCGGCACCCAACAAAATTGCTAACACATGTAAATATGAACGGATATAATACCCACTGTTTTGAAAAGAGCAATACATGGCATTTAAAGTGTCGTTAAAATTTTACAAATGTTGCTAAATGTGTATTAACCCTGACATTATCATTTTTGGACTGTATTATCATCATCAAACTTTTAAAAAATAATAATTAAAGTAAACAAAGACATAAAGTAATTAATAAAGAATAAAGAAGTTGGTTACCTGTTCACACTGAATTGGAGATTCACTTTTCATATATGGAGTACTTAGAACCTGAAATTATTTAAAGATTTTTCTCAGCATCTTCGTGAAACTTATTAGGGTTCATTAATGTTGTAAATTTATGACAGTAGGAGAAATCCCCTTAATGTTATATGTTTTTATTCTTTCATATTGAAAATATATGTTATCTGACTTACAAATAGTAAAGGTACAAGTAGGAAAACTAAAAAAAAAAATCATTGTGCTTGCATCATAAATTTATTAATCAGATTTTCATCTGTAAAACTGAGATGGCACTGGGGTGGATATATTTAGACATCTCTATATTAGTAGTTCAATAACCATTTGGACCCTTCCAAAACCTGAAATGCTATAAGTTCAATTCTTTAAATTTTGACATGTTAACTGAATGAAAGAAGTTTTAAAAGTATGATCTTTCACACTTACGAGTTATGATTTGACTTTGAACAGTCAAATAGGAAGGTTAATGACCATGATCTGATTATGAATATGGATGATTAAGAATTAAATGATGCTTCCAAATATTCATTTTTGGCACAGAATGGATAAAGAGTAGTTCGTGTGCACATTATTTTTATGTTGAACAGTGTTAGAGACTTTTTTCCATAGATAAAGGTTGGTGTGTTTTTCGTTGTTGTATGTTGATAATTTTTCTTCTATTAAAAGTATGTTGATAAGTTATTTTTTTAGTTATTTTTTTTTTGTTAAATGAAAGGATTTGAACAATTTCGTCGAAGAAATACGGAGGAGTTTTTTCCTAGTAGTTCTTTTTGTTTTAGGAAAAGAATCTAATTTCACATGCACATATATTTTCATATAGTTTAGGAAGCTTAGAAACCCATTTGAGATTCACTTAGTATGAGTAAATCTCAAATAGTCCCCGTCTTGGGACTGTTCTTGTATGTTTCGATCTCACTTAGGTCGGTGTTAACGACTTGAGCACGCCTTTATATTTTTTGAATTTTTGGCCAGTATATATCTCTTGATATTCTTCAGGTGCATATTTAAACTACGATGTGTTAGTCTATTTTGTGTACTTGAAGACCATGGGGAGGTGCTGCCAAAATTTTTGAAAAATTTAAAGATGTGTTCAAGTTGTTGGCATCAGTGAGGCGACACATCCGGGAATGGGATAGAAGCCTGACCCGTTAGAGGTGGAGATGAAGTTAGGAAACTCATAAGCTTAAATATACATTAAATTGGAGACTTGATTGTGTTTGTCTGACTTTCCATATATATAGCAGACAGTTGTCCGAGATGTCTGTTGATTGAGGTTGGATGGAACGTAGGGTAGCCACTGATAAGAGTGGGCTTAGCTCTGAGTATCGTAGTGGGGTTGAACAGTTTCTCAACTTCGCGTTTAAGCAAGCCAGCGGCGATGAGATTAGATGTCCTTGTAAGAGGTGTGTTAATGAAGTGCGTAAGGAAAGGAGTGATGTCATGTGCGACTTATTTGCGTATGGGTTCAAGCAGGGTTATACGACATGGATCTATCATGGGGAAATCTGGTTGGATGAACATGAATCAGAACCAGAATCCAGATGTGACGAAACCTTCCAGAGGATGATGTTGTTGCTGTCGAAAGTGAAGACGATGTTGTTGAGGAGGTAGATATAATTGAAGAAATCGTTGAGGACAATGAAGATGATGATGACAATGATAGTGAAGATCTACTGCTCGAAGATGACGATTCTGATATTGATGGCTTTGACGATATAAATGATTAGGTGTATGTACTCTTTGTGTCCTTTTAGTTGCATTCAAATGTAATAGTTTGTAGTAGTGCAATCATTATCTTCAACTTATATTAATCTACTGAATAAGGTGTTAGTTGTTTTAGGTTACTATTTATGTTGTATCCTTTTAGGTTACTATTTATGTTGCATTTTTTTAGTTATATCTGTATGTTATCCTCTTTGTTACTGTTCACAAATATAGTATTTACGAATGTTTAATAATATTTTTTTTATGATTTGACAGTATATATACATA
Source organism: Panax ginseng (assembly GCA_020205605.1). Taxonomy (NCBI): domain Eukaryota; kingdom Viridiplantae; phylum Streptophyta; class Magnoliopsida; order Apiales; family Araliaceae; genus Panax; species Panax ginseng. The sequence continues at coordinate 65,478,289 of CM035132.1, read as the reverse complement.
CGGCGCAAGCGCATACCATTTACACGACAAGATATATATATATGTAATTATACCTGATCGTCAGGTATAATTACATATTTTATTAGGATACATCTTAATATTTTTATTTTATATTGTATTGACATTATATTCATTTATATAAATATTGATGTATTTCACTACATAGGTGATCGACGTAGGCCTCTGCGGGGACTAGCACGTGGCTTGCTAGGGAATCCCCCCCAGGAACCGCTTATATGTCGTGTTGGGACTCATAGGTAATTTCATAATGCTATAAAGTATTACTATAACATAAGTATTTAGTTCTTATATTTTCTTTGTAATTTGCAATGTATTAATTTCAATTGTAGTATCCTTGACGCCACACCAAGGAACACATTACTTGGGATCGTCCGCAACCGTTCTCATGCCCGTGAATGAGGTGGGCGGATGTGGATGACCACACACGTCAGCTGATTATTGCTAAGTGTAGGTTAGGATGTCAATCATTCATATGCAAGTTTTATATTCCATTTGAATATATTGTTACCTCTTTGATTTATGTTGTCTACTAAGCTTCTTAATGTGTAATGTGCAGAGATATTATCATTTTGAGGACGGGCAGGAAGCCCATGGCATGACTGTTCTGCACAGATACCTAGAGATGATTTGGCACAAGTGGGTCTACGACTGGAAGAAGAAGGCCCAGACGAAGATGGCTGATGGACAGACACTTAAAGATGTCCAGCCAGATTTCATATCTGCTGCGGTGTGGGACTAGATGTTCAGCATTTGGGACGGCGAGGCCTTCAAGAAGATGCCGGCATAGCGTTCAGCTGCCCGATAGCAGAGATCGTCTCCCATACTGCACTAGGTCTTAGTCATACAACCTGTACCGGGAGAGACTCGAGGTGAGTTTAAAGCATGCACCCTCTCGCTTGGAGTTTTGGTGGCACGCCCACCAAAAGAAAGGTGACGGTGGTTATATCTCACCTGAGGTAGAACGCATTGTTGTAGGTTTGGATTCATTTTATATTCTTTTGTATTATTTCATTTTATTCTTTTATATTATTTCATTTTATACTCTGCATATCATCTACTAATGTGTTTTTTTTCAGCGACGGTTCGAGGATCTTGCAATGGCCCGGAGCAGCCAGAGAGGTGACACTCCAGTAGACGAGTCTACGCGTTCGGATGAGGAGATAGAGGACTGGCTACATGCTACAAGGGGACCGAAGAAGGGTAGAGTTGTGGGCATTCCCCATGTCCCAGCTTACACCCTAGTCCCTGCTGCGAGATCTCGGCGACGCCCACCCACTGGAGGTAGTGGTATGAGTGGATCAGGCGTCGACCCTTCATTATCCGATGACTTCTTCCAGTGGATCATAGAGGGGCACATGGCGAGTGGTGTTGTGCAGTCAGGAGCACCATCATGCGAGCGGATATACCAGCTGGCTCAGGAGGTTGTCCACGGCTTTATCAATCCTACAATTGTCGTTGACGACCTCATGGGTGTAATACGAGAGGAGGCCATCCGCGTATGTGCAGTTGTCTTGGCCAACATCTTCCCACCACATATTCGACAAGTATAAACAATTAAATTATGTATTTCCTTATTTAATTTATGTAATTTATAATTGTATTGCTTAGATAAACTTAAGATAAAACACTAACTTCCATTATGAAACCCCTGAACTCCATTATTAACATGAACTTACTAAATTTACAGAGCACACACATAGCACATAGCACTTATGCATGTATTAGACACGTGTTACAACTTACGGGACTCGATTCTGACATACGGAGACCGAGTTATCGCCAGTTTGCAAAACTCAACAACACTTAGGCAAAAGACCAAAAAAGAACCCAAAACCCGCATCGGCCATCTGAACACCACGCAAACACACACATAACACTGCGTAGGTATTAGACACGCGTTACAACTTACAGTACTCGATTTTGACATACGGAGACCGAATTATAGCCCAGTTTGCAAAACTCGCCAACACTTAAGAAAAAGGCCGAAAAAGAGCCCAAAACCCGCATTGGCCGTCCAAACACCACACAAACACACACATAGCACTGCGTAGGTATTAGACACATGTTACAACTTACGGGACTCAATTCCAACATACGAAGACCGAGTTATCGCCCAGTTTCCAAAACTCGCCAACACTTAGGCAAAAAGCCAAAAAAGAGCCCAAAACCCGCCTCAGCTGTTCGAATGCCACACAAACACACACATAGTACTGTGTAGGTATTAGACATGTGTTACAACTTATGGGACTCGATTCTGACATACGAAGACCGAGTTATCACCCAATTTGCAAAACTCGCAAACACTTAGGCAAAAAACCGAAAAAGAGCCCAAAACCCGCCTCGGTCGTCCGAATACCACATAAACACACACATAGCACCGCGTAGGTATTAGACACACGTTACAACTTATGAGATTCGATTCTGACATACGGAGACCGAGTTATCGCCCAGTTTGAAAAACTCAACAACACTTAGGTAAAAGGCCGAAAAAGAGCCCAAAAGTCGCATCAGTCGTCCAAAAACCACGCAAACACACACGTAGCACTACGTAGGTATTAGTCATACGTCATAACTTACGGGACTCGATTCTAACATACAGAGACTGAGTTATCGCCCAGTTTGCAAAACTCGTCAACACTTAGGCAAAAAGCCAAAAAAGAGCCCAAAACCCGCCTCGGCCGTCCAAATGCCACACGAATACACACATAGCACCGTGTAGGTATTAGACCATATTACAACTTACGGGACTCGATTCTTACATACGGAGACCGAGTTATCACCCAGTTTGTCAAACTCGTCAATACTTAGGCAAAAAGCCAAAAGAGAGCCCAAAACCTGCATCGGCTGTCTGAACGCCATATAAACATACACATAGCACTGCGTGGGTATTAGATACGCGTTACAACTTACGGGACTCAATTCTGACATACGGAGACCGAGTTATCGCCCAAAACTCGCCAAAACTTAGGCAAAAAGCCAAAAAAGAGCCCAAAACCTACATCAGCCTTCCGAACGCCACAAAAACACACATATAGTACCGCGTAGGTATTAGACACGCGTTACTTCTTACGGGACTCAATTCTGACATACAGAGACCGAGTTATTGCCCAGTTTGCAAAACTCGCCAACACTTAGGCAAAAACCCGAAAAAGAGCCCAAAACCGGCCTCGACCGTCCGAACGCCACACAAACACACACATAGCACCGCGTAGGTATTAGATACATATTACAACTTACGGGACATGATTCCGACATACGTAGACCGAGTTATCACCAAGTTTGTAAAACTCAACAACACTTGAAGAACACAAACAAAACTAATTTAAATATGCTCTATTTTTGAATTTGTTATTAATATTTTAATTTTGTAGGGTCTTGTTGATGAGAATTCGGTGGGTGGAGGCTGCGGCACAAGCGATGCCCGTGGTGGAGATGGTGATGACCGCCGGGCTGATGCTAATGAGATTATTGAGGGTGGGACCTGCAGTCAAACCGGAGGTGGGACCGGAGGTGGGACCGGCGGTGATGATGATACCGAAATTCCTGATCTTGGGTTGTAGTACCCATTATGTTTATATTTTGACTTTCATATATGTATATTTATACAGCTTTTGAGTTGTACAGACTAGAGTTTAGTATCTAGTTAGGTTGATGGTATATGTGTCTAACTAAATTGATTGTATATGATTATATTTTGTATTTACATCGTACGACTTTTATCTATAAGTCATTACGTTGTTTACATATTTGATGGTTGATATAACGAAAGCTATTATTGTTATTGATATGTGTTCGTGAAGAATTCTTTATTTTTCTTTAGTTTATAACAAGTATAATTATGTATATATAAATGAATAGGGGTATTTTGCAATTTTAAAAAAAAAATATTCTAAATAACTCATTAGCGACGGGCGTGGAGGGTTATTAGGGACAGCTATGCCATCGACAATGACTGTTTTTTAATTTTCTGATATAGCTATTACTGATGGTCTATTCGTCGCCAATGTCGTCACCAATACATCATTGCCAATGGCACACCGTCGCCAATGACCCCGTCAGTAATGATACACTTGCTGACGGCGAGCGACGGGAACCAGGGGCGACGACCCATATAATGATGGGAAGGGCGACGGACTATGTCATCGCCAATGACCTCATTGCCGACGGCACTAGGGTCATTGGCGACGGCAGAGACCGTCGGCAATAACCTATTTTTTTGTAGTGCTCGTATCATAAGAATGAGCAGAATAACCTAATTTCTTCATAGAGATTTGGTTTAATAATTCACAATTTAGTTGTCCCTTTGAACCTAAATCTTGGGATCTCTAGTCAACTAGGTTGGGTTTCCATCATGATGAACCCTTTTTATAGGCTTTAAACCCATTCCCCTCGAAGTAATTTTTACTTTCTCTCTGGGCAAACCTTTAGTCTACGGATCTGCTATATTTTCTTTAGACTGTATGTACTCAATAGACATAATGCCATTATAGAGCAATTGTTTTATGGTATTGTGTCTAGAACGAATATGTCTAGACTTACCATTATACATGTGACTTTGTGCCCTTCCAATTGTTGATTGACTATCACAATGGATACAAATAGGTGGCACAGGGTTAGGCCACATATGAATATATTCTAAAAAGTAACGAAGCCACTCAATTTCTTCTCCAGTCTTATCCAATGCAATAAACTCAGATTCCATATTTGATCGAGCAATGCATGTTTGTTTAGAATATTTCCATGATACTGCTCCTCCACATAGTGTACACACAAAACCACTTATGGATTTAGAGTCTTTTGTATCCGATATCCAGTGTGTGACAACCCAAAAATTTATAGAATTTATAAAATCTTAAAATATTGAATAAAGTTAAATAATAATACCTAGAGTGGAAATAAGGTATGGATTTAAAATTTTTGTGAATGATTTGTATAAATTACAAACTGTAAGTGAATATTTGATAGCAAGGTGTAGAGTTTTGTGTATTATGATTATATGTGTGTACAGTATGTGGTTAAGGGTCAAGTGTTGAGTGGTTAAGGGTCAAGTGTTGAGCAGATAAGTGTAACATGGGTAAACCCAAATGTTATAATAAGAACATCAATGTTTAGTTAGGAAACCCTAACGATTGGTTAAAAACCCTAATTTCAGTTTCGGGAATCCTAAACCCTAACTGGGAATTTTTAAACCCTAATTTAGGAATTCAAATGCTAAGTATAAAATCCTAAGGGTTATGATTTATGGGATATATGTGAAAAGACCAAATTACCCTTTAAATTGTAGGGTAAATGACCAAAATACCCTTAGTGAGTGCGAAATTATCGAAATGCCCTTTTACTTAATTTTTAAGTAAAAGATATTTTCAAATGTGTGGTGAACCACCACTTGAGCTTGACGTGTGTTCTAGAAAAGTAGAAAAAGGAGTTGTAGATTGTCGTATGGACTATTTTTAGCAAAGAACAAAAAGGTCATTTTTTTCAAAAACATACTGTTCCAGATTTTGCAAAGGCAGTTTCGACTACTTAATTAGTGAAAAAATTCAAGCCTTTTGGGACATGAAAATATATGATAAAAAGTAGCTCATGTCCAAAAATGAGCTCATTTAGACTTAAAATGACCAAGTTATGACCATTTTAATTTTTGGGCTAATTTCTTAAGCTACGAACTAAAAATGATTTTTGAAAAATACTAAAAGGAGTTGAAAAATTATAGAAAAATTCTTTTTATGTATGAAATATATGTATATATGTTTGGAGAAAGGATAGAAAAATAATAAGTTGATTTGGTATTTTTGTGAAAAGAATTAATGAATCTAGGCTTACTGGATTGAACATCTGTTGAATCAAGTTTGTTGGATTGGAAAGCAGTTTACTGAATTGAAAATCTGTTAAATCCAGCTTGCTAGAATTGGAATCCAGTTTGCTGGATTGCAATTTTGTTTTGCTGGATTGACCATATGGTTGCTAGATTTGGAATCTAGTTTGCTGGATTGCAATCTGGTTTACTGCATTGCAATCTGGGTTGTTGGATTAGTATGTTTGGATAATCCAGGTTGCTGGATTAATATTTGACTTATTAGATTTTAAAAAAAACTTATAATATATAAGATTAATGTATTAAATCATAATATATATGATATAGTGATTAAAGAATTATCAAAGGACGATAGTAATAATGATGTTTTAAGGAGTAATCTAATATTCGATTATGTGATAAATGTTTAAGTTGTATAATGACTGTAATTAACAGTAGTGTATGTGATGATGTTATTCTAATAGACAGATTGATATAATCAAGAATAGGTCTTTCAACTGAAGCTAAAATTAGTTTGCATAACAATAATTGACGGTACAGGCAAGTTTCTCGAACTATACTTTTAACTAGTGGTTAATCATTGTTGATTACATCACGTCTATGATTTATTGATTTGCACGTTGTGCATGTTGTTTATGTTCATCAGGTATGAAAGGTTGATCACCTTCATTACCATTTGGTTCAGTTAATTTGTTCATGTTCATTGTTGGCCATTTATTATTATTGTCTCGGTCATTCAGTTATGAAAATTGATTCATATTCTTTCACAATAATTATGTTGTTGAAAGTTTGTAAGCTTATTATTCTTTCAAACATGATATATCTTTTTTTGAACTTAAACTTGTTGGGCAAACTTGTTTCTCACCCTTGCTATATCATGATAAACATTTCAGATTAGGACGAATACTTCGGATACAGGCAAAGGCAAGGACAAGTTCTAGGATTAAATTGTTGTATAGTTAAAATTGTAATAGTATTGAAGGCAAATAACATTGTAAATCCTGTAGTATATGAATTTATGTATTAAGTTAAGGTTATCGACCTTGGGGATTATGTATAAAGGTTAATGTATAAACAATTTATGTTTATATCTTTTGCAATAGTTATAGACTTGGTGTACCAGGTTCGTGGTGATTAGTACCCGGATTTGGGGACGTTACAGTTGGTATCAAAGCTATAATCACAAGTTGATAAGAAGAGCCCCGAGCCTTTTTCTGGTGACGTCCCTATAAGGGAAGGCACTGAAACCAGACTTTTTCGTAGGGGACGCCGAGCCAGTCGGTAGCAAATTGATAAGTATCAATGTGAGGTGCTATGAGTTGGAAGTACCATGAGCGTCACATTTAGTATCAAAGCTATAGGTTATAAACCTTAGGTAGGGTTACCTTAGGCTAATAACCACAGAGATAAGGATAAGGACTAACTCAAATAAAGTTAGTGCGTTGGTAAGATTCAAAGACGAATCTCGGCAAGTATTAAAGATCCAGAGTTACGTAACTCTGATAATAAAAGATGAACAATAGTAATGAATAAATAGAGTCTAAAAGACTAAAAGTATATGGGGAAAGGAGATCGTAAAATAAAACGATCATAACATAGAAATGAATCATAATATAATATGATGAGATCACCCCGTGATCTGATAAGGTCATAGCAGGGAGGAGGATCAATCGAATGATTGAAAATTTTATAGCAAAATTGTTGTGTGTAAGTGGTACTATGATTTGGTACTGTTCCAACTCAGAAAAGAGTGGTGGATGTGCAATACGGATTAAACAAAACTAGTATAGAGTATGTATGGAGTTAGGATTATGTGAGATTTCAATTGAGGACTAATGTTAGCAGCTAAGTTGTATGATTCCTTGTATGGGCGGGGAATTTGTACTTGGTTTTAGAATCACTTAGCTTCCTATATCGATATAGTGGTTAATTTGAACAATTCTTTGTATGGGCGGGGAATTATCCTTGGTGTAACAACCGCTTAGCTTCCTATATTGATTAGTGGCTGAATTGACCAATTCTTTGTATGGGCAGGGGATTGTGTTTTGTTCGAAAACCACTTAGCTTCTGGTAGTGATAATCACTGAAATGTTTGTGTTGCGTTATTTGCTATATACATGTTGAGAAGGTGATTCTTTTCTCATGTATATAACAGAGAGGTAGACGATATAAGATTAGGTGCGAGTTCTTAAAACGCATACTTATGGTAAGTTTGTGACTCATAATCGTATTGTATGTTTTTGAACCCCTAAGCGTATGGAAAGTTCTTGATTGGTTCTTGAACTACGTATTGCTAGGATAAGTGCCGAAACTCATATTATTGTGAAAAGTTCCTGAACTCATAACGTGTGGTGTGACGCCCCCAAAATAGGTATACATCACCCATTCTAAGTCGCCAAATACATGGTACAGAAACAACAACAACTCCATTAATACAATTATCGTGCAAAATACGACAACACATATACTGTGAGTTTAAATATAAATATTGTCTTCTAGACAATATCCACACTCAAATAAGTCCTTTTTACAATTATTGATACACTATTTTACAAAATAGTGAGGACTACTAAAACAACTACCTTGAAACATCACTCCATACACCGTCTAGTTCCCGTTATATTTTCGTCTCCTGAGAAGAAAAATGGAACAAAAAGAAAAAGGGTGAGCTCAACTAGCCCACTAAATAATATTATGACTAAGATAATGTACAACAAATTATCCTTAGTCTTCAGCAGGGAAAAATCTGATAGAATATAATTGAAAATAAGTTTTAGATCTACAACTGCAGCGGAAACAACAATTCATTAGAAGAGTTAAGTAGAGAATGAAATCTACTATCATCTATGAATTTAAAAGTCCATCATCAATATTTTATCCCTATAACATCAATCAATATACATCTTGAATCAAATATTCATCTTTACACTATGGGCCAAAGATATTCGTTTGTATCACCAGTTGGTCATGTTCAACTCAACACATGTTCATCGTTGCACTACGGGCCAAAGATATTCATAAGGTAATCATTCATCTTTGCACTACAAGCCAAAGATATTCAGTTATATCATCATTTAGGACTGAGGATGATGAAAAATATTTTTATGAAACGAATTCAGTAAAACAAAAGAACAAAGATTAGGGATTCATATTTTAGATAATCCAAGCTCAAAAACACTCTATAATAAACCATAGTAGAGTAAAATTCAAGAATGAAGATCAAAACATGGATACAATCAAAGATAGTAACCATAATAGATATCTAGGACAAAGAAAAGAAAATTTCATTTTTTGATGAATAGTGTCATATTTGTGAATAGTGTCGTATACGTGAATAGTAACCCTGACACGAAAAAGGTAGAAATTTCACAATAAAATTCATACCAATATTTCGGTATAATGATATTGAGAGAATAACATCATTTACGAAGAAAATAACATCCCTTACCTTAAAAGGACAGTACTTCTAACTGGAATATCAGATATAACGCTAAAGGAAACTTGCACCGTATAGCAACACTCAAAGTATCGAAATACTCACAAAAATACGCGCGATAATATAGAGAGAGAAAACTTCAGATTCTGGTGTGATTTTCAATTCTAACTTAACCATCCTATTTATAGGAAAATGCTTAGAACACCAAAGCAAAAATTTAATAAAATAATATTTTTTATTAAAAATCATACGCATAATTTGAATTCTGATTTCAGCACATTAACCACACATGTGGGGCCCACACAATTTCCAAAAATGTTTTTCTTAAAATAAATATTTTAAACTCCAAAAATCAATTCTTATGGAACTTCAATAATTCATAATAAATAGCCATTTTATCAGAAAAATTTGAATCTTTTGTCCATTCCATAGGAAATTTAATTCTCTACAACTTTGTAGCTTTAAGTTTTTCCAAATAGTAAACAAAAATTGACCGAAATTCACATACGGACGATTTTTAATACCTCAATTCTGACAAAATACTGATAAATTAAACATCTCAGCATTAATTCCTTCATTTATATCCACACAAAATAAATATTTCCCTATCCATCATTGATATCCACATAAAATAAATATTTTCTTATCATATAAATTAATAATTAATTATTCATAAATAATATCACAGAATCACGATTATGACAACCAGGTCGTTCCCAAGAAAGAGGGGGCTTTCCGATAAAGATTTCTCCTTATTGACGCGCAATTAGGTGACCAAACCCCTTTCCTAGACAGAACTTCCTTAGATATTGCCAATAATGCTATCTAATAATATTATTTAAATAATATGAATTATTGATCTGATAAAGAGAAATACTGTGCAGTGACAATTATGGAAACAATAATAATATAAAATATCAATATAGCAATTATTGAATCAATAAAATAAAATATTGAACTGTAATTATTGTAACGATTATTGTGTAGCGCCTTCTTACGTAAGAATCAATAATTGGTGCAATACTGTGTGCTACTGTGCAACACCGCGTATTACTATGTTTTAACCACCAGATATTCCAACAATGTTAACGGTAACAACTACGTCGTTATTTTTAAAAACTAATTCTTGTCATTTTCTTCATCCGCCGTTATTTATAAAAAAAAACTAAGACTTGTTATTTTCTTCATCCGACAGTTTTGGTTATGGGGCCCACAAATAGTTGCGTCGTCGTACGAATATTCCCCGATAGGAAGAATATTCCAGGACCAAACGAATATTCCCCGACAACAATGAATATTTTATAACCACTTGCTTATTTAAAATATTTGCGTATTTAACCCATAACTAACCACATTAATTGAATCAACCCCTTACTATTTCAAAATAATAAATAGAGAAAATTCCATTTTATTAAAAAAAAAATTGGGGTCTTACAACCTCCCCTCCTTATGAAATTTCGTCCTCAAAAGTGACGTACGTACCTAGTATTTCAAAAAGGTGAGGGTACTTCGCTTTTATTTTTGATTCCAATTCCCAGGTCATTTCTTCAATAGCATGATTCCTCCATAAACCCCTAACTTGTGGTATAACCTTTGTGCGTAGGACATGCTCCTTACTATCTAAGATCTTGACAGCTGCCTCCTTGTACGTTAAATCTTCAGTTATTTCGTCTAGTTCTAACTCAATAATATGGTTTGGGTCATCCACATATTTACGTAACATCGATACGTGAAAAATGTTATGAACAGGCGACATACTTGGCGATAAAGCGAGTTTATAGGCCACAGTTCCTACTTGATCGAGGATTTCAAATGGACTAATAAATCGAAGGTTTGAGCTTTCTTCTCTTCGTTGACTCTTACTTCTAGAATAACGCCTTCTTGCACATTCTTCTTTATATTCATCATCTCCGGTGTGTAGCTTCAGCAATTTTAACTTTATCGATTAAAGACGATTCTACTCGTATATCATCACATGGGTCTCTAGAGTCTTTAACTCTATCTCTATCATTTGTAAGTCATACAAAATGGGTCTTTATGTTTGATAATATCGTACCCGTACCCGCATACGATCTTCTACTCAACATGTCAGCTACCACGTTCGCTTTTCCAAGATGGTATGGTCAGAACAGGTGCCGAAATGAGTCTCCTCTTGAGTTCTTGGAAGACTTTCTCACATTACTCAATCCATTTGAATTTTTTATCTTTTTGAGTCAGCTGAGTTAATGGAGTAGCGATTCGAGAAAATCTTTCCACGAATCTCCGATAATAACCAGCTAAGCCTAGAAAGCTACGTATTTCGATTACTGACTTAGGCTGCTCTCAACTGTGACTCATATCCCAACCTTGGATAGTACGTCACAATGGCACCTATCAGTTTACCACCGCACGAATATGGAGTCCCCTAGGGAGAGTCTGGCTTCGGTGCATTCCACAAAGGAAGTCACCAGATAGAGGCTAGGGTACCAACTCCTATAGTTGGGATTTTAACTCTTAAAGTTCAATAGGAGCCATTCGATATGAGATTTTAGAAATGGATTTTGTACCAGGTTTAAAGTCGATACAAAATTCAATATCACGCTCTGGGGGTAGGCCAGGAAGTTCTTCAGGAAATACGTTAGGAAATTCATTAACAACATAAATATCATTCAAATCTGACGTATTTTTGTTTAAATCCAAGAAATGGGCTAAGAAAGCTTGACATCCATTTTTTAATAAACGAATGGCTTTATGGCTTGATGTGACAGTGATTAACTTTAATGGTTTGGTTGCTTGAATTCGTACAACAAGTTGATTAGGAATATGAAAACTAACAACCTTACGAAAATAATCAATTTTAGAATGATGAGTGGTTAACCAATCAATCCCTAAAATCACATCAAATGAAAGTATTTTCAAAGGAATAAGATCAACAGGTAATGTGATGGTGCCAACCTGAATCAAACAAAATTTATGAATAGTGGATGTAACAAAAGTTTCTCCAAACGGAGTTTCAACAGATAAGTCAAAGTCTAATTTCTTAGGAGTCAAGTTCAAACGTTGAGCACAAGTAGGAGAGATAAAAGAATGGGTAGAATCGATATCTAATAAGGTATAAACTTCGCAAGAGTTTATGATTAGCTAACCCGTGATAACTTCATTCGGGTTCCTCGCATTTTGGACAGTCACGACAAACGCTCTTCCAGGAACCACTGACTTTGACTTGTCTGGGACATCATTTGGAGTCACCATCCCCGCTGGACTTTGTTTCACTACAGGATATTCTCGAGATATATGACTGTCTTTTTCATAACTAAAACATACCTTGGAAGGCTGTGAACAGTTTGGACTTATGTGTCTCTCCTCTCCGCATCTGTAGCTTCTAGTTGGCGGTCTTTCTCCTCCCCTAGAATTTGTTGCTGGTGCCGACGTCTTCCCGTCATTGTTGAATCTTCTCTTTCTGAAATTTCCACTTGACTCACCTTTCCTATTATCTTGGCCATGATTACCACCGAAGTGGTTACCATTTTTGGCATGGTAATTTCCTCCACGATGATTATCATTGTCCTGATTGTCGTTGCCACCGGTATGATTATTATCGTGTTGTTGGTCGCCCAATTGAACAGACTCATTATCTCGGTCTAATAATTGAGCCCTGTTCACAACATCTAAATATAGATAAAATTTATGAGAGATAAGGTATTGAAGAATTTTGGGTTTTAGAACTCTCAGAAACATCCACGTCAGACGTTCCTCATTCTCTACCAAATGAGGTGCAAACCTGGATAACTCTGCCAACTTTACCTCGTACTCGAACATCGTCATGTTGTTCTGTTTCAGTCTAATAAACTCTACCTCCTTCATATGATGAATACTTTCAGGAAAGTACTTGTCATTGAACAGTTTCTGAAATGTTTCTCAAGACATATTGAGTGCGGCTGGCTGGGTACGCTTCACAGATTCCCACCAGTAATCTGCCTCACCATGGAACATAAAGGTGGCGAATGGAACCTTCTGTTCCTCCGTGCATCCCAAGACATCGAATATCTTGGTAATTTTGTGACGCCCCCCAAAATAGGTATACATCACCCATCTTGAGTCGCCAATTACATGGTACAGAATTCAAATACAAACTTAATTATACAACATGAGCTGTGAGTTTTAATACAAATATTGTCTTCTACCCAGTATTCAAACTCAAAATATGACAAAACATAATCTGAGAGTTTTAACACGAATATTGTCATCTAGACAATATCCACACTCAAATTCAATCTTATTACATTTATTATCACACTATTTCATAGAATAGTGAGGACTACTAATGCTATCATCTGGATCGTTACTCCATTCCCCGACTAGTCCCTGTTACGTTCTCATTTCCTGAAGAGAACAATGAAAGCAAAAAGGGTGAGCTCAACTAGCCCAGTAAGAAATATTATGACTAAGATAATGCAGATTAAATTATCGTTAGCCTTCAACAGTGTTAAACTGATACAATATAACAAACATCAAGTTTAACGGCAGCAGAATAAGCAATCCATTAGAAGAGTCAAGTAGAGAATAAAATCTACTATCTTCTATGATTTAAAAGGTTTTTCATCACTTTTATCGCTGAAACTCAGCTTAATAAATAATCCACATTATCAAATCATCCCTGCACTACAGGCCAAGGATATTCTTTAGTATCACGACCACGAATTATCCATGCACTACGGTCTAAAGATAATCATGTTTCATCAACGGTCCTGATCATGCCATAAAACAATTCATCTTTGCACCCTTGGCCGAAGAGAATCCATAGCCATAATCATACCAAAAATTGTCCATCAATACACTACGGGCCAATGAGGACTTTTTACACATCATTTGTAACATTACGGTCATGATTATGCCTAATAATCCCTTATCATAATCATACCAAGTCCATCTATGCACTACAGGCCACAGATGACTTTCAACATAATATAAACATGAGGATGATGACAATGACATAATAATTCAATAAAACAAGTTCAAGAATTAATTTATCCAGGAACCAATAATGTCCAAATTATCAACATGATACTTCTTTGTAGAGTAAAATTCAAGAATTCTCATAAGAATATTTCCATGAAAAGATACTGGATGAAACGCAAATATCAAGGATATTCCACTAATTTCATGGAGTATAGAAGTCAAACTTTAACCAACTGAGTATAAGAGAATATATGAAACTGCAAATGGATTTTCGTCCGCCATATGGTAATCCACTTAGACAGATCATTTCCACAATTTAATAAGGAATGAATACAAAGAATCATTCACCATGCATGTGATAATCCACATAGACAGGTTATTCCAACAGAATAATAAAGAATGGAATAACAAAAGAAATCACCATGAATGCGATAGACCGCACAGACAGGTTATTCCAACAGAATAATAAATAAGGGAACCAGGTCATGCGTAAACGCACAGACATGATATTCCAACAGAATAATAAATAACGGAACCAGGTCATGCGTAAACGCACTAACAGGATATTCCAACAGAATAATAAATAACGGAACCAGGTCATGCGTAAACGCACCGACGGGATGTTCCAACAGAATAATAAATAATGGGATAACAATAGAATTTCACCATGTATGCAGTACTTCGCATAGACAAGTTATTCCAACATAATAATAAAGAATGGAATAACAGAAGAATTTCACCAAGGATAGGGTAGACCGCGTATATACAGGTTATTCCAAAAGAATAATAAAGAATGGAATAACAGGAGAATTTCACCATGTATGCGGTACTTCGCATAGACAAGTTATTCCAACATAATAATAAAGAATGGAATAACAGGAGAATTTCACCAAGTATAGGGTAATCCGCGTATACAGGTTATTCCAACAGAATAATAAAGAAGAGAATAACAGAAGAATTTCACCATGTATGCGGTACTTCGCATAGACAGGTTATTCCAACATAATAATAAAGAATGGAATAACAGAAGTTCTCTTCATGAATACAAAAGAAATAATACCCCTTACGAGTACAACAAATAATATCCCTTACCTTAAAAGAAAATGGATATAGGAGTAGTTAAGTAGCTGAATACTTTTCTTCTTTCTCTCTCTAGAGTTTCAGTGAATTCGTAAGAAATAATGAAGGAATGAGCTTCTATTTACAGGAGAATGAACTGAATAGTAACTAATTCATGAATGGTCCAGATTGATTTACTTTTAAACGGATGATCCATATTGATTTACTATACAGAACACTATACAACACTATGCATAATAAAATATAATATATTCTAATTATTGTCTAATAAAATAAATAACTTTATAAAAGTATTCAGTTTTATATAAAAAGATTTTACAATGCATAATAGAATATAATATATTCTATTTATATTCTAATAAAACAAATAACTTTATAAAAGTATTCTACATTTTTTATATAAAAAAATTACTATACAAAAAAAACACTATGCATAATAGAATATAATTATTGTCTAATAAAACAAATAACTTTATAAAAGTATTATGTTTTATATAAAAAGCTTTTATGTTTTATTACATTAATAATAATAATAAAACAAAACTTATCACATTTATTATAATTCACAATATTAATCGACCAGGTCGTTCCCAGGAAAGAGGGGGCTTTCCAATAAAGATTTCTCCCTATTGGTGCACAATTAGGTGACCAAACCTCTCCTTAGCATAACTTCTAGACATCGTTAATATTGCAAATATAATATTAATAACTTCGTCGTCTCAATTATTGATTTAATAATATATAAAATATCTACAATAATTGAATCAAATAACGTGAGATACAATGCAACAATTACTGCAGCAATAATTGAACAAAACTGAGTGACTTCTCACGTAAGCATCAATAATCAATACCGTGTGCTACTTATGCAACCACGCGCGTCTTCATCGTATTTTTTACTACCGAGTAGTTCAACAGTTTTAATGGTAAAACTTCCGCCGCTATTTTCATAAAAATATTTTTGTCGTTTTCTCAATCCGACAATAATTCCGTTATGGGGTCCACCAATGATTGTACCATCATACGGATATTCCCCGATAAAAAAAAAATATCCCCCGACCAATATTACCCACAACTATAACATTATCTCAAATCCACACCAAAAATTTTTAAAAAATAATTCGAGAAAATTAAATCTTTATTCATAAAATTTGGGATTTGTAAAACTTTGCTTAACCCACGTTTTCGCCTTAATCGAATCCGGCTATCCCAAGAACTCTGGTGGTCCCAACTCTTTAAATTGCTTGGTTGTGACAAACCGCGCGTTGCTATCATTTCCACCCGTATTTTGTACACGAGTCTCCCTCGTCTGATTTTGTATAAACTACAAAAAGCTTCTAAACATCCCATCATTCATCGTTTGATTGGTGGTGTTGTTTACAGGAGGAATATTGCCTTCTTAATGCACATTATCCTGGTTGGTGATTAGAGGTGTCTCTACGGTCTTATTCACTCCCTTGTTAACATTTTTAGCTGCCATTCTCAAATACTGTCACAAAATAAGGGTTAATTAAATAAATTAACATATCACATATTAACCCTATGCTCCGATTGACCCATTAAATACCAAATAAGATTAGGTAGGACACACTAGCGAAGGATTTACTCGTCTCTCCCCTCCTAGTTTTATTCCCCGATCTCTGCAAGAGACCATATCCCTAAGCCCTGATACCAACTGTGACGCCCCCAAAATAGGTATACATCACCCATTCTGAGTCGCCAAATACATGGTACAGAAACAACAACAACTTCCATAATACAAATGTCATGCAAAATACGACAACACATATACTGTGAGTTTAAATACAAATATTGTCTTCTAAACAATATCCACACTCAAATAAGTCCTTTTTACAATTATTGATACACTATTTTACAAAATAGTGAGGACTACTAAAACAACTATCTTGAAATATCACTCCATACCCTGACTAGTTCCCGTTATATTTTCGTCTCCTAAGAAGAAAAATGGAACAAAAAGGAAAAGGGTGAGCTCAACTAGCCCACTAAAGAATATTATGACTAAGATAATGTACAATAAATTATCCTTAGTCTTCAATAGGGAAAAATCTGATAGAATATAATAGAATACAAGTTTTAGATCAACAACTACAGCGGAAACAACAATTCATTAGAAGAGTTAAGTAGAGAATGAAATCTACTATCATCTATGAATTTAAAAGTCCATCGTCAATATTTTATCCCTATAACATCAATTAATATACATCTTGAAACAAATATTCATCTATGCACTACATGCCAAAAATATTCATTTGTATCACTAGTTGGTCATGTTCATCTCAACACATGTTCATCTTTGCACTACGGGCCAAAGATATTCATTAGGTAATCATTCATCTTTGCACTACAGGCCAAAGATATTCAGTTATATCATCATTTAGGACTGAGGATGATGAAAAATATTTTTAAGAAACGAATCCAGTGAGATAAAATAACAAAAATTAGGGATTCGTACTTTAGATAATCCAAGTTCAAAAACACTCCATAATAAATCATAGTGGAGTAACATTCAAGAATGAAGATCAAAACATAGATACAATCAAAGATAGTAACCATAATAGACATCTGGGATAAAGAAGAGAAAATTTCATTTTTTGTTGAATAGTGTCGTATTTGTGAATAGTGTCGTCTACGTGAATAGTAACCCCGACACAAAAAGGTAGAAATTCCACAATAAAATTCATACCAATATTTTGGTATAATGATATTGAGAGAATAACATCATTTACGAAGAAAATAACATCTCTTACCTCAAAAGGACAGTAATTCTGACTAGAATATCAGATATAATGTTGAAGGAAACTTGCACCGTATAGCAACATTCAAAATATCGAAATACTCACAAAAATATGCTTGATAATATAGAGAGAGAAAACTTCAGATTCTGGTGTGATTTTCAATTCTAACTTGACCATCCTATTTATAGGAAAATGCTTAGAACACCAAAGCAGAAAATTTAATAAAATAATATTATTTATTAAAAATCATACGCACAACTTAAATTCTGATTTCAGAACATTTACCACACATGTGGGGCCCACCCAATTGCCAAAAATGTTTTTCTTAAAATAAATATTTTAAACTCCAAAAATCAATTATTCCGGAACATCAATAATCATAATAAATAGCCCTTTTATCAGAAAATTTTGAATCTTATGTCCAATCCATAGGAAATTTAATTCTCTACAACTTTGTAGCTTTAAGTTTTTCCAAATACTAAACAAAAATTGACCAAAATTCACATACGAACGATTTTTAATACCTCAATTCCGACAAAATATTGATAAATTAAACACCTCAGCATTAATTCCTTAATTTATATCCACACAAAATAAATATTTCCCTATCCATCATTGATATCCACATAAAATAAATATTTCCTTATCATATAAATCAATAAATAATTACTCACAAATAATACCACAGAATCACAATTATGACAACCAGGTCGTTCCTAGGAAAAAGGGGGCTTCTGATAAGGATTTCTCCTTACTGACGCACAATTAGGTGACCAAATCCCTTTCCTAGACAGAACTTCCTTAGACATTTCCAATAATGCTATCTCATGATATTATTCAAATAATATGAATTATTGATCTGATAAAGGAAAATATTATGCAGTGACAATTATGGAACCAACAATAATATAAAATATCAACGTAGCAATTATTAAATCAATAAAATAAAATATTGAACAGTAATTACTGTAACAATTTTTGAGTAACGCCTTCTTACGTAAGAATCAATAATTGGTGCAATACCGTGTGCTACTGTGCAACACCTTATATTACTGTATTTTAACCACCGGGTATTCCAACAGTGTTAACGGTAACAACTACGCCGTTATTTTTAAAAACTCATTCTTGTAATTTTCTTCATCCGCCGTTATTTATAAAAATACTAATACTTGTCGTTTTCTTCATCCGACAGTTTTCCATCATAGGACCCACAAATAGTTGCGCCATCGTATGAATATTCCCCGATAGCAAGAATATTCCCCGACAACAATGAATATTTTATAACCACTTGCTTATTTAAAATATTGGCTCATTTTACCCATAACTAACCACATTAATCAAATCAACCTCTTACTATTTCAAAATAATAAATAGAGGAAATTCTATTTTATTTTAAAAAAAATTGGGGTCTTACATGTGGTAAGTTTGATGAACTGAGGTATAACTTAGTTGTGAATGGAGCATTGAGTATGATAGGAATAGATAGAATTATTTAGCAACGGATCATTATAGAAAGTGGAGTTGATGGTTGAAGCATATGTATTCCAAATCTTCTAGCTATACTAGACTTAGAAATTTTTGACATCAAGCTAAATACGCACTATGTGCCTTTTAAAAATGAATTT
Organism: Panax ginseng; assembly: GCA_020205605.1. Lineage (NCBI taxonomy): Eukaryota > Viridiplantae > Streptophyta > Magnoliopsida > Apiales > Araliaceae > Panax > Panax ginseng. The sequence goes on along the minus strand of CM035132.1, from coordinate 65,458,615 downwards.
TTATTCTCAACACATAGTGACAATTATGTATGTGTGGACTTCAGGATACTGACACATCGTTACCTGTTGAGATGATAAAACTGATTTGCAATTATTTTTGAACTGTTTAAAGAATAGTCTATGCTAATTATTTCGGTTAGACGAAAATAATTTGAAAATATCAAAATATATTTTATATCATTAATGCATAATGTAACTTGATGCAAAGATGATAAAAAAAATAATGGAGTTATAAATGTTGAATTACTTAGTGTTGGATGTGATCGAAAGATCGTCAGCCCACTATGGAATGATGTAGTATGACGAAGTCACAATGACAGAATCCTCAAACAGGTTGTAAATACAGTACGGTATCATGACGTCATAAAACTATTTTTAGAATTTTAAAGATAAATTATTGCCAACGGGGTTTGGCCATACATGTTTCGATTGAAATTAAATTATTGGTATGAGTCTAAGCTATTTGATTCAGCTAGACCAACGTTTAGGAAATTTAAAGTGTTCTTTGAAATTTTCCCGAACTAAATTGTTTTGGTGCGGAATCCTATGAAAAGACTGAAGTGAACATCCCAAAATTGGGAAACTTTTGTGCCCCCAAAGTGGATATGATGAATGGAAAAATTGTTCTAACATGTAGTACTTGATTAGTACAGGGCATAACGGGCTTATCACCCTCCATGCCCGTAAGTCATGACGGTTTGCAGATGAATTTCTGTATAAACCTTTTGGAAAATTGAAAATGAAAGTTCATGGTCTATATGACTCCTCAACATGATTTGAAAATTTTAACTCTTTGGAGTGATGTTTTGGGTAGTTTATGATGATGTTTATGAAATAGTATGAACTCGTTGCATACGGGTAGAATCTTATATGATTGAATAAAGGTTGTATTGAAAACCTAGTTTTGATGAATGAAAGAAGTATAGTGTAGTAGGCTGTAATTTCAAGGACGAAATTCTTAGAAGAAGGGGTGAATGTGACAACCTGAGAATTTATAGAATTTATAAAATCTTAAAAGATTGAATAAAGGTTAAATAATAATACCTAGACTAGAAATAAATATAAGGTATGGATTTAAAATTTTTGTGAATGATTTGTATAAATTACAAACTGTAAGTGAATATCTGATAGCGAGGTATATGGTTTTGTGTATTGTGATTATATGTGTGTATAGTATGTGGTTAAGGGTCAAGTGTTGAGCAGATAAGTGTAACATGGGGAAACCTTAATGTTATAATAAGAACATCAATGTTCAGTTAAGAAACCTTAACGATTGGTTAGAAACCCTAATTTTAATTCCTGGAATCCTAAACCCCAACTGGGAATTTCTAAACTTTAATTTGGGAATTTAAATGCTAAGTATAAAACCCTAAGGGTTAAGATTTATGGGATATATGTGAAAAGACCAAATTATCCTTTGAATTATAGGCAAAATGACCAAAATACCCTTAGTGAGTGCGAAATTACCCAAATGCCATTTTACTTAATTTTTAAGTAAAAGATATTTTCAAATATGTGGTGAACCACCAGTTGAGCTTGACATGTGTTCTAGCAACTTGGATCAACCACAAAGGAACACATAACATCATTCTTGTCCAAGGAAAACAAAATTGGGTGAAAAGTGGCCACATAGCCAAACATGTGGAGAGAAAAAGAGGTAGCATGTCACCATTTTAAGCCACATGTTTCAAAAGATATTTCCAAAATAAGCTAGGTGACAAATTTTTCAAGTAGCCACATTACATACTACTCTCCCACATATATCAATGTGGTGATTAACTGAGAGAGAGAGGAAGCAAGAGAGAATGTAGGGAGTAAATGTAGATATACAAAATATATCTATACATTAATCTCCAACAAACAAATATCTAACTTATTTCTTTCATCTCTTATTTTCTAACCAAAAAGAAAACCAAGAGAGATAAAGAGAGAGGAGCAATTTAGCAGCCATAGAGGAGAGAAGGGAGAGAGTTTTTGTAAGTTTCAAAGCTCAATAAGCAAAGCTAGGAAAAAGGAGAAAGAAAATCAAGCAAAGGTATAAACTATATCTAGTTTATATAATTTTATTTGGATTATTCTCAATCAAAACTTGGATCTATGGTTTCAAACTTTAAAACTCTAGATTTACATGTTAATAAGTGTTTTATGTTTAGTTCTAACCCTTTTGTGTATCAAAAGTTAGATCTAAAGTAAGGAAATGAAAGCTATGTTTTGAAAGCTAGAAAATCTTAATTTTTCTTTACTACTTTATAAGCCTATAACTTGAGATCTACAACTTTGTTTTGCGATCCGTCAAAAGGAGGTACTAGATATATAAGTTAACTACTAAACCTAAGTGGTAGCACTCAAAAATGTTGAAGAAGAAAACAAACCTGTTTTGGGTAAGTTTAAGCTAGGGATAGTTTCGTCATTTTTCTTACATTTAAAAATTCCTAAAAAATTTGGGATGATAATATGATCAGTTTTCTAACATCTCCAAGTGGAATCACTGAAAAATGAGTTGTAGATTTTCGTATGGACTATTTTTAGCAAAGTATGAAAAAGTCATTTTTTTCAAAAAATATATTGTTCCTGATTTTGCAAAGCCAGTTTCAGCCACTTAATTTGAGAAATAAATTCTGGCCTTTTAGGACATGAAAATATATGATATAAAGTAGCTCCTGTCTAAAAATGAGCACATTCTGACTTAAAATGACCAAGTCATGACCATTTCAATTTTTGGGATTTTCTAACAAAAACGACTATAACTGGAGTTCTATATTTTCGATGGCCAAAAAATTTAAACTGGAGGCTCGTGTTAACAGGTATAAGATTATGTCAAGATATGGGAATTTTTGGAGTTGAGCATGATAGAGCTAATTTCTTAAGCTACAAACTAAAAATGATTTTTGAAAAATACTAAAAGAGTTAAAAAAATACAGAAAAATTCTTTTGTGTATGAAATATATGTATATATGTTTGGAAAAAGGATAGAAAAATAATAAGTTGATTTGGTATTTTCGTGAACAAAATTAATGAATCCAGGCTTTTTGAATTGAACATCTGTTGAATCCAGTTTGCTGGATTGGAAAGCAGTTTACTGAATTGAAAATCTATGGAATTCAGCTTACTAGAATTGAAATCCAGTTTGCTGGATTGGCCATTTGGTTGCTGGAATTGAGATCCAGTTTGTTGGATTTAGAATCTAGTTTGCTGGATTGCAATCTGATTTGCTGGATTGCAATCTGGGTTACTGGATTGGTATGTTTGGATAATCCAGGTTGCTGGATTAGTATTTGACTTATTAGATTTTAAAGAAGAACTTATAATATATAAGATTAAAGTGTTAAATCATAATGTATATGATATAGTGATTAAAGAATTATCAAAGGACGATAATAATAATAATAATGTTTTAAGGAGTAATCTAATATTTGATTATGTGATAAGTTTTTAAGTTGTATAATGACTATAATTAATAGTAATGTATGTGATGATATTATTCTAATTGAGAGATCGATATTATCAATAATAGGTCTTTCAACTGAAGCTAAAATTAGATTGCATAACAGTAATCGACAGTACAAGTAAGTTTCTCGAACTATACTTTTAACTAGTGGTTAATCATTGTTGATTACATCAAATCTATGATTTATTGATTCGGACGTTGTGCATGTTGTATATGTTCATCAGGTATGAAAGGCTGGTCACCTTTATCACCATTTGGTTTAATTAATTTGTTCATGTTCATTGTTGGCCATTCATTATTATTGTTTCGGTAATTCAATTATGGAAATTGATTCATATTCTTTCACAATAATTATGTTGTTGAAAGTTTGTCAACTTATTATTCTTTCAATCATGATAATTTTTTTGAACTTAAACTTGCTGGGCAAACTTGTTGCTCACCCTTGCTATATCATGATAAACATTTCAGATTTGGATGAATACTTTGGATACAGGCGAAGGCAATGACAAGTTCCAGGATTGAATTATTGTACAATTAAAATTGTAATACTATTGAAGGCAAATAACATTGTAAGTCCTGTAGTATATGAATTTGTGTATTAAGTTAAGGTTATCGACCTTGGGAATTATATGTAACAGTTAATGTATAAACAATTTATGTTTATATCTTCCGCAATAGTTATAGAATTGGTGTACCAGGTTTGTGGTGATTAGTACCCGAATTTGAGGACGCTACACAGTGTGCATCATAGTATCTTTCGAGTACTGTTGGAAATCTTGAGTAGTGTAATCCAAAGTTTTGAGTGTATTTTAAATACCTAAAAACTCTTATAATCGCTTTCCAGTGATTTTGTCCTAGATTTCTTGTAAATCTACTCAATTTATTGATAACTTGTGTTATGTCAAGACATATATAATTCATTACCTACATAAGGCTTCCAATTATTTGTGCGTATTGAGGTTGTGATATGCTCTCTCCTTTATTTTTTGACAAGTGTAGATTTATATCTACTGGTGTTCCCACAGGATTGCAATCGTATTGATTAAATTTCATGAGTGTTTTCTCAATATAGTGTGATTGTGATAACACTAACCCATCCGATGTTTTAGAAATTTTAATTCCTAATATTACATCGGCAACACCCATGTCTTTCATGTCAAATATATTATTTAATATTCTTTTAGTAGTTTTAATGATTTCATTATTACTACCCATAATGAACATATCATCTACATAAAGTATATTCATTTATCTTGAAATAATTTGATAACATTGCATTGTAAAAATTTTAATGCCAAAGTTTAGGTGCTTGTTTTAATCCATAAAGGGACTTCACAAACCGATAAACTTTCTTTTCTTGTCATGGAATAATAAACCCTTCCAGTTGTTCTATGTAGATTTCTTCTTCTAAATCTCCATTCAAGAAAGCTGTTTTCACATCCATTTGATGTATTTCTAAATTATATATAGTTACAATGGCTACTAACATCCTAATTGAGGATATTCTTGTCGTAGGAGAATAAGTATCAAAATAATCCAAACCCTCCTTTTACATGTATCCTTTGATTACAAGTCTTGCTTTATATTTGTCTATAAATTCATATGGTTTCATTTTCTTCTTGAATATCCAAATATATCCAAGAGGTTTAGAGCCTAGTGGGAGATCTACTAATTCCCACGTATGATTATGCAAAATGGATTCTACTTCACTATTTATAGCCTCTTTCCAATAAAGAGCTCCGGGACTCGATACCGCTTTTGTATAAGTATTAGGCTCATTTTCTAGCAAATAAGTTCAAAAATATGGACCACAAGATTTTGATATTTTAGCACGTTTACTATGTCTAGGCTCATCAATATCTTCTAATCCATGATCATTGTCACTAACAGTGCCATAAGTTCTTTTGTTTGAACTTATTTCTTGTTCATTAGAACTTGGCTCTTGTTTCTTTTTATTAGGAAATATCGTTTCAAAGAATTCAACATCTTTTGACTCAATAATACTATTTTCATGTATTTCTTCTATTTTTGATTATTAACCAAAAATCTATATGCATTGCTATTATTAGCATAACCAATGAATATACAATCTATTTTTTTCATTCCTATTTTCTCCTTTTTGGGTGGAGGTACCATTACTTTTGCTAAACACCCCAACACTTTTAAATTCTAATAAGACGGCTTACATCCTTTCCATAATTCATATAGTGAAACATTAGACTTTTTTTAGGTATTCGATTGAGAATATAATTTGCTGAAAGAATTGCTTCCCTCCACAAATTCTAAGGTAGCCCAGAATTTAATAATAATACAAAGGTAGCCCATAATTTAATAATAATGCATTCATCATTTTTTTGGAAGTTTTATTCTTTCTTTCTGCAACACCATTTTATTGTGGTGAATAAGGTGCAGTTGTTTGGTGTATTATACCATGTTGTGAACATATTTTAACGAAAGAAAATTTATATTCCCCACCTCTATCACTTCTAACTATCTTGATATTTTTATCAAGTTGGTTCTCAACCTCAGTTTTTTTAATGTATAAACACTTCCAAAGCCTCATCTTTACTTCTCAATAAGTAAACATAACAATATCTTGTACAATCATCTATAAAAGTAATAAAATACTTCTTACCTCCTCTTGTTTGTATATACTTTAAATAGAAAATATTAATATGTATTAATTCAAGAGATTTTGTACTTCTTTCAATTGAATTAAAAGAAGATTTTCTAAGTTTTGCCTCAACACAAACTTCACATTTATGATTAAAGTTAATCTCACATTTTGGCAAACATTCCATATTAATTAATCTACGTATAGTATTATAATTAACATGTCCTAATCTACCATGCCATAAATTAGAATATTCAATTATATAAGCAGAAGTTGTAACTTTATTAATATTAGAAGGTATAACAGTCATTACATTCATCTTGAAGAGCTTATTGTTCCTATATCCCTTCCCCACATATATCCCATTTTTAGTTAGGATGAATTTTTTTGATATAGAAACCAATTTAAATCCCTTTTGACTAAGAAGGGATCCTGACACTAAATTCTTTCTAATATTAGGCACATGGAGCATGTTGTCGAGGGTGAGTTCATTTCTAGAAGTCATCATCAGAACCTATTTTCCTTGTCCAACAATTTTGGATGACTAAGAATTCCCCATGTATAATTGTTCTCCATTCTCAATTTCTTGATATGTGGAGAACATCTTCTTGTCAGAACACACATGGCAGGTTTCTCCAGTATCTACTCACCATTCCCTAGGATTTTCAACTATGTTAATCCCAGAAGCAACCGTTGAAAGGTTCATTTCTTAAACATCTTAAAGAAGACCATCCACTTATTTTACATTGGCTTGTGCTGACTTCTTATTTTGGTCTTCATGTTTACGAAAATCCTTTGCCCTATGTTCGGGTATAACGACCCCAAATTCTGAACAATCCAACTCTCGACATCGGTCATTAACAATACATCTAACTTTTAATTCTTGCATCATTATTTGATGCTTACATTAATAAAATGCGGAATAATTTAAACTTTTCTATTACAAACCGTTCTCATTCCCAAAACTTTCAACCTTTACATATAAATATCTTAGAATCTTGTTAATATTATGATTTGCCTTGTCAAACTTATTATAAAAGTTTACATCTCAATACAAACTTTACAACTCAACAAAAATACATTTATCAAAATATTAACATAGTTCAAGCAATAACTTCAACTAAAACATTTAATCTTCATGCATCATTTTGATCCATGTCATTCAGGTAGCATATAACGTTACCTTGAATCCTTAACCTGCAAAAATGGTTATTTAGAAGAATGAGCTCGAAAGCTCCGTGAAATCTAACAGTTTTCATGCATCACGTAACACATAAATAATATACTCGTCTTATACAACATAACATCTGACTAAACATAACTTACATGATGTATGTCACATATCAAATAAAGATTGAATTCCATAATTCAATAAGCATTCTTTACTCAATCAATGTAGTCATAAATTGACTTTAACACTTCCTAATTACAACATATGTAATACATCAGGCTATTTACAATACAAATTTAAAACATTTAATCATCAAGTTCACATATCAAATAGGAACTGAAAGACTTGTTTGTCTCGTAGATTACTAATTACTGAAACAACTTATAGTTATCTGCACTTCACGAATCCTACACAATTCAAGTGTACATATGTACAACAATTAGCCACATAATCGACTATGCAACTCTACTCACATACTTTAATATATCTCTTTTTTAACTGACACTTGACATTTGGTTAAGTCTCTAATGCTTACTATAACCTCTTGATGTTCATTAAGGTTATTTACATTAACCTTCGTATTTCATCTCATTATGTTCTCACTTAATATTTAATTAAGTCTTAAAGCTTGTCTTCACATCAATTTAGATGTACAATAATTGTTAACATTAATTAAGTTAACCCTTATCTCATTACTTAACAATTAGTTAAAGCTTAATAGTTTGTCGTTACATTTTATTAAATGAATTGCGTTCTTCAAAGTTAAATACATTAACTTCATCTTATACTTTTATGTATCTCATTTAAATAGTCACTTAATATTTAATTAAGTTACTATGTCTAGCCTTTGTATTATTTAAATGTATATTAGAATAATTAAATTAAATTAATCCAATTAAGCTTTCAATTAATACTTAATATTAAGCATTTATAGTCCCTCATTATAATTACTTAAGGGTGAAATGTTATTTAAAAGTGATAATAATAAGTTCCTTTACGTTTTGTTCAAAAAAGCACTTCTCTGCGCATGACAGACCATCGGCGCCGAGCTGCGGCGCTGGGCCTTGACTTCAGTTGACCAAGTGGACGGCCCTGCGATGCCCAAACTCAGTTCATTTGTGGCATTGCGGTGCCGTTCATCAGTAGCAAATTCTACAGATTTTCTCCTTTATGAATTTCCGACCAAATCTTCTTCCAATCATCATAACTCAAGTTATACTCATCCAAATCAGTCTATTTTTGACTCTATGGACTTTTAATTCATAAAAATACAATATACCAGAAAATCAACAACTATTAAAAACACCCAAAACCATTCCAATGATCCAATTTCAAAGTTCATACTAAATTTTCATATTTTAGCAAGTTTAGCGAGATCGAACACCACGAGTTCGTTATTTAACCAAATTAACTCATTTAATTTCCGTTGTTTTTCGTATTCCAATACCTTAACAACATTTAAAACCAATTTTAGATAATATACATGAACTAACCATCGATTTTAGTCTCAAAGTAAGCCAAAATGTACATATTCAACCAAAAACTCAATTCTTTATTTTAAAACATATTTTCATGGATTTGATTACTCAAAATCCACTTATAGATGATATAAAAACGAATTATTCATACCCATTAACACTTATAACCAATACTTTAACAAATCAACACTAGAAATCCATCTTTAGATGAGAAACTTAAAGAGACTATGAACTAGTGTTTATAAGTTAGATTATTACCTTTGATTAACTATAAAGCTTGAACAATCTCCTTGTTTTTCTTTGATTCTCAAATCTTCACATAGAATTTCTCTTATCTTCCTCTCAATTTCTCTCTTCTTCTCTGTGTTTTAACAAATAAACTGACCAAGCACGTATAATAAACTGACAAAACATGTATATCTTATTTCTCTTTATCATATAGTTCAATTTTGTCACACCTAACAACCAACCAAACTAATTCAATCTCAATTAATTAATAAATTCAAACAAACCTTACTAATATAACTACAATTTTCTTTAACATATCACTAATCCTCTAATTTAATTATTTAATTAAGTTAGAATATTTCCATTCTAATATAATTTCCATCGAACTTTTATTCAATTCCATAAATATTTCTAACTATTTACAAAACTCACAATCTTACTACCTTAACATATTTCATATATATAAAATATATATTAATCTCTCATTTTATTAAAACAAATATGTAAGATCCCAATTTTTTTTTAATAAAATGGAATTTCCTTTATTTATTATTTTGAAATAATAAGGGTTGATTTGATTAATATGGTTAGTTATGGGTAAAATGCACAAATATCTTAAATAAGCAAGTAGTTATAAAATATTCATTGTTGTCGGGAAATATTCGTTTGGTCGTGGAATATTCTTACTGTCGAAGAATATTCATACGGTGGTGCAGCCTTGTGTGGGCCCCATAACGGAAAGCGATTGGATGAAGAAAACGACAAGTATGAGTTTTTTATAAATAACGGCGTAGTTGTTACTGTTAACATTGTTAGAATACCCGGTGGTTAAAACATAGTAATACGCGGTGTTGCACAGTAGCACATGGTATTGCACCAATTATTGATTCTTACGTAAGAAGGCACTACTCAATAATTGTTACAATAATTACTGTTTAATATTTTATTTTATTAATTCAATAATTGCTACGTTGATATTTTATATTATTGTTGTTTCAATAATTGTCACCGCACAGTATTTTCCATTATCAGATCTATAATTTATATTATTTGCATAATATTATTAGATAGCATTATTGACAATGTCTAAGGAAGTTCTGTCTAGGAAAGGGGTTTGGTCACCTAATTGCGCCCCAGTAAGGAGAAATCCATATCGAAAAGCCCCATCTTTCCTAGGAACGACCTGGTTGTCATTATTGTGATTCTGTAATATTATTTGTGAATAATTAATTATTGATTTATATGATAAGAAAAATATTTATTTATGTGGATATAAATGGAGGAATTTTTAGAAAAGTGACTATTTTTGAAAATTAAAATTTAATCTATATTATTATATTACATTATAAGTGTATAATGTGATAATATAATAATATAATAATGGTGATATTTTTACAATGAATGTGTGATATATGAGTAATTGAGGAGGAAGAGTATTTTTGTTACAATAATTGCTAAAAAAATGTTAAACATGTTGGTGGACCCCATTTTTGACTGAAATTTGATTATAGCCTATAAAATCGTCTGTATGTGGATTTCAGTCAATTTCTGTTTAGAATTTGGAAAAACTTAAAGCTACAAAGTTGTAGAGAATTGAATTTACTATGGAATGGATATAAGATTCAAATTTTTTTGATAAAAGGGTTATTTATTATGAATTATCGAAGTTCTGGAATATTGGGTCTGAATTGATTTTGTTACAAAAAAATGTTTAAAACATATTTTTTATGTTGGTGGGCCCCAATTGATGTTGCAAAATTTTGAAATCAGATTTCTAAGGTGTGCGTAGGAATTTTTATTAAAAATAATAATATTTTATTAAATTTTCTACTTTGGTGTTCTAAGCATTTTCCTATAAATAGGATGCTTAAGTTAGAATTGAAAATCACACCAGAATCTGAAGTTTTCTCTCTCTATATTATCGAGCGTATTTTTGTGAGTATTTTGATACTTTGAGTGTTTCTATACGGTGCAAGTTTTCTTTAGCGTTATATCTGATATTCCAGCCAGAAGTACTATTCTTTTGAGGTAAGGGATGTTATTTTCTTCGTAAATGATGTTATTTCATGAATATCATTATAACGAAATATTGGTATGAATTTTAGTATGAAATTTTTACCTTTTTATGTCGAGGTTACTATTCACATATACGGAACTATTCACGTATATGATACTATTCACGAATACGGTACTATTCACGAGTACAATTCACGAAGTATAATCTTTCTTATGGAATTTCTACCTTTTCGTGTCGAGGTTACTATTCACATATATGGTACTATTCACGTAAACGACACTATTCACGTATACGGTACTATTCACTAAAAAATTAAAATTTTCTTTTCTTTGTCCAAGATGTCTATTATGGGTACTATCTTTGATTGTATCCATGTTTTGATCTTTATTTATGAATTTTGCTCCACAATGGTTTATTATGGAGTATTTTTGAATGTGGACGAACTAATGTACGAATCCCAAATCATTGTCCTTTTATCTCATTGGATTCGTTTTCTTTAAAATATTTTCATCATTCTTAGTCCCAAATGGTGATATAACTGAATATCTTTGGCCTGTAGTGCAAAGGTGAACGATTACATGATGAATATCTTTGGCCCGTAGTGCAAAGATGAACAGGTGTTGAGATGAACATGATCAACTGATGAATATCTTTGGCTTGTAGTGCAAAGATGAACATTTGATTTAAGGTGTTTATTGATTGATGTTACAGGAATAAAATATTGATGATGGACTTTTAAATCATAGAAGATAGTAGATTTCATTCTCTACTTAACTCTTCTAATGAATTGTTATTTTCGCTGCAAATATTAATCTAAAACTTGTTGTCTATTATATTATATCAGATTTTTCCCTGTTGAGAACTAACGATAATTTGTTCTATATTATCTTAGTCATAATATTCTTTACTGGGCTAGTTGAGCTCACCCTTTTCCTTTTTGTTCCATTTTTCTTCTCAGAAGGTGAGAATTTAGCAAGAACTAGCGGGGGTATAGAGTGATGGTTCAAGATAGTTGTTTTAGTAGTCCTCACTATTTTGTAAAATAGTGCATCAATAATTGCAATGAGGACTGTATCTTAGTGTGGATATTGTCTATAAGATAATATTTGTATTTAAACTCACAGTATATGTGTTGTCGTATTTTGCACAATAATTGTATTATTAAAGTTGTAGTTGTTTCTGTACCATGTATTTGGCGACTCAGAACGGGTGATGTATACCTATTTTGGGGGCGTCACAAAATGTATTCACATTAATTCATTATTTTAATTAAGTGAATCACTCACATTATTTATGAAACTTAATTCATAATAATTTTCATTGCCCACAAGACATAACAATCAAATTATATTATCTCACAATATAATTTTAACTTAATTAAATTAACTAATATTATTCAGTTAATTTTCTTTTCAATACAACTTTATTTATTTTCTTCAATAGTTTAATTAACTATTAAATCACTTTTTTCCCAAATATATGAATATGTAATTCTCTTCACACCAAACCACATATTTCACACACACACACACACACACACACACACACACACACACACACACACACATATATATATATATATATATATATATATATATATACATACCCAAACTCAAAACATCTCATAATAAGAATTTCATTTATTAAATTCTTATCTTAATAATTTTTGAAAATTCGGGTTATCACACCGGGCTTGTCACAAATGTAGCATTTGCCTTGGAACTTTTTATTTGTTCCTTATTGAGGCTCATTGCCGGAGTACTTCCTCTTTTTAGACTTCGGACCATGTTCTACCACGTTGGCTTTATGTTCCACAAAAGTCATTCTTGCTTTCTTTTCAGAAGTACGGTTTTCCTCTTCTATCCATAATCTTACGATTAAGTCTTCAAGTTTCATCTCTTTGTGTTTATACTTGAGTTAATTCTTAAAATCTTTCCACATTACTGGTAATTTTTCAATAATAATATCAACTTGAAAAGATTCACTTAAGGACATACCTTCTGCATGTATTTCATGCAGGATAACTTGCAATTCTTGGGCTTGGTTGATGACATCCTTGGAATCCACCATCTTGTAATCCAAAAACCTGCCAACTATGAATTTCTTCGTCCCAACATTTTCTGTTTTATTTTTCTTATCCAAGGAATTTCATAATTATTTAATTTTTTTGAGAGAATTATACACATTATATAATGTGTTATCTAATCCATTAAGAATATAATTTCGATTTAGAAAGTCAGCATGTATACATGCATCAATAGCAGCAACAACTTGCATGTCCGTTTCATTCTCACTAAGCACTAGGGGGGGGGGGGTCTTCATGAAGAAACCTTTCCAAGTTGAGAGTAGTGAGATAAAACAACATCTTTTGTTGCCATCTTTTAAACCTTGTTCCATTAAATTTTTCTGGCTTTTCACCATTATTTGCAGGAACATTTGGAATAGAATATGTAGATGAAGTAGAACCGATTATAGATTGAGTATCAATAGCCATATCTCATATATATATATATATATATATATATATATATATATATATAGAAATAATCAAACGTTAATTGTCTTAAGATTGTTAATAATTAAAACAGAAAGGAAACTATATATATATGACTTATCTCAAAACTGCAGAAATAAATTTGTCAAGGCTAGTACTTAGTACTATGTCCTTAAGATAATTATGCCCTCTGTATGGTGCTCAGATTTGATAGCACTTGTCTCCTAGGATACAATGACAACATATACTAAACTAGCACTCCAATTAGTATATTCTACGAACCAAAGAAATTTCTCTGAAAATCTCTCTCAAATAAACTATGAATAATGAAGACTATAACTAGAATGCTTGATGGTTTGCTGAACTAAATGAGTAAAGTGACTGACCCCTCTTATCTATTTATAGGAGGGTAAGTGACCCATTAGAAGAGACATAACCTACTGAAAAGGTACATTTAAACCAAAAATGACATAGTTTTGGCTTTAAATAGAAAGGGCGCGTCCGTTCGGTCAAAAAATGACATAGTTTTAGTCTTAGAAAAATAAAAACGACGTAGTTTAGGCTTTAACAGAAAAGGGTGTGTCTGTTTAGTCAAAAATGATGTAGTTTTAGTGCGTCCATTCAGACAGACAACATTTCCCAAAATGATGCAGTTTAGACGCGTTCGTTCGGCAGGTAACACTTCCCAAAATGACGTAGTATAATAATAAATATCTATTCATGGGTACTATTCATATGTAAGACACTATTCATATGTACGGTACTATTCATATGTATGGAACTATTCATGAAGTACTATTCATGGGGTACTATTCACAGGGTATTAATCACGGGATACTATTCACCTAGGGTACTATTCATGACAGAAATTGATTTCTTTTTTGTCTAAATTATTTTTGATATAATATTATTCTTGAATTTTACTCCACAAAGCAGTTATCATGTTGACAATTTGGACATTTTTAAAATCTGGATAAATTTAAAGTCTTTAATATTTATCCTTAATCTCGTTTGATTGAATTCTTATATCATTGTCATCATCCTCATGCTTATATTGTGATAAAAGTCATCTTTAGCCCGTGGTGCATAGATGGACTGTTGATTTGTATGATTATGACCAGGAATTATTCGGTATAATCATGACCTGTAATGTTACAAATGATGTGGTAAAATTCCTCATTGGCTCGTAGTGCATTGATGGACAGTTGTTGGTATGATCATGACCACGGGTTATCTTCGGCCAAGGGTGCAAAGATGAATTGTTGTTTGGCATGATCATAACCATTGATGATACTAACGAATATCCTTGGCCCGTAGTGCATGGATGATTCATGGATGTTATAATAATGAATATCCTTGGCCCGTAGTGCATAGATAATTCAGTGATGTGGATTATTTATTGAGCTGAGTCTTAGCGATAAAATTGATGATAAACTTTTAAATCATAGAAGATAGTAGATATTATGCTCCACTTGACTCTTCTAATGGATTGTTTGTTCCGATGCAGTTAAACTTGTTGTCTATTATATTCTATCAGTTTAAAACTGTTGAAGGCTAACGATAATTTATTCTGCATTATCTTAGTCATAATATTCTTTACTGGGCTAGTTGAGCTCACCATTTGCTTTCATTGTTCTCTTCAGGAAATGAGAATATAGCTGGGACTAGTCGGGGAATGGAGTGGCGGTCCTGATGGTTGCTTTAGTAGTCCTCACTATTCTGTGAAATAGTGTGATAATAATTGTAACGAGGACTTCATTTGCATTTGGATATTGTCTAGGAGATAATATTTATGTTAAAACTCCCAGCTTATGTTTGTCGTATTGTGTAAAATAAGTTTGTATTTGAATTTTGTACCATGTATTTGATGACTCAGAATGGGTGATATATACCTATTTTGGGGGCGTCATAGATAAAATATATTGTTATATATATTTTCGAGTTTAACAAATTTATTTGTTATATCAAGTATCATTTAATTGTTTAATTTATTATACTTGGTGCATAATATAAAAGTTCTTTAAACTTTTATATCACAAACTTCTGTGAATTTATCTGCCTAAAGTAAAACTATAAAAGTTATTTAAACTTTTACATCTGAAATTAATGATAAATCTGTTTTCCTTAAAAACACATTATTTATTATATAAAGAAAATTAAATCTTTATAAATATGAACAAAAGTCATATATCTACTTATTTAGAAGCACACATAAATTAAGCTTAAAGTTGTATACTTGCTTTTTCAAGAAGCACCTCTCATACAAAATATAAAAGTTATTTAGAAATTTATAATAGTCCATAAATTTACATATTTGATTACATAGAAACATTATTTGATCTAAGCATAAATTAATATCTACTTATAAAGAAGCATATTTACTCAAGTATAAAAGTCTTTGAACTTTTATACATATATCTATTCTTTAACTACTATTTTCTTATTTGAGAAGCTCTCAATATAAAAGTTATTTAAACTTTTACATATCTGTACTGAATTGTATTTGCTTATTTTAGAAGAAAATTTTTGTCAAACATTTTGTAAAAATGAAAAATAGTAGAGTTACTTTATTTTATGTATCTATGAGAAAGACGAGTAATTCTATGACTAAGACTAGAGTCTTAGAGAGGTCAGTTGGGAGTTGGGTCTCTAGTGTTTGTGAGGTGAGGAAGAGTTTGTTATTTGAAGATCAGATCATAGAATAGAATTGAACTCAAAAGAGGGTACACCTAAGCTTAATGAGGGAGCTGAGAGCTTGCTATCTAAGATAGTTAGTTGAGAATAGTTGTAAGTTTCTTTATAAAACTTTGTAAAGGCTTCTCCGCCTAAGGAGCTGGGAGCTTGTTGTCCAAATATTTAGTTGAGAATAGCTGTAAGTTTGTCTATAAAACTTTGTAAAGGCTTCTCCACTTGTTGCAGGAGTATTTATTAGTGAGAGTAATAGGATCTCAAGTTCTGGAGAGTAGATTGAGACTGGACGTATCGACCTACTCGGGATATATGTTGTGAACTAGCAAATCTGTTGGCTTGTTAATATTCTAACCTTTGTGTTTTGATTATGACTTGATTATGTGGACTAATTTGTTTATCGTGAAATTTCAGGAAGTTAATGAAAGGGTTATTGTCAAAGACTTTGAAGGATTTTATGTAAGGTCATTGCAAATACTTAATTTTTCAATTCAAGGCTCTAGGACATTTTATGTGTGCATTAAAATGTGATTCAATATTTTGTGCATGCTTGAGGATTTATATAATATACTAACTAATATTACATGACTGATTCAAAATGGTTAGTATGTATATATATTATGCATGAGTAAAAATTAAAATGATATTTTTTGTCCGAAATTTAATTGTTTGGCTGCCATGTGTTACATAAGAAGTCTTGATAATTCTATAAGTTTTGTTGAAAACTTAAAAGGTGTTTTAGCTTGTGACGGTAGGATAATGATTATCTTCATTTAAGTATGGTTATCTTCATTCCTTTATTTACGGATTGGTTATATATTTTATTGGAAAATAAGTATGATATATGTGACGGTTTAAGTCTTGGTGATTAGAAGTCTAATAGCTTCACATATCTTGGAAATTGATAGTAATGATTATCTGGGATATTGCATGTTGCCATTATTTACGAAACTAACATTCAGTTTATTTCTTATGGATGGTAAATACAAGAACATTATGATAAAATAGAGACTTATCTCTTTGGAAGAAAAAGTCTAACTAATCTCTGTTTTTGACATCTGGAGATATACTTGATTTCATTCAAAGGAAATATTATTAGAACGTTAAGATAATTTGTTGGCAACATAAATAATTTATGTAACAGAACTTAATGTTCAACGATAATGAATTGGGCTATAAAAAGAGAACTAAGATATCAGTGCTTAACAACAACACTTGAATCAATATTTTGCAATTATATACTTGAAGAGCTATTAAATTCCTGGTACAAAGTTCTAAGCTGCTATGCAAATTATATTCATATTATTCTCAACAAAATTTGTGGGCATATTTTTGGTGATATCTTTTTCTTTTACTACTTGATCATTGCATTCATTAGTTGAGCCTCGCATTGTTAAATTGTTTATTTGTTTTGATCATTAGACCTCTATATTTGTAATCTTATATTTTTTAGACTAAGTGTTGTCTAAAGGAATTTAAACTAGGAGGATTAAGGTTTGTTTACAAACAGGTTCAGGGAAGCATATGTGCTTAAGGGATGCATTGGTGCATAAGGAGCAAGTGTGCTTAAGTGAATTATTGTAATTCAATTTGATAGAATCTATTTTGCAACAAGGGTCATTTAAAGAAATAAAAGTGAGTCTCCAATAATAGTTGGTATTGGACGTGGACTAGGCTATTATTATAGAGGGTAATAGCTGAACCACGTAAAAAATCTTGGTCTTATTTTATTGCTTGCTTTACTTTAATATCTTTTAAGATAGTTAAATTTTTTAATAATTAAAATTCAAATATTTTTATTTTAAGATATCTTGTTAACACCAAGTATTCACTTTAACTTATAAATTCATCAAAATATTTTGTTAAATTAAAAGTCTATTCGGTAGGCCATATTCATTCAGCAAGCTGCATTCATCAATATAGTAGGCTATATTTGATAGTTTAGTTTAAAGTTAAAAAATTGGTCATAGTTTGTTCTCACACTTATTCAACCCCCCCTTCTAAGTGTTTCATATCTGAATTTCATTTGGTATTAGAGCTTAGCTCTATTTACTTGGTCTTAAAGGTGACTTGTAGGGAAAGATTCTGACATGGCACAGTTCGGGAACAACAATCAAGAAGGTCAATCAACCAATAAACCTCCTTTGCTGTATGGAACAGAAAATTATAAATTTTGGAAATTCTGAATGAGGATCTACCTTAAAAGAGATCCTTGGGAATTGTGGGTTGTGGAGAACGGACCAGTTATTCCAAGAAAAGATGACGACACTCCAAAGACTTTTCTAGAGATGGACTCAACTGAAACTTTCATGGTTTCCTATGATTCAAGGGCTATGAACACACTACTTAGTGGCATGGTACAGTCTGAGATTGACAAAGTGTCCTCATGCAACACAACTAAGGAAATTTGGGACACTCTAGTGGTGAGCCATGAAGGAACATCAAAAGTTCGAATAGTTAAACTAAGCATGATCATGCATGATTATGAAATGTTCAAACTTGAGAAAGATGAAACTATAAAGATGGCTTAAGCAAGGCTTCTTGTTCTTCTGAACTCCTTAAAGCTACTGGACAAATCTATTCCACAAAGTGAGATTAACCATAAGTTACTTCGGGCTATGCCCAAGAGGTTTGCTTCTAAAATCACTACTCTACAAGATTCCTCCACTATATCTACTATGGATACACTAAATCTTTTTGGTGAACTTGAGGAATATGAACATCAGTTAAAGAGGTATGACGATGAGGACGAAACTCCTCGAAAGAAGGTTTTAGCTCTTAATGCAGGAAATGAAGAAGAGCTTGATGATGATTCTGATGAAGAGATAGCCATGATGGCAAGGAGACTCAAAGGACTTCTACAAAGGAAGAATAAACGAAATAATATCTTCAACTCAAATAAAGGCAAAGGAAAGCAAACTGAGGAGACGTGTTTTGAATTTGGACGTCCAGGGCACTTCAAGAAGGACTTTTTTCAACTAAAGAATAAAGGAAAAATAGGCTACAAGGATAATAAGAGAAACAAGGCACTGGTCACTTGGAGTGATGAAGAAGAATCTGAAGTTGAGGTCGACGCCAAGGATGAAATAGCTCAAGTATGCTTCATGGGAATAGAAGGTGAATCAAACGAGGTATCTAATTTTGAGTTTAATTCTTTGAAACAAGAAAATGATAAACTAAAAGAAAAGAATGCATATTTGAAAGACTTGGTAAATACATTAATGGGAGAAGTAGACTCTTTAATAGATGAAAAGAAAGATATTGAAAAGGAATCTACATGTAAAGAAGAAAAGGTTTTGATTGCTAAAATTGATTATTTAGATAATTATAACAAAATACTTTTCAATAAGGTAAATTCTTTGAATAATGAAATCCAAAAATTGACTAATTGTGACGCCCCCAAAATTGGTCCACACGACCCATTTTGAGTCGCCAGATATCACACTATAAAAATCAAATACAAACTTCATTTATGCAACTGTTGAACTGTCATGCAGAATACGACAACAGTTAAACTGTGAGTTTTAATACAAATGTATGTAACTCTCAATGTACCTCGACTACAACCTTACAATGGTACTTTACATAAAAGTACAGTCAAAACTGTTTTAGAAATTAAAATCTTTGGAAAATGCTCAAGGAAACCTTCGTACATGGGAGGCCATGCGTCTAGGTTATGATAGATATCATATGTCCACAGAATTATCCTTGGTTGAACCAATAGTCCCTGATGAGTGAGTTTTATACACATGAATTGGATACATTCGGGCTTAATTTATTGTTGTTCTCAAGTCTTTTAGGATGTTTTTATGTGTTTGTGTCTATTCATGCATGTTTTATATTGTTTTGTAGGAATTGGGACAAAAGTTACTTGGATCGACGTTTGGGGTGGCTAGATTCGTGTTTTCGGTTTGCCATTTACATAACAGTCACTTCAGAGCCAATTTGACTATATCTCCGGACATTATTTTGAAACACGCAAAGCATGAAAGTTGTAGATCTACTTTTTCTCTTTCCGGATCATCTTGAATCATCAAAATCAGACTTCGGACGAAGAAGTTATGGCCATTTTCCCAAAGGACGTCGGAGCAGAAAATGTCAGAACTTGTAACAGCGCTGGGGCACTATTCTTAGTTCATTTTCCAGCGCCGGGGCGCTATAAGGCGTTGTCGGCGTCGTTCCCAGTAACTGAGGTGCTTTGGGAAAGGGCTTGGTGATGGCCTGAACGCGTTTTGGGCAAATTTTGACACCTTTTTGACTCCAAATTGGATTGGGTTTGTTCCTAAACTCAAAATTGGACTTGTAACCTATAAATACATGATGTAAGGCATAAAATAAAGAGGAGATTACATAGATTAGACTAGATTAAACACTCCTTTAGATTAGAACATAACCCTAGTTCTTCTTAGTTTTGGAGATTGAAGCAACTTGGAGACCATTGAAGATTCAAAGCAGGAGCAAAAGAGGAGTCTTAAGGCTACTGACTATACATTATATTCTCTTCTCTTCTCTAACTTTTATCTTTTAATGTCTATTCAATTGTTGATTCTTGATTTTAATTCATTAATTATGAACTAACTCTTTCATTAAGATTCCAGTTGAACTTTTTATGCTTATGAATTGATTATTTGATTTATTCTAATTATTTATGTTGAAGTGAATTGTTCATCTTGCTTTGTGCTTATTGATTAATTATCTGATCAGTAATTACCTTGTTACTCTAGAAGGAATTGAGAAAGGAATTCTAGGGTTAGAACTGGGCATGGAGACATGTGACTTAGTTATTTGCACAGTGAATAATTAGGTTTGTGAATAGAATGAGAATATCTATTTGCCGCATGTAACACATAAGGAATTGGGATTGTAGCGAGTTTAATTAAATTGTTTTGCATAGAGATATAGCAAAATTAATTTGGGTTAAATAGAAGGCAATTGATCACTTGAGAGAGGGCTTTTGGCATTTGAGAATTTCTGTTAACAATTCAGTAGACATAATAATTGGGATAATTGGATAATTGATTTAATAATCATAATTGGGGAAATTGGAGTCTTAATTGTCATTTATCTGCATTCAAACAATTTTTAGCTTGTTCTTCATTTTCTTTTAGAATAATTTCTTGTTTTACTAAAATTAGTTTTCTTAGTTTCAAAAAGTCACAAGTTTTGGTTGTTTAAATAAAATTAGTTTGGTTAAGAATTAGTACTTGGTGATTTTTATTAAATAATTCCTCGTGGGAACGATACTCTATTTTCACTTTATTACTTGTTGACCGTGTATACTTGCACGTATTCATTGATTCAAGTAAATCGATCAACAAGTTTTTGGCGTAATTCTTGGGGAATTAATTTAATAATTATTTACCAATATTAATTTCAATCAAATTAGTCTTAATTTAAACATTTTTATTTTTATTTTTTTTTTCATTCTCTTCCTATATTTCTCTCTTTTTAGGTACCATGGATGACTTTACGTATCAATGGCCATACACGAACATGAGTCAACCAAGGGGAGAGGAGATTGACAGATTCGAGAAACTTTTCGCATTATCAAGATGAGATGGAGACACTTTCGAGGATGTTTGAAGCTTTGAAGCTCAACGTCATCAAAAGTGTGGCGGTTACTTGTGATTATTGTCTTTGGAAATCATATGAGTCATCAATGCGCCATCAGTTTTGAGTTGGTACAGTATGGTGGTGATTACCCCAATAATTATGTCTATCCCAACAACTATCATCAGGATTAGGGGTATCACCCGAATTTTTCATGGACTATCAATCAAGATCAATTATATGCTCCAAGTCCAACATACCCACTGGATTTCTCGTGTCCACCTCCACTACAACAGGAAGAACATTCAAATTGGGAGGAAGCCTTGGAAAAAGTTATTAAAGCTTCTAAAAAGAAACACGAGGAACATGAAAAGAAACTTAATCAAATGGAGCTGAGTATACAAAGTCAGAATGCATCGATCAAGAATCTGGAAAATCAATTGGGGCAGATAGTACATGCGTTGAACAATCGTCCTCAATACACTTGGCTCTATGACATGAATTCTGAGACTGATGGTTAGCCCGAACCAAATCTGAAATCGGATGTGCCAAATGATATAGATGTTGAAAGAGAGGAAAGACTTGGGGACCAATAAAAAGAGATCGGAAAAGATCTAACTTTGAGTACCAACGAAGATGAGCCAATTTCATTAGTATCCCATGTGCCTCCTCCACCAAAGTTCAAGAATCCGGGCAGTTTTGCAAAACCATGCCCAATTAGAAGTCATGTCGTCGGCAAATCTCTTTGTAACGTAAGAGCTGAAACACAACAGGAGTCATGGTGGGATGAAAAGGAGAAGATAGAGGAAGATTCCATTATGTTTATTAAGCTTTAATGCCCTAATCGATCATCGACATAGTGGAGGAAACACCTAGTGGTTTCATTGTTCTTAATGGGGATCCTATCTACAAAGAGCATGCTAGGTGACTTCAATTTAAGGGTTTTTGCTATGGGAACCTCCCAAAAGAGACATTGCTTCGATGGATGGAGGGTTCCTCAATTTTCGTGAGGGGAATTGGATAGAGAATTGAAGAAGTCAAATGAGACTATGAAACAAGCGCTTATTGGGAGGCAAACCCAAGTTCAATTTTTATTTTTAGTTTTTATTAAGTTTTATATTAGTAGTTTTGAATTTGCATTTATTTAGGATTTAATAAAATTGCTTCTATCATGGTTTCTGAGTTATTCAAGTCAAATTCAAGTGTGGTGCCCAATTTGTTCCATGTCTTGCTTTATTCTCCAAACTTAGCGGACAAGGAGGAAGATTGCTATATTTTCGTGGAAGTCATCTCGCTTTAATTTTTTCTATTGTAGCCATTGAGAACAATGTCTAGTTTAAGTTTGGGGGCATTTTAGTGTCGTACTGCATATAGTTAGTTATCTGCATAGTAGTTTATTTTTTTTATGTGTTAGCATTATGTTTTTTTAGGTTGCATATAATACATGGTATTTTTTTTAGTTATCTGCATAGTAGTTTTTTTTTTTATGTGTTAGCATTATGTTTTTTTAGGTTGCATATAATACATGGTATTTTTTTTTGCATCTTCATATATGTGTTCATGTAGTATAATTGCATTTTTTTTCTTATTTTTGCATGAATCTGTGTGATAGGTTGGTGTGGTCTTACCTCGGCTTATGATAAGATTGGTTTTGCATGTTAACTTGAATAGTGTTGATAATTGATGATGAGTTCTAATTTTAATCATGATGATAATCTGAGCCTGTCTGAAACTTATGTAACCGGTTAGCACTTAAAGTTTAACTTGTTTTAATCCACTTGGTTCAAGGGTTTCATAATTTGTTTTTAGGGAAAATCTTTGTTAAAATTTAAGGAAATTAGTGAATCAAGCGGTAAAGGTTGGAATGACGTAAAAGCTTGAGTTTGGGGGAATCTATGGGATATATATACTAAAAAAATTGATAAAGAGAAAAAAAAATAGAAAATCCAGAAAAAAGAAAAAAAAAGAAAAGAGATGATGAAAAAGAAAAAGAAAAACTGTGGTTAGTTTTGTTTCGGGGCCTTTGTTACTTGAGCAAGTACGCTCGAAGGGGTGTCTTAACACCTAGCGCCCTAAGGTCTTATATGGTCTGGGAGTCGTTGGTTGAAAGCTCGCTAAGGGGTGGCATTGTTAGCCTAATGGAATGAGACATTGCACAGCCATGAAAAAAAAACACGAGAAAGAGCAAAAATACCCTCGTGGTTGAATAAAAGTATAAATAAATCCTGTATTTACCCTTAGATTTGGTAATTGCTTAGTTTTAACCGGAGTTATCATGTTCACAAAAGTAATTGAATTGAAACTGAAATTTTCCTTATAAGAAGTTTATTATGTGATTATCTTAAACTGTGGTTGGTTAGAATGGTTAACAAGCACACACACACAACATGGGTAATGACAGGTTTGGGTTGACTAATTGGTTAAGTTATGGACTTTGACTTGATTGGATATATTGTTTGAGTACCAATGATATCTTTGAGGTATGTTGCTATATATCATACTGATTTATTACTAGGTTCGTAGGTATATTAGGAAGTAGATTATGCATATGCATTTATTTAGTTGAGTTATTTTGTTTGTTTTTAGTTCTTTTGTGTTTTTGCTTGAGGACAAGCAAAGGTTTAAGTTTGGGGGTATTTGATGAGTGAGTTTTATACACATGAATTGGATACATTTAGGCTTAATTTATTGTTGTTCTCAAGTCTTTTAGGATGTTTTTATGTGTTTGTGTCTATTCATGCATGTTTTATATTGTTTTGTAGGAATTGGGACAAACGTTACTTGGATCAACGTTTGGGGTGGCTAGATTCGCGTTTTCGATTTGCCATTTACATAACAGTCACTTCAGAGCCAATTTGACTATATCTCCAGACATTATTTTGAAAAACTCAAAGAATGAAGGTTGTAGATCTACTTTTCCTCTTTCCGGATCATCTTGAATCATCAAAATCGGAGTTCGTACGAAGACGTTATGGCCATTTTCCCAAAGGATGTCGGAGTAGAAAATGTCGAAACTTAATAAATGCACGGGTGCTATTCTTGGTTCATTTTCCAGGGCCGGGGCGCTATAAGGCAGTGTCTGAGCGTCCTTTCCAGTGCTAGGGCGCTGGGAAAGGGCTTGGTGATGGCCTGGACGCGTTTTGGGCGAATTTTGATACCTTTTTGACTCCAAATTGGATTGTGTTTGTTCCTAAACTCAAAATTGGACTTGTAACCTATAAATACATGATGTGAGGCATAAAATATAGAGGAGATTACATAGATTAGACTAGATTAAACACTCCTTTAGATTAGAACATAACCCTAGTTCTTATTAGTTTTGGAGATTGAAGCAACTTGGAGACCATTGAAGCAACTTGGAGACCATTGAAGATTCAAAGCAGGAGCGAAAGAGGAGTCTTAAGGCTACTGACAATAGATTACATTCTCTTCTCTTCTCTTACTTTTATCTTTTAATGTCTATTCAATTGTGGATTCTTGATTTTAATTCATTAATTATGAACTAACTCTTTCATTAAGATTCCAGTTGAACTTTTTATGATTATGAATTGATTATTTGATTTATTCTAATTATTTATGTTGAAGTGAACTGTTCATCTTGCTTTGTGCTTATTGATTAATTATCTGATCAGTAATTACCTTGTTACTCTAGAAGGAATTGAGAAAAGAATTCTAGGGTTATAACTGGGCATGGTGACATGTGACTTAGTTATTTGCATAGTGAATAATTAGGTTTGTGAATAGAATGAGAATATCTATTTGCCGCATGTAACACATAAGGAATTGGGATTGTAGCGAGTTTAATTCAATTGTTTTGCATAGAGATATAACAAAATTAATCTGGGTTAAATAGAAGGCAATTGATCACTCGAGAGAGGGCTTTTGGCATTTGAGAATTCCTGTTAACAATTCAGTAGACATAATAATTGGGATAATTGATTTAATAATCATAATTGGGGATATTGGAGTCTTAATTGTCATTTATCTGCATTTAAACAATTTTTAGCTTGTTCTTCATTTTTCTTTTAGAATAATTTCTTGTTTTATTAAAATTAGTTTTCTTAGTTTCAAAAGTCACTAGTTTTGGTTGTTTAAATAAAATTAGTTTGGTTAAGAATTAGTACTTGGTGATTTTTATTAAATAACTCCTCGTGGGAACGATACTCTACTTTAACTTTATTACTTGTTGACCGTGTATACTTGCACGTATTCATTGATTGCGAAATCGATCAACAGTCCCCAATGAAAAACAAGAAGATTGCTATCATCTTCTTTCCAATGGTGAGTCTTCTCTTGACATATAATTATCTTCGTTTTCTCCAATTGAGAATTATATTTCAAACAAACTCCAAGATTATATAGGTAGTGCTCGTAGATATACTCAGCAAGTGGATGTGCACAACCCTATCTTATGATAACACGAGGTTGTATGTCATTAGATATCTTGTATGATAGTGGCAAAACACCCTTCCAAAGTTGGGTTCACCTCACCTTATTTGGTTCACCAAAATTAAATATCAAATGACGTATACAATACGACACACTTATCTAAAGTTCTCAACAAAATTATTTCCATACTATTTAGGGAGAACCTCAATAGCTATAGACCACCGTTCTATTCCCCTGTTATCCTTGCTTGACCCGGAAACACTCTTATTACCTAAAAGGAATTGTAAAGCAAGAGGGTGAGCACAACTAGCTCAGTAAAGAATATCATGACTAAAGATAATTAAATTATCAATAGCCTTCATTAGTAATAAATCGGAGATTTAGAACATATGGTAGATGGTAAAACTTTTCAACCATAGTTGCAGCAGAACGAGCAATCCATTAGAAGAGTCAAATAGACCATCAAGTCTATTATCTTCTACATGTTAAAAGTCCACCAATAATGTTTTATCCCTGTAACATCAATCAACAATTCTTGTCCACAATCATGTGAATAACTCATAATCATAATTATGATTCTAAATTCCTCTTCGCACCTAGAACGAAGAAAATTTTCATCACCTATCTTTACTTGAAACATCAAAAATCATGGTTATACCAAATCACAATTCTTTCTCATAATCATACTAATAAATTATCTTTGCACTACGGCCAAAAATATTCATTAACAATCCATATTTGCACTACAGGCCAAAGACATACAACTGTATTTTAAAAGAGTCAAGTAGAGCATGATATCTACTATCTTTTACGAATTAAAAGTGTATAATCCATATTTATCGCTGAGACTCAGCTTAATAAATAATTCACATCATCAAATCATCCCTGCACTACGGCCAAGGATATTCATTAGTATCACGAATTATCCATGCACTACGGGCCAAGGATATTCGTGTTTTTAACAATGGTCATGATTATACCGAATAATCCCTGGTTATAATCATACCCACAACTGTCCATCAATGAACTACAGGCCAATGAGGACTTTTATCACATCATTCGTTACATTCCGGTCATGATTATACTGAATAATCCTTGGACATAATCATACCAAGTCCATCTATGCACGTAGGCCAAAGATGACTTTCATCACAATATAAACATGAGGATGATGACAATGATATAAGCAATAATCAAACGAAATCAAGGATAAATATTAAAGAATTTAAATTTTGCCAGAGTTTAAAAATATCCAAATTGTCAACATGATACTGCTTCGTAGAGTAAAATTCAAGAATAATATTCATGTACCAAAAATAATTTGGATAGAAAAGAAATATATTTTTCGGGTAAATACTACCCCGTGAATAGTACTTCGGGAGAAGTACCTCGTGAATAGTACCACAACATGAAAAGTACCCCAAATACCCGAGTAAATAATATTCGGGTGAATAGTAATTTGGATGAATAGTAACCCATGAATAATAACTCATGAATAGTACTCCGACACGAAAAGTGCCCCGAATACTAATAAGTGGATTTTATATACGCGATTCAATATCCATTTCATGCTTATTTGTTCCTAAATTCTTGGGTCATGTTCATTTTTACTTATTTTATGTTATTTCATGTGTATAATGGTGGTTGTAGCATTCAATGTACATTTTGAACTATTTGGTGTGAGTTGAAGTCATTTGGAACAAAAATTGGAAGAACTTGTGAAATTCAACATGTCAGCAAATAGAAGACAAGTTTCACGAAGTATGCTAATTTACACTATACACCTTTCACCGGGTGGGGTCTTGATACTCGATTAATGTAAAGGATGCCAGCCGGGGTGGGCCAAATTATACTATACACCCTCATTGGGGCGGGGGGTCTTCATTCGAGCTAGATAAAGGAGGATGCACACAAGGGCCTAATTAGTGATGAACCCCTTCGCTGAGAGGGGTGGAAAATCTCGCTATGTCTTGTTTTGATTAAACTTCTTATTGGGCATGGTTTCTAGCAACTTGCATGACAATGGAACTCTAATTGAAGAAAATTACGGCTGGAGTTTGTGTGCAAGGCATCTACTACTTTATCAATAACAAATTGAATAGCACACAAGGCACATTATGAAGATCTAATCTGAGTTTTTGAGAGCATGCTTTGGAGGAGTATTTTGGGAGATTTTCAAGATGATTGCGATTCTAGTCTACATGAAGGGTGTTTTTCAATATTCTTTGTGTTAGATTATTATTTGTAATTGAAAGAATGATTTCTATGATTTATTCAATGTTTATTTCATTTGACATGAACTAATTCACTTTTTAGGCTTATGATGGATCTTTGAGTGAATCAATGATTTTGTAAACTTTGGTTTCCATTTCAATAATCTATCTCCAGTTTATCTATATTAATTTGAGCTTGAATCTCTGAATTGCCTTATCAACAATTCTTTGTGGAATTGGATGGAATCGAGAGAGGATATTCAAATCTAGACCTAATTAATATAGCATGTGTTCATGATTTTGTGAATAGCTAAATCTTGATGAATGTTAAGGTAGAGATATGCTTGACATCGCATGTAATCGGATAGAGAACTCATTCTTAAACTTTCTTCAATTGTAATTCACATAGAGATATAGTGGGTTAGTTGATTAAGGTGTTTAACGAATTTCTATCTTCATTGTGGATTGACATTAATATGGTATTAGTGCATCGAGAGGTGGTTAATACTACTTTCGTGTTCTTGATTAATAAACTAGGATAGTGCATTGAATTTGAATAAAGGTGTTAAAATCAGAGTGAAGTTTAGGGTGAAATCATAAGTCTAATTCTCCAATAATTGTTTGAAATTTCCAGATTTTGATAATTGTGATTGCTATGTTATTTTAATTGCTATTCAATTTAGAATCATTAGTTATAATTACCTAGTTGTTTTGTTTAATAAAATTAGGGTTAATAGGAAATTGGTCATTGTAAGTTAAGATGTTTGCTAGTAAGTCTCTGTGGGAACGATACTCTACTTATCACTTTATTACTTGTTGACCGCGTATACTTGCGTGTTGTGCGTATATAGATTTTACCCAACAAGTTTTTGGCGCCGTTGCCGGGGACTATTTAGTATAAATCTTAATAGTTTTACAATATCAGTTTAATTAATCAAGTTTTACTTAGACATTTTTATTTTTGTTTTGTTCTTATTTCAGGTGTTAGAAGCAGTTTATGTAAACGCGGTCCAAGAATCCAGACTTGCTGCCTTTTAAGGACGACATTGAGAAAAGGTTCCAGAGGTTGAGTAAGTGGATCAAGGAAACGAGGCAAGAATTCGAAACATCTGAAAAGGAAGAGGTAATGGAAGCTGAAGATTAGAAAGCGTTAAGGGACTTTGCCACACCCAAGGTGACTAAACTGCAGTCAAGCATCACCAGGTCCGCAATAACTGTTAACACATTTGAAATCAACCCTGGGACGATTCAAATGATTTAGAATTCAGTTCAGTTTGGGGGATTGGCAAATGACAATCCGAACGAGCATCTAGTCAGTTTTCTGGAGATTTGCGACACCTTTAGGTACAATGGGGTGTCGGATGATGCGGTGAGACTTCGCTTGTTCCCATTCACTCTACGGGAAAAGGCAAAGAGTTGGTTGCATTCTCTACCACCTGGATCGATCACTACATGGGAGGATTTAGCGCAAAAATTCCTAGCCAAATTTTTTCCACCGGCGAAGACTGCAAAGATGAGAAACGAGATAACGATGTTTGAGCAGCAACATGGGGAGTCGTTATATGAGGAATGGGAAAGATATAAAGAATTGCTCAGAAATGGACCACATCATGGATTACCCAAGTGGCTGCAAATGAACACATTTTACAACAGACTACATGGGAATCTCAGAACTAGTATTGATGCAGCGTCGGGCGGAGCATTTATGGCCAAGAGTTACGAGGAAGCATAAAACTTGATTGAAACCATGGCGGCTAACAACTACCAGTGGCCCACATCGAGAATGACACAGGCAAAGGCAGCTAGGGTTTTAGAAGTGGATGGTGTGACAGCTATACAAGGACAAATTGCAGCACTTTCGAAGAAGTTGGATGCGGTGACAGCTGCACAAGCACAAGCACAACAAATTCAGCAAGTAGCAATTATATGTGAGTTGTGCGCAGGAGAGCACCCGACGGATCAATACGCTATAAATCTAGCATATGTGCAGTTTGTGGGCAATTATAACAGAATTCCGCAGAACACATACCAGAACACATACAATCAAGGAAATAGGAATCATCCAAATTTTTTATGGAGCAATAACCAGCAGCAACAAACTCCAAGATCATCATATCCACTAGGATTTCAGAACCATCAACAACCAGCTCAACATCAAGAAAGGAAATCAGATTTAGAGGAGTTGGTGACAAAATACATAACTAACAATGAGGTGGCTATGAAAAATCATGAGATGACTATGAAATCACAAGAGATGGCGATCAAGAATATAGAGAATCAGATAAGACAAATTGCGTTGGCATTGAATAATAAACCACAAGGGATATTACCAAGTGACAGCGAGAGAAATCTTAAGGGTAATCACGAGCAGTGTCAAGCTATTATGTTGAGAAGTGGAAAATAGTTTGATAGTCAAGAAACAGAAATTTCGGCTACAAAGGAGGTTGAAATAGAGAAAGAAAATACAGAGGGTGAGGTAAAGCAGGGGGACGAAAAACAAATGAAAAAGAATAACCCAGTTAGTGAACCAGTTGTTTATCCTCCCCCACCATTTCAGCAAAGGGTCTAAAAACAGAAATTAGACAAGCAATTTGCAAAATTTTTGGAAGTTTTCAAGAAACTTCAAATCAACATACCATTCGTAGAGGCCCTAGAACAAATGCTGAGCTACACATAATTTGTGAAAGGGATTCTGTCAAGGAAAAAGAAATGGGAAGATTTTGAGACAGTTGCACTAACCGAGGAGTGTAGTGCGGTATTACAGCAGAAATTACCACCAAAACTCAAGGACCTGGGGAGCTTCACTATTCCATGCACGAACGGGAAAATGCATTTCAGCAAGTGTTTATGTGATTTGGGGGCAAGTGTAAACCTTATGCCATTTTTAGTATACTTAGAGTTAGGTTTGCCCGCGCCAAAGCCTACGAACATTACATTACAGTTAGCGAATAGGTCAGTCACATATTCGAGAGGCATAGTAGAGGACATCTTGGAGAAAGTGGATAAGTCTATATTCCCCGCGGACTATATCATTCTGGACTTTGAGGAGGACAAAAACATCCTAATTATCCTAGGGAGACCATTTTTGGCCACAGGTAGGACACTCATAGATGTACAAAAAGGAGAACTCACTATGAGGGTCCAAGATCAAGAAGTAAAATTCAATGTGTTTAACGTCATGAAATTCCCTACGGACGAGGAAGAATGTTTTCGAATGGATTTAATTGAGCAAATCATCAGTGATGATATGAACAAGAGTGTGGTAAACAATCCGTTAGAAACAACATTATTGGGGGATGAAGAGGTCGATGATCCAGAATTGGTAGATTACCTACAAATGCTAGACTTATTGCCATGAATTTCTAGATTCAGAACATCGTTTGAACCATTGAACACGGAGGAAGTAGCCGCTGTAAAACTGAAACCATCATTGGAAGAGCCACAAAAGCTGGAACTTAAGCCACTCCCTAAACACCTCAGGTAGGCGTATTTAGACAATTCAAATTCTTTACCTGTTATTATTTCAGATGCACTTCACGAAATGCAGGAAGAAAAGTTGCTGAGGGTGCTTTGGGAACACAAAACAGCTATTGGATGGATAATTGCAGACATAAAGGGAATCAGCCCTTCATTTTGCATGCACAAGATCTTAATAGAAGATGAGTCAAAACTAACGGTGGAGCAACAATGACAACTTAACCCGATTATGAAGGAAGTTGTGAAGAAGGAAATTTTGAAGTGGTTAGATGCTGGTATCATCTACCCTATTTCCGACAGTAAATAGGTTAGTCCAGTTCAGTGTGTACAGAAAAGGGAGGAATGGCGGTGGTGCAGAATGAGGATAACGAGTTAATACTAACCAGAACAGTGACAGGTTGACGAGTTTGCATGGATTACAGAAAATTGAACAAGGCAACCTGAAAAGACCATTTCCCGTTGCCCTTTATTGATCAAATGTTAGATACATTGGCGGGACACCAATATTATTATTTGTTGGATGGGTACTCGGGCTACAACCAAATAGTCATCGCTCTGGAGGATCAAGAGGAGACCATATTCATGTGCCCTTACGGCACATTTTCATTCAGGAGGATGTCGTTTGGGCTATGCAATGCACCAACAACTTTCTAACGATGTATGATGGCCATTTTTTCAGATATGGTGGAAAAAATGTTGAGGTTTTCATGGATGACTTTTTGGTCTACGGGGACAATTTCGATATTTGCTTACAAAATCTGGTCATGGTGTTGCAAAGATGTAAGGACACGAATCTCGTACTCAATTGGGAAAAATGCCACTTCATGGTTGAAGAGGGCATAATTTTTTTTCCATAAGGTATCGACTCAAGGACTGGAAGTTGATAAAGCAAAGCTGGAAACTATTGAAAAATTGCCTCCACCAAACTCAGTGAAGGGTATTATGAGTTTCTTAGGACACGATGGGTTCTACCGGAGGTTCATAAAAGACTTCTCTAAAATTGCAAAACCTCTATGCAGTTTGTTAGAGAAGGATGCAACGTTCAGCTTTGATGAAGAATGTAAGACAGCTTTTGACTTATTAAAGAGAAAATTAACTACAGCCCCCGTTATAGTCGCATCAGATTGGAGTATGCCATTTGAGCTCATGTGTGACGCAAATGACTACGCGGTTGGGGCTGTTTTGGGCCAACATCGAGACAAGGTGTTTCACGCCATATACTACGCAAGCAAAACACTTACAGAGACTCAAATGAATTACACTACCACAGAAAAGGAATTTCTTGCAGTGGTGTATGCGTTTGACAAATTTCGGGCTTTCTTGATTGGGACTAAGGTGATAGTTTACACAGACCATGTGGCGATTCAGTACTTGATAGCAAAAAAAGATGTTAAACCACGCCTTATCTGGTGGATTCTCCTACTTCAAGAGTTTGACTTACAAATAAAGGATAGAAAAGGGACGGATAACTAAGTAGCCGATCACTTATCTAAATTGGAAAACCAAGGGAAAACAAAAGATGACAGATGTGAGATTAATGAGTCATTCCCAAACGAGCAACTGTTTGGGATTTCAGCAAAAATTCCATGGTATAGGGATTATACAAATTTCATTGTGAGCAATACTCTACCACCTGACCTCACAAGACAATAGAAAAGGAAATTTCTTCATGACGTGAAATTGTACATGTGGGACAAACCATATTTGTTCAAGCAGTGCACCGACAAAATGATTCGACGGTGCGTCTCGTATAGTGAGGTGAAGAATATTCTGCATGAGTGTCACTCATCGCGTATGGTGGACACTATGGTAGTGAGAGGACAACAACGAAGGTGTTATAAGCAGGTTTTTATTGGCCTTTATTATTCAAAGATGCCCACCAGTTTGTGAAACAATGCGACAGGTGTCAAAGGGTGGGTAACATAACAAAACAAAATGAGATGCCTCTGCAAACAATTCTTGAAGTGGAAATTTTTGACGTATGGGGTATCGATTTCATGGGGCCATTCCCTTCATCCTTGAACAATCAGTATATTCTACTCGCAGTGGATTATGTATCGAAGTGGGTTGAAGCTGCAGCATTACCATCAAACGATGCAAAGGTGGTCCTCAAATTCTTACAAAAAAATATCTTCACGAGATTTGGCACACCAAGAGCAATAATCAGTGACAAGGGCAGTCACTTCTCTAATAAGCCATTTACTGCTCTTTTGGCCAAGTATGGGGTCAACCACAAGGTAGCTACAATGTATCACCCGCAAACAAGTGGACAGGCTGAGATGTCTAACAGAGAAGTTAAGAAGATACTAGAGAAAGTGGTGAATCCAAGTCAAAAAGATTGGTCGGTTAGATTGGATGATGCATTATGGGTATAC
Organism: Panax ginseng; assembly: GCA_020205605.1. Classification (NCBI taxonomy): domain Eukaryota; kingdom Viridiplantae; phylum Streptophyta; class Magnoliopsida; order Apiales; family Araliaceae; genus Panax; species Panax ginseng. The sequence continues at coordinate 65,424,473 of CM035132.1, read as the reverse complement.
CAAACTGCATATAAAGACACCAATCGGGATGTCACCAATACAACTACTGTACGGGAAGACATGTCATTTACCAGTCGAGCTACAACATAAAGCATACTGGGTTGTGCAAAAACTCAATTTTGATCAAACAGTTGTAGGTGAAAAGAGACTACTTCAATTGAATGAACTCGACGAATTTTGCCATCATGCCTATGAGAATGCCAAATTATACAAAGAAAAAGTCAAAAGATGGCACGACCAGAAAATCATGCATTGAACATTTGAGCCAGGCCAATCAGTACTCTTGTTCAACTCACGGCTGTGATTATTCCCCGGAAAGATTAAGTCAAGATGGTCGGGGCCATTCACGGTCAAGCAGGTATTCCCTCATGGTGCACTCAAAATCTACAGTCGTAACCCACTCGAAACATTCAAAGTCAACGGACACCGTCTAAAGCATTATGTGGTGGAGAAGCTAACACTGACGTGACCGCCATTACATTAACTGACACAACATAAGCACGAAGTAGTCAGGCTGAATGACTTAAAATCAAGCACTAATTGGGAGGCAACCCAATTTTTAATTCTTTATCATGTTTTATATTCATAATTGCTTAATCATAGTTTTCATTTCATTATTAGGTAGACGAATAAAAGAAAAATCTCGTTAAATTCTTCACAATACATCACGCTATAAACAACTCACTAATCTTCTTGCTATATGTCATGTAGGTTTGAAAATGTAGTATTAAGAGACTTCATGAAGCAGAACAAAGAATCTGACAGTAGCATGGCCCGCCGGGGTGGGCCCCTTTTACACTATAACCCCCGTCGGGGTGGGGGGGTCTCCAAGAGTTGTTGACGATAGAGAATAGCTTGCCACGACTGGGGTCCCGAATCCATTGACAGATGCAAGCACCACGTAAAGTGGTCTTACTAGTCTAATACCCTCTCAGGGGTGGGGGTCCTAGAATGCAACAGACTTTGGGCAGTTACAGACTTCTTCACTTCCCAATAACTTACCACTTTCCCACTTCCCCACTACTTCATAAACTCTTAACCACCACCCACTACAATTACTTCTACCCCACTATTCCCAATACTCCATTACTTTTCTCCACCTCTTTAATCCACCAATGGTAGCCATCCTTCTCCCTCTATAAATATCCCCACATCTCATACAAACTCTCTCACCACACTTGATATAAAGCAAACATATAGAATACTTAAAAGTTAGAGAGGAGTAATTTGCAAAGTTTGGGGGAAAGCACTAGATTGAGAACATGGCTTCACAATCATCATCAAAACGCCAAAGGGGGGAGAGTTCACGTCCATCTCAACCAACCCGCACCTTCGATAGCCGGAAATTCGTAAGTGCCGCCGCGGCCAACCGGTATGACTACATGCTCACCAAAGCCCTTACACCGGAGAGGGGGTTGGCACCGGATCCTAACGATGGGGAGCTTATACCGCAAATTTACCAAAAGGGATGGACCAAATTCATCGAGGAGTCGGAACCAGCCGTCGTTAACATCGTAAAAGAATTCTACGCAAATGCTGAGGATAAAGAACTATTCCATGCATTTGTGCGAGGACGACTGGTTCCATTCAGTGCCGATGCCATCAACACCTACTACCAATTAAGGGTGCCTCGTCACTGCCAGTATGCTTATCTCCATAATTCTGACCCAGACTTTGATGCTATAATCACGGAGATGACAAAGCCGAGAACATCGTGGATAAAGGGCCGAAAGGGAGGCAAGGACCTTAGCCGATATGGGAAATTTGGTACATATTTCTATGTATAAAATTACTTCCGTCCCAACATACCTAGGACGTCACCAAGGAGAAGGCATTACTAGTGTACGCCATTGTGCAAGATTTTATCATTGACATCGGGGCCATAATCTGTTCATCAATCCGTCGGTACTTACATGGGAATTTTTCTGGGGGCTTGCTACACCCATCACTCATTTGTGGGTTGTGTCGCAATGCCAGGGTTAGATGGTCCGATGACGAGCCCACATAATTTTCGCTTGCATTGCTTGATTCGGGAATGATAGCGCGGTATTCTGTATGGGTAGGAGGTGAGTCACATCCACGTGGTGTGGGTTTCATTTTTTCGTCAGATTCGGACGATGACGTTGATGCTACCGAGACATCGGGGGATGATGATGAACTAATGGGCGATCAAGGGGCTGAGCAGGTACCGCAGGCGGAGGCCATATCCAGTTCTCAGTTCCTTGCGTTCCAAAATCAAATGAATGCGCATACCAAGGCAACTCGTCGGGAAATAAGGTGATTGACAATGAGGCAAGATCATATGTTCGATGATATAAACGCATCTTTCGCCTCTTTAAACACAACTCTTCAAAGCTTCAACCCAGCGGCACAATTTCCGTACCAACAGGTCGGACCAATGCCAAGGTTCCCACCAAGTGATTCCGATGAAGAAGAACAACAACCACCTCCTCATACTTAAGCGATAGCAGGGAAGTCCTCACATACTTAATTTGACTAATCATCCAATGAGGACATTGTATTACTTAAGTTTGGGGGATTTAAATACATGTTTGCATGCATTTAGCATTTAGGTTGCATTTTGAATTGTTGTCATTTAAATTTCTGCATTTTGCATCCTACTTTTAGTTTTGCATGATAGTTTAGGTGCATCCACAGTAGCTTAGGTTAGTGTTTGTCATTGCATAGTAGATAATCTTGTAATGTATTTTGTTATCCTTATATAAAAATAATGTTAGTAAATATTGTGTTACGTAAGTTCATCAATGTTGTGTTTCATATTGTTGTGGGCCAATGATGTGATTGACAATAAGTAACAAATACAATATTGAGTATTAGAACTATGATATAATTTCTGCTATGAATCGAATCTTGAGCTTGTTTGAAGCTGGTATAAAAGGATAACACGTTTAACAAACATCTGTGTTGATTGGTCAAGTTCAAATTGATACCTAATTGGTCTCTAAGGGATAATGCTAGACTAAATATCAAAATGACAAGGATAGACAGTAAAGGCCAAAGTTAGGCAAGAACCTAAGTTTGGGGGATGATATGTGGGGTATATAAGCTTTATTTATATTTAAAAAAAAGAAAAAAAAATTATATGAATAAACACCATGGCGTGCTTGTCTAGTTTTGTGGCCTTTGTTACTTGAGTAAGTAAGCCCAAGGGGATTGTCTTTACACCTAGCGCCCTAAGGTCTTAATGATCTGGGAGTCATTGGTCGAAAGCTCGTTAAGGTAGCATTGAAAAGCCTAAGGGAATAAGACATTGTATAGCTATGTATATAAAAAAAAGAGAAAAAAAAATATATGTATGAATAAAGTATAAGTACCCCGCTTGAAACCTTTAGATTAGTGATTGCTTAATTTTAGTTGGAACCATCTATTTTTGATATTCTAACTTTACGCGGCGTGATTCCTTCTAAGAGATTGGTTATGTATTAAAATTTGAGTTAGTATCGGTTATCATGGATGTTGCACACACACACTATACCAGTGATGATGGCTTGAGATTTGAGGATTAAAATGAAATTATAGATTGGTTTTTGATGGTAGATATTGTATAGTTGCTTATTTTCGCTGAGGCCGTTAAGATAATTTTGATTCTGCCATATTGTTGGATTCGAAAGCATATAAGTTAGGTAGTGTTCATATCATTGCATTGCATTGCATATAGTTATTTTGTGCTCGAGGACTAGCACAGTTTAAGTTTGGGGGATTTTGATAAGTGGATTTTATATACGTAATTCAATATCCATTTCATGCTTATTTGTTGCTAAATTCTTGTGGTCATGTTCATTTTTACTTGTTTTATGTTATTTTATGTGTAGAATGGTGGTTGTAGCATTCAATGTACATTTGGAACTATTTGGTGTGAGTTGAAGTCATTTGGAGCAAAAATTGGAAGAACTTGTGAAATTCAACATGTTAGGCAGCAGAAGACAAGCCCGCCGGGGCAGGCCAAATTATACTATACACCCCCGCTAGGGCGGGGGGTCTTCATTCGAGCTAGATAGAAAGGATGCTCGCCGGGGCGGGCCTAATTAGTGCATGAACCCCCGCCGGGGCGGGGGGGTGGAAAATCTGGCTATGTCATGTTTTGATTAAACTTCTTATTGGGCATGGTTTCTAGCAACTTGCATGACAATGGAACTCTAATTGAAGAAAATTACGGCTGGAGTTTGTGTGCAAGGCATCTACTACTTTATCAATAACCAATTCAATAACACACAAGGCACATTACGAAGATATAATCTGAGTTTTTGAGAGCAAGCTTTGGAGGAGTATTTCGGGAGATTTTCAAGACGATTGCGATTCTAGTCTACGTGAAGGGTGTTTTTCAATATTCTTCGTGTTAGATTATTATTTGTAATTGAAAGAATGATTTCTATGATTTATTCAGTGTTTATTTCATTTGACATGAACTAATTAACTTTTTAGGCTTATGATGGATCTTTGAGTGAATCGATGATTTTGTAAACTTTGGTTTCCATTTCAATAATCTATCTCCAGTTTATCTATATTAATTTAATCTTAAATCTCTGAATTGCCTTATCAACAATTCTTTGTTGAATTGGATGGAATCGAGAGAGGATATTCAAATCTAGACCTAATTAATATAGCATGTGTTCATGATTTTGTGAATAACTTAATCTTGATGAATGTTAAGGTAGAGATATGCTTGACATCGCATGTAATCGGATAGAGAACTTATTCTTAAACTTTCTTCAATTGTAATTCACATAGAGATATAGTGGGTTAGTTGATTAAGATGTTTAACGGATTTTTATCTTCATTGTGGATTGGCGTTAATATGGTATTAGTTCATCGAGAGGTGGTTAATACTAATTTTGTGTTCTTGATTTATAAACCGGGATAATGCATTGAATTGGAATAAAGGTGGTAAAATCAGAGTGAAGCTTAGGGTGAAATCATAAGTCTAATTCTCCATTAATTGTTTGAAATTTCCATATTTTGATAATTGTGATTGCTATGTTATTTGAATTGCTATTCAATTTAGAATCATTAGTTATAATTACTGAGTTGCTTTGTAAAAATTAGGGTTAATAGGAAATTGCTAATTGTAAGTTAAGATTTTTGCTAGTAAGTCTTTGTGGGAACGATACTCTACTTATCACTTTATTACTTGTTGACCACGTATACTTGCGTGATGTGCGTATATAGATTTTACCCAACAATTAACAACCCATTTATAGGGGATTATGCGGAGGCGTTTAGATGTTTGTGCTAAATACATGGTACGAAGGGCTGATCACCCTAAGTACGGGGAGTCCTTACAGTATTACTATTAAGGTTAAAGTTGAAAGATTACTTGTAACCGTGGACATAGTTCGTGGTCTTGTGACCCTCAGTTACATCTCTAAAAATTGAGAAGAACAACCCTATTATGGGGGAATTATTTTTACGCAATGCGTTTAGATTTTTGCGCACAATACATCGTACGAAGGGCTTAACACCCTAAGTACGGGAGTCCCTATAGTCTAATGACCGTTAAGGTTGTAAGTTAAAAGAGTACTTATAATCGTGGATGTAGTTCAAGGTCTTATGACCCCTTAGAATGATTTGGAATCTTTTAAATTCCTGAGTTATTTATACTGCTTCCTAATTATTGAGAAATTGTGGAAGATTCTTGTTATTCTAAAAGGTGAATGTGGTAAGGATGATATTCCTTAGAAAGAAGTAAGTCGTAGAATGCAACACTGAATGATAAATATATTGAATAAGTGAGAAAAAAAATTTGAAATGAAAAGGAGATGAGTTATCAAAGAATAATATAAAACTTTTAATAGAAAAGTTAAATAATTGTACAAAGATCTTTGTGGAAAGAAAGTGGTTATAGAACCCAATGAATGAATAAATTAATAACGTAAAATCTATTTTGATAGATTGAATGAATGAAGAGTAATAACTAAAATTTTGAGGACGAAATTCTTAGAAGAATGGGTGAATGTAATATCCCGAGTGTTTATGATAATGATCCTTAGAGAAAGATAATGAATGGATCAAAGAATATGTAATACTCAAATATAATTGAGTATAAGTAATATAAAGCCCTTAAATCCAGGTACTTGAAACCCGAACTCGGTGCTTTACGATACCATTTTTATGAGCGAAATAATACTAATAATAATAACAATAATATAGATACCAACTTAATTTACATATTTATCAAAGACTAAATCCCAAGTACGCAACCTTTAATACATTCCTCACAATACGCGATAGGTAATATATCTCATACTTGTCTTAATAAAGATAACTATTACATAAAATGGCATTGAATTCATTCTGCAACTTTTCCTTTCCCTATATTCTTAGTCGAGCCTTCTACTTGTTCACACTTAGCTAAAAACATTTAAATTAAGCAAGTATGAGCATTTGAGTGCCCAGCAAGTAATAACAATTATATATATATATAAGCTGAAAGAATTTTAAATGTTTTCTTTATACTATCCTTCTACAACAAATCAATAGTTGTGAAGTAATCTGAACCGATAATATTAACATAACAACCCTCTTTCAAATTTTAAAACTACGTACTGACTATATATAGGGTTAAGGAGACATACTATGAACATTATTTTCATTTTCGAATAGGTTTAACAGAACTTCATTCGCAAACCGTCATAATTTACGGGCACGGAGGGTGATCAGCCCGTTGTACCCTGTATTGATCAATACTACATTACAAGAACGATATTATCATTCACTCTGGCTACCTTGGGCACATAAAAATTTTCCCATGAATGGGATGTTCATACTTGTCAGGGTTCCAAAACAAAGCAATTCGGTTGGATAATAGGTAGGTTTTATCTTATTCAACAATAATCTATAATTCAACATATATATATATACAGGTAATTAACAAAGGTGTATCAACATATGGTTAAATGCAATAATTATCCAAGTGGGGACACTTGTATAACCATTTATAGAAATTATCGAACAGAATATATATCTGAATTACCATATACTAACATGTTGATAATCAATGAGCGTATATAATATAGGGTTAATAATCTGTACAATAATAATATAATTCTGAAACATTCTTACTCATGTCCATTGCATAAAGAAAATGCAAAGGTAGGATACTTGCTTGATGCGCTGCTTACAAAATGCAACTTAGTTTTATCTCTTATATCACGACCTATCATTAATCAAATCATTCGTTCGATTAGAACAATAAACTATAACATATAGTACTACATTTCGCAATCAGCACATAACCTAATAACATTATCACACATGCTCAACAGTCATTGCATCACAAACAAACATTAATACAGTCAAAATATCTAAGTCGAGATCAATTTTCAAATATGCTTCAGATATCGACAAACTTTATCAGGTAATTATCGAGTCTAAGACTCTATTCCAACGTTCAATATCCGTAAGTATCAGTCATATTATTTTAAATGACTTAATAAATATTTATTAATTTACCATGAATTTTTAAACACCAAAATCATTATTAAATGATTCAACTATCAAATAATTCTATTAACATTTAATTATTATTAAACTATTAATGAAACCATTGCCAAAATATTAAAGTTATTTATAATAACTCAAAATATTTTTAAAACATTTATATTACCCTTAAATGATTTTTAAAATATTTAAAATTCTTTTTAAATAATTATCATTAATATTAAAATATTAATGTACTATTTCTTAAAATATTAAAAGTCATTAAGTAAAACTTAAAATAATTTTAATTCACTTAATATTATTAATTTTGATAATATTTAATTCCCCTCTTAGTATTACTATTTCACTAATAATAGCTTTTATTCACTTACTAATATTATTAACATCTTAATAATATTTTTTAATACTTTACTAATATTATTAATCCTCTTAATAATATTTTAATCATGCATTAATATTATTACTTTAATAATATCTTACTTATCCTTTAGAATCATTAATCAATTAATAATACTTTTATTCATTTACCAATGTATTAATATTTTATCCATTTACTAATATTATTAATAATTTAATAATATTTTATTCCTTTACTAATGTTATTACATTAATAACATTTTATTTAATCTCGAATATTATTATTTACTTAATAATATTTTAATCATTTAATAATACTTTAATTTAATATTATTAATCTTTTAATAATATTTTAATCTAATATTATTAATCATTTAATAATACTTTAATCATTTATTAATATTTTAAATCAAATATGATTAACCATTTAATAATATTTTAATGAAGTTTTAATCTTAATATTTTTATTTACTCAACAATATCATATTCTAATATTATTAATATCATAATAATATTTTAATAATTTATTTGATCAATAAACAATTTATTCTAATTGTTCACCCTTTACAAAACCACTTATTTAATATCCATAAAAGGTCATAAATAATATTTCTTATTATAAATTATCAAAATGCCCTAAAACAATCATAATATTATATATTAGGAGTATTCAAGTATTAAAATCACATTTTTCTTATTTAAAACATCATTTAACTATTTATTTCTTTTTATTCATAACTTCATCATTTTTAGGAAAAATAGCAAACTGATTCCAAAAATTCTTCTTTTCTTGATTTGGACAGTATATGACCCAACAATGGTTCTCAAAGTTTCCTGGAATTTTAGAAAATGATTTACTATTTTTAAAGTACCCAAAACACTCGGATCTTGCTTCATTTTTCATTAATCGAGGTTTGCTCAGAAATTTCTGATATTTTTAGGGTATACTCTCATAACATATATGAACCTACTGTAAAAAATTTGAAATTTTTTAGTGTATACACAATGAGAAATTCGGGTGTTAATATTTAGGAGTCCTTTACGAAAATAGCCATTACGCACAGCCTATAAATTGAAACGCATTCGTTCTTTTTCCTACACGTAGATAACTTCTTAAGGTACCTCGGTGATTTTTCCTAGATTTTTAAATGATTTTCAACTACCCGAAATAGCCTAAAAAAACAGGAACATTAGCTATTTTAGGGTTTTCAAAACCTCAATATACTATGTGGAATGTTTTGGAGAAAACAGCCCCCAATGTTATTATTTAATGAAATTAAATTTCTTCTATTTATTCTCTTGAAATAGTAAAGATTGATTTGATTAATGTGGTAAGTTATGGGTAAAATGCGTAATTATTTCAAACAAGCAAGTGGTTTTAAAATATTCATTGTTGACGGGGAATATTCGTTTGGTCGTGGAATATTTTTACTGTCGGTGAATATTCGTGACGACTGCCTTGACCTGTGTGGGCCCCATAACGAAAAGCGATTGGATGAAGAAAACGACAAGAATAAGTTGGTTATAAATAACGGCGTAGTTGTTACCGTTAATACTGTTGGAATACCCGGTGGTTAAAACACAGTAGCACACGGTATTACACCAATTATTGATTATTACGTAAGAAGGCACTACTCAATAATTGTTACAAGAATTAATTCGCTCAAAGATTTTATTTTATTGATTCAATAATTGCTGCGTTGATATTTTATATTACTGTTGTTTTAATAATTGTCATTGCACAATATTTTCTATTATCGGAGAAATAATTCATATTATCTTAATAATATTATTAGATAACATTATTGGCAATGTCTAGAAAGTTCTGTCTAAGGAGAGGTTTGGTCATCTAATTGCGCGCCAGTAAGGATGGATCCTTATTAGAAAGCCCCCTCTTTCCTAGGAACTGCATGGTTGTCAGTAATCTGATTCTATAATATTATTTATGAATAATTAATTATTGATTTATATGATTAGGAAAATATTGATTTTATGCGGATATAGATGGAGAAAATTTTTTAATGTGACAATTGTTGAAAATTAATATTTTATCTTTTTCTGATAAAATAATTCATTTAAATATATTATTTTAATAATATATTAATTGTGATATTTTTACAATGAATGTGGGATATATGAGTATATGAGGAGGAAGAATATTTTGTGGCATTAAATGATTAACACATGTTTTGTGTGTCGGTAGACCCCAATTATTGACTGAAATTTGATTATAGCTTGTAAAATTGCCCGTTTGTGAATTTCGGTCAATTTCTGTTTGGAGTTTGAAAAAACTTTCTTCTGTAAAGTTGTAGAGAATGAAATTTCCTATGGAAAGGACATGGGGTTCAAATTTTTCTGATAAAAGAGCTATTTATTATGAATTATTGAAGTTCCATAGTTCCGAAATAATTGATTTTTGAAAGTTTTAATTATTTTTAATTACAAAAACATTTTTTGTGCTTGGTGGGCTGCATTAAACATGTGCAAGGTGGCTGAAATCAGATGTCTAGAGCTGGGCTAAGGAAAATTTGATAAATATATTAATATTAAATTAAATTTTCTACTTTGGTATTCTAAGCATTTTCCTATAAATAGGGTGCTTAGGTTAGAATTGAAAATCACACCAGAAACTGAAGTTTTCTCTCTATTTCTCTCTCGATATATTGAGCGTATTCTTGTGAGTATTTTGATACCTTGAGTTCAGAATCCAATTCAAAACCGGCGTGGCGCTGCTAGATGCTTCTGATCAATAGAACAGGAAGAGGAGTCAGCCAAAAAGAAAGACCACCAAAAGTAACGACCACCAAGATACGCATAGTGATTTGATCTTTTGATCACCCATTTTTTGTTCATAATGATGTCATGCTTGCCTTTGGTACTCCGGAGAAAGAAATCTTTGTCTAAAGAAATGCGTTGAGAAAGGGCAGATGTATAGAACCTTTCAAAACCAAATCCTATTTATTTATTCTAATTCATTTTAGATCCGACCGAAATAGGATTTTCGAGATAAGGAATACAGTAAACAAACTATGGATGATTCAGTTCCAGAGCCAAAGATCGTAGTTCTCGAATGAGCAATCGAAAAGAAAAAGGCTTGAAGAGACAGTGGCTCGACAGGTACAAGGAGGAATATCATTGTAAGATGCCAGTTCATCCCAAAAGGACTTTAGTACCAAATAAATGACTACTTGAGCCTGGGGTTTTGAGCATAAAGATTCCAATCGACTGTAAAAGTGGGCCTAACCTTGGGGGTGTGGTAATACATCTAAGAAATTATTCCATCGAACGTACTCCCCTCTGGATGCAGGAATAGCCACATGTACTAAATGCCCGTTTAAAGTATTAAAGCTTTTCAGTGATCGAAGACTAATGGAGGTGCGAGTGCGGCTCTTCAAGTTCCCTTCAGTACTATATCTAGTATTCCAGTCAGGAGTACCGTATTTTCGAGGTAAGGGATGTTATTTTCTTTTTAAATGATATTATTTTCTTCAATATCATTATGCCAAAATATTGGTTTGAACTTTTAATCAAATTTGGAACTTTTGTGTCTGGATTACTATTCACGATACTCAAGACTATTCACTTAATACGACACTATTCATTGAAAAATGAAATTTTTTTCCTTTTCGTCCAAAATATCTATTATGGATACTAGCTTTGATTGTATCCATATTTTGATCATTCTTGAATTTTGTTTTACTATGATTATTTATGAGGTATTTTTGGACATGAAATAGTCAAATACTTAATCCTTGATATTTATTCTTTTGTTTTCTTTGGATTCGTGTCCTTTAAAATATTTTTCATCATCCATGGTCCTAAATAATGATATTATTGAATATCTTTGGCTCAGAGTGCAAAAGATAAATAATTTTATAATGAATATCTTGGTCCGTAGTGTAAAAAGATGAAGCAGTGTTGAGATGAACATGACCGATTGATGAATATCTTTGGCCTCTGAGTGCAAAGATGAATATTTGATTTAAGATGTATATTGATTGATGTTTACAGGATAAAATATTGATGATGGACTTTTAAATTTGTAGATAGTAGTAGATTTCATTCTCTACGTAACTCTTCTATGAATTATTATTTCGCTACTTAATATTGATCCCGAAACTTGTTGTCTATTGTATTTTATCATATTTTTTCCTCGTTGAAGACTAACGATAATTTTTTCTATATTATCTTAGTCATAATATTCTTCTATCGGGCTAGTTGAGCTCACCCTTTTCCTTTTTGTTCCATTTTTCTTCTTAGGAGGCGAGAATGTAAATAGTACTAGTGGGTACTGGAATGAAGGTTCTAGAAGTTGTTTTAGTAGTCCTCACCATTTTTGTAAAGTATTGTATCAATAATTGTAATGAGGACTTAGTTGGGTATCTAGACAATATTTGTATTTAAACTCATAGTTCATGGGTTGTATTAATAAAGTTGTAGTTGTTTCGCACTCATGTTATTGACGACTCGTAATGGGTGATGTATACCTATTTTGGGGGCATCACGGTTGGTATCGTAGCTTAGAGATATGATCTCCAAGCGGAGATCGATGAATAAAACTAGGAGGGAGAGATGAGTAAATCCTTCGCTAAGTGTGTCCTACCTAAGCTTATTTGTTAGTCGGTCAAGATATATAGGCATATTATGTGATATGTCGATTTCTTTAATTAACCCTTGTTTTATGGTAGTATTTGAGAATGTCGACTGAGAATGTTAACAGTGGAGTAAATGAGACCATGGAGACACCTGTACTCACCAATGAGGAGAACGTGCAGCAAGATGGAAATGTTCCTCTTGTGAACAACGCCATTGAACAGATGATGAACAACGGGATGTTTAGAAGTTTTTTGCAGTTCATGCAAAATCAGACGAGGGAGACTCGTGCAAAAAATACAGGTGGAAATGATAACAATGGACGATTTGTCACGGCCAAGCAGTTCAAAGAGTTGGGACCACCAGAATTCTGGGGAAAGCCGGATCCGATTAAGGCGGAGATGTGGGTCAATCAAATTACGAAGATATTCGATGTCTTGGGATACACGGAAGAACAGAAGGTTCCATTCGCTACTTTTATGTTCCGTAATGAGGCAGACATTGGTGGGAATCGTGAAGCGCACTCCATCCAAACCGCAAGACTCAAAGCATGTCTTGGGAGACGTTTCAGAACTGTTCAATGACAAGTACTTTCCTGAAAGTATTCGTCATATGAAGGAAGTGGAGTTTATTAGACTGGAACAAAATAACATTACGGTGTCCCAGTACGAGGCAAAGTTTGCAGAGTTGTCCAGGTTTGCACCTCATTTGGTGGAGAATGAGGAATGTATGATGTGGATGTTTCTGAGAGGTTTGGAACCCGACATACGTCAGTATCTCATTTCTCATAAATTTTCTCTCTATTCAGATGTTGTCAATAGGGCTCAATTGTTAGAGCTAGATAACGAGTATGGTCAACCGAGGGATCACAACCAGGATCATACTGGAGATAGCAGTTAACAGAATAACGATAACCAGCGAAGAAAGAAAAAGACGGACAAAAATGGTAACCACTCTGGTGGTAGTCATGGCCATGAGAATAGAAGAAGCGAGTCGGGAGGAGATTTTAAAAAGAGGAGATTTAACAATGACCATGTGAAGATGTCAACACCAGCAGCAACTAGTTCCAAGGGAGGATAACGACCACCGGTCATATGCTATAAGTGCAGGAAAGAAGGACATATCAGTCCAAACTGCCCACAACAGTTCAAGGTATGTTATAATTATGGAAAGGAAGGACATATCGCTCGAGATTGTATGATAGTGAAACCAAGTCCAGGGGGGACGGTGACTCAAAAGTCTATCCCAGAAAAGTCAAAGTCAACGGTTCCTGAAAGAGCGTTTGTCATGACTGGTCAAAATGCGAGGAACCCAAACGAGGTGATCACGGGTAAGCTAATCATTAATTCTTGCGAAGTTTATACCTTACTTGATAGCGGTGATACCCATTCATTTATCTCTCCTACTTGTGCTCAACGTTTAAACTTGACTCTGGAGAAATTAGACTTTGATTTATCTGTGGAGACTCCATTAGGAGAAACTTTCATCACATCCACTGTTTATAAATCTTGTTTGATCCAAGTTGGCACCATCACATTACCTGTTGACCTTATCTCTTTAAAGATACTTGCTTTTAATGTGATTTTAGGGATTGATTGGTTAACTACTCATCATGCCAAAATTGATTGCTTCGTAAGGTTATTAGTTTTAATATTCCTAACCAACCTGTTGTACGAATTCAAGCAACTAAACCATTAAAATCAACCACTGTCATATCTAGTCATAAAGCTATTCGTTTATTGAAAAACGGATGTCAAGCTTTCTTAGCCCATGTTATGGATTTGAATAAAGACACGCCGATTTGAATAATATTCTGTTGTTAGTAAATTTTCGACGCGTGTTTCTCAAGAACTTCCCGATCTACCCCCAGAACGTGAAGTTGAATTCTTTATTGATCTTGAGCCTTGTACAAAGCCAATTTCTAAAACCCCATATCGAATGGCTCCTATTGAACTTCGTGGAGTTAAAGGTCCAACTACGTGGAGTTGTTGGACATCGGTTTCATCATTGCCCCTAGTACATCTCCTTGGGGTGCTCTGTTTTATTCATAAAGAAGAAAGACGGAGTATGTAACTTTGTATTGACTATCGGGAATTGAACCATGTTACCATCAAGAATAGGTATCCGCTACCTCGTATTGATGACCTGTTTAACCAGTTGCAAGAAGCACAATTCTTTTTAAAGATCGATCTTCGTTCTGGATATCATCAGTTGAAGATTAGAACTGAGGATATTCCAAAGACTGCCTTTAGAACTCGGTACGGGCATTATGAATTCTTAGTCATGTCTTTTGGATTGACTAATGCTCATGCGGCTTTCATGGATATGATGAACCGAGTATTCAAGGATTATTTGGATCGATTCGTTGTTATCTTTATTGATGACATCCTCATATATTCCAAAAGCCGTGAAGATCATGAGCACCATTTGAAGTTGATACTCCAAAGGCTTTGTGAAAAGAAGCTATATGCCAAGTTGAAGAAATGCGAGTTCTGGCTTTAGGAAGTAGCATTCCTTGGGCACGTGGTGTCAAAACATGGAGTATCTGTTGACCCGGCGAAGATTGAAGCAATACAAAGTTGGGAGCAACCAAAGTCGGTGACCGAAGTACGTAGCTTTCTGGGCCTAGCTGGTTATTATCGGAGATTCGCGGAAGGGTTTTCTCAAATCTCTACTCCATTAACTCAGCTAACTCGGAAGGATACAAAATTCGTTTGGAGCGAGGAATGCGAGAAGAGTTTCCAAGAACTTAAAAGGAGACTTATTTTGGCACCTGTTCTAACAATACCATCTGGTTCAGATGGATTTGTTATCTACAGCGATGCTTCAGGCAAAGGGTTAGGATGTGTTCTCATGCAACGTGGGAAAGTCATAGCCTATGCCTCACGACAACTTAAAGAATATGAGAGGAATTATCCTACTCATGTTCTAGAGTTAGCGATAGTCGCCTTCGCGCTTAAAGATCCGGAGGCACTATCTATATGGGGAGAAAGTGGAGATATATTCAGACCATAAAAGCCTCAAATATTTCTTCACTCAAAAGGAACTCAACATGCGGCAACGACGTTGGCTCGAGTTGTTTAAAGATTACGACCACACTATTCAATACCATCCGGGAAAAGCGAACGTGGTAGCTAACGCGTTGAGTAGAAGATCATATGCAGGAATGAGTGAGATGATGTCAAGTATATGCATAGAGCCAACTTTAATAGAAAAAGTTAAGGTTTCTCAAGCCACCGACCCGGAGCTGATGCGTATAAAGAAGAAAGTACAAGAAGGTGTTATTCCAGAAGCGAGAATCGATGAAGAAGGAATACTTCGAGTCCACTCCAGACTCTGATTTGAAGTACAAGATTATGATGAAGGCACACAATACACCATTTGTGATCCATCCTGGAAGTACCAAAATGTATCGTGATCTTCGACATACATTTTGGTGGAACAATATGAAGAAAGAGATTGTAAAGTTTATCTCGACGTGTTTAACTTGTCAACGTGTAAAGGCGGAGCATCAAGTACCTAAGGGTCCATTGCAACCACTTGAGATTCTGAAATGGAAGTGGGAACACATTACCATGGATTTTGTTACGGGTCTTCCTACGGTTTCTCAAGGCATCGATGTTATTTGGGTTATTGTTGATAGATTAACCAAGTCTGCTCATTTCTTACTGATATGGGAGACTTATTCCCTTGAACATCTTTCTCATATGTATGTAAATGAGATTGTGAGATTGCATGGCATGCCAGTATCAATAGTTTCGGATCGTGACCCAAGATTTACTTCAAGATTTTGGGTTAGCTTGCAAAAAGCTATGGGCACGGATTTACGATTTAGTTTGGCATACCATCCTCAAACGGACGAACAATCAGAGAGGACTATTCAAACTCTTGAAGATTTATTAAGACTCTATGTCCTAGACTTCAAAGGGAGTTGGGATAAGTATTTACCATGGTGGAATTCTCCTATAACAACAGTTATTAGACAAGCATTGGTGTGGCCCCATTTGAAGCATTGTATGGACGAAAGTGTCGCTCTCTAGTATGTTGGGACGAGGTGGGTGAAGCAACATTGTTGGGACCCGAGTTGGTACGTATGACTACGAAAAAGATCCAAATGATTCGACAACGTATACAAAGGGCACAAGATCGACAAAAGAGTTATGCGGATCTACATCGAAAGGACGTGGAATTTAGTATTGGGGATCATGTATTGTTGTGTGTTGCCCCATGGAAGGGAGTTTCAAGATTCGGTAAGAGAGGAAAGCTCAATCCACGATTTATTGGTCCATTTTAAATTCTTGACCGAGTAGGTAATAGACTCGCATTACCTCCGAGTATCTTTCGTGTTCATAATGTGTTTCACATATCTGTACTTCGTAAATATGTAAAAGACCCGAACCACATTATTGAGTTAGAACCGGACGAGATAGCTGCAGACTTAACGTACGAGAAGGTACATGTCAAGATCTAGGATAGGAAGGAGCATGTCCTACGCACGAAGGTCATACCACAAGTTATAGTTTTGTGGAGAAACCATGCAATAGAGGAAATGACCTGGGAGTTGGAAACGGAAATGAAAGCGAGGTATCCTCACCTTTTTGAAACACCAGGTACGTACGTCAATTTCGAGGATGAAATTTCATAAGGAGGGGAGGTTGCAAGACCCCAACTTATTATTTAATGAAATTAAATTTCCTCTATTTATTATCTTGAAATAGTACGGGTTGATTTGATTAATGTGATAAGTTATGGGTAAAATGCGCAATTATTTCAAGCAAGCAAGTGGTTTTAAAATATTCATTATTGATGAGGAATATTCGTTTGGTCGTGGAATATTTTTCTTTGTTGGGAATATTAGACGACGGCATGTACCTTTTTGTGGCCCCCCATAATGTAAAAGCGATTGGATGAAGAAAATGACAAGAATAAGTTGGTTATAAATAACGGCAGAAGTTGTTACTCAAGAATTAATATTGTTGGAATACCCTATGTTAAAACCCGAGTAGACACTCAGATTACACCAATTATTGATTCTTACGTAAGAAGGCACTACTCAATAATTTTTATAGTAATTATCGCTCAAAGATTTTATTTTATTGATTCAATAATTGTTGCGTTGATATTTTATATTACTATTGTTTTAATAATTGCCATCAACAAAGATTTTTATTATTGGAGCAATAATTCATATTATCTTAATAATATTATTAAATAACATTATTGGCAATGTCTAGAAAGTTCGCTCTAAGGAGAGGTTTGGTCATCTAATTTGCGCCAAGATAAGGAGAGATCCTTATTGGAAAGCCCCTCTTTCTCGAACCGCCTCGTTGTCAAGAATGTGATTCTCGTAATATTATTTGTGAATAATTAATTATTGATTTATATGATGAGGAAAATATTGATTTTATGCGGATATAGATGGAGAAATTTTTTTAATGTGACAATTGTTGAAAATTAATATTTATCTTTTTTTGATAAAATAATTCATTTAAATATATTATTTTAATAATATATTAATGGTGATAATTTTACAATGAATGTGGGATATATGAGTATATGAGGTGGAAGAGTATTTTTGTGGCATTAAATGATTAACACATGTTTTGTGTGTCGGTAGACCCCAATTCTTGACCGAAATTTGATTATAGCTTGTAAAATTGTCCGTTTGTGAATTTCGGTCAATTTCTGTTTGGAATTTGAAAAAACTTTCTTCTACAAAGTTGTAGAAAATGAAATTTCCTATGGGAAGGACATGTGATTTGAATTTTTCTGATAAAAGAGCTATTTATTATGAATTATTGAAGTTCCATAGTTCCGAAATAATTAATTTTTGAAAGTTTTAATTATTTTTAATTACAAAAACGTTTGTTTTGCTTGGTGGGCTGCATTAAACATGTGCAAGGTGGCTGAAATCAGATGTCTAGAGCTGGGCTAAGGAAAATTTGATAAATATATTAATATTATATTAAATTTTCTGCTTTGGTGTTCTAAGCATTTTCCTATAAATAGGTGCTTAGGTTAAAATTGAAAATCACACCGTAAATCAAGTTTTCTCTATTTCTCTCGATATATTGAGCGTATTCTTGTGAGTATTTTGATACCTTGAGTGTTGCTATACGGTGCAAGTTCCCTTCAACACTATATCTAGTATTTCAGTCAGGAGTACCGTCTTTTCGAGGTAAGGGATGTTATTTTCTTTTTAAATGATATTATTTTCTTCAATATAATTATGCCGAAATATTGGTTTGAACTTTTAATCAAATTTGGAACTTTTTGTGTCGGGGTTACTATTCACGTATACGACACTATTCACGAATACGGCACTATTCATCGAAAAATGAAATTTTTTTCCTTTTCATCCAAAATATCTATTATGGATACTAGCTTTGATTGTATCCATGTTGTGATCATTCTTGAATTTTACTTCACTATGATTATTTATGAGGTATTTTTGGACATGAAATAGTCAAATACTTAATCCTTGATATTTATTCTTTTGTTTCATGGATTCGTTTCCTATAAAATATTTTTCATCATCCTCACCCTAAATGATGATATTATTGAATATCTTTGGCCAGAGAGGCAAAAGATAAATAATTTTATAATGAATATCTTTGGCCCGTAGCAAAAGATGAACAGGTGTTGAGATGAACATGACCGACTGATGAATATCTTTGGCTTGTAGTGCAAAGATGAATATTTGATTCAAGATGTATATTGATTGATGTTATACGGATAAAATATTGATGATGGAGTTTTAAATTCATAGATAGTAGTAGATTTCATTCTCTACGTAACTCTTCTATGAATTATTATTTCTACTGCGAATATTGATCTGAAACTTGTTGTCTATTGTATTTTATCATATTTTTCCCTGTTGAAGACTAACGATAATTTTTTCTATATTATCTTAGTCATAATATTCTTTACTGGGCTAGTTGAGCTCACCTTTTTCCTTTTTGTTCCATTTTTCTTCTCAGGAGGCGAGAATGTAGCGAGTACTAGTCGGGGTACGGAATGAAGGTTCTAGGAAGTTGTTTTAGTAGTCCTCACCATTTTTGTAAAGTATTGTATCAATAATTGTAATGAGGACTTAGTTGGGTATCTAGACAATATTTGTATTTAAACTCATAGTTTATGGGTTGTATTAATAAAGTTGTAGTTGTTTCTGTACAATGTTATTGACGACTCAGAATGGGTGATGTATACCTATTTTGGGGGCGTCACAGTTGGTATCAGAGCTTAGGGATATGATCTCTGGCGAAGATCAGGGAATAGAACTAGGAGGGGAGAGACGAGTAAATCCTTCGCTAGTGTGTCCTACCTAAGCTTATTTGTTAGTTGGTCAGTATATAGGGATATTATGTGATATATTGATTTCTTTAATTAACCCTTGTTTTATGGCAGTATTTGAGAATGTCGACTGAGAATGTTAACAGTGGAGTAAATGAGACCATGGAGACGCCTATACTCACCAATGAGGAGAACGTGCAGCAGGCTGGAAATGTTCCTCCTATGAACAACTCCACTAAGCAGATGATGAACGACGGGATGTTTAGAAGTTTTTTACAGTTTATGCAAAATCAGACGAGGGAGACTCGTGCACAAAATACAGGTGGAAATGATAACAACGCACGATTTGTCACGGCCAAGCAGTTCAAAGAGTTGGAACCACCAGAATTTTGGGGAAAGCCGGATCTGATTAAGGCAGAGATGTGGGTCAAACAAATTACCAAGATATTCGATGTCTTAGGATGCACGGAAGAACTGAAGGTTCCATTCGCTACTTTTATGTTTCAGAATGAGGCGATTCTTTGGTGGAAAGCAGGAAGCGTACTCCATCCAAACCGCACTCAAAGATGTCTTGGGAGATGTTTCAGAAACTATTCAATGACAAGTACTTTTCTGAAAGTATTCGTCATATGAAGGAAGTGGACTTTATTAGACTGGAACAAAATAACATTACGGTGTCCCAGTACGAGGTAAAGTTTGCAGAGTTGTCCAGGTTTGCACCTCATTTGGTGGAGAATGTGGAACGTATGACGCGGATGTTTCTGAGAGGTTTGAAACCCGGCATACGTCAGTATCTCATTTCTCATAAATTTTCCCTCTATTCAGATGTTGTCAAAAGGGCTCAATTGTTAGAGCGAGATAACGAGTACGGTCAACCGAGGGATCATAACCAGGATCATACTGAGATAGCAGTCAACAGAATAACGATAACCAGCGGAGAAAGAAAAAGACGGACAAAAATGGTAACCACTCAGGTGGTAGTCATGGCCATGAGAATAGAAGAAGCGAGTCGGGAGGAGATTTTAAAAAGAGGAGATTTAACAATGACCATGTGAAGACGTCAACACCAGCAGCAACTGGTTCCAAGGGAGGAGAACGACCACCGATCATATGCTATAAGTGTGGTAAAGAAGGACATATCAGTCCAAACTGCCCACAACAGTTCAAGGTATGTTATAATTGTGGAAAGGAAGGACATATCGCTCGAGATTGTATGATAGTGAAACCAAGTCCAGGGGGGACGGTGACTCAAAAGTCTGTCCCAGAAAAGTCAAAGTCAACGGTTCCTGGAATAGCGTTTGTCGTGACTGGTCAAAATGCGAAGAACCCAAACGAGGTGATCACGGGTAAGCTAATCATTAATTCTTGCAAAGTTTATACCTTACTTGATACCGGTGCTACCCATTCATTTATCTCTCCTACTTGTGCTCAATGTTTAAAGTTGACTCCGGAGAAATTAGACTTTGATTTATCTGTGGAGACTCCATTAGGAGAAACTTTCATCAGATCCACTGTTTATAAATCTTGTTTGATCCAAGTTGGCACCATCACATTACCTGTTGACCTTATCTCTTTAAAGATACTTGCTTTTAATGTGATTTTAGGGATTGATTGGTTAATTACTCATCATGTCAAAATTGATTTCCTTCGTAAGGTTATTAGTTTTCATATTCCTAACCAACCTGTTGTACGAATTCAAGCAACTAAACCATTAAAATCAACCACTCTCATATCTAGTTATAAAGCTATTTGTTTATTGAAAAATGGATGTCAAGCTTTCTTAGCCCATGTTATGGATTTGAATAAAGACACGTTAGATTTGAATAATATTCCTATTGTTAGTAAATTTTCTGACGTATTTCCTGAAGAACTTCCCGATCCACCCGCAGAACGTGAAGTTGAATTCTTTATTGATCTTGAGCCTGGTACAAAGCCCATTTTTAAAACCCCATATCGAATAGCTCCTATTGAACTTCAGGAGTTAAAGGTCTAACTACAGGAGTTGTTGGACATCGGTTTCATTCGTCCTAGTACATCTCCTTGGGGTGCTCCTGTTTTATTCGTAAAGAAGAAAGACGGGAGTATGTAACTTTGTATTGACTATCGGGAATTGAACCATGTTACCATCAAGAATAGGTATCCGCTACCTCGTATTGATGACCCGTTTAACCAGTTGCAAGAAGCACAATTCTTTTTAAAGATCGATCTTCGTTCTAGATATCATCAGTTGAAGATTAGAACTGAGGATATTCCAAAGACTACCTTGAGAACTCGGTACGGGCATTATGAATTCTTAGTCATGTCTTTTGGATTGACTAATGCTCCTGTAGCTTTTATGGATATGATGAATCGAGTATTCAAGAATTATTTGGATCGATTCGTTGTTATCTTTATTGATGACATCCTCATATATTCCAAAAGCCGTGAAGATCATGAGCACCATTTGAAGTTGGTACTCCAAAGGCTTCATGAAAACAAGCTATATGCGAAGTTGAAGAAATGAGAGTTCTGGCTTGAGGAAGTACCATTCCTTGGGCACGTGGTGTCAAAACATAGAGTATCTGTTGACCCGGCGAAGATTAAAGCAATACAAAGTTGGGAGCAACCGAAGTCGGTGACCGAAGTACGTAGCTTTCTGGGCCTAACTGGTTATTATCGGAGATTCGTGGAAGGGTTTTGGAGTGAGGAATGCGAGAAGAGTTTCCAAGAACTTAAAAGGAGACTTATTTCGACACCTGTTCTAACAATACCATCTGGTTCTGATGGATTTGTTATCTACAGCGATGCTTTGGGCAAAGGGTTAGGAGATTTTCTCATGCAACGTGGGAAAGTCATAGCCTATGCCTCGCGACAACTTAAAGAATATGAGAGGAATTATCCTACTCATGATCTAGAGTTGGCAGCAGTCGTCTTCGCGCTAAAGATCTGGGGGCACTATCTATATGGGGAGAAAGTGGAGATATATTCAGACCATAAAAGCCTCAAATATTTCTTCACTCAAAAGGAACTCAACATGCGGCAACGACGTTGGATCGAGTTGTTGAAAGATTACAACCACACTATTCAATACCATCCTGGAAAAGCAAACGTGGTAGCTGATGCGTTGAGTAGAAGATCATATGCAGGAATGAGTGCGATGATGTCAAATATATGCATAGAGCCAACTTTAATAGAAAAAGTTAAGGTTGCTCAAGCCACCGACCCAGAGCTGATGCGTATGAAGAAGAAAGTACCAGAAGGTGCTATTCTGGAAGCGAGAATCGATGAAGAAGGAATACTTTGAGTCCACTCCAGACTTTGTGTTCCTAACGACTCTGATTTGAAGTACAAGATTATGATGAAGGCACACAATACACCATTTGTGATCCATCTTGGAAGTACCAAAATGTATCGTGATCTTCGACATACATTTTGGTGGAACAATATGAAGAAAGAGATTGTAAAGTTTATCTCGACGTGTTTAACTTGTCAACGTGTAAAGGCGGAGCATCAAGTACCTAAGGTTCCATTGCAACCACTTGAGATTCCGAAATGGAAGTGGGAACACATTACCATGGATTTTGTTACGGGTCTTCCTACGGTTTCTCAAGGCATCGATGCTATTTGGGTTATTGTTGATAGATTAACCAAGTCTTCTCATTTCTTACTGATATGGGAGAATTATTCCCTTGAACGTCTTTCTCATATGTATGTAAATGAGATTGTGAGATTGCATAGCATGCCAGTATCCATAGTTTCGGATCGTGACCCAAGATTTACTTCAAGATTTTGGGTTAGCTTGCAAAAAGCTATGGGCACGGATTTACGATTTAGTTTGGCATACCATCCTCAAACGGACGGACAATCAGAGAGGACTATTCAAACTCTTGAAGATTTATTAAGACTCTGTGTCCTAGACTTCAAAGGGAGTTGGGATAAGTATTTACCATGGTGGAATTCTCCTATAACAACAGTTATTAGACAAGCATTGGTGTGGCCCCATTTGAAGCATTGTATGGACGAAAGTGTCGCTCTCTAGTATGTTGGGACGAGGTGGGTGAAGCAACATTGTTGGGATCCGAGTTGGTACGTATGACTACGGAAAAGATCCAAATGATTCGACAATGTATACAAACGGCAAAAGATCGACAAAAGAGTTATGTGGATCTTCATCGAAAGGACGTGGAATTTAGTATTAGGGATAATGTATTGTTGCGTGTTGCCCCATGGAAGGGAGTTAAAAGATTCGGGAAGAGAGGAAAGCTCAATCCACAATTTATTGGTCCATTTTAAATTCTTGACCGAGTTGGTAATAGACTCGCGTTACCTCCGAGTATGTCTCGTGTTCATAATGTGTTTCACATATCTGTACTTCGTAAATATGTGAAAGACCCGAACCACTTTATTGAGTTAGAATCGGATGAGATAGCTGAAGACTTAACGTATGAGGAGGTACTTGTCAAGATCTTGGATAGGAAGGAGCATGTCCTACGCACGAATGTCATACCATAATTTAAAGTTTTGTGGAGAAACCATGCTATAGAGGAAATGACCTAGGAGTTGGAAACGGAAATGAAAGCGAGGTATCCTCACCTTTTTGAAACACCAGGTACGTACGTCAATTTCGAGGACAAAATTTCATAAGGAGGGGAGGTTGTAAGACCCCAACTTATTATTTAATGAAATTAAATTTTCTCTATTTATTATCTTGAAATAGTAAGGGTTGATTTGATTAATGTGGTAAGTTATGGGTAAAATGCGCAATTATTTCAAACAAGCAAGTGATTTTAAAATATTCATTGTTGACGGGAATATTCGTTTGGTCGTGGAATATTTTTACCGTTGGGAATATTCGTATCGACGTAGCAAACCTTTTGTGGGCCCCATAATGTAAAGCGATTGGATGAAGAAAACGACAAGAATAAGTTGGTTATAAATAATAACAGAAGTTGTTACCAAGTATTATCTTGTTGGAATACCGGTGGTTAAAACACAAGAAGACACGGTCCGCAGATACACCAATTATTGATTCTTACGTAAGAAGGCACTACTCAATAATTGTTACAAAGAATTATCGCTCAAAGATTTTATTTTATTGATTCAATAATTGTTGCGTTGATATTTTATATTACTATTGTTTTAATAATTGTCATTGTACATTATTTTCTATTATCGGAGCAATAATTCATATTATCTGAATAATATTATTAGATAACATTATTGGCAATGTCTAGAAAGTTACATCAAGGAGAGGTTTGGTCATCTAATTGCTAGGCCAAGAAGGAGAGATCCTTTATCGAAAGCCCCCTCTTTACTAGGATCCATTTAGTTACAAGAATGTGATTCTCGTAATATTATTTATGAATAATTAATTATTGATTTATATGATGAGAAAAATATTGATTTTATGCGAGATATAGATGGAGAAAATTTTTAATGTGACAATTGTTGAAAATTATTATTTTATCTTTTTTTGATAAAATAATCATTTAAATATATTATTTTAATAATATATTAATGGTGATAATTTTACAATGAATGTGGGATATATGAGTATATGAGGAGGAAGAGTATTTTTGTGGCATTAAATGATTAATACATGTTTTGTGTGTCGGTAGACCCCAATTCTTGACCGAAATTTGATTATAGCTTGTAAAATTGCCCGTTTGTGGATTTCGGTCAATTTCTGTTTGGAATTTGGAAAAACTTTCTTCTGCAAAGTTGTAGAGAATGAAATTTCCTATGGGAAGGACATGTGGTTTGATTTTTTCTGATAAAAGAGCTATTTATTATGAATTATTGAAGTTCCATAGTTCCGAAATAATTGATTTTTGAAAGTTTTAATTATTTTTAATTACAAAAATGTTTTTTTTGCTTGGTGGGCTGCATTAAACATGTGCAAGGTGGCTGAAATCAAATGTCTAGAGGTGGGCTAAGGAAAATTTGATAAATATATTAACATTATATTAAATTTTCTGCTTTGGTGTTCTAAGCATTTTCTTATAAATAGGGTGCTTAGGTTAGAATTAAAAATCACACCAGAAACTGAAGTTTTCTCTCTATTTCTCTCTCGATATATTGAGCGTATTCTTGTGAGTATTTTGATACCTTGAGTGTTGCTATACGGAGCACGTTCCATTTAGCATTATATCTAGTATTCCAGTCAGGAGTACCGTCTTTTCGAGGTAAGGGATGTTATTTTCTTTTTAAATGATATTATTTTCTTCAATATCATTATGTCGAAATATTGGTTTGAACTTTTAATCAAATTTGGAACTTTTTGTGTCGAGGTTACTATTCACGTATACGACACTATTCACGAATACGACACTATTTATCGAAAAATGAAATTTTTTTCCTTTTCATCCAAAATATCTATTATGGATACTAGCTTTGATTGTATCTATGTTTTGATCATTCTCGAATTTTACTTCACTATGATTATTTATGAGGTATTTTTGGACATGAAATAGCTGAAATACGAATCCTTGATATTTATTCTTTTATTTCACTGGATTCGTTTCCTTTAAAATATTTTTCATCATCCTCAGTCCTAAATGATGATATTATTGAATATCTTTGGCCTGTAGTGCAAAGATAAATAATTTTATAATGAATATCTTTGGCCCGTAGTGCAAAGATGAACAGGTGTTGAGATGAACATGACCGACTGATGAATATCTTTGGCCTATAGGGCAAAGATGAATATTTGATTTAAGATGTATATTGATTGATGTTACAGGGATAAAATATTGATGATGGACTTTTAAATTCATAGATAGTAGTAGATTTCATTCCCTACGTAACTCTTCTATGAATTATTATTTCCGCTGCGAATATTGATTTGAACCTTGTTGTCTATTATATTTTATCATATTTTTCCCTGTTGAAGACTAACGATAATTTGTTCTAAATTATCTTAGTCATAATATTCTTTACTAAGCTAGTTGAGCTCACCCTTTCCCTTTTTGTTCCATTTTTCTTCTCAGGAGGTGAGAATGTAGCGAGTACTAGTCAGGGTACGGAATGAAGGTTCTAGGAAGTTGTTTTAGTAGTCCTCACCATTTTTGTAAAGTATTGTATCAATAATTGTAATGAGGACTTAGTTGGGTATGTATATTGTCTAGATGACAATATTTGTATTTAAACTCACAGTTTATGGGTTGTATTAATAAAGTTGTAGTTATTTCTTTACCATGTTATTGATGACTCAGAATGGGTGATGTATACCTATTTTGGGGGCGTCACACCCAAGGCTTCAATACTTGTTAAATTTGTGTTCTACAAATTGGGTTTACTAGATAACTCATGTATCTAGCACCCCCCTTTTACGGATCAAAAATCCAAGTTGTAAAACTTGAGTTATACAAGATTTAGTGGACGAAAAACAAGGGTTTCACCCCTTGGAGAACATATGCTTATTTTCTTCCTCTAAGCCTTTGATCTAACACTCAAGTTACTTAGCTCCATACATGATGATATGTAGAACTAGGGTATTTTGAGTATTAGTTCATAACCCCAACAAATCAAGCTATAATACAAAGTAAAAGAAGAAGATGAAGATTAAGTTATACCTTGATTTAGTGGAAACCTTCCTTGATTTACCAAAGTAGAGTATAAACTTAGGGTGCATAATCAAACTAGCACACCTCTCTCTCTCTCTCTCACTAACCGAACCCTCTCTCTCTCTCTTTTCTCTCTTGTATGTTACTAGCTTAGGAGAAAAAGAAGAAGAAGAAGAATGAGAGAAATGAAAATGATCTAGCAAATGAATGGGTGATTAACTATTATCCCCCATACTTTTATTATCCCATGGATAAAAGACTACACCTTATCTCTTCAATTAGCCTAATCATGTGATTAAGGGTTCTTAATAGATTTGCAACTAATGGGAGATTGACACACATGTACTTGTGTGTAAGACTTCTACTTATGGACATTGATTAGCATAATCATCTTGCCATAAAAGGCCTAATTGGCCGGTCCCCCCTTGTCCATTATATCTCCCAATTTGCTTTTATTTTAATGCACAAATTTGATTAATCAAAAGTCTAAAATACCCTTAATCAAGTGGACTAAGTATTGGTTTGCATTTTATTTCTTTTGGGCTTCTCCTTTAATTGTTTTGGGCTATGTAATGAACATAGTCTAACAATTTTAATATATGCTACCCAAATTGTTTATTTAGGGTTTTCACTCCCAATCATATGAAATTTAATTACTTATACATGTGATTTTAGCTCATAACCTAATTAGGTTTATTAGAAATAGATTTAAATTTATTAGTCACTTGAAATAATAAGATTATCCACTTAAGTTACTATACATATTAAATACTAACATTTTCTTATTACCATAACCCTTAGGTTATTTAATTGTCTCACCTAATGTATAATTAGGTTACGAAACTTTCATTTAGGGTTTAAAATAAAATAAAATTAGTTTCTAAAACTTGTAATTAGGGTTTCACACAGTAATACAAGGGTTTGTCACATCACACCATAATTGACCAACCCTTATCGGTCCCCATATACAGTATATATTTATTGCACTGAACAATCAAAATATAATTAATATTATATTATTATTCTCATGCCTTGATCAAAATCAAAAAATTAGGGTTTGGATTCCATATCTGATTTATTTGTCATACTTAACATTATTAATTAAGTTAAAATTATTAACTTAATAATATGTACTAAAATTCATATAATAAAATAATTATTATAATAATTCTAAAAATCATTTCATATATATAATATATGATTATATTTTCCTGGAAAATAATTAATAAAATATTTCTACTATAAAATTAATTATTATAATAATATAGTTTATAATAATCAATAATTCTAAAATAAAATTATTTAAAATCATTCATGTAATAAATATATCACATAAATACATACACATATTATCTTGGCATATATTCCCCGTATTTATTTTAATAAATACAAAAAAAAAATTATACGCAAAATTTCTAATTTGTTTGTATAGAAAATATCGGGTTGGTACATTTACCCTCCCTTATAAAGATTCCGTCCCCGTAATCACCGTTTTAAAACCTACACATACAAGTGTACGTAGCATATACAATCATTGCAAGTAGATCTTGATCATAAATGATCGCATTGATCTTTAATCTATTCACGTAAAGCTTGTCTATCTGATTAAACGGAAATTTGATTTCTAAAAGAACTCAAATTCCTTCTTCAAAATTTCTTTATAAAAAAATTTATTATATATATAAGAAAATCATATATAAGAAAATAAAATTTGGTTAGAATACTACCTGGAGTTGCATCCTTCGCTGCTACCGTATCTTGAACTGTCATACTGAAGTCTCCTGTGGTTAGTTCTATTATTTCGTTTATTGAAGTTGGTCCCGTTGTTGCCAATGTCCTGCTGCCTTTTCCCTTATTTACATTTATTTCCTCCCTTATCCTTCTTGGACAGTCTTTCACCTTATGCTCTATTGATTCACAAATAAAACATCCACTATACATTCTCGGATTGGGGCAGTTGGGAGAGATATGTCCCTTCTGCCACACTTATAACACGCAAACTTACCTTTAAGACACTCTCCCGAGTGATTCTTTCCGCAATTTCTATACTGCATAGCTTGTTTCTTTCCACCTCCCAGCCTAATCTCGGTATTCCCAAAATTATCTCCTTTCCTTTTTCCAGTCCCACTACCACTACTCCCTTTTTCGGCTCTAGTTTGATTTTCCTCTCACCAAAAATTCGTCCCCCCTTTCATTTTATAGGTGGCAAAAGTTATCTTTTGTCCCTCTGTTACCCCAGCTATGACAAATGCGTCCACAAGGTCAGTTGTTCCTCTAAATCCTGGCGTTCTGACTGCCTTAAAGTCCTTGAAGTTCGCTAATCAATTTTCTAGCTGATTTCCCATGGCCAGTATTCCATTCTGCATATCTTGAGCGACCATATTCGCAAAATTCTGTATCGGGTCTGGTTGTCCTCCAGCTCTATCGACAGGTTCTTCTGTCCGTTGATTTCTCTTTCGTCTTGGCGGCATTATCTGATTAGTCATAATTTATCTTTCATCAACTTACCTTCTATATCTTAGGGTATTTACATAACGCGAAATTTTCTACTCGAATAATCATGTATTCAAAATTTTAGATTTCAAAAACTTTTGTTTTATCAGACAAACAAAGGCTTTCGAGATAATTGATTACTATCTTTATACCAACTTATTTCATTAATCCATCATAGATTCATATTCATAACACTTGACATTCTATAACACATACTTCTTTAAACATCTGCTATCCCTTTATGACATAAAAGTCAGGAATCGCTGCCACAACTTATAAAGAAGTTGAGAGTATTACCTTATACAGACATACTTATCATATACACATATAGAATTATACATATTCAACTAATACTAATACCACTTATTTCTTACGCCTTCACTAAGGATCAATTTGTTGTTTTTTTTTAAATTTTTCAAACACCAATCATAATAATGTATTTATATTCATATACCACTATTTTAATATAGACTGACTAACATCTAGAATACTTCTATAAACACTCAAGGAATAAACTGTCCACTACCAACTATCCTCTAATGGACAAAAGTGAGGATTCGCTACCATCTACCCCTCTATCAAAATAAAAGTTGGGGCCTAACTGCCATCCTATGCATACAACAAGGCATAAGGATTTACAACAACTAAACAGTCTCTAATAGAAACAAAAGTAGGACTATATCGAATATAAATACAAATCAACGCATGCTCTCACTGCTAGAGGGCAGCTCCATCTACTCAGCGTCGAATTGCATAAAGGCGATGTCTAAAGCTTGTTCCAAAGTATATATCCTCACATCTTTAGCTTCCATCTCAACTCTCAACTGTCCTAGCTGTAGCTTTCTTTGCTCCAACCTCCCTCGCAACTCGGCTTAACTCATTTTGTGCTCGTAAAGCAGCCATCCTCAGATCATTGCTCGAAATCTGGAGGGTGTGGTTCTGCGCCTCCACTCGCTTAGCCTTAACCTTTAGCTCGTTATTCCTGGCCAACAAATCTCCTATCATCGCATGCTCCATGGACTCCTCACTAGAGTCCCTCGACTCTTGGTTCACTGAATAACTATCTTGACTCTCGTCAACCATCCCATAACCATAATAAATAATCAAAACAACATCAGTACCACAATAAAATATATTCATTGATAAAATGAAAGGATATTTTATTCAGTACAACTAAAACTTGATGGATCTCCTCAACCCATCACCTAGCTAATATACTCTATAAAAATTTTCTACTAAGGTTATAACCTAGGTTTCGCATTCCTAATGTTTATAACCTACAACTTTGATACCAACTTATAAAGCCCCCAAATCCAGGTACTTGAAACCCGAACTCGGTGCTTTACGATACCATTTCTATGAGCGAAATAATACTAATAATAATAACAATAATATAGATACCAACTTAATTTACATATTTATCAAAGTCTAAATCCCAAGTACGCAACCTTTAATACATTCCTCACAATATGCGATAGGTAATATATCTCATACTTGTCTTAATAAAGATATCTATTACATAAAATGGCATTGAATTCATTCTGCAACCTTTCCTTTCCCTTTATTCTTAGCCTAGCCTTCTACTTGTTCACACTTAGCTGAAAACATTTAAATTAAGCAAGGATGAGCATTTGAGTGCTCAGCAAGTAATAGCAATTATATATATATAAGCTGAAAGAATTTTAAATGTTTTCTTTATACTATCCTTCTACAACAAATCAATAGTTGTGAAGTAATCTGAACCGATAATATTAACATAACAACCCTCTTTCAAATTTTAAAACTACGTACTGACTATATATAGGGCTAAGGGGACATACTATGAACATTATTTTCATTTTTGAATAGGTTTAGCAAAACTTCATCCGCAAACCATCATAACTTACGAGCAAAGAGGGTAATCAGCCCGTTGTACATTGTATTGATCAATACTACATTACAAGAACGATATTATCGTTCACTCTGGCTGCCTTGGGCACATAAAAATTTTCCCATGAATGGGATGTTCATACTTGTCAGGGTTCCAAACCAAAGCAATTCGGTTGGATAATAGGTAGGTTTTATCTTATTCAACAATAATCTATAATTCATATATATATATATATATATATATGTATATATACGGGTAATTAACAAAGGTGTATCAACATGTGGTTAAATGCAATGATTATCCAAGTCGGGACACTTGTATAACCATTTATAGAAATTATCGAACATAATATATATCTGAATTACCATATACTAACATTTTGATAATCAATGAGCGTATATAATATAGGGTTAATAATCTATACAGTAATAATATAATTTTGAAGCATTCTTACTCATATCACGACCTATCATTAATGCAACTTAGTTTTATCTCTTATATCACGACCTATCATTAATCAGATCGTTCGTTCGATTAGAACAATATACTATAACATATAGTACTGCATTTCGCAGTCAGCATATAACCTAATCACATTATCACACTTGCTTAATATTATCAGATCACAAACAAACATTAATACTGATCAAAATATCTAAGTCCAGATCAATTTCGAAATATGCTTCGATTAATGACAAGCGACTTTATAGGTAATTATCGAAGTCTAAGACTCTATTCCAACGTTCAATATCCGTAAGTATCACCATATTATTTTAAATGACTTAATAAACATTTATTAATTTATCATGAATTTTCAAACAATCAAATTATTATTAAATGATTCAAATATCAAATAATTCTATTAACATTTAATTATTATTAAACTATTAATAAAACCATTGCCAAAATATTAAAGTTATTTATAATAACTCAAAATATTTTTAAAACATTTATATTACCCTTAAATGATTTTTAAAATATTTAAAATCATTTTAAATAATTACCATTAATATTAAAATGTTAATGTACTATTTCTTAAAATATTAAAAGTCATTAATTCCCCTCTTAGTATTACTAGTTCACTAATAACATCGTTATTCGCTTACTAATATTATTAACATCTTAATAATATTTTAATACTTTACTAATATTACTAATCCTCATAATAATATTTTAATCATGCATTAATATTATTACTTTAATAATATCTTTCTTATGCTTTAGAATTATTAATCAATTAATAATACTTTTATTCATTTACCAATAATATTAATATTTTATCCATTTACTAATATTATTAATTATTTAATAATATTTTATTCCTTTACTAATGTTATTACATTAATAACATTTTATTTGATCTCGAATATTATTATTTACTTAATAATATTTTAATCATTTAATAATACCTTAATTTAATATTATTAAACTTTTAATAATATTTTAATCTAAGATTAATATTTTAATCTAATATTATTAATCATTTAATAATACTTTAATCATTTATTAATATTTTAAATCAAATATGATTAACCATTTAATAATATTTTAATGAAATTTTAATCTTAATATTTTTATTTACTTAACAATATCATATTCTAATATCATTAATATCATAATAATATTTTAATAATTTATTTGATCAATAAACAATTTATTCTAATTGTTCACCCTTTACAAAACCACTTATTTAATATCCATAAAAGGTCATAAATAATATTTCTTATTATAAATGACTAAAATGCCCTAAAATAGTCATAATATTATATATTAGGAGTATTCAAGTATTAAAATCACATTTTTCTTATTTAAAACATCATTTAACTATTTATTTCTTTTTATTCATAACTTCATCATTTTTAGGAAAAATAGCAAACTGATTCCAAAAATTCTTCTTTTCTAGATTTGGACAGTATATGACCCAACAATGATCCCCAAATTTTCTTGGAATTTTAGAAAATGATTTACTATTTTTAAAGTGCCCAAAACACTCGGATCTTGCTTCATTTTTCATAAATCGAGTTTTCCTCAGAAATATCTAAAATTTTCAGGGTGTACTCTCATAACATATATGAACCTACTGTAAACATTTCGGAATTTTCCAATGTATACACAGTGAGAATTTTAGGAGTTAATATTTAGGAGTCCTTTACGAAAATAGCCATTACGCACAACCTATAAATCCAAACGCGTCCGTTCTTTTTCCTACACGTAGATAACTTCTTAAGGTACCTCTGTGATTTTTCCTATATTTTTAAAAGACATGCAACTGCCTGAAACAGCCTCAAGAAAAATGGGAACAGTAGCTATTTTAGGGTTTTCAAAACCTCAATATACTATGTGGACTATTTTGGGGAAAACAGCCCTCAAGGCTTTAATACTTGCTAGATTTGTGTTCTACCACTTGGGTTTACTAGATAACTCATGTATCTAGCACCCCCCTTCGATGGATCACAAATCCAAGTTGTAAAACTTGAGTTATACAAGATTTAGTGGAAAAAAAACAAGGGTTTCACCCCTTGGAGAACATATGTTCATTTTCTTCCTCTAAGCCTTTGATATAACACTCAACTTACTTAGCTCCATACATGATGATATGTAGAACTAGGGTATCTTGAGTATTAGTTCATAACCCCAACAAAACAAGCTATAATACAAAGTAAAAGAAGAAGATGAAGATTAGGTTATACCTTGATTTAGTGGCAAACTTCCTTGATTTACCAAAGTGGAGTTTAAACTTAGGGTGCATAATCAAACTAGCACACCTCTCTCTCTTTTTCTAACCGAACCTCTCTCTCTCTCTTTTCTCTCTTGTATGTTGCTAGCTTGGGAGAAGGAGAAGAAGAAGAAGAATGAGAGAAATGAAAATGATCTAGCAAATGAATGGGTGATTAACTATTATCCCCCATACTTTTATTATCCCATGGATAAAAGACTACACCTTATCTCTTCAATTAGCCTAATCATGTGATTAAGGGTGCTTAATAGATTTGCAACCAATGGGAGATTGACACATGTAATTGTGTGTAAGACTTCTACTTATGGACATTGATTAACATAATCATCTTGCCATAAAAGGCCTAATTCGCCGGTCCCCCCTTGCCCATTATATCTCCCAATTTGCTTTTATTTTAACACACAAATTTGATTAATCAAAATTCTAAAATACCCTTAATCAAGTGGGCTAAGTATTGGTTTGCATTTTATTTCTTTTGGGCTTCTCCTTTAATTGTTTTGGGCTATGTAATGAACATAGTCTAACAATTTTAATATATGCTACCCAAATTGTTTATTTAGGATTTCTATTCCAAATCATATGAAATTTAATTACTTATACATGTGATTTTAGCTCATAATCTAATTAGGTTTACTAGAAATAGGTTTAAAATTACTAGTCACTTGAAATAACAAGATTATCTACTTAAGTTAGTATACATATTAAATACTAACTTCTCCTTATTACCATAACCCTTAGGTTATTTAATTGTCTCACCTAATGTATAATTAGGTTACGAAGCTTTCATTTAGAATTTAAAATAAAATAAAATTAGTTTCTAAAACTTGTAATTAGGGTTTCACACAGTAATACAGGAGTTTGTCACATAACACCATAATTGACCAACCCTTATCGGTCCAAGAAGTAGAGTTAGGAAAGATAGAAGCTAATTGAAGGAAGAATCTTTCTTTGTTTGATTACTCCCTAGGTGTAGTAGTTGGAGGATAGACTATACCCACTAAGGGAGTAGCTAAGCCTTATTCGTCATTTATAGCACTGAACAATCAAAATATAATTAATGTTATATTATTATCCTCATGCCTTGATCAAAATCTAAAAATTAGGGTTTGGATTCCATATCTGATTTATCTGTCATACTTAACATTATTAATTAAGTTAAAATTATTAACTTAATAATCTGTACTAAAATTCATATAATAAAATAATTATTATAATAATTCTAAAAATCATTTCATATATATAATATATGATTATATTTTCATGGAAAATAATTAATAAAATATTTCTACTATAAAATTAATTATTATAATAATATAGTTTATAACAATCAATAATTCTAAAATAAAATTATTTAAATCATTCATGTAATAAATATATCACATAAATACATACAAACATTATCTTGGCACATATTCCCCATATTTATTTTAATAAATACAAAAAAAAATTATACGCAAAATTTCTAATTTATTTGTATAGAAAATATCGGGTTGTTACAAGTAAAGTTTATGTAATAAAAATTAAAAGAATTTATTATGAAGAATAGTGGTAGTGGTAATAAATAAAACATATATTAAGGTAATGTGTTGAAGATATTCAACGATAAATTTTGAAAAGAGATTTGGTGAAAACCGAGAAAGGGAGGTTTCGTTGATTCCGAGGATGGAATCCTTATAAGGGAGAAAGATGTGACAACCCAAATTTTTATAAGTTATTAAAATAGGAATTTAATAATTAAAATTCTTATTATGAGATGTTTTGAGTTTGAGTATGAAATAATATAATTTAATTATTATGCCTTATTGACAATGGAATTGTTATGAATTAAATTTCCTAAATATTGAGAGTAATTCACTTAATTAAAATAAATAATTAATGTAAATATATTTGTTTTAATAAAATGAGAGGCAATATGTTACATATAAATGTAATATGTTAATGTAATTTAATTGTGAATTTTATAAATAGTTCGAGATAATTATCAAGTAAAATAAATATTTTAGTTGAGATATTTATTAAATAAAGTAAATATTTAATGGAAATTATTATGGAATAATTTATTCATGTATGATGATATTAAGTAAATTGATGATAAAAATTTTATAATCTGCATGCGTATTTTATTACGCTAATGGAATGATAAGGCTCTAATTTAATTAAATAATTAAATTAGAGGATGAATGATTTATTAAATAAATTTATTATGTTGATAAGGAGTGATTTGATAAATTAAGTTATTAATAAATACAATGTAACTTAATATGAAATTATAAGATTGGTTTGGTTATGTGTGACAAATGTACCATATAATAGAGGAGTATTAAAATAAATTAAAAAAGGGATTTTGGGTTCTAGCCAAACATGGCCTAGAGACCCTTTGTATTTTATAAGCTACTTTGAGACTATTAGTTTGTGTAATGGCGAGGGCTAAGTAAATATCGTAACTTATTTTTCTAAGGTTAAGAACACAAAAGAGAGAAATAGAGAAAGGGAGAGAATTCTCTATAATTTGAGAAGAAAATTTTGAGAATCAAAGAAAAGGAAGAAGATTAATCAAGCTTCTCTAATCATCTAGCTAATTAAAGGTAAACAATTTAGATTAAAGTTTCGAGTTCTTAGTTTTGTTTTCTAAGTTCTTTGTAATTGAAGTTCTAAGGTTAATTTGTTGAGAAATTAGTTTTATGTGTATTGGGATTACATAATCTGTTATATGTTGTCTATAGATGATTTTTGAAGTATCGAATTCATGAAAGCATGTTTGAAAGTGAAGAAATTGGGTTTTATTGATATATATACATTAGGGCATATTTTGGAATCAAAATTTATGATGAAGTTGTGATATAATCTAAAATTGATGATATATATTGTTAGTATGTTGAATTACGAAAACAACATAGTTGGAATGGTGTCAAATGGTTAAGAAACAAATTCGTGGTGTTCGACTTCGCTAGAGATGTTAAAACATGAAAATAGAGTATGAACATGTGTTTTGGATCAAATTTTAGGTTGGTTAATATTTTTATAAATCTTTATAATTCTAGTATGTTGTATTTCTATGAACTACGAATTCATAGAATCGAAAACGGACTAATTTGGATGTGTATAACTCAAGTTATGAAGATTAGAAGGAGAAAAGGTTCAAAAAAAATCGCGACAACAGTAGCTTCAGGTCCCGTTTCTGCTAACGGGCGCAGCTGCACTGTGCCCTAAGTCATTTGGGACGTAGCTGCGCTTTATGGTGCAGTTGCACTGTGCCCAAGGCTTAATTGGGCACAGTTATGCCCAATGTATGTCAGGTGTGACTATTTTGACCCATTTTAGTAAAATAAGCATAACATTTTCATACGAACTACGATTGAGGCAATTCAAGATGATCCGGAACGAAGACGAATAGACCTACAACTTTTATTCTTTAAGTTATTCAATTTGAGGTAGGGAACAGGGGTCAAAATGGTCATTTGTAGGACTATTGTGTTATCGGGGTCAATCGGAGGGCGTCGGGCATGCACGTATGCAAATGTAGTGCTTTTGATGATAAAAGATGTTGTTCTAAGTTATAGAACATGATAATTATGAAGTATAATGATACTTAACATTAATAAATGATATATTAGATAAGTTGTATATGCATACTAAGCACACACAAGAGAGACAAATCGGGCGTGTGACGAATGAACGTCGAAACACCGTAACAGATGTTAATGAAAGTAAAAAGTGTTTGTGACACCCCCCTATTCTGAGTCACCAAATACATAGTACAGAATACAAATACAATCTTTAACATATAACAAGAGAGATGTGAGTTTTAATACAAATACTGTCTTCTAGATAATATCCACTCTCAGAATAAGTCCTCATTACATTTATTGTCACACTATTCAAAAGAATAGTGAGGACTACTAATACTATCATCTGGTCCATCACTCCGCTCCTGCGGACTCGTCCCAACTATATTCTCATTTCAAGAGAACAAAGGAAACAAAGGGTGAGCTCAACTAGCCAAGAAGAAATATTATGACTAAGATAATGCAGAATAAATTATCATTAGCCTTAAACAGTGTTAAACTGATACAATATAACAAACATCAAGTTTAACTGCAGTGGAACAAGCAATCCATTAAAAGAGTCAAGTAGAGAATAAAATCTACTATCTTTTATGATTTAAAAGGTTTTTAATCACTTTTATCGCTGAGACTCAGCTTAATAAATAATCCACATCATTGAATCACCCCTGCACTACGGCCAAGGATATTCTTTAGTATCACGACCATAAATTATCCATGCACTACGGGCCAAGGACATTCGTGTATTCATCAATGGTCATGATCATGCCAACAACTGTCCATCAATGCACTATGGCCAAAAGGACTTTTACCACATCATTTGTAACATTATAGTCATGATTATATTGAATAATCCCTGGTCATAATCATACCAAGTCCATCTATGCACTACAGGCCACAGATGACTTTCAACATAATATAAACATGAGGATGATGACAATGATATAAGAATTCAATAAAACAAGTTCAAGAATTAATTTATCCAGGAACCAATAACGTCTAAATTGTCAACATGATTCTTCTTTGTAGAGTAAAATTCAAGAATGCTCAGAAGAATATTTCCATGAAAAGATATCTTGGATAAAGCGCAAATATCAAGGATATTCCACTAATTTCATGAAGTATAGAAGTCAAAACTTTAACCAACCGAGTATAATAACGAATGGAATAACAAAAGAAATCACCATGCATGCGGTACTTGACATGACAAAGTTATTCCAATGAATAATAAATAACGGAACTGTGTCATGTGAAATTAAGACCGCATGGATGTTCCAAGTAATAATAGAGACGGAACTAGGTCCGTAGAAACCCCCATGCATGTGATATTCCAAATGTAATAATAAAGACAGAACTAGGTCCACGTAAAAACGCATGCATGTGATATTCCAACAGTAATAATAAAGACGGAATCAGTCCTACAGAAACACATAGATGTGATATTCTAATGTAATAATAAAGATGGAATCGTGTCCCACAGTCAAAAACGCATGCACAAGATATTCCAATGTAATAATAAAGAATGGAATAACATAAGTTCTCTTCATGAATACGAACGAAAGAAATAATATCTCTTACCGTAAAAGAAACTGGATATAAGAGTAGGAAAGTAGCAGAATACTTTTCTTCTTTCTCTCTCTAGAGTTTCAGTGAATTCGTAAGAAATAATGAAGGAATGAGCTTCTATTTATAGGAAAATGGAAGGGGTACTGTTAAGAAACGGACGCAACAATTATTTATGGATGAAAAACACAACTTCACGGTTCCTACGTATCAGTAAACATTTTCAAGGAGTTGGCCAATTAATGTCTAGGTTTGAAAAAGCATCCCACAATCTGCCAAATAAAGCTAGCAATTGTCAATCCTCCAACCAATAAGAATAAAGCAAAAATTATAAAACATATCTATATATATAATCCATACATGTTATTAACCTATAATAATAATAATAATAATAATAATAATAATAATAATAATAATAATAATAATAATTATAATAATAATAATAATTGTACTCCCCTCCCACGTGAACACCAAATTTCCCCCCACCCACTTTGTCAACTTGACAACATTGCATATATATATATATATATATATATATATATATAACTCTAATATATATGAAAGTAATAAAACAAAACTGAGATGACTTCTCACCTAAGCATTAATAATCAATACCGTGTGCTACTATGCAACCACGCGTATTACTGTACTTTTACTACCGAGTAGTTAAACAATATTAATGGTTAAACTTCTGGCGTTATTTTCATAAAAATATTTTTGTCATTTTCTCAATCCAACAATAATTCTGTTGTAGGGTCCACCAATGATTGTACGGTCGTACGGATATTCCCTGACAAATAGAATATTTCTCGACCAATCGAATATAATATGACAACTTGCATACTTTGCAAAATTTGTAAATATTATAACATTATATCAAATTCATTCCATAATATTTAAAAATGATATTTATAGAAAATTCATTTTTATTCATAAAAGTTAGGGTCTTACAATCTCCCCTTCTTATGAAATTTCGCCCTCGAAATTA
Organism: Panax ginseng; assembly: GCA_020205605.1. NCBI lineage: Eukaryota > Viridiplantae > Streptophyta > Magnoliopsida > Apiales > Araliaceae > Panax > Panax ginseng. Next base: position 65,384,014 of record CM035132.1, on the reverse strand, counting down.
GGGTACGTACCTGGTATATCGAAGAGGTAAGGATACCTTGATTTCATTTCAGATTCTAACTCCCAAGTCATTTTCTCAACATCGTGGTTTCTCCACAAAACTTTGACTTGAGGTATAACCTTGGAGCGTAGAATATGTTCCTTCTTATCCAAGATTTGAACAGGAATCTCTTCATACGTTAAATCTTCAGCTATTTCGTCTGGTTCTAACTCAATAATGTTGTTTGGGTCTTCCAAATATTTACGTAACATGGATATGTGAAAAACTTTATGAACACGAGGCATACTTGGCGATAAAGCCAGTCTATAGGCCACAATTCCTACTCGATCGAGGATTAAAAATGGGCCAATGAATCGAGGATTGAGCTTTCCTCTCTTTCTAAATCTCGTAACTCCTTTCCATGGAGCAACATGTAACAATACATGATCTCCTATATCGAATTCCACGTCCTTTCGATGAAGATCAACATAACTCTTTTGTCGATCTTATGAGGTCTTTATACGTTGTCGGATCATTTGAATCTTTTCTGTAGTCATACATACCAACTCCGGTCCCAAAAACGTTGCTTCACCCACCTCATCCCAGCATACTGGAGAACGACACTTTCTTCCATACAACGCCTCGAATGGAGCCATGCCAATACTTACTTGATAACTGTTGTTGTAGGAAAATTCCACCAATGGTAAGAACTTATCCCAATTTTCCTTTAAGTCAAGGACACGGAGTCTTAATAAATCTTCCAGAGTTTGAATAGTCCTCTCTGATTGTCCGTCCGTTTGAGGATGATATACCGAACTAAATCACAAATTTGTGCCCATAGCTTTTTGCAAACTAACCCAAAATCATGAAGTGAATCTTGGGACTCGATCAGAAACTATGGATACTGGCATACCATGCAGTCTTACAATCTCGTTTATGTACATACGAGCAAGACGTTCAAGTGTATAAGTTTCTCGTATTGGTAAGAAGTGAGCAGACATGGTTAATCTATCAACAATGACCCAAATTGCATCTATGCCTTGAGAAACCTTGGGAGGACCAGTAACGAAATCCATGGTAATGTGCTCCCACTTCCATTCTGGAATTTCAAGTGGTTGTAATGGACCTTTTGGTACTTGATGCTCCACCTTGACTCGTTGACAAGTTAAACACCTTAAGATAAACAACGTTATCTCTCTCTTCATATTGCTCCACCAAAATGTATGACGAAGATCACGATACATTTTGGTACTCCCGGGATGGATTGAAAATGGTGTGTTGTGCGCCTCTGTCATGATTTTATACTTTAAATCAGGGTCGTTAGGAACAAAAAGTCCGGAGTTGACTCAAGTATTCTTTCTTCATTGATTCTTACTTCCTTAAGATAGCACCTTCTTGCACTTTTTCTTCCTCATACGATCAACCCGGGTCAGAGTTTGAGCGACTTTTAACTTTATCAATTAAAAAGTCGGTTCTACTCGTATGTTCTCCATCATCACATGGGTCCCTGGAGTCTTTAACTCTATCTCCATCCTTTGTAAGTCACACAAAATGGGCCTTTGCGTTGACAATATCGCACCCGTACCCGCATATGATCTTCTACTCAATGCGTCGGCTACCACGTTCATTTTTCCAGGATGGTATTGGATGGTATGATCATAATATTTCAACAGTTCAAGCCAACGTCGTTGTCGCATGTTGAGTTCCTTTTGAGTGAAGAAATATTTGAGGCTTTTATGATCCATAAAGATCTCCACTTTCTCCCCACACAAGTAATGCCTCCAAATCTTTAGTGCAAAGACAACATCTTCCAACTCTAGATCATGAGTAGGATAATTCCTCTCATATTCTTTGAGTTATCGTGAGGCATAGGCTATGACTTTCCCATGTTGCATGAGAACACATCCTAACCTTTTGCCCGAAGCATCACTGTAGATGACAAATCCCTCCACACCAAATGGTATTGTCAGAACAGGTGTTGAAATGAGTCTCCTCTTGAGTTCTTGAAAACTCTTCTCACATTCCTCGCTCCAACAAAATTTTGTATCTTTTTGAGTCAGCTGAGTTAGTGGAGTAGCGATTCGAGAAAATCCTTCCACGAATCTCCGATAATAACCAGCTAAACCGAGAAAACTACGTACTTCAGTCACTGATTTAGGTTGCTCCCAGCTTTGAATAGCTTCAATCTTTGCTAGGTCAACAGATATTCCATGACTTGATACCACGTGCCCAAGGAATGCTACTTCCTCAAGCCAGAACTCGCATTTCTTCAACTTGGCATAAAGCTTATATTCACGAAGCTTTTGGAGTATCAGCCTCAAGTGTTGCTCATGATCTCCACGGGTTTTGGAATATATGAGGATGTCACCAATAAAGACGACCACAAAGTGATCCAAATATTCATTGAATGCTTGGTTCATCATATCCATGAAGGCAGCAGGAGCATTAGTTAATCCAAAGGACATGACTAGGAATTCATAATGCCCATACCGAGTTCTGAAAGCCATCTTTGGAATGTCATCGGTTCTAATCTTCAATTGGTGATATCCAAAACGAAGATCAATCTTTGAAAAGAATTTGGCTCCTTGCAACTGGTAAAACAAGTCATCAATACGTGGCAATGGATACTTATTTTTGATGGTGACATGATTCAACTCCCGATAACCAATACAAAGTATCATACTCCCATCTTTCTTCTTCACGAATAGAATAGGATCACCCCAAGGAGAAGTACTAGGACGAATAAAGCCAATGTCTAACAATTCCTGCAGTTGGGTCTTTAATTCCTGAAGTTCAATAGGAGCCATTCGATATGGGGCTTTGGAAATGGGTTTTATACCGGGTTCAAGGTCGATATAAAATTCAATTTCACGCTCTGGGGGTAGGCCAGGAAGTTCTTCAGGGAATACATCAGGAAATTCATTAACAATGGAAATATCATTCAAAACTGATGTATTTTTGTTTAGATCCGTGACATGAGCTAAGAAAGCTTGACATCCATTTTTCAATAAACGAATAGCTTTATGGCTTGAGATGACAGTGATTGATTTTAATGGTTTGGTTGCTTGAATTTGCATAATAGGTTGGTTAGAAATATGAAAGCTAACAACCTTACGAAAACAATCAATTTTTGCATGATGAGTACTTAACCAATCAATCCCTAGAATCACATCAAATGCAAGTATTTTCAAAGAAATAAGATCGACAGGTAACGTGCGGGTGCCGATTTGAACTAAACAAGACTTATAAACAGTGGATGTAATGAAGGTTTCCCCCAACGGAGTTTCAACAGATAAGTTAAAGTCTAATTTCTCCGGAGTGAAATTTAAACATTGAGCGCAAGTAGGAGAAATAAAAGAATGGGTAGAACCGGTATCAAATAAGGTATAGACTTCGCTAGAGTTTATGATAAGCTTACCCGTGATGACCTCGTTCGACTTCCTTGCTTTCTGGGAGGTCACAACAAACACTCTCCCTTGCACTACCGACTTTGACTTTTCTGGGACGACCTTTAGTGCCTCCATCCTAGTTGAACTTGTCTTCGGTGAACGACAAAATCGGGCTAGGTGACCTTCTCTTCCACAATTATAACATGCTTTGGACGGCATTACACAGTTTGGACTAATGTGCCCCTCCCCTCCGCATTTGAAGTATATGATAGGTGGTCGTTCTCCTTCCTTCACAACGGGTACTGGTGCTGACGTCTTTCCATCATTGTTGAATCTTCTCTTCTTGAAATGTCCATTCTTATTGTTTTGGCCCTGATTACCACCGAAATGGTTACCATTTCTGGCCTGCTGATTTCCTCCACGCTTGTTGTCACCGCTTCGATGACTGCTCTCACTAGTATTATCATTTTGCCGGTTGCTATCTTTTGGTTGGGATGACTCATTATCACACTCTAATAACTGAGCCCTATTAACAACATCTGAATATAAACACAGTTTATGAGAGATAAGATATTGACGTATCTCAGGTTTCAAACCTCTTAAAAACATTCGTGTCATTCTCTCCTCATTATCAACCAAATAGGATGCAAACTGGGACAACTCGGCAAACTTGGCTTCGTACTGCGACACGGTCATGTTGTTTTGTTCCAGCTTGATGAACTCTACCTCTTTCATGTGACGAATATTTTCGGGAAAGTACTTGTCGTTGAACAATTCTTGGAACTTCTCCCAAGTCATCTTTGAGGCGGCAAAGTTGAGTACGCTTTTACTGATTCCCACCAAGAATCGCCTCGCACTTAATATGAAGATGGCAAAGGAACCTTTTGCTCCTCCTGAGCATCCCAAAACATCAAATATCTTGCAGATCTATTTTATCCACGTCTACGCCTTAAGTGGTTTTGGCTCTCCAAAAACTCCAGTGGTCCCCAGCCTTAAACTGTTTGGCGGTGGATTGTCCGAGAGTTGCAGTTGTTTCCACCTCGTATTTTGGATGTGAGTCGCTCACCGATGTTGCATGAATTGCATGAAGCCTCGGAACATTCCATCGTTCATCATTTGGTTCGTGTTGTTGTTTGCCTGAGGATTGTCGCCTTCCTGATGCACGTTATCCTGATTATTGATCTGTGGAGACTCAACGGTCTCCTGTGCTCCATTGATATTCTCAACATTCTCGGATGTCATTTTCAAATATTCCCACAAAACAAGGATTAAATAATATATCACATATTATCCCTATACTCTGACCGGAAAATTAAATATCAAATAAACTTAAGTAGGTCATGTTAGCGAAAGAATTCCCTGTATCTCCCCTCCTAGTTCTTATCTCACATCTTAGCCAGGGATCATATCCCTAAGCTTTGATACCAACTGTGACGCCCCCAAAATAGGTATACATCACCTATTCTGAGTTGCTAAATACATGGTACAGAATACAAATACAATCTTTAATATACAACAAGAGAGATGTGAGTTTTAATACAAATACTGTCTTCTAGACAATATCCACTCTCAGAATAAGTCCTCATTACATTTATTGTCACACTATTTAATAGAATAGTGAGGACTACTAATACTATCATCTGGTCCATCACTCCGTTCCCCGACTCGTCCCAACAATATTCTCATTTCCTGAAGAGAACAGTGAAACAAAGGGTGAGCTCAACTAGCCCAGTAAGAAATATTATGACTAAGATAATGCGTAATAAATTATCATTAGCCTTAAATAGTGTTAAACCGATACAATATAACAAACATCAAGTTTAATCTGCGTTGAACAAGTAATCCATTAAAAGAGTCAAGTAGAGAATAAAATCTACTATCTTTTATGATTTAAAAGGTTTTAATCACTTTTATATTTGAGACTCGATTTTAATAAATAATCCACATCATCGAATCACCCCCGCACTACTACCAAGGATATTTTTTAGTATCACGACCATAAATTATCCATGCACTACGGGCCAAGGACATTTGTGTATTCATCAATGGTCATGATCATGCCAACAATTGTCCATCAATGCACTATGGCCAAAAGGACTTTTACCACATCATTTGTAACATTATAGTCATGATTATATTGAATAATCCCTAGTCATAATCATACCAAGTCCATCTATGCACTACAGGCCACAGATGACTTTCAACATAATATAAACATGAGGATGATGACAATGATATAAGAATTCAATAAAACAAGTTCAAGAATTAATTTATCCAGGAACCAATAACGTCTAAATTGTCAACATGATTCTTCTTTGTAGAGTAAAATTCAAGAATGCTCAGAAGAATATTTCCATGAAAAGATACTGGATAAAGCGCAAATATCAAGGATATTCCACTAATTTCATGAAGTATAGAAGTCAAAACTTTAACCAACTGAGTATAATAATGAATGGAATAACAAAAAGAAATCACCATGAATGCGATACTTCACATAGACAGGTTATTCCAACAGAATAATAAATAACGGAACAAGGTCAAAGTAAATTGCGACCGGCAGGATGTTCCAATGTAATAATAGAGATGAAATTGTGTCCACAGAAAAAACGCATGCGATGTGATATTCCAATGTAATAATAAAGATGTAACCAGTCCCACAGTAAAACGCACAAACATGATATTCCAATGTAATAATAAAGACAGAATCGAGTTCGCGAAAACGCACAAATGAGGATATTCCAAATGTAATAATAAAGACGGAATCAGTCCAACAGAAATGCATGCAGACAAGATATTCCAATGTAATAATAAAGAATGGAATAATATAAGTTCTCTTCATGAATACAAAAGAAAGAAATAATATCCCTTACTGTAAAAGAAACTGGATATAAGAGTAGGAAAGTAGCAGAATACTTTTCTTCTTTCTCTCTCTAGAGTTTCAGTGAATTCGTAAGAAATAATGAAGGAATGAGCTTCTATTTATTGGAAAATAGAAGGGGTACTGTTAAGAAACGGACGCAACAACTATTTAAGGATGAACAACACAACTTCACGGTTCCTATGTATCAGTACACATTTTCAAGCAGTTGGCCAATTAATGTCTAGGTTTGAAAAAGCATCCCACAATATGCCAAATAAAGCTAGCAATTGTCAATCCTCCAACCAATAAGAATAAAACAAAAATTATAAAACATATCTATATATATAATCCACACATGTTATTAACCTATATAATAATAATAATAATAATAATAATAATAATAATAATAATAATAATAATAATAATAATAATAATAATAATAATAATAATAATTGTACTCCCCTCCCACGTGAACACCAAATTTTCCCCCACCCACTTTGTCAACTTGACAACATTGCATATATATATATATATATATATATATATATATATATATATATATATATATAACTCTAATATATATGAAAGTAATAAAACAAAACCGAGATCACTACTCACTAAGCATTAATAATCAATACTGGTGTGCTACTATGCAAACCAGCCAGACATCTTTGTATTTTTTTACTAATGAGTAGTTCAACAGTATTAACGGTAAAACTTCCGCCGTTATTTTCATAAAAATATTTTTGTCGTTTTCTCAATCCGACAATAATTCCGTTCTGGGGTCCACCAATGATTGTACCATCGTACGGATATTCCTTTACAAAAAGAATATTTCCTGACCAATCGAATATAATATGACAACTTGCATACTTTGCAAAATTTGTAAATATTATAACATTATATCAAATTCATTCCATAATATTCAAAAATGATATTTATAGAAAATTCATTTTTTTCATAAAAGTTGGGGTCTTACAGTGTTTTAAGTCAAATGAAATGAACATTATAAGGTATGAAATGAGTTTAATATAAAACCAATAATGATTCCTAGAAAGACTTAAACACTTTAATGAACTTCGAATATGAAATACAGTAAGATATAAGTTGAAACACAATCAAATTGAACATTGTGTATTTATGATAGAAAGGGTTATGAGACGTAAAGTAAAGTTTACATTATAACTACTATGCATTGCTATGTGACTAATAGTTAATGTAAATGATTATATAATTGTGTAGGGCACGTGAAGTGCAGATATCTGTAAGCTGTTAAATTGTTATTGGTAAACAACAATCAAGGCAAGTCTTTCAGTTCCTATTTGCTATTTGAACTTGATGATGAACTATTTTAAATCTTTATTACAAATAGCATGGTGTGTTATATATATGTTGAAAGTATGAAATGTTAAAGTCAATTTATGACTACGTTGACTGAGTAATGAATGTTGATTGAGTAAGGAACTCAATCTTTATACTAATTATATGAAATGCAGTATGTATGTTATGTTAGTTTAATGTTTATGAGATATATTTTGAGCATGTTATTATGTGTTACGTGATGCATGAAAACTGTTAGATTTTGCTGGGCTGTCGAGCTCAACCTTGCAAATAACCACTTTTGCAAGTTAAAGATTGAAGGTAAAGTTATGTGCTACTTAAAAGACATGAATCAGATGTGATACTTGAAGATTTACACACTTTGGCTGAGTTATTATTATTTAAACCATGTTTAAGGTTTAGAATAATGTATTAATGTTGAATTGTAATATCGTTTTGTGATGTAATTATTTTATTTCTGCACGTGATTGATGTTTAAGGTTAGACAACCTGGGAAGACTTTTTGATTAATGATGTAACCCTTTTAAAAGGAGGATTTCTGATTAATTTTATTTTATTTGGGTAGTTAGATATGATTGAATGGAAAGTGAACACCAAATCTTGTGAGAATGAAGCACCTGGATTTGGAGGTGTCACAAGTTGGTATCAAAGCTATAGGTTATAAACATTAGGTAGGAGTACCTTAGGCTATAACCTTAGAGAAGAGAGGTGAAGATAATGAAAGAATAAGCTCAAATAGAGTTTGAACAATCTGAAGTAATTTAAGAAATTTTTAAAGAATGGATTAAAATATGCGTGAAAGGATTCAAAGAAGAATCTCGCAGAGTTATAAGGAGTATGAATGTGGGGTTACCCAACTCCAATAATAAGGATGTAAGGTGTTAATAAATAGACAATGTCTATAGGAAGAGAATGACAAAGAAGTTGAGAATAAAAGGTTATATTTAAGTATGGTACAATCGTACTCTTTAATAGTTGATGTATGGTATCTGGGCTAAACGATTCCTTCATAAAGCGAAGGTATATATGAACTAGCAACTCGAAACCTAGTTTGTTGGTTGTTTGTGGGAAACCACCCAGCATACTATATTGAAACTATTAGAGACTCGATGTGTACCAAGTATAGAAAATGGATACGTATGATGAAAATGTGGAACCCGAATAAAATGTTGAGCAATATAAATGAAGTTAGAAATTCTTAAAGGAAGAATTGTTATATAAACAAGAAAATTCAAAGAAGAGTCTTGAAGAGATATAAAGATAAGAAATGGGAGTTACCTAACTCCAATAGCCAAGATAACGAATAATGTCGTAAATGATGAAAAAGGAAAGAAAGAGGATCGCAAAACAAAACGATCACCAATTAAGGAAAGAATTTTAAGGGAGATGATTATAGAATAAGATCACAATGTGATCTGTTTAAGTTATAAAAGGAAGATGGTATGTAATATTTGAATAATTATAGCTTGATGCTATGAAGATGATGTACTATGAAATAGTACAAGATAAACTCATGAGGAGTTATAGATAATGTGATACGAGGAATTGGTAACGAGCAAAGAGCAAGTTAAGAGTAAGATAGAGTTAGGTGGGATTTCAAATGTGGACTTATGTGATGGTTGAGTTGTACAAATCTTTGTATGGGTGAGGGTTTTGTGCTTGCATTCAGTTTATCACATTGATAATCATTGGAATGTTGGTGTCGCGCTATCAATGTATATGTGGCAAAAAGGTGATTCTTTTCTCATGTGTATGCTTGATAGTTAGAAAATATTAAGATTAGTCAGATATTATTAGGATTAGGTGCGGTTCTTAAAACTAATGCATATGATAAGTTCGTGACTCATAATAATGTGGTATATTTTGAACCCCTCAGCGAATGGACGCCTATGGTCTGTCTAGGATAAGTTCTTAAACTCATATTATTGTGGCAAGTTCCTAAACTTCCAATGTGTAGTAATTTTGATGAACTATACGGGGGATATAGGAGGATTGTAAGTTAAAATACAAGAATATCTAGTATAAAGATTGAAATTGATGGAGAAAATTAGATATTCCAAATCTTCTAGCTTTGCTAGATTTTTGAAATTTATTGACTTCGTGCCGATGGTTGTACTTTTGATTTTTGAAAAATGTTGGATCACACTAGTGAACCAAAGAATTTTAAAAGCAGTGCTACTATTCGCGTATCTATGCTATTTGTTTCGGCTAGATAAAAAAATGATTTTTTTTTAAATTTTCAAAATATATTTTAACTATATGTATCGGGTGATATGATAAACGATGGAGTCATCAATGCAATGGAACCTGGTGTTGGATGTGGTCATATGATCGTCAGCCCACTATGGTGAGATGTAGTATGACAACGTCATAATTATGACGCCATAAAAAGATTTTTGAGATTTCTTTAGGATATGAGAATATATATATATATATATATATATATATATATATATATATAATTCCATCCACAGCAACGGTTGTTGGGAGTAACCCATTTAGCCCGGTGCTTACACAACACGTAGCTACTTATAAAAAATTTTGTAACAAGCCGCTACAAGTTGTGGTACTGGCCAAAATGGATTGCTCCCCAAAATTGGTTCATTGTGGATGGAATCTATATATATATATATATATATATATATATATATATATATTTCGATTGATGTCCGAATTGTTGTAGAAGTCTATGCTATTTGATTTAGCTAGACGAATATTGAAAGATGATCATGAAATTCAAGCGTTTCTTGAGAAGTTATGCCAAACCAAATTGTTTTGGTGCGGATTCAGATGTTGAAAAGCTGAGATGAACAACCCTTTTATAGGGGATTACGCGGAAGCGTTTAGATGTTTGTACACAATACATGGTACAAAGGGCTGATCACCCTAAGTACGAGGAGTCCCTACAGTATTACTGTTAAGGTTAAAGTTGAAAGATTACTTGTAACCGTGGACATAGTTCGTGGTCTTGTGACCCTTAGTTACATCTCTAAAAACTGAGAAGAACAACCCTATTATGGGGGAATTATTTTTATGCAATGCGTTTAGATGTTTGCGCACAATACATCATACGAAGGGCCTAACACCCTAAGTACGGGAGTCCCTATAGTCTAATGAGTGTTAAGGTTTAAGTTAAAAGAGTACTTATAATCGTGGACGTAGTTCAAGGTCTTATGACCCCTCGGCATGATTTGGAATCTTTTAAATTCCTGAGTTATTTATACTACTTCCTAATTATTGAGCAATTGTGGAAGATTCTTGCTATTCTAAAAGGCGAATGTGGTAAGGATGATATTCCTTAAAAAGAAGTAAGTCGTAGAATGCGACACTGAATGATGAATATATTGAATAAGTGATAAAAGAAATTTTGAAATGAGAAGGAGATGAGTTATCAAAGAATAATGTAAAACTTTTAATAGAAAAGTTAAATAATTGTAGAAAGATCTTTGTGGAAAAAAAGTGGTTATAGAACCCAATGAATGAATAAAGTAATAACGTAAAATCTATTTTGATATATTGAATGAATGAAGAGTAATAAATAAAATTTTGAGGATGAAATTCTTAGAAGAATGGGTGAATATAATATCCCGAGTGTTTATGATAATGATCCTTAGAGAAAGATAATGAATGGATCAAAGAATATGTAATACTCAAATATAATTGAGTATAAGTAAAGTTTATGAAATAAAAATTACAAGAATTTATTATAAAGAATAGTGGTAGTGGTAATAAATAAAACCTATATTAAGGTAATGTGTTGAAGATATTCAACGATAAATTTTGAAAAGAGATTTGGTGAAAACCGAGTAAGGGAGGTTTCGTTGATTCCGAGGACGGAATCCTTATAAGGGGGAAAGATGTGACAACCCAAATTTTTATAAGTTATTAAAATAGGAATTTAATAATTAAAATTCTTATTATGAGATGTTTTAAGTTTGAGTATGAAATAATATAATTTGATTATTATGCCTTATTGGCAATGGAATTGTTATGAATTAAATTTCCTAAATATTGAGAGTAATTCACTTAATTAAAATAGGGAATTAATGTAAATATATTTGTTTTAATAAAATGAGAGGGTAATGTGTTACATATAAATGTAATATGTTAATGTAATTTAATTGTGAATTTTATAAATAGTTAAGATAATTATCAAGTAAAATAAATATTTTAGTTGAGATATTTATTAAATAAAGTAAATATTTGATGGAAATTATTATGGAATAATTTATTCATGTATGATGATATTAAGTAAATTGATGATAAACAATTTTATAATCGGTGCGTATTTTATTACGCTAATGGAATGACAAGGCTCTAATTTAATTAAATAATTAAATTAGAGGATGAATGGTTTATTAAATAAATTTATTATGTTGATAAGGAATGATTTGATAAATTAAGTTATTAATAAACACAATGTAACTTAATATGAAATTATAAGATTGGTTTGGTTATGTGTGACAAATGTACCATATAATAGAGGAGTATTAAAATAAATTAAAAAAGGGATTTTGGGTTCTAGCCAAACATGGCCTAGAGACCCTTTGTATTTTATAACAGCTGAGACTATTAGTTTGTGTAACTGAGGGCTAAGTAAATATACGTAACTTATTTTTCTAAGGTTAAGAACACAAAAGAGAGAAATAGAGAAAGGGAGAGAATTCTCTATAATTTGAGAAGAAAATTTTGAGAATCAAAGAAGAGGAAGAAGATTAATCAAGCTTCTCTAATCATCTAGCTAATTAAAGGTAAAAAATCTAAATTAAAGTTTCGAGTTCTTAGTTTTGTTTTTAAAGTTCTTTGTAATTGAAGTTCTAATGTTAATTTGTTGAGAAATTAGTTTTATGTGTATTTGGATTACATAATCTGTTATATGTTGTCTATAGATGATTTTTGAAGTATCGAATTCATGAAAGCATGTTTGAAAGTGAAGAAATTTGGTTTTATTGATATATATATATATATATATATATATACATTAGGGCTAATTCTGGAATCAAAATTTATGATAAAGTTGTGATATAATCCGAAATTGATGATATAAATTGTTAGTATGTTGAATTACGAAAACAACGTAGTTGGAATGGTGTCAAATGGTTAAGAAACAAATTCATGGTGTTTAATTTCGCTAGAGATGTTAAAACATGAAAATAGACTATGAACATGTGTTTTGGGTCAAATTTTAGGTTGGTTAATATTATATAAATCGTTATAATTCTAGTATGTTATAGTTCTATGAATTACGAATTCATAGAATCAAAAACGGACTAATTTGGATGTGTATAACTCAAGTTATGAAGATTAGAAGGAGAAAGGGTTCAAAAAAAATTGCGAGAACAGTAGCTTGAGGTCCCGTTTCTACTAACGAGCACAACTGCACTATGCCCTAAGTCATTTGGGGCACAGCTGCGCTATGCCCAAGGCTTAATTGGTCGCAGTTGCACCCAAAGTATGTCAGGTGTGACTGTTTTGACCTATTTTAGTAAAATAAGCATAACATTTTTATACGAACGCCGATTGAGGCGATTCAAGATGATCCAGAACGAAGACGAATAGACCTACAACTTTTCTTCTTTAATTTCTTCAATTGGAGGTTGGGAACAGGGGTCAAAATGGTCATTTGAAAGACTATTATGTTATCGGGGAAAATCGGAGGGCGTCGGGCATGCACATATGCAAGTGTAGTGCTTCTGACGATAAAAGATGTTGTTCTAAGTTATAGAACATGAATATTATGAAGTATAATGATTCTTAACATTAATAAATGATATATTAGATAAGTTGTATATGCATACTAAGCACACACAAGAGAGACAAATCGGGCGTGTGACGAATGAATGTCGAAACACCGTAACAAATGTTAATGAACGTAAAAAGTGTTTTACGTCAAATGAAATGAACATTATAAGGTATGAAATGGGTTTAATATAAAACTAATAATGATTCCTAGAAAGACATAAACACTTTAATGAACTTCGAATATGAAATACAGTAAGATATAAGTTGAAACACAATCAAATTGAACATTGTGTATTTATGATAGGAAGGGTTATGAGACGTAAAGTAAAGTTTACATTACAACTACTATGCGTTGCTATAGGACTAATAGTTAATGTAAATGATTATATAATTGTGTAGGGCACGTGAAGTGCAGATATCTGTAAGCTGTTAAATTGTTATTGGTAAACAACGATCAAGGCAAGTCTTTCAATTCCTATTTGTTATGTGAACTTGATGATGAACTGTTTTAAATCTTTATTACAAATAGCATGGTGTGTTATATATATGTTGAAAGTATGAAATGTTAAAGTCAATTTATGACTACGTTGACTGAGTAATGAATGTTGATTGAGTAAGGAACTCAATCTTTATACTTATTATATGAAATGCAGCATGTATGTTATGTTAGTTTAATGTTTATGAGATATAATTTGACATTTTATTATGTGTTACGTGATGCATGAAAACTGTTAAATTTTGCTGGCCTGTCGAGCTGAACCTTGCAAATAACCATTTATGCAGGTTAAAGATTCAAGGTAAAGTTATGTGCTACTTGAAAGACATGAATCAGATGTGATACTTGAAGATTTATACACTTTGGCTAAGTTATTATTATTTGAACCATGTGTAAGGTTCAGAATAATTTATTAATGATGAATTTGTTAGAGTTTATGCCCTAGAGGCCAATTATTTGATATAATTGCTTAACGTTTTGATATTATATTTGATTGAATAAATGAATGATTTTATTATGGTTTTATTTACTACGTTATATAATTGTTAACATAATAAAATTCCTTAGAATAGTGATACAAATTATATAGTTTCAAGTATGTGACTTGAACATGAGATTATATAATAACAATTAGTATCATTGTTCTTAAATGTCCCTAGTCGAGTATCATTGTTGATGGGACGAAATTGATGCATTGAGACTAGTATGTGGATTGACTGATGACCAAATCTCATTGGTCATAAATATATGAGATATTAAGTCAATGCATAGGTACATGTTAGAGAACGATGTACTGGACAGACCCACCATGAGAATTGTATGTGGAGCATTATGCGAAGTGTCATTAGAAATTCTCATAGTGATAATGATGTAATGGTCCTCCGACCTGAAATCACTATATTACTACACGGGAATTTATGTACTTTGATATCATCAAATGTCACCTTTAATATGGTGGACTATAAAGGTGATTATTTGGTACATCATGAATCGTGTGAGCAATATGAGTGATCTAGATGGAATTTAACCCTCCTATATATTAGGGATAATATCCATACGCCTCTTGATTGAGTAGGACTATGAAATGCATGGCCATGCTCAAATAGTGATTTGTTTCATATAGTCTGCCCATTGATCAAGAAAACTCAGATTAAATTATGAAGAGTATAACACATTCCATGATTCGAGTTTATCTAGGATATTAAGGTTAAAAGGATTAAATTACATTGAAACATTGGTCACGAAAAGGTTGTATCGAATCATCGATCTTATTATTACTTGGGTAGCAGTGATGCATTACTAGATGCTGCTCACTGTTTATAATTTTATAATATGATTTTAAAATTATTACCAACGTAATAATAACCTATAGGGTCACACACATATAACGCAATTTAAAATGTAATTAATTTAAATTTCAAGGAGTTAAATATATTAATATGATTAATAGTATTTAAATCATAAATTTAAATTAAAAAGGATAATTTGTATATATGTATATTAATTAAGTAAAACTTAATTAAGATATATATATATATATATATATATATATATATATATAAATTCAGATTTTATTAAAATACATTTTTGATTAATCCCTTTTTAACTATTATATATATGATATAGTAGCCACTTAGGGTAATATCATAACATCATAACCCTAGCCGCTCTTAGAGAGAGACTAGAGAGAAAACGTTCTAAAATCCATTCCTTATGGTGGCTAGTACTGCATGATTCGGTTTTCATCGCATATCATACTGACAGTTGTCAGGCGTTCGTGTGGATACTGTAGAGGCGCGATTCGTTTGGATTGCATTGGAGATTCGAGCGCATCAATTTCAAAAGCATTTTCATATTCGGTATAATTTCTAACCACTGAATTAATTATTTTCGCATAGATCCTGTTTAGGGTTTCAGAAATTGCTTTAAATTATTATATTTCCGCTGTGCGTTTCTGTGTCGAAACCCTACAGTGGTATCAGAGCTAGTTGCGAAACGATTAATTCAGATAACGTGTTTAATTGTTTTCAATATATATGGTATGTGATGATACAATTTTACTGATCTGAAATTGATTATATTATTTTCGATATATATGATATATGATGATACAATTTTACCGAACTGTTAATTGAGTATATGATATTCTGTAATCGACATATTTTGATATTATAAATATCAGTAATAGATATGCATGTATATGATTTTCTGTTAATTAAGTATATGATATTCTATAATCGACATATTCTGGTATTATGAATATCAGTAATAGATATGCATGTATATGTTGTTCTGTTAATTGTATCTTATATGGCGTAATAACAGTATTCAGTTTAATATGATTAATTGAAACTGGACATATATGATATGTATCGGGTGTATTGTTATTATGACTATTTTTGTGGATTAAAATACGTGATTCTGAAACTGTTTCAGAGAATCATTTGAAAAAATTCTGCAATACAGATTGTAGTTCAAAAATTCTATAATACAGATTGTACACAGATTGTAATTCTGCAATATGTGATTCCGATCAATGGGACCACCGCTGTGGGGAGACCTTCTTGGACCCCCCCATCGTAATACATACGATGGTCGTGACCAATTTGTTATATATATTTTTCTTTAATTTTATATAAACCGTTATATGCTTATTGTGATATGCATGGTGCATGATTATGGCCTTTTGACCCATAGGTTAGTGGTTTTGGTTTTGAAATACGGCTTGCATGTCATGCCTTTCTATAAATTCTAATGTAAAATTCTCTTCTCATCTAAATCCCCTCGAATGTAACTCGAGGTTTCATTATGTCATGTAATAATCTGTAATCGATGAAGATGAAAAGATGAAGGACACGATGGAAAGATGATGATGGAGAGGAGGCAAATGCTTGAGGAAGATCCAAGGAAGCTATTTATTTTAAGATCTTTTACCACCTTAGATTGACCTTCAATATTTCATTAGCTTGAAAATATTGACAGTGGATTGGGCCATAACTGTGACACATTTAATTTTGCACTTTATTTATGCTTGTATGCGATATGATATGATAAATAATGTGCATGCTTAATAAGATTAAAATTGGTGAGATCTAAATTTATTAATATAATCCCTCATTAAATTATTAAGTCTAAATCAGATGCCTTCCAATGAATAACACTCATCAAGACCTTGATCAATAGATGTAGGTTTGCTAAAACAAAGTACCCTATTTATCTAGGTAAAACGCGATAAGATAATTGTGATATCCAAACTGTTAAAATCATTGGGCCCGACTTAACTAAGTTATCTCAATAGGATTGTGGACTTAAAGGCATAGAGTTTGGTAGGTACCATTAGATGGACTAGAAACAATTGTTGTTTACCAAACTATGCAGGAGTTATATATGATATAATTGACAAAAAGGGTTGTCTTCGTAAATAATTGTGTTTTAAGAGATTAGCCAAAGCTAACTTAGGGCATAATGAAATATGGATCTTGGCTCACTAGAAAGATTTAATTGAAAAATGCTTTCCGAATTAATGGTGAGGGCTATTAATTTGAATAAAATAGTGGGAGGTATATTTTGAATGTACTATTATCAATTACATAATATCAACTCTGCAATTTGACTTATTATTTTTTTGCACTTATAAATTGTAGATATCAATGGTAAACAACAACAATACAAGTAGTCTTTCACTATGATCAGTCCTTGAGAAGGACAAGCTGAGTGGAATTAATTTCCTTGACTGGCATAGGAACTTGAGGATTGTCCTCAAACAAGAGCGCAAGCTATATGTCATTGAAAAGCCCATTCCTGAAGCACCAGCTGATACTGCACCACGTGCGAAGCATAATGCTTACAAGAAGCATCAAGATGATGCTCTGGACGTGAGTTGTCTCATTCTAGCAACCATGAACGATGAGCTTCAGAAGCAACATGAGTTGATGGATGCTTATGAGATAATTGAGCATCTCAAGAAATTGTTCGAAGGGCATGCTCGACAGGAGAGGTATGATACAAGCAAGGCATTGTATCACTGCAAAATGGGTGAACGTGATCCAGTTGGTCCACATGTACTGAAAATGATTGGGTATATTGAGTACCTTGATAGATTGGGTTTTCCAATCACTCCGGAGGCCCAAACAGATCTTGTTTTGCAATCCCTGAACAGCAGTTATTCTCAATTTGTCATGAATTATCTTATGAATGAAATTGCAAAACCCCTTACTGAGTTGGTTAGCATGTTAAGAACTGCTAAGAACAACATGAAAAAGGTAGGACCCGCTCCCATAATGATGGTGCAAAAGGGGAATGCTAAAGGAAAATGGAAAGGCAAGAAGAAGATAGGATCTAATTCTGGTGCCAAACCTAAATCCAAAACCAAACAGGCTTTAAAACCTAAAGGTGGGGTGGTTAAAAAAGGTGATTGTAACTTTTGTGGATAACCTGGACACTGGAAGAGGAATTATCTTGCTTATTTGGAAGATGTGAAGAAAAGGAAAGGAAGTGGGACTTCTGATTCAGGTATATATGTTATAGAAGTTAACTTGTCTACTTCTACATCATGGGTATTAGATACTGGATGTGGTTCTCACATTTGTGTTAATGTGCGGGAACTCAGGAAGGAGTAGGACTTTAAAAAAGGAGAGGTTGACCTACGTGTTGGGAATGGAGCAAGAGTTTCTTACCTGATTGGCCGTAGGAACTTATCATTTATCTTTGCCCTCTGGGCTAGTTTTAGAATTAGAAGATTGTTATTTTGTGCCTGCTATAAGCAAAAACATTATTTCTATTTCTTGTTTGGACAAGAAAGGTTTTTCATTTATAATAAAGAACAACCGTTGTTCGTTTTACTTAAATGATATATGTTATGGTGTTGCACAATTGTTTAATGGTCTTTATATTCTTGATTTGGAAATGCCTATCTATAACATAAATACAAAATGATTTAAATCAAATGATTCAAATCCGACATATCTCTGGCACTGTCGTTTGGGCCATATAAATGAGAAACTCATATCAAAACTCCATAAAGATGGATTTTTGGATTCATTTGATTTTGAATCATATGAAAAATGCGAATCTTGTTTATTAGACAAGATGACTAAAGCCCCTTCCACTGGACACAGTGAATGGGCTAGCGATATATTGGGACTTATACATAGTGATGTATGTGAACCCATGAGTTCGTTAGTAAGAGGTAGGTTTTATTACTTCATTACATTTACTGACGACTTCAGTAGATATGGATATGTGTATCTTATGAGACACAAATCTGAATCCTTTGAAAAGTTCAAGGAATTCAAGAATGAAGTTCAAAACCAATTTGGCAAAAGCATAAAAGCCCTTCAATCCGATCGAGGAGGTGAATACTTAAGCCAAGACTTTGATGACCTTCTAAAAGAGTGTGGTATTATATCATAGCTCACTCCACCTGGAACACCACAATGGAATGGTGTGTCTGAGAGGAGGAATTGAACCTTGTTGGACATGGTACGATCAATGATGAGTCATGCAGATCTTCCAATAAGCTTATGGGGTCATGCCCTAGAGACAGCTGCATTCACACTTAACCGTGTTCCTACAACGACGGTTCAGAAGACACCATATGAGATGTAGACTGGAAAACGTCCTAGTGTGTCGTTCATGAAGATTTGGGGTTGCAAGGCATTTGTAAAACGTCTGGATTCTGACAAGCTCGGACCCAAATCTGACAAATGTAATTTTGTGGGATACCCAAAATAAACAAAAGGGTATTATTTCTACAAACCTTCTGAGAACAAAGTGTTTGTTGCTCGAACTGGTATTTTTCTAGAAAGAGAATTTATCTCTAAAGGAAACAGTGGGAGGAAAGTAGAACTCGAAGAAATTCGAGAACCACATAATATCATTGAACTTGAGTTGGAACGTGAGAAGGAACCACAAGATGTTATGGAAAGTGAACCTTCTCTAATTACACAAGGAATTCGTAGATCTGGTAGGACACGCCAGGAGCCCGAGAGATATTATGGATATCTTGTGACTCAAAACGGCGATGTGATGCTCATAGATCAGGATGAGCCTGCTTCCTACCAAGAAGCTATGAATGGACTAGATTCTGAGAGATGGCTTGAAGCCATGAGATCTGAAATGGACTCCATGTATACTAACCAAGTATGGACTTTGGTTGATTCGCCCGAAGGGGTAAAACCAATAGGGTGCAAGTGGGTTTTCAAGAAGAAAACCAACATGGATGGTAATGTACAAACTTATAAAGGCAAACTGGTAGCAAAAGGTTTCAAACAAGTTCAAGGTGTTGACTATAATGAAACCTTCTTTCCAGTGGCAATGGTTAAATCCATCAGGATCTTACTTGCTATTGCAGCTTTTTATGATTACGAAATCTGGCAGATGGATGTCAAAACTGTTTTCCTTAATGGAAATCTCCTTGATGATGTGTACATGACACAACCTGAGGGTTTTGTCACTCCAAAGGATGCTGGAAAGGTATGTAAGCTGCAGCGATCCATTTATGGATTGAAGTAAGCCTCTCGGAGTTGGAATCTTCAATTTGATGAAGCAGTCAAAGAGTTTGGCTTTATTAAAAATGAAGATGAACCTTGTGTATATAAGAAGGTTAGTGGGAGTCACATTGTATTCCTGATATTATATGTTGATGACATATTAATTATTGGGAATGACGTTCCTTCATTACAGGCTGTAAAAACATGGTTAGGAAAAAGTTTCTCCATGAAAGATTTAGGCGATGCAGCCTACATTTTAGGTATCAAGATCTATCGAGATAGATCGAAAAAAATGATCGACCTAAGTTAGAGTACATATATTGATAAAGTGATGAAATGGTTCAGCATGCAAGAGGCAAGAAGAGGACATTTACCCATGACTCATGGTGTAAAGATCTCTAAGGCCCAATGTCCTAAATCACAAGATGAGGAGGAGCATATGAGAAAGATCCCTTATGCTTCGGCAATTGGATCTATCATGTATGCGATGATATGTACTCGTCTGAATGTCTCGTATGCTTTGAGCATGATGAACAAATACCAGTCGAATCCAGGTGAAGGTCACTGGATAGCAGTCAAGAATATCCTCAAGTACCTTAAAAGGACTAAGGATTCATTCTTGGTATATGGAGGTGAAGATGAACTAGCAGTAAAGGGTTACACAGATGCTAGTTTCCAGACTGATAATGATGATTATAAGTCTCAGTCAGGTTTTGTATTTTGCCTTAATGGTGGTGCTGTTAGCTGGAATAGTTCGAAGCAAGAGATAGTAGCCAATTCTACAACAGAAGCTGAGTATATTGCTGCTTCTAGTGCGGCCAAGGAGGCTGTATGGATTAAAAAGTTCATCACTGAACTAGGTGTTGTTCCAACCATTGTTGATCCAGTTATGCTATACTGTGATAACAATGGAGCCATTGCACAGGCTAAGGAACCCAAATCTCACCAACAATCCAAGCATATACTTAGGCGGTACCATCTCATCCGTGAAATCATTGATGGAGGAGATGTACATATAGGAAGAGTGCCAACTGATGATAATGTTGCAGATCCACTGACCAAGGCTTTGTCGCAGCAGAAGCACGACGGTCACACTAGTTCCATGGGTATTAGATACATGAGTGATTGACTTTAGTGCAAATGGGAGACTGTTAGAGTTTATGCCCTAGAGGCCAATTATTTGATATAATTGCTTAACGTTTTGATATTATATTTGATTGAATAAATGAATGATTTTATTATGGTTTTATTTACTGCATTATATAATTGTTAACATAATAAAATTCCTTAGAATAGTGATACAAATTATATAGTTTCAAATATGTGACTTGAACATGAGATTATATAATTATAATTAGTATCATTGTTCTTAAATGACCCTAGTCGAGTATCATTGTTGATGGGACAACATTGATGCATTGAGGCTAGTATGTAGATTGACTGATGACCAAATCTCATTGGTCATAAATATATGAGATATTAAGTCAATGCATAGGTACATGTTAGAGAACAATGTACTGGACAGACCCACCATGAGAATTCTATGTGGAGCATTATGCAAAGTGGCATTAGAAATTCTCATAGTGATAATGATGTAATGGTCTTCCGACCTGAAATCACTATATCACTACACGGGAATTTATGTACTTTGATATCATCAAATGTCACCTTTAATAGGGTGGACTATAAAGGTGATTATTGGGTACATCATGAATCGTGTGAGGAATATGAGTGATCTAGATGGAATTTAACCCTCCTATATATTAAGGATGATATCCATAGGCCTCTTGATTGAGTAGGACTATGAAATGCATGGCCATGCTCAAATAGTGATTTGTTTCATATAGTACGCTCATTGATCAAGAAAACTTCAGATTAAATTATGAAGAGTATGACACATTCCATGACTCGAAGTTTAATCTAGGATATTAAGGTTAAAAGGATTAAATTACATTGAAACATTGGTCACTTAAAAGGTTATATCGAATCATCGATCTTATTATTACATGGGTAGCAGTGATGCATTACTAGATGCCGCTCAACATTTATAATTTTATAATATGATTTTAAAATTATTTCCAATGTAATAATAACCTATAGGTCACACACATATAAACGTAATTTAAAATGGAATTAATTTAAATTTCAAGGATTTAAATATATTAATATGATTAATAGTATTTAAATCATTTAATTTAAATTAAAAAGAATGATTTGTATATATGTATATTAATTAAGTAAGACTTAATTAAGATATATATATATATATATATATATATATATATATATATATATATATAAATCCCGGATTTTATTAAAATACGTTTTTGATTAATCCCTTTTAACTACTATATATATGATATAGTAGCCACTTAGGGTAATATGATAACATCATAACCCTAGCTGCTCTTAGAGAGAGACTAGAGAGAAACAGTTCTAAAATCCATTCCTTTTGGTGGCTAGTACTGCATAGATTAGTTTCTTACATCGCAGATCATACTGACGCAGATTCACTGGGGCGTTCGTGTGGATACCATAGAGGCGCGATTTGTTTGGATTGCGTTGGAGATTCGAGAGCATCAATTTCAGAAGCATTTTCATATTCGGTATAATTTCTAACCACTGAATTAATTATTTTCTCATGGATCCTGTTTAGGGTTTCAGAAATTGCTTTAAATTGTTCTATTTTCGCTGTGCGTTTCTGTGTCGAAACCCTACAGAATTGTAATGTCATTTTGTGATGTAATTATTTTATTTATGCACATTGTTGATGTTTAAGGTTAGACAACCTGGGAAGACATTTTGATTAATGATGTAACCCTTTTAAAGGGAGGATTTCTGATTTAATTTAATTTTATTTAGGTAGTTAGATATGATTGAATGGAAAGTGAACACCAAATTTTGTGAGAATAAAGTACTTGGATTTGGGGGTGTCACAATTATTATATTATTACAACATATCACTTCTAATCCCGTGTTCTAAGACCTTTACATCTTCAAATCAAAATTTTAATAAATATTACATCATATAAATGTTACCATTACAATATACTATTACATTACAAGATGTAACCCTCTAATTCTTTTTATTTAATGAATTCTTTTTGCTTAACACCATCTGACTATTCAAGTCTGTCCGCTCTAGTTGTAAAAGTTTTAAAGTTTTGCGAGAGTGAGCATTTAATTACCCAGCAAGTTATATCTGACGCCCCCAAATTCGGGTACTTTCAACCCACAGATATGGTGCTACACGGTACTCATCACTATATATTCATTCCATTGAAATAACATCAAAATGAACATAATTACTACATTTTTATTACAATAATAGTAACAATCCTTTCCCAGGTTCTGTAACCATTATAGTATTCGTTATCATAATATGTTTCCTACAAACATATTAATCTATTACAAGATATTTTATTTATCCATCTTAGCTTTGCCTTTATCCCTACTGGGACCCTTAGTTCTTTCGGCGTTAGATGCAATCATATAATTCAAGCAAGAAGTGAACATAACTAGCTCAGCAAGTCTAACAAAGAATAATACACATACCAAATCGAGAATTATATGATTATCTTTCATAACTGAACAAGTAGTTATAAAGTACTATGAAATATTAACTAGTACTTCTCATTTCATAATAACAATTCCAAAGTATATATAATAGCTTAAGAATTCTGAACCGGTCAAAATACCATGAACATTCTCTTTTCATTTTCATACATAAAAAGGACATCCCGACACTAAGTCCGTACATCTGATATTTCTTACGAGCACTTCTAGGTGATCAGCCTATAGTACTCTATGTTGATCAACACTCATCTGTTAAACGTATTTACGTTTAAGTTTTGGCAACCTCACGTGCCCATCGAATAATCGATGAAAATACATTTGTTTGTTCATATATAAACTTACCTTTGAATCTGTACCAAATACTTGGCAAAGGATAGTGTAATAGTTCTATATCGAAAGACTTGTAATCAAATCAATCTAACTCTTAAAAATAGTCTAGCCGAGTTAAAATTGGTATCGACCCTTTCATAAAATAATTCATGCATTTCAGAACATGAATCACAGAAAACTTGGCTAACACGGAGGTTAGACAAGCATTAAGAAAACTTTCCTTCAAGCGTCCTCAAATAACTATTCAAAAATTCTTGCTCGTTACAGTATCTACATGTTATATTCACATAGCACACTGAGATTAGTTACTAAATAATCTAACTTTATTGTTTTAACCAACTTCTTCCTCTTTTATGTCTTACTTGAATTTATTTCTTTAATGAAAGTTGTTTCAACTTTACTATCTTCACTTACGGCTTATTAATTGTTCTTACGTCACTATCAATACTCAACCATTATTGGTTAAGTACCATAATAATTGAATATGATTTACCTTTCATACTTTACGTTCTTCGTTTAACGATTATTAGACAACGTTCAATCCCTAAAGTCATCACTATAAATATGAATTAAGAGTGGTCTTATCATGTATCTTAAGTATTTACATGCCCCGTAGTTGTTCTACAAACCATTTAGGTTAAACAACTAATTTGATTAACCTTTCTCCAGTACCCCCCGCCCCGGCGGGTGTTTGTTCTTTAAATATGCCCGCGTCAGCGGGCCATGCTCCTGTTAACCAATTAAGCACCCCCACCCCGGCGGGGGTTCTGGCCTTTCTATAGCCCTCCCCGGCTGGGGTCCAAGCTGTTAATCCCTTAAGCTTCTTTCATTGCTAGGTTTTACACGTTCGTTTAACAATCGTGAGTGTTCCTAATTCATTTTCTTTGTTCTAAGTCAGAAATTGACCAATCTTGAGGCCATGACTCTTAAATACACTGTCCTACACTATGCCATTGAAAACTAGAGTTTCTGATTTAAACGACGAGTTTTGACTACTAATCCGGAAATTCTACGATTTTAACGTTTAACGTCTAATTTCGTAACATTCGCCATAACTTCGTTACTTGTTTTTTCTACGCCAAATCAAATGGAACCCATCCATTGATTCATTTTATACATCTTAACCAAGCAATATGCACATACCCTATCAATGATGGCTTTCAATTTGTCCATCAACAATCAAGTCAACGTTCAATGGTTTCTTCAGTTTAAACTTACGTACACACTTACGATTTTCTACTTAATCATGACTTATCAATGTTTTAACCATTAATAGCCATCATTATTTCTCCGGAAGAGACATGCTCCACCAATCTATGATTTGTTACCTTTATGTTCTTTGCGTTCTTGCTAAAAACTCTTATGATTTGCTTTAAGATCACTTGTTTACTTGTTAAAGCTCCTTTCTCTCTCTCTCCATTTATGTTGGTCAATGTTTGTAAACAAACATATGAACCAAACCTAGCTTCCTTATATAAAAAATGTAATGAAGCGTAAAATGGTCAACATGCCCCACCTCCTTACTATGCATTTTCTTCCTCACCAAGTAAATCTACTTTACTTGGCCTCTAAGTGGGTTACTTTACTTCGCCATCAAGTGGCCGGTCCACATGGTCTTGTGGGTCCCCCCATGGGTTGTCCCATGGGTTGTACCCATCTGGTGACCCATCGGTTCAATCCGCGGTTTGGTTTCTTGGTTTGGGCCTTAGAATTACTTCATATTGGGCCTATCTTGGGCTTGATTTCACAATGCATTGGGCTTGACATAATCCAAGTCCAATTGGATTCTACATGGTCCATAACTCAAAATCCTTTAAGAACTATTCGTATTCTACACGTTCACTTCTTGTATTCTCTTCGTATATAGTTCATACGATATTCATATTATACATCGTAATATTCTCCATACTATACTCGTATACTAATTAGTATCATACTCATATATCACACGTATAATAAACCTAATCATTATACGCATTTCATTTCCTTCTCGGAATTCACTTTCCCTAACCCTTAGGTTTTAAGTCCGCAAGGGAAAACTTCGTTTGCCATAATTGAAATATTATTGGATATTCCATCTCGTCTTTGTATTCTATCATTACGCATTTCACAGAAATTCAAACTTAATTCTAGAGCAGAAATGGATGAATAGTATTTTTACGAAAATTTCTAAGAAAACTTTTAATTTCGTCTTGGAAATTTAAAACAATTAATCCTAGCACATAGCCAGAATCCTAACCACATCCGCACATTCTAGGTCATAGAACGACCTTTAAATAGCTTACTCACATAAATAATCAATTAAATTCATTTAATCCACATAATCAAATAAAAAATTAATTCATATAAAAATCCAATTTTCTCGGGTGTTACATTTTCCCCCCTTATAAGGATTCTATCCCCAGAATCTCGCTACAATTACATAAACGAATGAGGAAAATTTTTCTTCATTTTACTCTCGAGTTCCCACGTTTCTTCTTCAGCACTGTGGTTCCTCCAAATTACCCTCACCGAAGGTAATATCTTATTTCTCAAAACTTATTCCTTCCTATCAATAATTTGAACTGGAAGTTCTTCATACGTTAAGTCTTTTTCTATCTGAATAGGTTCGTACTCTATTACGTGTTTGTAGTCCGATTTATAAGGACGCAACACTGATACGTGAAATACATTGTGTATACGTTCCATCTTTGGAGGTAAAGCTACTTCATAAGCTACCTCTCCTACCCTCCTTAAAATTTTGAAAGGTCCTATAAACCATGGACTTAACTTCCCTTTCTTACCAAAACGTATCTTCCCTTTCCAAGGCGACACCTTCAGAAAGACATACGACCCTACTTCAAATTCTCTCTTCTCTCAATGAGAATCTGTATACTTCTTCTGCCTATCTTGAGCCGCTACCAATCGAGTACGTATTAGCTTTACCATGTCTGCCAATTGTTTTACCATCTCAGGTCCCAACATCCGACATTCCCCTACTTCATCCCAGCACAGTGGAGTTCTGCACTTCCTCCCATACAATGCTTCGTATGGCGGTATGCCTATACTAGCGTGAAAACTATTGTTGTACGCGAATTCCACCAAAGGTAGATGTTCGTCCCAACTCCCCTTGAAATCCATAACGTAAGATCTTAACATATCCTCTAGCGTTTGAATTGTTCGCTCGTTGTGTCCATCCATTTGAGGATGATACGCTATACTCAATCTCAACTGTGTTCCTATTTGCTCTTGCAAACTCCTCAAAAAATTCGATGTGAATCATGGATCACGATCTGACACAATCGAAATAGGTACTCCATGTCTAGAAATAATTTCTTTGACATACAGTTTAGCCAATTATTTTAGGTTATACCTAACTCCTATTGGTAAAAAGTGATCCAATTTCGTTAATGGATCCACTATTACCCAAATAGTGTCGTATCCTTTCCACATTATTGGAAGTCCCACCACAAAGTCCATTATGATATGCTCCCATTTCCACTCTAGAATCTCTAGTGATTGTAATAACCCACTCGATCGCTAATGTTCAGCCTTAACTTTCTGACAAGTTAAGCACTTACTAACATATTCTGCTATCTCCCTCTACATATTTGGCCACTGAAATTTCTGTCGAAGGTCTTGATACATCTTAGTACTACCGGGATGTATCGAGTACCTCGAACTATGGGCCTCACTCATTATTTCTTCTTTTAACTCAGAATTATCTGGAACCCAAATTCTTCCTTCAAAACAAAGTAATCCTTCTTTGTCAAGGTTATACTTAGTCTTCTCTTCATCTTCCATACTTTTCTTCATTCGTTCGCATTTCTTGTTGCCTAATTGCACTTCCTTAACCCGTTCCACTATGGTCGGTTGAGTCTCCATTGAGAATAGCATCTCCACTGCTTCATTCGGTAATTTACTTCTAACTCCATTCTTGCCATCTCCGTTACTAACTCATTTTGAGTAGTTAACATTGACAACTTTTCTCTACCCTTCCTATTCAGCGCATCGGCTACTACATTTGCTTTCCCCGGATGATATAAGATATCACAGTCGTAATCTTTTATCAACTCTAACCACCTTCTCTGTCTCATATTCAACTCCTTCTGTGTAAAGATATATTTCAGACTTTTATGGTCCGTGTATATCTCACACTTCTCTTCGTATAAATAATGTCTCCATATTTTTAAGGCAAAAACTACCGCTGCCAATTCTAGGTCATGAGTAGGATAGGCCTTCTCATAATCCTTTAACTGACGTGACGTATACGCAATGACCTTGCCATGTTGCATGAGCACGCAACCCAGTCCTCTATGAGAAGCATCGCTATAAACTATGAAATTCCTCGTATCATCTGGCAAAGAAAATACAGGTGCCTAACATAACCTCCTTTTTAGTTCCTGAAAACTATTCTCATACTTCTCTGTCCACACATACTTTACTGACTTCCTCGTCAAATTCGTCAATGGAGCAGCTATTTTAGAAAAGTCCTGGATGAATCTTTTATAGTATCCCGCTAACCCCAAAAAACTCCGAACCTCGGTTGGCATTTTTGGTTGCTCCCACTCATTAACTGCTTCCACCTTCGCTGGATCCACAGAAATGACATCTTTATTAATAACGTGTCCTAAAAACTACACTCTTTCAAGCCAAAATTCACACTTTGTGAATTTCGCATAAAACTTCTTTCTCCGTAGTGTTTCTAACACTATCCTTAAATGTTCAGCATGATCTTTTGGCATCTTAGAATAGACTAGAATATCATTAATAAACACTACAACAAACTTGTCCAAATACTGTTTGAAAACTCTGTTCATCATATCCATGAATGTGGCTAGCGCATTCGTCAACCCAAACGACATGACCAAAAACTCGTAATGACCATAACGAGTTCTGAACGTCGTCTTAGGTACATCCTCCTTCCTTACTTTCAACTGATGGTACCCCGTATGCAAATCTATCTTAGAAAAATACTTTGCCCCTTTCAACTGATCAAATAGATCATCGATCCTGGGCTATAGGTATTTATTCTTAATCGTTAACTTGTTCAACTCTCGATAGTCGATACAAAGTCGTAACGATCCATCCTTCTTCTTTACAAACAATACCGGTGCTCCCCACGGAGACACACTCAGTTGAATGTACTTTTTGACGCCCCCAAATTCTGACGCTCATATCTCGAATTTGGTTCGTCACTCTAAATCTAATATCACACTAAAATTATCAACAATGGAAATAATAGAATAATTTACATTGATATAATATAAATATTCGCGTCCCAAGATATCGCAACCATTACTACAACAATCAAGTGATTAAACTTAAACATAACTTAATCATCCTTAAATACATCATAATAAGCATAACAATAATAATAATACTTCTAAACATAAAGGACTGAGCTATTCTGTAGCCTTGCCCTTTCCCTTGTCCTTTCCCGATGTACCTCCTTATTCTTCCTTAATTGTAATGTTTTTAGGAAAGCAAGAATGAGCAACAAGTTTGCCCAGCAAGTAATATAGAAATAAGAATAAGCAATTATAGCATTTGAATCTTTAAAGGTATAGCAGTAGTTGATAGTTCAAGGATATCAAGAAATATCAAAAGTGTTCAACATGTGTCGCTATAGACTGAAGGATATCCACAATATTTCAGGGTTTATCAAGAATGAACACTGAGCAGTCAGTAAGGACTAAGAACTCTTACTAGAATTAACAGTATTATACAGTAATCCAATATAAACGAGTACAACATGTGATCAGCCTAAAGTACCCTACATTATGCATAACATTTAATCATACTTATGTGCGCACGTCAGTTCCCCGACAA
This sequence comes from Panax ginseng, assembly GCA_020205605.1. Taxonomy (NCBI): domain Eukaryota; kingdom Viridiplantae; phylum Streptophyta; class Magnoliopsida; order Apiales; family Araliaceae; genus Panax; species Panax ginseng. Next base: position 65,353,999 of record CM035132.1, on the reverse strand, counting down.
TATAAAATTTCCTCTTTTTAAGAGGGTTGTTCATCTCAGTACATTTACAAGAGTCTGCACCAAATTGACTGGCTTGGATAGCTTTCTTAACACATGATTATGGTTTAGTCGAATCAAAGACTTAGACCATTTTTATAATGCATTTATGAACGATAAGTCCAATGCTTGTAACAATGTTAAGGCATACGAATGATTTTTGAATAGTAATAAATGTTTGCTCGATATAGGTATGGCAACAATTTGGGTTATACCATATACAATGTAAAGAATTTAGAAAACTTGCATTCAATATGAGAATCAAATGAAGTTAAAGAACTCGCACAAAATCCAAAGTTGTGTGAGTTAGGAGACTTGCCTTTAGCGTTGATTACCACTTATAGCGTAAAATCATCTCAATGAACTATGTTATCCTATTTATGTATGTATAGGTATTCATTAGTCACACACACTTGATATACATATTGCATACATTCATCACATATATCTAATTTCATGTAGACTACACACATTTAACTCATAGATGCATAACTCACATTGATTTTACCTTTAAAATCTTTAGAACATTTTTAGTTCTCTTATACTCACATCATGTGTGAAACATTACCTAAGTTACTCATACATGTTGAAGAATCTTTAGGCTAAGTTTGGTCCTTGGTTATATTTTCTCCTAAATTTCTATATTACAAAGTTAAAAGAGCTCACTATATCAATTAATATTAATTCCAACCACCTCCTTTGCCACATGTTCAACTCCTTCTGTCTGAAGATATATTTCAAACTCTTGTGGTCCGTATATATCTCACATTTTTCTCCATACAAATAATGCCTCCAAATCTTCAACGCAAAAACTACCGCTACTAACTCTAAGTCAGGGGTAGGGTATCATTTTTTCAAAATCCTTCAACTGTCGTGATGCATATGCAATGACCTTGCCATGCTGCATTAGCACACAACCAAGTCCTCTATGCGATGCATCACTATAAACCACAAATCCTCCTGTCTCATCTGATAATGATAGTACAGGCGCCTCGCTCAACCTTCTCTTCAATTCTTGGAAACTCTCCTCGCATTTGTCCATCCACACGAACTTCACTGCCTTCCTCGTTAGATTGGTCAGCAGAGTTACTATCTTAGAAAAATCTTGGATAAATCTTCGATAGTACCCGACTAACCCTAAGAAACTTCTTACCTCTGTTGGCGTCTTCGGTTGTTCCCAATTACTTACCGCCTCCACTTTTATAGGATCTACGGAAATTCCATTTTGATCTATCACATGTCCTAAAAATTGAACCTTCTCCATCCAAAATTCATATTTCGAAAATTTAGCGTACATCTTTTCCTTTCGTAATGCTTCCAATACCATCTTTAGGTGTTCGGCATACTCTTCCTTAGTCTTTGAATAAATCTAAATATCGTCGATAAATACTACTATGAACTTATCTAAGTATGGCTTGAAAACTCAGTTCATCAAGTCCATGAATGCTGTCGGAGCATTAGTTAACCTAAATGACATCACTAGAAATTCTTAATGTTCGTAATGAGTTCGGAACGCCATCTTTGCTATGTCCTCCTCTCGTACTTTCAACTGATGATAACTCGTTCGCAAGTCGATCTTGGAAAAACATTTCTCTCCCTTCAGTTGGTCAAAAAGGTCGTCTATGCTTGGCAACGGATATCTATTCTTAATGATTACTCGGTTAAACTCCCGATAGTCGATACAGAGCCTTATCGACCCATCCTTTTTCTTTACAAACAACACTAGTGCTCCCCAAGGAGACACACTTGGCCAAATGTAACCCTTATCTAGCAAGTCTTGCAAGTATATCATCAATTCCTTCATTTCTACTGGCGCCATACGATATGGGGCTTTCGAAATTGGTGCGGTTCCCGGTGCTAAGTCTATTATGAATTTGATTTCTCTGTCTGGCGGAAGACCAGGCACATCATCTGGAAACACGTCTTGGAAATCTCTCACAACTGATATATCCTTCATTTCTACTTCCTTTTTCTGGGTATCCACTATATAGGCTAAATAACCTACACATCCTTTCTTTAACAACTTCTTGGCCTACATCATCGTAAGGCAACACGATTGCTTGAGCGATGAGCTACCATAAAACACTACCTTAGACCGATTTGAGGTCTGAAGGTTCACACTTTTCTCTTTACAATCAATTATCGTAGTGTGGCAGGATAACTAATCCATTCCTAATATCACATCAAACTCTCCCAGTTTAATCAGAATTAAGTCTACACTTAGTCTGTGACCTCTAATGTTTACACAACAGTCTCAATAAACAAACTCTATGAAAATTACTAACTTATTCGCAATCTCTATGTTCAACGAATTTTCTAAGCGTTCAGGGGGTATTTTTAATCAATTAGCAAATTCTTCAGACACAAAGGAATAGGTAGCACCCGAATTAAATAATACATAGGCATTTATATTATTCATTGGGAGAATACCTAACACCATGTCCTTTATAGTCACTGCATCTTGGACAGTCATGTTAAAGGTTCGGGCAGTTGGTCAGTTGGATTGGGTTGGTTCGCCGATCATCAACTTGTTGCCCCCTCCTTGTTGGCCGCTTCCTCCACTGCTCCCCTTCTTTGGGCAATCCTTGATTTGATGCTCTGTTGAGCCACACGCGAAACATCCCTTGATCTTTTTCGGCTTTGGGCAGTTGGGTGAAATGTACCCTTCCTGACCACAGTTGTAGCAGACGCTGCGCCCCTTCCAGCATTCCTTTTGATGGTTTTTCCCACATTTCGAGAAAGCTTAACTCCTTTTCTTAAACCCTCCTTGATAACTTTCTAACTGGTTGATGCTTCTATTGTTGGTATTGTTGTTGTTGTTGTTGCGGTTATCCCATTTCCTCTTCCCCAGATGACTTCCACCACTGCTACTCCCCCCACGAGTTTCTCCCTCAACATTCTTGTTCTTCTTCTCCTTGTTGTATTGGGTCAATGCCTCGCTACCTCCTTCAACAATTATCACCTTCTCCAATAATGTGGCGAACGAGTCGATTTGAAGGACCGACACCTTGTTGAACAACCAAGGTTTTAGTCAAAGTTCAAAGCGTCGAGCTTTCCTTTCTTCAGTGTCTACTTGGTGTGTTGCGAATCGTGCGAGTTCATTGAACTTGGCCGCGTACTGTGCCACCGTCATCTCCCCTTGTTTCAGTTCTAGAAACTTTACCTCCATCCTATTCTTCATGCTCTTCGGGAAGAAATTCTTGAAGAACAAAGTCTTAAACCTCTCCCAGGTTATAGTCCCTTTTCCCGCCCTCTGTTGATTTGCTTCCCACCAGTAGTTTTCTTCTCCCCTCATCATATATGTAGAAAACACAGTTTTCTGGTCTTCACCCACACGAGCAATGGCAAAGGCTTTCTCCATTTCCTTGATCCACGTTTGCATTACGATAGGGTTGGTAGTACCCACGAATTCCGGAGGTCCTACGCTCTTAAAGTCCTTGAAGTTTATGATCGGAGCTACTTGGGGAATGGGTGGTACTGGTTCATTTCTTCCCCTAAGAGCTTCCCCTACCAAATCTATAAGCCTCTGAATAGGATCTACTTGTCCTCTCTCATCATTAATCGACTCTTCTGGTGCAGTTAATCTACGTCTGGGTGGCATTTTCTGCATCACAAAACTTCCATTTTTATTATCTAATTATATTATTTAAACAATTCTCCATAAAAGAAATAAGATTTCATAACATATAAGATCATTTATATTCATATGCCAAATTGTTACATTACATGATTATCTCTAGCATACTTCTATAAATGACACAACTTATCCCCTAATATCACAAAAGATGGGGACATCCATCAACATACTACCCCTCTAATATAATTCAAAAGTTTGGGGTTTACAACTATCTCACATCTTACACAAAAGACTGAGATTACAACAATAAATTATACATCACATAATAAAATATGACAAGTACTAACTTCTAACACCTAGACTTAATCTATCATTCCGTACTCCACAGCGCTCTGGTACTCCCTCTGAGTAATGTACACCACTATATCTCTACTTATGGTGTGTCGAAATGCATCCTCGCTCTCCATGGTAGTAGTGATTTACCCCATCAATCAATCTTTTCATGGTCGTGCGCACAACATAGCCCATCTGGTTCATCTTTCTCTTCTTACATCTCACCTCGTCCTCCAAATCACTAGCCCAATCATTGGCTTCTTATTTTTCCTCAAAATGGATCCTATCCATCACCTCCATCTCTAACTGAGTCCGGAGAGCTCCCTTCTCCATCCTCTCGCTTATCACTCTCTGCTCCATTTCTTCCAACTTCCCTGCCAGCTCTACATTCCTAGCCACCGCCCTGTGAAACAAAGCTCCCATCTGGATCCCTGCCTCCTTGCGGTGAGCAATCTCCACCTCCAACTCTTGTATTACTAACTTTCTCTGGTGGTCCTCGTCCCTCAATTTTTGGAACTCGGACTCCCTCTCTCTAGCCTCAGCCTCTAACTCCTCCACTCTACATCCCAACTCTAGGATCCGCTCCTCATACTCTCCCAACATCTGATCCTCGAAAGTAGTCTCGTCGGAGTCCTCCCTAGGCTCATCCCCCATAGGCTCCTCCTCCATAGGCTCCTCCTCTGGATCAGATTCCTCGGATAGGGGCTCCATCTCCTCCTCCTCGTCATCATCATCAATAGGGGCCACTACTGATATGGGCTCAGCTATCGATGGTGCCTCAAATACCACATGTATGTCACGCTGCTCCTATTCTACTACTCGGCTAGGTCCTCCCATGTCAGTCATCCTACAATCACCAACATAAGACAAGACAAACAACAACTCCATTAGAATGTTAAATAACATAAGTTCCTTGTATAGAATGAAGTTATATTCTATAACACACTAAGTCGCTCTCTATGAAAACTCTATATGAGTTGCATCCCTCTCTATCTTCTAAGTTCTCCTAAGTTATAATCTAGGGACTCTCGCTCCTAAGGTTTATAACTACAACTCTGATACCAACCTGTGACGCCCCCAAATTCAGACGATCATATCTCGAATTTGGTTCGTCACACTAAATCTAATATCATACTAAAATTATCAACAACAAAAATAATAGAATAATTTACATTGATATAATATAAATATTCGCGTCCCAAGGTACCGCAACCATTACTACAACAATCCAGTGATTAAACTTAAACATAACTTAATCATCCTTAAATACACCATAATAAGCATAATAATAATAATAATAATAATAATAATAATAATAATAATAATAATAATAATAATAATAATAATAATAATAATACTTCTAAACTTAAAGGATTGAGCTATTCTGTAGCCTTGCCCTTTCCCTTGTCTTTTCCCGATGTACCGCCTTGTTCTGCCTTAACTGTAATGTTTTTAGAAAAGCAAGAATGAGCAACAAGTTTGCCCAGTAAGTAATATAGCAATAAGAATAAGCAGTTATAGCATTTGAATCTTTAAAGGTATAACAATAGTTGATAGTTCAAGGATATCAAAAAATATCAAAAGTGTTCAACAGGTGTCGCTATAGACTGAAGGATATCAACAATATTTTAGGGTTAATCAAGAATGAACACTGAGCAGTCACTAAGGACTAAGAATTCTTACTAAAATTAATAGTATTATACTGCAATCCAATATAAAAGAGTACAACAGGTTATCAGCCTAAAGTACCCTACGTTATACATAACATTTAATCATACTTATGTGCGCACGTTGGTTCCCTGACAATATAAAATTTCACCTTTTTAAGAGGGTTGTTCATATCAGTAGATTTACAAGAGTCCGCACCAAATTGACTAGTTTGGATAGCTTTCTTAACATATGATTATGGTCTAGTCGAATCAAAGACTTAGACCATTTTTATAATGCATTTATGAACAATAAGTCCAATGCTTGCAACAATGTTAAGGCATACAAATGATTTCTGAATAGTAATAGATGTTTGCTCGATATAGGTATGGCAACAATTTGGGTTATACCATATACAATGTAAAGAATTTAGAAAAGTTGCATTCAATATGAGAATAAAATGAAGTTAAAGAACTCGCACAAAATCCAAAGTTGTGTGAGTTAGGAGACTTGCCTTTAGCGTTGATTGCCACTTATAGAGTAAAATCACCTCAATGAACTATGTTATCCTATTTATGTATGTATAGGTATTCATTAGTCACACACACTTGATATACATATTTGCATACATTCATCGCATATATCTAATTTCATGTAGGCTACACACATTTAACTCATAGATGCGTAACTCACATTGATTTTACCTTTAAAATCTTTAGAACATTTTTAGTTCTCTTATACTCACATCATGTGTGAAACATTACCTAAGTTACTCATACATGTTGAAGAATCTTTAGGCTAAGTTTGGTCCTTGGTTATATTTACTCCTAAATTTCCATATTACAAAGTTAAAAGAGCTCAGTATATCAATTACTAACCATAGTATATGCTAACCACATAATATTGCCAAACAACCTCTTTCTACACATGCTTACACATATTAGATATAGTTGCATAACTAGATGTATAAACATGTTTATTATCTCTAGAGGCATAAAGCATCCTATCATAGTCGTTCAAAAGTTCATAATACAAGTCATAGAGTTTTCAACTCAATTTATTTAAGATGTCATGCCTCACAATCTATACATTCAAGGTACGTTGAGTCCACATTTCATGTGTATTTACTAACTAAGCTATAAACATATGCTCACAAGGTTAGATTCAAAAAGGCGTAAGGTTTTATAAACATGGTTTTTGTCTTTTAACTATTCTTTCAAAAGGTTATAATTCAACTCTAAACCAACTAAAACATCTTGCAATATTCATTGATATATGTTTAAGAAGTATGCAGGTTATGTGAAGTAATACTCCTTGCATCAAACAATCAAAACAACAAACTTATTCACAAGAAGACACCCTCCCCCCTTGGCCAAGGCGGGCATTTACTTTACAAAACCCCCGCCAGGTAGGCATAGCTCTGTTAAACATTCCATTCGCGGGTATGGCCTTATATTTAGTATACTGACGCCAAGTGTATGTATAATCTCGTAAATGGAAAATTTCTCCCCTGCTATGAACCTTTAGGAAATTTTCAACTCAACAACCAACCAAACAACAATATAATCATGTATAATTGATATAAACTTGCTATGAAACATCCCTAGCATGCTTCTAACACTTCCAAACATAGAAACAATTAAATTCAAGGATCAATTCAAGGTTTTTGCCATTTTTCCAAAGTTTAACACATTTAGCAATTCTCTTCATTACAGATACGTTACTTGACCAATTTACTTCGTTTCAGTTTCGTTGATTTCACATTTAACCATATTAACAGCTTCTAGCTTCAATTTACACATTCTAGCATGCTTCAACCATAAACTTTTCAACTCAAAACAAGTATTATTGTACTTTTCTAAGAAATTTACAAATACTTGAATGTAAGAACATATAGAGGAATATTACCTTTGGTGGAGTTGAATTGCTACTCTAGCTTCACTTTGCAGATTATATAAGCTCCACCCAATCACACTCATACACACTTGATGTTTTGATAGAGAATTAGCAAAATGGTTATGAATGTGAAGGGCTCCATTTATAGGAAAGCTTGTGACCAATCTAAGCTTTACTCAATGAATTAAACCATTGGAATGGAGAAGAAGCTGATGGTTATGAAGGATTTGGTAGAAGAGTACCATATAGGCCACTCCCCTTCTCATAATTTTCTATAGCTTTATGTTTGGTAAGGAGGGACTAGGCCAATGGCCTATTACGTGAAGAAGAAAAGAGTGACACTCAATTTGGGACATTCTAATACTCAGCATTTGATTAGCATACTTAGGTTTATTTTACTCTTTGTTCACAAATGGGCATACATATACCTCCCACACATAAAATCATATAACCCATGTTCATTGATTTATTTCAAATAATAATTACCCTAGACTAGGATATAATTTAATTGGGTACACATATTACTTATTATTAATTATTTATTTAATCAAAGTTACTTTCTCTCATAGGTTTAAAATACACATTTAAATACCCCTACACACAACATGGGGTCATATAAGACTCTTTTTCAACCAACATAATAAATCACATAAGTACTTAAGCTTACTTTTCTCATATAGTTTTAAATAATAAATCCAATGTCACACCTCATCTTATATTGAATGAAAAACCTTAATATATATACGATTTCTCTTTACATGCTATTATTCATGATAATTAATGAATAGCAATTAGTCAATGACATTATTTATTTGTTAATAGTACTAATTAATTTAATCCATTTCATCATTAATTAAATTAGTACCTTCTCATTTCACCACTTTGCAACACTAGGCATAATTCCACATTTTAAACTAAGCTTCTCATCATTTATGCTACATTGCTTAATTATCATATACTTAGTCAATTTAATTAATTTCCACGCTCATGCCAATACTATATATATTTATATTCAAATAAATATGCAAACAATCTTTATTCTCAATATTATAATTTATTAAAATTTACGGGTATTACATACTTCCTATCTAACAGTTCCTGTAGTTGAACCATTAACTCCTTCATTTCTACTGGCGCCATCCTATATGGTGCCCTAGAAACTGTTGTCGTTCCCAGTAACAAATCAATCACAAATTTGATCTCCCTATCCGGCAGAAGACCTGATAACGCAGCTGGGAATACATCCGCAAATTCTTATACTACAGGTATCTGATCCAATGATGTTCCCACTCTCCGAGTATCCACAACATGGCACAGATATCCCATACACCCCTTTTTCAACATCTTTCTAGCTTGTGTTATGGTTAGACAACAAGAGCGTCTCGGTGATTTACTACCGAAGAACACTACCTTGGTTTTCTTAGAAAGCCGAATGTTCACACTTTTCCTATGACAATCTATTATAGCCTTATGGTTAATCAACCAATCTATACCGAGAATTACATCGAATTCCCTCAACCTTATCGGTACTAAATCTACCGATAATTTGTTACCTCTAATATCTACGCAACAATTCCTACGAATATGTTCAATGGGAATTATCTCGCTGTTTGCTACCTTAACGCCTAAAGGTATTTCTAACCTTTCAGGAAGTAAACCTAATCGCTTAGCAAATTCACATGCTATAAAAGAACAAGTAGCACCCAAGTCAAATAGCACATAAGCATTTATTTCATTGACTGGAATGATACCTGCTACTACATCCCCTAATGCAACCGCATCTTGGACGGTCATATTAAATGTATGGACTGAGGGTCTACCCGACAATGGTGTTAGTCCAGTAATGGCTAACTTACCACTACCAGAACCCTTACTACCCTCTAACCCCTTCTTTGGGCAATTCCTTTCCATGTTGTCCATCGACCCACAAATAAAACAGCCATGGTTCTTCTTCGGATTACGACAGTTGGGTGATATGTGACCCTCCTGCCCACAGTTATAACAAACTAACTTCCCCTTCAGACAGACTCCTAGATGAGTCTTTCTGCATGTCTTGCATGACTCCATCCTACGCTTAGGATCACCTTGTTTCACCCCAGTATTCACGGAGTTGAAATTCTTTCTCTTAGGCAGACTTCCACTTCCACTAGCTCCCTCCGCCTTGGCTCCTCATTCTCCCTTGCCCTTATTCTTCCTCTGCTTGTGGTATTGGCTCAAAGCCTCACTACCACCCTCTTCGATGATTGCTTTCTCCAGAATGGTCCAATAAGAGGCACTCTGGAAAACAAAAATCCTACTATAGAGCCAGGGCTTCAGGTCCTGCTCAAACCTACGAGCCTTCCTCTCCGCAGTGTCCACTTGGTGTGGAGCAAACTTTAATTTGGTCGCGAATTGGGGAACCATCATGTCACCTTATTTAAGTTCTAGGAACCTAATCTCCATTATCCCCTACATGCTAGTAGGAAAATAGTTCTCGAAGAATACCTTCTTGAACTATTCCCATGTAATATCATCAGTTCTAGCCCCACCCTGGTGAGCCTCCCACCAGAAGTTGGCTTCACCTTTCATCATATAGGTCGCAAAAGAAGTCTTTTGCGCCTCAGCTACGTTTGTAATAACAAACGCCTTTTCTATTTCCTTTACCCATGTCTGTGCTTCTATTGGGTCCGTCGTTCCTTTGAACTCCGGTGGACTTACGCTTTTAAACTCTTTAAAGGTAGTCGTTCTAGCTACCCTAGGTCCTGTGGGTTCTCTACCCCTAGTTTGATTAAATGTCGTCGTTAATAAATTAACGAACTCTTGCATAGGGTTATTCTGACCCCCTTGGTTATCATTATGTGATTCAGCTTCCTGATTACTTTTTCTTCTTACTGATTAAATAAATAAAGTTTCACTATTATCTATTTACTTACTTAGTTATCATTCCACAATAATAACTCATACCATAACAAAGCACATTAAATAAAAACTTTATTATATTAATATGCTTCTTCATAGTTCAAAACTATTTACAACTTGATTCCATAGCCAAAAGCTATTACATTTGTGAGGCCCCCAAAATAGGTATACATCACCCATCTAGAGTGGCCAAATACATGGTACATAAATCCAAATACAACTTAATTATACAACAGTAGTGTAAAATACGACAAAACATAGCTGAGAGTTTAAACAAAAATATTGCGTTCTAGACAATATCCACTCTCAATGGAGTCCTCATTAAAATTATTATCACACTATTTCACAGAATAGTGAGGACTACTAAAACAACCATCTGGACCGTCAATCCGTTCCCCGACTCGTACCAGCTATATTCTCATTTCCTGAAGAGAATAGTGAAAGAAATAGTGAGCTCAACTAGCCCAGTAAGAAATATTATGACTAAGATAATGCAGAATAAATTATCCTTACCCTTCAACAGTATAAAAACTGATAGAATATAATAGACAACAAGTTTTAGATCAACAACTGCAACGGAATAAGCAATCTATTAGAAGAGTCAAGTAGATCATAAAATCTACTATCTTCTATGATTTAAAAAGTTTTTCATCAACTTTATCGCTGAGACTCAGCTTAATAAATAAAACGGAATCATCCCTGCATCACGGCCAAGGATATTTATGTAATCATCAATGGTCAATAATCCCTAGTCATAATCATACCAACAACTGTCCATCAATGAACTATAGGCCAATGAGGACTTTTACCACATCATTCGTCACATTACAGTCATGATTATACCGAATAATCCCTGGTCATAATCATACCAAGTCCATCTATGTACGTAAGCCAAAGATGACTTTAATCTCAATATAAGCATGAGGATGATGACAATGACATAATAATTCAATAAAACAAGTTCAAGGATAAATTTTAAAGATTTATAATTTAATTTATCCAGAAATCAATAACGTCCAAATTGTCAACATGATACTGCTTTGTAGAGTAAAATTCAAGAATAATATTCATGTACCAAAAATAATTTGGACAGAAAAGAAATATATTTTTCGGGTGAATAGTACTTCGGGAATAGTACCCCGTGAATAGTACCCCGACACGAAAAGTGTCTCGAATACCCAAGTGAATAATACTAGAGTGAATAGTAATTGGGTGAATAGTAACCTGTGAATATTAACTCATGAATAGTACTCTGGCACGAAAAGTACCCCGAATACCTGAGTGAATAATACTAGAGTGAATAGTAACTGGGTGAATAGTAACCCGTGAATAGTAACTGGGTGAATAGTAACCCATAAATAGTAACTCGTAACAAAAAAATACCAAAGAAAATTATATTTCATGATGAGTACAAAAGAAATAATATCCCAGATGAGTATAATAGAATATACGAAACTGCAAATGGATTTTCACCCGCTATGCGGTAATCCACGTAGACAGATCATTTCCACAATTTAATAAAGAATGAATACGAAGGATCATTCACCATGCATGCGGTAATCCACATAGACAGGTTATTCGAATAGAATAATAAAGAATGGAATACTATAAGAATTCACCATGCATGCGGTAGTCCGCATAGACAGGTTATTCCAACAGAATAATAAAGAATGGAGTAATAGAAGAATTCACCAGACATGCGATAGACCGCACAGACAGGTTATTCTAATGGAATAATAAATAATGGAACCAGGTCATGCGTAATCCTTACAGACAGGATATTCCAACAGAAAAATAAAGAATGGAACCAGGTCATCCTTAATCCGCAAAGACAGATATTCCAATGTAATAATAATGAATGGAATAACAATGTAATTCATCAGCATGCAATAATCTTACGGACATGTTATTCCAATAGAATAATAAAGAATAGAATAACAGAAGAATTTCACCATGTATGCGGTACTTCGCATAGACAGGTTATTCCAACATAATAATAAAGAATGGAATAACAGAAGAATTTCACCATGTATACGGTAGTCCGCGTGTACAGGTTATTCCAACAAAATAATAAGGAATGGAATAACAATAGCTCTCTTAATGAATATGAAAGAAATAATACCCCTTACCTCAAAAGAAGACTGGATACTAGAATAGTGAGGTAGCAGAGTTCTCTTCTTCTTTCTCTCTATAATTTCTCTCTATAATAATTGCTCTATAGCTTTAGTAAATTGGTGAGAAATGAAGGAAGAATGAGCTTCTATTTATAGGAAAATATAGTTTCGATAATTGCACGTTTTGGGGCTAGAAATATTATAGTATAATACCTTCCTCTTTTCTTTCATTTTTAATTTAGTCCTGCAAGTATTATCAAACTTGCACCACCTCCCCAAATAGTAAATCATTTGAATCAATAGTAAATCATGTGAATCAATAGTAAGCATCAATAATCAATACCGTGTGCTCAATTATTGATTTAATAATATAACATATTATACAGATGATACTGTGATAATAATTGAATCAATAATATGAGAGATATGATGCAGCAATTACTGTAGTAATAATTGAGTATAACTGAGTGACTTCGTAAGCATCAATAATCAATACCGTGTGCTACTATGCAACCGCGCGTATTATTGTATTTCTACTATCGAGTAGTTCAACAGTTTTAACGATAACACTTTCGCCGTTATTTTTATAAAAAGATAATTCTGTCATTTTCTAACTACGATAATACTTCCGTTGTGGGGTCCACTAATGATTATGCCGTCGTACGGATATTCCCAACAAAAATAATATTCCCCATTAAAACGAATATTCCCCGACCAATCGAATATTATATAATAACTTGCTTACTTTGCAAAATTTATAAATATTACCCATAACTATAACATTATATCAAATCCACACCATAATATAAAAAAAATGAAAATTTTAAATCTTTATTCATAAAATTTGGGGTCTCACAATCTCCCCTCCTTATGAAATTTTGCCCTAGAAATTTACGTACGTACCTGGTATGCAGAAGAGGTGAGGATATCTTGACTTCATTTCGGATTCTAACTCTTGAGGTATAACCTTTGAGTGTCGAATATGATCATTCTTATCCAAGATTTTAACACGTATCTCCTCATACGTTAAATCTTCTACTATCTCGTCTAGTTCCAATTCAATAATGTGGTTCGCGTTGTCCACATATTTACGTAACATCGATATGATAAAAAGGTTATGAACACGCAACATACTTAGCGGTAAGACGAGTCTATAGGCCACAGTTCCTACTCGATCAAGGATTTCAAATTGCCAATTAAATCGAGGGTTGAGATAACGCCTTCTTGAACCTTCTTCTTCACATTCATCAGATTCGGGTGTGTAGCTTGAGCGACTTTAACTATATTGATTAAAGTCGATTCTACTCGTATATTCGTTATCTTCACGTGGGTCCCTAGAGTCTTTAACTCTATCTTCATCATTTGTAAATTATACGAAATGGGTTTTTGTGTTAATAACATCTCACTCGTAAATGCATATGATCTTCTACTCAGAGTGTCAGCTACCACGTTCTCTTTCCCACGATGGTATTGAATGGTACGATCGTAATCTTCAACAGCTCGAGCCAATCGTCTTTGGCGCATGTTACGTTCATTTTAGTTGAAGAAATATTTAAGGGTTTAAGAAATAGTTTTTGTACTGGGTCAATACAAAATTCGATTTCATGCTCTAGGGGTAAGCTAAGAAGTCTTCAGGAATACTTCAAGAAATTTATTAATAATAGAAATATCATTCAAAACTGTGACTCTCATCCAAGACTTGGATAGAACATGAAATGAAGGTTTCTCCTAACGGAGTCTCAACTGATAAGTCAAAGTCTAATTTCTTCGGAGTCAAATTTAAACGTTGAGCGCAAGCAAGAGAGATAAAAGAATGGGTAGAACCGGTATCTAATAAGGTATAGACTTCGCAAGAATTTATAGTTAACTAACACGTGCTAACTTCGTTTGGGTTACTCACTTTTTGAGAAGTCACAAAAAATTCTCTTCCTGAAACTATCGACTTTGTTTTGTTCGTATCCGTCTTTGGTGCCACCGTCCCAGCTGGACTTGACTTTGGTACACGACAAAATCGGGCTAGGTGTCCTTCTTTTCCACAATTGTAACATACTTTGGACTGCATCACGCAGTTTGGACTGATATGTCCCTCCCCTCCGCATTTAAAACATACGACCGACGATCGTTCTCTTTCCTTTGAAACGGGTGCTGGTGCTGCTATCTTTCCATCATTATTGAACCTTCTCTTCTTGAAATTTACACTTCTATTATCTTGGCCATGATTATCGCATTCAATATAACTTCCAGACATCAATTATTATCTAAATAAATGTCAATTTTCACTAACACTAATAATTCCAACACAATTAAACTATCAATTTCATCTTTAATCAACACAAACTTATTCATCATTAATATTATAATTCACAATATTTAACAACAAGGTCGTTCCCAGGAAAGAGGGGGCTTTCCGATAAGGATTTCTCCTTATTGGCGCGCAAGTAGATGACCAAACCTCTCCTTGACAGAACTTGTAGACATTGTAAATATTGCAATTTAATAATATGAATAACGTTGTCGTCTCAATTATTGATTTAATAACATAAAATGCAGATGATACTGTGACAATAATTGAATTAATAATATGAGAGATATGATGCAGCAATTATTGTAGCAATAATTGAGTATAACTGAGTGACTTTGTAAGCATCAATAATCAATACCGTGTGCTACTATGCAACTACGCGTATTACTGTACTTCTACTACCAAGTAGTTCAACAGTTTTAACGGTAACACTTTCGCCGTTATTTTTATAAAAAGATAATTCTGTCATTTTCTAACTACGATAGTACTTCCGTTATGGGGTCCACCAATGATTGTGTCATCGTACGGATATTCCCGACAAAAAGAATATTCCCTGTTAAAATGAATATTCCCCGACCAATCGAATATTATATAACAACTTGCTTACTTTGCAAAATTTATAAATATAACCCACAACTATAACATTATATGAAATCCACACCATAATATCAGAAAAAAATATTTTGAGAAATTTAAATCTTTATTCATTAAATTTGGGGTCTCACAACATTTCTATCCCGCGACTGACTTCTATAAAAATTGGGATTTACAAAACGATTACCCTTTAATCATACAAAAGAGGGTTTTACGTCACTACACATATACAAAAAGATCTACCGATCTACTAGCACTATATAACAGCATTCTCATGCTTCTGATTCACTAGAATCGAAACAATATCCCGACTAATAGTATGTCAAGTCTGTCCTGACTCAATCAAATAACAAGTAATTTTTAGTTTGAAATCCTCATGAGCACTATCATGGATGTATGACATCCGTGCTATCTTCTGGTTCTTCTCAACCAGTTCCTTACGAAGCTCTACGACCTCATTCTTATAATCCCTAGCCTTATCTGTCATGAGCACCTTCTCATCATGCTCTGACTCAAAATTTGATTTTGCAGACTCATTTGCTTCATAAAGAGCACTAATCTCTTCATTCTGGTGCTGCACAATAGTGTGCAGTTGCACATTATGGTCAAGCACCGCTAGATACTATGGCCTCATTGTATTTTGAGGTGTTGGCTCTAGTGCAGGTACCACTATATTAACCGATGTTACCTCCATATATATCTTCCTCCACATCGATCATCATATCAAGGTATGATGCCTATCCCATAACTCCCTCGGAATAGTCCTCCTCTAAAAAGTACTCCTCTGGCTTAGACTCTTCTAGAATCACTAATGGTACTCCCGCCACGGGCATAGGTACACGCTCTACACTATTCACAGACTCTTCGTTCACCACGTGTATATCTCTATACATCAAGATATCGATGAACATCTACAATAACACATAACATGTTGATTAGTACATAATACACAATAATATATGCACAAATCATATATAATTTATTTAGAGTTAATTTCCATCTTTTAAATCTTTTAGTACTGAGTTTCCTCAATACTTAATTAACTCATTTGACTCGATTTCAATTCCTTCAGACTTCTCCTTTCCTAACGAGGTTATTAGCCTAAGGTTCTTCCCCCCTTAAGTTTTATAACTTAATGCTTTGATACCAACCTGTGACACCCCCAAATTCGGGTACTTTCAACCCACAAATATGGTGTTACACGGTACTCATCATTATACATTCATTCCATTGAAACAACATCAAAAAGAACATAATTACTACATTCTTATTATAATAATAGTAGTAATAATCCTTTCCCAAGTTCTGTAACCATTACATTAGTCGTTATCATAATATGTTTCTTACAAACATACTAATCTATTACAAGATATTCTATTTATCCATCTTAGCTTTGCCTTTATCCCTACTGGGACCCTCAGTTCTTTCGGCCTTAGTTGTAATCATATAATTCAAGCAAGAAGTGAGCATAACTCTTAGCAAGTCTAACAAAGAATAATACAAATACCACATCGAGAATTATATGATTATCTTCCATAATTGAACAAGTAGTTATGAAGTACTATGAAACATTGACTAGCACTTCTCATTTTATAACAACAATTCCAAAGTATATATAATAGGTTAGGAATTCTGAACCGGTCAAAAGACCGTGAACATTCTCTTTTCATTTTCATACATAAAAGGGACATCCTAGCACTAAGTCTGTACATTCGATATTTCTTATGAGCACTTCTAGGTGATCAGCCTATAGTACTCTATGTTGATCAACCCTCATCCGTTAAACGTATTTACGTTTAAGTTTTGGTAAACTCACATGCCTATCGAATAATCGATGAAAATACATTTGTTTGTTCATATACAAACTTACCTTTGTATCCGTACCAAATACTTGGCATAGGATAGCGTTAATAGTTCTATATTGAAAGACTTGTAAACAAATCAATCTAACTCTTAAAAATAGTCTAGTTGAGTTAAAACTGGCATCGACCCTTTCGTAAAATAATTCATGCATTTCAGAACATGAATCACAGAAAACTTGGCTAACACGGGGGTTAGACAAGCATTAAGAAAACTTGCTTTCAAATGTCTTCAAATAATTATTCAACAATTCGTGCTTGTTACAGTATCTACATGATATATTCATATAGCACACAGAGATTAGTTACTAAACAATCTAACTTCATTGTTTTAACCAACTTCTTTCTCATCTATGTCTTACTTGAATTTATTTCATTAATGAAAGTTGTTTCAACTTTAATATCTTCCCTTATGGCTTATTAATCGTTCTTACGTCACTATCAATACTCAACCATCATTGGTTAAGTACCATAATAATCGAATATGATTTACCTTTCATAGTTTACGTTTTTAGTTTAACGATTCTAAATGTGACTTAAGAGTGGTCTTACCATGTATCTTAAGTATTTACATGCCCCGTAGTTGTTCTACAAACCATTTAGGTTAAACAACCAATTTGATTAACCTTTCTCCAGTAACCCCCCCCTCCCCCCCGCCCCGGCGGGGGTTCTGGCCTTTACATAGCCTGCCCTGGCTGGGGTCCAAGTTGTTAATCCCATAAGCTTCATTCATTGCTAGGTTTTACATGTTCGTTTAATAATCGTGACTGTTCCTAATTCATTTTATTCGTTCTAAGTCAGAAATTGACAAATCTTGAGTCCACGACTCTTAAATACACTTTCCTACACTATGCCATCAAAAACTAGAGTTTCCAATTTAAATGGCGAGTTTTGACTACTAATCCAAAAATTCTACGATTTCAACCTTTAGCGTCTAATTTCGTAACATTCGCCATAACTTCGTTACTCTTGTTTTCTATGCCAAATCAAATGGAACCAATCCATTGATTCATTGTCTACATCCTAACTAAGCAATATGCACATACCCTATCAATGATGGTTTTCAATTTGTCTATCAACAACCAAGTCAGCGTTCAATGGTTTCTTCAGTTTAAACTTACGTACACACTTACGATTTCTTCTTAATCATGACTTATCAATGTTTTAATTATTAATAGCCATCCTTATTTTTCTGGCAGATAGATCCTCCACCAATCTATGATTCTCTACAAAAAAATAAATTCAAACGAATCGAAGACTAAGGTTTTACGAATTATTACCTTTACATTCTTCGCGTTCTTGCTAAAAACTCTTATGATTTGCTTCAAGATCACTTGTTTACTTGTTAAAGCTCCTTTCTCTCTCTCAATTTATGGTGGTCAATGTTTGTAAACAAACAAATGAACCAAACCTAGCTTCCTTATATAGAAAATTTAATAAAGGGTAAAATGGGCAATATGCCCCACCTCCTTACTATTCCGTTTCTTCCTCACCAAGTAAATCTACTTTACTTGGCCTCCAAGTGGGTTACTTTACTTGGCCATCAAGTGGCCGGCCCATATGGTCTTGTGGGTCCCCCCCATGGGTTTTACCCATCCAGTGACCCATTGGTTCACTCTGCTATTTGATTTCTTAGTTTGGGCCTTAGAATTACAACATATTGGGCCTATCTTGGTCTTGATTTCACAATGCATTGGGCTTGACATAATCCAAGTACAATTGTATTCTACAAGGTCCATAACTCAAAATCCTTTAAGAACTATTCATATTCTACACGTTCACTTCTTGTATTCTCTTCGTATATAATTCGTACGATATTCATATTATATCGGGAGTATGCGACTTTGTATTTACTACCGGGAATTGAACCAGGTTACCATCAAGAATAGGTATCCCTTACTTTACATTGATGACCTATTCAACCAGTTGTAAGGAGCACAATTATTTTCAAAGATCGATCTTCGTTCTGGATATCATCAGCTGAAGATTAAAACTGAGGATATTCTGAAGACTGCCTTCAAAACTCGGTACGGGCATTATGAATTCTTAGTCATGTCTTTTGGATTGACTAATGCTCCTGCTGCTTTTATGGATATGATGAACCGTGTGTTTAAGGAGTATTTGGATTAGTTTGTTGTTGTCTTTATTGATGGCATCCTCATCTATTCCAAAAGTCATGAAGATCATGAGCACCATTTGAAGCTGGTACTACAAAGGTTTTGTGATAACAAGCTATATACCAAACTGAAGAAATGCGAGTTCTGGCTTAAGGAAGTAGCATTACTTGGGCACGTGGTGTCAAAACATGGAGTATCTGTTGACATGGCGAATATTGAAGAAATATAAAGTTGGGAGCAACCAAAGTCGATGACCGAAGTACGTAGCTTTCTTGGCTTAGCTAGTTATTATCGGAGATTCGTGGAAGGATTTTCTCAAATCGCTACTCCATTAACTCAGCTGACTCGGAAAGATATAAAATTTGTATGGAACAAGGAATGCTATAAGAGTTTCCAAGAGCTTAAGAGGAGACTCATTTCGACACCTGTTTTGACAATACCATCTGGTTTGGATGGATTTGTTAACTACATCGATGCTTCAGGAAAAGGTTTAGGATGTGTTCTCATGCAACATGGGAAAGTCATAGCCTATGCCTCGCGACAACTCAAAGAATATGAGAGGAATTATCCTACTCATGATCTGGAGTTGGCAGCAGTCGTTTTCGTGTTGAAAATCTGGAGACACTACCTGTATGGGGAGAAAGTGGAGATTTATACGGATCATAAAAGCTTCAAATATTTCTTCACCCAAAAGGAACTCAACATGCAGCAACGATGTTGGCTCGAGCTTTTGAAAGATTACGACCATAACATTCAATATCATCTTGGAAAAGAAAACGTTGTACTTGATGCATTAAGTAGAAGATCATATGCGGGTACGAGTGCGATGTTGTTAACACAAAGACCCATTTTGTATGACTTACAAAGGATGGAGATAGAGTTAAAGGCTCCAAGTACCCACGTGATGATATCAAATATACGAGTAGAACCGACTTCAATCGATAAAGTTAAAGCTGCTCAAGCCACAGACCCTGAGTTAATACGTATGAAGAAGAAAGTACAAGAAGGTGTTATTCCAGAAGCAAGAATCAACGAAGAAGAAATACTTCGATTCAACTCCAGACTTTGCATTCTTAACGATTCTAACTTGAAGTTTAGAATCATGATGGAGGCACACAACACACCGTTTGCAATCCATCCTGGGAGTACCAAAATTTATAATGAACTTCGACATACATTTTGGTGGAGCAATATGAAGAGAGAGATCACGGAGTTTATCTCGAGGTGTTTAACTTGTCAACGTGTGAAGGTAGAGCATCAAGTGCCAAAAGGTCTGTTGATCGATTTCGCAATCAATGAATACGTGTAAGTATACACGGTCAACAAGTAATAAAGACAAAGTAGAGTATCGTTCCCACGAGGAATTATTTAATAAAAATTACCAAATACTAACTCTTAACCAAATCAATTTTATTTAAACAATTGCAAATTGTGAATTTTCTAATTAAGAAAACTAAATTAAACAATTAAAAGAGATTAGTCTAAAAGAAAGCAAATAAACAAAACAAAGATTTGATTGAATTCAGATAAATAAGGATTAAGACTCCAATATCCCCAATTATGAATTATAAATCAATTATTCAATTATTCCAATTATTATGTGTACTGAATTGTTAACAGGAATTCTCAAATGCCAAAAGCCCTTTCTCAAGTGATCCTTTGCCTTCTATTTAATCCAAGTTAATTTTTCTATATCCCTATGCAAAACAATTGAATTAAACTCACTACAATCCCAATTCCTTATGTGTTACATGCGGCAAATAGATATTCTCATTCTATTCACAAACCTAATTATTCACTGTGCAAATAACTAAGTCACATGATATCATGCCCAGTTCTAACCCTAGAATTCCTTTCCCAATTCCTTCTAGAGTAACAAGGTAATTACTGATCAGATAATTAATCAATAAGCATACGACAAGATGAACTAATCACTTCAACATAAATAATTGGAATAAATCAAATAATCAATTCATAATCATAAACGGTTCAATTGGAATCTTAATAAAGAGTTAGTTCATAATTAATGAATTAAAACCAAGAATCCACAATTGAATAGACATTAAAAGATAAAAGTATGATAAGAGAAGAGAATAGAATCTGTTGTCAGGAAATCTGATGCTCCCCTCTTGCTCCTGCTCTTGATCTTCAGTGTTCTTCAAGTTGCTTCAACCTTCAATGGTTAATTAAGAACTAGGGTTTAGATTCTAATTTAATAGAGTGTTTAATCTAGTCTAATCTATGTATTCTCTCTTTATTTTATGCCTTACATCATGTATTTATAGGTTACAAGTCCAATTTTTAGCTTAGGAACAAACCCAATCCAATTTGGAGTCAAAAAGGTGTCAAAATTCGCCGACAAACGCGTCCAGGCCCAACCAACCTCTTCCCCACCACCCCAGCGCTGGGCACGGCGCTGCAACCCTGCCCCCCAGTGCCCCAACGCTGGGCATAGGCCAAAAATGGGCTCCCCGGCACTGCCACTTTTTCTGACATTTTCTACTCCGACGTCCTTTGGGAAAATGGCCATAACTTCTTCGTCCGAACTATGATTTCAATGATTCAAGATGATCCAAAAAGAGGAGAAGTAGATCTACAACTTTCATTCTTTAAGTGTTTCGAAATAAGGTCCAGAGAAATACTCAAATTGGCTCTGAAGTGACTGCTGTGTAAATTGCAAGCCGAAAACGCGAATCTAGCCACCCCAAATGTCAATCCAAGTAACTTTTGTCCCAAATACTACAAAACAATGTAAAACATACATGAATAGACACAAAAACTTAAAATCAACCAAAAGATTAAGCTCAAACGCATTCAATTATGAGTATAAAACTCACTCATCAAATACCCCCAAACTTAAACCTTTGCTTGTCCTCAAGCAAAAACACAAAAGAACTAAAAATAAACAAACTAACTCAGCTACATGAATGCATATGCATGTTCTACTTCCTAATATACCTACGAACCGAGTAATAAATCAGTATGATATATAGCAACAGGCCTCAAAGATACCACGTGTACTCAAATAATATATCCAATCAAGTCAAAATCTATAACTCTAACCAATTAGTTAATCCAAACCTGTCATCACCCATGTTGTGTGTGTGTGCTCGTTAACCATTCTAACAAACCACAATTCAAGATAATCACATAACAAACTTCTTAAAAGGAAAATTTGAGTTTCAATTCAATTACTTTTGTGAACATGACAACTCCGGTTAAAACTAAGCAATTGCCAAGTCTTAAGGTAAATACAGGATTTATTTATACTTTTATTCAACCACGAGGGCATGGGACGAGGTGGGTGAAGCAACGTTGTTGGGACAAGAATTAGTACGCATGACTACGGAAAAGATTGAAACGATTTGACAACGTATAAAGACCTCACAAGATCGACAAAAGAGTTATGCTGATCTTCATCGAAAGGATGTGGAATTTAATATTGGAGATCATGTAGTGTTACGTATTGCTCCATGGAAGGGAGTTACAAGATTCGGGAAGAGAGGAAAGCTCAATCCATAATTTGTTGGTCCATTTGAGTTTCTTAACCGAATAGAAAATGTGGCCTATAGACTCGCTTTACCTCCAAGAATGTCTCGTGTTCATAATGTTTTTCACATATCTATGCTTCGTAAATATGTGAAAGACCCAAACCACATTATTGCGTTAGAACCAGACGAGATAGCTGAGGATTTAACGTATGAGGAGGTACCTGTCAAGATATTGGATAGGAAAGAGCATGTCCTATAAACAAAGGTTATACCACAAGTCAAGGTTTTGTGGAGGAACCATGCTATTGAAGAAATGACCTGGGAGTTGGAATCGGAAATTGAAGCGAGGTACTCTAACCTTTTCGAAACACCAGGTACGTACGTCCATTTTGAGGATGAAATTTCATAAGGAGAGGAGGTTGTAAGACCCCAACTTTTTAAGAAATAAAATTGAATTTCCTCTATTTATTATATTGAAATAATAAGGAATTAATTTGATATAATGCTCTGGTTATGGGTGAAATGTGTAAATTTTGTAAAATAAGCAAGTGGTTATAAAATATTCATTATTGTCGGGGAATATTCGTTTGGTCGTGGAATATTCTTTTTGTCGGGAATATCCGTATGACGGCGCAGTCATTTGTGGGCCCCATAATAGAATAACTGTCGGATGAAGAAAATGACAAGTATGAGTTTTTATAAATAATGACGTAGTTGTTACCGTTAACACTGCTGGAATACCTGGTGGTTAAAATACAATAATATGCGTGGTTGCACAGTAGCACACGGTATTGCACAGTATTTTCTAATTATTGATTCTTATATAAGAAGGCACTACTCAATAATTGTTACAGTAATTACTATTCAATATTTTATTTTATTGATTCAATAATTGCTACAATGATATTTTATATTATTGTTATTTCAATAATTTTCAATGCAAAATATTTCCCATTATCAGATCAATAATTCATACTATTTGAATAATATTATTAGATAACATTATTGGTAATGTCTAAGAAAGTTTTGTCTAGGAAATGGGTTTGGTCATCTAATTGCGCGCCAGTAAGGAGAAATCCTTATTGAAAAGCCCCCTCTTTCTTAGGAATGACCTGGTTGTCAGTATTATGATTCTGTAATATTATTTGTAAATAATTAATTATTGATTTATATGTTAAGGAAATATTTATTTTATGTGGATATAAATGAAGGAATTTTAGTATGAAATATTTGTTGAAAGTTTGGCAATTATTTTCTCCGATAAAATATTCATTCACATATATTATTATAATATATTATAATTGTTTAATAATATTATTATTATAATATATAAGCATGTGGTTAATTAGAAACGGATGTAAACAAAATGTATTTGAATACTTCGTTTTTAACATTGTTATGGTTGGTGAGAATTTGCTTACAAAGTGATATTGCCTAATTCTTGTGGGCCCTTAAGTGTGAAAAATAAGTTGTTAGGCCATTGATTGGTGGAAGTTGGTTGGTGAAATTGATTTCATGCAAACTAGTTTTCAAAGAGTGGGCCCCAACATTGGAAAAATAACGAAATAGGTAGAAGTTAGGCATGAAAAGTTTGGCTCAATAGTCTGTTTTCTCTCCGAAGCTGCACTATAAATAGGGGGTAACCCCTCCTTCTTCAACACACCATTTCAAATTCAGAAATTCTTATTCTAAAGTATTGTGAGTATTTTTCTTGAGTATAAGAATATTTTGAGCGTAGCTTTTCTGCAAAATTTTCTCAGAATAATATCTGATATTCCAGTCAAATTCAGTTTCTACTAAGGTAAAGAATATTATTTTATTACAATACTCGTGAGAAATATTATTTTCTTTCATACTCCATATTACGTAAACAATACTATTTTATCTCATATTCCTAAATTTGAACTTACTATGGTAAGTATTAATTCTATAATTCCTGAAATGATTAGAAATTTCCCTTCATCAAATATCATTTCATAGGAATATTGGTCTGAACTTTTTATCAAATTTGGAGCTTTTCATGCATGGGTACTGTTCACGAGTACTGTTCATAAAAGAATTTTTTTTTTCTCCTTCCAAGTTACCTTTTGTGACCCTTAATCTTGAAATTGAATCCATTTTTTTTTATCTTCATTCTTGAATTTTTCTTCACCATGGTTTATTATGGAGTGTTTTTGAACATGGATAAACTGAAGTATGAATCCCTAATCTTTGTCCTATTATCTCACTGGATTCGGTCTTTAAAATATTTTTCATCATCCTCAGTCCTTAATGGTGATACTTGATGAATATCTTTGGCCTTTAGTGCAAAGATGAATGATTACCTGATGAATATCTTTGGCACGTAGTGCAAAGATGAACAGGTGTTGAGATGAACATGACCAACTGGTGATACAAATGCATATCTTTGGCCCGTAGTGCAAAGATGAATATTTGATTCAAGATGTATATTGATTGATGTTACAGGGATAAAATATTGATGATGGACTTTTAAATTCATAGATGATAGTAGATTTCATTTTCTACTAAACTCTTCTAATGAATTATTATTTTCGATGCGAATATTGATCTAAAACTTGTTGTCCATTATATTTCATTTGATTTGTTGAAGGCTAACGATAATTTATTGTTCATTATCTTAGTCATAATATTCTTTACTGGGCTAGTTGAGCTCACCCTTTTCCTTTTTGTTCCATTTTTCTTCCCAGGAAGCGAGAATATAGCGGGGAGTAGTCGGGGTGTGGAGTGATGATCCATGGCAGTTGTTATAGTAGTCCTCACTATTTGTAAAATAGTGTATCAATAATTGTAATAAGGACTTATTTGAGTGTGGATATTGTCTAGAGGACAATATTTGTATTTAAACTCTTAGTATTTGTGTTGTCGTATTTTTCACGATAATTGTAATAATAATGTTGTAGTTTTTTCTGTACCATGTATTTGGCGACTCAGAATGGGTGATGTATACCTATTTTGGGGGCGTCACAGTTGGTATCAGAGCTTAGGGATATGGTCTCTGGCGGAGATCGGGGAATATAACTAGGAGGGGAGAGAAGAGTAAATACTTCGCTAGTGTGTCCTACCTAAGCTTATTTGTTGGTCGGTCAGAATATAGGGGTATTATGTGGTATGTCAATTTCTTTAATTAACCCTTGTTTTGTGGAAATACTTGAGAATGGCAGCAGAGAACGTTAACAATGGAGTATATGAGACCGTGGAGACACCTTCAATCACCAACCAGGAGAACGTGCAACAGGAAAACAATATTCCTCTTATAAACAACACTACCGAGCAAACGATGAATGATGGGATGTTTAACAGCTTTTTTCAGTTCATGCAAAATTAGACAAGGGAGACTCGTGTACAGAATATGGGTGGAAATGATAGTAACGCGCAGTTTATCATAGCCAAGCAGTTTAAAGGGTTGGGACCACCAGAGTTTTGGGGAAAGCTGGATCTGTTTAAGGCGGAAACATGGGTCAAGCAAATTACCAAGATATTCGATGTCTTGGGATGCATGGAGGAACAGAAGATTCCATTCCCCACCTTTATGTTCTGTGGTGAGGTAGATTACTGGTGGGAATCTGTGAAGTGTACCCAGCCAGCCGCACTCAATATGTCTTGGGAAACATTTCAGAAACTGTTCAATGACAAGTAATTTCCTGAAAGTATTCGTCATACGAAGGAGGTAGAGTTTATTAGACTAGAACAGAACAACATGACGGTGTTCCAATTTGAGGCGAAGTTCATGGAGTTATCAAGGTTTGCACCTCATTTGGTAGATAATGAGGAACGTATGACGCGGATGTTTCTAAGAGGTCTAAAACCCGAGATTCGTCAATACCTTATCTCTAACAAATTTTCTCTTTATTCAGATATTGTCAACAGGGCTCATTTATTAGAGCGAGATAATGAGTATGTTCAACCGAGGGACCACAACCGAGGTCATATTATGGATGCAAATCATCGAGCAATGATAACCAAATGGGAGGGAAAAATACAGTCAAAAGTGGTTACCACTCTGGTGGTAATCGTGGTCATGATAATAGGAACGGTGAGTCAAATTGAAATTTCAAAAAGAGGAGATTCAACAATAACCAGAAGACATCGGCAAAGCACCAACACCAACAACAAATTATAGGGGAGAGAACGAATACCGATTAGATGCTACTGAGATGAGAGGAGGGACACATAAGTCCAAACTCATTCTGACCTTCCAAGGTGTGTTTGATTATGGAAAAGACGGTCAATATATAGCCCGCTTTTTGTCCAGAAATAAGTCAAGTCCAACTGGGACGGTGGTACCAAAGGCGACTACGGACAAAATAAAGTCGGTGGTTCAAGGGAGAGCGTTTGTCGTGAATGGCCAAAATGCGAAAAACCTGAATGAGGTGATCATGGGTAAGCTAATCTTAAACTCTTGCGAAGTTTATAGCTTACTAGATACCAGTTTTACCCATTCTTTTATCTCTTCTACTTATGCTCAACGTTTAAACTTGACTCCAAAGAAATTAGACTTTTACTTATCTGTGGAGACTCCATTAAGAGAAAATTTTGTTACATCCATTGTTTATAAATCTTGCTTAATCCAAGTTGGCACCATCACAATACCTGTTGATCTTATCTCTTTGAAGATACTTGCATTTGATGTGATTTTAGGGATTGATTGGTTAACTACTCATCATGCCAAAATTGATTGTTTTCGTAAGGTTGTTAGTTTTCATATTCCTAACCAACCTGTTATGAAAATTCAAGCAACCAAACCACTAAAGTCAATCACTGTCATATCAAGCCATAAAACCATTCGTTTATTAAAAAATGGATGTCAAGCTTTCTTAGCCCATGTTATGGACTTGAACAAAAACACGTCAGATTTGAATAATATTTCTATTGTTAGTGAATTTCCAGACGTATTTCCTAAAGAACTTCCCGATCTACCCCCAGAACGTGAATGTGATGCCCCCAAAATAGGTATACATCACCCATTTTGAGTCGCCAGATATCACACTATAAAAATCAAATACAAACTTCATTTATACAACTGTTGAACTATCGTATAGAATATGACCACAGTTAACTATGAGTTTTAATACAATATTGTCTCATAGACAGTATCCAAACTCAAATTATTACAACGCCATATAAAATACAGCAGCAAATATTTCAAGACCCCAAAGAAGAACGAGAAGATTACTATCTTGTTCATTCTAATGAGGTGCACTTTTGAAGCTTCCAAAGTCGGGTTCTCATCACCCTATTATTGTTCACCAAAATCAATTATTAAGTGACGTATAAAATACGACACCCACATCTTAGGTCCTGAATACAATTATATATTGAATGCCATGTCATTTTATGATGTATTGAGAAACTTCGACAGTCTCGGACCATCACACTATTCCCCTGTTATCCCCGCTCGACCCAGCTACACTCTTATTACCTGAAAGGAATTGTGAAGTAAAAGGGTGAGCACAACTAGCCCAGTAAAGAATATCATGACTAAAGATAACTACATTATCAATAGCTTTCAACAATAATAAATCAGAGATTTAGAACATATGGTAGATGATAAAACTTTTTAACCATAGTTGCAGCGGAACGAACAATCCATTAAAAGAGTCAAATAGACCATCAGGTCTATTATCTTCTCCATGTTAAAAGTCCACCAATAATGTTTTATCCATGTAACATCAATCAACAATTCCTATCCACAATCATATGAATAGCTCATAATCATAATTGTGATTCTAAATTTCTCTTCGCAACAAGGACAAAGATAATTTTCATCATCTATCTTCACCTGAAACATCAAAAATCATGGTTATACCAAATCACAATTTCTACTCATAATCATACTAATAAATTAATCTTTGCACTACGGCCAAAGTATTCATTAACAATTCATCTTTGCACTACAGGCTAAAGACATACAACTGTATTTTAGAAGAGTCAAGTAGAGCATGATATCTACTATCTTTTACGAATTAAAAGTTTATTATCAATATTTAATCGCTGAGACTTAGCTTAATAAATAATCCACATCATCGGATCACCCCTGCACTACGGCCAAGGATATTCGTTAATATCACATCCATGAATTATCCATGCACTACGACCAAAGATATTCATTATTATCACATCCATGAATTAATATTTCACTGCTGAGACTCAGCTCAATAATTAATCCACATCATCGAATCATCCCTGCACTACAGACCAAGGATATTCGTTAATATCACATCCATGAATTAATATTTGATTGTTGAGACTCAGCTCAATAATTAATCCACATCATCGAATCATCCCTGCACTACAGACGAAGGATATTCGTTAATATAACGACAACGAATTATCTATGCACTATAGGCCAAAGATAATCGTGTTTTCATCAACGGTCCTGATCATGCCATAAAATAATTCATCTTTGCACCCTTGGCCAAAGAGAATCCATAGCCATAATCATACCAAAAACTATCCATCATTGCACTACGGGCTAATGAGGACTTTTTCCACATCATTTGTAATATTATGGTCATGATTATATCAAATAATTCCTGGTCATAATCATACCAAGTCCATCTGTGCACTACAGGCCACGGATGACTTTCATCATAATATAAGAATGAGGATAATGACAATGATATAAAGAATCAATCAAATGAGATAAAGGATAAATATTAAACTTTATAATACAATTTATGCAATGTTCAATAATAACCAAAACCCTTAACAAAGATCTGCATATACCTTATATAGGATTCCCAAGCCATAAAATCCTATTTTCCAATTTTGTTACCTTACATACCATATTTAATTCATTTATTCATAACTAGTCCATTTTCATGAAAAATACCAAATCAGTTCTAAAAATATTTCTTTTCTAGGATTTAGCAGAATATAGTCTTATATTAAACATATATTTTTCTCGGAATTTTTAAAATTCATTTACTATTTTTCTAAAATCAATTTCTAATTAATTCCTTAAGGAATTAGCTACCTCAAGTTTAACTCCAGAAATTCTGAAATCTTGGCTGGATCTTACACATGTTAACGTGAACTTCCAGTTTAAATTTCATGGTCATCGGAGTTATAGAACTCCGGTTATAGCATTTTTCGTCAGAAAAACCTAAATATTGAAATTGTCATAACTTGCTCATTTTAAGTCGGAATGAACTCATTTTTGGACAGTAGGTACTTCATACCATATATTTTCATGTCCCAAAAGGCCGGAATGTTTCTCATAATTTAAGTGGCCGAAAATGCCCTTTTAAAATTTTGGACAGTAGCCTTTTAAGAAATTTCGGTTTTTGACTCCTTTGCTAAAATCAGTCCACAGAAAAATCTACAACACCTTTTGCAGTGATTCCACTTGGATAAGTTAGGAAACTCATAGATCTAACTCTAAAACTTGACCACACTCAAAAATTCAAAATATAATAGGAGATATGGTCAATTGAATTTCATGTTCCATTTTCACCAAAATCTGATTTTTCAATCCTTTGTGATTTCTAAGAAACGTTCATGTTTTCATATAATAACCAACATAACTCATCATAACAATTACTAATACCACATACATGATTTTCATCAGTCCAATAATTTTATTATGACTTTTATCATAATCCACGTAAACAGATTATTTCCACAATTTAATAAGCAATGAAATACAAAGGATCATTCACCATGCATGTGGTAATCCACATAGACGAGTTATTCCAATGTAATAATAAAAATGGAATAATGAAGGATTCACCATGCGTGCGATAGATCGCAGATAGACAAAGTTATTCCCAACAGAATAATAAATAATGGAACCAGGTCCAGTGTAAACGCACAGACAAGATATTCCGACAGAATAATAAATAATGGAACCAGTCCGACGTAAACGCCTTACGTATGTGATATTCCGGCGAATAATAAAGAATGGAATAACAAATGTAATTCACCGGTATACTAGTAATCAACAGTATATAGGTTATTCCAACGAGAATAATAAATAACGGAACGGTAAAATCATGCGTAAAAAAACATGCATGTGATATTAAATGTAATAGTAAAGAATGGAATAATAGAAGAATTTCACAATGTATGCAGTACTTCGCATAGACAGGTTATTCCAACATAATATTAAAGAATGGAATAACAGAAGAATTTTACCACGTATGCGGTACTTCGCAAAGACAGGTTATTCCAACATAATAATAAGGAATTGAATAATAGAAGAATTTCACCAAGTATAGGGTAGACCGCGTATACAAGTTATTCCAATAGAATAATAAAGAATGGAATAACAAAAGTTCTTTTCATGAATACCAAAGAATAAGACCCCTTACATGTACAACATATAATATCCCTTAGCTTTGAAAGAAGAGTATTCCGACTGGTAGGGCGAGGATATACTCTAAGAAAATTTATACTACGCTCAAAGCTTTCTTAAACTCTAAAGAAATACGCTCAAGATTATAGAAGAAGAATTCTCTCTATAGTTTTTCTCTCTAGAGTTTTAGTGAATTCGTAAGAAATAATGAAGGAATGAGCTTCTATTTATAGAAGAATGGACTGCATAGTAACTAATTCATGAACGGTCCAGATTGATTTACTTTTAATCAAACGGTCCATTTTAAAGCAAAATCTTTTAAATAAAATATAATATATTCTATTTATAATCTAATAAAATGAATAACTTTATAAAAGTATTTTGTTTTATATAAAAAGATTTTACTATGCAAAACACTATGCAGGCACTATGCAACACTATGCATAATAAAATATAATATATTCTATTTATAGAATAACTTTTTAAAAGTATTCTATTTTATATAAAAATATTTTACTATGCAAAATACTATGCATAATAAAATATAATATATTCTATTTATAGAATAACTTTATAAAAGTATTTTGTTGTATATAAAAAGCTTTTCTATTTTATTATATTAATAATACTAATAAAACAAAACTGAGTGACTTATCACGTAAGCATTAATAATTAATATCATGTGTTACTATGCAACCACGCGTATTACTGTACTTTTACGACCGAGTAGTTCAACAGTTTTAACGATAAAACTTCCGCCGTTATTTTTATAAAAATATTTTTATCGTTTTCTCAATCCAACAATAATTCCGTTGTGGGGTCCACCAATGATTGTGCCGTTGTACGAATATTCCCTGTTAAAACGAATATTCCCTAAGCAATCAAATATTATATAACAACTTGCATACTTTTTAAAATTTATAAATATTACCCACAACTATAACATTATATCAAATCCACACCATAATATAAAAAAAATATTTTGAGAAAATTAAATCTTTATTCATAAAATCTGGGGTCTCACAATCTCCCCTCGCTATGAAATTTTGCCCTCGAAATTTACGTACGTACCTGATATTTGAAGGGATGAGAATACCTTGCTTTCTTTTCAGATTGTACATTCCCGGTAATTTTCTCACTATCATGATTTTTCCATTTCTCATCTCCTGTATTTCAGATATCATTCTAGAATATAGCTTCAAAACAAAGGTTAATTAACATATCACAATTTGTTAACTTATCAAGTAAACAATTTTTGCTTAGGTAAGTCACACACTAGCGAAGTATATAACTCGTCTCTCCCCTCCTAGTTCTAACTGTTGAACTGTCGTATAGAATACGACCATAGTTAACTGTGAGTTTTAATACAATATTGTCTCATAGACAGTATCCAAACTCAAATTATTACAATGCCATATAAAATATAGCAGTAAATATTTCAAGACCCCA
Source organism: Panax ginseng (assembly GCA_020205605.1). NCBI lineage: Eukaryota > Viridiplantae > Streptophyta > Magnoliopsida > Apiales > Araliaceae > Panax > Panax ginseng. The sequence goes on along the minus strand of CM035132.1, from coordinate 65,321,369 downwards.
AAGAAGAACGAGAAGATTACTATCTTGTTCATTCTAATGAGTTGCACTTTTGACACTTCCAAAGTTGGGTTCTCATCACCCTATTATTGTTCACCAAAATCAATTATTAATTGACGTATAAAATACGACACCCACATCTTAGGTCCTCAATACAATTATATATTGTATATCATGTCATTTTATGATGTATTGAGAAACTTCGACAGTCTCGGACCATCACACTATTCCCCTGTTATCCCCGCTCGACCTAGCTACACTCTTATTACCTGAAAGGAATTGTAGCAAAATGGTGAGCATAACTAGCCCAGTAAAGAATATCATGACTAAAGATATCTACATTGTAATACCCCAACTATTATGAATAAAGATGATTTTTCTATAATTATCATTTTTGAATATTATGGAATGAATTTTTTATAATGTTATAGTTGTGGGTAATATTTATAAATTCTGCAAATTATGCAAATTGTTATATTATATTCAATTGGTCGGAGAATATTCGTTTTAGCAGGGAATATTCGTACAACAGTGCCATCATTGGTGGACCCCACAATAGAACTATTGTCGGATTGAGAAAACGATAAAAATATATTTATTAAAATAACGGTGGAAGTTTTACCGTTAATACTGTTGAACTACTCGGTAGTAAAAGTACAGTAATACGCGTGGTTGCATAGTAGCACACGGTATTGATTATTGATGCTTACATGAGAAGTCACTCAGTTATACTCAATTATTGCTACAGTAATTGCTGCATCATATCTCTCATATTATTTATTCAATTATTGTCACAACATCATCTACATAATATGTTATTTTATTAAATCAATAATTGAGACGACAAAGTTATTCATATTATTAAATTGAAATATTTACAATGTCTAGAAGTTCTGTCAAGGAGAGGTTTGGTCACCTAATTGCGGCTTAATAGGGAGAAATTCTTATTGGAAAGCCCCTCTTTCTCAGGAACGACATGGTTCATAAATATTGTGAGTTATAATATTAATGATGAATGTTATTAAAATTAAAGTTGTGTTTAGAGTTGAATTTGGAGACGCGGACGTGATATTTGAGTCCGGAACGATGAAATTAGTAAAAATAGTCTATAAACACAAAAATTTTCGGGATTAACTTTTTGGTCAAAAAGTCAATAGTTGACTTTTTTGGGAAAAGTCAAACTTTAAAATTTCAAAATTATATTGTTGATAAAAATAGTTTCATTGTGTTGGAATTGTTTGTGTTAGTGAAAATCGACATTTATTTCAATAATAATTGATGTCTGGAGGTTATATTGACCAATCGGGTATTTAACCGGATAAATGAGCAATTGATTGCTATTATCTCACATGATTAAAACTATTTGTTCACATGGGTATAACTATTTGTTAAATGAACTATTGATTCAGATGATTTACTATTAAATCACATTATTTACTATTAGGGGAGGTGGTGCAAGTTTGATAATACTTGCATGACTAAATTAAAAATAAAGGAAAAGTTGGAGGTATTGTACTGTAATTTTTTGAGCCCCAAAATGTGCAATTATTGAAACTATATTTTTGTATAAATAGAAGCTCATTCTTCATTCATTTCTCACCAATTCACTAAAGCTATAGAGCAATTATTATAGAGAGAAATTGTAGAGAGAAAGTCTATAGAAGAAGAGAAGCCTGCTACCTCACTATTCCAGTATCCAGTTTCTTCTGAGGTAAGGGGTATTATTTCTTTTGTATTAATGAAGAGAACTTACATTATTCCATTCTTTATTATTATGTTGGAATAACTTGTACATGCAATACCGCATACATGGTGAAATTCTTTCGTTATTTCATTCTTTACCATTCGGTTGGAACATCCGTCTGCGTGCTTTTACGCATGACCACGGTTACATCTTTATTATTCTCGTTGTAATATCTCATTCATGCGTTTCTTACGGACACGGTTAAAATCTTTTTTATTATTCTCATTTGGAATATCCACATGCATGCATTTTACGTGGGACGTGTTCCGTCATTATTATTCATTTGAATTACTACCACATGCGGTTCTCAACGCATGCTTGGTGATTTCTTTTGTTATTCCATTCCTTATTATACTCAGTTGGTTAAAATTTTTACTTCTATACTCCATGAAATTAGTGGAATATCCTTGATATTTGCGCTTCATCCAGTATCTTTTCATGGAAATATTCTTCTGAGCATTCTTGAATTGTACTCTACAAAGAAGTATCATGTTGACAATTTGGACGTTATTAGTTCTTGGATAAATTAATTCGTGAACTTGTTTTATTGAATTCTTATATCATTGTCATTATCCTCATGTTTATATTTTTTGAATGTCATCTGTGGCCTGTAGTGCATAGATGGACTTGGTATGATTATGACCAGGGATTATTCGGTATAATCATGACCATAATGTTACAAATGATGTTATAAAAGTCCTCATTAGCCCGTAGTGCATTGATGGACAGTTGTTGGCATGATTATGACAATTGATGAATACACGAATGTCCTTGGCCCGTAGTGCATGGATAATTTATGGTCGTGATACTAAAGAATATCCTTGGCTGTAGTGCAGGGGTGATTCGATGATGTGGATTATTTATTAAGCTGAGTCCCAGCGATAAAAGTGATGAAAAACCTTTTAAATCATAAAAGATAATAGATTTTATTCTCTACTTGACTCTTTTAATGGATTGCTTGTCCCGCTGCAGTTAAACTTGATGTCTGTTGTATTTTATCAGTTTAACATTGTTGTAGACAAATGATAATTTATTCTGCATTATCTTAGTCATAATACCTCTTACTGGGCTAGTTGAGCTCACTCTTTCTTTCACTGTTCTCTTCAGGAAATGAGAATATAGATGGGACGAGTCGGGGAACGGAGTGATGGACCAGATGATAGTATTAGTAGTCTTCACTATTCTGTTAAATAACGTGATAATAAATGTAATGAGGACTTTTTCTGAAAGTGGATATTGTCTTGAAGACGGTATTTGGATTAAAACTCACAGCTCTATTGTTGTATAATAAAGATTATATTTGTATTTTGTACCATGTATTTGGCGACTCAGAATAGGTGATGTATACCTATTTTGGGGGCGTCACATACATTATCAATAACTTTCATCAATAATAAATTAGAGATTTAGAACATATGGTAGATGATAAAACTTTTCAACCATAGTTGCAGCGGAACGAGCAATCCATTAAAAGAGTCAAATAGACCATCAGGTCTATTATCTTCTTCATGTTAAAAGTCCACCAATAATGTTTTATCCCTGTAACATCAATCAACAATTCCTGTCCACAATCATATGAATAACTCATAATCATAATTGTGATTCTAAATTTCTCTTCGCACCCAGGATGAAGATAATTTTCATCACCTATCATCACCTGAAACATCAAAAATCATGGTTATACCAAATCACAATTTCTGCTCATAATCATACTAATAAATTCATCTTTGCACTACGGCAAAAGATATTCATTAACAATTCATCTTTGCACTACAGACCAAAGACATACAACTGTATTTTATAAGAGTCAAGTAGAGCATGATATTTGCTATCTTTTACGAATTAAAAGTTTATTATCAATATTTTATCGATGAGACTCAGCTTAATAAATAATCCACATCATCGAATCACCCCTGCACTACGGCCAAGGATATTCTTTAATATCACATCCATGAATTATCCATGCACTACGGCCAAGGATATTCATTATTATCACATTCATGAATTAATATTTCTTCCGCCGAGACTCATTTCAATAATTAATCCACATCATCGAATCATCCCCGCACTCTGTGCCAAGGATATTCGTTAATATCACATCCATGAATTAATATTTCATTCTTTGAGACTCAGCTCAATAATTAATCCACATCATCGAATCATCGCTGCACTACAGGCCAAGGATATTCGTTAATATCACGACTACGAATTATCTATGCACTACAGGCCAAAGATAATCGTGTTTTCATCAACGGTCCTAATCATGCCATAAAACAATTCATCTTTGCACCCTTGGCCGAAGAGAATCCATAGCCATAATCATACCAAAAACTGTCCATTAATGCACTACGGGCTAATGAGGACATTTTCCACATCATTTGTAATATTACGGTCATAATTATACTAAATAATCCCTGGTCATAATCTTACCAAGTCCATATATGCACTACAGTCTACAGATGACTTTCATCATAATATAAGCATGAGGATAATGACAATGATATAAAGAATCAATCAAATGAGATAAAAGATAAATATTAAACATTTATAATACAATTTATGCAGTGTTCAATAAAAACCAAAACCCTTAACAAAGATTCGCATATACCTTATATAGGATTCTCAAGCCATACAATCCTATTTTCCAATTTTGTTACCTTACATACCATATTTAATTTATTTATTCATAACTAGTCTATTTTCATGAAAAATACCAAATCAGTTCCAAAAATATTTCTTTTCTAGGAGTTAGCAGAATATAGTCTCATATTAAACATATTTTTTTCTCGGAATTTTTAAAATTCATTTATTATTTTTCAAAAATCAATTTCTAATTAATTCCTTAAGAAATTAGCTACCTCAAGTTTAACTCCAGAAATTCCCAAATCTTGGCAGGATCTTACACATTTTAACTTGAGCTTCCAGTTTAAATTTCATGGTCATCGGAGTTATAGAACTCCGGTTATAGCGTTTTTCGTCGGAAAAACCTAAATATTGAAATAGTCATAACTTGCTCATTTTAAATCGGAATGAGCTCATTTTTGGATGGTAGGTACTTCATACCATATATTTTCATATCCCAATCGGAATTTTTCTCACAATTTAAGTTGCCAAAAATGCCCTTTTAAATTTTGGACAAGAGCTTATTTTGAAATTTGGTTTTGATCGCTTTTGCTAAAATCAAATCCAATGCAGAATAATAAATAATGGAACCAGTCCCACAGAAAATACAGACAAGGTATTACGACGAATAATAAAGAATGAAATAATAACAAAATTCACGTGTATACCAGAATGTCAGTATCTGATTTTATTCCAACAGAATAATAAATAACGGAACCAGGTTATGCGTAAAATGCACAGACAGGATATTCCGACAGAATAGTAAAGAATAGAATAATAGAAGAATTTCACCATGTACGCTAGATTGCTTAGACAAACAAGTTATTCCAACAAAATAATAAGGAATGGAATAATCAAGAATTTCACCATGTATGCGGTATGCCAGAAAGATGATTATTCCAACATAATAATAAGGAATTGAATAACAGAAGAATTTCATCAAGTATAGGGTAGACCGCGTATACAGGTTATTCCAACAGAATAATAAAGAATGGAATAACAAAAGTTCTCTTCATGAATACGAAAGAATAATACCCCTTACAGGTACAACATATAATATCTCTTTCCTTTGAAAGAAGAGTATTCCGACTGGTAGGGCGAGGATATACTCTAAGAAAACTTGTACTACGCTCAAAGCTTTTTCAAACTCTAAAGAAATACGCTCAAGATTATAGAAGAAGAATTCTCTCTATACTTTGTGTCTGTAGAGTTTCAGTGAATTCGTAAGAAATAATGAAGGAATGAGCTTTTATTTATAGAAGAATGGACTACATAGTAACTAATTCATGAACGGTCCAGATTGATTTACTTTTAATCGGACGGTCCATATTTAAAGCAAAATCTTTTAAATAAAATATAATATATTCTATTTATAATCTAATAAAACGAATAACTTTATAAAAGTATTTTGTTTTATATAAAAAGATTTTACTATGCAAAATATTATGCAGGCACTATGCAACACTATGCATAATAAAATATAATATATTTTATTTATAGAATAACTTTATAAAAGTATTACTTTTATATAAAAGATTTTACTATGCAAAATACTATGCATAATAGAATCTAATATATTCTATTTATAGAATAACTTTATAAAAGTATTCTATTTTATATAAAAGCTTTTTACATTTTATTATATTAATAATACTAATAAAACAAAACCGAGTGACTTATCATGTAAACATTAATAATCAATCTTGTGTGCTACTATGCAATGACGGCGCCAGACATTATACTTTTTACTACTGAAAGTAGTTCAACAGTTTTTAATAATAAACTTCCGCCGTTATTTTCATAAAAATATTTTTATCGTTTTCTCAATCTGACAATAATTCCGTTGTGGGGCCCACCAATGATTGTGCCGTTGTACGAATATTTCCTATTAAAATGAATATTCCCCGACCAATCGAATATTATATAACAACTTGCATACTTTTCAAAATTTATAAATATTACCCACAACTATAACATTATATCAAATCCACACCATAATAATAAAAAAATATATTTTGAGAAAATTAAATCTTTATTCATAAAATCTGGGGTCTCACAGTGAAGTTGAATTCTTTATTGACCTTGAACCTGGTACAAAGGCCATTTCTAAAACCCCATATCGAATTGCTCCATTTTAACTTCAGGAGTTAAAGGTCCAACTACAGGAGTTGTTGGACATCAGTTTCATTCGTCCTAGTACATCTCCTTGGGGTGCTCATGTTTTATTTGTAAAGAAGAAAGACAGGAGTATGCGACTTTGTATTGACTACTGGGAATTGAACCACGTCACCATCAAGAATAGGTATCCCCTACCTCGCATTGATGACCTGTTCGACCAGTTGCAAGGAGCACAATTCTTTTCAAAGATCTATCTTTATTTTGGATATCATCAGCTGAAGATTAAAATTGAAGATATTCAAACTCGTCATCGTAACTCTAAGACGGGCATTATGAATTCTTAGTCATGTCTTTTGGATTGACTAATGCTCATGCTTCTTTCATGTATATGATGAACCGTGTGTTCAAGGAGTATTTGTATCCGTTTGTTGTTGTCTTTATTGATGACATCCTCATCTATTCCAAAAGTCGTGGAGATCATGAGCACCATTCGAAGCTGGTACTACAAAGGCTTCGTGATAACAAGCTATATGCCAAACTGAAGAAATGTGAGTTCTGGCTTAAGGAAGTAGCATTCCTTGGGCACGTGGTTTTAAAACATGGAGTATCTGTTGCCCTGGCGAAGATTGAAGCAATACAAAGTTGGGAGCAACCGAAGTCAGTGACTGAAGTACGTAGCTTTCTTGGCTTAGCTGATTATTATCGGAGATACATGGAATGATTTTCTCGAATCGCTACTCTATTAACTTAGCTAACTCAGGAAGATACAAAATTCGTATGGAGCGAGGAATGCGAGAAGAGTTTCCAAGAGATTAAAAAGAGACTCATTTTGGCACCTGTTCTGACAATACCATCTGGTTCGGATGGATTTGTTATCTACAGCGATGCTTCAGGAAAAGGGTTAGTTTGTGTTCTCATGCAACATAGGAAAGTCATAGCCTATGCCTCGCAACAACTCAAAGAATATGAGAGGAATTATCCTACTCATGATTTGGAGTTGGCAGCAGTTGTTTTTGCGTTGAAAATCTGGAGACACTACCTGTATAGGGAGAAAGTGGAGATTTATACGGATCATAAAAGCCTCAAATATTTCTTCACCCAAAAGGAACTCAACATGCGGAAACAACGTTGGCTCGAGCTGTTGAAAGTTTACGACCATAGCATTCAATATCATCCTGGAAAAGCAAACATTGTAGCTGACGCATTGAGTAGAAGATCGTATGTGGCTATGAATGCGATGTTGTTAACACAAAGACCTATTTTGTACGACTTACAAAGGATGGAGATTGAGTTAAAGGCTCCAAGTACCCACATGATGATATCAAACATACAAGTAGAACCGACTTTAATCGATAAAGTTAAAGCTGCTCAAGCCACAGACCCAGAGCTAATACGTATGAAGAAGAAAGTACAAGAAGGTGTTATTCCAGAAGCAAGAATCAATGAAGAAAGAATACTTTGATTAAACTCCAGACTTTGCATTCCTAACGATTCTGAGTTGAAGCATAAAATCATGATGGAGGCACACAACACACTGTTTGCAATCCATCTTGGGAGTACCAAAATGTATCATGATCTTTGACATACATTTAGGTGGAGCAATATAAAGAGAGAGATCGCGGAGTTTATCTGGAGGTGTTTAACTTGTCAACATGTAAAGGCAGAGCATCAAGTGCCAAATGGTCCATTGCAACCACTTGAGATTCCAGAATGGAAGTGGGAACACATTACTATGGATTTCGTTACGGGTCTTCCCAAAGTTTCTCAAGGCATATATGCGATTTGGGTTATTATTGATAGATTAACCAGGTCTGCTCATTTATTGCCAATACGGGAGACTTATTCCCTTGAACGTCTTGCTCGTATGTATGTGAATGATATTATGAGATTGCATGGTATGCCAGTATCCATAGTTTCGAATCGTGACCCAAGATTCACTTCACGATTTTGGGTTAGCTTGCAGAAAGCTATGAGCACAGATTTACGATTTAGTTCGGCATACCATCCTCAAACGGATGGACAATATGAAAGGACTATTAAAACAAAGATTTATTAAGACTTTGTATCCTAGATTTCAAAGGAAGTTGGGATAAGTACTTGCCATTTATGGAATTCTCCTACAATAACAGTTATCAAGCAAGTATAGGCAGGGCTCCATTCGAGGCGTTGTATGGAAGAAAGTGTCATTCTCCAATATGTTCGGACGAGGTGGGTGTAGCAATGTTGTTGGGACCAGAATTAGTATGCATGACTACGGAAAAGATTGAAACGATTCGACAACGTATAAAGACCTCACAAGATCGACAAAATAGTTATCCTGATCTTCATCGAAAGGACATGGAATTTAATATTAGAGATCATGTACTGTTACATATTGCTCCATGGAAGGGAGTTACAAGATTCGGGAAGAGAGGAAAGCTCAATCCACGTTTTTTTGTCCATTTGAGATTCTTGACTGAATAGGAAATGTGGCCTATAGACTCGCTTTGCCTCCAAGCATGTCTCGTGTTCATAATATTTTTCACATATCTATGCTTCATAAATATGTGAAAGACCCAAACCCCATTATTGCGTTAGAACCAGACGAGATAGCCGAGGATTTAACGTACGAGGAGGTACCTGTCAAGATATTGGATATGAAAGAGCATGTCCTACGAACAAAGGTTATACCATAAGTCAAGATTTTGTGGAGGAACCATGTTATTGTAGAAATGACCTGAGAGTTGGAATCAGAAATGAAAGCGAGGTACCCTCACCTTTTCGAAACACCAGGTATGTACGACAATTTCGAGGACAAAATTTCATAAGGAGGAGAGGTTGTAAGACCCCAACTTTTTAATAAATAAAATTTAATTTCCTCTATTTATTATCTTGAAATAATAAGGAATTAATTTGATATAATGCTCTGGTTATGGGTGAAATGTGCAAATTTTGAAAAATAAGCAAGCGGTTATAAAATATTCATTGTTGTCAGGGAATATTCGTTTGGTCGTGGAATATTCTTTTTGTCGGGAATATCCGTACGATGACGCAGTCATTTGTGGGCCCCATAAAAGAATAACGGTCAGATGAAGAAAACGACAAGTATGAGTTTTTATAAATAACGACGTAGTTGTTACCGATTAACATCGTTGAATACACGGTGGTTAAAATACGATGTCTGGCGTGGTTGCACAAAGAAGAAAGCAGTGATGCATAATATTTTCAAATTATTGATTCTTACATAAGAAGGCACTACTCAATAATTGTTATAGTAATTACTGTTCAATATTTTATTTTATTGATTCAATAATTGCTACATTGATATTTTATATTATTGTTGTTTCAATAATTGTCAATGCACAGTATTTCCCATTATCAGATCAATAATTTATATTATTTGAATAATATTATTAGATAACATTATTGGCAATGTCTAAGGAAGTTTTGTCTAGGAAATGGGTTTGGTCATCTAATTGCGCGCTAATAAGGAGAAATCCTTATCGGAAAGCCCCCTCTTTCCTGAGAACGACCTGGTTGTCATTATTGTGATTTTGTAATATTATTTGTGAATAATTAATTATTGATTAATATGATAAGAAAATATTTATTTTATGTGGATATAAATGAAGGAAGCTTAGTATGAAATATTTGTTGAAAGTTTGGCAATTATTTTCTCCGATAAAATATTCATTCATATATATTATTATAATATATTATAACTGTTTAATAATATTATTATTATAATATATAAGCATGTGGTTAATTAGAAACGGATGTCAACAAAATGTATTTGAATACTTCGTTTTTAACATTGTTATGGTTGGTGAGAATTTGCTTACAAAGTGATATTGCCTAATTCTTATGGGTCCTCAATTGTGGAAAAATAAGTTGTTAGGCCAGTGATTGGTGGAAGTTGGTTGGTGAATTTGATTTCCTGCAAACTAGTTTTCAAAGAGTAGGCCCCCAACATTGGAAAAATAAGGAATTAGGTAGAAGTTAGGCATGAAAAGTTTGGCTCAGCAGTCTGTTTTCTCTCCGAAGCTGAACTATAAGTAGGGGTTAACCCCTCCTTCTTCAACATACCATTTAAAATTCAGAAATTCTTATTCTAAAGTATTGTGAGTATTTTTCTTGAGTATAAGAATACTTTGAGCGTAGTTTTTCTGCAAGATTTTCTCAGAATAATATCTGATATTCCAGTTAAATCCAGTTTCTACTAAGGTAAAGGATATTATTTTATTGCAATACTCGTGAGAAATATTATTTTCTTTCATATTCCATATTACGCAAATAATATTATTTCATCTCGTATTCCTAAATTTGAACTTACTATGGTAAGTATTGCTTCTATAATTCCAGAAATAATTAGAAATTTCGCTTCATCTAGTATCATTTCATAGGAATATTGGCCTGAACTTTTTATCAAATTTGGAAATTTTCATGCATGGGTACTATTTATGGGTACTGTTCACGGTTACTGTTCACGGGTACTGTTCATGGGTAGTGTTCACAAAAGAAAAAAATTTTCTCCTTCCAAGTTATCTGTTGTGACCCTTAATCTTGAAATTGAATCCATGTTTTGATCTTTATTCTTGAATTTTACTTCACTATGGTTTATTATAGAGTGTTTTTGATCATGGATAAACCAAAGTATGAATCCCTAATTTTTGTCCTTTTATCTCACTGGATTCGTTCTTTAAAATATTTGTCATCATCCTCAGTCCTTAATGGTGATACTTGATGAATATCTTTGGCCTGTAGTGCAAAGATGAATGATTAACTGATGAATATCTTTGGCCCGTAGTGCAAAGATGAACAGGTGTTGAGATAAACACGACCAACTGGTGATACAAATGGATATCTTTGGCCCATAGTGCAAAGATGAATATTTGATTCAAGATATATATTGATTGATGTTACAGGGATAAAATATTGATGATTGACTTTTAAATTCATAGATGATAGTAGATTTCATTCTCTACTAAACTCTTCTAATTAATTGTTATTTTCGCTGTGAATATTGATCTAAAACTTGTTTTCCATTATATTTTTTTTGATTTGTTGAAGGCTAACAATAATTTGTTGTTCATTATCTTAGTCATAATATTCTTTACTGGGCTAGTTGAGTCGCCCTTTTCCTTTTTGTTCCATTTTTCTTCTCAGGAAGCGAGAATATAGCGGGGAGTAGTCGGGGTGTGGAGTGATGTTCCATGGCAGTTGTTATAGTAGTCCTCACTATTTGTAAAATAATGTATCAATAATTGTAATGAGGACTTATTTGAGTGTGGATATTGTCTAGAGGACAATATTTGTATTTAAATTCACAAAATTTGTATTGTCGTATTTTGCACGACAATTGTAATAATGATGTTGTAGTTGTTTCTATACCATGTATTTGGCGACTCAGAATGATGTATACCTATTTTGGAGTCACATCAACTACCATTCCTTGGTATATATTCCTCTAGAATATATTTCCAAAGTCCAATATTTAGAACTCAGAAATACTAGACAAACATGGCTTGGCATCACGGTGTCCCTAAGAAACCACCACGCCTTGCCTATGATTACACAATAGTCCTAACAATGTCCAATTTCTACCCTTCTCCAGGCTTTACAATTCTTATTAAATGAAAGTTGTAGATCTACTTCTTAGCTTTCCGAATCATCTTGAATAATCTCAATCGGAGTTATAAGAAAGAGTAATGCCCAATTTACTAAAGGACGTCGAAGTTGTCCCGCACAGACCTTGGGCAAGAGCCTCTGCGGTACATGGCAGTGCCTCTACGCTAGGCTAATGCACCTGCAGAGCCCCTGCACTGCCAGCCAGCGCGCCTTTGTGCTTGACTTTGGCAACGTAAACCCCGTTTTTCAATTTTGTCGCACCTACTTCACTGTCTTATAACTTCTTCATCCATTATCGGAATTAGTCCGTTCCTACATCATTTTCTTGCTTGTAACACCCTCTATGAAACCCCTTAGACATAATACTTTTCCCAATTCTCTAACTTGTCAGGAAATTAGCTCAAAAACCCTCTATGAGCCATTTTTCACTAAAAATCATTTTAACGATAAATTTCCTAAACATCACAAATTACTTATTCGACATCGGATTAAGTTCGTTCTTGAGCCCACGACTCACGTTTTCACCTAACTACATAACCCTTTGAAAGAAAGAATTTTTCAAAAGATTTAACTACTCGTAATCATGGTCCAAAAAGGGTACCAAGCTAGGGTTTCTCATACTTGACACCTTTTACAGAAAAGTTTGCCATAACTTTGTTGTGGGGTATTTTTCCACCGTTCCACTTGGAACATCTTAAAAAAGTACTTATATATGATTCCATATTTCTTTAATTTGACAAAAATACACAAACAATCGTTTATAGAGATCCGTTTATAGTCCACTATTATAGTCTTTTCATCCTCATGTATATGCTTACTTTTTATTATTTGGTTCACTCAGCATGCATGTTTAAGGTGATTTACAAGGGTTTACTCCTTCATATTCACCTTATAACTTCAAGATCCACCATGATCTTCACTTATCAGCAACCACCAATAACTATCAAACTCAAAGAAGAAAATTTCAAAGAGATGAAAGTTTAGGGTTCATGGTCTTACCTTTTTTGTGACGCCCCCAAAATAGGTATACATCACCCATCTTGAGTCGCCAAATACATGGTACAGAATTCAAATACAACTTAATTATACAACAGTCGTGTAAAATACGATAAAACATATTCTAAGAGTTTTAATAAGAATATTATCATCTAGACAATATCCACACTCAATGGAGTCCTCATTACATTTATTGTCACACTATTTTATAGAATAACGAGGACTACTAAAACAACCATCTGGACCGTCAATCCGTTCCCCGACTCATCCCAGCTATATTCTCATTTCCTGAAGAGAACAGTGAAAGAAAGGATGAGCTCAACTAGCCCAGTAAGAAATATTATGACTAAGATAATGCAGAATAAATTATCCTTAGCCTTCAACAGTATAGCAACTGATAGCATATAAAAGACAACAAGTTTTAGATCAACAACTGCAGCGGAATAAGCAATCCATTAGAAGAGTAAATTAGATCATAGAATCTACTATCTTCTATGAATTAAAAAGTTTTTCAACAATTTTATCGCTGAGACTCAGTTTAATAAATAAAATTGAATCATCCATGCATCACGACTAAGGATATACATGTAATCATCAATGGTCATGATTATACCGAATAATCCCTGGTCATAATCATACCAACAACTGTCCATCAATGAACTACAGGTGAATGAGGACTTTCACCATATCATTTGTCACATTACGGTCATGATTATATCGAATAATCCCTGGTCATAATCATACCAAGTCCATCTATGCACGTATGCCAAAGATGACTTTCATCACAATATAAGCATGAGGATGATGACAATGACGTAATAATTCAATAAAACAAGTTCAAGGATAAATTTTAAAGATTTATAATCTAATTTATCCATAAATCAATAACGTCCAAATTGTCAATATGATACTACTTTGTGGAGTAAAATTCAAGAATGCTCAGAAGAATATTTCCATGAAAAGATATTGGATGAAGTGCAAATATCCAGGATATTCTACTATTTTCATGGAGTATAGAAGCCAAAACTTTTACCAAATGAATATACTAGAATATATGAAACTGCAAATAGATTTTTACCCACCATGCGGTAATCCACGTAGACAGATCATTTCCACAATTTAATAAGGAATGAATACGAAGGATCATTCACCATGCATGCTTGTAGTCCACATGCATAAAGTTATTCCAATAGAATAATAAAGAATGGAATAACAGAAGAATTCACCATGCATGCGGTTTTCCGCGTAGACAAGTTATTCCAACAGAATAATAAAGAATGGAATAACAGAAGAATTCACCATGCATGCGGTAGTCCGCGTAGACAGGTTATTCCAATAGAATAATAAAGAATTGAATAACAGAAGAATTCACCAAGCATGCATGCGGTAGTCGCACGCAAAAGTTATTCCAATGTAATAATAAAGAATGGAATAATGAAGAATTCACCGTGCATGCAGAGTCCGCAGAAGACAATGCGAGTTATTCCAATGTAATAATAAAGAATGGAATAACAAACCTTACGAGTATTAAAAGAAATAACTCTCTTCATGAATACGAAAGAAATAATAACTCTTACCGTAGAATAAAACTGGATACTGGAATAGAGAGGTAGCAGACTTCTCTTCTTCTTTCTCTCTATAAGTTCTCTCTATAATAACTGTTCTTGTGAGACTTAGTGAATTGGTGAGAATGAAAGAAGAATGAACTTCTATTTATAGGAACATATAGTTTCAATAATTGCACGTTTTGGGGCTCGAAATATTACAGTATAATACCTTCCTCTCTTTTTTCATTTTTAATTTAGTCCTGTAAGTATTATCAAACTTACACCACCTCCCCTAATAGTAAATCATGCGAATTAATAGTTCATTCATGTGACTTAATAGTATAATCATGTGAAAAAACTAATTACAGTATAGTACCTTCATCTATACCTCCATTTTTAATTTAGTCATGCAAGTATTATCAATCTTGCACCAACTCCCCTACTAGTAAATCATGTGAATTAATAGTTCATTCATGTGACTTAATAGTATAATCATGTGAAAAAATAATTACAACATAGTACCTTCCTCTATTCCTCCATTTTTAATTTAGTCATGCAAGTTTTATCAATCTTGCACCAACTCCCCTAATAGTAAATCATGTGAATTAATAGTATATACACGTGAACACATAATTATAAGCATGTGAATTAATAGCAATTAATTGCTCATTTATCCGGTGAATTACCCAATTGGTCAATATAACCTCCAGACATCAATTATTATCAAAATAAATGCCGATTTCCACTAACACTAATAATTCCCACATAATGGAACTTTCAATTTCATCTTTAATCAACACGAACTTATTCATCATTAATATTATAATTCATAATATTTAACAACCAGATCGTTCCCAGGAAAGAGGGGGCTTTCCGATAAGGATTTCTCTTTATTGGCACACAATTAGGTGACCAAACCTCTCCTTGATAGTACTTCTAGACAT
The DNA here is from genome assembly GCA_020205605.1 of Panax ginseng. Classification (NCBI taxonomy): domain Eukaryota; kingdom Viridiplantae; phylum Streptophyta; class Magnoliopsida; order Apiales; family Araliaceae; genus Panax; species Panax ginseng. Next base: position 65,305,794 of record CM035132.1, on the reverse strand, counting down.
TGTCAATATTGCAAATTATAAAATATGAATAACTTTGTCGTCTCAATTATTGATTTAATAATATAACATATTATGGAGATGATATTGTGACAATAATTGAATCAATAATATGAGAGATATGATGCAGCAATTAATGTAGGAATAATTGAGTATAACTGAGTGACTTCTCATGTAAGCATCAATAATTAATACCGTGTGCTACTATGCAACCACGCGTATTACTGTTCTTTTACTACCGGGTAGTTCAACAGTTTTAACGGTAACACTTTCGCCGTTATTTTTATAAAAAGATAATTATGTCGTTTTCTAACTATGACAATACTTCTGTTGTGGGGTCCACCAATGATTGTGCCATCGTACAAATATTCCCTGTTAAAACGAATATTCCCCGACCAATTGAATATTATATAACCACTTGCTTACTTTGCAAAATTTATAAATATTACCCACAACTATAACATTATATCAAATCCACACCATAATATTCAAAAATATATTTCAAGAAAATTATTCTTTATTCATAAAAGTTGGGGTCTTACAACCTCCCATTCTTATGAAATTTCATCCTAAAAATTAGGGTACGTACCTGGTATATCAAAGAGGTGAGGATATCTTGACTTCATCTCAGATTCTAACTCCCAGGTCATTTCTTCCACATCGTGGTTTCTCCACAAAACTTTGACTTGAGGTATAACCTTGGAGCGTAGAATATGATCCTTCTTATCCAAGATTTTAACAGGTAACTCTTCATATGTTAAATCTTCCTCTATCTCGTCTGGTTCTAATTCAATAATGTGGTTCAGGTCTTTCACATATTTACGTAACATAGATATGTGAAAAACATTATGAACACGAGACATACTTAAGAGAAAGCGAGTCTATAGGCCACAGTTCCTACTCGATCGAGGATTATAAATGGGCCAATGAATCGAGGATTGAGCTTTCTTCTCTTTCCAAATCTCATAACTCCTTTCCATAGAGCAACATATAACAACACATGATCTCTAATATTGAATTCAACGTCTTTTCGATGAAGATCAGCATAACTCTTTTGTCGATCTTGTGAGGTTTTTATACGTTATCGGATCGTTTGAATCTTTTCCGTAGTCATACGCATTCAACTCCGATCCCAACAACGTTGCTTCACCCACCTCATCCCGGCATACTGGAGAACGACACTTTCTTCCATACAACGCCTCAAATGGAGCCATGCCAATACTTGCTTGATAACTATTGTTGTAAGAAAACTTCACCAATGGTAAGAACTTGTCCAAACTTCCCTTGAAGTCAAGGACACAGAGTCTTAATAAATCATCAAGAGTTTGAATAGTCCTTTCTGACTGCCTGTCCGTTTGAGGATGATATGCCGAACTAAATCGTAAATCCGTGCCCATAGCTTTTGGCAAACTAACCCAAAATCTTGAAGTGAATCTTGGGTCTCGATCAGAAACTGTACATACTAGCATACCATGCAATCTTACAATCTCATTTATGTATATACTAGTAAGACGTTCAAGTGTATAAGTTTCTCGTATCGATAAGAAATGAGCAGACTTGGTCAATCTATCAACAATGACCCAAATCGCATCTATGCCTTGAGAAACCTTGGGAAGTCCAGTAACGAAATCCATGGTAATGTGCTCCCACTTCCATTCTAGAATTTCAAGTGGTTGCAATGGACCTTTTAGCAGTTGATGCACCGCCTTGACTTGTTGACAAGTTAGACACCTTGAGATAAACCCCGCTATCTCTCTCTTCATATTGCTCCACCAAAATGTATGTCGAAGATCATGATACATTTTGGTACTCCAGGGATGGATTGCAAATGGTGTGTTGTGCGCCTCCATCATGATTTTATACTTCAAGTCAGAATCGTTAGGAACACAAAGTCTAGAGTTGACTCAAAGTATTCCTTCTTCATCGATTCTTGCTTCCAGAATAGCACCTTCTTGCACTTTCTTCGTCATACGCATCAGCTCCAGGTCTGTAGCTTGAGTAGCTTTAACTTTATCAATTAAAGTCGGTTCTACTCGTATATTCGCCATCATCACATGGGTCCCTAGTGTCTTTAACTCTATCTCTATCCTTCATAAGTCATACAAAATGGGTCTTTGTGTTGACAATATTGCACTCATACCTGCATATGATCTTCTACTCAATGCGTCAGCTACTACATTCGCTTTTCCAGATTGGTATTGAATGGTATGATCATAATCTTTCAACAGCTCAAGTCATCGTTGTTGCCGCATGTTGAGTTCCTTTTAAGTGAAGAAATATTTGAGGCTTTTATGATCCGTATAGATCTCCACCTTCTCCCCATACAGGTAATGCCTCCAAATCTTAAGCGCAAAAACGACTGCTGCCAACTCTAGATCATTAGTAGGATAATTCATCTCACATTCTTTGAGTTGTCTTGAGGCATGGGCTATGACTTTCCCATATTGCATGAGAACACATCCTAACCATTTGCCTGAAGCATCATTGTAGATGACAAATCCCTTCAAGCTAGATGGTATTGTCAGAACAGGTGCTGCAATGAGTCTTCTCTTGAGTTCTTGAAAACTCTTCTCACATTCCTCGCTCGAACCAAACTTTGTATCTTTTCGAGTCAGCTAAGTTAATGGAGTAGCAATTCGAGAAAATCCTTCCACGAATCTCCGATAATAACCAGCTAAGTTGAGAAAGCAACGTACTTTGGTCACTGACTTTGGTTGCTCCCAGCTATGAATTGCTTCAATCTTCGCTGGGTCAACATATATTCCATGATTTGATATCACAGGCCCAAGGAATGTAATTTCCTCAAGCCAAAACTCACATTTCTACAACATGGCATAAAGCTTGTTTTCACGAAGCTTTTGAAATATCAGCCTCAGGTGTTGCTCATGGTCTTCACGGCTTTTGGAGTATATGAGGATGTCATCAATAAAGACGACCACAAAGTGATCCAAGTATTGCTTGAATACTCAATTCATCATGTCCATGAAGGTAGCAGGAGCATTAGTCAATCCAAAAGACATGACTAGGAATTGATAATGCCCGTACGGAGTTCTGAAAGCAGTCTTTGGAATGTCATCAGTTTTAATCTTCAACTGATGATATCCGGAACGAAGATCAATCTTTGAAAAGAATTTGGCTCCTTACAACTGGTCAAATAGGTCATCAATGTGAGGCAACGGGTACCTATTTTTGATGGTGACATGATTCAACTCCCGATAATCAATACAAAGTCGCATACTTCCATTTTTCTTCTTCACGAATAGAACATGAGCACCCTAAGGAGACATACTAGGACGAATAAAACCGATATCTAACAATTCCTCTTGTTGGGTTTTTAACTCCTGAAGTTCAATAGGAGCCATTTGATATGGGGCTTTGGAAATAGGTTTTGTACCGGATTCAAGGTCAATATAAAATTCAATTTCACGCTCTGGGGGTAGGCCAGGAAGTTCTTCAGAGAATATGTCATGAAATGTATTAACAATAGAAATATCATTCAAATCTGACGTATTTTTATTTAAATCTGTGACATGGGCTAAGAAAGCTTGACATCTATTTTTTAATAAATGAATAGCTTTATGGCTTAATATGACAGTGATTGATTTTAGTGGTTTGGTTGCTTGAATTTTCATAATAGGTTGGTTAAGAATATGAAAGCTAACAACCTTACGAAAACAATCGAGTTTAGCATGATGAGTAGTTAACCAATCAATCCCTAAAATCACATCAAATGCAAGTATTTTCAAAGAAATAAGATCGACATGTAACGTGTGGTTACCGATGTGAATTAAACAAGACTTATAAACAGTGGATGTAATGAAGGTTTCTCCCAACGGAGTTTCAACCGATAAGTCAAAGTCTAATTTCTCCCTAGTCAAATTTAAATGTTGAGCGCAAGTAGGAGAAATAAAATAATGGGTAGAACCGGTATCAAATAAGGTATATACTTCGCTAGAGTTTATGATTAGCTTACCCGTGATCACCTCGTTCAGATTCCTCACTTTTTGGGAGGATACGACAAACGCTCTCCCTTGAACTACTGGTTTTGTCTTGTCTAGGACGACCTTTGCTGCCTCCATCCCAGCTGGACTTGACTTTGGTGCACGACAAAATTGGGCTAGGTGACCTTCTCTTCCACAATTGTAACATGCTTTGGACTGCATCACGCAATTTGGAGATATGTTCCTCCCCTCCGCATTTGTAACATACGACCGACGATCATTCTCTTTCCTTAACAACAGGTGCTGGTGCAAACGTCTTTCCATCATTATTGAATCTCCTCTTCTTGAAATGTCCACTCTTATTGTTATGGCCATGATTACCACCAATGTGATTACCATTTCTGGCATGTTAATTCCCTCTATGCTTGTTGTCATCGCTTCGATGACTGCTACCACTGGTATTATCGACTTGTCGGCTGCTCTCTCTTGGTTGGGTTGACTCATTATTGCGTTCTAATAACTGAGCCTTATTCACAACATCTGAATACAAACACAGTTTGTGAGAAATTAGGTATTGACGTATCTCAGGTTCCAAACCTCTTAGAAACATCCGCGTCAGTCTCTCCTCATTATCAATCAAGTGGGACGCAAACCGGGACAACTCGGCAAACTTAGCTTCGTACTATGACACGGTCATATTGTTTTGCTCCAGCTTGATAAACTCTACCTCCTTCATATGACCAATACTTTCGGGAAAGTACTTCTCGTTGAACAACACTTGGAACTTCTCCCAAGACATCTTCAGTGCGGTAGGTTGAGTACGCTTTACAGATTCCCACCAGTAATCTACCTCTGCTCGAAACATGAAGGTGGAAAAGGGAACCTTTTGCTCCTCGGAGTATCCCAAGACATCAAATATCTTGGTGATCTGCTTTATCCATGTCTCCGCCTTAAGTGGTTTTGGCTCTCTAAAAAACTCCGGTGGTCCTAGCTCCTTGAACTGTTTAGCGGTGACCCTCCGAGAGTGCCAAAGATGTTTCAACAACTCGCATTTTGAGCAGAGCCGCCTCTGCCGATGTTGCATGAATTTCATAAAGCCTCTAAACATCCCATCGTTCACCATTTCATCGGTGTTATTGTTTACCTGAGGATTATTGTCTTCCTGTTGCACATTATCATGGGTATTGATCGTTGGCGACTCAACGGTCTCATGTTCTTCATTGCTTATCTCAATACTTTCGGATGCCATTTTCAAATACTGCCACAAAACAAGGGTTAATTAACATATCACATATTATCCCTATACTCTGACCGACCAATTAAATACCAAATAAACTTAGGTAGGTCATACTAGCGAAGGAATTCTCCGTCTCTCCCCTCCTAGTTCTTGTCTCACATCTCAGCCAGGGATCATATCCCTAAGCTTTGATACCAACTGCGATGCCCCCAAAATAGGTATACATCACCCATCTTGAGTCGCCAGATACATGGTACATAAATCAAATACAAACTTAATTATACAACAGTCATGTAAAATACGACAAAACATAGCTGAGAGTTTAAACAAGAATATTGTCATCTAGACAATATCCACACTCAATGGAGTCCTCATTACAATTATTATCACACTATTTCACAGAATAGTGAGGACTACTAATGCAACAATCTGGAACGTCAATCCATTCCCCGACTAGATCCAGCTATATTCTCATCTCCTGAAGAGAACAGTGAAAGAAAGGGTGAGCTCAACTAGCCCAGTAAGAAATATTATGACTAAGATAATGCAGAATAAATTATCCTTAGCCTTCAACAGTATAACAACTGATAGCATATAAAAGACAACAAGTTTTAGATCAACAACTGCAGCGGAATAAGTTATCCATTAGAAGAGTTAAGTAGAGCATAGAATCAACTATCTTCTATGATTTAAAAAGTTTTTCAACAATATTATCGTTGAGACTCAACTTAATAAATAAAATTGAATCATCCCTGCATCACGGCCAAGGATATTCATGTAATCATCAATGGTCATGATTATACTGAATAATCCATGGTCATAATCATACCAACAACTGTCCATCAATGAACTACAAGCCAATGAGGACTTTCACCACATCATTCGTCACATTGCGGTCATGATTATACTGAATAATCCTTGGTCATAATCATACCATGTCCATCTATGCACGTACGCCAAAGATGAATTTCATCACAATATAAGCATGAGGATGATGACAATGACATAATAATTCAATAAAACAAGTTCAAGGATAAATTTTAAAGATTTATAATCTAATTTATCCAGAAATCATTAACGTCCAAATTGTAAACATGATACTACTTTGTGGAGTAAAATTCAAGAATGCTTAGAAGAATATTTCCATGAAAAGATACTGGATGAAGCGCAAATATCCAGGATATTCTACTATTTTCATGGAGTATTGAAGCCAAAACTTTAACCAAATGAGTATACTAGAATATATGAAACTGCAAATGGATTTTTACCCGCCATGCGGTAATCCACGTAGATAGATCATTTCCACAATTTAATAAGGAATGAATACGAAGGATCATTCACCATACATGCGGTAGTCCACACAGACAGGTTATTCCAACAGAATAATAAAGAATGGAATAACAGAAAAATTCACCATGCATGCGGTTGTCCAGCGAGACAAAGTTATTCCAATGTAATAATAAAGAATGGAATAATAGAAGAATTCACTATGCATGCGTAGTCGCGTGAGACATGAGTTGTTCCAATAGAATAATAAAGAATGGAATAATGAAGAATTCACCAAGCATGCAGTAGTCAAGACAAACAAAGTTATTCCAAATGTAATAATAAAGATTGGAATAACAAAAGAATTCACTGAGCATGCGGTAGTCCTGAAAGACAAAGTTATTCTAACGAGAATAATAAAGAATGGAATAACAACCCTTACAGTATTGAAAGAAATAACTCTCTTCATGAATACAAAAGAAATAATACCCCTTACCGTAGAATAAAATTGGATACTGGAATAGAGAGGTAGCAGACTTCTCTTCTTCTTTCTCTCTATAATTTCTCTCTATAATAATTTCTCTTGTAAGACTTAGTGAATTAGTGAGAATGAAAGAAGAATGAGTTTCTATTTATAAGAAAATATAGTTTCGATAATTGCACGTTTTGGGGCTCGAAATATTACAGTATAATACCTTCCCCTTTTTTTCATTTTTAATTTATTCCTGCAAGTATTATCAAACATACACCACCTCCCCTAATAGTAAATCATGTGAATTAATAGTTTATTCATGTGACTTAATAGTATAATAATGTGAAAAAAAAACTAATTACAGTATAGTACCTTCATCTATACCTACATTTTTAATTTAGTCATGCAAGTATTATCAATCTTGCACTAACTCCCCTAATAGTAAATCATGTGAATTAATAGTTCATTCATGTGACTTAATAGTATAATCATGTGAAAAAACTAATTACAGTATAGTACCTTCATCTATACCTCCATTTTTAATTTATTCATGCAAGTAGTATCAATCTTGCACCAACTCCCCTAATAGTAAATCATATGAATCAATAGTACACACATGTGAACACATAGTTATAAGCATGTGAATTAATAGCAATTAATTGCTCATTTATCTGGTGAATTACTCGATTGGTCAATATAACCTCCAGACATCAATTATTATCGAAATAAATGTTGATTTCCACTAACACTAATAATTTCTACACTATGGAACTATCAATTTCATCTTTAATCAACACGAACTTATTCATCATTAATATTATAATTCAAAATATTTAACAACCAGGTCGTTCCCAGGAAAGAGGGGGCTTTTCAATAAGGATTTCTCCTTATTGGCACGCAATTAGGTGACCAAACCTCTCCTTGACAGAACTTCTAGACATTGTCAATATTGCAAATAATAATATGAATAACTTTGCCGTCTTAATTATTTATTTAATAATATAACATATTATGCAGATGATACTGTGACAATAATTGAATCAATAATATGAGAGATATGATGCAGCAATTGTTGTAGCAATAAATGAGTATAACTGAGTAACTTCTCACGTAAGCATCAATAATCAATACTGTGTGCTACTATGCAACCACGCGTATTACTGTACTTTTACTACCAGGTAGTTCAACAGTTTTAACGGTAACACTTTCGCCGTTATTTTTATAAAAAGACAATTCTGTCATTTTTTAACTACGACAATACTTCCGTTGTGGGGTCCACCAATGATTGTGCCGTCGTACAAATATTCCCTGTTAAGACGAATATTCCTTGACCAGTCGAATATTATATAACCACTTACTTACTTTGCAAAATTTATAAATATTACCCACAACTATAACATTATATCAAATCCACACCATAATATTCAAAAATATATTTCGAGAAAATTATTCTTTATTCATAAAAGTTGGGGTCTTACATTTTTGGTCCTTCGTCTTCTTCTTAGCTTGATTTATCCAAGCTCTTTACTCTTCCTTCTCCATTTAGGAATCAACCTCTCTCTTTTTTCTCTCTCCAATTTGCTAGAGTTTTCCCTGTTAGTATTAGTGAATTGGTGAGAAATGAAGAGAAAATGGGCTCTATTTATAGGATTGGCAAGATTTGGGGTATAATAGTCATTTGACCCTCCTTTTTACTTCCTTTATCTCACATGGGATAATCACCATTTCATCCCTTATCTTATCTTAGATACGCCTTGTCATCTAACATTATCCCACATGGGATAATTACCATTACTTTTACTTTGGCTCCAAGTCTGCAGGGTTTAACCCTAAGACTTGAGTCATGTCTCAACCCTAGTAAAGTCACATCAAAATCTTAGCTAAATCCATGGGTTAAACCTTAGCCAAGTCATCTAAACCCTAGGCTAAACCATTGGCTCAAACCTAGCCAAGTCTTAAGTTCTTAGCCAATACTTAAAATTCTTAGGCTTAGTTAGTCCAACTAATTCTAGTTAGATATATTTTTTATCCAATTAGGTTTTCTAACTTTTTCGGTTATGTTTTTGTAACACGCTTGGTTAGCCGAAAAATTGATTTTTGATTTTTGAAAATCCAATTTTTCCACCATTCCCCATTTCCCGAACAAACGTTGTCATTCTTTAAAAAGTCAAAAAAACAAAAAAATGTTTTTCGCTTGAATAGTTTTTTAATGGCTTTTTCCCCAAAAAACTTTTATTCGAGATTTCATCTCTACTTCTCAAATAAACGCTATGACGTAATTCAAAATTTTCGAAAAAGAACGTTTATTAGCGTTTTCTGCATTTTATGAATAGTGTTTTAGCGTTATTTCTTGATAAAAAATATTTTCTCCCAAAAACTACCATCACTCGTACATAATCACGTAACACGTGAACTAGGTCATTAATTGACCTAAAATCACATAACATAATTAATATCCATAAAAATTCATTTTATTAGATATTCACCTAAAAACCTATTATAAAGTCATCCAATTTCTTGGGTCGTCACAACAATCTCAAGTCCAAGGATCACTTGTACTACTATCACTATAGGAACTCCTATTGACAAGTTAGTAAAACTCTATTAGGGTTCCTTTAATCAAGTCACGTTCAGTGAACTTATTCTCCAATAAGATCATACATACTTGTTTTAGTGTCTCCACTCAAACGATTATGAGATCAATCATCCTCTCCAATAGAAGAAGCATAGTATATACTAATCTATCCAAAATCAGTAACCCCACGTTAGTGATCCAACGATTAGAAACATTTTAGTTTTCGAGCTATCTAGAATTTAGATATCATTAGCATGATCATCATCATGATTCTGTTTATCTCATTTATTTAATTCAACTAATTAAACATGGATAAAGAATGCCTTTAAATAAATAAATTTTTTTATTAATAAATAAACAAGATTACAAAGTAAATGCTTATCACATCCAATGTGATTGGCTTGAGGGCATACTACTTTCAAGTTGTGCCACATCGTTTGTACAGTGCAAGAGCAGCGTTGTGGCGCTCTTGCCCAGCGTTGCGATGCTAGCTACCCAGTACCCAAAAACCCTAGCTTTTTCATGCCTTGGCAACTTTTACCCTACTTGCTTCGAAGATTCATAACGGACAATCTACAAGGTATTTTTTAGTGATTCTTTTTCCTACGTCTACAAATCTACAACTTTGCTTTAATTTTCATAAGAAAAATACCAACATATAACGCTGCACACGTCTCACAATAACCCAGTGAAAACTAGTTTTATAATGTCTTGTTTCAATTGCTTAAACCATGATGCCTTTAGCACTAAATAGTTAGGCCATCATGTTTCATGACTATAACATTAAAATACATAATCATAAACCTAAATATTCATTACTTCATGAATTCTATTTAAAAACATAAGAATAAAAACTAAAATTATAACATAATTTTGTTACATATTGAAGTGAAAGTTTTACAATACTTGAATATGGAAGACATTATTTTTCCTTCTCTCAATAATAGTTAATCTCACTATAGTTTTCACTCTTAGCTTTTGTAAATTGGTGAGGATTAATGAAGGGTAGGGGTCTATTTATAGTAAAGGAAGACCTAAGGTAACATGGTCTTTTAGGTTAAATATTTTCCAAGCTTTGGCTCTAAGTATCAAGCCTTCGATCCAAGACTTTGGCTCCAAGCATCAAGCCACTCAAGCTTCTATCTCCAAGCCTTTAGGGCTAACCAAGCCTTTGGTTAGACAAAACTTAGTTTTCTTCTAGTTTGTTTTCTAGTTATCTTTCCTAACTAATTCGGTTAGCCAAAATCGTTGACTTTCTCATTTTTTACTTTATGTTTTTGTGAATAGTAATTTTTTATTTATACGTCGTATAAATACTTAGGACTTAATAAAACCCAATGTATTCCTAATTAATGATTTCTACATATTTTATTCACCAAAAACCTATGTTTTAAAGTTAACCTTAATTTAATCTTTTAATATTATAATTACAAGCCTTATAAATATTCAGGATATTACATCACCTCTACTTATAAGAATTTCATTTTCGAAATTAACGTCTAATATATTCTCAATTTATCTCTTCCTAAAAACTCTATTATGAGCCAATTATCTCCACTTCTAATACTTATCTCAAGATTATATTTTAAGGTACTCCTACCCTAGAGCTATAACATATTGATCTGATATCATAATGTCACGCCCCCAAATCCGTGCACTTGCTACATCGGACATGATGCTGACTAATCATCACATTTCCTAAGATCTACCAACAATATACTTGGTAAAAACTCAATTTATTAAAATCTTTACATCATATATTTTATTCCAGAGTCGTACACTTTATAATTTTTTTATTGTGATAAAATCTTCCAATAATTCTATTGGCTTAACTTAGTTTATTACATCAAATTCTTTACCTTCATCCCAAATCGCAACAAGGTCTCTACTTCTTTCTTTAATACCAAACCGTGACTCACATCCATTTCTACAGATAACACCTCACTTAACCAATAGTACTAAATCCTTCTGAGTATAAATATTATAGACTCACAATACTGACAACTAGATCGTTCCCAGAAAAGGGGGCCTTCCATTCATCAACGGTGCACAATCAAATAACCTCTTTTTAGACATTTTGCGTTCGTTGTGCCCTCCTCCTCCTCCTTTTTCTATGCAAAGGAAGATCACAGAGCTGTGGTGGGGGTGGCGACTGTAACAATTCAGAATTTTAATTGTAATTTCAAACATTTAGTGAATTAAATAAATATTTTAGTTGATGTGTTTGTTGTTAAGTAAATATTTGTTTAATTTGATTATTTATTAGTTAAATAAATAATTTATGAGTTGAGGGAATTAACTTAATTAAGGTAAGATTTTAATTAAGTTGATAATTGGTAAATTGGTATTTTGAAGTTAATTAAAATAAAAGAGTGATGAATTAATTATTATGTGGAAATATTATAATTTAATTTAATTAAATTAGAGAGTTGATAAGGATTAAATGAATTGCTATAATGTTATTTTAATTTAATTTAGATGTATTAATTTATTAAATAAAATTTTAATGAAAATTATAATTTTGTTGTATTGGATTATGTAGCAAATTAATTTAATAAGTTGTTATTAACTTTAATTTAAATAAATTTGAATATGAGAATTTAATTAAATAAAGTGGGACAATAAACTATATTATAAAGCGAGTTATAAAAATAAATTAAAAGAGTTTTAATTTAGTTTTATCAAACAAAGACTTAGAGCTTTTGAAATTCTTATTTTAATCTTGTTTTTTCCAAACAAGGCTTAAGAAATGATTAAGTCATTATTTATAATTAGTTTTGCCAAACAAGACCTTATGGCTTTTGAAAAAAAAATATAACTGATAGTTATTATTACATATGAGTTTTTATACGTTTCTATACGTTGCGTCTGTTTATTTTTTATTTTTACGTTAAGTTGTATTGCTTAAGCCTAAGAAAGAACAGAAGAGAGAAAGAATAGAGAAGAAAATAGAGAGAAAATAGAGATGGAAGAAGAGAAGGGTTTTATGAGTTTGTGATAATCAAAGGGGTTGCTATCATTTGTGTTGCTCAGATAAGAGATTTGAGGTAGTAATTTAACCATTTTGCTCTTAGTTCTTATGTTTTTGAGTCTTCATAAAAATTTCTTTATAAATTAGTTCTGAGTATAATTGTTGAAAACATGGTGTTATGTGTTAATTGGTACTGATAACATGTTTTATATCATTCATTCATGATTTAGAGTAGTCAATTTCGTGAAAATATGTGTAGTATGACAGAATTGAATTACAGTGATATATCTATATATGATAAGGCTTATTTCAGAATTAAAATTGATTTTCAATTCATGTGTTAAACTGTAAATTGTTGTTGATTGTGATACTATATGAGGAAACAAAAACATTATGAGTTAAATTAGTTTTTTTGGTTGTAAAACGAATTCACAATGATGAATTTCGCTATGAATGTCAAAAGGTAAAGAAATAATAAAAATAGTGAAATTAATGGTTATAAATTTTGATGTTTATGTTGTTTATATAGTTAAAAACATGTTAGAAATCTTAAGTTATGTTTCTGTGAAGTTTATGTAATTTATATGTGTGAAAATTGGTTGTTAGAAAGTTGTTTGTAAGTCAAATTGGCTTTCTGCTATGTGCAAATCGCAAACTGCAGATTCCAAGTTTGCGCACCAATGCAGTCGTGCTAGTGCCAAAGCTTAAAATGGCGGCTGCGCCAACCCCTGACAGAAACTGTTTTGTTTTTTTATTTCAGTCCATAGCATGCAATCGTAACTTAATCTTATGAACATAAAAAGGTGTAAATCATATTATATGATGTTATAACAGATTGTAGTTGTATTGTAATACCAAATATGAAGATTTTAAGTTTTTAATTAACAAGTTATAAAACGATTGAAACTCAATGTTTGTAAAAGTTAGAGACGAGAATTGAATGTTAAAGCTTTACGTTATATGTTAGTGAGTTTTTGATTCGTGTTATGTGGTTGATCAATATGATTAGACCTCAAGTTAAAGGTTATACCTTAAATAAGATGGTGAATGGAACTTATAAGGTTAATGTTAGTATAACTAATCGATATTACGATTCTAATGGTATGTGTAGGGTATTTTAGTGAACGTGTGTTATAATTGTGTAGCTTACGCACAAGGCAAGTTTCCTAACTTCATTCTCTTTATAATAAATGCAAGTTTCATAACTCTATTTACCTTTTGTTGTCGAGCAAGTATTTATCTTCATCATGATTATGATTACGCAAGTTCCTTAATTCATTATGTAAAGCAAGATCCTTATCCCATATTGTTTATCATTGTTATGCAAGTTTTCTTTACCCTACCTTGTTTGGGATTATGCAAGTTCATTACCCTAAATCAATTACGATTATTCAAGTTGTATCTTTATTGAACAAGTTCCTATTCCTAAATCTACACTTATATTAAACAAAGTTTCCAATTCTATCTCTTTATCAAAAAAGATTGTAACCTTAGCTTATTATTATTACTCAAGCAAGGTGTAGTATATCTTTCAATGCTTTTAAGTTTATTCCTAAAGCATGACTTTAATGCAATATGTCTATTCGATTGTGGTTCATAACTATTCCATAACATACTGTTATCAAACCCTTGAAACATTATTAAGTTTTGATTCAACTAATTCTTAGTTGATGTTCGTTGAACCCTAAATTACCCTTGAAGCCTTTCCAAACCAAGCTTCCTTTGGTGTGGACTTGTATGTTAAAACTGAGATGAACAACCCTATTATATGTGATTTATTACCCGTAAGCATTTAGATGTTTGTGCACAATATATGGTACGAAGGGTTAATCACCCTAAGTACGGGGAGTCCCTACAGTCTTATGACTATTTAGGTTTAAGTTGAAAGAATACTTATAACCTTGGACATAGTTCATGGTCTTGTGACCCTTAGATATATTTCAAATTCTAATTTCAGTTCTTGATTATCAATGATAGAGAATATTATTTAGTTCTATTGAGCCTATTCATTGGCAGTTATTATGTTATTATTATTCATTGTCATTTTAAGTGAGCATTTGTTTTGCTCACTCTTGCTTATATAACCATTGCAGCTAAAGTTGAGAAGGTTGATGAACCAACCACTAGCAAAGGGAAAGGAAAAATGAACAAGTGTTGAAGACTTGTAAACTATTGAATTTTATGTTGTCAGACTTTGTATTAACTATTGTGATGTAATTATTTACTTTTCCGTATTTGATGAATGTTTAAGGTTAGACAACATGGGAGATTTATTGATTAAGTTATGTAACCCTTTAATGAGAAGTTTTATTGTTTAAATTTTATTATGTTTGAGTAGTTAGAAATGTATGATTAGAAAGTGAACACCAAATCGTGTGGGAATGAAGTACCCAGATTTGGGGGTGTTACAGTGGCGCTATGGTGGGGGTGGTTGCGGTGTTGTGTGGGTGTTTCAAAGTCAATTACCAGCTAGCTTAAGGCTTAATTAAAGGTTAATGGGTAATATTTTTTCCCTAATTTAGTGGGTAATTTTTCCCCTATTTATATAAAATTTGATAATAATTATCAGTCCCCAATAGAGTCATAATTTTTATGATAATAATTATCAATAATTATTGATAGTTTTTGTTTTTCCCCTATTTAGAAAAATACATATGTTGTGAAGAGATGTTGTGGACTGATAATTATTGTAGTATTATGTCATACATGATTTTTTTAATTGATGAGAAGTTATTTATTATGAATTGGGACTGCCTTATATATGCTTTTATTAATTGATAATTTTGGGACTGATTTTGTGTTTTAGAACTGATTGTGAAAACTTTTTGGACTCAATTGGGATTGATTATGTGTTAATTGATGACGTTGGGACTGATTTTGGGAGTCAATTGTGACTAATTTTGGGACTGATTATGTGTTAATTGATGATGTTGGGACTGATTTTGGGAGTCAACTGAGATTGATTTTGGGACTGCCTCAATGATGTTAGGACTTCCTTATTATTGTTGTGATATAGATTTTTCTTGCAATTTATATCTTTATCTTGCGTTATGATTATCGCTATGATATGAACTGGCTTAATCATTTTGTTGGTATATTTGCTATTTCCGACGGGATTTCAAACAAAATTTCTATAATACATAATACTAAAAAAAATAAAATAAAATGAACTAAGTAGTATTTACTTAGTTTTGCACTACTAAATAAATTAATTTTAATTAATATAAAATAAAATTAATTTAATTTAATTAATTAATATAATACAATATAATATAATACATAATAAATTACATAAAAATAAATAAATGAATAAAATATATTAATTAAAATAAAATAAAATATTTAAATAATATATAATTAAATAATATAATATGATATATTACAAAATAAAATTAATTATATTAAATTAATTAATTAATTAAAATAAAATAATAGTTAATCTGATAATTTGGGTGACATTTTGTTGAAGGGTTTTGGACCGATGCAAATAAGATGGCTGTATCACAATTAAATATAAAGGATACTTGGAGTTGGGCAAGAATTTGGTGGCTACTTCAATTGCTTTGTTTTTCCCATGCCCATGATCAGTACTATCACTGCGCAGATGATTTGCCTCCGAATCTGCCTTCGATGGTGTAGTCACTCGAAATTTTCGCGACACATTCATCGACATTGCGGGAGGCGATTCGTCTTCGAGAGATAACCCTAGAAGACAGTTCACATCCATTCAGAATACTACCGGAAGTTCAGTCTCAACCCCGGAACACACACCGGAAGGACCATTTCCAACCTCGGAGATAACCCCGAGTTTCGTCCTTGGTGATAACCCCAAGGAATATTGTTGCAGTTCCAGCGATAACTCCGGAAATGCTTGTTTCAAGTGCATGCTATCAGCTTCAATCAGACCTCCTGCCGAGGCACTCATACCTCAGACCTGGAGCTAACACCGGGCAAACAAGCACTTCCACAGATGACCTTGCGGCATTCAAACACTTGCAGCAGTCCAATCTCAGATGTAACCCTGAGCAACGTCTGCTTTCAACTCAAACCGTGATAACCCCGGTGAGGAGTCAAACGTCATCTTGCCACCTCAACACCTGCGCGTCGTATGTATGTATGAAGTGTTGAGACATTGTTGTATGTATGTATGTATGAAGTGTTGAGACAACGTAGATTAGATTAGAAGAGAGCTTAATAAACAAATTAATTCCTATCTACTAAATAAACTAGTAAAGCATATAAATATAAAAATTCCTGGGTTGCCTCCCAGTCAGCGCTTGATTTATAGTCTTTCAGCCTGACTTTGTCTGGTCAATGCTATCCAATTCCTCTTCGAAAGTTGAGGAACCCTCCATCCATCGGAAATAATGTAGCTTTTTGTAGTTCCCATTTGTGATAGCCATTACATTAAAGTCACTTAGCATGCTTTAATTTGGTATGATCTCAATCAAGAACATCCTACAACTAGGTGTTTTCTCCATTGTGTATGTGATCACTTTGGGGCATGGAATCTTGTCACACATAATGGGCTCTTCATCTATCTTCTCTTTCTCTTCCCACCATGGATTAAAAATTGTACTCACTCTTATGTCAACAAGAGCTTCGCCGACGACATGACTACCAAGTGGGCATGATTTTGAAAATCTGACCGACTCTTTGATCTTTGGTGGAGACCCATTTAGATCTTCATGGACCTTTATTTCATTATCCCCAATTGTCTCCACACTTCCTATATCTTGTGGCTCATCCAGTTGCAGATTTGGTTCGGGCACTTCATCAATCTCGAAATCCATGTCATAAAGCCAAGTGTTTAGAGGAAGGTTGCTTATGTCTTTGGTCATTTGCTCTATCTGATCCGCAAGATTTTGACTTTCCCGTGCTTGATTACTCATCTTCTCCTCATCTACTATGAACTTGGACAAAAATTCCCCCAGCCTTGAATTTTTCATTTCAGTCCGGAAGCCATATATTGAGGACCATTGGTTGAGGTTGTGCCAAAAACTTTTTCCATCCATTTATTAAAATTTTGGGTTGACAGCTCTTAGCTAATCCTCATCTCCTCTATGTTTGCTATGCTCTTCAACATTATATCCCTCAGATTAGGCTTTTCTTCTTGTGGCAATGGAGGTGGACATGAAAATTCCGGCGTGTATGATGGATTTGGAGCGTAATATTAGTCATCAGAAAGGTAGCTCCATGACGAATCCGGGTGATACCAACAAACATGGTGATAGTTAGGATCAAAGTAGTTGTTGAGGTAATCACCAATATATTATACTGGTTCAAAACTGACGGTGCATTGATGACTTTGATGGTTGCCAGCACAATAGTCACACATAACTGCCATCCTTCGACTCCTTTGGGCTACAAAAACGTCCAACTTCATCGAAAGTTCTTCAATCTGTGCTGACATTGCGGAAAATGCATTAATTCCATAAATCCCCGTTTTCCTTGGTTGAGTCATGTTCGTGTATGGCCATTGATACACAATGTCATCCATGGTACCTGAAAAGAGAGAAATATAGGAAGAGAATTAAAAATAAAAATAAAAGTTTTTAAATTAAGACTAATTTGATTGAAATTAATATTGGCAAAGAGATATTAAACTAATTCCCCGGCAACGACGCCAAAAACTTGCTGGATAAAATCTAATTACGCACAACACGCAAGTACACGTGGTCAACAAGTAATAAAGTGATAAGTTGAGTATCGTTCCCACAGAGAATTATTTACTAAAAATCACCAAGTACTAACCCGTAACTAACTCAATCTTATTTAAACGAATGAGTTTCAAATTATATAAATTAAACTACTATTAAATTCCACTAATTAAATTAAGATTACGGAGATTTAAGATCACAAATTCACTTATTGCTTCATTTAAGTTAACACACTTCTCATCAATTATTCTCTATCCCGAATTGTTAATCAAGAACACTAAAGTAGTATTAACCACATCTCGATGCACTAATACCGTATTAACGTCAATCCACAATTAAGATAAAAATCCATCAAACACCTTAATCAACTAACCCACTATATCTCTATGTGAATTACAATTGAAGAAGGTTTAAGAAAAAGTTCTCTATCCGATTACATGCGGTGTCTAGCATATCTCTACCTTAACACTCGTCAAGTTTAAGCTATTAACAAAATCCTGAACACATGCTATCATGATTAGATCTAAATCAATACTTCATCTCTCAAGTTCATATAGATTATCACGGTAATTGATGGCCAGTCAATTAAACAGTTAAGTCCAAATCACAATAGACAATCCTCACAATAGAACATAATAACTGATAGCAAAGCATATTAAAATAAACTACACAATAAGATCCATTGTAATCTCAAACAAAGAATTAGTTCATGATTATTGAATTAAAACTAAGAATCCACAATTGAATAATCATTAAAAGACAAAGATAGAAGAAGATAAGAAGATAGAATCTATTGTCTATAGATTTGACCCTCCCTCCTTGCTCCTACTTTGAATCTTTAATGGTCTCCAAGTTGCTTCAATCTCAAAATCTAATAAGAACTAGGATTTTGATCTAATTTACTCTAATCTAATCTAATGTTATTCTTCCAAAAAAATTTTCTAATCCTTGTAAATCTCCTCCTTTTATAAACCTCCTTATATGTCTTTAAGTCCTCTTGGGAGTCCTTGAATCAAACAACTCGAACCAATCCTTTTCGGACTCAAATTCGAACAAAATATACTCTTTCTGCGCATAGGCAAGCCCCAGCTTGCTATTTGCCTTGTAAATAAAAAGCCCTGGCTTGCTATGATACTGATTTTGAGTCTAGGACCCCAAGCCCCAGCTTGGGTATAAGGCATAAAATAGCAAGCCCCGGCTTGGGAGCAAGCTACCAATTACTCTTTCTGTTGCAGTGTTCTCTGGTAAAATGGCCATAACTTTTGATCCGGGAGGAGTTACAGGGCCTGTCACCTATCGAATCGAAGCTATCAACGAGCTCTACAACTTTCATTCTTTGAAGTTTTAGAAACAACGAACGAATGAAGGTCAAAATTAGACTGGAAGTGGCTGCTATGCAAATGACCACCCAAAACAGCGAAATTCAACGTCCGTTGGTACAAATGTCATAACTCTTGCATCCGAACTCCGATTGGAATGATTCAAGATGTTCCAAAAAGCTAAGAAGAAGCTCTAAAATATAGTCCATGTTCCAAGCTAAAAACATGAAATGAACATGAAAGCCCAAACGATGTCCGAATTGCTTTTCATTACATTTTCCTTGTTTTTCCTTACCAATAGTCGTTCACACCGCTTCCAAACGTATAACCTACAAAATGAACACACAATGCATGAAAAGTAACTAAGACACATGAATATAAGCAACTAATTCAAGTAAAAGATACCGGATAAGTAGGTATAAATCTACTTATCAGACGCTTCGTAGTGGTTGATCATGTCTGTATATATATATTTATAGCTTTTTTATATATAACTGCTTACTGCTTTCCATACAAACTGCGGTATCATGTGAGCCTAGGAATCATGTGATCACAGATTCAGTCTACTAAATCTAGATTCGGTTCCCGTGATGGACATTTTTCAGCTGTAAGCAGCTTGTACATTATTTACGGTGTCAGAATTTCCTTGGATGGTTGTCATGCCCATAAGGAGTTCGGCACTGCTGTATATTATTTTCTCGAAGATGCCTCGCATTCGAAAATAAAAGCAAACAAGCCGAACAATTTAATAATAAAATGGAAGTATGAAAAGGTCTCAATTCCTATTGAGCACAGGGTTTGAAAAACCTTTTTTACAAAACTTCATTGCTATATCTTTCTTAAAACTGAATTTTTCTATAAATTCAAACCCTTTGTATATAGGTGCGAACGAGGCCTCACACTACTTTCAAATAATTTCACATTGATCCATACACACACACATACACACATTCATATAACAGTTTCTTGAAAAGTGGCGGTCATCGTGGCAACACGGATGTCGGGGGTGCCTAACACCTTCCCTTCGCATAATCAAGCCCTCAAACCCAAATGAACCTCGGTTTCACAGACCCGTTTAGCAGTGTCATATCACTGGGTCAATGTGCAAACCTTTTCGGTTGCGTTGGTGCAACCAGTTGAAAACACCAACTGACGACTCTTAAAGTTAAATCGTCGACATTACACATGTCGAACCTTTTTCACTTGTTTTTTCAAACAAATCTCACATTAACATGAGAACACCAAAGAATAAGTAACGAAAAGGGACAAATAAAAATCTCGACGTCGACAGATGGTTAAGTAATTAAGCTTTTATAGAGATTGAAAATATAATAATGTAAAGGGGTGTGTGTGATAAAATACAAGAGACCACCCTTTGTATTTATGTCTAACCTTCTATATTTGTTTATTAGGGATTCCCTCTTATAGAGTGGAGCCCGTTGTTGATAAGTTCAAATATAGGTGGACTAATTTTGATAAGAGACCCCATCAGAGTGGATTTAATCTCTTATGCATTTCACACCTGATGGTATCATGAGTCACACTAGGCTTCTCTAGGAACTTGAGACCCTAGTGTAGGTTCAGGGGTTTGGGGACCTTTAAAAGTTTGGGCCTCTAGGGTAATGCATACTAATCACTTCTTAATAGTTTCGGTGTTAACTATGAACCAAATACATCATTGTTCTTTACTAAAAGAAGAAAGAAATAGAAGATAAAAATATGAGCTCCAGCTCAGAACTATAACAAACTCTAGCTAAGTGTCAAAATGAACTGATTTACCCATTAATTATATTTTCTCTTTATTATAAGATCCAAAAACCTCAGAATTTACTTAAAATGGAAGTATAGAATCTACTAACACACATATATGTGTAATTCTGTATAAGTGCACACCTAGAGGGGGGGTGAATAAGTGTCTAAGTTAAAAGTGATCAACAATGACAAATTTTTAATTTACATGTTACAAGTCTAAAACAGACAGGTGATACCTATGTATTTGGTGTCTATTTTAGTCTATGTTCTACTTTAGATGTAATTCAGACACGTATGACCTTTCTACTAACGTGTCTGAGTTAGTTTTAATTCACAATTTTAGCAAAGCAGATATATGTGAACTATTCAAAACATAGAGTAAAGCCTAACAATTCAAATCGTAGAGTAACAATTGAACTACTTTGATCGTAGAGTAAAGATTAACTATTGAAATCGTAGAGTAACAATTATACTATTCAAATTGTAGAGTAAAGATTAACTATTGAAATTGTAGAGTAACAATTGTACTACTCAAATTGTAGAGTAACAATAATTTTACTTAAATCGTAGAGTAACAATTAAAATATCAAGATTAAGCAAACCACACAAATTAGCAAATCATAGACACCAAGATTTTTACGTGGGTCAGCCCTTAACCTCTAAACTAATGGCCTAATCCACGTCCAATACCAATTGGTATTGGAGACTCGTTTTATTAAATGAACTATTCAATACAACATAAAAAAAATCCTTGTTCAAAGTAGCTTTGCACTGAGATGGACACCATTACCCCCTTGCACCTCTGCAACCTTGTAAGCTCCTTTTGAACAAATCATATTCACTATTAAATCGATCAAGCCAAACAAGGCTTGAACTCAGAATTTAATGCAAAGAATTTTGAGTACAATGAGCTCTTAATTTCCAACCAAAAGGAATGAACAATCAATAAAATGAATAGCTGAAAATAGCTTTGAAAGGATCTTGATTATCTCTTTAATGTGGTTGATATAAACTTCAAGTGTACCTGCCTTTAGATGAGAAGAAAGAATATATATACTAAAGAAACTAACGACTATAAATTTGTTAGCAAGAAACCCTCAAACCACAGTTAGAAAATCTCTTGATTTTAGCAACTAATTGAGACCAACGGATATAAAATATTCTTCACAAAAGATATCAAAGATATGATTTCCTAGTCAAATTTAAAGAGCTTAAATAAAGGAATACCTGATAAGGTTTGATACATTTCAATAACTAGTTAGTTTAATTTGAATTCCAAGGACAATTACCTTATTAGACTTTATTATTTCCCAAAGGCACTTATAGATCTAGAAGGGGAGTTGAATAGATCTTTAAAAAATTTTGATTATTAAAAAAGGGTTACCAAATATTTATTAATTTAATTGATTAAGCATAGCGAAAATGTCTTTTGGAAAAAACCTTGAAGATTTAATAATAAATATCAATTCTGAATGATTGCAAGATAAATCTAATAAACAGGAAGATTAGAGATAAATCTGCAAGCAAAGACACAAGCTATTTTAAGTGGTTCGGAGACTGAATAACTCCTAATCCACTCTTCTACTCCTAGAGTAGGAAATCCACTTAAGTTTTAGTTACATAGATGAAAGTAGTATGCACATAAGCCAATCATGTTGATGATAAAACATATACTTTGTAACAATCTTATTCCTTTATTAATAAAAAGTATTTATTTACTAAAGACTTTAATTTATCTACATGGTGTTGTTTTAATAATATGTGATAAATACATAGTTTTAAGCAATGCTTATAGAATCATGATGAGATCATGCTAATGAGATCTAAATTCTTAAACAGCTTAAAAAATAAAATGGTCCCAATTGATGGATTATTAAAAGGGGATTATTGAATCCGAATAGATTAATACATACGTTGCTTGCTCATTGGATGAGGATGATTGATGTAACGACCCAGAAATTTGGATTTTCTAGAATTTAAGTTTAAAGAATTAGTTATTAATAAAATAAATTTTTATTAATAATATTATGTGTTATGTGTTTATTAATCGTTCTAGAACCTAGGATGATTATAAGTCGGGAGGATTCTGGCTACGAGCTAGACTAAGCGATTAAGAATTTTCAAGACGAAAATGAAAATTTTCCGGGAAGAAAAATATTTTGGGGGAAAAAGACGAAATAGGCACTATTCACCCGACGAAACCTAAGGGTAAGTGTTTGAATAACCTAAGCCATTCTGAGAGTTTGGTATGTCGAAATGACATTCCGTCGAAAGATTTGACGATAATATATCTTGAAAAGTTAAGTAAGCCGATAAAAGTTTTTCTCGAAAAACGTGCAGAAATCGAATAAAATAAAAATGACGAAAAGTACTGCTATATACTTTTCATTCGTTTAGCTACGTTAGGGTAAAACATGAAGGAAAATGCTCAACGTCAAAAAGTATTTTTCAGTTTTTCAAATATCCGAAGAATACATAAAAGTTAATCGGTAAAGGAAAGACGAAATATCCAAAAATATTTGGATTCCGAGAATCGCAGTTTTTTAAAACTGTAAAAAAAAACCCGAAAGATGGAACCACAAAGCTTCTAAGGGAAGCTACGTGAATAGTAAGGAGGTGGAAGTGGTAAACTTAAGTAGTAAGTAAACTTAAGTATTAAGTAAACTTAAATGTTAAGTAAACTTGAAAGTTAAGCAAACTTAAAGGCTAAGTAGACTTAAGTGTTAAGTAAACTTAAGGAGTAAGTTAACTTAGTCCTTAAGTAATGAATAGTAAGGAGGTTAAGGGGGTGAAATGACTATTTTGCCCTAGCTTTGGAAAATCTATAAATAGGAAGCTAGATTTCATTTAAATGAGATTTTGAAAATCCTACACTAGAGAGAGAGAGAGAGGATTCAGATGGAGAGGGAGGAGGAAGAGCTTGAGCACGATTGATCGGATCAAAAGTGTTCGTGAAATAGAAAAGCTAGCAAATCACCGATTTTGTCTAGCAGAAGAAGAATAAAGAGGAAAGGTAATAAAACCTAACTTCTATGTTAGATTTTCTTTAAGTTATATATGTTTAAAACATAACTTAATGAGAATAATAAGTATATGATGTTAGGAATGATTTCATATGGTTGAAATCATAAGAAAATGATGAAATAAGAATTTAAAGTTTAGTAAATAAATTTCTTAAGGAAGTATAAGATTCGTAATGAATTAGAACGATCTGTGTGGATTATATCAATAAGTAAGGAATGATGATCTATAACATCAAATTCCAATAAAAAGTGAAATCGTAATCCAAAATATCGATTAAAATGAAGAACGAACGAAGAACACGCGATGAGCACGAAGAACGTTGTTGATGGACAAATTTAAAACCATCATAGGATAATTGTTGTTGATGGACAAATTTAAAACCATCGCGTATAAGCTTGATGCATACTGCTTGGTTAGGAACAGTAGAAACATTCATGAAGAATGGATTAAAACTTAGCTATAACGAAGTTATGGCAAAAATTTCGTAAAAGACAAATGAGAATTAGAAAGTTAGTAAATGAACCCGAACGTGTAGGTTTTCATAAGAATGTAAGAAAATGTTGAAAACATGAGTCGTGGACTCAAGAACGAACAAATTCTGAGTTCGGATGACCGAATTACGGACGAACAAACGAACAGCGTTAAAAACGTAAAACGAACGAAGGGTGAAGATTAAGCCAATCGAATGGCACGTTAACGGATTCAGAATGAAGTTTTGTCCATGGGTATTAAAATACATAAGATAAGGAAGAGAATGGCTTTGGAATGACCTCATTCCGAGTTATAATGAATAAGTTATGAAAGCAGGAAGTAACCATCTCAAATTGGATTTAATACTTAGAGAAATTTTCTAGGGTTAGGGCTTGGCACCGCGACGCCAGCCATGCCTCGTAAGGTGGCGCTGCAGCGCTAGACCAGAGAACCAGGTACTACAAACTCACGCCGCGGTGCGAGAGATAAAGAAGAGAGTGGCGCCGCAGTGCCAGTGTAGGGAAAAAGCTAGAGAAGAGCTTTTAACTGCTCAACTCTTGGGGGAAACGTACAGGAAGATAAAGAACATAATGTTCAACTAATATAACACTTAAACAAGTTAATTAAACCTTTAGTACAGGTTGAACAAAATGGTCGAAAGAGATTAAAAGATCAATAAGAGAGTAAATGTAAACGTAATGCAGTTGCAAGCAGTCTTAGCATACAACGAACAATATGGCTTTGACATTAAGAAAGAATAATGAATATGGGGTTCATGGGATGAATAACAATCGAAAGCGATTAAAACCTTGAGTAAAGGTTGAATGATAGATTAAAAGACGATCAATGTGAACGTTGAATACGTAAACGATCCTCGTGAATCGTATTCGTGTCAGACGAATGTTCTAAGTATACCCTAGTTGTATGACCTAGACGTTGACAAAGGTAGTAAGTAAGACATGAATTATCGAGAAAGCCATAATAAACGATAATAAGAATAATGAAAGCCGAAGGTGAGTAGTATAAGAATGAATCTTGAGGTATGGCATTTAGTTGCCAGGAAACCATAAGGAATGAGAAATTAACTTAGCGAATGTTATAATGTTAATGGTTCGGATAAGTTAAGATAGTTTAGGTTGTAGTACAATCGTAACCTTTGATGGTTGACATATGGGAGCTGGGCTAAACAATTCCTTCAGAGAGCGAAGGTGTATACAAAACTGGCAACCGATCTAACTCACTGTTATGGGCAGTGTAGACGAGACGGGAACTTGTTTGTTGGTTGTTTGTGGGAAACCACTTAGAGTACCATATGGACTACTAGCAGAGAAGCGATGTGTGATGATTCCTAGAGAAGTTATAAGAAGAAGATAAGAATGTAAAACATCAAAGATGATGAAAGTATAAGTAAGACATCTCTGTATGTCATGAAGCCGTAGAACGATAATGAAAGTGGTTGCGTAAACTTAGGTTGCAAGAATGCGAACCCTAAGAAGTAAAGTTAAGTAATCTAATGCATAAGTCAAATATATATGACTAATTGGTGTATGTGGTGTTTTTTTATGTGTTACATAGGAATTGAAATGAACAGTTCGGCATAAGCTGTAGCTAGGCGTAAGGCAACCTAACTTCATTTATATTTCAAATGAATGCTAGTTTCTTAAACTTCTCAGATGTTGAACTTGAGAAGTTCCGTTTATGTGCTAATGTTCGATATTTGTGTAAAGTGGTAGAACATATGAGGCCTTGTGCCACAATGTGAACACTTTGGTGTTTCTATGATATGAACTGTTCTGTGATTGAATTGTTCAATAAGAGAATGCTCTGTCTATACATGATTCGTTATTGCTAAGTTTGTGCTAATGATTCTAGCCAGACAAGATGAGTATGAAAAAAGGTAGAAGAATGAAAGTATTTCAAGGTGCATGTGAATAATGTTTTAAAATGATAGGAATCGAGATTATTCCTATTATTCAAGTTGTTTCATAACCTTTTTTCGGTTATTGAAGTCTTAAAAGAATGTTTGAATTCTTGAAGATGTTTGTTCAACTGTTATGACTTGCTGGGCAATTGAATGCTCACACTTGCTTTTAAATGAAAAACATTTTCAGCGAACGATGTTAGAAGAACTTAAGGATCCCATAAAGATCAAGTTAATTGGTGTCCAGACGATTTGCCATTCAGTATATGAATGAGCGTGAAGATCGAGCGAAGACTTGTAATATAAAATAAGTTAAATGAAATTTAGATTGGTTTGAAGAACTGTTATGTATCCTTAGTGGCGAATGAAAGTCACTCTTGTAAGATGAAATGAATAATGTATTTATGATTATTTGAAATGAAAAAGGTTATAAGGTTTCTAGAACCTGGGATTTGAGAGTATATGTTGTTATATTTAGCTATATAATGATGTATGTTTGGAAGAAGATGGGATCGTGATGTACAAAATCCGGGTGTGAAGATAGACCGGATTTCGGGGCGTTACAATTGATCTCATGATCATTTTTGTGGAGACACTAAATTAAGTATGTAGGTGCTTATTGGAGAATAAGTTCACTGAACGTGGCTCACTAAGGAATACCTAATGGAGTTTTACTTGTCTGTCAATAGAAATTTCTGAAGTTATAGTAGTACAAGTGATCCTTGGACTTGAGATCATCATAGTATCTTGCGTATGATGAGTTATACTTTGACTTATTTCTTAAGACCCTTAGGGTATATCAAAGGGTATGCTTGGGTATAGTAAGTTGTACATAGAGATAATGTATGATCAATAAATAATCTACCGCTTCTAGTAAAAGAAGAGAAATATCCTATGTGATTCGATAAATGACAACCCAGTAGTTGTAACGATCAAGAAATTTGTAATTTAATCTAAATATTTATTGAATTAAATAAATATTTTAAATAATTTATTTATTGAGGAAAAAAAATAATTGATGAATTGTGGTGAATTAGTTTAGTAATTAAATTGAGTATTGATAATTTTATCTGAAGGATTTAATTTAAGGAAATAATTAAATTAAATCAATTGCTTAATATTTAAGAAAATAATTAAACTAAATGAATTGTTTAATTTAATGGAAATAAATAAATTAAATAAAGTGATGTTTCTAATTTATTATTAAATTAGATATATAATTATTTATTAATTATAAGTATAATGATAATAAGATTTTGATTATTATTATAAGGTATTTAAATTAACTAAACTAAGTTATTTAAATTAATCAACTAAAGGTGTGACATAAAACTATATAATATAATAATATTAAAATAATTTAGTTTGGGAAATAGGGGGTAGCCAAACAAGGCCTTGTGGCCTTTGGCTTATTCTAATTGACGTCTTTTTATTTTTCTAACTGAAAGACTACGTGGGGAAGTGGCCATTTTCTTACTTCGCGTCTTATTCTTCCAAGACCAAAATAGCAGAGGGTTTGGATGGAAGCAAGAGAGAAAATCTTGTGATTTTGACTTTTTGAGATTGTCAAGAGGAAGAAGGAGAATTTCTAAGCCCTAACATTATCTTTTGCTAGAATTCAATCAAGGTAATCTACCCCTAATTCTAATATTTGGTTTTTGTAATTTTCTATTCACTGAAAATTGGGTTTTGGTTGAATTGTTGTAGAAGATGTTGTTTATATGTATGTATTCTCTTGCTAAATTTGTTAGTTATCCTTTATAAGTCTATGTTGGTGTTCAAATATATTAAATTTTGGTTTATAAGGAGAAAAATAAAAAACAGTGCTTATGTTGTTGGATATGGCTTAGAAAGTACAAAATTTTGTAGTTTATATGTGTTTTAATGCAAATTAAAGTTAGAATATGTTTGTATGTTAGAAAACGAAAGTGGCGTAGTTGGAATCATGTCAATTGATGGAGAAACGAATTTGTGGTGATCGAATTCGCTAATAGTGTAAAAATGATGAAATTTGGAAAATTTGGGATTTTGATCCTTCAAAATTGTATGTATAGAGTGTTTATGTTGTTATTATGTGGTATGGCATGTTTATGGATGTTATTACAGGGTATTAGATGTTTAGGTTTGTGAAATTTGTAGTGTTTTGGTTTGTTTTGGGTTTCAATGTAGTAGTAGAGAAAGCATTCTGCGATTTGTCGTGCATACCCAAGCACTTTTCTTGTAGTTACCACGATCGAAAGCTGGTCTTACCTACGCCATTGGTTTTCTGCGATCGAGCACCGGTATGAACTATTACGGTGGTTAAGGCAAGGATAAGGATAATTGCTTGTAGTACCACGATCGGCGGTGACTTACGCTATTATTTGAGGTCATGTATAACGGACTTGTATTAGTCTAGCATGCATGTTAATTGTAAGACCACAAATTTTATGAAATAAAAGTATTCAATTTTCTTATGATTATTATTTTATTTCGTAAATGGTTAAATTGATAAAAGGTTAAAGTTAAGGGCGATATTTGAAATTTTTTGCAAAGTAAGCAAGTTGTTATAAAATATTCGTTTGGTCGGGGAATATTCTTTTTGTCAAGGAATATCTGTATGACGGTACAATTATCGGTGGACCCCACAATAGAAGTATTGTCGTAGTAAGAAAACGACAGAATTATTATTTTTTTAAATAATGGCGATAGTTTTACCGTTAAATTATTGAACTACCCGGTAGTAAAAGTACAGTAATACGCGTGGTTATATAGTAGCACACGGTATTGATTATTGATACTTACGTAAGAAGTCACCCAGTTATATACTCAATTATTACTACAGTAATTGCTGCATCATATTTCTCATATTATTGATT
The DNA here is from genome assembly GCA_020205605.1 of Panax ginseng. NCBI lineage: Eukaryota > Viridiplantae > Streptophyta > Magnoliopsida > Apiales > Araliaceae > Panax > Panax ginseng. The sequence continues at coordinate 65,276,330 of CM035132.1, read as the reverse complement.
CAATTATTGTCACAGTATCATATGTATAATATGTTATATTATTAAATCAATAATTGAGACGACAAAGTTATTCATATTATTATTTGCAATATTGACAATGTCTAGAAGTTCTGTAAAGGAGAGGTTTGGTCACCTAATTGCGCGCCAATAAGGAGAAATCCTTATCGGAAAGCCCCCTCTTTCCTGCGAATGACCTGGTTGTTAAATATTGTGAGTTATAATATTAATAATGAATATGTTCGTGTTGATTAAAGATGAAATTGATAGTTCCATTGTGTGGGAATTATTAGTGTTAGTGGAAATCGACATTTATTTCCATAATAATTGATGTCTAGAGGTTATATTGACCAATCGAGTAATTCACCGGATAAATGAGCAATTAATTGCTATTAATTCACGTGCTTATAACTATGTGTTCACATGTGTGTACTATTGATTCACATGATTTACTATTAGGGGAGTTGGTGCAAGATTGATAATACTTGCATGACTAAATTAAAATGGGAGGTATAGATGAAGGTACTATACTGTAATTAGTTTTTTCACATGATTATACTATTAAGTCACATGAATGAACTATTAATTCACATAATTTACTATTAGGGGAGGTGGTGCAAGTTTGATAATACTTGTAGGACTAAATTAAAAATGAAGAAAAAGAGGAAGGTATTATACTGTAATATTTTGAGCCCAAAACGTGCAATTATCGAAACTATATTTTCCAATAAATAAGAGCTTATTCTTCTTTCATTATCACCAATTCACTAAGTCTCACAAGAGCAATTATTATAGAGAGAAATTATAGATAAAAAGAAGAAGAGAAGTCTGCTACCTCACTATTCTAGTATCCATTTTTCTTCTAAGGTAAGGGGTATTATTTCTTTTGTATTCATGAAGAGAGTTATTTTCTTTCAATACTCATAAGGGTTGTTATTCCATTCTTTATTATTACATTGGAATAACTCCGTATGCATCTTGATCTATCGCATGCACAGTGAATTATTACATTATTCAATTCTTTATTATTTTGTTGGAATAACACATGCATGCGATCTATCGCATGCTGGTGAATTCTTCATTATTCCATTCTTTATTATTACATTGGAATAACACCGTCTGCATCGATCTATCGCATGCATTGGTGAATTCTTTTATTATTTCATTCTTTATTATTACATTGGAATAACTTTGTCTACTGTGGACTACCACATGCATAGTGAATTTTACTGTTATTCCATTCTTTATTATTACATTGGAATAACTTTCTCACGCGGACTACCGCATGCATGGTGAATGACCCTTCGTATTCATTCTTTATATAATTGTGGAAATGTTCTGTCTACGTGGATTACCGCATGGCGGGTGAAAATCCATTTGCAGTTTCGTATATTCTATTATACTTGTATGACATATCATTTCTTTTGTACTCGTCATGGAAAATAATTTTCTTTGGTATTTTTCTTTTACGAGTTACTATTCATGGGTTACTATTCATTCTAATATTATTCACTCGGGTATTCAGGGAACTTTTTGTGCCTGAGGTACTATTCACGAGTTACTATTCATGGGTTACTATTCACCCAATTACTATTCACTCGGGTATTTGGGGTACTTTTCATGTCGGGGTACTATTCACGAGGTACTATTCCTGAAGTACTATTCACAGGGTACTATTCACAGGCTACTATTCACGGGGTACTATTTACCCAAAAAATATATTTCTTTTCTGTCCAAATTATTTTTGGTACATGAATATTATTCTTGAATTTTACTCTATAATTTTGGACAAATTAAATTATAAATCTTTAAAATTTATCCTTTTACTTGTTTATTGAATTATTATGTCATTGTCATCATCCTCATGCTTATATTGTGATGAAATTCATCTTTGGCTTACGTGCATAGATGGACTTGGTATGATTATGACCAGGGATTATTCGGTATCATCATGACAGTAATGTAACGAATGATGTGGTAAAAGTCCTTATTGGCTTGTAGTTCATTGATGGACAGTTGTTGGTATGATTATGACCAAGGATTATTCGGTATAATCATGACCATTGATAATTACATGAATATCCTTGGTCGTGGTTCACGTATGATTCAATTTTATTTATTAAGCTGAGTCTCAGCGATAAAGTTGATGAAAAACTTTTTAAATCATAGAAGATAGTCGATTTTATGCACTACTTGACTCTTCTAATGGATTGCTTATTCCGCTGCAGTTGTTGATCTAAAACTTGTTGTCTATTATATTCTATCAGTTGTTATATTGTTGAAGGCTAAGGATAATTTATTCTGCATTATCTTAGTCATAATATTTCTTACTGGGCTAGTTGAGCTCACCCTTTCTTTCACTGTTCTCTTTAGGAAATGAGAATATAGCTGGGACGAGTCAGGGAACGGATTGACGGTCCAATGGTTTTTTAGTAGTCCTCACTATTCTATAAAATAATGTGACAATAAATGTAATAAGGACTCCATTGAGTGTGGATATTGTCTAGATGACAATATTCTTATTGAAACTCTTAGATTATGTTTTGTCGTATTTTACACGACTGTTGTATAATTAAGTTGTATTTGAATTTTGTACCATGTATTTGACGACTCAAGATGGGTGATGTATACCTATTTTGGGGGCGTCACGGTTAATATCAAAGCTTAGGGATATGATCCCTATTTGAGATGATGTGAGACGATAACTAGGAGGGGAGAGACGGGGAATTCCTTCGCTAGTATGACCTACCTAAGTTTATTTGGTATTTAATTGGTTGGTCAGAGTATAGGGATAATATATGATATGTTAATTAACCCTTGTTTTGTGACAGTGTTTGAAAATGGCATCTAAAAATGTTGAGATCAGCAATGAAGCACATGCGACCGCTGAGTCACCAACGATCAATACCCAGGATAATGTGCAACAGGAAGACAATAATCCTCAGGTAAACAATAACACCGATGAAATGGTGAACGATGGGATGTTCAGATGCTTTATATAATTCATGCAACATCAGGCCAGAGGGGCTCCTATTCAAAATGCAGGTGGAAACACTGACAACTCTTGGACGGTCACTGCTAAACAGTTCATGGAGCTGGGACCACCGGAGTTTTTTGGAGACCCAAAACCACTTAAGGCGGAGACATGGATAAAGCAGATCACCAAGATATTTAATGTCTTGGGATGGTCCAAGGAGCAAAAGGTTCCCTTTGCCACCTTCATGTTGCGAGCAGAGACAGATTACTTGTGGGAATCTATAAAACGTACCCAGCCTGACGCACTAAAGATGTCTTGGGAGAAGTTCCAAGAGCTGTTCAACGACAAGTACTTTCCCGAAAGTATTCGTCACATGAAGGAGGTGGAGTTTATCAAGTTTGAGCAAAACAATATGACCGTGTCACAATACGAGGCTAAATTTGTGAAGTTATCCCGGTTTGCGTCCAACTTGGTTGATAATGAGGAGAGAATGACGCGGATGTTTCTAAGGGGTTTAAAACCTGAGATACGTCAATACCTCATTTCTCACAAACTTTGTTTATATTCAGATATAGTGAATAGGGCTCAGTTATTAGAGCGCGATAACGAGCCAGCCCAACCAAAGGATAACGAGCAACAACATGATAATAATCGTACTAGTGGGAACGACCATTGGAATAATGATAACCATCGTGGGGGAAATTATCATGCCAAGAATGGTAACCACTTCAGTGGTAATCATTGCCAAGATAATAGAAGTGGAAAATTCAAGAAGAGAAGATTTAACGATGATGGGAAGATGTTGGCATCAACACCAACACCAGCAACAAAATCTATGGGAGGAGAACGACCGCCAGTTAGATGCTACAAATGCGGATAGGAGGAACACATAAGTCCAAACTGTTCACAGCCTTCCAAGGTATGTTTTAGTTGTGGAAAAGACGGTCACATAGCTCGATTTTGTTCTGTAGTGAAATCAAGTCCAGCTGGGACGGTGGTACCAAGGCAGATACGGACAAAACAATGTCGGTGATTTTAGGAAGAACATTTTTCGTGACTTCTCAAAAAGCGAGTAACCCGAACAAAGTTAGCACGGGTTAGTTAATTATAAATTCTTGCAAAGTCTATACCTTATTAGATACTGGTTCTACCCATTCTTTTATCTCTCTTGCTTTCACTCAACGTTTAAATTTGACCCCAGAGAAGTTAGACTTTGACTTATTAGTTGAAACTCTGTTAGGAGAAACCTTCATTACCTCCACTGTTTATAAATCTTATTTAATTCAAATCGATACCCTCACGTTACCTGTCGATCTTATCTCTTTGAAAATATTTGCCTTTGATGTGATTTTAGGAATCGATTGGTTAACTACTCATCATGCTTTTCGTAAGGTTGTTAGCTTTCATATTCTTAACCAACCTGTTATGCGAATTCAAGCAACCAAACCACTAAAGTCAATCATTGTCATATCAAGCCATAAGTAAAGAGCCCTGAGCCTTTCACTGGTGACTTCCAAGTCATAGAATACACCGAAGCCAGACTTTCTGTAGGCGACGCCGTGAATGACGATGGAAAGTTAATACGTATCAATATGATGTACTATCCAAGTCTTGGATGAGAGTCACAGCTTCGAATGATATTTCTATTGTTAATAAATTTCCTGACGTATTCTTGAAGACTTCTTAGCCTACCCCTAGAGCATGGAATCGAATTTTGTATTGACCCCAGTACAAAACCCATTTCTAAAACCCTCAAGTATTTCTTCACCCAAAATGAACGTAACATGCGCCAAAGATGTTGGCTTGAGCTGTTGAAGACTACGACTATACCATTCAATATCATTATGGAAGATCAAACATGGTAGTTGACGCGTTGAGTAGAAGATCATATGCGTTTACGAGTGCGATGTTGTTAACACAAAAACCCATTTTGTATAACTTACAAATGATGAAGATAGAGTTAAAGACTCTAGGGACCCACGTGAAGATAACAAATATACGATTAGAATCGACTTTAATCGATAAAGTTAAAGCCACTCAAGCTACACACCCGAATCTGATTAATGTGAAGAAGAAGGTTCAAGAAGACGTTATCTCAACCCTCGATTTAATTGGCCCATTTGAAATCCTCGATCGAGTAGGAACTGTGGCCTATAGAATCGATTTACCGCTAAGTATGTCACATGTTCATATCATTTTCCATGTATCGATGTTACGTAAATATGTGGATAACCCAAACCACATTATTGAATTAGAACTAGACGAGATAACAAAAGATTTAACGTATGAGGAGATAGGTGTTAAAATCTTGGATAAAAAGGATCATATTCGACACTTAAAGGTTATACCTCAAGAGTTAGAATTTGAAATGAAGTCAAGATATCCTCACCTCTTCGGCATACCAGGTACGTACGTAAATTTAGAGGACGGAATTTCATAAGGAGGGGAGATTGTAAGACCCCGAATTTTATGAAATGAAAATATTCAATTTTCTTATGATTATTATTTTATTTAGTAAATGGTTAAATTGATAAAAGGTTAAAGTTAAGGGTGATATGTGAAAATTTTTGCAAAGTAAGCAAGTTGTTATAAAATATTCATTTGGTCCGGGATTATTCTTTTTGTCGAGGAATATCCGTACGACGGCATAATCATTGGTGGACCCCACAACGGAAGTATTGTCGTAGTAAGAAAATGACAGAATTATCTTTTTATTTAAATAACGACGATAGTTTTACCGTTAAACTGTTGAACTACCCGGTAGTAAAAGTACAGTAATACGCGTGGTTATATAGTAGCACACGGTACTGATTATTGATGTTTATGTAAGAAGTCACCCAGTTATACTCAATTATTGCTACAGTAATTGCTGCATCATATCTCTCATATTATTGATTCAATTATTATCACAGTATCATCTGTATAATATGTTATATTATTAAATCTATAATTGAGATGACAAAGTTATTCTTATTATTATTTGCAATATTGACAATGTCTAGAAGTTCTGTCAAGGACAGGTTTGGTCACCTAATTGCGTGCCAATAAGGAGAAATCCTTATCGAAAAGCCCCCTCTTTCCTGGGAACGACCTGGTTGTTAAATATTGCGAGTTATAATATTAATAATGAATAAGTTCTTGTTGATTAAAGATGAAATTGATAGTTCCATTGTGTGGGAATTATTAGTGTTATTGGAAATCGATATTTATTTCGATAATAATTGATGTCTGGAGGTTATATTGACCAATCGGGTAATTCACTGGATAAATGAGCAATTAATTGTTATTAATTCACGCGCTTATAACTATGTGTTCACATGTGTGTACTATTGATTCACATGATTTACTATTAGGGGAGTTGGTGCAAGATTGATAATACTTGCATGATTAAATTAAAATGGGAGGTATAGATGAAGGTACTATACTGTAATTAGTTTTTTCACATGATTATACTATTAAGTCACATGAATGAACTATTAATTCACATGATTTACAATTAGGGGAGGTGGTGTAAGTTTGATAATACTTGTAGGACTAAATTAAAAATGAAGAAAAAGAGGAAGGTATTATACTGTAATATTTTGAGCCCCAAAACGTGCAATCATCGAAACTATATTTTCCTATAAATAAGAGCTTATTCTTCTTTCATTCTCACCAATTCACTAAGTCTCACAAGAGCAATTATTATAGAGAAAAATTATAGAGAGAAAGAAGAAGAGAAGTCTGCTACCTCACTATTCCAGTATCCAGTTTTCTTATAAGGTAAAAGGTATTATTTCTTTTGTATTATGAAGAGAGTTATTTTCTTTCAATACTCGTAAGGGTTGTTACTCCATTCTTTATTATTCTATTGGAATAACTTGTCCGTGCAGTCTATCGCATGCCTGGTGAATTCTTCTGTTATTCCATTCTTTATTATTATGTTGGAATAACCTATCTGTACGGTCTATCGCATACCTGGTGAGTTCTTCTATTATCCCATTCTTTATTATTCTGTTGGAATAACTGTCTGTGCGGTCTATCGCATGTCTGGTGAATTCTTTTGTTATTTCATTCTTTATTATTTTGTTGGAATAACCTGTCTACGCGGACTACCGCATGCATGGTGAATTCTTATGTTATTCCATTCTTTATTATTCTGTTAGAATAACCAGTCTATGCGGACTATCACATGCATGGTGAATGACCCTTCGTATTCATGCTTTATTAAATTGTGGAAATAATCTGTCTACGTGGATTACCGCGTTGCGGGTGAAAATCCATTTGCAGTTTCGTATATTATATTATACTTGTATGACATATCATTTCTTTTATACTCGTCTTGGAAAATCATTTTGTTTGGTATTTTTCTTTTATGAGTTACTATTCAAAGGTTACTATTCACCCAATTACTATTCACTCTAGTATTATTCACTCGGGTATTCAGGGAACTTTTCATGCCGTAGTATTATTCACGAGTTACTATTTACGGGTTACTATTTATGGGTTACTATTCACCTAATTACTATTCACCCGAATATTATTCACTTGGGTATTTGTGGTACTTTTCATGTCGAGATACTATTCACGAGGTACTATTCCCAAAGTACTATTCACAGGGTACTATTTACCCAAAAAATATATTTCTTTTCTGTCCAAATTATTTTTGGTACATGAATATTATTCTTGAATTTTACTCTACAAGCAGTATCATGTTGACAATTTGAACGTTATTGAATTCTGGATAAATTAAATTATAAATCTTTAAAATTTATCCTTGAACTTGTTTTATTGAATTATTATGTCATTGTCATCATCCTCATGCTTACATTGTGATGAAAGTCATCTTTGGCTTACATGCATAGATGGACTTGGTATAATTATGACCGAGGATTATTCGGTATAATCATGAGCGTAATGTAACGAATGATGTGGTAAAAGTCCTCATCATTCTGTAGTTCATTGATGGCGGTTGTTGGTATGATTATGACGAGGATTATTTGGTATAATCATGATCATTGATGATTACATGAATATCCTTGTAAAGTAGTAGTGCGGGGATGATTCGATTTTATTTATTAAAAGTTGAGTCTCGGTGATAAAGTTGATGAAAATCTTTTTAAATCATAGAAGATAGTAGATTTTATGCTCTACTTGACTCTTCTAATGGATTGCTTATTCCGCTGTAGTTGTTGATCTAAACCTTGTTGTCTATTATATTTTATCAGTTGTTATACTGTTGAAGGCTAAGGATAATTTATTACGCATTATCTTAGTCATAATATTTCTTCTTGGGCTAGTTGAGCTCACCCTTTCTTTCTTTGTTTCTTCTTGAAATGAGAATATATTTGGGACGAGTCGGGGAACGGATTGACTGTCCAGATGGTTGTTTAGTAGTCCTCACTATTCTATAAAATAGTGTGACAATAAATGTAATGAGGACTCCATTGAGTGTGGATATTGTCTAGATGACAATATTCTTATTGAAACTCTTAGATTATGTTTTGTCGTATTTTACACGACTGTTGTATAATTAGGTTGTATTTGAATTTTGTACCATGTATTTAGCGACTCAAGATGGGTGATATATACCTATTTTGGGGGCGTCACATTAATGGTTTTGAGGCATAACATAAACAACAATAACAGATTGTCATGCATTATAATACAAAGTGTAAAAGATTTTTAAGTGATTGTTAATTGAGTTATATAATCAAACTAAAAGTGATGTTTTAAAAGTTAGAGATGAACGATTAAGTTATGTTGGCTCGTAATGAGATTTCAGATTCGTTAAGTGTGTTAACCTACATGGTTAGATGCTAAGTTAAGGTTATGACCTAAATGATGGTTTAAACCCGAAAGCTAATCTTCATACAACTAATTGTTGTTGCGATTTCAATGATATATGTAGGGTAACTGGAGATTATTTTACATTTGTGTAGCTTACAATCAAGGCAAGTTTTCTAACTCTACCTTGTTATTATTTAGCAAGTTTCTAAACCTTCTCTCTTTACAATTGAGCAAGCTTTCTGACTTCATTCTTTTCATATTGAATGCAAGTTTCCATTCCTATACAAGTTCTTAAAATTAAGCAAGCCTAATCTATCTTGCGTATGTTTGTACAAGCTCTTGTAACCTAATTCATTACATCGAGCGAGTTTCACTTTCCTAATTATTATACAAAGCATATATTTCTCTAATACGTTGATTCAAATGAGATTGTTCTAACTCCTTTGGATACAGTATTTTGCATGTATATCATGTTTATTCAATTATACATTGTTGATATCCAACCTTTGACTTGTTCAGTTATATATTCTTGTATTAGATGTAAGATCCCAAATTTTATGAATAAAGATTTAATTTTCTCGAAATATTTTTTTTGAATATTATGGTGTGGATTTGATATAATGTTATAGTTGTGGGTAATATTTACAAATTTTGCAAAGTAAGCAAGTGGTTATATAATATTCGATTGGTGGGGAATATTCATTTTAACGGGGAATATTAAATGCGACGGCACAATCATTAAGTGGACCCAACAACGGAAGTATTATCGTAGTTATAAAATGGCGTAATTATCTTTTATAAAAATAATAAATGAGAGTGTTACCGTTAAAAGCTGTTGAACTACCTCGGTAGTAAAAAAATACGATGTCTGGCGTGGTTGCATAGTAGCACACGGTATTGGTTAGTGATGCTTACGTGAGAAGTCACTCAGTTATACTCAATTATTACTACAATAATTGCTGCATCATATCTCTCATATTATTGATTCAATTATTGTCACAGTATTAATATGTTATATTATTAAATCAATAATTGAGACAGCAAAGTTATTCATATTATTATTTGCAATACTGACAATGTTTAGAAGTTCTGTCAAGGAGAGGTTTGGTCACCTAATTGCGCGCCAATAAGGAGTAATCCTTATCGGAAAGCCCCCTCTTTCCTAGGAAAGCCCCTTACATTATTCCATTCTTTATTATTATGTTGGAATAACTTTGTCATCTGAAGTCCGCATACATGGTGAAATTCTTCTATTATTCCATTCTTTATTATTATGTTGGAATAACTTTTATCATCTGAAATATCGCATACATGGTGAAATTCTTCTTATATTCCGGTTTTTATTATTCTATTGGAATATCCTATACGTGCGTATTACGCATGACACAGTTCCATTATTTATTATTACATTGGAATAACCCGGTATATGCGGTCTATCGCATGTACCGGTGAAATTACATTATTATTCCATTCTTTATTATTACATTTGAATATCGTATGCATGGATTACGCATGACCTGGTTCCATTCTTTATTATTATGTTGGAATAACATGTCTATACATCGCAAATTTGCATACATGGTGAAATTCTTACATTATTCCATTCTTTATTATTATGTTGGAATAACTTGTCTATGCAAGTACCGCATATATGGTGAAATTCTTACATTATTCCATTCTTTATTATTACGTTGGAATAATGCATACATAATGGATTTACCACATGCATGGTGAATAATCCTTCGTATTCATTCCTTATTAAATTGTGAAAATGATCTGTCTACGTGGATTACCGCTTGGCGGGCAAAAATCCATTTGCAGATTCATATATTCTATTATACTCAGTTGGTTAAAGTTTTGGCTTCTATACTCCATGAAATTAGTGGAATATCCTTGATATTTGTGCTCCATCCAATATCTTTTCATGAAAATATTCTTCTAAGCATTCTTGAATTTTACTCCACAAAGAAGTATCATGTTTACGATTTGGGCGTTATTGATTTTTGGATAAATTAATTTATAAATCTTTAAAATTTATCCTTGAACTTGTTTTATTGAATTATTATGTCATTGTCATCATCCTCATACTTATATTGTGATTAAAGTCATCTTTGGCTTACGTGCATAGATGGACTTGGTATGATTATGACCAGGGATTATTCGGTATAATCATGACCGTAATGTAACAAATGATGTGATAAAAGTCCTCATTAGCTTTGTAGTTCATTGATGGGACGATTATTGGTATGATTATGACCGAGGATTATTCGATATAATCATGACCATTGATGATTACATGAATATCCTTGGTACGTGGTGTGGGGATGATTCGATTTTATTTATTAAAATTTGAGTCTCGTGATAAAGTTGATGAAAAACTTTTTAAATCATAGAAGATAGTAGATTTTATGCTCTACTTGACTCTTCTAATGGATTGTTTATTTTCGCTGCAGTTGTTGATCTAAAACTTGTTGTCTATTGTATTCTATCAGTTGTTAAACTGTTGAAGGCTAAGGATAATTTATTCTGCATTATCTTAGTCATAATATATCTTACTGGGCTAGTTGAGCTCACCCTTTCTTTCACTGTTCTCTTCAGGAGATGAGAATATAGCTGGATCTAGTCGGGGAATGGATTGACGGTCCAGATGGTTGCATTAGTAGTCCTCACTATTCTATGAAATAGTGTGATAATAATTGTAATGAGGACTCCATTGAGTGTGGATATTGTCTAGATGACAATATTCTTGTTTAAACTCTCAGCTATGTTTTGTCGTATTTTACACGACTGTTGTATAATTAAGTTTGTATTTGATTTATGTACCATGTATCTGGCGACTCAAGATGGGTGATGTATACCTGTTTTGGGGGCGTCACAGTTGGTATCAAAGCTTAGGGATATGATCCCTGGCTGAGATGTGAGACAAGAAGTAGTAGGGGAGAGACGGGGAATTCCTTCGCTAGTATGACCTAACTAAGTTTATTTAGTATTTAATTGGTCGGTCAGAGTATATTGATAATATGTGATATGTCAATTAACCCTTGTTTTATGGCAGTGTTTGAAAATGGAATCTAAAATTGTCGAGATAAGCAATGAAGCACATGAGACCGTTGAGTCACCAATGATCAATACTCAGGATAATGTGCAATAGGAAAAGAATAATCCTCAAGTAAACAATAACACCGATCAAATGATGAACGATGGGATGTTCAGAGGCTTTATGCAATTCATGCAACATCAGGTAAGAGAGACTCTTGCTCAAGATATAGGTGGAAATAATGGCAACCCACGGTCGGTCACCGCTAAGCAGTTCAAGGAGCTGGGACCACCATAGTTTTTGGGAAAGCCAGAACCACTTAAGGCGGAGACGTGGTTAAAGCAGATCACCAAGATATTTGATGTCTTGGGATGCTCCGAGGAGTAAAAAATTCCCTTCGCCACCTTTATGTTGCGTGAAGAAGCAGATTACTGGTGGGAAGTTCGTAGCTTTCTGGGCTTAGCTGGCTATTATCGGAGATTCATGGAATGATTTTCTTAAATCGCTACTCCGTTAACTCAGCTAACTCGGAAGGATACAAAATTCATATGGAGCGAGGAATACGAGAAGAGTTTCCAAGAGCTTAAAAGGAGACTCATTTCGGCACCTGTTCTAACAATACCATCTGGTTCGGATGGATTTGTTATCTACAGTGATGCTTTAGGCAAAGGGTTAGGATGTGTTCTCATGCAACATGGGAAAATCATAGCATATGCCTCGCGACAACTTAAAGAATATAAGAGGAATTATCCTACTCATGATCTAGCGTTAGCAGCAGTCATTTTTGCGCTAAAGATCTTGAGGCACTAACTATATGGGGAGAAAGTTGAGATATATTCAAACCATAAAAGCCTCAAATATTTCTTCACCCAAAAGGAACTCAACATGCGGCAACGACGTTGGCTTGAGCTATTGAAAGATTACGACCACACCATTCAATACCATCCTGGAAAAGCGAACATGGTAGCTGACACGTTGAGTAGAAGATCATATGCAGGAACGAGTGCGATGTTGTCAACACAAAGGCCTATTTTGTGTGATTTACAAAAGATGAAGATAGAATTCAAGACTTCGGGGACCCATACGATGATGTCAAGTATACGCATAGAACCAACTTTAATCGATAAAGTTAAAGTTGCTCAAGCCACAGACCTGGAGCTGATGTGTATGAAGAAGAAAGTACAACGTGTTATCCCAGAGGAAAGAATTGATGAAGAAGGAATACTTTGAGTCAACTCCAGACTTTGTGTTCTTAACGACTCTGATTTGAAGTACAAGATCATGATGGAGGCACACAATACACCATTTGCAATCCATCTTGGAAGTACCAAAATGTATCGTGACCTTCGACATATATTTTGGTGGAACAATATGAAGAGAGAGATTGCAAAGTTTATCTCGAGGTGTTTAACTTGTCAACGTGTAAAGGCAAAGCATCAAGTGCCTAAGGGTCCATTGCAACCACTTGAGATTCCAAAATGGAAATGGGAACACATTACCATGGATTTCGTTACGGTTCTTCCCACGGTTTCTCAAGGCAGAAATGCTATTTGGGTTATTGTTGATAGATTAACCAAGTCTGCTCATTTCTTACCTATACGGGAGACTTATTACCTTGAACGTCTTGCTCGTATGTACGTAAATGAGATTGTGAGATTGCATGGCATGCCAGTATCCATAGTTTCGGATCGTGACCCAAGATTTACTTCAAGATTTTGGGTTAGCTTGCAAAACGATATGGGCACTGATTTACGATTAAGTTTGGCATACCATCCTCAAACGGACGGACAATCAGAGAGGACTATTCAAACTCTTGAAGATCTATTAAGACTCTGTGTCCTAGACTTCAAAGGGAGTTGGGATAAGTATTTACCATTGGTGGAATTCTCCTACAACAACAGTTATCAGGCAAGTATAGGTGTGGCTCCATTCGAAGCATTATATGGATGAAAGTGTCATTCTCCAATATGTTCGGATGAGGTGGGTGAAGCAACATTGTTGGGACCTGAGTTGGTACGTATGACTACGGAAAAGATCAAAATGATTCGATAACGTATACAAATGGCACAGGATCGACAAAAGAGTTATGCGGATCTTCATCAGAAGGACGTGAAATTTAGTATTGGGGATCATGTATTGTTGCGTGTGGCTCCATGGAAGGGAGTTACAAGATTTGGGAAGAGTGGAAAGCTCAATCCATAATTTATTGGTCCATTTTAGATTCTTGACCGAGTAGGAAGTGTGGCCTATAGACTTGCGTTACCTCCAAGTATGTTTCATGTCATAATGTTTTTCACATATCTATGCTTCGTAAATATGTGAAAGACCCGAACCACGTTATTGAGTTAGAACCGGACGAGATAGCCGAAGACTTAACGTATGAAGAGGTACCTATCAAGATCTTGGATAGAAAGGAGCATGTCTTACGTACAAAGGTCATACCACAAGTCAAAGTTTTGTGGAGGAACCATACTATTGAGGAAATGACCTGGGAGTTGGAAACAGAAATGAAAGCGAGGTATCCTCACCTTTTGAAAACACAGTGCACGACGTCAATTTCGAGGATGAAATTTCATAAGGAGGGGAGGTTGTAAGACCCCAACTTATTATAAATGAAATTAAATTTCCTCTATTTATTATTTTGAAATAGTAAGGGTTGATTTGATTAATGTGTTATGGGAAAATCTTAAATATTTCAAATAAGCAAGTGGTTATAAAATATTCATTGTTGTCGGGGAATATTCGTTTTGGTCGTGGAATATTCTTCTTCGTCGGGGAATATTAAATGCGACGGTGCGACCTTTGTGTGGGCCCCATAACGAAAAGTGATTGGATGAAGAAAGCAGCGGTATAAGTTGTTTATAAATAATTGACAGTAGTTATTTACAGATTATTATCTTGTTGAAATACTCGGTGGTTAAAAACACAATAGCACACGGTATTGCATCAATTATTGATTCTTATGTAAGAATGCACTAGTTAATACTTGTTATAGTAATTACTGTTCAATATTTTATTTTATTTATTCAATAATTGCTACGTTGATATTTTATATTACTGTTGTTTCAATAATTGTCACTACACAGAATTTTCTATTATCGGAGCAATAATTCATATTATCTGAATAATAATATTAGATAACATTATTGGAAATGTCTAAAAAGTTCTGTCTAAGGAGAGGTTTGGTCACCTAATTGCGCATCAGTAAGGAGAAATCCTTATTGGAAAGCCCCCTCTTTCCTGGGAATGGCCTGGTTGTCGATATTGTGATTCTGTAATATTATTTGTGAATAATTAATTATTGATTTATATGATGAAGAAAATATTCATTTTATGTGGATATAGATGGAGAAAAGTTTTAATGTGACAATTGTTGAAAATTAATATTTTATCTTTTTCTGATAAAATAATTCATTTAAATATATTATTATATTATAATAATATAATAATGGTGATATTTTTTTCAATGAATGTGGATATATGAGTATATGAGGAGGGAGAGTATTTTTGTTACTAAAAATATTCAAAACATGTTTTTCATGTTTGTGGACCCCATTTCTTGACTAAAATTTGATTATAGCATGTAAAATCGTCCGTATGAGGATTTCGGTCAATTTCTGTTTGAAATTTGGAAAAACTTTCTTTTGTAAAGTTGTAGAGAATGGAATTTCCTATGGAGTGGACATAAGATTCAAATTTTTCTGATAAAAGGGCTATTTATTGTGAATTATTTAAGTTCCAAAGTTCCGGAATAATTAATTTTTGAAGTTTTAATTATTTTTTTTAAGAAAAACGTTTTTGATGAGTTAAGTGTCTTGCATGTGATATAAATTGCTGAATTCAGATCTTGAAAAGTGGGCATAAGTAATTTTAAAAAAATTAATAATATTTTATTAAATTTTTTGCTTTGGTGTTCTAAGCATTTCCTTATAAATAGGGTGCTTAGGTTAGAATTGAAAATCACACCAGAAACTGAAATCTTCTTTCTCTATATTATTGAGCGTATTCTTGTGAGTATTTTGATACTTTGAGTATTGTTATACGGTGCAAGTTTCCTTCAGCGCTATATCCGATATTCCAGCTAGAAGTACTGTCTTTGCTGAGGTAAGGGATATTATTTTTTTGAAAATGATATTAATTCTTTCAATATCATTATGTCGGAATATTGTGAATATTTTTTTTGTGAAATTCTTATCTTTTATTGTCGGGGTTACTATTCACGTATACGGTACTATTCACGAATACGAGACTATTCACAGAAAAATTAAATTTTCATTTTTTGTCCAAAATATCTATTATGGATACTAGCTTTGATTGTATCCATGTTTTGATAATTCTTTAATTTTACTCCACTATGAATATTTATGAGGTATTTTTGGACATGGATAAACTGAAATACGAATCCTTCATATTTATTCTTTTGTTTCCCTGGATTCATTTTCTTTAAAATATTTTTCATCATCCTCAGTCCTAAATAATGATATTACTGAGTATCTTTGGCCTGTAGTACATAGATGAATGAATTTCTTATGAATATCTTTGGCCCGTAGTGTAAAGATGAACAGGTGTTGAGATGAACATGACCAACTGATGAACATCTTTGGCCTGTAGTGCAAAGATGACTATTTGATTCAAGATGTATATTGATTGATGTTACAGGGATAAAATATTGATGATGGACTTTTAAATTCATAGATAATAGTAGATTTCATTCTCTACGTAACTCTTCTATGAATTATTATTTCCGCTGCGAATATTGATCTGAAACTTGTTTTCTATTATATTCTCTCAGATTTTTCCCTGTTGAAGACTAACGATAATTTGTTCTATATTATCTTAGTCATAATATTCTTTACTGGGCTAGTTGAGCTCACCCTATTCCTTTTTGTTCCATTTTTCTTCTTAGGAGGCGAGAATGTAGCGAGTTCTAGTCGGGGTGTGGAATGATGGTTCTAGGAAGTTGTTTTAGTAGTCCTCACCATTTTTGTAAAATAATGTACCAATAATTATAATGAGGACTTATTTGGGTGTGAATATTGTCTAGATGACAATATTTGTATTTAAACTCACAGTTATATGTTGTATTAATAAAGTTGTAGTTGTTTCTGTACCATGTTATTGACAACTCAAAATGGGTGATGTATACCTATTTTGGGGGCGTCACAATGGGTTTGTATGAAAATTTTAAATTCCTATTTTATCGCGCTTCTGCACCTTTTGTGTAATTTAATTGCATGATCGCGCTATATACAAACCCAACAATAAACAAGGACACTCTTCCCTCTTCAAACCTAGCAGACTTGGATATTTAGTCACAAAGACAAAGACACTTTGCCCTCTTCAAGCCTCATAGACTTGGATATTTAGTCACAAAGAGAAGGACTCTCAGCCATCTGATGATTGATGTTTGTTGTGAGGTGCTGCTGAGTTTGCGTTAAGCTTTTCTTCTCAAGTACTTAGTAGCTCAAACTATGTATTCTGGATTGTTAAGTTCATTTTTGACTTTTGTAGATTTTTTGGCTTTTTGATTAATGTTCATCACTTCTTAAGTTTCAATCCTTGTTGCCTTTTATACTCTGCTGAAAAATCTTCCCTTTGCAAGATGTTCATTTGTGCATTTAAAGTTCAGATATCCTAAGATCCTTGATGTTGACATTTTAAACCTAAGAGACAGTTCCTTTTTCCTTACCTGTCACATCAGTCTACTTTCTCACATAACACCCTTGAGGAGTCACTGACACCAACTAGCTTGTAGACATATATTCTGATCTTTAATTTTTGCCAAGGATATTTGCGGAGTGCACTAGGATCTTCAATTTATAATGCTCCAATTTTAGTCAGTTTGTCAAGCTTGATTGCTCTACGATCGAGCTCATGTCAACGATCTTTTTCTTAACTGGGAGGATCACTTGTTCACTTAACGAATTGAAGTGGCTTTATGAATCAAAGTGAATTTTGATTACTCCAAGTAGTTCAGCAATCCTCTTATTGTATTGTGATCTTGTGCTTACTCTATGATCTTGTCCTCAAACAAGTAGAGTAACCTTACGATAATACAACATCCTATCAACTATACATTAATTCAGCTTCTTTAAGATCAACCTAACATTATTTGATCTTTCTATTTTAAGTCCTTGTACATTTGATAAATTCTTTATAAGGACTGTACAAATCATACTGGTACAAATATACATTAATCTCATTCATCATCAAATCAAAATATGCAAACTCTAACAATCTCCCCTTATTTGATGATGAAAAAACCAATAGTTCTATAACATTCATCAAGAACTAAAATGCAGTAACTTGAAAGTAAATATGCCTTAAAATACAGTGAGCTACTGTATTAATTTGATTAAAAAAGCATGAATTTATTAATATATTGATCTTGATCACAAGAGATTTTAGCTATTACATGATAAACAATTTTGAGCAATTTCTATTTTACCTCCTTGACCCTTTTTCCTTTAAGGGCCATTTCTTCTCAGACTCTCTTCTGCGATTAGATATGATTCTATCTTCGTTTGCTTTACTTCTAATTTCTTTAGCAGAATCTCTAGAGCTAAGGTGTGATGGATCTATCATCTCTTCTTCGATGATGTGAGTTCCTTAAAGATTTCTCCTAAGATATGTAGGATCACCAGTAGGAATTTGAATGCCAGTAGGAGTTACTCTACTCAACAATTCTTGTCATGAAGAGAATCTACCTTGCTCCAAGAGAATAGTTGATGGAGGCTGAAAGGGTGATCTAAAGATCGGAGGTGTAATGGATATTTTCTTTTGGTTTCGTTTTCTATTATCCCCCTAAGTCTGAGTTTCGCCCCCTTTTTATCATCAAAAAATCAAGAAGGGTGTTGAACAACATCAACAAGTTCCTGAAGCTGAGTAGTTGTCATTGCAATATCAGCCCGAATTTCATTCTGACTAGTAGTGGCTTACTCGTGTTGCTGAACAACAGAGGCTTGATTGTTGAAAACATGGACTTCTATATTACACATGAAGTCCGAGAGAGTTCCAATGAGCGCAAAAAGCTTGTTTGTGACGTACTTAAGGGAGGACTCATGCTGTTCTTAAAGAGATAAAATGGCTCTTTTATGGTTAGTCAATGTCTCAATAAATATTCGGTGTCGCTCATAGAGACAACTAGTAATATCAATGCACATTTGTTGAATCTACTTGTGAATTTCTCTGCCCATTACACCAGGTAAACCATACACAATAGTATGGATTTTATCCATATGATCTTGAAGGTAAGCGTTATTTTGTGTTGGCTTATCCTCAATATCATGGGACATCTGAGTAGTAAGTTGAGTTAGTGTATTAAGACGCTCCATGACTTGAGTAGAGGTGACCTTCAGAATAGGTTGAGGGCCTTGAGATAAATTTATCAGTGGAAGAGGTAGATCAAAATATTCATTTTGGGATGATGAGGGAATATTAGTGGGAATCGATGGATTTAACTGTTCTGGACAAGAGTGAGAACCAACTTTAGATTTACTAGACTTAAGATGAGAGGATTTTATGTCTGGGGAATCTGAGGTCCATGAAGAGGAGGTATCATAATGAAGAGATGAATGATAAGGAGATTCGATTATTGGAAGTGGAGAATAAGTCAGGGAATCAGAGGGTTCAATTTTGGTCGTAGGGGATAAAAGCTCTAAAATCGTAGAGTGAAGGAGTGATTGAGATTTATTATAGGATTGAAATTCTACAATTTGAAGATGGGCATTATTTTCATTGCTTGTGGAGTACGGAGACTCTGCGTGCGGAGGAGGAGAGGATTCTTCAAAACAGACAGATGTTGATGTATGACAGTGAGAAGGTTGCTCAGAGATCATCGAAGGTAAACTTAAGATCTCATTAATATAACTTGAGGATAGAGGTAGAAATGTGAACATTGATCATATGGGAGGAAATACATGAGGTTCATCATTAAAGGGTGCAGAACCAAGCAATTTTGTGGTGTACCTTAAAACTCGAGGAAAGTTTTGAGATACCAAGGGTAGACTGGGATATGTTGTATATGCCTAGCGAACAAAGTTGTGATCACGTTGCGTGACAGCTTGAAGTAGAAGCAATCGTGACATGAAATAGAATAGTTGATCACCTTTTGACTCAAACACAACTGTAGGTCGGTCAATGTCCAGATCATAAAAGATAGTGTAGAGATCATCTTTGGAATGTATGACTCTCATTCGACCTATTCCAACACCTTCAAACTCATTTAAAAGAAGATGAGGTTTTTTTGGAACTTCTCGCCCTGTAAGTGTAACTCTGCACATCCCTGGTTGATAAGCTTTGTTGAGGTAATCATGATTCTTTAGGCACTTGTGGAGAAGTGGACAAAAGAGATGAGCGAGGGATTTGAGATTCCCTTTGTTGCTCCCCCTCAGGGGTAGGATCCTCTAGCTTTATGATCGCAGGGGTCAAAACCCTTGGTAGCATCCTCTATGATATTAGAGATGACATGGGTCAATTGTAGAGAGGCATTTGAAGAATGGGTCGATCATTGAGTTGAATCTTCCTTGTTCTTGGTTTATAGCTCTTTTCTTCTCTTCTTTTATGCTTTGCTTTAGCCTTTTTCTTTAATCATTCTACTTCAAATCTTTCAGCCTTTTTCTTCGTCTATTAGCTTTCTTAGTCATTTTTCTCAATTTCCTTCTCTTCTTTGTCTCCTTGGGCACAAAGTTTGCATATTCAACAACATGTTTTGTCTCTGCATCTATTTATAGCTTAGGTATGAAAACCGTCTTAGCCAGTACTTCATCATTGTGAAGAGGCTCTCAGCCTTGTTCTATTTATATGTTGATTTTCCCGAATCAACATATATTGTTCATCTTCTTCTTTGATTGGGGGAGGCATGGATTCTCTGGCTCATTCTTCTAGTTAGACAGGAGCCTTTCTTCGACGATTCAACCTTTTCCTCCTCAAAATCATTTTGGATATGGGAGTGTTTATATCATGTGCATGTTTCACTTGCTCAAAGGGTTACACTTCATTCTGAGCATCCTTTTGACATTCTTGGATAACTGTCTCTGACATTTTCTTTTTCTTCTTTATTTGATCAGGAGCTCTACGAACCTGAGGAGCAACTAATCCTTGAGAAGCTTCTTCCTCTTCCTCAATGACATCTACCTTTCTATTTCCCTTTGTTTTTACTGGCTTCTACACTTCACTAATAGTTCTTTCACTTCCACCACCAAACAGTTTGGACTTTAAATTCTCCAGATGGTTTCTTTTCCAATGTTCAAACAACTTGGGGGTGATCTTTTTATTTGCATTAATAGGGACTCCATCATCATCTATAATTCTGTTCTACAAACTTTTCTACAAAATAATACTCAATAATCTACCATGAAACATTTTGAGGGTAGACTTTCCTAATGCCTTTGTTTTCCAAAATCTTTAACCCATTTACCCAACCAAGTTACAAATATAGCACCAAAATTAATTTTCGTTGACTAAGAAATTACTATCATGAAACTTGATTTGTAGTTCACTTACTGAGTCATGAGAAGTGTCTTTGCAGATAATACACTTGCCCACAATTTCAGCAAGGAACTCATACTCTTGAGGAAATTCCTTTTTCTTCAACCTTTTCAACTGTGGGTTCTTCTTCTGACCCATTAATGTCATTCCTTCTTTGAAATCAATTTTGTCTAACGAAGTGAGTCCTTTGTTCTGAAAACCTAGACACACATTGATTTCAGTAGCTCTCATCTGATGTGCGACTCCTTTGACTTTGGTTGTTAACACACCATCCTTGAACTCAGCATTTAGATAGAATTCCTTGATGAAATCTGAGTAGATTTTGGTGTTGAAGTTCATACACTTAGATAACCCAGCGTGTTCAATAAGCTTTAGAATATCTCTGATGTTCTTCTCTTGAGCAACGAATACCCAAGTAGAATTTTGACTTTCAGAAAAATTAATTTCAATCATAAACAAACCTTGATTAGGAGTAGAAGCTTCTTATGCTTTTGTTTTGCAAAAAATTCCTTGCATTTCCTCTTCTAGTGACCCGGCTTGTTTCAATGGAAGCATATTATTTGCTAGCTAGATCAGGTTTCTTTTGATCCTTCATTTTTGTTTTACCCTTAGCCTTCTTAGATTTCTTCTTTTCAGAAGATATCATGGGCCTCTTCCTTTTCTTGGAAGAATCATCTACCATTAAGACTTGGTCTTTCTTGGATGGGAAACGACCTTTAGCAGTTTTCAACATGTTAAGTAATTTAGGCAAGCTGATATCCAACTTATTCATGTGAAAATTCACAACAAATTATTGGAAGGTGTCTGGGAGTGACTGCAAGATCAAATTTTAAATTAACTCCCCATCCATAATGAACCCTATCTATCCAAGACGTTCAACCAAACTAATCATCTTTAGGAAATGAGTCTCAACACTAGTACCCTCAGTCATCCGAGATCGAAAGAGCTCCTTAGATATCTCATATTTAACAGTCCTACTTTGCTCAACATATAAATCTTTGCGGTGCAGCAATATAGTAGGAGCATCCATAGTTTTATGCTGACACTGAAGCTCGTTACTCATAGATGCGAGCATGATACATTGAGTCATAGATGTATCATCTTATCACTTCTTAAAAGTAGTAATCTCTTCCTCAGAGGTTGTTTCTACAACATTTACAAGGACAGGAAAATTTAGGACATAATAAATCTTTTCCGCACTGAGAACAATTCTCAGATTCCTTAACCAGTCCGTATAATTCGATCCGATCAGTTTGTTAACATCAAGTATGCTACGCAATGAAATTAGTGAATTTGACATTTTTAAATAATAATAATAATAATAATAATTTATATTATTATTATTTCCAAAATATTAAATAATAAATATTAAGCTATTTAATTTACTTTATCACCGTAGATTAAATTAAATACACTGAACTTTTTATTATGATTATGTCATTTGCTTCTTAAGTAAATATTCTTTCTTTTATGGTATGACCCTTTAGGTTCTCCATATTAAACTGATTGTGAATAAATCAATTAGAACAATTCTAATCTTATTTAAATAAATAAATTAAAATTAATTTATTTAAATAAATAAATAACATTTATTCTACAATAAGGATAAGCCTCTTTAGCAATCAACGATTTTCTAGATAATATAGATTTCAACATTAATGATAAAAGAACCTTTAAGTAAATAATTACCGTACAATTTAATCCTTTCACCATACAATGTCCCAATTAAATATAAGACATGAAATTACTGTCAAGTCTTATTTTATTTAATTATATGTATTTCGATTCATAAATACACAACTTCAAATAATGCAAATTAGAAACTCCTTTCTAATTTCATTCCACCTTGGCCAAGGATTCATGGTTTGTCATTTATCGAATCATATAGGACATTTCTCTTCTTTTACTAGAAGCGATAAATTCTTTATTGATCATTCATTATCTCCATATATAACTTATTACACCCAAGCATACCCTTTGATATACCTTAAGGGTCTTACTGACATGTCAAAGTATAACTTATCATACACAAGATACTATGATTATCTCAAGTCTAAGGTCACTTGTACTACTATCACTACAGGAATTCCTATTGATATGCAAGTAAAACTCCATTATGTATTCCTTAGCGAGACACGTTCAGTGTACTTATTCTCTAATAGGCACTTACATACTTTCTTTAGTGTTTCCACACAAATGATCATGAGATCAATCATCATCATCCAATGAGCAAGTAACGTATGTATCAATCTATCCGGATTCGCTAATCCCCTTTCTAGTAATCCAACGATAATTAGGAACATTTTAGTTTTTAAGCTATCTAAGAATTTAGATCTTATTAGCATGATCTCGTCATGATTCTAAAAGCATTGCTTTAAATTATGGGTTTATCACATATTATTAAAATAACACCATGTAGACAATGCAAAATCCTTTAATTAAATAATTCTTTTTATTAATAAATGAATAAGATTGTAAGACCTCAACTTTTATGAATAAAGATGAATTTTTCTATAAATATCATTTTTGAATATTAAGGTGTGAATTTGTTATAATGTTATAGTTGTGGGTAATATTTATAAATTTTGCAAAGTAAGCAAGTTGTTATATAATATTCGATTAGTCGGGAAATATTCGTTTTAACAGGGAATATTCGTACGACGGCACAATCATTGGTGGACCCCACAATGTAATTATTGTCGGAATGAGAAAATGACAGAAATATCTTTTTATGAAAATAACGGCGAAAGTTTTACCATTAACTGTTGAAATACCCGGTGTTAAAAGACCAGTAATACGCGTTTTGTCAAGGAGAGGTTTGGTCACCTAATTGCAAGCCAATAGGGAGAAATCCTTATTGGAAAGCCCCCTCTTTCCTGGGAATGATCTGGTTGTTAAATATTGCGAGTTATAATAATGATGATAAATGTTGTTAAAAATATTGAGGGGATTTTTATGACGTAATTGATGTAAAATTTGCTTATTTTATGGACCCCCGTTACCCATTTTTCAAAATACTATGTGTTATGAGTATGATAATATATATATATATATATATATATATATATATATATATATATATATGTTGAAAATGACATGTTTTGGTGGGGGGTATCACGGGTTGTAAGAAAAAAAGGTGATAACATTGTAATGGTGGGAGTATATATATAATATTATATAAGAAGTTTGGTTATATATATATATATATAAATATATATATTATATATATAAAGTTATTTGTTTTACTTGAATATTATATTCTTATTTTTAAAAACGGACGTCTGTGAATCTCAATAAATTCGGCCCGTGAAAGTTTTCAAATGTTCGTCCGTGAATTTCCTTAAACAGTGCCCCTTCCATTCTCCTATAAATAGGATGCTTAGTTAGAATTGAAAATCACACCAGAATCAGAGAATTCTTCTTCTATAATATTGAGTGTATTTCTTTCAAGTTTTAGAAAGCTTCAAGCGTAGAAAATAGTGAAAGTTTTCTTCAAGAATATCCCCGCTATACCCGTTGGAATACTCTTCTTTTTCAGGTAAGGGATATTATTTTTGTTCAGTATTCGTATGAAATAATATTTTCTTCCATACTCTATAGTATGGAAGTAATATTATTTCATTTCAGATTCATAATTCTACATTCATTTTGTTAAAGTTTTGGTTTCTATACTCCATGAAATTAGTAGAATATCATTGATATTTGCGCTTCATCAAGTATCTTTTTATGGAAATATTATTCTGAGCATTTTTGATACATTTTAACTTTTTCATACCGGAGTACTATTCACGGGGTACTATTCTCGAAGTACTATTCACGGGGTACTATTCACTTAGTTACTATTCACCCGGGGTACTATTCATGATTTTATTTCTTTTCGGTCTAAATCATTTTTGATACAATATTATTCCTGAATTTTACTCCAGAAAGTAGTATGCAGGTATGAGTGCGTTATTGTCAACGCAAAGGCCCATTTTATATGACTTGTAAAGGATGGAGATAGAGTTAAAGACTCCAAGGACCCACGTGATGATGGCAAACATACGAGTAGAACCGACTTTAATCGATAAAGTTAACGCTGCTCAAGCTACAGACCTGGAGCTAATGCGCATGAGGAAGAAAGTGCAAGAAGGTGTTATCCCGGAAGCAAGAATTGATGAAGAAGGAATACTATGAGTAAACTCTAGACTTTGTGTTCCTAACGACCCTGATTTAAAGTATAAAATCATGATGGAGGCGCACAACACACCGTTTGCAATGCATCTTGGGATTACCAAAATGTATCGTGATATTCGACATACATTTTTGTGGAGCAATATGAAGAGAGAGATCGCGGAGTTTATCTCAAGGTGTTTAACTTGTCAATGAGTCAAGGCGGAGCATCAAGTGCCAAAAGGTCCATCGCAACCACTTGAAATTCTAGAATGAAAGTGGGAGCACATTACCATGGATTTCGTTACTGGTCTTCCCAAGGTTTCTCAAAACATAGATGCAATTTGGGTCATTGTTGATAGATTGACCAATTCTGCTCACTTATACGAGAAACTTATTCACTTGAACGTCTTGCTCGTATTTACATAAATGAGATTATAAGACTGCATGGTATGCCAGTATCCATAGTGTAAGACCCCAACTTTTATGAATAAAGAATATTTTCTCAAAATATATTTTTGGAATATTATTGTGTGGATGTGATATAATGTTATAGTTGTGGGTAATATTTACAAATTTTGCAAAGTAAGTAAGTGGTTATATAATATTCGATTCGTCGGGGAATATTCGTTTTTAACAGGGAATATTCGTACGACGACACAATCATTGGTGGACCCCACATTGGAAGTATTGTCGTAGTTAAAAAACGACAGAATTATCTTTTTATAAAAATAACGGTGAAAGTTTTACCGTTAAAACTGTTGAACTACCCAGTAGTAAAAGTACAGTAATTGGTTGCATAGTAGCACACTGTATTGGTTATTGATGCTTACGTGAGAAGTTACTCAATTATTGCTACAATAATTGCTGCATCATATCTCTTATATTATTAATTCAATTATTGTCACAGTATCATCTGCATTTTATGTTATTAAATCAATAATTGAGACGACAAAGTTATTCATATTATTAAATTACAATATTTACAATGTCTAGAAGTTCTGTCAAGGAGAGGTTTGGTCATCTAATTGCGCGCCAATAAGGAGAAATCCTTATTGGAAACCCCCTCTTTCCTAGGAACGACCTGGTTGTTAAATATTGTGAGTTATAATATTAATGATGAATAAGTTCGTGTTGATTAAAGATGAAGTTGATAGTTCCATTGTGTTGGAATTATTAGTGTTAGTGAAAATTGACATTTATTTCGGTATTAATTGATGTCTGGAAGTTACTCTGATAAGTCGGGTAATTAATCGGATAAATGAGCAATTAATTGCTATTAATTCACATGATTATAACTATTTGTTCACATGTGTGTACTATTGATTCACATTCTTGTTACTATTAGGGGAGTTGGTGCAAGATTGATAATACTTGCATGACTAAGTTAAAAATAGAGGTATAGATGGAGGTACTATACTATAATTCGTATTTTCACATGTCTAGAACTATTGATTCACATGATTTACTATTAGGGGAGGTGGTGCAAGTTTGATAATACTTGTAGAACTAAATTAAAAATAAAGGAAAAGAGGAAGGTATTATACTATAATATTTCGAGCCCCAAAACGTGCAATTATCGAAACTACATTTTCCAATAAATTGAAGCTCATTTCTTCATTATTCTTCACCAATTCACTCAAGCTATAAAGCAATTATTATAGAGAGAAAGAAGAAGAGAAGTCTACTACCTCTCTACTCTAGTATCCAGTCTTTTTCTAAGGTAAGGGGTATTATTTCTTTCGTATTCATGAAGAGTGTTATTGTTATTCAATTCCTTATTATTCTGTTGGAATACCCTATCTATGCGAAGTACTGCATAATGGTGAAATTCTTCTGTTATTCCATTCTTTATTATTATGTTGGAATAACCTGTCTATGTGAAGTACCGCATACATGATGAAATTCTTCTGTTATTCCATTCTTTATTATTCTGTTGGAATATCCTGTCTGTGCGTATTACGCATGACCTGGTTCCATTATTTATTATTCTGTTGGAATAACCTGTATGTGCGGTCTAACACATGTCTGGTGAAGTCTTCTGTTATTCCATTCTTTATTATTCTGTTGGAATATCTTGTATGTGTGTATTACGCATGACTTGGTTCCATTATTTATTATTCTGTTAGAATAACCTGTATATGCGGTCTATCGCATGCCTTGTGAAGTCTTCTGTTATTCCATTCTTTATTATTCTGTTCGAATATCCTGTCTGTGCGGATTACGCATGACCTGGTTCCATTCTTTATTATTCTATTGGAATAACCTGTCTATGTGGATTATCACATGCAAGGTGAATGATCCTTCGTATTCATTCTTTATTAACTTGTGGAAATGATCTGTCTACATGGATTACCGCATGGCGGGCGAAAATCCATTTGCAGTTTCATATATTCTATTATACTCAGTTGGTTAAAGTTTTGGCTTCTATACTCCATGAAATTAGTGGAATATCCTTGATATTTGCGCTTCATCCAGTATCTGTTCATGGAAATATTCTTCTAAGCATTCTTAAATTTTACTCTATAAAGAAGTATCATGTTGACAATTTGGACATTATTGATCTCTGGATAAATTAGATTATAAATCTTTAAAAAATTATTCTTGAACTTGTTTTATTGAATTCTTATATCATTGTCATCATCCTCATGTTTATATTCTGTTAAAAGTCATATGTGGCCTATAGTGCATAGATGGACTTGGTATGATTATGACCACGAATTTTTTGGTATAATCATGACTGTAATGTTACAAATGATGTTGTAAAAGTCCTCATAAGCCCGTAGTGCATTGATGGATAGTTGTTGGCATAATCATGCCCATTAATGAATACACGAATATCCTTGGCTCGTAGTGCATGGATAATTTGTGGTCATGATACTAAAGAATATCCTTGGCCGTAGTGCAAGGGTGATTCGATGATGTGGATTATTTATTAAGCTGAGTCTCAACGATAAAAGTGATGAAAAACCTTTTAAATCATAGAAGATAGTAGATTTTATTCTCTACTTGACTCTTCTAATGGATTGCTTGTTCCGCTGCAGTTAAACTTGATGTTTGTTATATTTTATCAGTTTAACATTGTTGCAAGCTAACGATAATTTATTCTGCATTATCTTACTCATAATATTTCTTACTAGGCTAGTTGAGCTCACCCTTTTGCTTTCATTGTTCTCTTCAGGAAATGAGAACGTAGCCGGGACTAGTCGGGGAATGGAGTGATGGTTCGAGATGGTGTCATAGTAGTCCTCACTATTCTACAAAATAGTGTGATAATAAATGTAATGAGGACTCCATTGAGTGTGGATATTGTCTAGATGACAATATTTGTATTAAAACTCATATCATATGTTTGTCGTATTTTACACGACAGTTGTATAATTAAGTTTTTATTTGTATTTTATACCATGTATTTGGCGACTCAAGATGGGTGATGTATACCTATTTTGGGGGCGTCACAGTTGGTATCAAAGCATAGGGATATGATCCCTGGCTGAGATGTGAGATAAGAACTTGGAGGGGAAAGACGGGGAATTCTTTCGCTAGTATGACCTACCTAAGTTTATTTGGGATTAAATTGGTCGGTCAAAGTATAGGGATAATATGTGATATGTTAATTAACCCTTATTTTGTGGCAGTATTTGAAAATGACATCCGAGAATGTTGAGAATAGCAGTGGAGCACAGGAGACCGTTGAGTCACCACAGATGAATAATCATGATAATGTGCCTTAGGAAGGCGATAATCCTCATGCAAAAAATAACATTGACCAAATGATGAATGATGGAATGTTCAGAGGCTTTATGCAATTCATGCAACATCAGGGGAGAGCGGCTCCTGTCCAAAATGCAGGTGGAAACACTAGCAACTCTCGGATGGTCACCGCTAAGCAGTTTAAGGAACTGGAGCCAAAACCACTTAAGGCGGAGACGTGGATAAAGAAGATCTGCAAGATATTTGATGTCTTGAGATGCTCCGAGGAGCAAAAGGTTCCCTTTGCCACCTTCATGTTGTGAGCAGAGGCAGATTACTGGTGGGAATCTGTAAAGCATACTCAACCTGCCTCACCAAAGATGACTTAGGAGAAGTTCCAAGAATTGTTCAACGACAAGTACTTTCCCAAAAGTATTCATCACATGAAAGAGGTAGAGTTCATCAAGATGGAGCAAAATAACATGACCGTGTCGCAGTACGAAGCCAAGTTTGCCGAGTTGTCCCGGTTTGCGTCCCATTTGATTGATAATGAGGAGAGAATGATGCGAATATTTCTAAGAGGTTTGAAACTCGAGATACGTCAATATCTTATCTCTCATAAACTGTGTTTTTATTCAGATGTTATTAATAGGGCTCAGTTATTAGAGCGCGATAATGAGTCAACCCAACCAAAAGAGCGCAGCCGACAAAATGATAATACCAGTGATAGCAGTCATCGAAGCGGTGACAATAAGCATGGAGGGAATCAACATGCCAGAAATGGTAACCACTTCGGTGGTAATCATGTCCAAAATAATAAAAATGGACATTTCAAGGAGGAGATTCAACAATGATGGAAAGACGTCAGCATCATCACCTATTGTTAAGGAAGGAGAACGACCACCTATCATATGCTTCAAATGCAGAGGGGAGGGACACATCAGTCCAAACTGCGCGATGTCGTCCAAAGCGTGTTACAATTGTGGAAGAGAAGTTCACCTAGCCCAATTTTGTCGTTCACCGAAGACAAGTCCAACTGGGAAGGAGGCACCAAAGGCCATCCCAGAAAAGTCAAAGCCGGTAGTGCAAGGGAGAGCGTTTGTCGTGACCTCCCAGAAAGCAAGGAACCCGAACGAGGTCATCATGGGTAAGCTTATCATAAACTCTAGTGAAGTCTATACCTTATTTGATAACGGTTCTACCCATTCTTTTATTTCTACTACTTGCGCTCAACGTTTAAATTTGAATCCGGAGAAATTAGAGTTTGACTTATCTGTTGAAACTATGTTGGGAGAAACCTTCATTACATCCACTGTTTATAAGTCTTGTTTGGTTCAAATCGGTACCCTCACATTACCTGTCGATCTTATTTCATTAAAAATACTTGCATTTGACGTAATTCTACGGATTGATTGGTTAACTACTCATCATGCAAAAATTGATTGTATTTGAAGGTTGTTAGCTTTCATATTCATAACCAATCTATTATGCGAATTCAAACAACCAAACCATTAAAATCAATCACTTTCATCTCAAGCCATAAAGCTATTCGTTTATTCAAAAATGGATGTCAAGCTTTCTTAGCTCATGTTACGGATTTAAACAAAAATACGCCAATTTTGAATGATATTTCTATTGTTAATGAATTTCCTGACGTATTCCCTGAAGAACTTCCTGGCCTACCCCCAGAGTGAGAAATTGAATTTTGTATCGACCTTGAACTTGGTACAAAACCCCTTTCCAAAGCCCTATATCGAATGGTTCCTATTGAGCTTCAGGAGTTAAAGATCCAATTGCAGGAATTGTTAGACATTGGTTTCATTCGTCCTAGTACGTCTCCTTGGGGTGCTCCTGTTCTATTCGTGAAGAAGAATGATGGAAGTATGCGACTTTGTATTGATTATCGGGAGTTGAATCATGTCACCATCAAAAATAGGTACCCATTGCCTCGTATTGATGACTTGTTTGACCAGTTACAAGGAGCCAAATTCTTTCAAAGATTGATCTTTGTTCCGGATATCATCAGTTGAAGATTAAAATTGATGACATTCCAAAGACTACTTTCAGAACTCGGTACGGGCATTATGAATTCCTAGTCATGTCTTTTGGATTAACTAATGCTCCTGCTGCCTTCATGGACATGATGAACCGAGTATTCAAGGAATATTTAGATCACTTTGTGGTCGTCTTTATTAATGACATCCTCATATTCTCCAAAAGTCGTGAAGACCATGAGCAACACTTGAGGCTGATACTCCAAAAGCTTTGTGAAAACAAGCTATATGCCAAGTTGAAGAAATGTGAGTTTTGGCTTGAGGAAGTTGCATTCCTTCGGCACATGATATCAAATCATGGAATATCTGTTGACCCAGCAAATATTGAAGCAATTCAAAGATGGGAGCAACCAAAATCAGTGACCGAAGTACGTAGCTTTCTCGGCTTAGCTTGTTATTATCAGAGATTCGTGGAAGGATTTTCTTGAATCGCTACTCCATTAACTCAGCTGACTCGAAAGGATACAAAGTTCGGTTGGAGCGAGGAATGTGAGAAGAGTTTTCAAGAACTTAAGAGAAGACTCATTTCAGTACCTGTTCTGACAATACCATCTGGCTCGGAGGGATTTGTCATCTATAGTGATGCTCCAGGCAAAGGGTTAGGATGTGTTCTCATACAACATGGGAAAGTCATAGCCTATGCCTCACAACAACTCAAAGAATATGAGAGGAATTATCCTACTCATGATCTAGAGTTGGCAGCAGTCATTTTTGCGCTTAAGATTTGAAGGCATTACCTGTATGGAGAGAAGGTGGAGATCTATACAGATCATAAAAGCCTCAAATATTTCTTCACTCAAAAGGAAGTCAACATGCGGCAATGACGATGGCTTGAGTTGTTGAATGATTATGATCATACCATCCAATACCATCCTAGAAAAGCGAACATAGTAGCTGACGCATTGAGTAGAAGATCATATGCAGGCACGAGTACAATATTGTCAATGCAAAGGCCCATTGTGTATAACTTGGAAAGGATGGAAATAGAGTTAAAGACTCCAGGGACCCATGTGATGATGACGAATATACGAGTGGAACCGACTTTAATTGATAAAGTTAAAGCTGCTCAAGCTACAGACCTGGAGCTGATGCGTATGAGGAAGAAAGTGCAAGAAGGTGCTATTCCAGAAGTAAGAATCGATGAAGAAGGAATACTTCGAGTCAACTCCTGACTTTGTGTTCCTAACGATTCTGACTTGAAGTATAAAATCATGATTGAGGAGCATAACACACCATTTGCAATCCATCATGGGAGTACCAAAATGTATCGTGATCTTTGACATACATTTTGGTGTAGCAATATGAAGAGAGAGATAGCGGGGTTTATCTCAAGGTGTCTAACTTGTCAACGAGTCAAGGCAAAGCATCAAGTGCCAAAAGGTCCATTGCAACCACTTGCAATTCTAGAATGGAAGTGGGAGCACATTACCATGGATTTCGTTACTGGTCTTCCCAAGGTTTCTCAAGGAATGGATGTTGTTTGGGTCATTGTTGATAGATTGACCAAGTCTGCTCATTTTTTACCGATACGAGAAACTTATACACTTGAACGTCTTGCTAGTATGTACATAAACGAGATTGTAAAATTGCATGGTATGCCAAAATCCATAGTTTCTGATCGAGACCCAAGATTCACTTCACGATTTTGGGTTAGTTTGCAGAAAGCTATGGACACGGATTTACGATTTAGTTCGGCATATCATCCTCAAACGGATGGGCAGTCGTAAAGGACTATTCAGATTCTTGAAGATTCATTATGACTCTGTGTCCTTGACTTCAAAGGAAGTTGGGACAAGTTCTTACCATTGGTGGAGTTTTCCTACAACAATAGTTATCAAGCAAGTATTGGCATGGCTCCATTTGAGGCGTTGTATGGAAGAAAGTGTCGTTCTCCAGTATGCTGGGATAAGGTGGGTGAGGCAATGTTGTTGGGACCGAATTTGGTACATATGACTACGGAAAAGATTCAAACGATCCGACAACGTATAAAAACCTCACAAGATCGACAAAAGAGTTATGTTGATCTTCATCGAAAGGACGTGGAATATGATATTGGAGATCATGTGTTGTTACGTGTTGCTCCATGGAAAGGAGTTACGAGATTTGGAAAGAGAGGAAAGCTCAATCCTCGATTCATTGGCACATTTTTAATCCTCGAACGAGTAGGAACTGTGGCCTATAGACTCACTTTACTGCCAAGTATGTCTCGTGTTCATAATGTTTTTCACATATCTATGTTACGTAAATATGTGAAAGACCCAAACCACATTATTGAGTTAGAACCGGATGAAATAGTGGAAGATTTAACGTATGAAGAGGTTCCTGTTAAAATCTTGGATAAGAAGGATCATATTCTATGCTCCAAGGTTATACCTCAAGTCAAAGTTTTGTGGAGAAACCACGATGTAGAGGAAATGACCTGGGAGTTAGAATCTGAGATGAAGTCAAGATATCCTCACCTCTTCGATATACCAGGTACGTACCCTAATTTGGAGGACAAAATTTCATAAGAAGGGGAGGTTGTAAGACCCTAACTTTTATGAATAAAGAATATTTTCTCGAAATATATTTTTGGAATATTATTGTGTGAATGTGATATAATGTTATAGTTGTGGGTAATATTTGCAAATTTTGCTAAGTAAGCAAGTGGATATATAATATTCGATTGGTCGGGGAATATTCATTTTTAACAGGGAATATTCGTACGATGGCACAATCATTGGTGGACCCTACAACGAAACTATTGTCGTAGTTAGAAAATGACAGAATTATCTTTTTATAAAAATAACGGCGAAAGTTTTACTATTAAAACTGTTGAACTACCTGGTAGTAAAAGTACAGTAATACGCGTGGTTGCATAGTAGCACACGGTATTGGTTATTGATGCTTACGTGAGAAGTCACTCAATTATTGCTACAGTAATTACTGCATCATATCTCTCATATTATTGATTCAATTATTGTCACAGTATCATCTGCATTTTATGTCATTAAATCAATAATTGAGATGATAAAGTTATTCATATTATTAAATTGCAATATTTACAATGTCTAGAAGTTCTGTCAAGGAGAGGTTTGGTCATCTAATTACGCGCCAATAAGTAGAAATCCTTATCGGAAAGCCCCCTCTTTCCTGGGAACGACTTGGTTGTTAAATATTGTGAGTTATAATATTAAAGAATGGAACCAGGTCGTGCGTAATCCGCACAGACAAGATATACCAACAGAATAATAAAGAATGGAATAATAGAAGACTTCACTAGGCATGAGATAGACCGCACAGAACGGTTATTCCAACAGAATAAAAAATAATGGAACCAGGTCATGCGTAATACGCATAGAGAGGATGTTCTAACAGAATAATAAAGAATGGAATAATGAAGACTTCACCAGCATGCGATAGATTTGCAGATAGGTTATTCCAATGTAAAAATAAATAATGGAACCCAGTCATGCGTAATATGCATGCATGTGATATTCCAAATGAATAATAAAGAATGGAATAATGAGAAGAATTTCACCATGTATGCAGTTCAGCATAGGCAAAAGTTATTCCAACATAATAATAAAGAATGGAATAACAGAAGAATTTCACCATGTATGCGGTACTTCGAATAGATAGGTTATTCCAACAGAATAATAAGGAATTGAATAACAATAGCTCTCTTCATGAATACGAAAGAAATAATACCCCTTACCTTAGAAAAACTGGATACTAGAATAGTCAGGTAGCAGACTTCTCTTCTTCTTTCTCTCTATAATTTCTCTCTATAATAATTGCTCTATAGCTTGAGTGAATTGGTGAAGAATAATGAAGAAATGAGCTTCTATTTATAGGAAAATATAGTTTCGATAATTGCACATTTTGGGGCTCAAAATATAACGGTATAATACCTTCCTCATTTCCTTTATTTTAATTTAGTCCTGCAAGTATTATCAAACTTGCACCACCTCCCCTAATAGTAAATCATGTGAATCAATAGTAAATCATGGGAATCAATAGTTCTAGACATGTGAAAATACGAATTAGAGTATAGTACCTCCATCTATACCTCTATTTTTAACTTAGTCATGCAAGTATTATCAATCTTGCACCAACTCCCCTAATAGTAACAAGAATGTGAATCAATAGTACACACATGTGAACAAATAGTTATAATCATGTGAATTAATAGTAATTAATTGCTCATTTATCTGATTAATTCACCTGATCGGGTCAAAGATAACTTCCGGACATCAATTAAATCGAAATAAATGTCAATTTCCACTAACATTAATAATTCCAACACAATGGAACTATCAACTTCATCTTTAATCAACATTTAACTTATTCATCATTAATATTATAACTCACAATATTTAACATCCGTGTCGTTCCCATGAAAGAGGGTCTTTCCGATAAGAATTTCTCCTTATTATCTAGCCAAGCAATTAGATGACCAAACCTCTCCTCGTGTAACTTCTAGACATTGTAAATATTGCAATTTAAATATGAATAACTTTGTCGTCTCAATTATTGATTTAATAACATAAAATGTAGATGATACTATGACAATAATTGATTGCTCATTTATCTGATTAATTACCCGACTGGTCAGTATAACTTCCAGACATCAATTAATATCGAAATAAATGTCAATTTCCACTAACATTAATAATTCCAACACAATGGAACTATCAACTTCATCTTTAATCAACACGAACTTATTCATCATTAATATTATAACTCACAATATTTAACATCCAGGTCGTTCCCATGAAAGAGGGGTCTTTCCGATAAGAATTTCTCCTTATCGGCGCGCAATTAGATGACCAAACCTCTCCTTGACAGAACTTCTAGACATTGTAAATATTGCAATTTAATAATATGAATAACTTTGTCGTCTCAATTATTGATTTAATAACATAAAATGCAGATGATACTATGACAATAATTGAATCAATAATATGAGAGATATGATGCAGCAATTACTGTAGCAATAATTGAGTGACTTCTCACGTAAGCATCAATAACCAACATCGTGTACTACTATGCAACCACGCGTATTACTGTACTTTTACTACCGGGTAGTTCAACAGTTTTAACGGTAAAACTTTTGCCGTTATTTTTATAAAAAGATAATTCTGTCATTTTCTAACTACGACAATACTTCTGTTGTGGGGTCCACCAATGATTGTGCCATTGTACGAATATTCCCTATTAAAATGAATATTCCTCGATCAATCGAATATTATATAACCACTTGCTTACTTTGAAAAATTTGTAAATATTACCCACAACTATAACATTATATCAAATCCACACAATAATATTCAAAAATATATTTTGAGAAAATATTCTTTATTCATAAAAGTTGGGGTCTTACAAAATATCTTTGATATTTGCGCTTCATCCAGTATCTGTTCATGGAAATATTCTTCTGAGCATTCTTGAATTTTACTCTATAAAGAAGTATCATATTGACATTTTGGACATTATTGATCTCTGGATAAATTAGATTATAAATCTTTAAAATTTTATTCATGAACTTGTTTTATTGAATTCCTATATCATTGTCATCATCCTCATGTTTATATTCTGTTGAAAGTCATATGTGGCCTATAGTGCATAGATGGACTTGGTATGATTATGACCACGGATTTTTCGGTATAATCATGACCATAATGTTACAAATGATGTGGTAAAAGTCCTCATTGGC
Organism: Panax ginseng; assembly: GCA_020205605.1. Lineage (NCBI taxonomy): Eukaryota > Viridiplantae > Streptophyta > Magnoliopsida > Apiales > Araliaceae > Panax > Panax ginseng. The sequence goes on along the minus strand of CM035132.1, from coordinate 65,239,464 downwards.
CCGTAGTGCATTGATGGACAGTTGTTGGCATGATCATGACCATTAATGAATACACGAATATCCTTGGCCCGTAGTGCATGGATAATTTGTGGTCGTGATACTAAAGAATATCCTTGGCCATAGTGCAGGGGTGATTCGATGATGTGGATTATTTATTAGGCTGAGTCTCAGCGATAAAAACGATGAAAAACATTTTAAATCATAGAAGATAGTAGATTTTATTTTCTACTTGACTCTTCTAATGGATTGCTTGTTCCGTTGCAGTTAAACTTTATGTTTGTTATATTTTATCAGTTTAACACTGTTGCAGGCTAACGATAATTTATTCTGCATTATCTTAGTCATAATATTTCTTACTGGACTAGTTGAGCTCACCCTTTTGCTTTCATTGTTCTCTTCAGGAAATGAGAACGTAGCCGGGACTAGCCGGGGAATGGAGTGATGGTTCAAAATGGTGTTATAGTAGTCCTCACTATTCTATAAAATAGTGTAATAATAAATGTAATGAGGACTCCATTGAGTGTGGATATTGTCTAGATGACAATATTTGTATTAAAACTCATAGCATATGTTTGTCGTATTTTACACGACAGTTGTATAATTAAGTTTTTATTTATATTTTGTACCATGTATTTGGCGACTCAAGATGGGTGATGTATACCTATTTTGGGGGCATCACACATAGTTTCTGATCGAGACCCAAGATTTACTTCACGGTTTTGGGTTAGTTTGCAAAAATCTATGTGCACGAATTTACGATTCAGTTCGGCTTATCATCCTCAAACGGACGGGCAATCAGAGAGGACTATTCAAACTCTTGAGATCTAATAAGACTCTATGTCCTTGACTACAAAGCAAGTTGGGACAAGTTTTTGCCATTAGTGGAATTCTCCTACAACAACAGTTATCAAGCAAGTATCGGCATGGCTCCATTCGAGGCGTTGTATGGACGTAAGTGTCGTTCTCCAGTATGCTGGGATGAGGTGGGTGAAGCAACATTGTTGGGACCAGAATTGGTATGCATGACTACAGAAAAGATTCAAATGATTCGGCAATGTATAAAAATCTCACAAGATCGACAAAAGAGTTATGCTGATCTTCATCGAAAGAACGTGGAATTCAATGTTGGAGAACATGTGTTGTTACGTGTTGCTCCATGGAAAGGAGTTACGAGATTTGGAAAGAAAGGAAAGCTCAATCCTCGATTCATTGGCCCATTTGAAATCCTTAACTGAGTAGGAACTTTAGCCTATAGACTCGCTTTACCGCCAAGTATGTCTCGTGTTCATAACGTTTTTCATATATCCATGTTACATAAATATATGGAAGACCCAAACCACATTATTAGGTTAGAATCAAATGAAATAGCTAAAGATTTAACGTATGAAGAGGTACCTATTAAAATCTTGGATAAGAAGGAGCATATTCTACGCTCCAAGGTTATACCTCAAGTCAAAGTTTGGTGGAGAAACCACGATGTTGAGGAAATGACCTGGGAGTTACAATCCAAAATGAAATCAAGGTATCCTCACCTCTTCGTCATACCAGGTATGTACCCTAATTTCGATGGCGAAATTTCATAAGAAGGGGAGGTTGTAAGACCCCAACTTTTATGAATAAAGATGAATTTTTCTATAAATATCATTTTTGTATATTAAGGTGTGAATTTGTTATAATGTTATAGTTGTGGGTAATATTTATAAATTTTTCAAAGTAAGCAAGTTGTTATATAATATTCGATTTGTCGGGAAATATTCATTTTAACATGGAATATTCGTACGACAGCACAATTATTGGTGGATCCCACAATGTAATTATTGTCGGAATGAGAAAACGACAGAAATATCTTTTTATGAAAGTAATGGCGAAAGTTTTACCGTTAACTGTTGAAATACCTGGTGTTAAAAGAACAATAATACGTGTGGTTGCATAGTAGCGCACGGTATTGATTATTGATACTTACGTGAGAAGTCACTTGATTTTGTTCAATTATTGCTACAGTAATTGTTGCATAGTATCTGACGTTATTTGATTTAATTATTGTTGATATTTTATATATTATTAAATTAATAATTTCGATGACAAAGTTATTCATATTATTATTTGTAATATTGACAATGTCTAGAAAGTTATGTCAATGAGAGGTTTGGTCACCTAATTGCGCGTCAATGGAGAGAAATCCTTATCGGAAAGCCCCCTCTTTCCTGGGAACGATCTGGTTGTTAAATATTGTGAGTTATAATAATGATGATAAATGTTGTTAAAAATATTGAGGGGATTTTTATGAAGTAATTGATGTAAATTTTGCTTATTTTATAGACCCCTGTTACCCATTTTTCAAAATAATGTGTGTTATTAGTATGATAATATATATATATATATATATATATATATATATGTGTGTGTGTGTGTGTGTTGAAAATGACATGTTTTAGTAGGGGGGGTATCACGGGTTGTAAGAAAAAAAAGGTGATAACATTGTAATGGTGGGAGTATATATATATATATATATATATATATATATATATAATATTATATAAGAAGTTTGGTTATATATATATATATATATGGGAATCCTTCCATGGCAACTGGTTGCCATGGAAACTGTGCAACAACCCCTTTTTGGACCGTTGATAAATTAAATTGATGGCTGAGATTAGCTTTTGTATTTGATAAGCCGGCACAGGGTGTTGTGCCTAATTATTTACCTGTACCGGCTTTTATTTTAATAAGAGAGGCCCACTTAAATTTAAATTGTCAGTATAGTTATATAAAATGAATATTTATGATTAAAATAATTCAAAGTAGTAATAGTTTTATCTTGGCTTCTTCTTTTTTTTTTTTTACTGAAGACTATGTTTTAAACCCAGCTTTTAGCTTTTTTAATTTTTTTATCTTCTTTTTCTCCATTGTATAATGATGACTCATCAAATTAAAATAAAAAAATAAATAAAAAGCATACGGTAGGTATAGCTTCATCCAAAACTTTAACTCAAATTAATTAAAATAAAATAAAAAATATGTAAACAAGACCCTACTTAAGACAAATTTTGTCCGGTGACAATTAGAATAAAAAAAAAAATTCGGTATCCCAAACTATTCGCTTGCTAAAACAGATTGAAATCGCGACCTCAAGCACCAATCCCTCGTCATATGACCACCCGAGCACCACGGGCCTAGCTGCTAATTTCTACCAAGGATATATCTTTATAGTAAAACTTCACCATCCCCAAAATCTATTAATTGGATTTGTTAAAATAGAAATAAGTTAATATCTATATTTATTATTATCCCCTTTAATATTTTTTCTTATTTTTGTAAAAATATGTCCAATTAGTCTAATTAATATATTAAAAATAAATATCATTCTTTAAGAAAATATAAAGTGATCACTATAAATCTTGCATTATTAGTATTAATAATTTTATTATTAAATTGGTTGAGTGGAATTTAAATGGATTTAGATTATAGTAATTTATTTTATTATTATACATATATTTATTTTTATATTTATTTTAATTATTATTTGAGTATGAGTAAATAATATGAAACATTATTTTTAATATTAATATAAATAATGTGATTATTAATAAGTAATGATGATAATATTTTAAGACATTTTAGAAAATCAATTTACTTATCGAATTTATAAAAGTAGTGAAGTATTAATAATAATGTGATTATCAATATTATAAGTACAAATTATACCAATACTAGCACTGCATAACATTAAGAGGAATAGTACATATTACATGTTCATTTTAATAAAATAAAAAAACCATAGCATGATTAATACAACCGACGCCTATTTTTTGGCTCAGGAATCCCTAGCACTCGATAGTGATTTCGCTTATTGTGGTCGGTTTCAAAGCCACAAATTGCACATTTTCGATGAGGCTTAGAAGGAATGATTTTCTCTAGTGCACTCTTGAATCTAGATTGTTTTTTGCGGCCCTTTGTTTGAGAAATAATAGGCGACAAAAACTCTTCTTCTGCTTCCACCTCTGCATCTTCATCGTCATTATCGTATCCCATATCATTATTTGGATCTCCAACTGTGCAATCAATGTCGTCATCTGCCAGTTCAGTAATATTCTCATCCGGATCATACTGGTCAACCAACTCTTTTCCTCGTGCATTCAATTTAAGAATAGTTTTGTAACCTCGGACTGAGCAAGCCGCTTTGCTCGCTAACTCCTGGTAATCACTCATCAAATGATTATAGCGCATTGCTTGATTTTGTTCGAAGTCAGCAGATGTGGAGTTAAAGAGCAAGTCTTCACCATTGATTTTGTTCGCGTCTCTTGTCCACCGATGAAGGATCATGCCGCTCGGTATTTGTGAAATACTCTTTGCTATGAAATATCTCAAGATGTGCCTGCATAATTCACCAGAGTGAGAAAAAATTTGGCAGTTACATGTTACCGATCCCAGTTGACGATTGTTGACAACTTCTTTATATCTTCCACTACTTTCAGTTGCATCTGCATTAAACACTGCATAAACCTTAGTATCAATGACACATAACTCACTAAGTTTATGAACATTGTATTTCATGGAATCGACGAGCTGACGTTGGAAACGTCTAAACATCTCTTTTGTGTACACTTGTGCAACATGAACTTCTAAAGATGAACCGAGTACCATAATCCTTTTTACGATGTTTTGTTATGTAGTCGACCTTCCTCTCCCTGATAAACTGTCTTTCTACAGCCTTTTGACTCTGCAGTACAAAACATAGCATACCTGTTGATGCATTAACATACTCATCAAAAAAAGGCATTCATGCTCTCGCTTCTTCGAGTGATAGTCATTCCCATGGAAAATATCTCTTTGTATATCTTTGGAATCCATTTTACATCGTACATCATACAAACTTCCAAGCCATTCATTGGTATACAATTCATAGGAACTTATCAGAATATGCCAACGCTCTTCAAATTCCTCGATGGACAATGAGTTATACACACAGTTGTTAAAATCATTTTTGAACGATGGGTGCTTAGAATAAACATGATGCAATTTTTCAGGAAATTTATTGCTAATATGCCATGAACACAATAAATGATAACTAGAAGGAAGTACCGTAGCAATAGCATTACTCATGGCTCTGTCTTGATCAGTGATGATGGTTGTAGGTGCCTTGTAGTCCATGGCTTCAAGCCATGTCTGTAATACCCAAACGAAAGTGTCCTCTGTCTCGTCTCGTAACAATGCAAATCCAAATATTATAGAATGATAATGGTGGTTAACCGCGGCAAATGGAACAAACGGCATGCCATACTTATTTATCCGGTATGTACTACCAAATGTCACAACGTCTCCGAACCGTTGATACATAAACCTTGATCGGGCATCAACCCACAAAATACAAGCTATGCGGTTGTTTTCACCGGGTTTCACTCGAAAAAAAATTTGCTGGCACTTCCGGATGCAAGTTTGTTCAAATGATTGACAAATGACTTGTGTGCATCATTTTTTCATCGCAAAATCACGCCTTAAATCTCGCACCACATTCTCAACATTGGCAGTAGAGAAAGGAACATTTTGCAAACCACCTCCCATTGTGCTCAATACATTCATCATCTTACTAGGACCAATACCGGACTTATTTAAAGTGTCAATTAAATTTCTTGCAACAGGAGTAATATTTATGTGTTTCTCTATCAAATCTACTTTGGTGGGGGTCACTAAGTGATGATTGTGCTCTAATTCAATAGTAGAAATACGCCAATTGTCTTCTTTCTTATTGTGGACAACATATATTCTAGCTTGAAAATTGTTCGTCCTATCGAGTCTCTCTGTCTAGTTATTTTATTACTACTATCTTCATCATCAGGTAAACTCTTGCCAACAATTGGTGTACCGACTTTCTTACATACATACTGCCTAAATCTGATATCATTCGTATTAGTATGTTTATAACTAGTTGCAATTCTAATCTCAAATCCATTTTTACGAGCATATGATCTATAAAAATATTCAACCTCTTCCAACGTACAAAATAATTGACCAACGTACGGAACAATATCAGATTTATCACTTTCAACTTCACTGACAAGATGTATTATATGACATATTGAAAAACTTACTTGTGAATAATAGTGATGAATTCTGCTCAATCAGAACTTCAACTTGATTTTCTGAAGTGAAAGTGGGCAACCTGAAACAAATTATGAGTAGAGGTGAAAAGAGAAAATAATATCAGAGAACAAATTCGGGTTCATGGAGAAGAAGATAACTTGAGAAAATAGCAGCTTCCTAGACAATATTTAAAGGTAAAAAGACCAGCCGATACATCTTTATAATAATAATAATAATAATGGTAATAAACTAATAAAAAAGTACATAAGCCGGTATAATATGGAACGACTTTATACTAAATTCGTAATAATAATTTAATAATAATAATAATCGAATAATTATAATAAAATATTGAGAAATTTAATTTGGGGGGAAATGGACTGTTTTAAGATATATATACAAATCCAAGGTAAATTAAAAGCAATTTAGGCTGTGGTGCTCTGGGGTGGTCATATTATGAATTTTTGGAGCTTGAGGTCGCAGGTTCGAGTCTGTTTAGCAAATGAAAAAATTTCTTTATTATTGCAAGTTATATTTGTCTTAAGTAGACATTTAACGTTTTATTAATAATATATATATATTTTTTTTTCATGTAGTATGATATAATTGCACTTTTACTAGTAGAGCTAAAATTATAATTTTTTTATTCTAGTTGGGGTGAAGCTGTCTGCGTCGAAAGCAAAGCAACAAATTTTTGCAGCATAGCATGCATTGATAAGTACTTTTTCTGCCATGTTGACTACTTTTTCTGCCACATCGCCTCGGGAAAGAACACCTGCAAGCTCGGTAAACTAAAAAGCTGTGACCCATAACAGTATTAATGTTTGAATTTGGTCCTAAAATAATTCATGTACCGGACTTGCATGAGCTTATTTAAACGTCTATTGAGAACACATGTTGTTCAAACTAAAGTTCACTTGCCAAGCTAGATCAAACTAAAATAATAGGAGGAGTATAGAAGGAGTATTTGGAAGATTTTAATGCATGAAAACTTCAACAAGTTGAGCAAAATTTGGATTCCATTTATTATATTCGAAGAAGATAGAAGATTTTAATGTAAGATATTGTTATAGCTGTTATTGTTATTTATTGTAAGATATTCCATTTGTTCATTTTTTTAATAGTTTCTGTTGTTGTTATTATTTTCGTATAATAACAACAAAATAATATTATTACATTATATAAATGAAAAAAACTTATTTCAGTGTACTCAATTGGTCCATTATTTTTATTTTATTATTATTTTTCATTTATTGTTTTTATTTTATTCCGGTGTACTCAATTGTTCACTTATTGTTTTTATTTCATTTATTGTTTTAATTTATTTTTCATTTATTGTTTTTGTTTTTAATAGTTTCTTTTTTACTAGTTTTTTAATGAATGTTAATATTATTACATTATATATATATGCATGTTATTATTATATGCATGTTTTTCGATTTTTAATGCATGTTAGTGTGTATTGTTATTCTTGTCATTTTTGCAAACATGTTACTTTCAACTTCATTTTGTCATGCATCTTAATACTAATATGGAATTGATGTATTTTTTAGGTAAAAGATGGATAGTTGGGAATATGGGCCAATTGATCCAGTGTTACGCATGATCAACAAGATCATGTATCGGATGACATATATATCATGGGAGAGATAGGGAAAACTAGGCTCCGGTCAATATCTTGATCGGAAATATAATCGGTGGGCTTTGACAAAAGAACAAAAATCCTTTTAGATAAATGTGGATTTGGAGTATTTAGTTTTCAAGGTGTTGTACACCAAACTGATCTTGGTCTGATATCTGCCTTAGTTGAGAGAGATGGCGGCGGAGACCAATACTTTTCATTTAAAGCGTGGAGAAATAACAATCACGTTAGAGGATGTTCACTTTATTTTTGGGTTACCGGTGGTGGGAAAGCCCTTAACGGGTCCCCTTGCTATCACCAATTTGAATTATTTTAGGGATTGTTTTGGAGATAAATTAGTTGGTGAATATTTTAGTTCAAAAAAATGCAGTGCAATTTCATTAGTGTGGTTCTTGCGAACATTTTAATAAATGTCCCGAGAATGCAAGTAAAGATGTTGTAGGCGACACACACAAAGGCATACATGTTGTGGTTGTGTGGGGCAATATTATTCCATAATAGGAATAGAAATAGTGTGCACCCACGATATATGTCTTTTATTGCCAATATTTGAAGATTGTGTAACTTACTCTTTGGCGCAGTAGTGTTAGCATATTTGTCTGAGATCTTTTATATCTCGCTACTAGGAAAGGAGTTAAACACATTAATGGTTGTGTTACATTGTTACAAATTTGGGCTTATGAGCGTGTAAGTATTGGAAAGCCAAACCCTTGGCCACAATCATCCTTATGGTTACCTAGGGCTTTAGCATGGTCCTATTTTGGAGCCCACACTTACCTTGGTAGACGTGAGAATCCCCATCACCATTTGTCATTTTACCGAGGGGAGTTAGATATTAAGTCTATGTGGGATGTGGTTTGGCGGCCTTACATAATGTGGGATGATGATATCAGTGGATTTAATTTTGAAGGCAGGTTGTTGGGATCTGGTGGGGTCCCATTGATCCACTTTGATATTGTGGAATTTTAGATGCTGGACCGTGTGATGAGATAGTTCGGGTTCATGCAAGGCATACCATCAACAGCCAAAAACCACGGTGACCTTAGGAAGGAGAAAAAGTTTAAATTTATTGATGTCGAGGATTGCATGGCCTTGAGAGGGGAATATATTTCGATGTGGGAGGCATACATGGATCATCTCGAAGGACAACAAACTAAAATTTCTTATTATGTCCCAATAGATGATTACATGGTCTGGTATAGGAAAATTACTCGTTGGAAAATCCACCAGACCCTCGAAGAGCAGCGACGACCACGACAGTTGTTATGAGCCTCGGGCCATTTACAACCAACAACCCCTTATTCAAATGGTATAAAATTATATTCTTCTTTAATAAATCATGTATTGGAGTAAATACTTAATATTACATTTATTCATATTTATTGTTAATAATATTTGTTTGTGTTTATCTTTATATGACAAAGTTACTTGATAAATTTTGAGTACTTACTCATTTTGCCTCCCGAGTTGGTTCTAAAAAAAAATAATTGGGATTTCAATCGCCTATCGACTTGAAGCAAGAGGTAAACAAATACCTCGACATGGGGGTCCCACAAATTTTGGACCACGGTCCCAATACACACAACTCAATGAAGGGCTTGGGAAACAAACTGATTATGTTGTACAAGAGAGCTACATACCCACCCCACAAGTAATCGAGGAGAGCTCCATTCCCACCACCCAAGCCTACGAGGAGTGTTACATTCCAACCTTCCAAACCTATGAGGAGTGTTATATTCCAACCAACTCTTCATTTGCGGGACTTTCTGACGCCAAGGGATCTGGTTCACAAAAGGTATATATAGTTATGTTAATAGTGATGGTTTTAATTATTATTGCTATATAATAATAATGTACATTTGGGTCTCAATCAGGTACAAGATGCGGGAGACCACATCTCTTATGGACCAAAAGGGTCCTTATCCAAAAGACTTAAAGATTGGAAGGAGACATTTGTAAATAAACATATGTTTGGAAAGCGTGGTGGCACCGTAGGATTTATATCCTTTATCACATCCGCGCCGATTATATGAATTAGAACATAATGCAGTGCAATCCTTAGGGCCTGGGAGTTGGATATTCGAGCATGTCATCTACGCTTATATGTTGTTGCTACGAGACAGAGAGGAATACTACAGGTCGCGGGGAATATAAAGGTGGTCCCAATTTGGTTTCATGAATTCATTCTTCATTCTTGGGCAGGGCTATGTGCCCTGCACTAACGTGAATACTGCATGGAGTTTTTGCGATCCATATGTTAACCAAGATGTTGGTCCACCTTTACACGAATGCAAATACATTCATGCCGGTATGTAATACTAATCAACGCTATTTTTTCGTGTTCCTATTCGTAGTTGAAGATTGGATGGTTACCATAATTGACCCACACTACAATGACACTAAGTATATTAAGTTACATGAAATGTACTCAGAATTCATTAAAGTTGCGGTATGTTTAGTTTTAAAATATTTTAATTTTATAATGTCCTTTAATATTAAAAAATCATTAACCAACTACTTTGTACATGCAGTACATTTGATACCATTTTGTTTGCATGAAATGGTAATCCGATCGATGAGTGGCCCATCCAGTAATCCTACCTGTGGAGACCTTAAAGATTAAATCAAAACAACACAACAACTCAGACTGTGGCATTTTTGTATGCAAGTATGTTGACTGTTTCGTTAGGGCCAATGGTAATATTTCTGAAGAGAAGTGGTCCTTGAAAGATGTCACAGTCTTTCGTTTCCACGTCGCATGGGAGCTCTACAAGAAATCCGCAAGATTACTTCCGGCCTCTGAGATATAGAACTTATCCAACGTTATCTAATGTACATATTAATTAATAGGAATGTCTATTTGGTTGAACTTTATGGAATTTTCAAATTCATAACTTAGTAATATGAATATTATTGAATCACATAAAACCACTTCATATTATTAATACGAAATTTTTTTATCTATTTTGTTGAACTGTATGGATATTTTTATTCGGACTAATATTAATAATCGCATTATTTATATTAATATTAAAAATCATTATTAATATTATTTTTAATAATAGTAATACATGAATATAAAATCATTATTTATATTTTATTAAAGAATGATATTTTTTATATATTAATAATCCTTTTATTGATATTATTAAAAAAAATAAGAAAAAAATATTAAAGGGACAATAATAAATATAGATATTAACTTATTTCTAAATAAAAACCCATATATGTATTATATAGACTTATTAATAATAATAAATCGTAATATAATAATAATGCAAGAGAATATAGATTTTGGGGGATGGTGAAGTTTTAATATAAAGATATATCCTTGGTTGAAATTAACAGCTAGGCCCGTGGTGCTCGGGTGGACATATGACGAGTGTATGGAGTTTCAGGTTGCGAGTTCGAATCTGTTTAGCAGCGAATTGCTTGAATAAAATCATTTTTTCATTTTTTTTATTGTCGATTTGTGACAAGTCGTGTCTTTAGTGGCTATTTTTTTCAATTTTTATTGCAAGTCAGAGTATCATCACTGTCTAAGTAGGCATTTTAATATTATTTTAATGCCACCAGAGTATCATTTATGTCGTAGTAATTTTTTTTTATTTTAATGCTTTGGAATTAAGTATCATTTTGTCATCGAATTGGAATTTATTTTTTATTTTTTATTCCATTTTAATGTCTTTGAGTCATGACATATAATGGAGAAAAAAAAAAAATTAAAAAAAAGGATGTGTGTTTAAGTACAAGCTCTTAAATTGAATTTATTTTATTTTTTTATTCCATTTTAATGTCTTTGAGTCATGACATATAATGGAGAAATAAAAAAAAAATTAAAAAAATATGTGGCTAAGATACAAGCTCTTAGGCAGATTATTTTAATAATAAATATTCATTTTTATAACTATCTTGACAAGTTAATTTTACGTGGGCCTCACTTATTAAAATAGAAAATAGAATGCGGGTAAATAATTAGGCACAACAACTTTGTTCGGCTTATCAAATAAAAAAGTTAATCGCAGCCATAAATTCAATTTATCAACGGTCCAAAAAGGGGGTGTTGCACAGTACTCATAGCAACCGGCTGCTATGGAAGGGCTCCCTATATATATATAAAGTTATTTGTTTTACTTGAATATTATATTCTTATTTTTAAAAATGGACGTCTGTAAATCTCAATAAATTCAGCCCGTGAAAGTTTTCAAAAGTTCGTCCGTGAATTTCCTTAAACAGTGCCCCTTCCATTCTCCTATAAATAGGATGCTTAGTTAGGATTGAAAATCACACAAGAATCAGAGAATTCTTCTTCTATAATATTGAGGGTATTTCTTTTGAGTTTTAGAAAGCTTTGAGCGAAAAAAATGGTGAAAGTTTTCTTCAAGAATATCCCCGCTATACCAGTTAGAATACTCTTCTTTTCAAGGTAAGGGATATTATTTTTGTTCAGTATTTGTATAAAATAATATTCTCTTCTATACTCTATAGTATGTAAGTAATATTATTTCATTTCAGATTCATAGTTTTACACTCATTTTGTTAAAGTTTTGGCTTATATACTCCATGAAATTAGTAGAATATCCTTGATATTTGCGTTTCATCCAGTATCTTTTCATGGAAATATTATTATGAGCATTTTTGATAAGTTTTAATTTTTTCATGTCGGAGTACTATTCATGGGGTACTATTCCCAAAGTACTATTTATGGGGTATTATTCACTCAGTTACTATTCACTCGGGGTACTATTTATGATAAAAATTGATTTCTTTTCGGTCCAAATCATTTTTGATACAATATTATTCTTGAATTTTACTTCACAAATCAATATCATATTGATAATTTGGACATTATTGAATTCTGGATAAATTAAATTATAAATCTTTAAAAATTTATCCTTCGCTTTCTTTTAATTGAATTCTTATATCATTGTAATCATCCTCATGCTTATATTGTTATGAAAGTCATCTTTAGCCCGTAGTGCATAAATGGACTTGATATGATTATGACCAGGAATTATTCGGTATAATCATGACCGTAATGTTACAAATAATGTGGTAAAATTCCTTATTGGCCCGTAATGCATTGATGGACAATTATTGGCATGATCATGACCATTGATGAAAACACGAATATCCTTGGCCCGTAGTGCATGGATAATTTGTGGTCGTGATACTAATGAATATCATTGGCCATAGTGCAGGGATGATTCGATGATGTGGATTATTTATTAAGCTGAATCTCAGCGATAAAATTGATGATAAATTCTTTTAAATCATAGAAGAGAGTAGATATCATGCTCTACTTGACTCTTCTAATGGATTTCTTGTTCCGCTGCAGTTAAACTTGATGTCTATTGTATTTTATCAGTTTAACACTGTTGAAGGCTAACGATAATTTATTTTGTATTATCTTAGTCATAATATTTCTTACTGGGCTAGTTTAGCTCACCCTTTTCTTTTATTGTCCTCTTCAGAAAATGAGAATATAGCTAGGACTAGTCGGGGAACGGAGTGACGGTCCAGATGTTTGCATTAGTAGTCCTCACTATTCTGTGAAATAGTGTGATAATAAATGTATTGAGGACTTATTTTGAGTTGAATACTGTCTAGAAGACAATATTTGTACTAAAACTCATAGCTCATGTTGTATATTTAAGTTTGTATTTGTATTCTGTATCATGTATTTGGCAACTTAGAATTGGTGATGTATACTTATTTTGGGGGCGTCACAAAGATTGTTTACAAAGTATATGTTTTATCATCAAACATGATTGGTCTGTATGCATACTACTTTCAATCTCCCACTTACACTAAAGTCAATCGCCATGGTATATCATACCCATCTTCTCTAAGTGACGATCGAACTGTTGTTGTGTAAAAGTTTTAGTAAATGTATCTACAATGTTGTCTTTAGAGTCAACATGCTCCAGAGTGACATCTCATTTTTCAATGATTTCTCTAATCAAATGAAATCACCTCAACACGTGTTTAGATTTCTGATGAGACCTGGGTTTCTTAGCGTACGCAACAGCTCTAGTGTTGTCACAGAATAAAGGTACTTCTCCTCTAATGTTAGGAACCACACCAAGTTCGATTACGAAATTCTTCATCCAAAAAGCCTCCTTTGCAGCTTCACTTGCAGCTATGTACTGTGCCTCTATCACTAAATCAACAACTGTTTGTTGTTTGGAACCAACTCATTGCGCCACCATTCAAGGTAAACACATACCCCGAAATGGATTTATTGTCATCTTGGTTCTTTTGAAAGGTTGTGTCTGTGTAGCCCTCTAGTTTCAATTTAGACCTACCGTAGACAAGAAACACATCCTTAGTTCTTCTTAAGTACTTTAGAATGTTTTTCACTACCTTCTAGTGCTCTGCTCCAGGATTCGACTGATATCTGCTTGTTACACTAAGTGCATGAGCGACATCTGGTCTAGTACATATCATACCGTACATGATAGATCCTATTGCTGAAGCATAAGGAATCTTACTCATACGGTCACTCTCCTCAAATTTCTTTGGGGCCTGTTTCTTAGATAGATATATTCCATATTTCATCGGTATGAGACCTCTCTTGGAATCTTCCATGCTAAACTTCTTTAGCATTGATTCAGTGTACGTTCCTTGGGACAAGTCGAGCATCCTTTTAGATCTATCTCTATAGATCTTTATCCAAAAAATATAGGATGCCTCACCCAAGTCCTTCATGGAGAAGTGTTTAGATAACAAGATTTTGATCGACTGTAGCATAGGAATATCATTCCCTATCAATAATATATCATCAACATATAATACAAGGAATGAAACAGCGCTCCCACTAACCTTCTTGTACACACATGGTTCATCCTTATTTTTAATAAAATCAAACTCTTTGATTGTCTCATCAAAACGGATGTTCCACCTACGAGAAGCTTGCTTCAATCCATAATTGGATCGTTGTAGCTTACAAACTTTTGTTGCAATCGTTGAAACAAACCCTCTGGCTGTGTCATATACACATCTTTCTCAAGTTTCCCATTAAGGAAGGCCATTTTTACATCCATCTACCATATTTCTTAGTCATAATAAGCTGCAATCGCAAGCAAAATCTGAATAGACTTGAGAATAACTACTGATGAGAAGGTTTCATTATAGTCAACACCTTATCTTTGTTTGAAACCTTTTGCAACCAGTCAGGCCTTATAGGTCTCTACCTTGTTGTCCGCTCTAGTCTTTTTCTTAAAGACCTATTTACACCCAATAGGCTTAATGCCTTCAAATGATGAAACTAAAATCCATACTTGGTTCTCATATATGGATTTCATCTCAAATTTCATGGCTTTTAGCCATTTCTCTAAGGCGTTACTACTCATAGCCTGTTCATACTTCAAAAGATCATCATCATTCATGATACGTACCTCATCGTTATCCTCTATGACGAATCCATACCTCTCAGGTATCTTCGGTACTCTCCCAGATTTACGAATAGGATGAGTTACAATAGGTTCATCCACTTGGTTAGGTACCTGACTTTGGTCCATAGTATTTTGTGAATCTTGAACTTCTTCAAGATATATCTTACTCCCACTGACCGCTCCAAGGATAAACTCATTTTCCAAGAAGGCAACATGTTTCGCAACAAACACCTTTTGATCAGTAGGATAATAGAAATAATACCTTGCAGATTCTTTAAGGTATCCCACAAATCTAAACTTATTAGATCTAGTCTATAGCTTATCATTCTTAAACTTTTTGACATAAGTTGGACAATCCCAAGTCTTAACATACTTAAGATTTGGTTTTCTCCCTATCCGTATCTCATATGAAGTCTTTGGGACGGATTTGGTAGGTACCTTGTTAATTAGGTGTGCAGCCGTTTCTAGGCTATAACCCCAGAAGGAAACTAGAAGATCGGTAAAATTCATCATAGAACGAACCATATCCAACAATGTTCAATTTCTCCTTTCAGATACACCATTCAACTGTGGTGTTCCTGGTGGATTCCATTATGAGATTATATCATTTTCTTTGAGACAATTGTGAAATTCACCGCTTAAGTATCCACTTCCTCGATCTGATCGAAGAATCTTAATACTCTTGCCAGTTTGTTTCTCTACTTCACTTCTGAACTCTTTGAACTTTTCAAATGATTCAGATTTGTATTTCATTAAATACAAATATCCAAATCTTGGGTGATCATCAGTGAAAGTAATAAAATAGGAATACCCTCCTTGTGCATTTGTTGTCATGGGTCCACGTACGTCTGTGTGTACCAATGCTAACAACTCTATAACTCTTTCTCCTTTTCCACTAAAAAGAGATTTAGTCATCTTACCCATGAGACAAGATTCACAAGTTTGATATGATTCATAATCAAATAGCTCTAAGAGCCCATCTTTATGCAACTTGGATAATCTTGTTTCATTAATTTGACCGAGTCTATAGTGCCACATATATGTATAATTAACATCATCTCTTTTCCTTTCTTAGTTTGTTTAATTTGAAGTATATTTTCATTTAAGTCAAGTACGTAAAGTCCATTCAGCAATTTACCAACACTATATAAAACATTCTTATTATAAATAGAAAATTTGATGTTCTTTATTAGAATATCAAAACCATCCATATCCAATACAAAAATTAAAATAATGTTTCTAATGAGTGTTGGTACAAAATAACAATTATTTAAACTAATGGACTTACTCGTAGACAGTGCTAAACAATAAGTCCCTACAGCTAATGCAACAACCTTTGCTCCATTTTCCACTCGTAGGATGACCTCATCCACGTTCAAATTTCTACTTCTGACTAGTCCCTGCATAGTATTAAATACGTGAGAACCACAATTGGTATCTAATACCTAAATAGAGTTTTGACTTTCAGAAAAATTAATTTCAATCATAAACAAACCTTGATTAGGAGTAGAAGCTTCTCCAAGCTTCTTCTACTTTTGTTCCGCAAAAAAGTCCTTCTAATTTCTCTTACACTGACCCGGCTTGTTGCAATGGAAGCATATTCTTTTGCTAGTTGGATCGGGTTTCTTTTGATCCAACACTTTTGCCTTGCCCTTAGCCTTCTTAGATTTCTTCTTTTCAGAAGATGCCTTGGGCCTCTTCCTTTTCTTGGAAGAATCATCCACTATTAAGACTTGGTCCTTCTTAGATGGGAAGTGACCTTTAGAAAATTTCAGCATGTTAAGTAATTCAGGCAAGCTGACATCCAACATATTCATGTGAAAATTCATAAAAAATTGTGAGAAAGTGTCTGTGAGTGAGTGCAAGCTCAAATCTTGACTTAACTCCCCATCCATAATGAACCCTAGTTGTCCAAGACGTTCAATCAAATTGATAATCTTTAGGACATGAGTCTCAACAGTAGTTCTCTTGGTCATCTAAGATCGGAAGAGCTCCTTAAATATCTCATATCTAGCAGTCCTACTTTGCTCACCCTACAAATCTTTGAGGTGCAACAATATAGTAGGAGCATCCATAGTTTTATGTTAACGCTGAAGCTCGTTATTCATGGATGCAAACAAGATACATTGAGCCACAAATGCATTATCTTGTCATTTCTTAAAAATAGCAATGTCTTCCTCAGAGGCTTTTTCTGCAATATTTGTAAGGACATAAGAAATCTTTTCAACAGTGAGAACAATTCTTAGATTCCTTAACCAGTCCGTGTAATTTGGCCCGGTCAGTTTGTTAGCATCAAATATGCTACGTAGTGAAATTAGTGAGTTTGACATTTTCAAATTTCTGAATGTGAAAAAGACAAAATTTTAGCATACATTCATTTAATTAATTACGAAAATAAATTAGGTCTTGTTTTAAATTGGTATCTCCCACTATTTTTGTGACACCCCCAAATCCGGTACTTCCATTTCCACAGGATTTGGTGTTCACTGTGCAAGCATCATCTATCTATCTACCCATAAATAAATGCAAACCATGCAATAGAAATAAATAATAATAAAATCTCTCCCCTTATGGGGTTACATCAACTGAATAATAAATAAATCCCAGGTTACTCTAACCTTAAATCATCTGTGCGGAAAACATAAACAAATAAGTTTTAAGTAACATCAAGTCTAGCTATCATTACATAATCACATAAATAATCAGTCTTCATTACTTGCTAAGATTGCCCTTGCCCTTACTAGGGAAGGTTCGTCTGCTCTTTCGTTCTTAACTGCAATGTTATTATTACGCAAGAGTGAGCACGATTGCCCACAAGTATAACAATATAACAATGAATAATAACATGCGAGGGAAATAATAACTTCTGATATAAAGCTCAACTTTTGAATCAAGAATGGATAACAAGAATCAAATGAAATTCTGAGGGTTATAAGACCTTGAACTATGTCCTAGGTTGTCAAGTGTTTTTACTTGAAACCTTCAACAGTCATATGACTATGGACTTTTCTTCTCGTACTTAGGGGGATCAGCCCTAAGTACCATACTGTGCACAATATCTTAACTTTAAAGCGTAAATAATCCCCTATACAGGGTTGTTCATCTCAGTTTGACATTCGAGTCCGCACCAAAGGAAGTTTGGTTTGGATAATTCATCAAGGGGTTCTAAAATTTAGAACGTTCATCAACTATGGACTAGTCGAATCAATAAGGGTTCGCTAGTCTAACAAGGTTTAACAGTAAATGAATATTTAACTTGAATAACATCTCAAAAGGTATACAATAGAATAATTATTGTATAACAACATCATGCTTGAAGATTAATAAACTTTAATATACAAGACAGACTTGATCAATAAAAATGAGAACATGCTCAATATCGAAAGATGAATTAATCAACTTATATAACGATAACAAGTAGGGTTAGGAAACTTGCTAACGAAAGTTTAGGGTAAGAAACTTGCTCAACGTAAATATAGAGTTAGAAAACTTGCTCAATGTAACAAGATAAGGTTTAGAAACTTGCCTCGTGCGTAGATTACACTTAAACAAACTCGTTCTTTGAATTAAATCCTATATATCAATTACGTTCACAATACCAGTCAATAATAACGTACTAAACATCATAAGTTATTCTTTGTCTAATCTCGACTTCATGACATACTTAGTCAAATTACCATACTTGTTTTCACATAATATAATACTACACGAACAACAAGTTAATTACATAATCAACGATTCAAATAACATGTAATTGTCTTCTTGACTTGGTAAAAACTCATTTTAATATCTCATTATATGTCTAACAAGTTTTTATGTTCATTAGACTAGGTCACTAACTCATTTCTATACTTGAACATTAAAAATTTGCATTTTCTGGACAATCTGCTAAGTGGCACTACGACGCCACTTTTGTATCTGGAAGTATCATGCCATGGCTGCATGCATGGCTATGACTTACATGGTACATGGCGTTGTGGCGCTGCAGCGTGGGGCATCAGTGTTGTGGTTGGAGTCACACATGGGACATCGGATTCGGAGTTAGCTGTAGCATGGCGGTGACACTCGAGAATTGGATTCGATTCACAAGAACACGTAATTCAAATAATTAAACACTACTTGATCATTAGTTCCCCAAATTAAACATACCCACATGTTAGAATTAATACATAACCATTACCCAACATATATATAGTGATTTTAACCCATTAAAACACATAATCATAGAATTAAAGCATGCAAATTGTACTGTTCTTGATGTTCTTAAAGTTTTGAACATAAATCCTAACATTCAACGCCACAGATTCGTTATAAAACAAAATTCAACCATTCAAACATTGTTTTGTTCGCTTTAGCATGCATAATCATATATCATTGTGAATTTTGTAGAAAAGTTTATGGTTAAAATATTAAAAAATACGTATAAGGGCCATATGGCCATATAACATACTCTGAAATCTTTTACTATATAATTTCATGAAACTGAAGATATGGAAACCCATATAATATATATATATATATATATATATATTAAAACATGTTATACTACTCGAATCATTACATATACTCTTATATCAACTTTCCAATTTACAGAGATTCACAGAAGACTTAAGCCATATTCATGAAACTTAAAGGACGTAAAAATAATAATTGGGTTGAAGAGATTACCCAAGCGTATATAAAATAATATGAGATGAATTAAAGCCTTCCTCAAAAATTCTCAAACACCAAGCAATCTCTCTCAACAATTTTCTCAAACTCTCTCTCTCTCTGTGATGTTTTATATCGACTTAGAAGAATAATAGAAAAGAAGAAGGCGTATGATAAATAGAAAAAGGCGACGATTGGTGGTGGTGATTACCCAGTCATGGGTTAACTGCCCATAACCTCCCTTAGTGCCATGTTTGGCTAGCAAAAAAATAATTTAAAAACCATTTAATTTAATAGAGCTTTATTATATAGTTTAAATAATGTCACACTCCTTTATAAATAAAACCAATATCTAATTTAATAAAATATAATAATTTCTCAATAATGCACATAGTCACATAATTAATTTTCTCATTTAATAATAATATTAAATTATTAAATCTCTAATTAATAATTAAATTAATTAAAAAAAATAACATTAAGCTTATCAAATATTTCTTTTAATACAATAAGCTCACATCATCACATACTTCGAATAATAAAATTCTCCACATTAATTTAATAAATATAACACATATAATTAAATTAATCTATCATAACTTCATCAATTAATTAATTATTCTAATAATTAATTCATCGAAAAATATTTATTCAATCCAATAAATATTTAAATTAAATTACAAAATCTCGGTTGTCACATCTTTCCCCTCTTAAAAGGATTCTGTCCTCAGAATCACAACTCAATAATTCGTCCCATTACATTCTCCCCCCCCCCCCCCCCCTACAAAGATTATATCCCCAGAATAGCTTATAACAATCTAAGTAAACAAATGCGGATAATTTTTCATCATATTCTCTTCGAGTTCCCACGTAGTTTCTTCAGCGTTGTGGTTCCTCCAAATTACCTTAACAGAGGGTATTACTTTATTTCTCAGAACTTGTTCTTTGCGGTCGACAATTTGAACAGGAATTTCTTCGTAAGATAAGTCTTTGTCGAAATGTAGGGGTTCATATTCAATCACGTGATTGTAATCGGGTTTGTAGGGTCGTAGGACTGAGACATGGAAAACGTTGCGGACATTCTCTAGAGCTGGAGGTAAGGCTATCTCATAAGCAACTTCTCCGACCCTTCTCAGAACTTCAAAGGGTCCAATGAATCTTGGGCTTAATTTTCCTTTCTTTACGAACCTGATCTTTCCCTTCCAAGGAGAGACCTTTAAAAACACATAACTACCCGGCTCGAATTCGACATTCTTACGGTGTGGATCGGCGTATTTCTTCTGTCTGTCTTGGGCTGCTATCAATCTCGTTCGAATCACTTTGACTATCTCTGCTGTTTGTTGTACCAATTCTGGTCCTAGTAATTGTCTTTCGCCAACTTCATCCCAATATAGTGGAGTTCTACACTTTCTACCATATAACGCTTCATACGGTGGCATTCCAATACTAGCGTGGTAACTGTTATTGTAACCGAACTCTACAAGCGGTAAATGGTCATCCCAATTTCCTTTAAAATCTATTATGCAAGCTCTTAACATATCTTCCAATGTCTGAATTAATCTTTCACTCTGTCCATCTGTCTGAGGGTGATATGTTGTGCTCATTCGTAACTGTGTACCCAAGCATTCCTGTAGCCATTTCCAGAAGTTCGACATAAAATGCGGATCTCTATCAGAAATAATTGACACCGGAACTCCATGCCTTGAAACAATCTCTTTCACATATAACCTTGCCAACTGATCTAAGTTGAATCTGATTTTGATCGGAAGGAAGTGTGCGGATTTCGTCAATCGATCAACAATAACCCATACTGCGTCGTAGCCTTTCTGAGTTGTCGGTAGGCCAACCACGAAATCCTTCGTAATATGTTCCCATTTCCATTTTGGGATCTCTAAAAGTTGTAGCAACCCACTCGGTCTTTGATGTTCTGCTTTCACTTTCTGACATGTTAGGCACTTGGCAACACACTCTACAACTTCTCGTTTCAAGTTTGGCCACCAAAAGTGTTGTCGAAGATCTTGGTACATCTTGGTACTACCAGGATGAATCAAATATCTTGAGTTGTGAGCCTCGCTCAGAATTTCTTCCTTAATCTCTGGTACTGGCGGTACCCAAATTCTGCTTTCAAATTTTAGTAGTCCCTCTGTCTATTTTGAATCTCGGTTCAGTCCCTTCAGATATCTTCTTCTTTACTTTCTCACATTCTTCATCCTGAAGTTGAGCCTCCTTAACTTTATCCAGTAAAGTTATACCAGCTTGCATCTAGAACAGCTTCTCATCAATTTCCATAGGATACTTCACTTCCAATTCTAGCTTTTTCATTGCTAAAATTAGCTCCTCCTGAGCGGTCAACATCATCAATTTCTCCTGACCTTTTCTACTTAGGGCGTCGGCCACCACATTTGCCTTACCCAGATGGTATAGAATCTCACAATCGTAGTCCTTAATTAACTCTAACAACCTTCTTTGGTGCATATTCAAGTCTTTCTGTGTAAAAATATATTTCAGACTCTTGTGATCTGTATATATTTCACACTTCTCCCCATAGAGATAGTGCCTCCAGATTTTCAAAGAAAAAACCACTGCAGTTAACTCCAAGTCGTGGGTCGGATACCCCTTCTCATAATCTTTCAGTTGTCACGAGGCATACACAATGACTCTGCCATTCTGCATAAGCACACAGCCAAGTCCTTTATGCGATGCATCACTATAAACCACAAAATTTCTCGTGTCATCCGGAAGAGATAACACAGGTGTTGTACTCAACCTCTTCTTTAATTCTTGAAAGCTTTCCTCACACTTCTAAAAAGTCAAACGAATTTCACCGATTTCTAGTCAAATTAAATCGGTGAGTTGCGATCTTGGAAAAATCACGAAAAAATCTTCTATAATAACCCGCTAATCCAAGAAAACTTCTTACTTCTAACGGCATCTTCGGCTAGTCCTAATTAATCACAGCTTCGACTTTGGAGGATCCACCAAATTTCATCTTTATCAATCACATGTCCAAGAAATTGTACTCTTTCAATCCGTAATTCACATTTAAGTAAACTTAGCATACAACTTCTCTCTTCTCAATGTCTCTAATGTCAACCTCAAATGCTCTTCGTGTTCTTCCTTGGTTTTTGAATATACCAAAATGTCATCTATAAATACTACTACAAATTTGTCCAAAACGGCTTGAACACTCCATTCATTAAGCCCATAAATAAATGCCGCAGAGCATTCGTTAGACCAAATGACATTACCGTAAATTTGTAGTGACCGTATCGTGTTCTAAATCCTTGTCTTGGTACATCCTCCTGGTTTCACCTTAATTGATGATAACCACTTCTCAAATCTATCTTTGAAAAATATTTTGCTCCCTTTAACTGATCGAATAAGTCATCGATTCGCGGTAATGGATACCTATTCTTAATCGTGACCTTATTCAGCTCCCTATAGTCGATGCAGAGCCGCATCGTCCCATCCTTCTTTTTCACAAATAAAACCAGCGCTCCCCAAGGTGATACGCTTGGTTAATTATACTTTTTGTCCAGTAATTCTTGTAGTTGCACCGTCAGTTCTTTCATCTCTACCGGTGCCATTCGGTACGGTGCCTTCGATATTGGAGCAGTTCCTGGAGCCAGATCGATCACAAATTCAACTGCTCTATCTGGAGGAAGTCCCGGCAAATCATCTGGAAATACGTCTGCGAAATCTCTCACTACCAGAATCTCATCTATTTTCAGATTCTCTTTACGACTATTAACTATGTAAGCTAGATATCCTACACAGCCTTGCCTTAACAATCTTCTGGGCTGCATCATCGTCAGACAACTCGCTTGTCTAGGCGACTTGCTACCATCAAACATAACCTTTGACGGAGTCTTAAGGTTTATACGCTTCTTCGGCAAATCAATTCACAGCCCCATAATTGCATAACCAATCCATACCCAAAATAACATCAAATTCTCCAAGTCGAATAGGGATAAGATCTACGTTCATAATATTACCCTTAATATCTACTCTACAGTTCTTGTGCACATACTTAACAGGGATAATTTCTATATTCGCAATTTCTATGTTCATGGGGTATTCTAACTCGTCCTTAAACAATTCTAAGTTCTTAGCGAAGTCATCGGATATAAATGAGTAAGTAGCACCCGAATCAAATAGTACGTAAGCATTAACTTTATTGATCGAAATGATACCTGACACCACATCGCAAGACTGTACCGCGTCCTGTACTGTCATGTTGAATGTTCTGGCTGTTGGTCTATTGGTTGCGTTTGGTCCAGTAATGGTTAGAGTGCTTCCACCAGTATTTCCTCTATTTCCTCCTGAACTCGTCCCACCCGATGCCTTCTTAGGACAATCTCTTGCAAGATGGTCCTTTGATCCACATATGAAACATGCACCCTTCTTTGGGTTCAGACAGTTTGGTGCTATGTGGCCTTCCTGACCACAATTGTAGCACACCCGCTTCCCCTTCAGACAAACTCCCAAATGCATTTTTTCGCAGGTTGGGCACGGTTTAATCTTCTTCTTCTGCCCTCCCTATTGACTTTTAGCCGATGAACTATCAGACCACTTCCTCTTCTGATTGTGATTACCCCCAATGCTACCCCCACCAGTCTTGTTATTACCTTCCTTCTCACTCTTCTTCTTCTTCTGCTCCTGATTATACTTTGTTACTGCATCACTTCCACCCTCAGAAAGTATGGCCTTCTCTAACACTCCAGCAAAAGTGTTCAATTGGAACATTGACACTTTATTATACAACCAGGGCTTCAGTCCCTACTCAAATTGTCTCGCCTTCCTCTCATCGGTATTTACTTGGTACGTGGCGAACCTAGCCAACTCATTAAACCTTGCTACATAATTAGCTACAGACATATTTCCCTGTTTTAACTCTAGAAACTGAACCTCCATCTGATTTTGTGAACTAGCCGGGAAATATATCTCGAAAAACATCTCTTTGAATCTCTCCCAGGATATTACACCTTCACCTCCTCTCACTTTATTTGTCTGCCACCAATAGCTGGCTTCGGACTTCAGCATGAACGTCGCAAACACGGTTTTCTGGTCTTCCCTTACTTTAGCAACATCGAACACCTTCTCCATCTCCATAACCCAGGTCTGAGCCTCGATTGGGTTTATGGAACCCTAAAACTCTGGCGGTCCCACCGCCTTGAAGTCCTTAAACGAAGTGTTTGGTGGAGCTTGGGGTTGATTATTAAGTGCTCCAGCTAAAAGGTTTACCAATTGCTAAACGGAGTTAGCATTGGCGTCGTTGTTATTGTTTGTTGACCCTTCCTAGGCTTGCTGATGATTTTTTCTTCTTCTAGGTGGTATATTTATGTTAAGAATATACGCTTATTAGGTTTTTAATCAATCTCTTAAACATTTAAGACTTAACTAAAATGTTTAATCATAACTCACTTAACACATCAATTCAAATAAACTTTGACATTCTCATTAAATTCAAAAGTTTTAACATCATAAGATAGCATCACTGCTATTTACATCAACTATCCTGGGATAAAGAATCTACAGGATTTAAAACCTCACAATATTCCTTTATTTATGAACATATCAGAATTTACATCATTAACTATCAAATAGTTTTCACACATTTAAACTAATACTATCATTGTCTGTTAAGGCGCTGGATAGCCTTGCTACGTTCCTCCTCCATGATGCGGCACATCATTCTGTGATCTAGCATATATAATGGTAGATCCTCAAACTGGATTGGATACTTCCTAACTCGATCTTGGATCGTATCCATTGCATTTTGTAGTGTAGAGTACATATCCTCAAGTTTAGCCTTCTTCGCACGATAATCATCTTCTGCACGATCAGCACGGCGTGACTCTCGTACCCAGCCCTCCTCTGCTATGGCAAGCCTCTCTGAGCTCTCCTTCAGATCCTTCTTTAACTTCTCTATTTCTGCGGACTTATCCTCGGTCTGACCCTTCTCGTGAACCAGATCCCACTCCACGTTTCCTAAACGTGTGTGAAGAGTCAATATCTCTCAATCCCTCTGCTCAATAGTAATCTGCTGACTAACCGCCTGCTCAGTCAGTTCCCGAACAGTATCCTGCAACTATAAGGTACGATCATAGAGTGAATCATACATTTCTACATCAATGGAGTTCGATGGGAACTCCTCTTCTTCCACTTCTTCTTCCTCTTCCTCAGGATCCTCCTCTGGATCTGTCTCCGGCTCATGCTCCTAACCAGTAACAATGATCAACGGAGATGGCTCTCTCTGTACAAGCTGTTCCCTGACGACATGAATGTCTCGGGGCTCTTCCTCTATAGGTAATCGGGGTTCCTCCTTCCCAGCTCGACTAGCTCCTCCAACATCCGACATCCTGACAACAAAATTTTAAGTTTTAGTTACTAATTTGTGCTAGCGAACACATAGATTAACACATAAGCATATAAAGTCTTTTATTATCTTCAATGAATTTAGAAATTCATTTCTTAGAACTTGATTAGAGTTTACCACTACTATGTTCTCGATCTCCTACAAGGCTACTACCTAAGGTTGTTTCCCCCCACCTAAGGTTCATAACCTTACAGCTCTGATACCAACCTGTGACACCCCCAAATCCGGTACTTCCATTTCCACAGGATTTGGTGTTCACTGTACAAGCATCATCTATCTATCTACCCATAAATAAATGCAAACCATGCAATAGAAATAAATAATAATAAAATCTCTCCCCTTATGGGGTTACATCAACTGAATAATAAATAAATCCCAGGTTTCTCTAACCTTAAATCATCTGTGCGAAAAACATAAACAAATAAGTTTTAAGTAACATCAAGTCTAACTATCATTACATAATCACATAAATAATCAGTCTTCATTACTTTCTAAGCTTGCCCTTGCCCTTACTAGTGGAATGTTCGTCTGCTCTTTCGTTCTTAACTGCAATGTTATTATTACGCAAGAGTGAGCACGATTGCCCACAAGTATAGCAATATAACAATGAATAATAACATGCGAGAGAAATAATAACTTCTAATATAAAGCTGAACTTTTGAATCAAGAATGGATAACAAGAATCAAAAGAAATTCTGAGGGTCATAAGACCTTGAACTATGTCCTAGGTTGTCAAGTGTTTTTACTTGAAACCTTCAACTGTCATAAGACTATGAACTCTTCTTCTCGCATTTAGGGGATCACCTTAGTACCATCACATGCACAATATCTTATCGCTAAAGCGTAAATAATCCCCTATACAGGGTTGTTCATCTCAGTTTGACATTTGAGTCCGCACCAAAGGAAGTTTGGTTTGGATAATTCATCAAGGGGTTCTAAAATTTAGAACGCTCATCAACTATGGACTAGTCGAATCAATAAGGGTTCGCTAGTCTAACAAGGTTTAACAGTAAATGAATATTTAACTTGAATAACATCTCAAAAGGTATACAATAGAATAATTATTGTATAACAACATCATGCTTGAAGATTAATAAACTTTAATATACAAGACAGGCTTGATCAATAAAAATGAGAACATGCTTAATATCGAAAGATGAATTAATCAACTTGTATAACGATAACAAGTAGGGTTAGGAAACTTGCTCAACGAAAGTTTAGGGTAAGAAACTTGCTCAACGTAAATGTAGAGTTAGAAAACTTGCTCAATGTAACAAGATAAGGTTTAGAAACTTGCCTCGTGCGTAGATTACACTTAAACAAACTCGTTCTTTGAATTAAATCCTATATATCAATTACGTTCACAATACCAGTCAATAATAACGTACTAAACATCATAAGTTATTCTTTGTCTAATCTCGACTTCATGACCATACTTAGTCAAATTACCATACTTGTTTTCACATAATATAATATTACACAAACAACAAGTTAATTACATAATCAATGATTCAAATAACATGTAATTGTCTTCTTGACTTGGTAAAAACTCATTTTAATATCTCATTATATGTCTAACAAGTTTTTTATGTTCATTAGACTAGGTCACTAACTCATTTCTATACTTGAACATTAAAAATTTGCATTTTCCGGACAATGCTAAGTGGTATTTGTGGCGCCACTTTTATCTTTGGTATTAGGCTGCATATTTGCAGTGGTATTATGGCTTGGTACATGCGTATGGCGTGGTATACTTCTTGTGTGGCATCGATCTTTGGGGTTTTTCAGCCACTGGGACATCGCTTCTCGATTCAGAGTTGGCGACATTGACTTAAGAATTTGATTCGATTCGCGAAGAACATGAGTTCAAATGAATTAAACACTACTTGATCATTAGTTCCCCAAATTAAACATACCCACATGTTAGAATTAATATATAACCATTACCCAACATATATATAGTGATTTTAACCCATTAAAACACATAATCATAGAATTAAAGCATGCAAATTGTACTGTTCTTGATGTTCTTAAAGTTTTGAACATAAATCCTAACATTCAACGCCACAGATTCGTTATAAAACAAAATTCAACCATTCAAACATTGTTTTGTTCGCTTTAGCATGCATAATCATATATCATTGTGAATTTTGTAGAAAAATTTATGGTTAAAATATTAAAAAATACGTATAAGGGCCATATGGCCATATAACATACTCTGAAATCTTTTACTATATAATTTCATGAAACTCAAGATATGAAAACCTATATATATATATATATATATATATATATATATATATATATATATATATATTAAAACATGTTATACTACTCGAATCATTACATATACTCTTATATCAACTTTCCAATTTACAGAGATTCACAGAAGACTAAAGCCATATTCATGAAACTTAAAGGACGTAAAAATAATAATTGGGTTGAAGAGATTACCCAAGCGTATATAAAATAATATGAGATGAATTAAAGCCTTCCTCAAAAATTCTCAAACACCAAGCAATCTCTCTCAACAATTTTCTCAAACTCTCTCTCTCTCTCTGTGATGTTTTTATCAGACTTAGAAGAATAATAGAAAAGAAGAAGACGTATGATAAATAGAAAAGGAACTGACGCATTGGTGGTCAGTTACCCAGTCATGGGTTAACTGCCCATAACCTCCCTTAGTGCCATGTTTGGCTAGCAAAAAAATAATTCAAAAACCATTTAATATATTAGAGCTTTATTATATAGTTTAAATAATGTCACACTCCTTTATAAATAAAACCAATATCTAATTTAATAAAATATAATAATTTCTCAATAATGCACATAGTCACATAATTAATTTTCTCATTTAATAATAATATCAAATTATTAAATCTCTAATTAATAATTAAATTAATTAAAAAAATAACATTAAGCTTATTAAATATTTCTTTTAATACAATAAGTTCACATCATCACATACTTGAATAATAAAATTCTCCACATTAATTTAATAAATATAACAAATATAATTAAATTAATCTATCACAACTTCATCAATTAATTAATTATTCTAATAATTAATTCATCAAAAATATTTATTCAATCCAATAAATATTTAAATTAAATTACAAAATCTCGGTTGTCACATCTTTCCCCTCTTAAAAGGATTCTGTCCTCAGAATCATAACTCAATAATTCGTCCCATTACAATTTTCTTTAAACTATATTACCCTCATTTATATAGTTCAGCAAATCTAATTAAAGATTTGCTAGTGGATTAAAGATCTCATTTCAAATATATATAGCCTTGTGCGACACCATAAACTATATATAAATAAATAGGTGGACAACTCTTGTCAATTACATCATCATGTAAATCCTTGTATTTTGCCTCTTAGATTGTTATAATCAAGTGCGACACATCCGAATCATAATTATCCAAGTTAAGTCTAACCTAGCACTTCCATATATTCAAAAGAAAAACAATGTCCTTGTCCGACACAACAAAACAACATTGTTAAATCTATTTATAAGCACCAAATGTGACAAAACAACATCTAAAAAAATTAATATAAGCCTTGTGCGAAACAACAAACTTATACTAATAAATTAATACTCTATTATTTTTATCATGCTAGAAGGCGACTATTGGGATGTGATTATTTGGGTATTTATTGTGACAGTGGGAGAGTCCTTATTAAAGTAAGATTGTGTTTTCTTATTTGGTGGGATGAGGAGGATTAATTTGGGAAGAAATCTATCAGCCATTAATTATTGTTATAAGGTGATTCTACAAAGGACTTCTACTCCTAATTGGATTCAGTTGGATATGACATCTATAAATACAACAATAAGGGGAAGAGACACGATACAAGACACAAGATCATAAGATACACATTAACACTTTGTGCTCCCCATATTATTATAGCGGATTTCTCCCTCTCTCTCCGTGATTTTTTTCCAATTGGGTTTCCACGTAAATTCTTGTGTTCATACTTTATATTTCTTTGTTTATGTTATGTGAGTGTATTTCGTGAGTTTGATTTCACAACAATACAATCAACCGTTATTGCGATTTTGTCCTGTTGTTTTGGTGATTTTGTCAGGCGTATAAAATTTGGCGTTAATATTGGTTCTGTTTGTGGGAACCAAGACACTTGTTCTAGTGTCGATTTAAAATCACTGATTCACCAAAGGAGATAAGTGATTCTTTTTTATTAAATTAAATATATACTTGTATGTGTGTATATATTATGCCAATAGCAATTGAAGCATGATCGTAGTTGATTATTGATACAACTTTACATATTCTCTCTCTTATATTATGCATGTAGTGGTAGTATTCACATGATGCATGTAAAATCTAAACATTAACACTTTGGTCCAGGTGATGATAAATTGGTGTTGAGTCACCGCACTAGTAATGAATTCAGCCAGCGCAAAGATGAGAGTTTAAGCTTTTATATCATTGAAGTGCTTTAAAGGAGGCTTCAGTTTCATCATCAACCACAGACAGAAGAAAATTAAAGGATTCAATTCTTATACATGTGCCAACGTGCTCATCTGCGAGGGATAAAAATCCTGAGGATAAAAATCCCGAAAGGATGAACATTCTACGAATAAAAATCCCGAGGATAAAAATACCGAGGATAAAAATCCCGAGGATAAATATCCCCGGAGACTTTTTGAATACTCTCTTATTTATAAGTTCCTTATAAATAAGAGACTGGGGGGCAATGTTGAGATGTGATTATTTGGGTCTAGCATTGGTGCAGCCCAGTCTATTTAATGGTCCGGATTTGGTGATAGCCCATATGTATTTATTGTGACAGTGGGAGAGTCATTATTAAAGTAAGATTGTGTTTCTTTATTTGGTGGGATGAGGACGTTTAATTTGGGAAGAAATCTATTAGCCATTAATTGTTGTTATAAGGTGATTCTATAAAGGACTTTTACTCCTAATTAGATTCAGGTGGATATGACATCTATAAATACAATAATAAGGGGAAGAGACATGATACAAGACACAAGCTCATAAGATATAAATTAACACTTTGTACTCCCCATATTATTATAGTGGATTTCTCCCTCTCTCTCCGTGGTTTTTTTTAAATTGGGTTTCCACATAAATTCTTGTGTTCATTCTTTATATTTCTTTGTTTATGTTATGTGAGTGTATTTCGTGAGTTTGATTTTACAACAATACAATCAACCGTGAGCGCGATTTTATCATGCTATTTTGGTGATTTCGTCAGGGGTACAAAATTTGGCGTTAACAACGACGTTCAATATTCCAAATATCTTTGAACGCTTCGGACTTAATATAATTCTTTGAGGGGTTTGTTATTATTTTTCTCATTTTGTTTAGCGTGCATGCACACACACACACACACATGTATATATAGTATAAGCATGCACATATAGAATATTATATTTTACTCGGATTGATTATAAACTTTATTTTAGTTTGGTTCACTAGAGCCACCAAGTGAACCAAAAGGTCAAACATAGGATACAAGAATTAAATTTAAACATAACTCTTACATTTAAATTCGGGCTTCATTATAAATGGGTCTTCATGCGTTAATTGCTCCTTTATCTCCGGTTCTTCAAGATAATTCTTACTTATCCTATTACATAAACTATTTATAATACATAGAAATATTGATCAGTAGTCAAGGAGAAGTACATAGGAGGGAGATAGAATTTACATCAAGCAAAAACTAGAGAAGACGAGTTACACAGACCCCATTTAATAAAACTCATACATTCATGCATCCAACTAAAATAAAATCCAATCACATTGGTCAATAGTCCATAATCAATCCCATTTATTATTATACATATCACCATATGTACCAATAAATAACATTCATCTCATGAATAATAAATGCATTCCATATATGCATCGATATCAATTTAATGGGCAAAAGTTTGCTAATATTTAGTTTTTAAAACAAAATAAACTCTTTAATTTTAATAGAAAACCAAATCAAAATTAAACTCTTTAATTTTTAGCAATCTAAAATCGTATTTCAGATAAAATAAACATCTTTATTTTAAACTTTTATCAATTAAATAAACCATTTATGTTGATCGAAAAAATAAATATTGGTTTCAAGCATGTATGCCATCAGCATCCAAAATAAATCGGGGTACCAAGGCAACAAGGCTTACAAGCCAAAATGAACTTTTCCTAGGGACGAGTGTGGTCGCGCCCAGAATGAACTAGGACAAGGTGCGGCCGCGCCGCGTAGTAGAACCAGAAATTTTTTTTGTTTTTCTAGAAAATTTGATCCAATCGCATATTAATTCATACATGGATTATAAAAGCAATAATTAGTACAGAGTTAGGCTCTGATACCACTGTTAGGTTTGTATATAGCGCGATCATATAATCAAATCATATAAGCGTAGCGAAAGCGCAATAAAATAAGTTTTAAATTTTTCATACAAACCATCACCATGATCATGTTTTGTGCTTAATTATCAATCTAAACAAAGAAGAAGGAGAATAAAATGCATACCCTTGTAGAAATCAAGCTTCCTTAGGTAAGAGTTCAACTCCTAGTCCTTCGTAATCTCCTTGAATTCACGGGATTGGCTTCCTTCATTTGATCAATGTTAGCCACCCAAGCATTGGCCTCTAGAGGTGATCCACCAAGGAAGAACAAAAATCAAGAAGAAGGGTATTTGACAAAACCTTAGTTTTCTATCTCTATAGAAAAGGTGTACTCTCCCAACTCTTAGAATAAAGTGCGTAACTTGTGTCACCCTTACCCATAATAAGACTTCTCTTATTTATAGATGCAGGGAACCCTCCTAAACTATTTAGGAATATGGTTTTGATTTAATAAATTAAACTCCTTTAATTAATTAGGCTTCCTAATCTCATTAGGAATAATTAATTAAAATCTTTTAATTAATTAGCCTTCTAATCTTATTAGGAATATATGAGAGTACTTATATTAATTAATTCTCAAACTTCTTTAGGTATTAAATTAATAATAATAATAATAATAATAATAATAATAATAATAATAATAATAATAATAATAAGAAATAATAAGACTCCTTTTATTAATTTATTATTTAATATTTTCAAAATATTAAATAATAAATATTAAGCTATTTAATTTACTTTATCACTATAGATTAAATTAAATACACTTAACTTATTATTACGATTATGCAATTTACTTCTTAAGTAAATATTGTTCCTTTTATGGTGTTACCCTTTACGTTCTCCATATTAAACAAGTTGTGAATAAATCAATTAGAACAATTCTAATCTTATTTAAATAAATAAATTAAAATATTAATTTATTTAAATAAATAACATTTATTCTACAATAAAGATAAGCCTCCTTAGCGATCAACGACTTTTTAGATAATATAGATTTCAATATTAATCATAAAAGAACATTTGAGTAAATAGTTATCGTACAATTTAATCCTTCTACCATACAATGTCCCAATTAAATATAAGATATGAAATTATTGTCAAGTCATATTTTATTTAATTATATGTATTTCGATTCACAAATGCACAACTCCAAATAATGCAAATTTGAAACTCTTTTCTAATTTCATTCCACCTTGGCCAAGAATTCATGGGTTGTCATTTATCGAATAACATAGGACATTTCTCTTCTTTTACTAGAAGCGGTAGATTCTTTATTGATAATTCATCATCTCCATATATAATTTATTACACCCAAGCATACCCTTTAATATATCTTAAAAGTCTTAAGGGACACGTCAAAGTATAACTTATCATACACAAGATACTATGATGATCTAAAGTCTAAGGATCATTTGTACTACTATCACTACGGGAATTCCTATTGACAAGTAAGTAAAACTCCATTAGGTATTCCTTAGTGAGCTGCATTCAGTGTACTTATTGTCTAATAAGCACCTATATACTTACTTTAGTGTCTCCACCCAAATGATCATGAGATCAATCATCCTCATCCAATGAGCAAGCAACATATGTATCAATCTATCCTAATTCACTAATCCCTTTTTTAGTAATCCAACGATTGAGAAAATTTTATTTTTTAAGCTATCTAAGAATTTAGATCTCATTAGCATGATCTCATCATGATTCTAAAAGCATTGCTTAAAACTTTGAGTTTGTCACATATTATTAAAACAACACCATGTAGATAATGTAAAAGCCTTAAATTAAATAATTCTTTTTATTAATAAATGAATAAGATTATTTATAAAGTATATGTTTTATCATCAAACATGAGTGGCTTGTATGCATACTACTTTTAGTAACTTTATTTTTCACTCGCTTTCTTGATCGTGAACAATACGCGCCTTATACGATTGTTTTATAGTCTCAGCCCGACTACTTCAACTTTCTATCCAATTCCCCTTCGAAAGTAAAGGAACCCTCCATCCATCAATAATATTGTAATATTTAAGGGCTTTGCCATTGTTTCAACTTCACCTAACTTGTTTTTTTTTAGATAGAATTCTTCTTAAGAACTACAAGTAACTAGGCACCTGCTCCATTGTGTCTATGAATAGATTGTGGCATTGAAGCTTTTCCAACACAAGTGGCTCTTCATGTATTTTCCCTTTCACATCCCACTATGGCTCCAACTTTATACTAGCTCTCATGTCACATAGAGCTTTGCCGATGACATGACTACCAATTGGGCATGGGATTGCAAATATACCCAGATCCTTAAACTTTGGTAGAGAAAGTACATGGGGCACTATAAAAATCGGCTCATCTGCGTTGGAACTCAAGGCTAGATTTTTTCTGACCTTCTTTTTCTGGTCCACACTTGTCTCCTCTCTTTCAACATTTACCTCTTTGGGCTCATCCAGTTGCAGATTTAGCACAGGTACTCCATCAGTATCGGGAACCATGTCGCTTGAAAATTCACCTCGAGGGCTATTAATGATGGCATTGAAAAGTTTTCCTACCTGGTTCTCAGGATTTCGAATCGACATCGCCTGACTATTCATTTGCTCCTCTTGCAAAACCATGAACTTGAAAAAAAGTTCGTCCAAGTTTGACATCATTTCTTCTTCATGTGGAGGGGTTGGATCCTAATATTCTAAAGTGTATGATTGGCTTGGTGCAAAGGTTTGGACTTGATTATTATGGCTCCATGAAAAATTTGGATGATTCCCCCAACTATAATGATACTCGTCGAGATAGTCATAGAAGTTATAACCATATTGTACTGACTCAAAATTGATGACGCATTGATGACTCAGATGGTTTTCAACAAAATAACCATTAATAAATGCCACACTTTGAATAGGTTGCACCCGTAAAGCGTCAATCTTCCTTGAAATTGTCTCCACATGTGCTGATAATTCATCGAGTTTATAAATCCTTATCGCTCTTGGCTGAGTCATTCTCGTATAAGACCAATGGTAATCAAATTCAGCCATAGAACCTGTAAAGGAATTAAACTCGAGAGAAACAAAATAATAAAAACCGTTTAAATTAAGATTAATTTGATTGAAATTAATATTATCAAAAATTATTAAATTAATTCACTGACAACGACACAAAAAACTTGTTGATAGATTTTGCAATCAATGAATACGTGCAAGTATGCACGGTCAACAAGTAATAAAGTGATAAGTAGAGTATCGTTCCCACAAAGAATTATTTAAAATTAATTACCAAGTACTAACTCTTAACCAAATTAATTTTATTTAAACAGTTGATTAAGATTATGAATTTTGGAAATAAAGTAAACTAATTAAACTACTACTAATCACCACAAGTTTGAATTCAAAAGTTAAAGGCTTAAGATTACCATTTTCCTTATTATTTAACTTGAATTAATACACTTCCTATTAAGTTATGTTAATTACGTTGGATTGTTAATCAAGAACTCATCAATATTTATAACCATCTCTCGATGTATCATAAACGAATCAACTTAAATCCATAGATGATAGAATTAATGTGAACACCATAGTTAACTAATCCACTATATTTTTATGTGCATTAAAATTAAAAAAGATTTAAAGCACAAGTTCTTTATTAGATTACATATGGCGTATAAGTATATCTCTATCCTAAACACAAATCATGAGTTCCATCGCCTTGCAGAAAACACAATCACATGCTATTATGATCAGGTCTAAATCTATAATCCATCTCTCGAGTTCATATAGATTACCACAGTAATTGTTGATCAAACAATTAATCAATTAAACACAAATTATAATAGACAATCCTATAATAATCAACAAAAACTAGCAAGGAAGCATATCAACAAAAGTTACGCAAGAAGTTCCATGATAATATTAAATAGAAATTAGTTCATGATTAAATCAAAATCCATAATCCACAACTGAAATAACAATTAATAATAGAAAATAAGTGATAGGGAAGAGAATAAAATCTGTTAAAGTAGTCTTTGAATCACTCATGCAGCTCCTAAGTTGAATCATTTGTGCTCATTTTGTGACGCCCCCAAAATAGGTATACATCTCCCATTTTGAGTTGTCAATAACATGGTACAGAAACAACTACAACTTTATTAATACAACATAACTGTGAGTTTAAATACAAATATTGTCATCTAGATAATATTCACACCCAAATAAGTCCTCATTACAATTATTGGTACATTATTTTACAAAAATGGTGAGGACTACTAAAACAACTTTCTAGAACCATCATTCCACACCCCGACTAGAACTCGCTACATTCTCGCCTCCTGAGAAGAAAAATGGAACAAAAAAGAAAAGGGTGAGCTCAACTAGCCTAGTAAAGAATATTATGACTAAGATAATATAGAATAAATTATCGTTAGTCTTCAACAGGGAAAAATCTGAGAGAATATAATAGACAACAAGTTTCAGATCAATATTCGCAGCGAAAATAATAATTCATTGAAGATATACGCAGAGAATGAAATCTACTATTATCTATGAATTTAAAAGTCTATCATCAATATTTTATCCCTGTAACATCAATCATTATACATCTTGAATCAAATATTCATCTTTGCATTATAGGCCAAAGATATTCATAAGAAATTCATTCATCTTTGCACTATAGTCCAAAGATACTCAGTAATATCATCATTTAGGACTGAGGATGATGAAAAATATTTTTAAAAAAAACGAATCCAGTGAAACAAAAGAATAAATATTAAGGATTCGTATTTCGGTTTATCCATGTCCAAAAATACCTCATAAATAATCATAGTGGAGTAAAATTCAAGAATGATCAAAACATGGATACAATCAAAGCTAATATCCATAATAGATATTTTGGACAAAAAATTAAAATTTAATTTTTCTGTGAATAGTGTCGTATTCGTGAATAGTACCGTATACGTGAATAGTGCCGTATACGTGAATAGTAACCCCGACACTAAAAGACAAGAATTTCACAAGAAAAATATTCACAATATCCAGCATAATGATATTGAAAGAATTAATATCATTTTCAAAAAATTAATTTCCCTTACCTCAGAAAAGACAAGATTTCTAAATTTGGAATACGGATATAGTCTTTGAAGGAACTGCAACCAGTATAGCAATACTCAAAGTATCAAAATACTCACAAGAATACGCTCGATAATATAGAGAGAGAAGATTTCAGTTTCTGGTGTGATTTTCAATTCTAACCTAAGCAACCTATTTATAGGAAATTGCT
This sequence comes from Panax ginseng, assembly GCA_020205605.1. NCBI lineage: Eukaryota > Viridiplantae > Streptophyta > Magnoliopsida > Apiales > Araliaceae > Panax > Panax ginseng. Next base: position 65,201,665 of record CM035132.1, on the reverse strand, counting down.
TAGAACACCAAAGAAGAAAATTTAATAAAATATTATTATTTTTTTAAAAAAATTCTTAGGGATAAGGTTCAAAAATACCTCTGACTTTTACCGCGATGTCTATCGAGCACCCTATACTTTTTTTTTGTCCAAAAGTACACTTAACGTTATAATTTCTGGGTCAATCGTGCCCCTGCCGTTAACAAATCTTCCAACTAGACTAACGGGTGTTAATGTGGCTGACACGTGGCAATATTTGCTGACATGTACAAAAATTCATTAACACAAATAATTAAAAAATCTAATTAATAAACAGAATTAATTTTTTAAATCTAATTAACAAAATTAATTTTTTAAATCTAATTAACACAATATTAATTTTTTATTTTATTTTTCTTTAAAACAAAATAAATAATAAACAAAAAAAATATTTATATTTAATAAACAAAATAAATATATATATTTATATCTAATTCATTATAAACAAATTAATTCATTAATTCACTAGACTCTCCTGAGAAAATTTATTAAGCTCATCTGGAAGAAGAAGAAGCATCAAGCCACCCTCATGGCGCTTTCATCATTCGTGTCCACCACGATTCCAAGCCCTCCATTTTCCCCACCCATATTCACTGGTACCAATCCTCCCTCCAATCTCTTTCCCCCACCCCACCCCTACCCCTACCCCTACTACTCAACTCATCATCCAGCAAAGCTCTCACCTTTATAGGCTTAGAAGCTCTGTTCCCTCTCTGGCATCCTTGCCGTTATCCCCGAGCAGGTTTTCCAGCTTTATACCACTCGATCCCCTTAATTTTTGGGCCTAAAGACCACAGATAGTGCTGGCTTGCTCAGAGAGTCCAACTTCGGGTCAGATCTAGTCATTAGGGTCATCGATATCGGCATCTGGCCTGAGAGGCAGAGCTTCGACGATTGCGACTGACCCGGGACCCGTGCCGCCCACTTGGAAAGGCTCTTGTGTTTCGGCCAAAGGATTCCCCGCAACTTCCTATAACCGTAAATTGATAGGAGCTAGGTTTTTCTTCAACGGATATGAGGCTACCAACGAAAAAATGAACGAAACCACAGAGCACCGTTCTCCCAGAGATTCTGACGGCCACGACATCCTTGTCGCCTTTGACGCAGTCGTTGCCGATGGCGTTGATTTCATCTCTCTCAATGTTGGCTTAATGCACGATTAGGACCTTTGCCCCTTTTAAAAATTGAACAAATGCTTTGTATGTGTATGAGAAAGGGTTTCTTTAGACTTTGTTTGAATCTAAGTCAGCAAAATAAGGCCACATATGAGTAACGTTAGTCTATGTGGCAACTCCGTTCGATCCAGGGGCACGGCTGACCCAAAATATGTAACGTTGAATGTATTTTTGGACAAAAAAAGTATAAGGTGCTCAGTAGACATCGCGGAAAATGTCAGGGGCATTTTTGGACCTTATCCTAAATTTCTTATGCCCACTTTTGAAGATTTGAATTCAGCAATTTATATCACATGCAAGACCAACTTAACTCATCAAAAATGTTTTTCTTAAAAAAAATAATTAAAACTTCAAAAATTAATTATTCCAGAACTTCAGAACTTTATTAATTCACAATAAATAGCCCTTTTATCAGAAAAATTCAAATCTTATGTCCATTCTATAGGAAATTCCATTCTCTACAACTTTACAGAAGAAAGTTTTTCCAAATTCCAAACAGAAATTGACCGAAATCCTCATACGGACGATTTTACATGATATAATCAAATTTCAGTCAAAAAATGGGGTCTACAAACATGAAAAACATGTTTTAAATATTTTTAGTAACAAAAATACTCTTCTTCCTCATATACTCATATATCCCACATTTATTGAAAAAATATCACCATTATTATGTTATTATAATATAATAATATATTTAAATGAATTATTTTATCAGAAAAAGATAAAATATTAATTTTCAACAATAGTCACATTAAAAATTTTCTCCATCTATATCCACATAAAATGAATATTTTTCTCATCATATAAATCAATAATTAATTATTCACAAATAATATTACAAAATCACAATATCGACAATCAGGTCGTTCCAAGGAAAGAGGGGGCTTTCCAATAAGGATTTCTCCTTACTGGCGGGCAATTAGGTGAACAAACCTCTCCTTAGACAGAACTTTCTAGACATTGCCAATAATGTTAGCTAACAATATTTTTCAGATAATATGAATTATTGCTCCGATAATGGAAAATATTGTGTAGTGACAATTATTGAAACAACAGTAATATAAAATATCAACGTAGAAATTATTGAATCAATAAAATAAAATATTGAACAGTAATTACTATAACAAGTATTAAGTAGTACCTTCTTACGTAAGAATCAATAATTGTTTCAATACCGTGTGCTACTGTGTTTTAACCACTGAGTATTTCAACAGTATTAACGGTAACAACTATGCCATTATTCATAAACAACTTATACTTGTCGTTTTCTTCATCCAATCACTTTCCGTTATGGGGCCCACACAAGGCTATGCCGTCGTAAGAATATTCCTTGACAGTAAGAATATTCCACGACCAAACGAATTTTCCCCGACAACAATGAATATTTTATAACCACTTGCTTATTTGAAATATTTGCGCATTTTTCCCATAACTAACCACATTAATCAAATCAACCCTTACTATTTCAAAATAATAAATAGAGAAAATTTAATTTCATTTATAATAAGTTGGGGTCTTACAACCTCCCCTCCTTATGAAATTTCATCCTTGAAATTGACGTACGTAACTGGTGTTTCGAAAAGGTGAGGATACCTCGCTTTCACGTCTGTTTCCAACTCCTAGGTCATTTCCTCAATAGTATGGTTCCTCCACAAAACTTTGACTTATGGTATGACCTTTGTACATAAGACATGCTCCTTTCTATCAAAGGTCTTGACAGATACCTCTTCATACGTTAAGTCTTCGGCTATCTCATCCGTTTCTAACTCAATAACGTGGTTCGGGTCTTTCACATATTTACGAAGCACAGACATGTGAAAAACATTATGAACACGAGACATACTTGGAGGTAACGCAAGTCTATAGGCCATACTTCCTACTCGGTCAAGAATCTGAAATGGACCAATAAATCGTGGATTGAGCTTTCCCCTCTTCCCAAATCTTGTAACTCCCTTCCATGGAGCCACACGCAACAATACATGATCCCCAATACAAAATTCCACGTCCTTCCGATTAAGATCCGCATAACTCTTTTGTCGATCCTATGTCGTTTGTATACATTGTCGAATCATTTGGATCTTTTCCGTAGTCATACGTGTCAACTCAGGTCCCAACAATGTTGCTTCACCCACCTCATCCCAACATATTGGAAAGCGACACTTTCGTCCATATAATGCTTCGAATGGAGCCATACCTATACTTTCCTGATAAATGTTGTTGTAGGAGAATTCCACCAATGGTAAATACTTATCCCAACTCCCTTTGAAATCTAGGACACAGAGTCTTAATAGATCTTCAAGAGTTTGAATAGTCCTCTCTGATTGTGTGTCCGTTTGAGGAAGGTATGCTGAACTAAATCGTAAATCTGTGCCCATAGCTTTTTGCAAGCTAACCCAAAATCATGAAGTAAATCTTGGGTCACGATCCGAAACTATGGATACTGGCATGCCATACAATCTCACAATCTCATTTACGTACATACGAGCAAGACGTTCAAGGGAATAAGTCTCCCGTATCGGCAACAAATGAGCAGACTTGGTTAATCTATCAACAATAACCCAAATAGCATTTATGCCATGAGAAACCATGGGAAGACCCGTAACGAAATCCATGGTAATGTGTTCCCACTTCCATTTTGGAATCTCAAGTGGTTGCAATGGACCCTTAGGCACTTGATGTTCTGCCTTTACACGTTGACAAGTTAAACACCTCGAGATAAACTTTGCAATCTCTCTCTTCATATTATTCCACCAAAATATATGTCGAAGGCCACGATACATTTTGGTACTTCCAAGATGGATTGCAAATGGTGTATTGTGTGCCTCCATCATGATCTTATACTTCAAATCAGAGTCGTTAGGAACACAAAGTCTGGAGTTGACTCGAAGTATTCCTTCTTCATCGATTCTTGCCTCTGGGATAACACCTTCTTGTACTTTCTTCTTCATACGCATCAGCTTCGGGTCTGTGGCTTGGGCAACTTTAACTTCATGGATTAAAGTTGGTTCTATGCGTATACTTGACATCATCGCATGGGTCCCCGAAGTCTTGAATTCTATCTTCATCTTTTGTAAATCACACAAAAGGGGCATTTGTGTTGACAACATCTCACTCGTTCTCGCATATGATCTTCTACTCAACGCGTCAGCTACCACGTTCATTTTTGCAGGATGGTATTGAATGGTGTGGTCGTAATCTTTCAACAGCTCAAGCCAACGTCATTGCCGCATATTGAGTTCCTTTTGGGTGAAGAAATATATGAGGCTTTTATGGTCTGAATATATCTCCACTTTCTCCCCATATAGATAGTGCCTTCAGATCTTTAGCGCAAAAACGACTGCTGCCAACTCTAAATCAAGAGTAGGATATTTCCTCTCATATTCTTTAAGTTTTTACGAGGCATAGGCTATGAATTTCCCATGTTGCATGAGAACACATCCTAACCCTTTGCCCAAAGCATCGCTGTAGATAACAAATCCATCCGAACCAGATGGTATTGTCAGAACAGGTGCCGAAATGAGTCTCCTCTTAAGCTCTTGGAAACTCTTCTCGCATTCCTCGCTCCATACAAATTTTTTATCCTTCTGAGTCAGCTGAGTTAACGGAGTAGCAATTTGAGAAAATCCTTCCACGAATCTCCGATAATAGCCAGCTAAGCCCAGAAAGCTACGAACTTCGGTCCCCGACTTCGGTTGCTCCCAACTTTGTATTGCTTCAATCTTTGCCGGGTTAACAGATACTCCATGTTTTGACACCACGTTCCCAAGGAATGCTACATCCTCAAGCCAGAACTCGCATTTCTTCAACTTGGCATATAACTTATTTTCACGAAGCCTTTGGAGTACCAGCTTCAAATGGTGCTCATGATCTTCACGGATTTTGGAATATATGAGGATGTCATCAATAAAGACATGAAAGCCGCAAAAGCATTAGTTAATCCAAAAGACATGACTAGGAATTCATAATGCCCGTACCGAGTTCTGAAGGCAATCTTTGGAATATCCTCTATTCTAATCTTCAGCTGATGATATCCAGAACGAAGATCGATTTTTGAAAAAAATTGTGCACCTTGAAACTGGTCAAATAGGTCATCAATGTGAGGTAGTAGATACCTATTCTTGATGGTGACATGGTTTAATTCCCGGTAGTCAATACAAAGTCGCATACTCCCGTCTTTCTTCTTTACAAATAAAACAGGAGCACCCCAAGGAGATGTACTAAGACGAATGAAACCGATGTCCAACAACTCCTATAGTTGGACCTTTAACTCCTGAAGTTCAATAGGAGCCATTCGATATGGGGTTTCAGAAATGGGCTTTGTACCTGATTCAAGATCAATAAAGAATTCAACTTCATGTTCTGGGGGTAGACCGGGAAGTTCTTCAGGAAATACGTCAGGAAATTTACTAACAATAGGAATATTATTCAAATCTGACGTGTCTTTATTCAAATCCATAACATGGGCTAAGAAAGCTTGACATGCGTTTTTCAATAAACGAATAGCTTTATGACTTGATATGACAGTGATTGATTTTAGTGGTTTAGTTGCTTGAATTCGTACAACAGGTTGGTTAGGAATATGAAAACTAACAACCTTACGAAAATAATCAATTTTGGCATGATGAGTAGTTAACCAATCAATCCCTAAGATCACATCAAAAACAAGTATCTTTAAAGAGATAAGGTCAACAGGTAATGTGATGGTGCCAATTTGGATCAAACAGGATTTATAAACAGTGGATGTAATGAAAGTTTCCCCTAACGGAGTCTCCACAGATAAATCAAAGTCTAATTTCTCCGAAGTTGAGTTTAAACATTGAGCACAAGCAGGAGAGATAAATGAATGGGTAGCACCGGTATCTAGTAAGGTATAAACTTCGCAAGAATTTATGATTAGCTTACCCGTGAACACCTCGTTTGGGTTCCTCGCATTTTGACCAGTCACGACAAACACTCTTCCAGGAACCGTTGACTTTGACTTTTCTGGGACAACCTTTTGAGTCACCATCCCCGCTGGACATGGTTTCACTACCGTACAATCTCGAGCGATATGTCTTTCCTTTCTAGAATTATAGCATACCTTGAACTATTGTGGATAGTTTGGGCTGATATGTCCCTCTTTTCCGCATTTATAGCACATGACTAGTGGTCGTTCTCCTCCCTTAGAACCAGTTGCTACTGGTGTTGACGTCTTCGCATTGTCATTGTTGAATCTCCTCTTTTTAAAATCTCCCCTCGACTCGCTTCTTCTATTTTCATGGCCATGATTACCACCAGAGTGGTTACCGCTTTTGTCCGTATTTTTCTTTCTCCGCTGGTTATTGTTGTTCTGATGACTACTGTCACCGGTATGATCCTGGTTGTGGTCCCTAGGTTGAACGTACTCATTATTTCGCTCTAATAATTGAGCCCTGTTGACAACATCTGAATAGAGAGAAAATTTATGAGAAATGAGATATTGACGTACGCCGGGTTTCAAACCTCTCAGAAACATCCGCGTTATACGTTCCTCATTCTACACCAAATGAGGTGCAAACCTGGATAACTCTGCAAACTTCGCCTCGTACTGGGACACCGTCATGCTGTTTTGTTCCAGTCTAATAAACTCTACTTCCTTCATATGACGAATACTTTCAGGAAAGTACTTATCATTAAACAGTTTTTGAAATGTTTCCCAAGACATACTGAGTGCGGCTGGATGAGTACGCTTCACAGATTCCCACCAATAATCTGCCTCATTATGGAACATAAAGGTGGCGAATGGAACCTTCTGTTCTTCCGTGCATCCCAAGACATCGAATATCTTTGTAATTTGTTTAACCCACGTCTCTGCCTTAATCGAATCTGGCTTTCCCCAGAATTCTGGTTGTTCCAACTCCTTGAACTGCTTAGCTGTGTAAAACTGTGAATTGCTATCATTTCCTCCTGTAGACACTCGAAATTTTCTGCACTCCTATTCCTAACATTGCAGGAGGGTAGATTCCTCTTTTGGAGATAACCCTGAAAGACAACTTACATCCATTCTGGATACTACCAGAAGTTCAGTTCCAACCCAGAACACAAACCGGGAACATCATCTCAACCCGGAACACACACCGGGAATGTCATTTCCAATCTCAAAGATAACCCCGAGATATGAAAATCAAAAGACCGGCAAGAATAATATCGGAGAGGAGGGCTCGTCATCTGGCGATAACACCGCGACATACTGCCCGATTCCAGAGACAATATCGAGTAAGAACCCCATCCTTGGTGATAGCCCCAAGGGATGCCATTGCAGTTCTGGAGATAACCATGGAAATGCTTGTTTCAAACACATGTTATCAACTTCAATCCAGATGACAGTGAGGCATACAAACAAGTAGCCCAATCTCGGATGTAACCACGAGCAACGCTCGCTCGCTTCGCTTAAACCGGCGATAACCTTGAGTGAGAGTCACAACGTCATCTTACCACGACAACAAGATGATATTGCAAAGATACCAACAAGTAGTCCAATCTCATTTGTAACTCCCCGAAAGCAACGTCTACTTTCAACTCAAACCGGCGATAACCCCGGCAAAGAGTCAAACATCATCTTGTTCCTTCGACAAATGGCACGTTGTCTCAACACTTCATACATACATCCAATAATGTACCACAAGAACCGAGGAGTGACAATCCCGAGTGACTATTACGATAATGGCGATTATTTTGGATAGAATTTGAAGCTTGAAGACCATGGGCATAGACCCCTCTTCCTGATTTCGTACAACCTCTAATCCATGTCATTGCGTAACTCTCAACACCAGCGGTCCGAAGAAGGTCAGATATACCTCGTTCGGATGCTCGGATTGAAGTCAGATATATCCGATGAGCCTGGATTTACATCCAGTGTGTTTACTGCTTTTATATATATATATATATATTTGTACCTATACAAAACAATTGAATTAAACTCTTTCCAATCCCAATTCCTTACGTGTTACATGCACGTGAATGATATTTCCATTCAATTCACAAACCTAATTTTTCACCATGCAAATAACTAAGTCACATGATATCATGCCCAGTTCTAACCCTAGAATTCCTCTTCCAATTCCTTCTAGAGTAACAAAGTAATTACTGATCAAATAATTAAGCAATAAGCACAAGACAAGATAAACAACTCACTTTAACATAAATAATTAGAATATAATGAATAACTAATTCATAGCCATAAAAGTTCAATTGAAATCTCAAAAATAGTTAGTTCATAATTAATGAATTAAAACCAAGAATCCACAAATGAATAGACATCAAAAGATAAAAGTAAGATGAGAGAAGAGAAAGAATCTCATTGTCAAGAAATCGATGCTCCCTCTCGCTTCTTGCTCTTGATCTTCAATGGTCTCCAAGTTGCTTCAATCTCCAAAACTAATAAGAACTAGGGTTATTTTCTAATCTAAAGGAGTGTTTAATCTAGGCTAAGCTATGTAATCTCCCTTTATTTTATGCCTTAAATCATGTATTTATAGGTTACAAGTCCAATTTTTAGTTTAGGAACAAACCCAATCCAATTTGGAGTCAAAAGGTGTTAAAATTCGCTCAAAACGCAGCGTCCTGGGCCATCACTAAGCCCTTCCCGTCATTTCAAATACTGGGCAACACACATCGAGTTCGCCTTATAGCGCCCTTTGCGGCTGGAAAATGCTCTAAGAATAGTGCCCTTGCTGGTCGCCCAAAATCGACATTTTCGCTCGACGTCCTTTGGGAAAATGGCCATAACTTCTTCGTCCGAACTCCGATTTTGATGATTCAAGATGTTATGGAAAGAGGAGAAGTAGATCTACAACTTTCATTCTTGAAGTTTGTCGAAATAATGTAGGGAGCTATAGTCAAATTGGCTCCGAAGTGGCTGCTGTGTAAATGGCAAGCCGAAAATGCGAATCTAGCCACCCCAAACATCGATCCATGTAACTTTTGTCCCAATTCCTATAAAATAACATAAAACATGCATGAATAGACACAAACACACAAAAACATCCTAAAAGACTTAAGAACAACAATAAATTAAGCCCGAATGTATCCAATTCATGGGTATAAAACTCACTCATCAAATACTCTCAAACTTAAATCTTTGCTTGTCCTCAAGCAAAAACACAAAAATGTTATGCAATGCAATGTAATGAAACTAATCTATATGCCTCACTGAATCCAACAAAGAATGATGTGAAACAAGTCTATTCAACCTACCTTAGAGAAATCAAGTAAACATGATAATACATCATATTAAAACAAATCAGTAATTTCCCAATCAATCATCAAATCTTAGACTGTTATCACTGATATAGTGCGTGTGTGCTCCACAACAATGTTAATTGATATAAAATCCAATTTAAGACATAATAGATATCTTTGAAGGTACAGTGCAAATTCACAAAATTCACGAACAAGCTATATCCAACTAAAGTCAAACATCTACCAAGTTCAAGAGTCTAATCTGGGATACTTATGCTTTACTTTTCATTACGGGGGCTTTTTGCTCTTTTCCCGTTTTATTGTTTTTTTTTAACCATAACTGTGCAATGTCTCATTCCATTAGGCTAACAGTTTCACCCCTTAGCGAGCTTTCGACCAACGACTCCCGCACCATATAAGACCTTAGGCGCTAGGTTTTAAGATACCACTTCTAGCGCATTTTACTCAAGTAACAAAGGCCCCAAACAAAACTAGCACGATAATTTTTTTTTTTTTTTTTTTTTATAGATGGTTGATGAGTGCGTTTTACGCTCCATCTCACGCTTGTGTTTATGGGGAGTGTTTCTCCTCAACCCATCACAAGACTCAACATGTTTTTTTTTTAAAGCTTATATACCCCAAAATTTCCCCCCAAACTTAAGTTTTTATCAAAATTTAGCCATCTCCGCCTATTCATGTCTTTCATTCCTTCACACTAGTATTATACTTAAGAAATCCATTATGTATCAATTTAAACTTAATCGAGTTAACATAGTTTGTTATTAACGTCTTAACCTTGATTATACCAGTTTCAAAACAGAAAAGATTCAATTCATAATAAGAAATCACATCAAAGCCTCGAATATTCAATACTATACTTATCTACTTAACTCCGGCCTCATCATTGGCCAAAATAGACTTTTTACTATCTAACAGTTGGAATCATGCAAATATAAACTAATCGCAACAAACATAGTAAACTAACTACTATTTTTTGCGATTTTTATTTTTTTTTTAAAAAAAAAAAAATATGAATGCAACAACTAAATGTAAATAACCCGAAAACATAACGAACTACAATGTAAATAACTAACTATATGCAATACGATACTAAAATGCCCCCAAACTTAAACTAGACATTGTCCTCAATGAGTGAAATAGAAAAATTAAAGCAGAGGACTTCGAAAATATAGCAATCTTCCTCCTTGCCCGCTAAGTTTGGAGAATAGCTAAGCACATGGAACAAATTGGGCACCACACTTGAATTTGACTTGAATAACACAGTAAAACCATGATAGAAGCAATTTTATTAAATCCTAAATAAATGCAAATTCAAAACTACTAATATAAAACTTAATAAAAACTAAAAATAAAAATTAAACTTGGGTTGCCTCTCAATAAGCGCTTGTTGTTTATAGTCTCATTTGACTTCTTCAATTTCTATCCAATTCCCTCATTTAAAGTTGAGGAACCCTCCATCCATCGAAATAATATAGCTTTTGGTAGGTTCCCATTTACGATAGTCATTGTATTAAAGTCACCTAGCATGCTTTCTTTAGATAAGATCACATTCAAGAACGTCCAGCATCTAGGTGGTTTCTCCATTGTGTCTGTGAATATATTATGGTATTGAAGCTTGTCAGACACAACAGTTTCTTCTTCTATCTTGTCCAGCTCATCGCACCATGGTTTCGAAGGTGTACTTGCTTTTACATCACATAGAGTATTGCCGACGACATGACTACCAATCAGACAAGGTTTTGCAAATCTAACCGGACTCTTGAACTGTGGAGGAGAAGGCACTTGAGGCATAAATAACATTGGCTCATCATCATTGGTTCTCACAATTAGTTCTTCACCGACCTTGTTGTCATTATCCCCACTTGTCTCCTCTTTTTCATCTCGTGGCTCATCCAGTTGTAGATTTGGCTCGGGCTCACCATCGGGCTCGGAATCCATGTCATAGGGCCAGGTGTATTGAGGACGGTTGTTCAACGCATGTGCTATCTGTTCCACTTGATTTTCCAAATTCTTGATCAACGCCCTTGGCTTTGCAAATTCAAATTCTACTTGATTCATTTTCTTGTCTTGTTCCTCATTCCTTTTTTCGTAAGCTTTAATAAATTTTTCCAAGGCTTCCTCCCAATTTGAATGTTCTTCTGTTGTAGTGGAGGTGGACACAAGAAATCCCTGTGGGTATGTTGGACTTGGAGCATAAAATTGATCTTGATTGTTACTCCATGAAAAATCCGGTGGTTCCCCCAATTCTTGATGATAGTTGTTGGGATAGACATAATTATTGGGGTAATCACCACTATATTGCATCTTACTCAAACCCGATGGTGCATTGATGACTCATATGATTTCCAGCACAATAATCACAAGTAACCACCATACTTTGACGACGTTGAGCTTTAAAAGCTTCAAACATCCTCGAAAGTGTCTCAATATGTGCTAACAATGCAGAAAGTTTCTCGAGTCTTTCCATCTCCATTCCCCTTGGTTGAGTCATGTTCGTGTATGGCCATTGATACACAAAGTTATCCATGGTACCTGAAAAGAGAGAAATATAGAAAGAGAATTAAAAATAAAAATAAAAATGTTTAAATTAAGACAAATTTGATTGAAATTAATATTGGAAACTAATTATTAAATTAATTCCCCGGCAACGGCGCCAAAAACTTGTTGATCGATTTCGCAATCAATGAATACGCAAGTATATACGGTCAACAAGTAATAAAGTGAAAGTAGAGTATCGTTCCACGAGGAATTATTTAACAAAATCACCAAGTACTAATTCTTAACCAAACTAATTTTATTTAAACAATCTCAAATCGTTATTTTTATAATTAAGAAAACTAAATTAAACAATTAAAACTAAGATTTTAACGAATGAATTCAAATAAATAAAGATTAAGACTTCAATATCCCCAATTATGAATTATAAATCAATTATCCAATTATCCCAATTATTATGTCTACTGAATTGTTAACAGGAACTCTCAAATGCCAAAAGTCCTTTTCCAAGTGATCAATTGCCTTCTATTTAATCCAGATTAATTTTGCTATATTCCTATGCAAAACAATTGAATTAAACTCTTTCCAATCCTAATTCCTTACGTGTTACATGCGGCGAACAGATATTTCCATTCAATTCACAAACCTAATTTTTCACCATGCAAATAACTAAGTCACATGATATCATGCCCAGTTCTAACCCTAGAATTCCTCTTCCAATTCCTTCTAGAGTAACAAAGTAATTCTCGATCAAATAATTAAGCAATAAGCACAAGACAAGATAAACAACTCACTTTAACATAAATAATTAGAATATAATGAATAACTAATTCATAGCCATAAAAAGTTCAATTGAAATCTCAAAAAATAGTTAGTTCATAATTAATGAATTAAAACCAAGAATCCACAACCGAATAGACATCAAAAGATAAAAGTAAGATGAGAGAAGAGAATAGAATCATTGTCAACCAAATCGATGCTCCCTCTTGCTCTTGCTCTTGATCTTCAATGGTCTCCAAGTTGCTTCAATCTCCAAAACTAATAAGAACTAGGGTTATTTTCTAATCTAAAGGAGTGTTTAATCTAGGCTAAGCTATGTAATCTCCCTTTATTTTATGCCTTAAATCATGTATTTATAGGTTACAAGTCCAATTTTTAGTTTAGGAACAAACCCAATCCAATTTGGAGTCAAAAAGGTGTTAAAATTCGCTCAAAACGCGTCCAGGCCATCACCAAGCCCTTCCCCAGCGCCCCAGCGCTGGGCACGGCGCTGAGAGTCTTCCTTATAGCGCCCCGGCGCTGGAAAATGCACTAAGAATAGCGCCCCGGCGCTGGCCCAAAATCTGACATTTTCTGCTTCAACGTCCTTTGGGAAAATGGCCATAACTTCTTCGTCCGAACTCTGATTTCGATGATTCAAGATGTTCCGGAAAGAGGAGAAGTAGATCTACAACTTTTATTCTTGAAGTTTGTCGAAATAATGTCAGGAGCTATAGTCAAATTGGCTCCGAAGTGGCTGCTATGTAAATGGCAAGCCGAAAACGCGAATCTAGCCACCCCAAACATCGATCCATGTAACTTTTGTCCCAATTCCTATAAAATAACATAAAGCATGCATGAATAGACACAAACACATAAAAACATCCTAAAAGACTTAAGAACAACAATAAATTAAGCCCGAATGTATCCAATTCATGGGTATAAAACTCACTCATCAGCAAGACAACCCTCTTCCTTAATACAAAGAAGAAGAGGTCAACATGATCAGTTGGAGCACTATACAAGGTTCGAATGGCGAATCATCCCAACCCATCAAAGACGGTGTTGACAAATGGGATTATGCAAAGTTCTAGTTTACCATGGAACGAAAGATGAAAGCTCTTTGCAAACAAATTGAGCAATTGGCAGAATTGGTGACTCATCAGCATCAAGTCACACGATAATTAATTAGACAGGAGCATACCTATCTCCTTCCATTTGTTATAAATGCTCCATCAATACCTTCAAAAAGCGAAGCTATGGAAGATAAGGTTACAAAGTGAGCAAGTGCTAAAGCCCGTCGGGATTTTGCTAATCAAAGGGAATTCACCTATCTGGGCCAATCTATGGAGGAGATACTTCAAATGTTGATAAACGTAGGAAGAATTACCTTCCTTCTCCCTCTAATCAATCCCTGCTCAGGGTGGTTCAATCCTGATGAAATGTGTCAATATCATTCACATTCTCGCGGTCACAGCACAGAAGAATGTTGGTCACTCCGCCATCTTATTCAAAATCTTATTGATAGCGGTGTCCTACAAATAGCAGATGATTACACTGTGCAACTCAAGAGTGGGAATACGTGCCCTACCCAATGGAAGGGATCAGTTGCAGTTATCTCCGAAGTGGATGATGAAACTGTTAATGTATTTCCCATACAACCAATTCAACTCAAAGGAGCTGACAATCCTTTGAAAGTGGCTACACCAGAGCCAATTCCTTTGCCTTACAGACCACAATGTCCTGTTGTCAGCTTACACAGAGTTCCATGGAATTATGGAGAAGTTGAAGGATCCACGTCTCATACTACTACTACAGTGTCAAAAGAGAATCCAATGTACCTTCCTCAACCGGTTATCAAGCCTATTTGCGAAGCAAAAGGGAAGTTGCCTATGGAGAAGATTGAAAAATTCCTCTGTACTATGGGTCACAATGAAGCCAAATTGGTTTTAAGCTTGCGAGAAGCTCCACACTAGATTTCAATACTGGACTTGGTTTTCTCTTCAGAGGATCATCGGAAGATCTTGTTGAAGGTTTTAGAAGAAGCCTACTTGCCAAAATCAGTGGATGTGGAAAAATTTCAACATCTAGTTGATCACATTTTCAACAATAATGTGATATCCTTCACTGATGACGATATACCTCCCGAAGGGACCGGTCATTGCAAGCCATTGCACATCGCAGTGTTTTCTTCCGGGTACATGCTAGCAGGAGTATTGATAGATGGAGGCTCATCTCTAAATATCTGTCCTTATGCCACCTTGGTGAAGATGAATATCAATCTCAAGCGAATCCAAAGTAGCCACACGGTCATCCGAGCTTTTGATGGATCTAGGCGAAATTCCATTGGAAAGATTGAGTTGCCAATTGAGATTGGTCCCAATACATTCAATGTATCCTTCCACGTCCTCAAGATAGATTTAGGATACAACCTGCTATTGGGGAGACCATGGATACACATGGCTGGAGCTGTTCCCTCCACCTTACATCAACAACTCAAATACATCATCAACAACGATCTAATTCTTTGTCAATCTTTGGCCGGAATGTCCTGAACAAGGAATTCTACCAATCATCAGTTTCAATTCAGAAGTTGAACCGGCCAGTTTCCATACTTTGGAAGTGAGTAACACGCAATACCATTCTATTGGAGTGCCACTTCCCATACCCAAGATTTCTGCCGAGGTTATGTCAGCCACTCAAGAAATGATGTTATTGGGTCATCAACCTGGACTAGGGCTTGGTAAGGATCAACAGGGTATTAAGCACCCTATCCAAATGTCTAGTCAAATTGGAACAGCCGGGCTAGGCTACTCTTCTTGTTCCAAACACAGGAATCCTCATAAGCACGAGCAAGTTCCTCAGGCTTCCACCGCACGGCAATTTTCTATACCTTTACCTCATGAGTTAATGCAATCTCCAGTAAAGGTCCCATCCCATGTTGTGGCTATGCTATTTCCGAAACTAGTGCCAATCAAAGCTAAAGAGGTGCTAATTCCTGATCCCGAAGTGGAAGAAAAGGAACGGAAACGTAAACATGACCTTGCCTTGATGATGGCAGGCATCCGCGTCATTGTTTATGATGAACATACAAATAGATACACCCCAAACGATGATTTCCCAGATGTCATGGTTATCATTCGGGAGAAGGAAGACACTGACGATCCTTCCATCACTGCAGTCCTTCAGGACTTTGCTCTCGACAATTAGAGCAGCACTCCATGCATTGGTCGACGAGGGTAAAATGGGCAAAAAATCCCTCTGCCATGTAGATAACTTTAATTGATTGCTTTCCTTTATAGCATTAGCAGTTATTTTATCACATACATGCTAACACTTTTGTATGATCAAACAGTTACATATATTAAGTGAAAGCATATTTTGTTTCAGGACTCTGAATTTAGATGTACTCATCTTATTGGCGATGAGGTGCCTTCTCTCCACAAGAAATTTGTAACTTTGATGCAAAGTTGGACTCAGACTTGATGGACATCCAAGAGGACATTGAGACACCTCAAGAGATTAAGGAATGTATCGCAGAAAAACCCAAACCTAATCTCGATCAAACCACTCCTTTCAATCTTGGAACCTTAGACAACCCTAAGCTAATCCAAATTGGTTCAGACCTTACCCTAACTCAGCGGAATGACATGGTTGCACTATTAACCCAATTCCAGGATGTGTTTTCTTGGTCTCATGAAGATATGGTGGGTTTGTCAATTGACATTGTTCTTCATAGCCTTCCCATTAAAGAAGGATTCAAGCCAGTTAGACAAAAACTCAGGCGATTGAAACATGAGTGGAGTTTAAAGGTTAAAAAAGAAATTATGAAACAATTTCAAGCCGGCATCATCATGGTGTCTACATATCTGGAGTGGATATCCAACATTGTTCCCATGCCTAAACCAGGGGGAAAGGTGCGAGTATGTGTGGATTATCAGGATTTGAACAAAGCTTGCCTTAAAGACAACTTTCTCGTGCCCTTTATCCACATTCTTATTGACAATACTACTCAATACGACATGTACATCTTTATTGATTGCTTTGTGGGGTACCATCAAATTATGGTCGCTGAGGAAGATCGTGAGAAAACTGCTTTCATCACGCCTTGGTGAACATTTTGCTATAAACGGTTGTCATTCGGTCTCATCAACCCCGGGGCAACCTATCAGCGAGCTATGATGGCGCTTTTCCACGATTTAATGCACAAAGAGATAGAGATCTATGTGGATGACATCATTGTCAAATCTCGGAAGGAGGATGACCATTTAGACCATCTCAAAAAGCTTTACAATAGGTTACGTAAGTACAACTTGAAGTTGAATCCTACCAAGTGCGCCTTTGGTGTTAAGTCAGGCAAGTTGCTAGGCTTCCTAGTCAGCCACAAAGGGATTGAACTGGATCCTACCAAAATCCAGGCCATCAAGGAAATGCCCATTCCTCAGACAGAGAAAAAAATACGGGAATTTTTGGGAAGGATCAACTTCATTAGCAGATTCATTTCTCAACTCACAGCAACCTATGAGCCTATCTTCAAATTTTTAAGGAAGAACTCCTCCATGAAATGGAACGATGAGTGTTAGAAAGCCTTCCTCACAATTAAAGAGCAGTTGATTAACGCTCTTATTTTGGTACCTCCCAGGGATGATGTTCCTCTTTTCATGTACCTGTCCATAAATGACAATGCTATGGGATGCATGCTGGGGAAAAAAGACAATAGAGGCCAAGAACGAGCTATATATTACCTCAGCAAAAGATTAAGCACCAGTGAACACAAGTACACTCTGATCGAGAAGACTTGTTGTGCTTTAGCATGGGCTTCCATAAGGTTATAGCATTACCTCCATGGTCACACAACCCATCTCATATCCCGCGTGGATCCTCTCAAGTATGTGTTCAGCAAGCCCATTCTAAATTGTCGACTGTCCAGATGGCAGTTGATCCTACAGCAATTCGACATCGTCTACGTGACGTGATGCATAAAGGTCAAGGGATTGCGGATCAATCGGCCGCCGCACTTTTCTTAGGGATTACAAACCCTTAGAAACATACTTTTCCGATGAAGGGTAATGTGATTCGGTCACAACATCGAGACGATACATGTCGTAAGTGGAAAATGTATTTTGATGGAGCTGTTAATTCAGAAGGCTCCAGAGCTGGAGTAGTTCTAATATCTGCAACGGGGGAGCAGTATCCCGTCGCCAGCAAATTGTAGTTTGTCAGCACCAACAACACTGCTGAGTATGAAGGCTATATCATGGGGCTAAAACTTGCCCATTCAATGGGCATCAGGCGGTTAACTGTCTTTGGGGATTCTGAATTGGTAATCAAGCAATCCACAGGAATCTATCAAACCAAAGAATTGCATTTGCTGCCTTACCATCGGCAAGTTTTACAGATGGCTTTGGAGTTCGAAGAAATCTCTATTCTACACGTTCCTCATAATAGGAATGATTTTGCAGACGCATTAGCAATGTTGGCCTCCTTGGTTTACATACCGGACAGGGAAAACATGCCAAGCATCACGTTTACTCTGCAAAGAGCCCCATTCTATGGGAATTACGTTGGAGAAGTATCGGATGAGTTACCTCCCATCCACAATCCTTGGTACCAACGCATCAAGGAGTATCTGAGAGATGGAACTACACCCGTTGAGGCTAGCCTAACTGAGAAGAGGTGGATTCATCGACTTGCTATGAAATTCTACCTGAGCAGAGATGTACTCTACAAAAGAGATGCAGGATTAGGTCTCCTCAGATGTCTGGATAAAGACCAAGCTCAGAGACTCATGGATGAGATCCATGGTGGAGTATGTGGCCCTCACATGAGCGGACCCCTACTCGTCAAGAAAATTCTCAAAACGGGACATTATTGGCTCACACTCAAAGCTGACTATGATGATCACGTCAAGAGGTGCTATCAATGCCATATTCATGGGAATACTATCCACGTCCCTCTAAGGGAACTCCATAATATGAGTTCTCCATGACCCTTCTCAATGTGGGGAATGGACGTAATCGGGCCTATCAAGCCCAAAGCCAGTAATAGACATCGATTCATATTTACCATGATCGACTACTTCACCAAATGGATAGAAGCAGCTTCCTTCCCCAAGGTTACTAAAGAAGTCATCATTGCTTTCATCAGAAACAATGTTATCTGTCGATATGGTCAACTAGAGGTCATTGTGTTAGACAATGCTAAGAACCTTAACAACAAAATGATGGAGGATTTATGCAGAAAATTCCACATCAAACATCTCAACTCCGTTATCTACCGACCAAAGATGAATGGTGCTGTTGAAGCGGCTAATAAAAACATCAAAAAGATCATGCAGAAAATGCCCACCAATCACAAAGGATGGCCTGACCTCTTACCTCTGACTTTATTAGCCTACAGAACTTCAATGCGTGTTTCCACTGGGGCAACCCACTACTCCTTAGTCTATGGGATGGAAGCAGTGCTCCCCATAGAAGTGGAAATGGAATCCCTCAGAATATTGATGGATGCTCAGTTGAATGAGGACCTATGGATACAAGACAGGTATCACCAATTGTCTACGATAGAGCGAAAAGCGAATCGTGACTATCTTCCATAGTCGGATTATATCGACCAAAGGATCGCACGATCCTACAACAAAAAAGTCTGACTACGGTAATTCAAATAGCATGACTTAGTTTTGAAGAAGATCATTGACAACCAAGATCAATCTAAGGGAAAATTCGCTCCTAACTAGGAAGGCCCATTTATTGTCAAGAAAGTATTGACAGGAGGTGCTCTCAGATTGCAGGAAATGGATGGCGATGAATTTCCACAGATTATTAACTCGGACACCGTGAAACGGTACTATGTCTGAAGTTACCATCAAACAAACATCCTGGTTTTAATCATCAAATCACTAGTCATTCCAGTTTTGAACCATTCACCCTTTTACATACTCTTCTGCCCCTCAGGGAAATATACACATCAAGCCAGCAGCCTGGTTTTACTTCATTTCAAACCTTCAATACAGTTTTGGTTATCCTGAAGACGGGATTGAACCTTTCTCAATTTTGGTTATAAAGACGGGATTGAACCTTTCACACCTGCAGTTTATCCTGAAGACAGGAATAAACTTTTCTACGCTTGCAGTTTGTCCTAAAGACGGGATCAGACTTTTTCAACACTTGCAGTTTGTCCCCATTATGGTATTAAACTTCCTTCTCCCCGCAGTATAGCCTACAGATGGGATTTACGCTTCTCTTCAGATGTGATTCGTCCTAAGGGGAAAACTACGTCGACCTGATCTCCCTGATACCCGGGGGTACGTAGGCAACCATATTCTATATGGCCCGGTTGCAACAACAAAAAACAACAAAACATTTCTGCCCTTTCTTCACAAATACAACAAAAATAACAAAAATGCTTCTACACCCTTTTGCCTTTCACATTCAGCGTTGAACCTCCTACACTAGGTTCGAACTACGCAGACTTGATCTCCTCTTCAATAGGAGTACGTAGGCAGCCATTCATGGTGCAGTCTAACCCCTACCAGAACAAACATATTTGTCACACGGTACTGAGATCAACCTTCAATTTTCCCCATTTCATCGATTTCAGATCAAAGGGATGGAATTACCCAACCTCTTCTCACAAATAGAAGATTCGGTGACCATCTAAGCTGCGATCGTACCTCAAAGAGCAATGCCAATCCATAAGAGACGGAATCAACTAGGCTTCTCACAAATAGAAGTACTGGCGACCATCTGTGGTGCGGTCAATCTCAGAGAGGAAGAAACCACCCTCCTCTCCACTTTTCCATAATAGATACAAGTCCCAAGACACCAAAGATGGTAGGGATTCACATAAATCAATGATCCGTTCTGAGAGACCTTGCGACGTCTCAATGTCCATCTATCAAGGATAAGTTCAGAATGCATCAAGATAACAAGGCCCTGGAGAAACAGGAAAACATCAAGCAAGTATCAAGGCATAACTGAAAGGGAAGTGAATCAAAATATATTTCCCTGCCATAAATTATACTGTTTGATATATACATCTGTGCTATACATGACAAAATGGCTAAGCTAGTCTGTGCAGGAAAATACAAAGCTATCTATAGATCTGTGTGTATGCGAACTATCAGATCTAACATAGCATCCCTCTCTGAAGATAGAGGAAGCATTGAAAGCTCCTGCCCAAGGGTATCTACACAAGCTAACAGATCTAACTGCGTGGTGGGATAATGCTCATCAATGTAAGCACTCATGTCGGCCAGACTAACAGTCATCTGGAATCTAATGGAAGTGCTATCTGCAATGGCCACATCCCTAGCAGATAAGGCGGCATCCCGCTCCCTAATCAATGCATCCCTGGCTGATCTAGCCTCATCCCTCTCTAATAGAGCGGCGTCTTTCTCATTAAGAGCTGTCAACATCGCGGCCCTAGCCTGATCTCTATCATAGGTCATCAGATGTAAGCTCTGCTCCAAATGTTGTACCAAATACTGAGTAACAGTGGCACTCGGGGTGGGAGAATCCATCACAAATGTTGGCAGCCCAGCAGTCAAGTCATCGGTGAGAATAACAGCCTCCTCTATAGGCTCCTCATCATTAGAATCAAACCACACAGACTTTGTGGATCTCTGCGCGACCAATGCGATCTCTGTTTCCATGCATGCGAGAATACTTTGCGAGAACAACTTTGGATGGTGATGAAAACTTCGGCAACTCTCACTGATCCCAATAGGCATACATCCTGGATCTGTCCTCCGCTGACAAACGATGTGACACAAAGCGCTGACTCACTGCCCCCTCATACGGACGAAAATCCTGAAACTGGTTAAACTGACACATCACGGCCAGTGGGTGGTAGGTAATCATGCCTCTCAATCCAGCCAGAGGGAGATAATCCATGCCCAGAGCATGAGTAATGAAGTTGTAGGGTGAGCTGAGCCCTGAACACGGCAATATATCAAATGGATCTCTAATCCCTGCCAGGAAAGCAGACCAAGATGCAACATCTATACACTCCGCAGGCTGGAATGAATACGTCATGGCTATGTCATGGGTGAAATAAAATCCATGATGTCTAAATGTGCCAATCGGTCTCAAGTGTAATATAAACCACACATACAACATGACCGAGCTACCTGTGAATACTCCTGCCAGATAAGTGCAGCAGTATGTAGCTGACCTCAAGGTCTCAGCAATGAACATCGGAATAATGGTATGACCCTCCCTGAGAGCTCTCACTACCATGACGACGCCGATATCTAGCTCATCCATGTACCGCGGCATGTAGACATATGACAATATGAATAGAAGTAGTACATCTACTCTAGCTGAATACCAATGATCCTCTGGTGTGGTGAAATCCCTGGAATACCGTGCATAGCTGTCTTCAGAGCCAAACCTGTCAAATAGGAAATGTTGGGATATAACGTGGCCGGATGTAATCTCATCCTGTACCACTCTGCGCCTCAATCCTGTGAGAGTCATGAACTGTCTACTCATGTCTCCCATCACCATATGCACGCAAGGTCTGTCCAGAGGCAGCATCATCAATCGTGCATACTCCTCCAAAGTAGGAGTCAACTCATAGGTCCTAAATCAGAATACCTGTCTGTCCGGTACCCAGTGCTTTAGCATGCCCTCTACAAATCCTGGAGGAACCTGAAACATCAGTAAGGTTATAGTATGCTACAGCAAATCATCTACGATCACCATATCTAATGGTGATATACTATCATACCATGATCGTATACCAGCTACAACCACAAAAGGTGGGGGATGATCAATACAGCTAACTGTCGAAGAAGACATCTGTATGGGCTGAGTCATAAGACCATCCAGGGGTCAATGTTGAGTATCTCTGGACATACATACATATGCATAACATAATAACATGCATAATACAATAGATGGTAATATGATATAGGGAATGGAAAACTGTACATATATTCCTAAGTATATCATCATTTAATACATCTCTGTACAGCTAAAATACAGGGAAATGTGGCGAAGCTACCCAACATACAACAGAGGCCTATAAAAGATATATAGCAGAATGGGGTGAAGCTACCCGGATGCTAATGAGAGGCCTATCAAAAGAGATAATGAGAAATACATCAAAAAAAGTCACTAGTGTCGATGTCACATCATCGATCCTGTTTCACGATGTAACTCCTCACGAGTCTTTGGATCTCTATCTACGGGCATGTCGGCCGATATATAAGGGAGGATCTGCATGCAAACAAAACCATATGGGTCACCCAGGGACCCGGCTAGAGTGGAAGGATCAAAAGTATCTACCTCTGCAGGATCTCTGCCCAAATGCCGAATGAAAAGATGTGATCGGTCCAGCTGCCGAGTCAATCTGTCAATCTGTGTCACATGAATCGGATCTTTGACACAGGCTATCCAATTCATCATCATCACGGATCCTGGAACCATATCCCCCATAAACTGTGTGGCGCGGGTCTGAGCTCCAATACTACGAGGGATCCACCAATGCTGGAACATCTCCTGAGACAAGGGGCCCTCTGACAATGTAAAACAATCAATCCCCATCAATGGGATGTCAATGACGGGTGACTGCGAAATAGGCCAATAACGCCTGGCAGGAGGCAAGATCGGCATACGGATCTCTCCTGTAGTTCTCCTAATAGCACGCTCTTCTAAATAGAGCTCCCATCCTCAATCTGTGAAGAGAGGAATCCTGCGGGTGGAAATGACATACTCTACTCTAGTCGGGTACCCATCTTCAAAGCCAACTCCCAAATGCTCTCCAGAGTAGGGAATCCATGTGATGACATCAGCTGTCAATAGCTCCAGCTATAGGCGATAATGAGTGAAACCCTCAGCAACAAGGACCTCCGCCAGTTTGGAATGATTCCATCTCCGTCCTCGTGGATAGGTGTCTAAACCTAACATACTCACAAGACGCAAACAAGGAAGCCTCTCATAGGCCCAAAACTACCAACACAAAGGCAAACATCTGCTGTTACTCAACACTCTTAACCTATACATGGGAAAAGACAAGAGAAACACTCACTAGTAGAAATGGGTAGAATCCTAACCACGCCTCGGTCAAGCCCTGCGATCGCATACGCATTCGCCTGAGGAAGTAGGCAAATGTGTAGGAACCCCAATCATACTCTCCTATACGGTCCACGTGTCGAGTGGCGCTGATCAAAGCGAAGGACACCGTAGAAGAGTTGTCAGCTATGAAGTAGCCCCTAATGATCATTAGGAACAATCGCCGAAGAATGCGATCCCTGACTCTCACATCATCGGGTATAGGCTCACTCAACAGCCCGCTCATAGCATCTACGCTCAAAGGACCTGTATGAATGGTCCTACCCTTGAGCACCTCCATTTGAACTCCCAACAAGGATCTGACGGCAGTAGGGGTTATATCCGCCGTGCAAGGCACCGGCTCCCCTCCAAACTCCATACCTGTGATAAACCGCCAATCCATCGGCGTCATCATCACCTCGCAGTCCAGCAAATGGAGTGACTGAGTCTGGTGGAACCACCGCTCAGACAATGCCCTGAGGTAACCCCAAGGACAACGATAGGGTAGAATGGAGAAGAACCTCCTGAATCCCCAGCCATGGACGATCGCTCTATAGTTATCATGCAAGGCCTGATACATAGAGTGGATGCTAAACCAGTTCCCTCGAGGCTGTGTGAAGCTGGGAACCTACATCAAATGTAGATCAACATCAGACTCCTTGACTCCTAATCAATAGGAAATAAGGAAGATTAAAGATCTAACTTTATACCTCGTTTGCGTGCAGGTATACTGAAGGATGCCTACTCAAGTCACCTAGAAGATCTGGGTTCGCCACTTGAATACCTGGAAATTCCCTACGGGGAACACGTACAGTAGGAGCAGGAACCTTGATCGGTGCATCCTCCTCCTCGGCCTCGACATTCGGCACCTCAACCTGAATAGGACGTATCACTGCCTCCGCCAAACGACAAGGCTGTCTCACAGAACGACGCTGAGGCTCTTCAAAAGCCCTCCTCCATACACCAGAAGTGGTCCTGTGGGAACTACTCGGATGGTCTGGATCCATAATATCTGGACAACAAGTCTCCAAATCACCTCAGAAAGGGTGTGGTAATTCCTTACCTGGAGTCTTTTTAAGATGCATTCTATGATTACATGCATACATGCATTATTTTAACATACATCTGCAATAGAGTTAAAAAATGCATGACTACCCAATACCTACATTTTGGGAAAATTTTGCCATAGCCCCTTTGTAAATGGGACTATCCACATGCACATAGGCATAACTAGGTGGCCATTCAGTAGCACACCTATACACAGTCATATACATCCTGCATGCATTCATCACATCATAGTAAAAATTCATAAGTGTAGTCTAATTACCAGGATTATTTTATTATTCTACCTTTACTCATTTTTCCTCAGATAGGATAAGAAATGACAGTAAAAGGTGCCAATTTGACTATGTCAAAAGTTAAATTTTTTCACATCATTATGTTCAGCATGGTTTAATACTAACATTTACTATGTTGAATATTTTTTATCAAGTCATATTAGCATGCATATTCACTACTATGTGTCTAAATGCATTTCATGCGATAAGTCATTTTCTAATGGACAGAAATTGGAAAAAAATACATGCATGTGTTACCAGGACAGTGAAGAACTCTTGTACGGTGACAGGATATGCAGAAAGTTGCCCGAACTCAGCAGATCTGAAGAAGAGCTCTCGAATTTCCTTCATTGCCTTGACTTGAAAATGACTTATGAAAGCAACTTGACCACCTATACATAGGCACTACCGGTGGCAGAAGCTAACCTGCTGCTCCTAGTAGTACACTTGCGACCCCCTACATGGGTCCCACACCTCCGGCTCACTCCAGTTAGAGTTGCAAAGGAGGTCTCACAAGCTAAAAAGGCCAAATCAGGAATAAAAATGCTACGCGATTAAGCGGATTAGCCTGAAATCCTGGTTTCTTATCGGTCAAAGTTAAACTCCCGTCGCTTCAACGGTATTCGCCTGAATATAGGGTATACTATACCAATGAGCTCAGCTTTTACAAACCATGCTTGGCAATACCCCACAAAGGTCCGATACCATCATTTGCAGGGTCACAACCCTAAACGTATCCCCGGTGGGGGTTACAACGTCGAAGTTATCACTCATCAATGTACCCAAGCGGGGGTCACAACGCACATCTTTCAAGCATCTACGTATCCCCGGTGGGGGTTACAATGCAATGCAACCATTGATACACACATCAATGAAGGTCAAGCAGCCTTGACGTCAGGACAGCCGATAACAAGTAAACCCATCGAGGTAACCTTCCCCAGCAAGGGATACAACATAATGCTACCATTGACACATACATAAATGAAGGTCAATTAGCCTTGACAATGCATCGAGCAAGGATTTATCCGATGATACACACATCAGCGAAGATCGGGCAACCCTGATAACAACAAACTATTGGTAGTACCTCCGACAGAATGAGGGAATATGTTATACACATCCTGAAACAGACAAAGCCTTATCCCCACAGATCTCTTCCACACAAGAGGTACCTC
The DNA here is from genome assembly GCA_020205605.1 of Panax ginseng. Classification (NCBI taxonomy): domain Eukaryota; kingdom Viridiplantae; phylum Streptophyta; class Magnoliopsida; order Apiales; family Araliaceae; genus Panax; species Panax ginseng. The sequence goes on along the minus strand of CM035132.1, from coordinate 65,175,425 downwards.
TATGGAATATAAGCCAATGTCTAGGATTCAAGACTTTGGTAATAGCCCCAACGTCAACATCATTGGAGACTTGGATCGCACGTCCAAGCCATCACTGATTGTCATCCCAGCAGGATTACTTGACAATCATTCATGCATTTTACATGCATTTGCATCATGTCGCTGCACATAGCATCATGTTTATCTTGCTTGCATTTCAAGTGTCTAGGATTCTTTATCCCATCCATGCCTTGAATTGCATGAATATGATAAAGAGGGGCATCTGTAGACACTCAAAATTTATTGCACTCCTATTCCTAACATTGTAGGAGGGTAGATTCATCTTTTGGAGATAACCACGAAGGCGACTTACATCCATTCTCGGATACTACCGAAAGTTCAATTCCAACCGGAAACACAAGCAGAACATCATCTCAACCCGGAACACACAGGAATGTCATTTCAATCTAGGAGATAACCCCAAGATATGCAGATCAAAAGACCGGCAACAACACCGGAGAGGACAGATCTGTCTCGGCGATAACACCGCGACATACAGTTCCAGTCCCAGAGACAATACTGGGAGTAGCAACCCCATCCTTGGTGATAGCCCCAATGGATGCCATTGCAGTTCTGGCGATAACCACGGAAATGCTTGTTTCAAACACATGCTATCAACTTCAATCCAGATGACAGTGAGGAATAGAAACAAGCAGCCCAATCTCAGATGTAACCCTGAGCAATGTTTGCTTTCTGCTTAAACCGACGATAAACCCGGTGAGGAGTCACAACGTCATCTTACCACGACAATAATATGATATCGCAGCATACCAATAAGTAGTCCAATCTCAGCTGTAACCCTGAGCAATGTCTACTTTCAACTCAAACCGGCGATAACCCCGATGAGGAGTCAAACATCATCTTGTTCCTTCGAAAAATGGCACGTCGTCTCAACACTTCATGCATACATCCAACAATGTCCCACAAGAACTGAGGAGTGACAATCCTGAGTGACTATTACGTGTGGCAGTACTTTGGATAGAATTTGAAGCTTGAAGACCATGGGCATAGACCCCTCTTCCTGACTTTGTACAACCTCTAATCCATGTCATTGCATAACTCTCGACACCAGCGATCCGAAGAAGGTCAGATATACCTCGTTCGGATGCTCGGATTGAAGTTCTCCAAGTTCGATCGAACATTATAGTGCACAACTGCACGTACTACGAGACGATGCACCACGATCAGCCGTAGGTACAACTACGGCTGCCACAGGTGTACCTGCGGCCATCCGTCTATATATACAAGGCTTGGGTGAGCCATTTGAGAGGAGAGAGAGAAGGAAAAAGGCGAGGAAACCCTGTCCATTTTACTCTGCATACACATCTTTTGAGTGTTTCCTCTTCTTTAAACACTAGTTAGCTCACATATAGCTATCTTTTATCCAGCGGGAACTGAGTGTTTATTCATTTAAAGTCATAGAAGTCTACTTTTGCAGCCCACTGTAAGCCTTCTTACATTCTATAAAGCTTTCTTCTCATTTAGCACACACTGTTGTACACGTTGAGAGTCATGTGAGTGTGTTTGCGGACTTCGCCTCAAGTGGTTTTCATATCTATCTATATATATATATATATATATATATATATATATATATATATATATATATATATATATATATAATATATGTATATATTCATATATATGGACTAACATTATCGTGTTATGCCTCGATTGAGCCTAGACTTTAGTGCAGGAGGCGTTTAATTGCTTTTTATATATATATATATATATATATATATATATATATATATATATATATATATATATAAAAGCAATTTAAACGCACTTGATGTAAAATCGAGGCTCATCGAATGCAATCGACCCTTTATTTATATATATAAGTAGATATATATATATATATATATATATATATATATATATATATATATATATATATATATATATATATATATACATTATACGACATATCAGATGAGCCACGGATTTACATCCAAATGCGTTTATTCGCTTTTTTATATATATATATATATATAATTCATCGGATATATCCGATGAGCCTGGATTTACATCCGATGCGTTTCTTTATTTATATATATATATTTGTACATATATATATATATATATATATATATATATATATATATATATATATTTACATTCTATTAGGCATGGAGTTTACTTACGTGGCCTTTTTGAATTTTTATTTACATTTTGTCCCTTTAGAGTTTACTTACGTGGCGGTTGATAATGATATATATATATATATATATATATATATATATATATATATATATATATATATATATATATATATATATATATATATACCGCTTTTATATATTTACATTTTCGATCCCCTATAGAGTTGCTTCGTGGTGGTTGATCATATGCGTATATATATATGTATTCTGACTTTTATATATATAAGCGCTTCTTCGCTTTCCATACAAATTGCAGTATCATGTGAGCCTAGGAATCATGTGATCACAGGCTCAGTTTACTAAATCTAGATTCGGTTCCCATGATGGACATTTTTCAATTTGTGGCGACTTGTACATTATTTTCTGTTGTCTCGAATTTCCTTGGATGTTTGTCATGCCCATAAGGAGTTCTAAGATCTATATATATTATTTTCTCGAGAATGCTTCTCATTTCAAAAATAAAAGCAAACAAGCCGGACATTTAATAATAAAATGGAAGTATGAAAAGGTCTCAATTCCTATTAAGCACGGGGTTTGAAAAACCTCTTTTACAAAACTTCATTGCTATATCTTGGTTAAAACTGAATTTTCATATAAAATTCAAACCTTGTGTATATAGGTGCGAACGAGGCCTCGCACTACTTTCAAATAATTGCACATTGATCCACACACACACACATACACATTTATATAACAATTTCTTTGAGAAGTGGCGCGGGGGGTGCCTAACACCTTCCCTCCGCATAATTAAGCCCCTGGGCCCAAAATGAATCTCGGATTCACAAACCCGTTTAGCAGTGTCAAATCACTGGGTCAATGTGCGAACCTTTTCGGTTGTGTTGGTACAACCATTTAAATACACTGTTGGTGACTCTTAAAGTCAATAAATCGACATTATACATGTGGGACCTTTTTCACTTGTTTTTTCAAACAAATCTCACATTAACATGAGAACACCAAAGAACAAGTAACGAAAAGTGACACTCAAAAATCCCGACGTCGACACCTCCTGTATTTTGAACACGAGTCTCCCTCGTCTGATTTTCCATGAACTGCAAAAAGCTTCTAAACATTCCGTCGTTCATCGTCTGATCAATGGTGTTGTTTACAGGAGGAATATTGTCAGCCTGTTGCACGTTTTCCTCATTGGTGGGTAACGGTGTATCCACGATCTCATTTATTCCACTGTTAACATTCTCGGTTGCCATTCTCAAATACTTCCATAAAACAAGGGTTAATTAAAGAATTAACGTATCACATAATATCCCTATATTCTGACCAACCAACAAATAAGCTTAGGTAGAACATACTAGCGAAGGACTTACTCGTATCTCCCATCCTAGTTCTATTCCCCGATCTCCGCCAGAGATCATATCCCTAGGCTCTGATACCAACTGTGACGCCCCCAAAATAGGTATACATCACCCATTTTGAGTTGTCAATAACATGGTACAGAAACAACTACAACTTTATTAATACAACATATAACTGTGAGTTTAAATACAAATATTGTCATCTAGACAATATTCACACCCAAATAAGTCCTCATTACAATTATTGGTACATTATTTTACAAAAATGGTGAGGACTACTAAAACAACTTTCTAGAACCAACATTCCACACCCATTAGAACTCATTACATTCTCGCCTCACGAGAAGAAAAATGGAACAAAAAGGAAAAGGGTGAGCTCAACTAGCCCAAGAAGAATATTATGACTAAGATAATATAGAACAAATTATCGTTAGTCTTCAACAGGGAAAAATCTGAGAGAATATAATAGACAACAAGTTTCAGATCAATATTCGCAGTGGAAATAATAATTCATAGAAGAGTTACGTAGAGAATGAAATCTAATATTTTCTATGAATTTAAAAGTCCATCATTAATATTTTATCCCTGTAACATCAATCATTATACATCTTGAATCAAATATTCTTCTTTGTACTACAGGCCAAAGATATTCATCAGTTGGTCATGTTCATCTCAACACCTGTTCATTTTGCACTACGGGCCAAAGATATTCATAAGAAATTCATTCATCTTTGCACTACAGGCCAAAGATACTCAGTAATATCATCATTAGGACTGAGGATGATGAAAAATATTTTAAAGAAAACGAATCCAGTGAAACAAAAGAATAAATATTAAGGATTCGTATTTCGATTTATCCATGTCCAAAAATACCTCATAAATAATCATAGTGGAGTAAAATTCAAGAATGATCAAAACATGTATACAATCAAAGCTAGTATCCATAATAGATATTTTGGACAAAAAATGAAAATTTAATTTTTCTGTGAATACTGTCTTATTCGTGAATAGTACCATATACGTGAATAGTGTCGCATACGTGAATAGTAACCCCGACACTAAAAGAGAAGAATTTCACAAGAAAAATATTCACAATATTTCGGCATAATGATATTGAAAGAATTAATATCATTTTCAAAAAAATAATATCCCTTACCTCATAAAAGACAGTACTTCTAGTTGGAATACCGGATATAGTGCTAAAGGGAACTTTCACCGTATAGCAATACTCAAAGTATCAAAATACTCACAAGAATACGCTCGATAATATAGAGAGAGAAGATTTCAGTTTTTGGTGTGATTTTCAATTCCCTATTTATAGAAAATTGCTTAGAACACCAAAGCAGAAAATTTAATAAAATATTTTATTTTTTTAAATTTCTTATGCCCACTTTTGAAGATCTGAATTTAGCAATTTATATCACATGCAAGACCCACTTAACTCATCAAAAATGTTTTTCTTAAAAAAAATAATTAAAACATCAAAAATTAATTATTCCGGAACTTCGAAACTTCAATAGTTCACAATAAATAGCTCTTTTATCAGAAAAATTCGAATCTTATGTCCATTCTATAGGAAATTGCATTCTCTACAACTTTGCAGATGAAAGTTTTTCCAAATTCCAAACAGAAATTTACCGAAATCCTCATACGGACGATTTTACATGCTATAATCAAATTTCAGTCAAGAAATGGGGTCCACAAACATGAAAAACATGTTTTAAATATTTTTAGTAACAAAAATACTCTTCCTCCTCATATACTCATATATCCCACATTCATTGAAAAAATATCACCATTATTATATTATTATAATATAATAATATATTTAAATAAATTATTTTATCAGAAAAAGATAAAATATTAATTTTCAACAATTTTCACATTAAAAAATTTCTCCATCTATATCCACATAAAATGAATATTTTCCTAATCATATAAATTAATAATTAATTATTCATAAATAATATTATAGAATCACAATATCGATAAACTGACCGAATAGTTCGAGGAAAGATGGGGCTTTCGATAAGAATTTCTCCTTATTGGTAGCATGATTAGGTGACCAAACCTCTCCTTAGATGTAACTTTCTAGACATTGCCAATAATGTTATCTAATAATATTATTTAGATAATATGAATTATTGCTCCGATAATGGAAAATACTGTTTAATGATAATTATTGAAACAACAGTAATATAAAATATCAACGTAGCAATTATTGAATCAATAAAATAAAATATTGAACAGTAATTAATATAACAAGTATTGAGTAGTGCCTTCTTACGTAAGAATCAATAATTAATGCAATATCGTGTGCTACTGTGTTTTGACCACCGAGTATTTCAACAGTATTAACGGTAACAACTACGCCGTTATTTATAAACAACTTATACTTGTTATTTTCTTTATCCAATCGCTTTCCGTTATGGGGCCCACATAAGGCTGCGACATCGTATGAATATTCCCCGACAGTAAGAATATTCCATGACAACAATGAATATTTTATAACCACTTTCTTATTTGAAATATTTGTGCATTTTCCCCATAACTAACCACATTAATCAAATCAACCCTTACTATTTCAAAATAATAAATAGAGAAAATTTCATTTCATTTATAATAAGTTGGGGTCTTACACATTTAGTTCCTTGAAGCCTTGCAATCTTTCTTCCAAACTAGGGTTTTAATCCTAAAGTTAATGGAATTTAATACAATTAAAAATCCCCCCCCCCCATATACTGAATAATAACAACTATTTATAGTCTCTAACAAAAATTCAAGTCCTAATAGAAATTAAGGAATCAAATTTGCAATCTAATTGGTTTCAAAGTCAAAAAGTCAACTCTGGTCAACCCCCGAAATGGCGCAACTGCGCTGGAAATAACCTAAGATTGGGTGCAGCCGTGCCCAAGTGGTAGATTGCATTTTTTGAGTCTGGAGAGTAGCGCATCCATGCTCAAAATGAACTAGAAACGGGCGTGGTCGTGCTCAACAATTTTCTACTGCGATGTCCTTTGGTAAAATAGTCATAACTCTCGCATCCGAACACTGATTGAGATGATTCAAGATGTTCCAAAAATCTAAGGAATAGATATAAAACTTTCATTCTTTGAGAATTGAGAGATTCTTAGTGTATCAAGGACAAATTTGGGCTTCAAGTGACTGTTATTCTGAACTTTTAGGTTTAACGTCTGTTGGTAAAAAGGTCATAACTTTTGATCCATAAAGATTTAGGGGACGTCCCACCTATCAAATTGAATCTCTCAATGAGATCTACAATAAAAAATTAAGTTCCTAGCCGAGAACATGCATCCAACTTATCATTAAAAGCCTTGCAATCTCCTTTTCCTGCATTTGCTTGCATATTGTACTCCAAAAGATGTCTGAATTTCTTTTTCTTGCTTTTTCATGCCAATGTTGTGTCATAGAATATAAAATAACATAAAATGTATAAAATAAACACTAAAAACAGATAATAACAATAATCTAAGTCTAATGAGATCCGATTCGTAGGTATAAAACTCACTCATCAATGATCATCTTTAGCTTTATGATTCTCTTTTCTACTCTAGGTAATGTTATCTAGAAACATAGTATTATGGATGAAAATTTAGCATTCCTAACTCACTTATTAGTTTGTTAAATCTAGATTCATCCATTGGCTTAGTAAACACATATGCTAGCTGATCATTAGTTGGAATGAAATGCAAGGAGGTATCTCAATTTTGAACATGATGTCTAATAAAATGATATTTAATATCTATATGTTTGGTTCCGAAATGAATGAAAGGGTTATGAATGATTAAGATGGCACTAGTATTATCACAAAATATAGGGATAAACTTGAAATTAAACCGATACTCAGCAAGCTGGTTCTTCATCCATAAGATTTGAGCACAACAACTATCAGCTGCGATATATTCGGGCTCAGCAGTAAAGGTTGATACAGAGTTTTGCTTCTTGCTGACCAATATACAAGACTATATGTTCCCACTACTGCTTTTCCTGCTAATCTTGTATCTCGTGAAATCTGCATCTTAATATCCTATAAGATCAAAAGGAGACTCCTTAGGATACCACATGTCCAAATAAGGAGTGCCCTTAAGACATCTAAAAATTCTTTTCATAACTATTAGATGAGATTCCTTAGTATTAGCTTGAAATCTAGCACAAATGCAGGTTAAGAACATGATATTTGGTCTACTAGCAGTCAAATATAAAAGAGATCCAATTATACCTCTGTATTGAGTGATATTAATACTTTTACCTTTTTCATCCTTGTCAATTTTGGTAGCAGATGCCATTGGAGTTTTCATAGGGGTTGCTAACTCTAAGCCATACTTCTTAAGAAGATCCTTGATATATTTAGCTTAATTGATAAAGATTCCTTCTTCAGATTGCTTAACTTGAAGTCCAAGAAAAAAAATTGAGTTCACCCATCATACTCATCTCAAATTTATTTTGTACTAACTTGGCAAATCTCTCATAATATTTTTCATCTGTAGAGCCAAATATGATATCATCAACATATATTTGAACTAATTCAATTTTATTCTTATGCTTCCTAAATAATAGAGTTGTATCAACTCTTCCTCTAGTGAATCCATTTTAAACAATATAATTAGTGAATGTTCCATACCATGCTCTAGGTTCTTTCTTCAAACCATTTAGTGTTTCATCAAGTCTAAAGACATAATTTGGAAAAGTAAGATTGATAAAACCTGGTTATGAGACCCCAGATTTTATGAATAAATATTTAATTTTCTCAAAATAATTTTTTGAATATTATGGTGTGGATTTGATATAATATTATAGTTGTGGGTAGTATTTATAAATTTTGCAAAGTACGCAAGTTGTTATATAATATTCGATTGGTCAGGAAATATTCGTTTTAACAGGGAATATTCGCACGACGGCACAATCATTGGTGGACCCCGCAACGGAATTATTGTCAGATTGAGAAAATGACAAAAATATTTTATGAAAATAACGGCGGAAGTTTTACAGATTAATCTTGTTGAACTACTCGGTAGTAAAAAATACTGAGAATATATCGTGGTTTCATAGTAGTACACGGTATTGATTATTGATGCTTATGTGATAAGTCACTCAGTTTTGTTTTATTAGTATTATTAATGTAATAAAACAAAAAAGCGTTTTATATAAAATAGAATACTTTTATAAAGTTATTCATTTTATTAGACTATAAATAGAATATATTATATTCTATTATGCATAGTGTTTTGCATAGTAATATCTTTTTATATAAAACATAATATTTTTATAAAGTTACTTGTTTTATTAGATAATAATTAGAATATATTATATTTTATTATGCATAGTGTTGCATAGTGCCTATATAGTGTTTTGTATTGTAAAATCTTTTTATATAAAAGCAGAATACTTTTATAAAGTTATTCGTTTTATTAGATTATAAATAAAATATATTTTATTTTATTTAAAAGATTTTGTTTTAAATCTGGACCGTCTGTTTAAAAGTAAATCAATCTGGACCGTTCATGAATTAGTTACTATGCAGTCCATTCTTCTATAAATAGAAGTTCATTCCTTCATTATTTCTTACGAATTCACTAAAACTTTAGAGAGAGAAACTATAGAGAGAGTTCTTCTTCTATAATCTTGAGCATATTTCTTTAGAGTTTAAGAAAGCTTTGAGCATAGTGAAAGTTTTCTTCGAGTATATCCTCGCCCTACCAGTCGGAGTACTCTTCTTTCTAAGGTAAGGGGTATTATTTCTTTCTTATTCATGAAGAGAACTTCTGTTATTCCATTCTTTATTATTCTGTTGGAATAACCTATATACGCGGGCTACCCTACACTTGGTGAAATTCTTCTATTATTCCATTCTTTATCATTATGTTGGAATAACCTTTTTATACATCAATCACCGCATACATGGTGAAATTCTTCTATTATTCCATTCTTTATTATTATGTTGGAATAACCTGTTTATGCGAAGTATCGCATACATGGTAAAATTCTTCTGTTATTCCATTCTTTATTATTATGTTGGAATAACCTGTTTATGCGAAGTACCACATACATTGTGAAATTCTTCTATTATTCTGTTCTTTATTATTCTGTCGGAATATCCTGTCTGTGTGTTTACGTGTGACCTGGTTCCATTCTTTATTATTCTATCGGAATATCCTGTCGGTGTGTATTACACTTGACCTGGTTCCATTATTTATTATTCTGTTGGAATAACCCGTCTGTGCGTTCTATCATATGCATGGTGATTTCTGTTGTTATTCCATTCCTTATTATTCTGTTGGAATATCCTATCGGTGCGTATTATGCCTGACCTGGTTCCATTATTTATTATTCTGTTGGAATAACTTGTCTATGTGGATTATCACATGCATGCTGAATGATCCATTGTATTCATTCCTTATTAAATTGTGGAAATGATCTATCTATGTGGATTACTGCATAGCGGACGAAAATCTATTTGCAGTTTCATATATTCTTTTATACTCAGTTGGTTAAAGCTTTGACTTCTATACTCCATGAAATTAGTGGAATATCCTTGATATTTGCGCTTCATCCAGTATCTTTACATGGAAATATTCTTCTAAGCATTCTTGAATTTTACTCTACAAAGATGTATCATGTTGACAATTTGGACGTTATTGGTTCCTGAATAAATTAATTCTTGAACTTGTTTTATTGAATTATTATGTCATTGTCATCATCCTCATGTTTATATTATGTTGAAAGTCATATGTGGCTTGTAGTGCATAGATGGACTTGGTATGATTATGACCAGGGATTATTCAGTATAATCATGACCGTAATGTTACAAATGATGTAGAAAAAGTCCTCATTGGCCCGTAGTGCATTGATGGACAGTTTTTGGTATTATTATGACTATGGATTCTCTTCGGCCAAGGGTGCAAAGATGAATTATTTTATGGCATGATCAGGACCATTGATAAAAACACGATTATCTTTGGCCCGTAGTGCATGTATAATTCGTGGTCGTGATACTAAAGAATATCATTGGTCTGTAGTGCAGGGATGATTTGATGATGTGGATTATTTATTGAGCTGCGTCTCAGCGATAAAGTGATGAAAAACCTTTTAAATCATGAAAGATAGTAGATTTTATTTTCTACTTGACTCTTTTAATGGATTGTTTGTTCCGCTGCAGTTAAACTTGATGTTTGTTATATTGTATCAGTTTAACACTGTTGAAGGCTAACGATAATTTATTCTTCATTATCTTAGTCATAATATTTCTTCTTTGGGCTAGTTGAGCTCACCTTTCTTTTCTTTTCTTCTCTTGAGGAAATGAGAGCGTGGTAGGAACTAGTCGGGGAACAGAGTGATGGTCCTAGATGGTGCATTAGTAGTCCTCACTATTCTATGAAATAGTGTAATAATAAATGTAATGAGGACTCCATTAAGTATGGATATTGTCTAGATGACAATATTTGTATTAAAACTCATAACATATGTTTTGTCGTATTTTACACGACTGTTGTATAATTAGTTTGTATTTGTATTTTGTACCATGTATCTGGCGACCCAAAATGGGTGATGTATACCTATTTTTGGGGGCGTCACACTGGTGGTTGTTCAACATAGACTTCTTCTTGAATTTCACCATTGAGGAATGCACTTTTGACATCCATTTAGAAACTTTGAATCTTATGTGAGCTGCATAGGCTAGAAACATTATGATGGCTTCCAGTCTTGCAACAGGTGTGAAGGTTTCATCATAATTAATTCCTTCTTCCTGAGAATATCCTTTTGCCACCAGCCTTACCTTGTTCCTTGTGATCACACTAGCTTCATCCATCTTATTCCTAAAGACCCATTTTGTGTCAATGACTAGATATTCTTTTGGTCTAGGAACCAACCTCTAAACCTTGCTTCTTTCAAACTGATTTAGCTCTTCTTTCATAGCCTCTATCCAGCTTGCGTCTTCTAGAGCTTCTTCGATCTTCTTTGGCTTAATCTGAGAAAGAAAAATTAGATAGAAACATTCATTTTGAGTGGTTGATATGGTCCTGACACATGCACTTGGATCTCCAATGATTAGATTTTAAGTGTGATCTTTGCCCATTTGGATCCGGATGGAACGTCAGTCCTTATTCCCTCTTGTGAAGTTCTTCAAGATTTGGTTCTTGTTTTGCACCTTCATTAGTTTGTAGAGTTCCAGTATTTGGAATTTTAGACTCTATGAATTCTTTATAAGGTACTACGATCGTAGGGTCTGGCACATCTCCTTCAGTTGCATTATTCGTATGATTCTCTATTGTTTGAGGCTCTAACTCTATGACTTCTTCAATTTGAGTTGTCTTGCTTGGTTCACCTTCATCAGGCTCATTAAATAAAATATGGATAGATACTTCTACTATCAAAGTATTCTTGTTGAAAACTCTATAGGTTTTGCTTTCCATAGAGTATCCAAGAAAGATTCCCTTATCTGATTTAGGTTAAAATTTGGTCAGATATCTTTTGCCATTGTTAAGGATGTAAAATGCATAACCAAAGGTACGAAAGTAGCTGATGTTTGGCTTTCTTCCTTTCCACAGCCCATAGGGTGTCTTTTTTGATCGTAGAGTGGATCAATGATCTATTCTAAGTATAGCACGTTGTGCTAAAAACTTTTTCCAAGAAATATTCTAGTAGTCCAGCTGCTGCCACAAGGGTTCTTCTTATTTCAATCAATGTTCTATTTTTCCTTTTAGCTACTCCACTTTGTTGTGGAGTTTGAGGTGCTGAGGAATTATGTTGAATGTCATTGTATTCACAGAAAATATTTACTTTAGAATAATCAAACTCCCTGCCATGATCACTTCTCATAGCTTTTATCTTTTCACCCTTCTCATTCATAACTACCTTGAAGAATCTAATCAGTTGAGTGATGGTCTCGTCTTTTGAAATTAAGAAGAATACTCAAGTGAACCTGGTATAGTCATCCACTACTAATAGTGAGTATCTTTTACCTCCAAGACTAGATGTTGGAATAAGCCCAAAAAGATCTATATAAAGAAGTTGTAGAGGCCTTTCATTCTAGTTGACCATTTTTCTTTTGAATGAGTTCTTGGTCTGCTTTCCAAACTGACGAGCTTTGCATGGTCTTTCCTTGAAGAAGTTCAATTTGGATAGACCTCTGACTAGATCATTTGGTAAGAGTTTTAACATGTTCATGTAGTTTAAGTGAGACAACCTCCAATGCCATAACCAACTCACATCTTCTTAAGCCTTAGAAAAAGGTAAGTTGATACTGAGGAACATACTTCTGAGATATTTATCACATAAAAATTTCCTTCTCTTGATCCAGTTAGCTTGACAGAGTTGGTTTCCAGGTCTTAAACTTGACACTTGTTGTTGAAGAAGATGACTTGATGACCTTTATCACATAGCTGACTTATGCTTAGCAGGTTGTGCTTTAATCCATCAACATAGGCTACTTTACTGAAAGAAATAACTCCTTTTCCAATAGAACCATAGCCTTAGGTTTTATCAGAGTTGTTATTTCCAAATATAATAGTTGGACCTTTTTTTTCTTTAAAATCTGACAACAGAGCTTTATTCCCAATCATGTGCATAGAGCACCCACTATCAAGATACCAAATGGATTCCGTTGATTTTGGTACCTGCATAAACAATCATTACTTACTTTGGTACCCATACTCTTTTGGGTCCTTCAATGTTAGTTATCTTGGGAATCCATATTTCCCTAATCTTGGGTTGATAATTCCCAATATACCAATCAACAATTTTCTGCCCATATCTATGATATTTATAATAATTTTTATATTTCATGTGTGAGTGTGTGTATGTATTTCTTCTCATTTGAAAATTATATTATTGATTAACCTTTTTTCCTGATTGGCCTTCCTGCCTCTATACAATTCTTCGATTTTAAAATTTCATAAAGTAAGAACCAGTTCTACGATTGTTTCCAGGCTTGCTCGTAAGGTTGTTTCCAATCTCTACTACTCTTCTAGACATGTTCGTAAACTTAATTTTACTTTACGATTTTGCAAAACCCAAACTAGTATGTGACATGTTATCATTTGGAACATCAATGTAGTCAACAGAGATTTGTTGGCAAGAAATAATTTTTCAATTATCTCTTTGGATTTCACAAACACAATGCTTTTATGGGAGGAAGAAGCACTATTTTTTTTGTTTATTTCCATTTATTTTTCCATACTTACATTGGATGAAGACAAACCTTCAAATCCTAATCCTCTCTGACTTGTGATCAGTGAGTTCATAGATGAAAAAGATTGATTCCACATGGAGATTTTTTTTTTCAATTCCTCTATTTTAGAATTAAGAATAGATTCTCTCAGAGTGTTTGTCTAAGTTATCTTTCTAAAATTCTTATTCTCTATTTCAAGCTTATATAGAGAGGCGGTGCTTCGTAGAGTAGTTTCTAATTCTAATTGCACTTTCTCTTTCTCCTCTTTAAGAATAGAATAATTCTTTGATTGAACCCTAAATAACTTCATGTATCTATGCAATTCAGATGTAATATCATGCAGAGCTGTTCTAAGATCATCTATATTAACATCAGGAGAGTTGAAGTCAAATAATCGATTTCTTGACAATCATTGGTTGTGTCAGAGTTTTCCTCTATAACCATCAAACACAGGGTGGTTATTTAAGGTTCTTCATCATCGCTTGAGTTTGAGGTGGTATCATCTGAGTTGTTCCACAAGTTGTCAGCTACTAGACCTCTTCTCTTCTCATTAGACTTCTTATAATCTTTATGTTCTCTTTTCTTGTCAGACTTTTGTTTGTACTTCTTGAGGTCTTCTCGTAAAGGCTTAGTACATTCAGCCATAAAATGACCAGGCTTTTTGCAGTTGTAGCACAATTCCTTTTCTTGTTCTTTGTAACTGCTTCCTCTTTTGAAATTCTTGTATGGTTTCCAGTTGTTGCTTTTCCTCATGAATTTTCTTAGTCTTCAAGCCAACAGTGCTATATCATCATCATTATCTGCACCTTCTCGGTCATCTTCTCCAGTTTCAACTTGAGCTTTGGAGGTATCGTCAGATGCTTTGAGAGCAATACCTTTATCTTTTCTCTTATTTTCAGCTAGAGTTTCTGCTCTTTGATTTAGTTCTAACTCATAGGTAAGAAGATTATCATAGAGTTTTTCCACAGTCATTTCGTGCAAATTCTTTGACTCTTGGATGGATGTGGTCTTTGTATCCCACTTGTTGGGTAGTGCTCGCATAAACTTTATGTTCAGATCTTTGTTTAGATATACTTTTCCATAAGACTTTAGAGCATTTAGGAAAATGTTGAATCTTTCATATGTTGTTGTAATGTTTTCTCCAAGAATATGAGTAAACATGTTGTATTGTTGAGTTAGGAGGGATTGCTTGTTTTCTCTAATTTCTTATGTTCCCTCATGTATCACCAGCAATGTTTCCCATACTTCCTTGGCAGTGGTGAAATTTATAACATTTTCAAAAAGTTTATCCTCCAATGCCATGAACAAAATATTTTTGGCCATTTTATCTAACTACACACACTTTTTCTCATTTTTTGTCTATTCTTCACGCATTTTTACAACCACCTTATTGGGATTATCTATTGTAGGAGCTAGCTTTGTAGGAACATATGGATCAATGAGAACAGCTTCGAACAAATCATCATCACACTACAAGAAAAAGGCAATTTAGCAACCAGTGCTAAAACTCGTCGCCATATGACTTATAAGCCGACATGTATTTATATCACATTGGTATAGATTAGGCGGGAAGGCTAACACTAATTTAATGGTACTATAAAACTAAGGTCACAGTACCGTCATTATAGATGTTTAAATATCGTTGTTATAGAGGTATAAGCCAAAGATTTATACCCAGTCAGTATACATTAAGTGGGAAGTCTAATGCCAATGTATTAGTACTGGCGACCGTAACATCGTTATAAGATCTGAAATACCGTTGTTATTGGAGCATAAGCTAAAAAAAAATTATATTCCCTCCAGTATTTTCACTCTCGCCCTCTCCCTCAGTTTTCACTCCCTCATATTAGAAAATACATTCAGTCGAGCCCAAATCCCTTATTTCCCAGTTTTGTTTCCAACTCTCTAATCCCTCTTGTTTCATAACCCATTGTTGAAGGCAGTCCTCTCTCCTCATTGTGCCACTGCCGATCTACCATCTCAATGCCGATTTGTAGAAAGGTAATTGTTATCTACCCTCAATTTCTTAATTCCACAAAAAAAAATTGCAAAAGAGGGCAAAACCCTAGCTAGTTCTTCACTCGTAATCGGTAGTTAAGAGTCGGAATGAAAATTTTGTAATTTTCTTTCTTTCTTTCTCTCTCCCTCTTATTCTGAATGAAAATTTTGTATTAGAAATTTGGGTTACATTTTTTTGACGCCCCCAAATCTGAGTTACCTAACCTCAGGTTTGGTGCTCACGATCCAACATACATATCACATCTAACTACCCATTCATTATAAATTATAGCATTCATTACATAACTTAATACATAAATATAACATTATCCCAAGTTAACTAACCTTAACATTACATGCCTATAATACAAAAGGCTTAAACCAAAATATGATACAATAATCATTACACACTTAATACTATTCAGTCGCCTTCGCTTTGCCTTTAACCTTCTTAGATCCCTCTGCTACCTCGGCTTTAGCTGAAATGTTTTATTTAAGCAAGAGTGAGCAACGAGTTTGCTCAACAAGTTAAGTATACAATGAAAGATATATATTAGGAATAGAAGAGTCTAGCTTCTATAGAACTTCAACAATGTTCAAAGGATTTTGAAGTAGCTGGATAAAATATTTTTTAATACCAAAACTTTCTTAAATTTCATGATGAATAACATATCAATGATGTAAGAGTAAAACTCTTTCGAAGTTTCAATAATATTCAATTGATTATGAAGAATTAATAATACTGCAACCATATTCAATAAAGTGGGATATTCCCAGATTTCATGTTTAGTGATCACAAATGGATCATGAACTAATAGAGGAATCATTAGTTATTAAAACTAAATTACCTCAAAATATAAGTTACTTATAAAAACTAATTATAATCTTCTGCAAATGCTTTGAAGTGATCAGATAATGCATTAGCCGAATGTCCGACAATAAAGTTTCATTTTTTTATAAAGGTTGTTCATCTCAGTCTTACATCATGAGTCTATACCATAACAATATGGTTTGGATTGCTTTCAAAGAAATGTTATGAGTTCAACATATAATATCAATATTGATCTAGCCGAAATAAATGGCATAGATCTTTCAATAATCAGTCAGTTCATAATTAATAGAACGTTTCATGCTTTAACAAATATTAGTCTTGCCAAAATAATTAGCCGAGACATAGCTCATAAACTATTCAAATAATAAACAAGATTCAATTGCACTATGTGTGAATAACAATAATCATTGTGGATGTGAATAACCAACAATAATTATTCACTAATCATGATTTGAAAGTAATAACTCAAGTTAAGTTAGGAAACTTGCAATAAATGCGAATATTCAATAATAACCATAGATGTGGAATAATCAATAATAATTATCCACTAACATGCTTGCAAAATAACAACTCGAGTTTGAGTTAGGGAACTTGCCTTGGTTGTTAACTACTGCTACACAATTTAATTTACTTATCATTAATAATATTGATCTCTCAATTAGAATAATACATCATGACACATAATACCACTATTTACGGTCGTCATATAGCTTAAACACATTACCTTGTATTCCTAACAGTAGTTAGAACACATAAGAATAGGTATCAAGTCAAACTATTTCAATCTGGTTTGATTTCGGTATTGATTCAACATCCTAATTGCATTATCGAATAATTATCGAGTTTATTTTCAATGAAACTCTATTTAAAAGCTTCAATATTATTTTAGATAATTTAATTATCATTTATAATATTTTTCGGAAGCTCGTAATAATTTTCAAATAATTATTATCATTTATGATGATTTTTTAAACATTAATATCATTTATAATGATTTAATTATTAAATAATTTCATTATCATTAATATTTAAATAATTTAAAATATTAATGAAATCCATGTCAAAATATTAAAAGTTATTCATAATAACTCAAAATATTTTGAAACCTTAATATCACTTTTAAATGATTTTTAAAAAAATTAAAATTATTTTTAAATATTATCATTAATATTAAAATACTAATGAAATTTATGTCAAAATATTAAAATTCATATATTATAACTTAAAATATTTTTAAAACCTTTATATCATTTTAAATGATTTTTAAAACATAAAAATTATTTTTAAACAATTTATTTAATACAATTATTGAATAAATTTATTCTCATTAATATTTAAATAAATTAAAATATTAATGAAATTTATGTCAAAATATTAAAAGTTAATTTTTATAACTTCAAATAATTTTTAAAACTTAATTTTGAATTATTAATAATTATTTTCTATTATTTTTTATTTATTTTAATTAATATAATTTTTTTATTTAAAACTGTCGCTATAGGTCTATCGCGACAAAAATTGTCGCTATAGGTGTTCTTTAGCCTTGAAGAACAGTTTGGTCAATGCCCTGGGGGCTACTTTGACCAACTGTAATTTGCATTTAATCTTGTTTCTGGGCATTAGAGTGTATCATTAATATAGTATTGATGTAATATTACAAATACATATCAAGTTTGGGGTCTAACTACATCATATCATGAAGATATTGATGGTAAAACTAGCCAACTAAGGTTATTCTTCAGTTCTGGAAATTCCAGAATTGACAGTCAGTGTTGAGATGCCTACTTTGAGCTTTAATAACTTTGATTCTATGTGTTATTTAAGTGATCCAGTGTCTCACTCTTGTAGTAGACATGTCAGGCTACAAAAGTGTTACACTAGCTTAACCTAAAAACATCACAATTGCAAGATCTAGCCTGGTCAATAGCTTGTCAGAAGTTATTCTAAAATTTTTTTGGAATTTCCATAAATCCATTTTCTGTACTTGGTCAGCCCATTTTAACCATTAATAACTTGAAATATGTTAATGTAATGGGTAATCCATTGTCAGGGTTTTGTAGTCCATATGTCAGTGTACTAAAGTGATACACGTCGACAATCTAACAACATAACATGAAGAAGATCAAAGCTTCCAAAAATCTTGTCAGACAATTTCTGGGTTTTTGGGTTTTCCAAAACCAGTTTTCTGTGATTGGTCAACTACGTTTGACCATAAATAACATTAAATCTAGACATGCTATGTACATGATGTGACGCCCCCAATATAAGTATACATCACCCATCTTGAGTCGCCAAATAAATGGTACAAAATACAAATAAAAACTTAATCATACAACTGTCGTGTAAAATACGACAAACATATGCTATGAGTTTTAATAGAAATATTGTCATCTAGACAATATCCTCACTCAATGGAGTCCTCATTATATTAATTATCACACTATTTAATAGAATAGTGAGGACTACTATGACAGCATCTTGGACCATCACTCCATTCCCCGACTAATACCGGCTACTTCTCATTTCCTGAAGAGAACAATGAAAGCAAAAGGGTGAGCTCAAGTAGCCCAGTAAGAAATATTATGACTAAGATAATGCAGAATAAATTATCGTTAGCCTGCAACAGTGTTAAACTGATAAACTATAACAAACATCAAGTTTAACTGTAGCGGAACAAGCAATCCATTAGAAGAGTCAAGTAGAGAATAAAATCTACTATCTTATATGATTTAAAAGGTTTTTCATCACTTTTATCGCTGAGACTCAGCTTAATAAATAATTCACATCATTGAACACCCCTGCACTACAGCCAAGGATATTCTTTAGTATCACGACCACAAATTATCCATGCACTACGGGCCAAGGATATTCGTGTATTCATTAATGGTCATGATCATGCCAACAACTGTCCATCAATGCACTGCGGGCCAATGAGGACTTTTACCACATCATTTGTAACATTACGGTCATGATTATACCGAAAAATCCGTGGTCATAATCATACCAAGCCCATCTATGCACTATAGGCCACAGATGACTTTCAACAGAATATAAACATGCGGATGATGACAATGATATAGGAATTCAATAAAACAAGTTCAAGGATAAATTTTTAAAGATTTATAATCTAATTTATCCAGCGATCAATAAGGTCCAAATTATCAATATGATACTTCTTTGTAGAGTAAAATTCAAGAATGCTCAGAAGAATATTTCCATGAACAGATACTGGATGAAGCGCAAATATCAAGGATATTCTGTAAGACACCAACTTTTATAAATAAAGAATATTTTCTCGAAATATATTTTTGAATATTATTGTGTGGATTTGATATATTGTTATAGTTGTGGGTAATATTTACAAATTTTGCAAAGTAAGCAAGTGGTTATATAATATTCGATTGGTCGGGGAATATTTGTTTTAACAGGGAATATTCGTACGACGGATCAATCATTGGTGGACCCCACAATGGAAGTATTGTCGTAGTTAGAAAACGACAGAATTATCTTTTTATAAAATAACGACGAAAGTTTTACCGTTAAAACTGTTGAACTACCCGGTAGTAAAAGTACAGTAATACGCGTGGTTGCATAGTAGCACACGGTATTGGTTATTGATGCTTACGTGAGAAGTCACTCAATTATTGCTACAGTAATTGCTGCATCATATCTCTCATATTATTGATTCAATTATTATCACAATATCATCTGCATTTTATGTTATTAAATCAATAATTGAGACGATAAAGTTATTCATCTTATTAAATTGCAATATTTACAATGTCTAGAAATTCTGTCAAGGAGAGGTTTGGTCATCTAATTACACGTCAATAAGGAGAAATTCTTTTCGAAAAGCCCCCTCTTTCCTGGAAACGACCTGGTTGTTAAATAATGTGAGTTATAATATTAATGATGAATAAGTTCGTGTTGATTAAAGATGAAGTTGATAGTTTCATTGTGTTGGAATTATTAGTGTTAGTGGAAATCGACATTTATTTCGGTATTAATTGATGTCTGGAAGTTATACTGACAAGTCGGGTAATTAATCGGATAAATGAGCAATTGATTGCTATTAATTCACATGATTATAACTATTTGTTCACATGTGTGTACTATTGATTCACATTCTTGTTACTATTAGGGGAGTTGGTGCAAGATTGATAATACTTGCATAACTAAGTTAAAAATGGAGGTATAAATGAAGGTACTATACTATAATTCGTATTTTCACATGTCTAGAACTATTGATTCACATGATTTACTATTGATTCACATGATTTACTATTAGGGGAAGTGGTGCAAGTTTGATAATACTTGCAGGACTAAATTAAAAATAAAGGAAAAGAGGAAGGTATTATGCCGTAATATTCTGAGCCCCAAAATGTGCAATTATCGAAACTATATTTTCTAATAAATAGAAGCTCATTTCTTCATTATTCTTCACCAATTCACTCAAGCTATAGAGCAATTATTATAGAGAGAAATTATAGAGAGAAAGAAGAAGAGAAGTCTGCTACCTCACTATTCCAGTATCCAGTTTTTCTAAGGTAAGGGGTATTATTTCTTTCGTATTCATGAAGAGAGCTATTGTTATTCAATTCCTTATTATTATGTTGGAATAACTTTGTCATATCAAGATACCGCATACATGGTGAAATTCTTACATTATTCCATTCTTTATTATTATGTTAGAATAACTTTGTCTCATCGCAATACCGCATACATGGTGAAATTCTTACATTATTCCATTCTTTATTATTTCGTTGGAATATCTCATGTAATGCGTATTACGCATGACCTAGTTCCATTATTTATTATTACATTGGAATAACACATCATGCATCTTGGTCTATCGAATGCCTGGTGAAGTTTTCTGTTATTCCATTCTTTATTATTCTAATGGAATATCCTGTCTGTGCGTATTACGCATGACTTGGTTCCATTATTTATTATTCTGTTGGAATAACCTGTCTGTGAGGTCTATCGCATGCCTGGTGAAGTCTTCTGTTATTCCATTCTTTATTATTCTGTTGGAATATCCTGTCTGTGCAGATTACGCACGACTTGGCTCCATTCTTTATTATTCTGTTGGAATAACCTGTCTATGTGGATTATCACATGCGTGGTGAATGATCCTTCGTATTCATTCCTTATTAACTTATGAAAATGATCTGTCTACGTGGATTACCGCATGGCGAGCGAAAATCCATTTGCAGTTTCATATATTCTATTATACTCAGTTGGTTAAAGTTTTGACTTCTATACTCCATGAAATTAGTGGAATATCCTTGATATTTGTGCTTCATCCAGTATCTGTTCATGGAAATATTCTTCTGAGCTTTCTTGAATTTTACTCTACAAAGAAGTATCATGTTGACAATTTGGACATTATTGATCTCTTGATAAATTAGATTATAAATCTTTAAAAATTTATTCTAGAACTTGTTTTATTGAATTCCTATATCTTTGTCATCATCCTCATGTTTATATTCTGTTCAAAGTCATATGTAGCCTATAGTGCATAGATGGACTTGGTATGATTATGACCACGGATTTTTCGGTATAATCATGACCGTAATGTTACAAATAATGTGGTAAAAGTCCTCGTTGGCCCGTAGTGCATTAATGGACAGTTGTTGGCATGATCATGACCATTAATGAATACACGAATATCCTTGGCCAGTAGTGCATGGATAATTTGTGGTCGTGATACTAAAAAATATCATTGGTCGTAGTGCAGGGGTGATTCAATGATGTGGATTATTTATTAAGCTGAATCTCAGCGATAAAAGTGATGAAAAACCTTTTAAATCATAGAAGATAGTAGATTTTATTCTCTACTTGACTCTTCTAATGGATTGCTTGTTTATTGCAGATTAAACTTGATGTTTGTTATATTGTATCGGTTTAACTTTGTTGTAGGCTAACGATAATTTATTCTGCATTATCTTAGTCATAATATTTCTTACTGGGCTAGTTGAGCTCACCCTTTTTCTTTCATTGTTCTATTCAGGAAAGGAGAACGTAGCAGGGACTAGTCGGGGAATGGAGTGATGGTCCAGATGATAGCATTAGTAGTCCTCACTATTCTATGAAATAGTGTGATAATAAATGTGTTGAGGACTTATTTTGAGTTTGAATATTGTCTAGAAGACAATATTTGTATTAAAACTCACAGCTCATGTTGTATATTTAAGATTGTATTTGTATTCTGTACCATGTATTTGGCGACTCAGAATAGGTGATGTATACCTATTTTGGGGGCGTCACAGTTGGTATCAAAGCTTAGGGATATGATCCTTGGCTGAGATGTGAGATAAGAACTAGGAGGGGAGAGACGGGGAATTCTTTCGCTAGTATGACCTACTTAAGTTTATTTGGTATTTAATTAGTCGGTCAGAGTATAGGGATAATATATGATATGTTAATTAAACCTTATTTTGTGACAGTATTTAAAAATGACATCCAAGAATGTTTAGAATAGCAATGGAGCACAAGAGACCATTGAGTCACTACAGATCAATAATTATGATAATGTGCATCAGGAAGGCGACAATCCTCATACAAACAACAACACTGACCAAATGATGAACGATGGAATGTTCAGAGGCTTTATGCAATTCATGTAACATCAGGCGAGAGCGGATCCTGTCCAAAATGCAGGTGGAAACACTGGCAACTCTCGGACGGTCACCGCTAAGCAGTTCAAGGAACTGGGACCATCGAAGTTTTTTGGAGAGCCAAAACCACTTGAGGCGGAGACGTGGATAAAGCAGATCTGTAAGATATTTGATGTCTTAGGATGCTTCGAGGAGCAAAAGGTTCCTTTGCCACCTTCATGTATTCTGGCGGAGGCATATTCTTGGTGGGAACACGTAAAGCGTACTCAACCTACCATGATGAAGATGACTTGGGAGAAGTTCAAGAATTGTTCAACGACAAGTACTTTCCGAAAGTATTCGTCACATGAAAGAGGTAGAGTTCATCAAGTGAGAGCAAAACAACATGACCATGTCGCGATCTGAAGCCAAGTTTGCCGAGTTGTCCCGGTTTGCGTCCCATTTGGTTGATAATGAGGAGAGAATAACGCGAATGTTTCTAAGAGGTTTAAAACTCGAGATACGTCAATATCTTATCTCTCATAAACTGTGTTTGTATTCAGATGTTATTAATAGGGCTTAGTTATTGGAGCGCGATAATGAGTCAACCCAACCAAAAGAGAGCAACCGGCAAAATGATAATACCAGTGATAGTAGTCATCGAAGCGGTGACAATAAGCGTGGAGGGAATCAATATGCCAGAAATGGTAACCACTTTAGTGGTAATCATGGCCAAAACAATAAGAATGGACATTTCAAGAAGAGGAGATTCAACAATGATGGAAAGACGTCAGCACCATCACCCGTTGTTAAGGAAGGAGAACAGCCACCTATCATATGCTTCAAATGCGTAGGGGAGGGACACATCAGTCCAAACTGCACGATGTTGTCCAAAGCGTGTTATAATTATGGAAGAGAAGGTCACCTAGCCCGATTTTGTTGTTCACCGAAGACATGTCCAGCTGGGAAGGAGGCACCAAAGGCCGTCCTAGAAAAGTTAAATCCGGTAGTGCAAGGGAGAGCGTTTGTCGTGACCTCATAGAAAGCAAGGAACCCAAACGAGATCATCACGGGTAAGCTTATCATAAACTCTAGTGAAGTCTATACCTTATTTGATACCGGTTCTACCCATTCTTTTATTTCTCCTACTTGCGCTCAATGATTAAATTTGACTCCAGAGAAATTAGACTTTGAATTATCTGTTGAAACTCTGTTGGGAGAAACCTTCATTACATCCACTGTTTATAAGTCTTGTTTTGTTCAAATTGGTACCCTCACATTACATGTCGATCTTATTTCATTGAAAATACTTGCATTTGACGTAATTCTAGGGATTGATTGGTTAACTACTCATCATGCAAGAATTGATTGTTTTCGTAAGGTTGTTAGCTTTCATATTCCTAACCAACCTATTATGCGAATTCAAGCAACCAAACCATTAAAATCAATCACTGTCATCTTAAGCCATAAAGCTATTTGTTTATTGAAAAACGGATGTCAAGCTTTCTTAGCTCATGTTACGGATTTAAATAAAAATACGTCAATTTTGAATGATATTTCTATTGTTAATAAATTTCCTAACGTATTCCCTGAAGAACTTCCTGGCCTACCCCCAGAGCAAGAAATTGAATTTTGTATCGACCTTGAACTTGGAACAAAACCCCTTTCTAAAGCCCCATATTGAATGGCTGGTATTAAACTTCAGGAGTTAAAGACCCAATTGTAGGAATTGTTAGACATTGGTTTCATTCGTCCAAGTACGTCTCCTTGGGGTGCTCCTATTCTATTCGTGAAGAAGAAAGATTGAAGTATGCGACTTTGTATTGATTATCGAGAGTTGAATCATGTCACCATCAAAAATAGGTACCCATTGCCTCGCATTGATGACCTGTTTGATCAGTTACAAGGAGTTAAATTCTTTTCAAAGATTGATATTCGTTCCGAATATCATCAGTTGAAGATTAAAATTGATGACATTCCAAAGACTGCTTTCAGAACTCGGTACGGGCATTATGAATTCCAAGTCATGTCTTTTGGATTGACTAATGCTCCTGCTGCCTTCATGGACATTATGAACCGAGTATTCAAGGAATATTTGGATCACTTTGTGGTCGTCTTTATTGATGACATCCTCATAGACTCCAAAAGTCGTGAAGACCATGAGCAACACTTGAGGCTGATACTCCAAAAGCTTCGTAAAAACAAGCTATATGCCAAGTTGAAGAAATGCGAGTTCTAGCTTGAGGAAGTTGCATTCCTTGGGCACGTGATATCAAATCATGGAATATCTGTTGACCCAGCAAAGATTGAAGCAATTCAAAGTTAGGAGCAACCAAAATTAGTGACCGAAGTACGTAGCTTTCTCGGCTTAGCTGGTTATTATCGGAGACTCGTGGAAGGATTTTCTCGAATCGCTACTCCATTAACCTAGCTAACTCAAAAGGATACAAAGTTTGGTTGGAGCGAGGAATGTGAGAAGAGTTTTCAAGAACTCAAGAGAAGACTCATTTCAGCATCTGTTCTGACAATACCATCTGGCTCAAAGGGATTTGTCATCTACAATGATGCTTCAAGCAAAGGGTTAGGATGTGTTCTCATGCAACATGGGAAAGTCATAGCCTATTCCTCATGACAACTCAAAGAATATTAGAGGAATTATCCTACTCATGATCTAGAGTTGGCAGCAGTCGTTTTTGCGCTTCAGATTTGGAGGCATTACCTGTATGGAGAGAAGGTGGAGATCTATATGGATCATAAAAGCCTCAAATATTTCTTCACTCAAAAGGAACTCAATATGCAGCAACGACGATGCCTTGAGTTGTTGAAAGATTATGATCATACCATCCAATACCATCCTGGAAAAGCGAACGTAGTAGCTGACGCATTGAGTAGAAGATTATATGCGGGCACGAGTGCAATATTGTCAACGCAAAGGCCCATTGTGTATGACTTGGAAAGGATGGAAATAGAGTTAAAGACTTCAAGGACCCATGTGATGATGGCGAATATACGAGTGGAACCAACTTTAATCGATAAAGTTAAAGATGCTCAAGCTACAGACCTGGAGCTGATGCGTATGAGGAAGAAAGTGCAAGAAGGTGCTATTCTAGAAGCAAGAATCGATGAAGAAGGAATACTTCGAGTCAACTCCAGACTTTGTGTTCCTAATGATTCTGACTTGAAGTATAAAATCATGATGGAGGCGCACAACACACCGTTTGCAATCCATCCTGGGAGTACCAAAATGTATCGTGATCTTCGACATACATTTTGGTGGAGCAATATGAAGAGAGAGATAGCGGGGTTTATCTCAAGGTATCTAACTTTTCAATGAGTCATGGTGGAGCATCAAGTGCCAAAAGGTCCATTGCAACCACTTGAAATTCTAGAATGGAAGTGGGAGCACATTATCATAGATTTCGTTACTAGTCTTCCCAAGGTTTCTCAAGGCATAGATGCGGTTTGGGTCATTGTTGATAGATTGACCAAGTCTGCTCATTTCTTATTGATACAATAAACTTATACACTTGAACATCTTGCTAGTATGTACATAAACGAGATTGTAAGATTGCATGGTATGCTAGTATCCATAGTTTCTGATCGAGACCCAAGATTCACTTCACGATTTTGGGTTAGTTTGCAAAAAGCTATGGGCACAGATTTATGATTTAGTTCGACATATCATCCTCAAACAGATGGGCAGTCAGAAAGGACTATTCAAACTCTTGAAGATTTATTAAGACTCTGTGTCAGTTACTTCAAGGGAAGTTGGGACAAGTTCTTACCATTGGTGGAGTTTTCCTATAACAATAGTTATCAAGCAAGTATTGGCATGGCTCCATTTGAAGTATTTGTGTGGAAGAAAGTGTCGTTCTCAAAGATATCTTTGAGATGAGGTGGGTGAAGCAATGTTGTTGGGACAAGATTTGGTATGTTTGACTATGAAAAAGATTCAAACGATCCGACAACGTATAAAAACCTCACAAGATCGACAAAAGAGTTATGATGATCTTCATCGAAAGGACGTGGAATTCGATATTGGAGATCATGTGTTGTTACGTGTTGCTCCATGGAAAGGAGTTACGAGATTTAGAAAGAGAAGAAATCTCAATCCTCGATTCATTGGCCCATTTTGAATCCTCGAACGAGTAGGAACTGTGGCCTATAGACTCGTTTTACCGCCAAGTATGTCTCGTGTTCATAATGTTTTTTACATATCTATGTTACGTAAATATGTGAAAGACCCGAACCACATTATTGAGTTAGAACCGGATGAAATAGCAGAAGATTTAACGTATGAAGAGGTTCCTGTTAAAATATTGGATAAGAAGGATCATATTCTACGCTCCAAGGTTATACCTCAAGTCAAAGTTTTGTGGAGAAACCAGGATGTGGAAGAAATGACATGGGAGTTAAAATCTGAGATGAAGTCAAGATATCCTCACCTCTTCAATATACCAGGTACGTACCCTAATTTTGAGGACAAAATTTCATAAGAAGGGGAGGTTGTAAGACCACAACTTTTATGAATAAAGAATATTTTCTCGAAATATATTTTTGAATATTATTGTGTGGATTTGATATAATGTTATAGTTGTGGGTAATATTTACAAATTTTGCAAAGTAAGCAAGTGGTTATATAATATTCAATTGGTCGGGGAATATTCGTTTTAACAGGGAATATTCGTACTACCGCACAATCATTGGTGGACCCTACAACGGAAGTATTGTCGTAGTTAGAAAACGACAGAATTATTTTTTTATAAAAATAGCGGAGAAAGTTTTACCGTTAAAACTGTTGAACTAACCGGTAGTAAAAGTACAATAATACGCGTGGTTGCATAGTAGCACACGGTATTGGTTATTGATGTTTACGTGAGAAGTCACTCAATTATTGCTACAGTAATTATTGCATCATATCTCTCATATTATTGATTCAATTATTGTCACAGTATCATCTGCTTTTTATGTTATTATATCAATAACTGAGATGACAAAATTATTCATATTATTAAATAGCAATATTAACAATGTCTAGAAGTTCTGTCAAGTAGAGGTTTGGTCATCTAATTGCGCGCTAATAAGGAGAAATCCTTATCGGAAAGCCCCCTCTTTCCTGGGAACGACCTAGTTATTAAATATTGTGAGTTATAATATTAATGATGAATAAGTTCGTGTTGATTAAAAATGAAGTTGATAGTTTCATTGTGTTGGAATTATTAGTGTTAGTGGAAATTGACATTTATTTCGGTATTAATTGATGTCTGGAAGTTATACTGACCAGTCGGGTAATTAATCGGATAAATGAGCAATTAATTGCTATTAAGTCTCATGATTATAATTATTTGTTCACATGTGTGTACTATTGATTCACATTCTTGTTACTATTAGGGGAGTTGGTGCAAGATTGATAATACTTGCATGACTAAGTTAAAAATGGAGGTATAAATGGAGGTACTATACTGTAATTCATATATTCACATGTCTAGAACTATTGATTCACATGATTTACTATTGATTCACATGATTTACTATTAAGGGAAGTGGTGCAAGTTTGATAATACTTACAAAACTAAATTAAAAATAAAGGAAAAGAGAAAGGTATTATACCATAAAATTCTGAGCCCCAAAATGTGCAATTATCGAAACTATATTTTCTAATAAATAGAAGCTCATTTCTTATTTATTCTTCACCAATTCACTCAAGTTATAGAGCAATTATTATAGAGAGAAAGAAGAAGAGAAGTCTGCTACCTCACTATTCCAGTATCCAGTTTTTCTAAGGTAAAGGGTATTATTTCTTTCGTATTCATGAAGAGAGCTATTGTTATTCAGTTCCTTATTATTATGTTGGAATAACCTGTCTATGCGAAGTACCGCATACATGGTGAAATTCTTACATTATTCCATTCTTTATTATTATGCTAGAATAACTTTGTCATCTGGCAATCGCATACATGGTGAAATTCTTACATTATTCCATTCTTTATTATTACATTTGGAATATCATGTATATGCGTATTACGCATGACCTAGTTCCATTATTTATTATTACATTGGAATAACTTTATGCATACGGTCTATCGAATGCACTGGTGAAGTTTTCTATTATTCCATTCTTTATTATTCTAATGGAATATCACATGCGTGCGTATTACGCATGACTTGGTTCCATTATTTATTATTACATTGGAATAACACATTATGCATGCGGTCTATCGCATGCACGGTGAAGTCTTACATTATTCCATTCTTTATTATTACATTTGGAATATCACATGCATGCGGATTACGCATTTCGGTTCCATTCTTTATTATTCTATTGGAATAACCTGTCTATGTGGATTATTATATGCATGGTGAATGATCCTTCGTATTCATTCCTTATTAACTTATGAAAATAATCTGTCTACGTGGATAATAAATGTATTGAGGACTTATTTTGAGTTTGAATATTGTCTAGAAGACAATATTTGTATTAAAACTCACAGCTCATGTTGTATATTTAAGATTGTATTTGTATTTTGTACCATGTATTTGGCGACTCAGAATAGGCGATGTATACCTATTTTGGGGGCGTCACACATTCCACTAATTTCATAGAGTATAGAAGCCAAAACTTTAACCAACTGAGTATAATAGAATATATGAAACTGCAAATGGATTTTTGCCCGCCATGCGGTAATCCACGTAGACAGATCATTTCCATAAGTTAATAAGGAATAAATACGAAGGATCATTCACCATGCATGTGATAATCCTCATAGACAGGTTATTCTAACAGAATAATAAAGAATGGAACCAGGTCATGCGTAATCTGCAAAGACAGGATATTCCAACAGAATAATAAAGAATGGAATAATAGAAGACTTCACCAGGCATGCGATAGACCGCACAGACAGCTTATTCCAACAGAATAATAAATAATGGAACCAGGTCATGCGTAATACGCACAGACAGGATATTCCAATAGAATAATAAAGAATGGAATAACAGAAGACTTCACCGGGCATGCGATAGACCGCACAGAGGTTATTCTAACAGAATAATAAATAATGGAACCAGGTCATGTGTAATATGCACAAACAGGATATTTCAATAAAATAATAAAGAATGGAATAACAGAAGAATTTCACCATGTATGCGGTACTTCGCATAGACAGGTTATTCCAACATAATAATAAAGAATGGAATAACAGAAGAATTTCACCATGTATGCGGTACTTCGCATAGATGGGATATTCCAATAGAATAATAAGGAATTGAATAACTATAGCTCTCTTCATGAATACGAAAGAAATAATACCCCTTACCTTAGAAAAAGACTGGATACTGGAGTAGAGAGGTAGCAGACTTCTCTTCTTCTTTCTCTCTATAATTTCTCTCGATAATAATTGCTCTATAGCTTGAGTAAATTGGTGAAGAATAATGAAGAAATGAGCTTCTATTTATAGGAAAATATAGTTTCGATAATTGCACGTTTTGGGGCTCAGAATATTATAGTATAATACCTTCTTCTTTTCGTTTATTTTTAATTTAGTCCTGCAAGTATTATCAAACTTGCACCACCTCCCCTAATAGTAAATCATGTGAATCAATAGTAAATCATGTGAATCAATAGTTCTAGACATGTGAAAATATGAATTACAATATAGTACCTCCATCTATACCTCCATTTTTAACTTAGTCATGCAAGTATTATCAATCTTGCACCAACTCCCCTAATAGTAACAAGAATGTGAATCAATAGTACACACATGTGAATAAATAGTTATAATCATGTGAATTAATAGCAATTAATTGCTCATTTATCCGATTAATTACCCGACTGATTAGTATAACTTCCAGACATCAATTAATACCGAAATAAATGTCGATTTCCACTAACACTAATAATTCCAACACAATGAAACTATCAACTTCATCTTTAATCAACACGAACTTATTCATCATTAATAATATAACTCAGAATATTTAACAACCAGATCGTTCCCAGGAAAGAAGGGGCTTTCTGATAAGGATTTCTCCTTATTGGCGCGCAATTAGATGAGCAAACCTCTCATTGACAGAACTTCTAGACATTGTAAATATTGCAATTTAATAATATGAATAACTTTATCGTCTGAATTATTGATTTAATAACATAAAATATAGATGATACTATGACAATAATTGAATCAATAATATGAGAGATATGATGCAGCAATTACAATAACAATAATTGAGTGACTTCTCACGTAAGCATCAATAACCAATACTGTGTGCTACTATGCAACCACGCATTAGACATCGTATTTTTACTACTAGGGTAGTTTAACAGCTTTAATTCAGTAAAACTTTCGCCGTTATTTTTATAAAAGATAATTCGTCATTTTCTAACTATGACAATACTTCCGTCAGGGGTCCATTAATAATTGTGTCGTCGCATTTAATATTCCCTCGTTAAAAGCTTAATATTCCCCACCAATCGAATATTATATAACCACTTGCTTACTTTGCAAAATTTGTAAATATTAACCACAACTTTAACATTATATCACATCCACACAATAATATTCCAAAAATATATTTTGAGAAAATATTCTTTATTCATAAAAGTTGGGGTCTTACACTTGACACCACTTCAAGTTTTGTGACGCTCCCAAATTCAGACCACTCACGTTTCGAATTCGGTTCGCCACGTGCTACATATCTAATGACTAAATAACATCTCACGCAACGGAAATAATAGAATAGATTACATTTA
This sequence comes from Panax ginseng, assembly GCA_020205605.1. NCBI lineage: Eukaryota > Viridiplantae > Streptophyta > Magnoliopsida > Apiales > Araliaceae > Panax > Panax ginseng. The sequence continues at coordinate 65,143,544 of CM035132.1, read as the reverse complement.
TTTAATATAATCATTCACATCCCAAGGTTTCGTAACTTAAACATCTCTTACATACCATAAACATACATAAACATAGCTTAGACATAACTAATACATAACACAATTTATTTCTTTACATTATCATAATATTCCCAAATAAATATGAAGCTACTCCGTAGCTTTGCCCTTGCCCTTATCGATTGCTCCTTCGACGGTCCGCTTGATCCGCTTTTAATCGAAATATTTTTAGGGAAAGCAAGAATGAGCAACAAGTTTGCTCAGCAAATAATATAGCAATAAGGGTGTTCAATATAGTTTTAAATTCTCAAGGGCACAAAAATAAATGATAGTTCAAGGATAGCAAGAAGTATCGATGGTTCTCCACATAAAATGAGACTATTAATTTGGGACAAGGCTTTGTTATTCACTGACTTGACAACATAAAACTCAGTATTTTAAAAAATGAGTTTCTATTTGACCCTCAATGCTTCTTTAATGACTTAATATAATTACCTTGTAATAAGTTAGGGGTGTATATACACATAATCATATAATCCATGTACATTTTGATAATACCGAATATAATCTAATTGGGTATCATCTAACCACATTATCATAAAATTACTTATTGAAATAATTATTAATTTGCAAATCATTGATTTATTCTAATTTAATAATACATAATCTCTTGTGATTCTTTTAATCTGTCCAATAATCTCTTGTTATTCCATTCTTTCTTATTATGTTGGAATAACATGTCCATGCGAAGTACCGCATACATAGTGAAATTCTTCTGTTATTCCATTCTTTATTATTCTGTTGGAATAACTTTTATGCGATTGATCTATCGCATGCCTGGTGAATTCTGTTGTTATTCCATTCTTTATTATTCTGTTGGAATATCCTGTCTATGTGAATTACGCATGACCTGGTTCCATTTTTTATTATTCTGTTGAAATATGTCTGTGCGTATTACGCATGACCTGGTTCCATTCTTTATTATTATGTTGGAATAACATGTCTATGCGAAGTACCGCATACATGGTGAAATTCTTTTGTTATTCCATTCTTTATTATTCTGTTGGAATATCCTGTCTGTGCGTATTACGCATGATCTGGTTCCATTATTTATTATTATGTTGGAATAACCTATCTATGCGAAGTACCGCATACATGGTGAAATTCTTCTGTTATTCCATTCTTTATTATTTTGTTGGAATAACCTGTCTATGCGGACTACCGCATGCATGGTGAATTCTTCTATTATTCCATTCTTTATTATTCTGTTGGAATAACCTGTCTATGTGGATTACCACATGCATGGTGAATGATCTTTCGTATTCATTCCTTATTAAATTGTGGAAAAGATCTGTCTACGTGGATTACCGCATGGCGGACGAAAATCCATTTGTAGTTTCGTAATTTTTCTGACCCTCAAATATTCTGGAAAAATTTGAAATGATAATTTGATGAGTTTTCCAGATTGTGTCCAAAAATGGCAATTTTTTTGGATGTATAGATTAGGAGTTATGAATTTTACGGGAAAATACTATTTTAAAAGTATACTCTTATAACTCCTTGTGGTTAACTCCAAAATTGATAAAAATTTTATTGGGAGTACATATATATAACAGGAGTATTTCCTATAAATTTCGAAATTTTTGGACAAAAGTACAATTTATGATAAATGTCTAAATATTTAAGTAGATTTAATACATGAAAAATAGTAAATAAATTTTAAAAATTCCGAGAAAAATATATGTTCAATATGGGACTATATTCTGCTAAATCCCAGAAAAGAAAACTTTTTGGGAATTTTTTGTTATTTTTCATGAAAATGGTTTAGTTACGAACATATGAATTAAATATGTTGGGTGAAGTTGAAAAATTGGTAAATAGAATTTTATGGCTTGGAAATCCTATATAAGGTATATACAGATTTTTGATGAGGAATTTGATCATTGGTGATGAAACCTTATGAGTATGGCATTTTTGAATGATTAAATGCATTATTTGGCAAAGTGTAAACAATTAAAATAAATTATTTATAAGTTTAAGAAATGATTAAAATATTGTTATAATATTAATGATATTAGATTATTAGATTATTAAGTGATTGATAACATTTTGATATTTTAAACTCTGGATAAATTTAAAGTCTTTAATATTTATCCTTGTTTCGTTTGATTAATGCTTATATCATTGTCATCATCCTCATGCTTATATTGTGATGAAAGTCATCTTTGGCTTACGTGCATAGATGGACTTGGTATGATTATGACCAGGGATAATTCGGTGTAATCATGACCGTAACGTGATGAATAATGTGGTAAAAGTCCTCATTGGCATGTAGTTCATTGATGGACAGTTGTTGGTATTATTATGACCAGAGATTATTCGGTATAATCATGACCATTGATGATTACATGAATATCCTTGGTCGTGGTGCAAGGATGATGTGGTTTATTTATTAAGTTGAGTCTCAGCGATAAAGTTGATGAAAAACTTTTTAAATCATAGAAGATAGTAGATTTTATGCTCTACTTGACTCTTTTAATGGATTGCTTATTCCGCTGCAATTAAACTTGTTGTCTATTATATTCTATCATTTTAACATTGTTGAAGGCTAATGATAATTTATTTTGCATTATCTTAGTCATAATATTTCTTATTGGGCTAGTTGAGCTCACCCTTTTGCTTTCATTATTCTCTTCAGGAAACGAGAACGTAGCCGGGACTAGTCGGGGAATGGAGTGATAGTTCGAGATGATGTCATAGTAGTCCTCACTATTCTATAAAATAGTGTGATAATAAATGTAATGAGGACTCCATTGAGTGTGAATATTGTCTAGATGACAATATTTGTATTAAAACTCACAGCATATGTTTTGTCGTATTTTACACGACAATTGTATAATTAAGTTTTTATTTGTATTTTTATACAAGTGTATCTCATGCACCCAAGATGGGTGATGTATACTGTTTTGGGGGCATCACGGTTGGTATCAAAGCTTAGGGATATGATCCCGGGTGAGATGTGAGACAAGAACTAGGAGGGGAGAGCAGGAATTCTTCTTCAGCTAGTATGACCTACCTAAGTTTATTTGGTATTTAATTGGTGGTCGTGAGTATATCGATAATATGTGATATGTTAATTAACCCTTGTTTTCTGGCAGTATTTGAAAATGGCAGCTGAAAATGTTAATAATGGAGTGAATGAAACCATTGAGACACCTTTAATCACTAACCAGGTTAATGTGATGTCAGACGAAGAAGAAATTAGAGATATCTACGTGGTGAGTGAAGAACTAATAGTTCCTCCCGAGCTAGTTGCAGAGGTAGAAGCTGAGAGTGAGGAAGAAGAGGGGAATTTATTTGAAGAATTTTATGATCAAAATTTAGAATTACAAAATCGTATTCATGAGTTAGAAGAGCAGACTGAAGAACGGCAGGCGGTCGTGGAGCAAAGAGATGTAACAATTCAAAATTGTTTTAGCCGATGTGCGATGCTTGAACAGAAGCACTCTTTGGCAGAGTATAAGATATTAGAGCTGGAATCTGAGAATGTTATGATCATAGTTCTGATGAAAGAAGAAGCAACTGAACGAATGAGAATAAATGATGCATGGGTAAAAGCCGCACGACGCGTAGATATTGTAGAAAAGATGTCTGATCCAATAAGGCCAAAATAGATGAAATGGATTTTTCTTTTTGGACAACAATTGAGAGAATCTAACATCGAATTCGGAATTACCCTATGCAAATCGGTCAACCCCAATTCGATATGGACCGGAGAGTAATGATTCGAATCATGGATCAGGAATGTGACGAAGCAATTAAGGGTGGAATGTACTCTACAGCAAAGTTAAGTCCAACTGGGATGTCCTAGACAAGTTAAAATCGGTAGTTTAAGAGAGAGCATTTTTCATGACGAGGAACCTGGACAAAGTTATCACGGGTAAGTTAATCTTAAACTCTTGCGAAGTCTATACCTTGTTAGATACCGGTTCTACCCACTCTTTTATTTCACCTAGTTGTGTTCAATGTTTGAACTTAACTCCGGAGAAATTAGACTTTGACTTATCGGTTGAAACTCTGTTAGGAGAAACCTTCGTTACATCTACTGTTTATAAATCTTGTTTAATTCAAATCGACACTTTCACGTTACGTGTCAATCATATCTCTTTGAAAATACTTGCATTTGATGTGATTTTAGGAATCGATTGGTTAACTACTCATCATGCCAAAATTGATTATTTTCGTAAGGTTGTTAGCTTTCATATTCCTAACCAACCTATTATGCAAATTCAATCAACCAAACCACTAAAGTCAATCACTATTATATTAAGCCATAAGTAAAGAGCCCTGAGCCTTTCATTGGTGACTTCCTTGTGTGGAATGCACTGAAGCCGAACTTTCCATAGGGGACACGTGAATAATGGTGGCAAGTTAATAGGTATCAATATGACGTGTTAACCAAGTCTTGGATGAAAGTCACAGTTTTGAATGATATTTCTATTTTTAATAAATTTCCTGAGGTATTCTTGAAGACTTCTTAGCCTACCCCTAGAGCGTGAAATTGAATTTTGTATTGACCCCAATACAAACCCTTAAATATTTCTTCAACCAAAACGAACGTATAATGCGCCAAAGACATTGGCTCGAGCTGTTGAAGATTATGACCATACCATTCAATATCATTATGGAAGAGCGAACGTGGTAGCTGACGTGTTAAGTAGAAGATCGTATGCGTTTACGAGTGCGATGTTGTTAACACAAAGACCCATTTCGTATAACTTACAAATGATGAAGATAGAGTTAAAGACTCTAGGGACCCACGTGAAGATAACAAATATACGTGTAGAATCAACTTTAATCGATAAAGTTAAAGCCACTCAAGCTACACACCCGAATCTGATGAATGTGAAGAAGAAGGTTCAAGAAGGTGTTATCTCAACCCTCGATTTAATTGGCCAATTTGAAATCCTCGATCGAGTAGGAACTATGGCCTATAAACTCGCCTTATCGCTAAGTATGTCTCGAGTTCATAACGTTTTTCACATATCGATGTTACGTAATTATGTGGACGACCCGAACCACATTATTAAATTAGAACTAGATGAGATAGCAGAAGATTTAACATATGAGGAGATGTGTTAAAATCTTGGATAAGAATGATCATATTCGACACCCAAAGGTTATACCTCAAGAGTTAGAATCTAAAATGAAGTCAAGGTATCCTCACCTCTTCGGCATACCAAGTACATACGTAAATTTCGAGGGCAAAATTTCATAAGGAGGGGAGATTATAAGACCCCAAATTTTATGAATAAAGATTTAATTTTCTCAAAATATTTTTTTTAATATTATGGTGTGGATTTGAGATAGTGTTATAGTTGTAGGTAGTATTTATAAATTTTGCAAAGTATGCAAGTTGTTATATAATATTCAATTGGTCGGGGAATATTCATTTTAACAGGGAATATTCATACGACGACACAATCATTGGTAGACCCCACAATGAAAGTATTGTTGTAGTTAGAAAACGACAGAATTATCATTTTATAAAAATAACAAATGAGAGTGTTTCTTGTTAAAAGCTGTTGAACTACTTTAAGTAATAAAAGTCTGAAGAATACGTGTGGTTGCATTGTAGCACGCGGTATTGATTATTGATGCTTACGTAAGAAGTCACTCAGTTATACTCAATTATTGCTACAGTAATTGCTGCATCATATCTCTCATATTATTGATTCAATTATTGTCATAGTATCATCTGCATAATATGATATATTATTAAATCAATAATTGAGATGACAAAGTTATTCATATTATTAAATTGCAATATTTACAATATCTAGAAGTTCTGTCAAGGAGAGGTTTGGTCATCTAATTGTGCGCCAATAAAGAGAAATCCTTATCGAAAAGCCCCCTCTTTCCTGGGAACGAACTGGTTGTTAAATATTGTGAGTTATAAATGATGAATAAGTTCGTGTTGATTGAAGATGAAATTGATAGTTCCATTATGTTGGAATTATTAGTGTTAGTGGAAATCGACATTTATTTCAATATTAATTGTTGTCTAGTGGTTATATTGACCAATCGGGTAATTAACCGGAGAAATGAGCATTTAATTGCTATTGATTCACATGATTATAACTATTTGTTCACATTTGTGTACTATTGATTCACATTTATTTACTATTAGGGGAGTTGGTGCAAGATTGATAATACTTGCATGACTAAGTTAAAAATAGAGGTATAGATGGAGGTACTATACTATAATTCGTATTTTCACATGATTATAACTATTGGTTCACATGATTGAACTATTGATTCACATTATTTACTATTAGGGGAGGTGGTGCAAGTTTGATAATACTTGCAAGACTAAATTAAAAATGAAGAAAAAGAGGGAGGTATTATACTATAATATTTTGAGCCCCAAAATGTGCAATTATTGAAACTATATTTTCCTATAAATAGAAGCTCATTCTTCCTTCATTTCTCACCAATTTACTAAAGCTATATAGCAATTATTATAGAGAGAAATTATAGAGAGAAAGAAGAAGAGAAGTCTGCTACCTCACTATTCCAGTTTCCAGTCTTCTTTTGAGGTAAGGGGTATTATTCTTTCGTATTCATGAAGAGAGTTATTTTCTTTCAATACTCGAAAGGATTGTTATTCCATTCTTTATTATTATGTTGGAATAACTTTGTCATGCACAAGTAACCGCATACATGGTGAAATTCTTACATTATTCCATTCTTTATTATTCATTGGAATAACTCATTCGCGGGTCTATCGCATGCCTGGTGAATTCTGTTGTTATTCCATTCTTTATTATTCTGTTGGAATATCCTGTCTGTGCGACTAATGCATGACCTGGTTCCATTCTTTATTATTCTATTGAAATATCATGTCTGTGCGTATTACGCATGACCTTGTTCCATTCTTTATTATTATGTTGGAATAACCTGTCTATGTGAAGTACCGCATACATGGTGAAATTCTTTTGTTATTCCATTCTTTATTATTCTGTTGGAATATCCTATCTGTGCATATTACGCATGACCTGGTTCCATTATTTATTATTATGTTGGAATAACCTATCTATGCAAAGTACCGCATACATGGTGAAATTATTCAGTTATTCCATTCTTTATTATTCTGTTGGAATAACCTGTCTATGCGGACTACCGCATGCATGGTGAATTCTTTTGTTATTCCATTCTTTATTATTCTGTTGGAATAACCTGTCTATGTGGATTACTACATGCATGGTGAATGATCATTCGTATTCATTCCTTATTAAATTGTGGAAATGATCTGTCTACGTGGATTACCGCATGGCGGACGAAAATCCATTTATAGCTCTGTAATTTTTTTGACCCTCAAAAATTCTGGAAAAATTTGAAATGATAATTTGATGAGTTTTCTAGATTGTGTCCAAAAATGGCGATTTTTTTGGATGTATAGATTAGGAGTTATGAATTTTACGGGAAAATACTATTTTAAAAGTAAACCCTTATAACTCCTTGTGGTTAACTCCAAAATTGGTGAAATTTTTATTGGGAGTACATATATATAACAGGAGTATTCCCTATAAATTTGGAAATTTTTGGACAAAAGTACAATTTATTATAAATGTCTAAATATTCGGTAGTTTTGGCCATATAAAAATAGTAAATAATTTTAAAACTTCCGAGAAAAATATATATTCAATATGGGACTATATTCTGCTAAATCCTAGAAAAGAAAACTTTTTGGGAATGATTTGTTATTTTTCATGAAAATGGTTTAGTTACGAACATATGAATTAAATATGTTAGGTGAAGTCAAAAAAATTGGTAAATAGGATTTTATGGCTTGAAAATCCTATATAAGATATATGCAGATTTTTGATGAGGAATTTGATCATTGGTGATGAAATCTTATGAGTATGGCATTTTTGATTGATTAAATGCATTATTTGACAAAGTGTAAACAATTAAAATAAATTGTTTATAAGTTTAAGAAATGATTAAAATATTTTTATAATATTAATGATATTAGATTATGAGATTATTAAGTGATTGATAACTTTTGGATATTTTAAACTCTGGATAAATTTAAAGTCTTTAATATTTATCCTTGTTTCGTTTGAATAATGCTTATATCATTCTCATCATCCTTATGCTTATATTGTGATGAAAGTCATCTTTGGCTTACGTGCATAGATGGACTTGGTATGATTATGACCAGGGATTATTCGGTATAATCATGACCGTAACGTGATGAATAATGTGGTAAAAGTCCTCATTGGCCTGTAGTTTATTGATGGACAGTTGTTGGTATGATTATGACCAGGGATTATTTGGTATAATCATGACCATTGATGATTACATGAATATCCTTGGTCGTGGTGCAGGGATGATGTGGTTTATTTATTAAGCTGAGTCTCAACGATAAAGTTGATGAAAAACTTTTTAAATCATAGAAGATAGTAGATTTTATGCTCTACTTGACTCTTCTAATGGATTGCTTATTCTGCTGCAGTTAAACTTGTTGTCTATTATATTCTATCAATTTAACATTGTTGAAGGCTAATGATAATTTATTCTGCATTATCTTAGTCATAATATTTCTTATTGGGCTAGTTGAGCTCACCCTTTTGCTTTCATTATTCTCTTCAGGAAATGAGAACGTAGCTGGGACTAGTCGGGGAATGGAGTGATGGTCCGAGATGATGTCATAGTAGTCCTCACTATTCTATAAAATAGTGTGATAATAAATGTAATGAGGACTCCATTGAGTGTGGATATTGTCTAGATGACAATATTTTTATTAAAACTCACATCATATGTTTTGTCGTATTTTACACGACTGTTGTATAATTAAGTTTTTATTTGTATTTTGTACCATGTATCTAGCGACCCAAGATGGGTGATGTATACCTGTTTTGGGGGCGTCACACTTCGCATAGTCTATTCTTTAGCTCCTGAAAACTTTCTTCGCATTTGTCCGTCCACACGAACGTCACCGTCTTCCTCGTTAGATTGGTCAATGGGGTTGCTATCTTAGAAAAATCTTGGATAAATCGTCGATAGTACCCAGCTAACCCTAAGAAACTTCTTATCTCTATTGGTATCTTCGGTTGTTCCCAGTTACTTACCGTTTCCACTTTTGCAGGATCCATGGAAATTCCATTTTGATCTATCACGTGTCCTAAGAATTGAACCTTCTCTATCCAAAATTCATATTTTGAAAATTTTGCATACATCTTTTCTTTTCTTAATGCTTCCAAAACCATCTTCAGATGTTCAGCGTGCTCTTCCTTAGTCTTTGAATAAATCAAAATGTCATCGATAAATACTACTATGAACTTATCTAAGTATGGCTTGAAAACTCGGTTCATCAAGTCCATGAATGCTGCCAGAGCATTAGTCAATCCTAATGACATTACCAAAAACTCATAGTGTCCATAACGTGTTCGAAACGCTGTCTTGGGTATGTCCTCCTCACGTACTTTCAACTGGTGATAACCCGTCCGTAGATCTATCTTCGAGAAACACTTTGCTCCCTTCAATTGATCAAAAAGGTCGTCTATCCTTGGTAACGGATATTTATTCTTGATCGTTACTCTGTTCAATTCTCGATAATCGATACAGAGCCTCATCGATCCGTCCTTCTTTTTAACAAACAACATTGGTGCTCCCCAAGGAGACACACTCGGTCGTATGTAACCTTTATCTAATAATTCTTGCAGTTGTATCATCAATTCTTTCATTTCTACTGGCGCCATACGATATGGAGCTTTCGAAATTGGTGTCGTTCCCGGTGCTAAGTTTATTACAAATTCGATTTCTCTGTCTGGCGGAAGACCAGGCAGATCGTACAAAAAAACATCTTGGAATTATCTCACTGCAGATATATCCTTAATTTTTACTCCCTTTTTCCGAGTATCTATAATGTAAGCTAAGTAACCTACACATCCTTTCCTTAACAATTTCTTGGCCTACATCATCGTAAGACAACACGATTGCTTAAGCGATGAGCTACCATAAAACAATACCTTAGACTTATTTGGAGTTTAAAGGTTTATACTTTTATTCTGACAATCAATTATCACAGCATGGTTATACAACCAATCCATTCCCATTATTACGTCAAACTCTCCCAATCTTATCGGGATCAAGTCTACGCTTAGTTCATGATCTCTAATGTCTGCGCGACAATTTCGGTAAATGTATTCTATGGGGACTACTTCCTTATTCGCAACTTCTATGTTCAAGGGATTTCCTAATCAATCTTGGGGAAAATTAAGTCGACTAGCAAATTCTTTAGATACAAAAGAACAGGTGGCACCTGAATCAAATAATACATATGCATTTATATCATTGATCGGGATAATACCTGACACTACGTCCTTCGCAGCTACTACGTCTTGGACGGTCATGTTAAAGGTCATGGAAGTTGGGCGGTTGGATTGCGTCGGTCCGCCAATCATCAGTTTACTGCCTCCCCCTTGCTGGACGCTTCTGTTAAAAATAAGAATGTGAATGATATTCCTATTTATGTTTGATTTGATTATGATATAAATGAATGAATATGCAAGTATTCTTGCATTAAAAAAAGCTGTAAAGTTCTTTGATAGATAATAGGAACATATGTACAAGGACTTAGAATGAATTGATCAAATATGTTAGGTTGATCCTACATAAGCAAAGCAGCTTTGTAAAGTCTTTAAAAAAAATGATGTACAAGGACTATAAATATAGAAAGATCAAGCTTGTTAGGTTGATATTATAATGTAATAGATAGGCTTATCTGATCATCCAGCACTGCATCAGAAATCGTAGTCTGCCAGAAAAGTCAAGGAAAACTCGAGAGATATCAAGGCAGAATCGTAGTTTGTAAAATCGTAGATCTCGGAGTTCGTAGACTGCCAGGAGAGACGAAGAAGGATCGTAGTGTATCGAGGGGAACTTTCTCGTAACAGTAGTCTACTGAGGAAGTCATATTCAGAATCGTAGAGACAGCCTATCTAAGAGCTGACCGAGCATCTACCAAAGCCAAGTCAAGAATCGTAGACTACACTCAAAGTCGTAGAGTCTACTGATCAATTCAGAGGCAAAGATCGTAGTCAAAGAAAGATCAGATGAAGACAACGAGCATAAAGACAAAAATCATATAGTGTCCAGATCTGATCTCGAAGTCATAGTGTCTGCACAACCCAAGGCAGAATCGTAGAGTGCATAACTAAGGCTTCAACAGATGTGCTCACAACGCCAAGGCACAATCGTAGAGTAAACACAATTCTCAATAAATGAGCACTCCCAGAATATCCAAAGGATGAAGCCTCTGGTCAGATCTGCAAAGATATATTTCACCTGAAGGGAACCAGAGTGCACTCAATGAATGGCTAGCAAGCTAACAGAAAATCTAAGCACCAACCCAATCAGCATCCAGATTAAGTTGTAAAGCCATTCAAGATGAAGTTTTCTACAAGTAGATCAAAAGAAGACTTTAGCAAAAGTAACTGACTAAGGAAAAGTCAGCAAGTACAGTTGCTATCAAATGAACAGAAGACAACAATCTTAGGGTCAATCAGGATTATAGTGTTTGCCAAGCAAAGAAGGAACTAATGAAGTGTACACAGATATACTGGTCAGTTTCTGAAGAAAAAGGCTAAAATGATTAATCATGGGTCAGTCTATTGATGATAAGTGAACGGGAGATCACAAGGAGAAAGTGAGTTGGGCATGCCAAAAATCTGAGGTGTCTTGCTATTCCGAAGAGACCAGAACAAGGAGTCAAGCTATCAGTTCCTGAGATCAGTCAAGGAAAATAGAAGTATTAAAGCACTGCACAAATGAAGAAGTAAGTGTTCTACATTGAAGATACAATGAACACTCTTCAGGATCATAGTGTTGACTCAACCGGTCGATGAGCAACATTTAACATGACACTATAATCAGGACTAAGAAAATATGCATCAGAATCGTAGAGTTCTATCATTTGAAGATTGAAGCATTGGCAATGGTTCAATCTGAAGACTGATATTTGAACATTGCTAGTTGAGAGCATCGATGCAAAAGGACAATCTTAGATGTTCTAATAGAGAAGTCAGAAAGAAGAAATAAATAAAATTTCCTGCCCGAGGCATCAAAGTGACATCTATGATGGGGTAGGTGAAATAGTAGACTGAGGTGTCAGAAAGATGAAAAAGGGGATGTCATGTCACATCTGCAGTCTACATCAAATAACTCGAGATCTGCGAGGAAATTCAAACTACTTTCAACGGTTATATTCCAACGGGAAGATTGGAAAGGAGTATATATCAGCCAGAGCTTCAAATATCAAGAGTTGTTGATGTTACAGAATCATTGAGTTATTGGAATGCTATTGTTGACTCCACGAGTTCCACTAGAGCTATACAGAACAAGTCCCAATGACAGTAAGACTACAAAGGTGGAAGTGAAACAACCTTGAAGAAGGACTCGAACAGACTAAAGCTTCACTCAACAAAGATGAGACTGCCACTGAGGATGGCAGCTAAGCTGAGAGCCGAGAAGGCCAAGAAGATAGCATTCAGAAAAGTGGCAGAGTACAAAGAAGATCCAGAGAGCCACTCTACAGATCACCATGAACCAAAAGCTGAAAAAGAACAGATACAGAATCATGTCGGCAAAACATTCAAGAAGGCTTTAAGGATTGCTAAGTGCCAGACAAAGTCTACCAAGAGCTCAGAGACTTAGCAAATCTCGATGGTGATGGTGCACAGCTGACATCAGATGAAGATGAGCAGAAAAGAGTGAAGATCAGCTGCATCAAAGAAGATGTGGTCCAGACTTGAAGTAGAATGCAAAGAGGACCACGCCAAGATGCTGAGTACAAAAGATGTTCAATCTTAAAGACATCTTAGCAACTCATCACCAACAATAACAATTACAACAAGTAGCCAGGGCCTGAGGGTCCTTGTCGAGAGGGACTAAATAAAGTTCCAAGCCTGCTGGGCTTGAAGAGTTCCTAGGGAACTAGAGGAGTTCCAAGCCTGCTGGTCTTGAAAAGTTCTTAGTGAACTGAAGTTCCAAGGCTACTGGCCTTGAAGGAATCTTAGTGATTCAGGGTGTTGCCCTTCCTTAGTGGAAATCCTGCTAGTTGAAAGTAGAAGATTGGATTAGGAGCTTGAGTCTCTAAACCACTTAAAATCCCTTGTGTCATTTACTTACTGTTATTTACATTATGTACCTAACTGTTATAATTGCTATGTATGTATTAACTGCTTACAACTGAACTAACTCTACGAACAATGTATGTATGTTCATGATTATATCAATGAAGGGGATATTTTACTTATTCCGTTGTGCTTGAAAAGATTCTTATGATTGTAATATGCTAAGTCATTAGCAATACAAAATAAATGAGAAAAGTATTCAAAAATTAAAAAGGATCTAATCAACCCCCCCCCCCCTTCTAGATCTATATTGTGCCTACTGGGAACTAACAATTGGTATCACAGCAGGTTCTCATGCTACATTCAAAAGCTAATCACTTTGAGTCTGATCCTAGCCACAAACATTGTCCTAAATTTAGTTTAGTAGTAAGTCACTTGTAAATACAGATGAGCTCCAAGTTGGAAATATTGTGTACAGGTAAATGTGTATATACACCTGAAGCTGCTCAGATTGGTCCATGTTCTTAAATGTCATAACAGCAAGACCAATCCTTGGCCACAGTCAATCTTGTAGTTTGAAGAGTAGATATGGGAGCTCAAGAGGCATCAACAGCAAAGAGTCAAGCATCCACCAGACTGAAAGATAAAAAGGCTATATATGCTAAGAAGTACTCATTTTGAGAAGAAAGAATAGTCTCTCAAATCTATATTTGGCATACCAACAACTGGATGTGAACCTTGAGGACTCAAGGTAGTCAAAAGAACTAAAGATGTCAAGATTTTCTTAGTCTACATCTTTATAACTATGACTGATTGATCAAAGGACAACTGGAGCAACTAGCTGTCAGAAGTGAAGGAAAAAGTATGCACATCAATGCCTAACCTCAGTATATCAAGATAAATGACTGTCAAGAAATTGACAATGTAAAGGCACAGTTCCTCATCAGTATAAATGTGTACATCATATTGCATCACCTTATGAACTATAACAATATTCTATTAAGAGACCATACTCTACTTAAAAAGGAGAAGAGAAAAAGTACACTGAAGTTGGAAACTTAAATGCTAACAAATTTTCTCTCCATCCAAGTTTTAGGTTGAAGATAACATCTTGAAAGAAGTTTGAAATAGGTCATAATCATACCAAGGTTTAATTATTCTTAAGTGGAGTAATCTTTGTTGATATGTTAGTATGTATGTACACACCTATGTTCTAAGTTTTTGATAACACATAGAGTATGATCAGTTCTACAAGAGTATCTTGAAGATTCGTAGAAACTGATCACTTCCATGAATCAACCAGATACAAATAAGTAATAGAGTTGACTCTCACTCTGTGAACATTTAAACTCTATGAACATAACCAAGCAAATGATGAAACCATCAAAGGAAAAGAGTGTTTTATTAAAATGATTAATCTTACACACACTCATCATCATGCTTCTCAAAATGTAATATCAAAATTGGATACATGCATGAATATGATTATTGGTAATCAATATGATGATAATTCAAATATATGATGTGACGCCCCCAAAATAGGTATACATCACCCATCTTGAGTCGCCAAATACATGGTACAAAATTCAAATACAACTTTATAATACAATAGTCGCGTAAGATACGACAAAACATAATATAAGAGTTTTAATAAGAATATTATCATCTAGACAATATCCACACTCAATGAAGTTCTCATTACAATTATTGTCACACTATCTAACAGAATAGTGAGGACTACTAATGTTATTATCTGGGCTGTCACTCCGTTCCCCGACTCGTCCCGGCTACGTTCTCATTTCCTGAAGAGAACGGTAAAAGAAAGGGTGAGCTCAACTAGCCCAGTAAGAAATATTATGACTAAGATAATGCAAAATAAATTATCCTTAGCCTTAAATAGTGTTAAACTAATACAATATAACAAACATCAAGTTTAACTGCAGCGGAACAAGTAATCCATTAAAAGAGTCAAGTAGAGAATAAAATCTACTATCTTTTATGATTTAAAAGGTTTTTCGTCACTTTTATCGCTGGAACTCAACTTAATATATAATCCACATCATCCCTGCACTACGGCCAAGGATATTCATTAGTATCAAAACCACAAATTATCCATGCACTACTGGCCAAGGATATTCGTGTATTCATCAATGGTCATGATCATGCCAACAACTGTCCATCAATGCACTACGGGCCAATGAGGACTTTTACCACATCATTTGTAACATTACGGTCATGATTACACCGAATAATCCACGGTCGTCATAATTATACCAAGTCCATCTATGCACTACATGTGCCACGATGACTTTCACAAAAAAAAATATAAACATGAGGATGATGACAATGATATAAGAATTCAATAAAACAAATTCAAGAATTAATTTATTCAGAACTAATAACGTCCAAATTGTCAACATGATACTTCTTTGTAGAGAAAAATTCAAGAATGCTCGTAAGAATATTTTCATGAAAAGATCTTTGGATGAAGCGCAAATATCAAGGATATTCTACTAATTTCATGGAGTATAGAAGTCAAAACTTTAACCAACCTGAATATAATAAAGAATGGAATAACAAAAGAAATCACCTGTGCTCTGCGATAGACAAGACAAAAGTGATTATTCCAATAGAATAATAAATAACGGAACCAAGTCCAACGTAAAATGCACAGACAGAATATTCCAATAAGATAATAAAGACGGAACCAAGTCTCGCATAAAACGCATGCATGAGGATATTCCAATGAATAATAAAGACGGAACTGTGTCCCACAGAAACGCACGCAGATAGGATATTCCAACAGAATAATAAAGATGGAATAACAGAAGAATTTCACCAAGTATAGGGTAGCCCGCGTATACAGGTTATTCCAATAGAATAATAAATAATGGAATAACAAAAGTTCTCTTCATGAATACAAAAGAAATAACACCCCTTACCTTAGAAAGAAGAGTATTGGATATAGGAGTAGTGAAGTAGCAGAACACTTTTCTTCTTTCTCTCTATAGTTTCTCTCTCTAGAGTTTTAGTGAATTCGTAAGAAATAATGAAGGAATGAGCTTCTATTTATAGAAGAATGGACTGCATAGTAACTAATTCTTGAACGGTCTAGATTGATTTACTTTTAAACGGACGGTCCAGATTAATTTAATAAAATATTCTAATAAAACAAAATCTTTTAAATATAATATATATTATATATATAATATGTGTTTTAAAAAATATCACGGGATGAATCCTGTGAATCCAATATCAATTCAATATATATATATATATAACAAAAGTTAATATATATATATATATATATATATATATATATATATATATATAAAACAAAAGTTAACATATATATATATGATTACAACCACCCGTGACTAACTTGCATTCCCTGCCAATTCAATTTTCAATATATGGGCCCCACATGTGGGCCCACCTTTATTATAAAAATAATTTCCTACCGATTATTTTGAAAAATGAGTAAGTTGGGGTCCAAATAATAAGCCAATACTTCATAAAAATCCCTCAATATTTTTTAACAACATTTATCATCATTATTATAATTCACAATATTAATCGACCGTGTCATTCCCGTGAAAGAGGGGCTTTCAATAAGGATTTCTCCCTATTGGGTAGCGCAATTAGGTGACCAAACCTCTCCTCGATGTAACTTCTAGACATCATTAATATTGCAAATAATAATTTTAATAACTTTGTCGTCTCAATTATTGATTTAATAATATATAAAATATCGACAAAAATTGAATCAAATAACGTGAGATACTATGCAACAATTACTATAGCAATAATTGAACAAAACCGAGTGACTTCTCACGTAAGCATCAATAATCAATACCGTAGTGTGCTACTATGCAACCACACGACATCGCATTTTTTACTACCGAGTAGTTCAATGCTTTAATTGTAAAACCTCCGCCGTTATTTTCATAAAAATATTTTTGTCATTTTCTCAATCCGACAATAATTCCGTTGTAGGGTCCACTAATGATTGTCTTGTCGCATACGAATATTCCCCGTTAAAACGTAATATTCCCCAGACCAATCGAATATTATATAACAACTTTGTGATCGCATAAAATTTATAACTATAACCCACACCTATAACATTATATCAAATTCATTCCATAATATTTAAAAATGATATTTATAGAAAATACATCTTTATTCATAAAAGTTGGGGTCTTACAACCTCCCCTTCTTAAGAAATTTCGCCCTCGAAATTAGGTTACTTACCTGGTATGTCGAAGAGGTAAGGATACCTTGATTTCATTTCAGATTCTAATTCCCAGGTCATTTCCTCAACATCGTGGTTTCTCCATAAAACTTTGACTTAAGGTATAACCTTGGAGCGTAAAATATGTTCTTTCTTATCCAAGATTTGAATAGGAACCTCTTCATACGTTAAATCTTCCGCTATTTCGTCCGATTTTAACTCAATAATGTGGTTCGGGTCTTCCACATATTTGCGTAACATGCATATATGAAAAACGTTATGAACACGAGACATACTTGGCGGTAAAGCGAGTCTATAGGCTAAATTCCATACTCGATCGAGGATTAAAAATGGGCCAATGAATCGAGGATTGAGCTTTCCTCTCTTTCCAAATCTCGTAACTCCTTTCCATGGAGCAACACATAACAACACATGATCTCCAATATCGAATTCCACGTCCTTTCGATGAAGATCAGCATAACTCTTTTGTCGGTCTTGTGAGATTTTTATACGTTTTCGGATCGTTTGAATCTTTTTCGTAGTCATATGTACCAACTTCGATCCCAACAACGTTGCTTCACCCACCTTATCCCAGTATATTGGAGAACGACACTTTCTTCCATACAACGCCTCGGATGGAGCCATACCAATACTTGCTTGATAACTGTTGTTGTAGGAAAACTCCACCAATGGTAAGAACTTATCCCAACTTCCCTTGAAGTAAAGGACACAGAGTCTTAATAAATCTTCCAGAGTTTGAATAGTCCTCTCTAATTGTCCATCCGTCTGAGGATGATATGCTGAACTAAATCGTAGATCCGTTCCCATAACTTTTTGCAAACTAACCCAAAATCGTGAAGTGAATCTTAGGTCTCGATTAGAAACTATGGATACTGGCATACCATACAGTCTTATAATCTCGTTTATGTACATACGAGCAAGACGTTCAAGTGTATAAGTTTCTCGTATTGGTAAGAAATGAGCAGACTTGGTCAATCTATCAACAATGACCCAAATTGCATCTACACCTTGAGAAACCTTGGGAAGACCAGTAACGAAATCCATGGTAATGTGCTCCCACTTCCATTCTGGAATTTCAAGTGGTTGCAATGGACCTTTTGATACTTGATGCTCCGCCTTGACTCGTTGACAAGTTAGACACCTTGAGATAAACAGCGCTATCTCCCTCTTCATATTGCCCCACCAAAATGTATGTCAAAGATCATGATACATTTTGGTACTCCCAGGATGGATTGCAAACAGTGTGTTGTGCGCCTCCATCATGATTTTATACTTTAACTCAGGGTCGTTAGGAACACAAACTCTGGAGTTGACTCGAATTATTCCTTCTTCATCGATTCTTGCTTTCGGCATAGCCCCTTCTTGAACTTTCTTCCTTATACGCATCAGCTCCAGGTCTGTAGCTTGAGCAACTTTAACTTTATCAATTAAAGTCAGTTCTACTCGTATATTCGCCATCATCACATAGGCCCTTGGAGTCTTTAAATCTATCTCCATCCTTTGCAAGTCACACAAAATGGGCCTTTGCATTGATAATATCGCACTCGTACTTGCATATGATCTTCTACTCAATGCGTCAGCTACCACGTTCGCTTTTCCAAGATGGTATTGGATGGTATGATCATAATCTTTCAACAGTTCAAGCCAACGTCGCTATCGCATGTTGAGTTCCTTTTGAGTGAAGAAATATTTAAGGCTTTTATGATCCGTAAAGATCTCCACTTTCTCCCCATATAAGTAATGCCTCCAAATCTTTAGTGCAAAAACGACTGCTGCCAACTCTAGATCATGAGTAGGATAATTCCTCTCATATTCTTTGAGTTGTCGAGAGGTATAGGCTATGACTTTCCCATGTTGCATCAGAACACATCCTAACCCTTTGCCCGAGGTATCATTGTAGATGACAAATCCCTCCGAGCCAGATGGTATTATCAGAACAGGTGCTGAAATGAGTCTCCTCTTGAGTTCTTGAAAACTCTTCTCACATTCCTCGCTCCAACCGAATTTTGTATCTTTCTGAGTCAGCTGAGTTAATGGAGTAGCGATTCGAGAAAAACCTTCCATGAATCTCCGATAATAACCAGCTAAGCCGAGAAAGCTACGTACTTCGGTCACTGATTTAGGTTGCTCCCAGCTTTGAATAGCTTCAATCTTTGCTGGGTCAATAGATATTCCATAACTTGATACCACGTGCCCAAGGAATGCTACTTCCTCAAGCCAGAACTCGCATTTCTTCAACCTGGCATAAAGCTTATATTCAAGAAGCTTTTGGAGTATCAGCCTCAAGTGTTGCTCATGATCTTCACGGCTTTTGGAATAAATAAGGATGTCATCAATAAAGACGACCACAAAGTGATCCAAATATTCCTTGAATACTCGGTTCATCATATCCATGAAGGCAGTACGAGCATTAGCCAATCCAAAAGACATGACTAGGAATTCATAATGCCCGTACCAAGTTTTGAAAGCCATCTTTGGAATGTCATCGGTTCTAATCTTCAATTGGTGATATCCGGAACGAAGATCAATCTTTGAAAAATATTTGGCACCTTGCAACTGGTCAAACAGGTCATCAATGCGAGGCAATGGATATCTATTTTTGATAGTGACATGGTTCAACTCCCGATAATCAATACAAAGTCGCATACTCCAATCTTTCTTCTTCACGAATAGAACAGGAGCACCCCAAGGAGAAGTACTATGACGAATAAAGCCAATGTCTAACAATTCCTGCAGTTGGGTCTTTAACTCCTGAAGTTCAATAGGAGCCATTCGATATAGGGCTTTGGAAATGGGTTTTGTACCGGGTTCAAGGTCAATACAAAATTCAATTTCAAGCTCTGGGGATAGGCCAGGAAGTTCTTCAAGGAATACGTCAGGAAATTCATTAACAATAGAAATATCATTCAAAACAGACGTATTTTTGTTTAGATCCGTGACATGAGCTAAAAAAGCTTGACATCCATTTTTCAATAAATGAATAGCTTTATGGCTTGAGATGACAGTGATTGATTTTAATGGTTTGGTTTCTTGAATTCGCATAATAGGTTGGTTAGTAATATGAAAGCTAACAACCTTACGAAAATAATCAATTTTTGCATGATGAGTGGTTAACCAATCAATCCCTTGAATTACGTCAAATGCAAGTATTTTCAACGAAATAAGATCGACAGGTAATGTGAGGGTACCGATTTGAACCAAACAAGACTTATAAACAGTGGATGTAATGAAGGTTTCTCCCAACGGAGTTTCAACAGATAAGTCAAAGTCTAATTTCTTCGAAGTCAAATTTAAACATTGAGCACAAGTAGGAGAAATGAAAGAATGGGTAGACCCGGTATCAAATAAGGTATATACTTCACTAGAGTTTATAATAAGCTTACCCATGATGACCTCGTTCGGGTTCCTTGCTTTCTGGGAGGTTACGACAAATGCTCTGCCTTGCACTACCGGCTTTGACTTTTCTCGGATGACCTTTGGTGCCTCCATCCTAGCTGAACTTGTCTTCGGTGAACGACAAAATCGGGCTAGGTGACCTTTTCTTCCATAATTATAACATGCTTTGGACGGCATCGCACAATTTGGACTGATATGTCCCTCCCCTCCGCATTTGAAGCATATGATAGGTGGTCGTTCTCCTTCTTTAACAACGGGTGTTGGTGCTGACATCTTTCCATCATTGTTGAATCTCCTCTTCTTGAAATGTCCATTCTTATTGTTTTGGCCATGATTACCATCGAAATGGTTACCATTTCTTCCCTGTTGATTCCCTCCACACTTGTTTTCACCGCTTCGATGACTGTTCTCACTAGTATTATCATTTTGCTGGCTGCTCTCTTTTGGTTGGGTTGACTCATTATCGCGCTCCAATAACTGAGCCCTATTAACAACATCTTAATACAAACACAGTTTATGAGAGATAAGATATTGACGTATCTCGGGCTTCAAACCTCTTAGAAACATTCGCATCATTATCTCCTCATTATCAACCAAATGGGACGCAAACCGGGACAACTCGGAAAACTTGGCTTCGTACTGCGACACGGTCATGTTGTTTTGCTCCAGCTTGATGAACTCTACCTCTTTCATGTGACGAATACTTTCGGGAAAGTACTTGTCATTGAACAATTCTTGGAACTTCTCCCATGTCATCTTCAGTGCGGCAGGTTGAGTGCGTTTTATAGATTCCCACCAGTAATATGCCTCTGCACGCAACATGAAGGTGGCAAAGGGAACCTTTTGCTCCTCGGAGCATCCCAAGACGTCAAATATCTTGCAGATCTGCTTTATCCACGTCTCCGCCTTAAGTGGTTTTGGCTCTCCAAATAACTCCGGTGGTCCAAGTTCCTTAAACTGCTTGGCGGTGACCGTCCGAGAGTTGCCAGTGTTACCACCTGCATTTTGGATAGGAACCGTTCTTGCCTGATGTTGCATGAATTGGATAAAGCCTCTGAACAATCCATCGTTCATCATTTGATCAGTGTTGTTGTTTGCCTAAGGATTGTCGCCTTCCTAATGCACATTATCCTGATTATTGATCTGTGGAGACTCAACGGTCTCCTGTGCTCCATTGATATTCTCAAAATTCTCGGATGTCATTTTCAAATACTGCCACAAAACAAGGGTTAAATAACATATCACATATTATCCCTATACTCTGAACGACCAATTAAATACCAAATAAACTTAGGTAGGCCATACTAGCGAAAGAATTCCCCGTCTCTCCCCTCCTAGTTCTTATCTCACATTTCAGCCAGGGATCATATCACTAAGCTTTGATACCAACTATGACACCCCCAAAATAGGTATACATCACCCATCTTGAGTCGCCAAATACATGGTACAAAATTCAAATACAACTTTATAATACAATAGTAGCGTAAGATACGACAAAACATAATATAAGAGTTTTAATAAGAATATTATCATCTAGACAATATCCACACTCAATGAAGTCCTCATTACAATTATTGTCACACTATCTAACAGAATAGTGAGGACTACTAATGTTATTATCTGGGCTGTCACTCCGTTCCCCAACTCGTCCTGGCTACGTTCTCATTTCTTGAAGTGAACGGTGAAAGAAAGGGTGAGCTCAACTAGCCCAGTAAGAAATATTATGACTAAGATAATGCAAAATAAATTATCATTAGCCTTCAATAGTGTTAAACTAATACAATATAACAAACATCAAGTTTAACTGCAGCGGAACAAGTAATCCATTAAAAGAGTTAAGTAGAGAATAAAATCTACTATCTTTTATGATTGAAAAGGTTTTTCATCACTTTTATCACTGGGACTCAGCTTAATAAATAATCCACATCATCCCTGCACTACGGCCAAGGATATTCATTAGTATCACAACCACAAATTATCCATGCACTGCGGGCCAAGGATATTCGTGTATTCATCAATGGTCATGATCATGCCAACAACTGTCCATCAATGCACTACAGGCCAATGAGGACTTTTACCACATCATTTGTAACATTACTACCATGATTACAATCAATAATCCTCGGTCATAATCATACCAAGTCCATCTATGCACTATCTGCCATGTAGATGACTTTCACAAAAAAATATAAACATGAGGATGATGACAATGATATAAGAATTCAATAAAACAAGTTCAAGAATTAATTTATTTAGGAACTAATAACGTCCAAATTGTCAACATGATACTTCTTTGTAGAGAAAAATTTAAGAATGCTCAGAAGAATATTTCCATGAAAAGATACTGGATGAAGCGCAAATATCAAGGATATTCCACTAATTTCATGGAGTATAGAAGTCAAAACTTTAACCAACTGAATATAATAAAGAATGGAATAACAAAAGAAATCACCGAACTGCGATAGGCCAAATGCAGACGGAGTTATTCCAACAGAATAATAAATAATGGAACTCAGTCCCACAGTAAAAAGCGCATGACGAGGATATTCAACGAGAATAATAAAAAAGACGAAACCAGGTCCGGCGTAAAATGCACAGACAGGATATTCCAACAAAATAATAAAGAATGGAATAACAGAAGAATTACACCAAGTATAGGGTAGCCCGCGTATACAGGTTATTCCAATGGAATAATAAATAATGGAATAACAGAAGTTCTCTTCATGAATACAAAAGAAATAACACCCCTTACCTTAGAAAGAAGAGTACTAGATATAGGAGTAGTGAAGTAGCAGAACACTTTTCTTCTTTCTCTCTATAGTTTCTCTCTCTAGAGTTTCAGTGAATTCTTAAGAAATAATGAAGGAATGAGCTTCTATTTAGAGAAGAATGGACTGCATAGTAACTAATTCTTGAACGGTCCAGATTGATTTACTTTTAAACGGACGGTCCAGATTGGTTTAATAAAATATTCTAATAAAACAAAATCTTTTAAATATAATATATATTATATATATAACATGTGTTTTAAAAAATATCACGGGATTCATCCCGTGAATCCAATATCAATTTAATATATATATATATATATATATATATATAAAACAAAAGTTAACATATATATATATATATATATATAAAAGTTAACATGTATATATATGATTACAACCACCCGTGACCAACTTGTATTCCCTGCCAATTCAATTTTCAACATATGGGCCCCACGTGTCGCCCCCACATGTGGGCCCACCTGTATTATAAAAATAACTTTCTACCGATTATTTTGAAAAATGAGTAAGTGGGGGTCCTAATAATACGCCAATACTTCATAAAAATCCCTCAATATTTTTTAACAACATTTATCATCATTATTATAATTCACAATATTAATCGACCAGGTCGTTCCTAGGAAAGATGGGGCTTTCTAATAAGGATTTCTCCCTATTGGCGCGCAATTAGGTGACCAAACCTCTCCTTGACAGAACTTCTAGATATCGTTAATATTGCAAATAATAATATTAATAACTTTGTCGTCTCAATTATTGATTTAATAATATATAAAATATCGACAATAATTGAATCAAATAACGTGAGATACTATGCAACAATTACTGTAACAATAATTGAACAAAACTAAGTGACTTCTCACGTAACCATCAATAATCAATACCGTGTGCTACTATGCAACTACACGTATTACTGTACTTTTAACACCGAGTGTTTGAACAGTTAACGGTAAAAATTCCGTCGTTATTTTCATAAAAATATTTTTGTCATTTTCTTAATCCAAAAATAATTCCGTTATGGGGTCCACCAATGATTGTGCCATCGTACGAATATTCCCTGTTAAAACGAATATTCCCCGACCAATAGAATATTATATAACAACTTACGTACTTTGCAAAATTTATAACTATAACCCACAACTATAACATTATACCAAATTCATACCATAATATTTAAAAATGATATTTATAGAAAATTCATCTTTATTCATAAAAGTTGGGGTCTTACATATGAGGAATTGGGTTTTTGAAGGCTAACCTGGCAGGACCCATTTAACCATGGGTACCAAAAATAGAAATTTATCTAAACTGCAGGTACTTGGTCTATCTGACCACACTAAGGAATGTTGAAGCAAAAGACTTCAGTTAAGAAAATTCAACCAGCAGAAGGCTTAAGACAATTCAGAAATGATTCTAATAAAATTCCTGTTTGTCAAAGCCTGTCCTTGAAGATTTGATGAGCTAACATGAATGAAGATCACATGGCTGCTGATCTCTATATGGAAGTAGACCATTCCACCTAGGATGAAAAAGGTCTTATATGCTCAATCATCCAAAGCATATCAGCTGAGAAGAACCCTCAAGGAACTCATCATAGACGCAGAACTTCGCAAGCTCAAACTGACAAGGAAGACTACATTCGTAATGATGACAAATGATCGTAGAGTAATCAGTCCTAAAGATATGCAAGGCTTCCTTCTGATGCACATGAAGAAGAAGAACTGACACCTCTCTGAGAAGACAATATCAACCGTGGGGGAGCAGTGATTTATTAAGGAATAGCAACACTGAAAGTATTAGAAATACACTATGAAGAAAAATACCAGTTACAAAGTCCCAAAACTTTGTGGCTGACAAACCAAATGAAGATCCATAGTCAGTAGGAACGTCTTAAAATGTACTACTGATAACCTTGTCTACCACCCAACTCAAAATCGTGGAGTGTCTACGATCAACCATCTGATCGTAGTGTGAGAGCAGAAGGACACCACGATTACAGCCAATGCAAATGTCTAGAGTTGGTTGATGAACTCCCCAGCAGAAAAGGTTAAATTAGATATCAGTGCTAATCGCTTCTAAAGTCTTTCATCTGGAAAATGCCTCAGGGACAAACCTGACCCTTAGTTCACTCTAAGAGGTTGGCCCTTCCTGAGCTACCTTAACCCAGAAGGAATGCTTAGTCTAGTTCATCTCAAGGACCAGGACAAACAACGATCGTGGAGTAGATTCTGAAGTGAACTCAACAATCGTAGTGCAACCTCAATGATCATAGAGTAGGCTTGACGATCGCAGTCTTCCTAGAGGATACACTAGCTCATGGGGAGCCCAGAAGAACTAGACACATGCTCAACTACTCAGATTGTGTGGAGATAAGTATGAATACAGTTTGGAAAGACATCTTGCAAACTCACCTCAGAACTTTAGTGCCCAAATTGTCTTGGGGTACATCAGTGGTTAAGCCATGCAACCTCAAAATGAGGATCAGTGTCAAAATCATCTGCTGAAGCCTCTCTCAGAAGAGGATCATTAAGTCGATAAAGAAAATTGTAGAGTCCATAGATACCTCAATAAGCTACTCTAGGTACTAAAATAGTCAATAGCAGAAAAGATAAATCTGAAGGATGAACACAATGGAGGACTTATAGATGATGACTTATCAGCGACTTACAACTGTCCCACTAAGAAATATGGAAGGAACAGTTACAAGAGGAAAATTTAAATAATTGGCAGTTTTATAATAGCGGGCTCCTCAAAATCTACAAACCTGTCAAATCTATACCTAAGGTAAAACCTAGCTACCTCTAAACAGCCAAAATCTCTGAACAAGTTATCAAAAGCTATCTACCCTTTCTCTACCTCTCTTGTCCAAACCCTAAAACTCTCTTTAAATCCTAAATCTATCAAACCTCAAGCTTTTCCCTAAGTGTATTCTACTACCTCTCATTAGACACCTAAAATTAAATACCCACATACTTTGACTATTCAAATGGCAGATTGGCGAGTAATCACTGGCATTCAGCTCGAAACAAAGACTTTTAAGAAATCTGAGAAGAAGTTAAGAGATGTTCTTGAGCTAGTGAAGAAGGCAGGATTCTCTGAATGTCTTGAGGCAAACACATGAATACATGGTGACCTAGTCAAGGAGTTTCACTCAAATGCAACCATAAATTCTGGAATCCTCTCCACCAAGGTTAAGGGTCAGATTCTGAAGCTAAATTCTTCTAACATCAATCAATGCTTAGGCCTTCCTGACCAATATCTGAAAAGCCTGGAAGAAATCAACACTGAAAAAGCTAAGAAGATTATGCAGTACAAAAGAAACCCTAGTCTGAAGGACATGAAAAAAAAGGAGTTTCCTGAAAAATTCGAGTTCCTTGCTGAAATAGTGGGTAAATGTATCTTATGCAAAGACACTACACATGATAATCGTGATTGACCAACAATTGAATCAAGATCATGTCTGCTATAGTCCTGAAGGAACACATCAACTTTGGAGCTATCCTGCTTGATCAAATGTCTAAGTGGCTGGATTAGGAAGAAAAGAAAAGGTTAACTGAAAAACCACTCACAAAGGCTTTTCATGGAAGGTTTTTAAGTATCATCTTGGAGAAAAAGTTGAAGAATAAAATTAAGGATGATGAGGGCGAAATTCTCCACAGCTGTTTATAAACTGGAAGAAAAATCCCAAGGAGAACAAGAGGCTAATAACAACTAGGAGCAGCAGCAAGGTCTCTGTCAAGAAGAGGAAGGCACAAGAAGTGGAAAGTTCTCAATCTGATGACTTTCCATCAGTTGTTGCCACACCAGCAGAGAAGAAGTCTAAGAATGTGAAGAATACAGAGGCTCCATCAAGCCATTTCTCCATTGACAAGAAGAAACAAGGAGCAAGAGAAGAACCATCATCAACTGCTGATACCCCAAAGAGAAGAAGGAGTAACAAACTACTCCAAGAGCCACCCAAGAAGAAAGCAAAGGAGATGAAGAAATGAGTTCCAATTCCCCAAGAAAGTCCATCCAACAAAGAAGAGGACGTAGAGTCAAATGATGGGAAGGAAATTAAAAGCTCTAAGATTGAAACCTCAAAGAGCAAGTCCAGCAATGAAGAAAAAGTTGAGTCTATGAAAGAAATAGCCAACTCCGATGGTGAAGAAGAATATGCAAGCCCTATGGCTAACTCTCAGAGCATCCACTCTGATGATGAAGAAAGGTTGCAAGTTAACACAACTGGATCTCCGACTGCAAATGCTCCAACAAGCTCAAAAGATGTTGAGTTCGAAGAAGAAGGACATGTCCCTACTGTTGATGAACATCAAAGAAGTCTGTCTGATGATACAGAAGCTTCCGATTCTGAAGAAGAAGAGGAGTCTGAAACTCCTATAGCTGAACCTCCAAGCAGAAGAAAGAGCAATAGACTACTTGCCATGTCTGTTCTAAAGAAGAAAGGAGAATCCTCTACTATTGTCATTGATTTGAGTGATGATGAGTCTGAATCTGAGGGAGAAGATGCTGAAGAAGGCACTAATGATGAAAACCAGCATAAAGAATTCTCTGATGAATCAGATGAAAGGAGTCAGCATGATACAAGCTCAGAAGGTGAAGAAATGGAGAATGATGATAAAATAGAGGAACACACTAATGAGTCTGATGATAGAAGTTTACAGAGGTCTAACTCCAACCCTAGACAAAATGAAGAAGGAAAAGACTCCAGTTCTGAAACAGAAGAACCAGAAAATTATCACATTCCTAATCCTGTAAATCGCAAGAGAAAGATTGTAGTAGAAATTGACGAATCACTGGATGTGCTCCCCGGTAGATGGATCAATCATGGGAATGAAAGTCTAAATGTCGTAATGATGATTGCAGAAAATGCGCTCAACAATCGTAAGGCTATGAAGCTAGACACCTCAACTATAATATATGAGCCTGAAGTTAAAAACCATATAATAAGGTGGTTTCACCCTCATATGCCATGAGTAAAGGCATCTCTCACTGGAGATAATAGCTATCTAACATGGGTTTTCTCTCATCTTCCCAACCTGGAGCTGGTGTCACAGAACTTTCCAAGAATATAGAAGTTTGCAATCAAGATTATCAAAGAACAACCTCACTACAAAGTCTACCGACATGTTGGAAATCATTGCATTCCCTACGATTGTAGAGTGGGTTCTGATGGCAGAAAGACTATGCCCAAGGAAATGATCATAGAGTCCCTTCACTCTACCATTGAAGATGTTCAAGTTTAGATTGAGAAGCTTCCCTCTGCCCAAGCACAGTTGTCTGATATTCCTTCATCCTCCACTAATGATTGGCACTCAACGATTTATCAGATTCTCACTGCTTTCGAAAATTTATTCAAGAATGGAAATCGTGGAGTCCAGCCTAGTGCTCAACAAGAAGCTGCGAAATCAAATGACCAAACTCCTATAGAGCAGGAGTTAGTGAAGAATTTTGATGAATTAACTGAGAAGATATCAATCATCACTGAAGGGTCAAAGACGTTAACAGAAGCAGGAGACAATATAGTTCAAGACATACTTCAAGCCAATATGTCTGATATATCTCTTAAAATCAAAGAGAGAGATCAAACTATCTGAAGGCTATAAATGATCAGAAGGCAGAAGCTCTACGAGCACAAAAGGCTAATGAAGAGCAAATCCAAGCCCTCTTTGACAAGATTGACAATCTGAATTAGCCTTTTTCCCTACAGCTTGAGCTGAGCGAACAAGAACTTAAGATGGAGGTTGGTAACTCATCTTACCTGATGGAAAAACTAATGACCAACATGGAGCAGCTTTCACAAATGATTAATGACAAAAAGGGGGAGAAAAGAGGCATAGAAAGAGGCATTCAAGGAAGAGCAAGGAGAGAAGAAGAAAAGCAAACAAGAAGGCTAAGAAGAAGGCAAAGAAGAAGATAATAATGACGAGCGGACATCATCATCGAGGGGAGCAGGAGGATGATGATCCTACGAATAGAGAGTTTGAGGGGGAGCCAAATAAAGAAGAAGATCATGAGTCTGAGGGGAAGCAGAGAAAAGAAATGAAGTCACCATCCAAGGAGGAGCAGGAGCAAAGAAATCAAGCTGATAAGTAACCAATACATAGACATCCTGGAAACACATATGAAGCCAAAGAGGTATATATCTATCTAGTTAAGTATGTTCTGGATCCAGGATGTTAAGTGTCATAAGTTTATGTAATTCCATATTATTATTAATGACATTCATGATTATCTGTTTTAGAAACATAGCTGCTCACTGTATATAAGATTCATTCATCTCATGCATATGAACTTATTATTTTTGTCATAATCAAATAGGGGAGATTGCCAGGAATAAGCATGTGAATGATATTCCTACTTATGTATGATTTGATTCTAATATAAATGAATGAATATACAAGTATGCTTGCATTAAGAAAAGCTATAAAGTCCTTATTTAGATAATAGAAACATATGTACAATGACTTAGAATGAATTGATCAAATATGTTAGGTTGATCCTACATAAGCAAAGCAGCTTTGTAAAGTCCTTAAAAAGAAATGATGTACAAGGACTATAAATATGGAAAGATCAAGCTTGTTAGGTTGATCTTATAATGTAATAGATAGGCTTGTCTGATCGTCGAGCACTGTACCGGAAATCGTAATCTGCTAGAAGAGTCAAGGAAAACTCGAGAGATATCAAGGTAGAATCATAGTCTGCAAAATAGTAGATCTCGAAGTTCATAGACTGCCAGGAGAATTGAGGAAAGATCGTAGTGTGTCGAGGAGAAATTTCTCATAGCAGTAGTCAACTGAGGAAGTCATGTTCAGAATCATAGAGACAGCCTGTCTAAGAGCCGACCGAGCATCTACCGAAGTCAAGTCAAGAATCGTAGACTACACTCAAAGTCGTAGAGTCTACTGATCAATTCAGAGGCAGAGATCGTAGTCGAAGCAAGATCAGATGAAGACAACGAGCATAAAGATAGAAATCATAGAGTGTCAAGATCTGATCTCGGAGTCGTAGTGTCTGCACAACCCAAGGAAGAATCGTAGAGTGCAGAATTAAGGCTTCAACAGATGTGCTCACAACGTTAAGGAAGAATCATAGAATAAACATGATTCTCAACAAATGAGCACTCCCAGAATATCCAAAGGATGAAGCCTCAAGTCAAATCTGCAAAGATATATTTCACCTGAAGGGAACCAGGGTGCACTCAACGAATGGCTAGCAAGCTAACAGAAAATCTAAGCACTAACCCAATCAGCATCCAGATTGAGTTGTAAAGCCATTCAAGATGAAGTTTTCTACAAGTAGATCAAAAGAAGACTTCAGTAAAAGTGACTAACTAAGGAAAAGTTAGTAAGTGCAGTTGCTGTCAAATGAACAGAAGACAACAATCTTGGGGTCAATCAGGATCGTAGTGTTTGCCAAGTAAATAAGGAACTTATAAAGTGTACACAGAGATACTGATCAGTTTCTGAAGAACAAGGCTAAAGTGATTAAGCATGGGTCAGTCCATTGATAATAAGTGAACGGGAGATAACAAGGAGAAAGAAAGCTGGGCATGCCACAAATCTGAGGTGTCTTGCTATTTCGAAGAGACCAGAACAAGGATTTAAGCTATCAGTTCCTGAGATCAGTCAAGGCAAATAGAAGTATTGAAGCACTGCACAAATGAAGAAAGAAGTGTTCTACATTGAAGATAAAATGAACACTCTTCAGGATCATAGTGTTGTATCAACCGGTCGATGAGCAACATTTAACATGACACTACGATCAAGACTAAGAACAAATGCATCAGAATTGTAGAGTTCTGTCATTTGAAGATTGAAGCATTGACAACGGTTCAATCTGAAGACTGATATGTGAACATTGCTAGTTAAGAGCATCGATGCAAAAAGACAATCTTTGATGTTCTAATCGAGAAGTCAAAAAGAAAAAATAAAGAAAATTACATGCCCGAGGCATCAAAGTGACATCTTTGACTGGGTAGGTGAAACAGTAGACTGCGGTGTCAGAAAGATGAAAAAGGGGATGTCATGTCACATCTGCAGTCTATATCAAATAACTCGAGATCTGCGAGGCAATTCAAACTACTTTCAACAGCTATATTCCAACGGGAAGATTGGGAAGGAGTATATATCAGCCAGAGCTTCAAAGATCAAGATTTGCTGATGTTGCAGAATCGTTGAGTTGTTGGAATGCTATTGTTAACTCCACGAGTTCCACCAGAGCTAAACAGAACAAGTCTCAGTGACAGTAAGACTACAAAGGTGGAAGTGACGCAACCTTGAAGAAGGACTCGAACAGACTAAAAATTCACTCAACAAAGATGAGAATGCCACTAAAGATGGCAGCTAAGCTGAGAGCCGAGAAGGCCAAGAAGATAGGATTCAGAAAATTAGCAGAGTACAAAGAAGATCAAGAGAGCCACTCTACAGATCACCATGAACCAAAAGCTGAAAAAGAACAGATGTAAAATCATGTCTGCAAAACATTTAAGAAGGGTTCAAGGATTGTTAAGTGCCAGACGAAGTCTACCAAAAGCTCAGAGACTTAACAAATCCAGATGGTGATGGTGCACAGCTAACATCAGATGAAGATGAATAGAAAAGAGTGAAGATCAGCTGCACCAGAGAAGATGTGGTCCAGAATTGAAACAGAATGCAAAAAGGACCACATCAAGCTGCTGAGTACAAAAGATGTTCAAGCTTAAAGACATCTTAGCAGCTTAGCACCAACAACAACAACTATAACAAGCAGCCAAGGCCTGAGGGGTCCTTGTCCAGAGGGACTAAATGAAGTTCCAAGCCTGCTGGGCTTGAAGAGTTCCTAGGGAACTAGAGGAGTTCCAAGCCTGTTGGGCTTGAAGAGTTCTTAGTGAACTGAAGTTCCAAGGCTGCTGACCTTGAAGGAATCTTAGTGATTCAGGGTGCTGCCCTTCCTTAGTGGAAATCCTGCTAGTTAAAAGCAGAAGAGTGGATTAGGACCTTGAGTCTCTAAACCACTTAAAATCCCTTGTGTCATTTACTTACTGTCATTTACTTACTATTATTTACATTATGTACCTAACTGCTATAATTGCTATGTATGTATTAACTACTTACAACTAAACTAACTCTACGAACAATGTATGTATGTTCACGATTATATCAATGAAGGGGATATTTTACTTATTCCGTTGTGCTTGAAAAGATTCTTATGATTGTCATATACTAAGTCATTAGCAATACAAAATAAATGAGAAAAGTATTCAAAAATTAAAAAGGATCTATTCAACCCCCCCTTCTAGATCTATATTGTGCCTACTAAGAACTAACAGCTTCCTCTGTCGCTCCCTTTCTTTGGGCAGTCCTTAATCAGGTGGTCTGCAGAGTCACAAGCGAAACAACCCTTGATCTTTTTAGGCTTTGGGCAGTTGGGTGAAATAAGCCCTTCTTAGTCGTAGTTGTAGCAAGTACTTCGCCCCTTCCAGCACTCGCCTTGGTGATTCTTCCCACACTTTGGGCATCCCTCTGCCCTCTTCTTAAAACCTCCATGAAAATTCCCCGCTTGATTGTTGTTGTTGTTGTTGTTCTCCCTCTTCCTCTTTCCTGGATTACTTCCCCCACTGCTGCTTCCTCCACGACTTTCTCCTCTCGTGTTCTTACCCTTCTTTTCCTTGTTATACAAACTCCAGGCTTCACTACCTCCCTCTGCAATAATGGCCTTCTCCAGCAATGTCGCAAATAAATCGATTTGTAGGACCGACACCTTGTTGAACAACCAAGGTTTCAGTCCTTGTTCAAAACATCTAGCTTTCCTCTCTTCATCCCCTAGTTGGTGTTCTAAAAACCAGGCTAGCTCATTGAACTTAGTCGCGTATTACGCCACCGTCATATCTCCCTGTTTAAGTTCTAAGAATTTCACCTCCATTCTGTTCTTCATGCTTTCTGGGAAGTAGTTCTCAAAAAATAGAGTCTTTAATCTCTCCCATGATATTATCCCTTCTCCTGCTCTTTGATGATTTGCCTCCCACCAATAGTTCACCTCGTCTCTCATCATGTAGGTGGAAAACACCATCTTCTGGTCTTCACCCACACGAGCGATGGTGAAATCCTTTTCTATTTCCTTAATCCATGCCTGCGCCATGATCGGATCAATAGTACCCATGAATTCCAGAGGTCCTACACTCCTAAAGTCCTTAAAGTTTGTGACTGGAACTTCTTAGGGATTGGGGCGATCGGGTTCATTGTTCGTTCCCCTAAGAACCTCCCCTAACAAATATACTAGCCTTTGGATAGGGTCTACTTATTCTCTCTCTCATTTTCATTTTTATTATCTAATTATACTACTTAAACATTTCTCAAATGAAAAAGGAATAAGATTTTATAACATATTTCTGAAATAAGATCATTTATATTCATATGCCAAATCATTACTTCAACATGATTATCCCTAGCATACTTCTATAAATGTCAACACATATCCCCCTAATATCACAAAAGGTGGGTGAAATACTAACATACTACCCCTTTAACATAAGCCTACTCGGGGTTTACATAAATATCCCATATCTTACATAAAAGATTGGGATTACATCACGATATATACATCACATAAAAACTACTACTACTACTAGACCACTGGGTCTCATCCCAACATCTCGCGCTCCACAGCGTTCTTGTACTCGATATGTGTTATGTATGCCATCAATTCTCTGCTTATAGTGTGTCAGGTTTGTCCCTGCTCCGTCAGATAGTTATATACACCATCAATCACTCTCTCGATAGCCAAACGAAACATGCAACCCATCTTGTTCACCCTCCTCTTCTTACACATGACTTCATCCTCTAAGTCGTCTGCCCTCTCGTTAGCTACTTCCCACTTCTCCTCAAAGTGGATCCTATCCATTACCTCCAACTCTAACTGAGTACGAAAAGCCTCCTGTTGATTATATCATGTTCTAATAACCTAATGTTTTGATGATGACTTGTTCATTGGTACTAAATTCTTTATTGTGAATTTCAGGAAATTGTCTCAAGAATTGTTTGATGGATTATTCAAGAAGATTGAAGACGATTTGAGTCTTAAGAAAAATATGTAAGGTCATTGCAAATATTTAATTTTTCAATACAAGGCTCTAGGACATTTTATGTGTGCATTTAAGTTGATTAACAAAATTACGATTTTGT
Organism: Panax ginseng; assembly: GCA_020205605.1. Classification (NCBI taxonomy): domain Eukaryota; kingdom Viridiplantae; phylum Streptophyta; class Magnoliopsida; order Apiales; family Araliaceae; genus Panax; species Panax ginseng. The sequence continues at coordinate 65,108,809 of CM035132.1, read as the reverse complement.
GCATGCTTAATTTTATGCTAACTGTTATTACATGATTTATTGTTTATGTATTATGCATGCATAAAAATTAAAATGATAATCATTGTCCGGTTTAATTAAATTATATTACATGTGTGATAAGAGAGTTCTGATTCTATATAATCCGTATAACATGTATGTAATTTGTTGGAAGCACAAAAGCTTGTGGCGGTAAAGATGTGGTCATTATCTGTTGGTTAAATTAAATGCCTAAGTCTTGGGAATATAAGATAATGATTATCCTGGAGAGTTGTGTGATGTTATACTTTCTTATATTTACAAAGTTAACACTCTATTATCTTTTGAAAAGAAGTATGATATCTCTTAAACACTTGTTATATAAGTGATGGCAATTTTTTTTAGAATCATAATTGCTACAGGTATTGAAAAGTTTAGTACTATTTGACTTGGTCTCTTTCTAGATTATTTTTGATAGAGTCCTACATCTATTTTACATCCGAAGGTTATTGGATTTGTTATGATTGTTCAACAAAATATCTTTGGATCGTTGCATTTTTATTTACAACGTAAACATTTATGAAGCAACGGTAATATTTTTGGGCTATATAAGAAGAACTGAAATCAGTGATAATACACAACACTTACAACACTTGAATTAATATCTTGCACTCACATACTTGGAAAGCTATTCTATTCTTGGTGCAAATTTTGAGCTGCTGATCAATTGATATTTTTAGTCAACTTCTGTGAGCTCCATATTGGTGATATCTATCTTTTATTACTTGATCATTGCATTCACTAGTTGAGCCTTGCATTGTTAAATTGCTTATTTGCTTTGATCATTAGACCTCTATTATTGTAATCTTAATTATTTTTTAGACTAAGTGTTGTCTAAAGGAATTTAATCCGGTGGATTAAGGTTTGTTTACAAAGCGAGTTCAAGGAAGCATAGGTGCTTAAGGGGGTGCATTGGTGCACAAGGAGCAAAAGTGCTCAAGTGAATTATTGTGATTCAATTTTATAGAATCTGATTTGTAACAAGAGTCTTTTAAAGAAATAAAAGTGAGTCTCCAATACTAGTTGATATTGGACGTGGACTAGGCTATTATTATAGAGGGTAATAGCTGAACCACGTAAAAAATCTTGGTGTTATTTTTATTACTTGCTTTAACTTAATATCACTCAAGTTAATTGATTTGATAAATAAACAAAATTTAATTATTTGTTTCATCGTGAGAATTTTTGTTAACCTTAAATATTCCATTTAACTTATAAAAACACCAAGATATTTTCATAAACAAAAATTATATTCGGTAGACCATATTCATTTAATAAGCTGCATTCATTAATATAGTAGGCTACATTCAATAATTTGGTTTAAAGTTTTTAAATTGGTCATAGTTTGTATACACACTTATTCAACCCCCCTTCTAAGTGTGCCTTATCTGAATTTCACCTCCTTTTCCATCTTCTTGCTCAATTCTCTTTGTTCCATCTCCTCCAGCTTCCCTACCAACTCTACATTCCGAGACATTGACATGTGAAACAGAGTTCCCATCTGGATCCCTGCCTCCCTACGGTGGGCATTCTCTACCTCCAACTCTTGCATTGCTAACTTCCTTTGGTGGTCCTCGTCCCTCAGTTTCTAGAACTCGGACTCCCTCTCTTGAGCCTCTAGTTCCTGGACTCTATAGTCTAACTATAGGATCCGCTCCTCATACCCTCCCAACATCCGATCCTAGAATGTAGCCTGGTCGAAATCTTCCACGAGCTCATCCTCCATGGGATCTTCCTCGGGATCCGACTCTACGGGATATGGCTCCATCTCCTCCTCATCATCATCATCGATAAGAGCCACTATCGAAATAGGCTCAGCTATCAATGGTGCCTCATACACCACGTGTATGTCACGTGGCTCCTCCTCTATCACTCTACTGGGTCCTCCCAAGTCCGTCATCCTACAATCACAAACATAAGACAAACAAACAACAACTCCATTCGAATGTTAAATAAACATAAGTTCATTGTATAGAATGAAATTATATTCCATACCACACTAAGTCTTTTTCTAGGAAAACTCTATATGATTTTCATCCCTTCCTATCTTCTAAGTTCTTATAAGTTATAATCTAAGAACTCTCGCTCCTAAGGTTTATAACTACGGCTCTAATACCAACTTGTGACGCCCCCAAATTCAGACCACTCGCGTCTCGAATTCAGTTCACCACGTGCTACATATCTAATGACTAAATAACATCTCACGCAACAAAAATAATAGAATAGATTACATTTATTTAATATAATCATTCACGTCCCAAGGTTTCGTAACTTAAACATCTCTTACATACAATAAACATACATAAACATAGCTTAGACATAACTAATACATAACATAATTTATGTCTTTACATTATCATAATATTCCCAAATAAATATGAAGCTACTCCGTAGCTTTGCCCTTGCCCTTATCAGTGTTCGAGGGTCCGCTTTGCTCTGCCTTAACTGAAATGTTTTTAGAGAAAGCAAGAATGAGCAACAATTTTGCTCAGCAAATAATATAGCAATAAGGGTGTTCAATATAGTTTTAAATTCTCAAGGGTAAAAAAATAAATGATAGTTCAAGGATAGCAAGAAATATCGATGGTTCTCAATAATAGTCGCTAAGGACAAAAAGATATCAATAAGATTTAATGCTTAATTAATTCGAGATTTCAAAATAATGAATATTAAGAAGTCACTAAGGACTCTGAACTTCTAATAGAATTAACAGTAATAGGCTGATAATCCAACAAAAACAAGTACCGCAGGTTATCAGCCTAAAGTACCATACGTTATGCATAACATTTAATCATACTCATGTGTGCACGCCAATCTCCCGACAATTATATAGTTTCCCCTCCATGGAGAGTTGTTCATCTCAATAACTTTATACGAGTCTGCACCAAGTCAATTTGGTTTGGATAGCTTTCTATCATACGATAGTAGTCTAGCCGAATCAATGGCTTAGACAACTTTTATAATGCATTCAAGAACTATAAGTTTAATGCTTGCAATAATCGTCAAAACATATCAATGATTTCTGAGTAGTAATAGATATTTATTGGAAATAAATATGGTTGATATGGCAACAATTCGGATTATAAAATATATACAGTGTAAAGAACTTAGGAAACTTACATTCAATATAAGAATCAAATGAAGTTAGAGAACTTGCATCAAAGAGATAAGGTTTAGATACTTACAATATTCAAAGTCGTGTAAGTTAGAAAACTTGTCTTTCGTGTCGATTACCAACTTATAGCTTAATACCACTCCAATGAACTATATTATCCTATTTTGTATAAACACATTAGTTATACAAATTCAATATGTAAACCCACTATCTTATACTGCCATGATACACAAGTTTAATTCACAGATACTAAACATATATTTTTAGCCTTGTCTTAGTTTACACAATAGATCATATTCTTACCATATCAACGTTGTTTTTACTTTTATAAGTTTAACAAGGAATACTTGTAAAAGATTTTTGATTCTTGGTTCTACATCACCATTACATGCTTGAACACTTCAAACATTATTCTAATCATGTATTACAGCTTAAGATGTCAATGTACACATGCTGCAAGGTTCTGATTGTAAATAAAATAGTCGGAATTACGGCATGTAGCGCGACTCTATTTGAATTTAAACTAGATATCATGCGTATTTGCCACACGCTGCTCCTTTATCAAACATGAGACCTTAGTTTTCATGTATGCAATTCCAATCTAAACATGCGGGGGTACTAATATACAACTCATACACATATTAACAGATGTTAGAATAGGTCTTATGTTCCTTATACTCATTTCAAGATTTCTTTCCCTCATGTAGTTTTATTTGAAAATTTTCCACCCTACAAGGCTTTAAGTGTTCATTTAATAAAATCTCTCATGTTTAGTCATTATACACATAAAATGAGGTCAATAAGTCTCAACTATACATGTTCGTGTCATCTTAGTCATGCATTTCAAGTTGTATAGTTCTAATTCATTTAGACTTGTTCTAAACAATACTCAACTAGTTTATAACGCATATGACTAGCTAGCATGCATGTCAATCATGTCTATATGCATATTCATATCTTAGCATGATAGTCAAATCCTAGAGTACATGCAAGGCTGTTATCAACCAATTTAGTTTCTCAAACTCTTAAGTTTTCTTTTTGAAAATCTCATGTTAACCATTCAAGCATGCAAAACTACTTCACTTACTATACATCATGCTTTCATAACCACATATTAGTCACGTGCTACGGCATACAAGAGCTTGATATGTTTGTACATAAGGTCAGAATATACATTACCCAATGTTCACCAAATTTAGTTCCAACTCTTTAAGTTTTCTTTGGATACACATACTAAACCAAGGTAACATGATTTAATATAACCAAAATAACAACAATCCATATGTTAGGGTCATTTACATGCGTAATCAAACCGAAATAACGTGCTCATGACAACACAAGGCAAACAAAATTCATTTCCAAAGCTGGCGACTTAGCATTTCTGCGATTTATTATAGATTATAGAAAGTGGTGCTAGCGCTACCACTTCGAGAGAAAAAAAAAATGGCTCTGCTTCTGCAGAACCTCAACACAAGCATTGCTAAACTTTCTAGCTACAACTCAAACCAACTACAATGCTTCTAAACATGCATATAATCTCTCTTAACACATGGATAACAGTTACCAAACCAATTAACAAGAAATTTATGAAATTCTAAGAATTTAACAAGACTTAAAATTAATAACATGTTTTGACATTAATGTTACCTCTTGAGGTTGTGAATTGAATTTCCCTTCTCAAGTTTAAATTGCTCACTTAAATTGAAATTCCCTCTCTATATGCAACTTATCAAAAATTCAGTGATTGCAAAGTTTACATAATGGAAAAGGAGACCTCTATTTATAGAGAAATGATGGACCAATTTCTGGTTCTTGTTCAGTGAATCAAACCAAAGGTAGAAAGAAAAAGATGATGGACAATGAGAGTTTGATGGAAAGCAATCACCAACTCCACCCCTATCCATCCTTCTAGCCATCATCATCTTCCTCTAGCCCTTTGGTTTGCTGAGTTTAAGGAAAAATAGGGAGGATAGGCCATTGGCCTAATACACGGCTGATGACTTAGAATGAGATTATTAATTTGGGACAAGGCTTTGTTATTCACTGACTTGACAACATAAAACTAAGTACTTCAAAAAATGAGTTCCTATTTGACCCACAATGCTTCTTTAATGACTTAATATAATTACCTTGTAATAAGTTAGGGGTGTATATACACATAATCGTATAATCCATGTACATTTTGATAATACTGAATATAATTTAATTGGGTATCATCTAACCACATTATCATAAACTTACTTATTGAAATAATTATTAATTTGAAAATTATTGATTTATTCTAATTTAATATTACATAAAGTACATCTTTAATGTTCTCACACATACATATTGTCACATAAGCATTCTTTATGTAACTTATAATTCATTCAATTTTACTATATAATTTTATATATTATATAGTCACCTTAAAGTGTCACACTACACTTCCTTTTTAATTGAATGTAGGTACTATATATAATACTATTAATTATCACATATCTTGCACATAACAATTAATGGAATAAATATAAATCTTATTTTATTAATTATTTACCCATTAATATTCTATTACTCACAATAACAATTAATTAACAATATGATATTAATTAATCAGTCACTTCTTAATTCATTCGTTCTTTAATTTAATTAAACCATCATAATTTCCATTATCGCGCTACACAAGGCATTTCACAGATCTCATCATATTTTCCCACATTTTCTCAATTATCATAATCTCAATTTAATCTAATTGAGATACCCATATCATGACAGATAAATATTTATATAAAATAAATAGTCCCATTCTTATTAATATCATTATTAATTTTTATTCATAAAATTCACGGTTCTTACAAGTTTACTCTCCTCATGACATACTATAACAAGGATACACTTAACAGATCTAACAATTAACAGATCAAGATCTACAGGCCTTGACATTTGACTATCAGGCCATATTTTTAGGGTTCTTGGACAGTTTCTTAAACCAACTTTTTGATTTCCCTCTTTTTGATCTGATCTTGGATGGCTATAGGGTTAACTTGGCTTATTTTAGGACTTAGTTTAAAGTTAGAATTCATGGGATTGGAGAATGAGAGGCTTGGCTAAGTGTAGAAACTAAAGTAAGGGCTTTTAGGTATTTAAACCTTCATTATGATCTTATCCTTTTGATTCAATGGATTTGGATGATACATATGTCCAATTGTGGCTGATTGACTTTGATTTTAAGCACATGTGAGATCACCAAGTGGTGAGTCATAAGATTTGGCTTTATCATTTTACTTAAAAGAGAAGTAAAAGGATATTTTGGTCATTTTGATCCTATTAAGGGCAATTTGGTAATTTCCCAAATAATTTTAAGGGTATTTTTGTCATTTCACATGCTTCCCTTAAATTTTAACTTTTAGGGTTTACTAACTAGGATTAGGGTTTGTTAATTACTATTAGGGTTTGCTAATTAGGGTTAGTGTTACCATTTAGGATTTTCAAATCTAGAATTAGGGTTTCTAAACTAACATTAGGGTTTACTAATGTTAAACCTTATCTAATCAACACTTAACATTATTCACATATTGTACATACACATAATCATAAATACAATTATAATAATAATTGTATTAATAATCAAATCCATATCTGTAATTCAAATTAGGGTTTTAATCAGTTGTTCATCTTTGCCTCATTCATATTTCTTAGTCAATAAATAAGTTGACTATCTTGCTACATTCATATCACACATGCTCAAAATAATAATGATAACAATAGTGATAATAAAAAAAATTATTTGTAAAATATAATCGTTTAAAATTCTGGGTCCTGACAAGTTTGGTGTCAGAGGAGGTGGAGGAATAAGAATAAGGTTGCAGTAGTAGTGGTGACATCAATGGGAAAGGCAATGTAGTTCCTAGGAATCAGTGGGGACTTCAAAAATTGTTAGATGTTGACATAGACCAAGTGGCTGCAAGGCGTCGTGCTCGCGAGGCGTTCAAGTATATTCAGCTCTTTATTGATCATTGCTTGTTCAAGGTAATTTTCTAAACACAAAGTTTGAATCTTGTTTTTTGCATTCGATTTGGCATGTTTATTTTTGATTATTTTTTTATTTTTAGTTTTTATGTATTGTCCAAATTTGTTGGAATTTTCATTGCTAGTAAAATTAGTAATCATGCGCCCAAGCATTCTTGTATTAATTGTTGTTTGGGTTAACTATTTTGTCTCTCTATACATCCATGTGGGTTGTTGGAATGCCACTTTTGTAAAAGGAAAATGCAACTTGAAATAGGTTGGTGGTAACTATTCATTGAACTTTATTCAAGGACTAATAAAAAAATGTTTTTCCCTTACCTAGTAGATCAGAATTTATTAGGGTAAAATGCAAAGTCGACCACTGAACTTTAGGGGTTTTTGGGTATTGAGCCATTTTCTTTTGGTCAACGCACATTGAGCCCCTTTTTATTAAAAAATTTGGACTTTGAGCCCCAAGTTACCACACGTAATGCGTTGACTTGTTCACGTGGCGCTTTATGTAGCACACATAATGAGATCTGACGTTGACATTTTTCATTTTATTTTACAAGTGGACGACCTAACGTGGCCATTTTTGAAATTTTTCCCAAAATTATGTAGATGCACAGATTCGAACATGAAACCTCAAATTTGGAACATTGGTCCAATTACCAACTGAGCAACATGGGCCTTATTGTTATTATTTTGCAAGGATTAATATTTATAACTAAACAATTAGATCCCCAAATTAAAAGACAAAACAGGTCCCAAGCAGATCCCCAAATTAAATTAACGTAATATTAAAATTACTTGCTTCTCCACAGCAACTCCAAGTATAGCTTTTCCACAAAAAACTCCAAGTATAGCTTTTCTCCATATTTCAAATTACTTGCTTTGCTCCACAAAAAGTCACATTTATAAAATAAAAATAATATTTACCGAAAATTATGTAATATTTAAAAAACAAATTTGGGGCTAAAATATTAAATATAATATTTAATATTTTACAAAAAATATAAGTAAAATATATTTAATATTTTAATATTAAATATATTTTACCGTAAAATATATTTATTATTTTAATTAATGATTAATTAAAATATATTTTAGGTAAATTAAAAAATATTTATAGAAATTATGAAATATTTTAAAAAACAAATATGGGGCTAAAATATTAAATATCATATTTAATATTTTAATTAATAATTAATTAAAATATATTTTAGGTAAATTAAAAAAATATTCTTGAAAATTATGTAATATTTAAAAAACAAATTTGGGGCTAAAATATTAAATATAATATTTAATATTTTAAAAGAAATATTAGTAAAATATATTTAATATTTTAATATTAAATATATTTTACCGTAAATATTCTCCATTTAATATTTTAATTAATGATTAATTAAAATATATTTTAGGTAAATTAAAAAAATATTTCTTTGGAAATTATGTAATATTTAAAAAACAAATTTGGGGCTATAATATTAAATATAATATTTAATATTTTACAGGAAATATAAGTAAAATATATTTAATATTTTAATATTAAATATATTTTACCAAAAATCTCTCCATTTAATATTTTAATTAATGATTAATTAAAATATATTTTAGGTAAATTAAAAAAAAAATATTTTTTGGAAATTATGTAATATTTAAAAACACATTTGGGGCTAAAATATTAAATATAATATTTAATATTTTAACAAAAATATAAGTAAAATATATTTAATATTTTAATATTAAATATATTTTATATAAATATATTTATTATTATTTTAATTAATGATGAATTAAAATATATTTTAGGAAAATTTAAAAAATTACTTGAAATTATGTAATATTTAAAAAGCAAATATGGGGCTAAAATATTAAATATAATATTTAATATTTTACGAAATATAAGTAAAATATATTTAATATTTTAATATTAAATATATTTTACCTGAAAAATATATTTAATATTTTAATTAATGATTAATTAAAATATATTTTAGGTAAATTAAAAAAAAAATATACGAAATTATGTAATATTTTAGGTAATATATTTAATTAAAATATATTTTTTCTGATAAATATATCTTTAAGGTTTGCTATGGGATCTGTTTTCATTTAATTTGGGGATTTAATTGTTTAGTTCTAAATATTATTCCTTACAAAATAATAACAATAAGACCCATGTTGCTTAGTTGGTCATTGGACCAATGTTTCAAATTAGAGGTTCCATGTTCGAATCTATGCATTATGTATTATTATTATGACGCCCCCAAAATAGGTATACATCACCTATTCTGAGTAGCCAAATACATGGTACAGAATACGAATACAATCTTTAATATACAACAAGAGAGCTGTGAGTTTTAATACAAATACTGTCTTCTAGACAATATCCACTCTCGAATAAGTCCTCATTACATTTATTGTAACACTATTTATTTAATGAATAGTGAGGACTACTAATACTATCATCTGGACCCGTCACTCCGGTTCCCCGACTAGTCCGGTTATGTTCTCATTTTCAAGAGAACGGTGAAAGAAAGGGTGAGCTCAACTAGCCCGATGAAAATATTATGACTAAGATAATGCAGAATAAATTATCATTAGTCTTCAACAATGTTAAGCTGATAAAATACAATAGACATAGAGTTTAACTGCAGCGGAATAAGCAATCCATTAAAAGAGTCAAGTAGAGAATAAAATCTACTATCTTTTATTATTTAAAAGGTTTTTCGTCACTTTTATCGCTAGGACTCAGCTTAAAAGATAATCCACATCATCCTTGCACTACGGCCAAGGATATTCATTAGTATCACAACCACAAAATTATCTATGCACTACGGGCCAAAGATATTTGTGTATTCATCAATGGTCATGATTATGCCAACAACTGTCCATCAATGCACTACGGGCCAATGAGGACTTTTACCACATCATTTGTAACATTACGGTCATGATTACACCGAATAATCCCTGGTCATAATCATTCCAAGTCCATCTATGCATTACAGGCCTCAGATGACTTTTAACAAAATATAAATAAGAGGATGATGACAATGATATAAGAATTCAATAAAACAAGTTCAAGAATTAATTTATCCAGGAACTAATAACGTCCAAATTGTCAACGTGATACTTCTTTGTAGAGTAAAATTCAAAAATGCTCAGAAGAATATTTTCATGAAAAGATACTGGATGAAGCGCAAATATCAAAGATATTGCACTAATTTCATGGAGTATAGAAGTCAAAACTTTAACCAACTGAGTATAATAAAGAATGCAATAACAAAAGAAATCACCAGGCATGCGATAGACCTTGACAGCAAAAGTTATTCCAACAGAATAATAAAAAGCGAGATTCAGGTCCTGCGTAAAAGCGCATGCATGAGGATATTCAGCGAGAATAATAAAAAAGCGGAATCAGTCCCGTAAAAGCGCATGCATGAGGATATTCCAATAGAATAATAAAAAGCGGAACCGGTCCGGCGTAGAAACGCATGACGAGGATATTCCCAGCGTAATAATAAAGAATTGAATAATGGAAGAATTTCACCAAGTATAGGGTAGCAGCGTATCTGAGTTATTCCAATGAATAATAAATAATGGAATAATGTAATTTCTCTTCATGAATACAAAAGAAATAATACCCTTACCTTAGAAGAAACTTGATATAGGAAAAGAAAGGTAGCGAGACTTTCTTCTTCTTTCTCTCTATAATTTTTCTCTCTAGAGTTTCAAATTGAATTAAGTAAAAATAATGAAGGAATGAGCTTCTATTTATAGGAGAATGGAAGGGCCTTTGTTCATGAAGCGAAATAATTTTGCAAGAGTCAGTCAGGCTAAAGGAAATTATTTTTTCAGCATTTAACGTAATTATCCCACATGTGAATTCCTTTAATTCAACGACAACTTATATATATATATATATTATATACAACAACATGTTGGCCACTTCTATTATATATACCCCATTTTAGACTCCACCTTCCCGTGACAACATCATTTCCCCCACCAATATCAATTCATGTCACACATATATAAAATACTTACCACCACCCACCAAATTCTCTTTCATATTAAAACATATAATCCATTCACCCACCAAATTCTCTTACCACATCATTCACGGCACAAAGTTTATATATTATATATATAACTTATATAATACCCACATGTATATATATATATATATATATATATAACTTATATATATATAAATATAATAATACAGAACTGAGATAACTTTCTACCGATGATTTTGGAAAATGGATAAATGAGAATCCAAATAATACGCCAATATTTACAACAAATACTTCATAAAAATCATCTCAATATTTTTAACAACATTTATCATCATTATTATAATTCGCAATATTAATTAACCGGTCGTTTCGAGGAAGAGGTGCTTTCCAAGGATTTTCTCCTATTGGCAGCGCAATTAGGTGACCAAACCTCTCCTCGATGTAACTTCTAGACATCGTTAATATTGCAAATAATAATATTAATAACTTTGTCGTCTCAATTAATAATATATAAAATATCGACAATAATTGAATCAAATAACGTGAGATTCTATGCAACAATTACTATAGCAATAATTGAACAAAACTGAGTGACTTCTCACGTAAGCATCAATAATCAATACCGTGTGCTACTATGCAACCACGCATATTACTGTACTTTTACTACCAAGTAGTTCAACACTTTTAACTATAAAACCTCCGTCGTTATTTTCATAAAAATATTTTTTTCGTTTTCTCAATCCGACAATAATTTCGTTGTAGGGTCCACTAATGATGATTGTCTTTGTCATTTAATATTCCCTGTTAAAACGAATATTCCCCACCAATCGAATATTATATAACAACTTGCGTACATTTTGCAAAATTTATAAATATTACCCACAACTATAACATTATATCAAATTCATTCCAAAATATTTAAAATGATATTTATAGAAAAACATCTTTATTAAAAAGTTGGGATCTTACAACCTCCCTTCTTATGAAATTTCGCCTCGAAATTAGGGTACGAACCTGGTATGTCGAAGAGGTAAGGATATCTTGATTTCATTTCAGATTCTAACTACCAGGTCATTTCCTAAACATCGTGGTTTCTCCACAAAACTTTGACTTGAGGTATAACCTTGGAGCGTAGAATATGTTCCTTCTTATCCAAGATTTGAACAGAAACCTCTTCATACATCAAATCTTCCGCTATTTCATCCGGTTCTAACTCAATAATGTGGTTCGGGTCTTCCACATATTTACGTAACATGGATATGTGAAAAACATTATGAACACGAGACATACTTTGCGGTAAAGCTAGTCTATAAGCCACAGCTCCTACTCGATCGAGGATTAAAAATGGGCTGATGAATCGAGGGTTGAGCTTCCCTCTCTTTCCAAATCTCGTAACTCCTTTCCATGGAGCAATATGTAACAACACATGATCTCCAATATCGAATTCCACGTCCTTTCGATGAAGATCAGCATAACTCTTTTGTCGATCTTATGAGGTTTTTATACGTTGTCGGATCGTTTGAATCTTTTTCGTAGTCATACGTTCCAACTCTAGTCCCAACAACGTTGCTTCACCGACCTCATCCCAGCATACTGGAGAACGACACTTTCTTCCATACAACGCCTCAAATGGAGCCATGTCAATACTTGTTTGATAACCTGTTGTTGTAGGAAAACTCCACCAATGGTAAGAACTTGTCCCAACTTCCTTGAAGTCAACGACACAGAGTCTTAATAAATCTTCAAGAGTTTGAATAGTCCTCTCTGATTGTCCGTCCGTCTGAGAATGATATGCCAAACTAAATCGTAAATTCGTGCCCATAGCTTTTTGTAAACTAACCCAAAATCATGAAGTGAATCTTGGGTCTCGATCAGAAACTATGGATACTAGCATGCCATGCAGTCTTACAATCTCGTTTATGTACATACGAGCAAGACGTTCAAGTGTATAAGTTTCTCATATTGGTAAGAAATGAGCAGACTTGATCAATCTATCAACAATGACCCAAATTGCATTTATGTCTTGAGAAACCTTGGGAAGACCAGTAACGAAATCCATGGTACTGTGCTCCCACTTCCATTCTGGAATTTCAAATGGTTGCAATGGACCTTTTGGTACCTGATGCTCCACCTTGACTCGTTGACAAGTTAGACACTTTGAGATAAACAATGATATCTCTCTCTTCATAATGCTCCACCAAAATGTATAACGAAGATCACGATACATTTTGGTACTCCCAGGATGGATTGCAAACGGTGTGTTGTGCTCCTCCATCATGATTTTATACTTTAACTCAAGATCATTAGGAACACAAAGTCTGGAGTTGACTCGAAGTATTCCTTCTTCATCGATTCTTGCTTCCGGCATAGCACCTTCTTGTACTTTCTTCCTCATATGCATCAGCTCCAGGTCGGTAATTTGAGCAACTTTAACTTTATCGATTAAAGTCGGTTCTACTCGTATATTCGCCATCATCACGTGGGTCCCTGGAGTCTTTATCTCTATCTCCATCCTTTGCAAGTCATACAAAATGGGCCTTTGCGTTGACAATATCGCACTCGTACCCACATATGATATTTTACTCAATGCGTCAGCTACCACGTTCGCTTTTCTAGGATGGTATTAGATGGTATGATCACAATCTTTCAACAGTTCAAGCCAACGTCGTTGTCGCATGTTGAGTTCCTTTTGAGTGAAGAAATATTTGAGGCTTTTATGATCTGTAAAGATCTCCACTTTCTCCCCATACAAGTAATGCCTCCAAATCATTAGTGCAAAAATGACTGTTGCCAACTCTAGATCATGAGTAGGATAATTCCTCTCATATTCTTTGAGTTTTCGTGAGGCATAGGCTATGACTTTCCCATGTTGCATGAGAACACATCCTAACCCTTTGCTTGAAGCATAACTGTAGATGACAAATTCCTCCGAGCCAGATGGTATTGTCAGAACAGGTGCTGAAATGAGTCTCCTCTTGAGTTCCTGAAAACTTTTCTCACATTCCTCGCTCCAATCGAATTTTGTATCTTTCCGAGTCAGCTGAGTTAATGGAGTAGCGATTTGAGAAAATCCTTCCACGAATCTCGATAATAACCCATTTAAGCTTTAGAGAAAACTACGTACTTGGTCCATCGATTTGGGTTGCTCCCAGCTTTGAATAGCTTCAATCTTTGTCGGGTCAACAGATATTTCATGACTTGATACCACGTGCCCAAGGAATTCTACTTCCTCAAGCCAGAATTCACATTTCTTCAACTTGGCATAAAGCTTATATTCACGAAGCTTTTGGAGTATCAGCCTCAAGTGTTGCTCATGATCTTCACGACTTTTGGAATAAATAAGGATGTCATCAATAAAGACGACCACAAAGTGATCCAAATATTCCTTGAATACTCGGTTCATCATATCCATGAAGGCAGCTAGAGCATTAGTCAATCCAAAAGACATGACTAGGAATTCATAATGCCCGCATTCGAAGTTACGAACGGCCGTCTTTGGAATGTCATCGATTCTAATCTTCAATTGGTGATATCCGGAACAAAGATCAATCTTTGAAAAAATTTGGCTCCTTGCAAATTGGTCAAACAGGTCATCAATGCGAGGCAATGGATATCTATTTTGATAGTGACATGGTTCAACTCCCGATAATCAATACAAAGTCGCATACTCCCATCTTTCTTCTTCACGAATAATAAAAAGACCCCAAGGAGAAGCACTAGGGGCGAATAAAACCGATGTCTAACAATTCTGCGGTTGGGTCTTTAACTCACGAAGTTCAATAGGAGCCATTCGATATGGGGCTTTAGAAATGGATTTTTGTCAGGGTTCAAGGTCGATACAAAATTCAATTACACGCTTCGGAGGTAGGCCAGAAGTTCTCGAGGAATACGTCGGGAAATTCATTAACAATAGAAATATCATTCAAAACTGACGTATTTTTGTTTAGATCTGTGACATGAGCTAAGAAAGCTTGACATCCATTTTTCAATAAACGAATAACTTTATGGCTTGAGATGACAGTGATTGATTTTAATGGTTTGGTTGCTTGAATTCGCATAATAGGTTGGTTAGGAATATGAAAGCTAACAACCTTACGAAAACAATCAATTTTTGCATGATGAGTAGTTAACCAATCAATCCCTAGAATTACGTCAAATGCAAGTATTTTCAATGAAATAAGATCGATAAGTAATGTGAGGGTACCAATTTGAACCAAACAAGACTTATAAATAGTGGATGTAATGAAGGTTTCTCCCAACGAAATTTCAACAGATAAGTCAAAGTCTAATTTCTCCAGAGTCAAATTTAAACATTGAGCGCAAGTAGGAGAAATAAAAGAATGGGTAGAACCGGTATCAAATAAGGTATATACTTCGCTAGAGTTTATGATAAGCTTACCCGTGATGACCTCGTTCGGGTTCCTTGCTTTCACGGGAGGTCACAACAAACGCTCTCCTTGCACTCTCGGCTTTGACTTTTCTAGGACGGCCTTTGGTGCCTCCATCCTAGCTGAACTTGTCTTCGGTGAACGACAAAATCAGGCTAGGTGACCTTCTCTTCCGTAATTATAACATGCTTTAGATGGCATCACGCAGTTTGGACTGATGTGTCCCTCTCCTCCAAATTTGAAGCATATGATAGGTGGTCGTTCTCCTTCGGGTGCTAGTGCTGACGTCTTTCCATCATTGTTAAATCTCCTCTTCTTGAAATGTCCATTCTTATTGTTTTGGCCCTGATTACCACCGAAGTGGTTACCATTTCTGGCATGTTGATTCCCTCCACGCTTGTTGTCACCGCTTCGATGACTGCTCTCACTAGTATTATCATTTTGTCTGCTGCTATCTTTTGGTTGGGTTGACTCATTATCGCGCTCCAATAACTGAGCCCTATTAACAACATCTGAATACAAACACAGTTTATGAGAGATAAGATATTGACGTATCTCAAGTTTCAAACCTCTTAGAAACATTCGCGTCATTCTCTCCTCATTATCAACCAAATGGGACTCAAACTGTGACAACTCGGCAAACTTGGCTTCATACTGTGACACAGTCATGTTATTTTGTTCCAGCTTGATGAACTCTACCTCTTTCATGTGACGAATACTTTCAGGAAAGTAATTATCGTTGAACAATTCTTGGAACTTCTCCCAAGACATCTTCAATGTGGCAGGTTGAGTACGCTTTATAGATTCCCACCAGTAATCTGCCTCTACCCGCAACATGAAGGTGGCAAAGGGAACCTTTTGCTCCTCGGAGCATCCCAAGACATCAAATATCTTGTTGATCTGCTTAATCCACGTCTCTGCCTTAAGTGGTTTTGGCTCTCCAAAGAATTCTGATGGTCCCAGTTCCTTGAACTGCTTAGCAGTGACCGTCCGAGAGTTTCCAGTGTTTCCACCTGCATTTTGGACATGAGCCGCTCTTGCCTAATGTTGCATTAAGCCTCTGAACATTCCATCGTTCATCATTTGGTCAGTGTTGTTGTTTGCCTGAGGATTGTCGCCTTCCTGATGCACATTATCCTGACTATTGATTTGTGGAGACTCAACGGTCTCCTGTTCTCCATTGATGTTCTCAACATTCTCAGATGTCATTTTCAAATACTACCACAAAATAAGGGTTAATTAACATATCACATATTATCCCTATACTCTGACCGACCAATTAAATAGCAAATAAACTTAGGTAGGTCATACTAGCGAAAGAATTCCCCGTCTCTCCCCTCCTAGTTCTTATTTCACATCTTAGCCAAGGATCATATCTCTAAGCTCTGATACCAACTGTGACGCCCCCAAAATAGGTATACATCACCTATTCTGAGTCGCCAAATACATGGTACAGAATATGAATACAATCTTTAATATAAAACAAGAGAGTCTGTGAGTTTTAATACAAAATCATCTTTTAGACAATATCCACTCTCGAATAAGTCATCATTACATTTATTGTCATACTATTTAATGAATAGTGAGGACTATTAATATTATCATCGGACCGAGTCACCGTTTCCGACTAGTCCCAAATTACGTTCTCATTTCTCAGAGAGAACAATGAAAGAAAGGGTGAGCTCAACTAGCCCAAAGAAGAAATATTATGACTAAAATAATGCGAGAATAAATTATCATTAGTCTTCAACAATGTTGGAATCGATAAAATACAATAGACATCAAGTTTAACTGCAGTGGAACAAGCAATCCATTAAAAGAGTCAAGTAGAGAATAAAATCTACTATCTTTTATGATTTAAAAGGTTTTTCGTCACTTTTATCGCTAGGACTCAGCTTAAAAGATAATCCACATCATCCTTGCACTACGGCCAAGGATATTCATTAGTATCACAACCACAAAATTATCTATGCACTACGGGCCAAAGATATTTGTGTATTCATCAATGGTCATGATTATGCCAACAACTGTCCATCAATGCACTACGGGCCAATGAGGACTTTTACCACATCATTTGTAACATTACGGTCATGATTACACCGAATAATCCCTGGTCATAATCATTCCAAGTCCATCTATGCATTACAGGCCTCAGATGACTTTTAACAAAATATAAATAAGAGGATGATGACAATGATATAAGAATTCAATAAAACAAGTTCAAGAATTAATTTATCCAGGAACTAATAACGTCCAAATTGTCAACGTGATACTTCTTTGTAGAGTAAAATTCCAAAATGCTTAGAAGAATATTTCCATAAAAAGATACTGGATGAAGCGCAAATATCAAGGATATTCCACTAATTTCATGGAGTATAGAAGTCAAAACTTTAACCAACTGAGTATAATAAAGAATGCAATAACAAAAGAAATCACCAGGCATGCGATAGACCGCACAGGCAGGTTATTCCAACAGAATAATAAATAACGGAAACCGGTCCTGCGTAAAAGCGCGCATGATGAGGATATGCCAACGAGAATAATAAAGAGCGGAATCGGTCCGTAAAGCGCTTATGAATAGGATATTCCAATAGAATAATAAAGATTTTAAACAGTCCCGTAAAAACGCATTGTGACGAGGATATTCCAATGAATAATAAAGAATTGAATAATGAAGAATTTCACCAAGTATAGGGTGGCAGATATCTGAGTTATTCAACGAGAATAATAAATAATGTAATAATGAATTTCTCTTCATGAATACAAAAGAAATAATACCCCTTACCTTAGAAGAAAGCGGATATAGGAAAAGAAAGGTAGCAGACTTTCTTCTTCTTTCTCTCTATAATTTTTCTCTACAGAGTTTCATTGAATTAAGTAAAAATAATGAAGGAATGAGCTTCTATTTATAGGAGAATGGAAGGGCACTGTTCATGAACGAAATAATTTTGCAGTCACGGGCGAAAGGAAATTATTTTTTTCCAGACGCAACGTAATTATCCCACATGTGAATTCCTTTAATTCAACGACAACTTATATATATATATATATATTATATATATACAACAACATGTTGGCCACTTCTATTATATATACCCCATTTTAGACTCCACCTTCCCGTGACAACATCATTTCCCCCACCAATATCAATTCATGTCATACATATATAAAATACTTACCACCACCCACCAAATTCTCTTTCATATTAAAACATATAATCCATTCACCCACCAAATTCTCTTACCACATCATTCACGGCACAAAGTTTATATATTATATATATAACTTATATAATACCCACATATATATATATATATATATATATATATATAATAATAATAATAATAATGTCTAACTGAGACAACTTTCTACCGATGATTTTGGAAAATGGGTAAATGAGAATCCAAATAATACACCAATATTTACAACAAATACTTCATAAAAATCATCTCAATATTTTTAACAACATTTATCATCATTATTATAATTCGCAATATTAATCGACCAGGTCGTTCCCAGGAAAGAGAGAAATTTCCAATAAGGATTTCTCCCTATTGGCGCGCAATTAGGTGACCAAACCTCTCCTTGATAGAACTTTTAGACATCGTTAATATTGCAAATAATAATATTAATAACTTTGTCGTCTCAATTAATAATATATAAAATATCGACAATAATTGAATCAAATAACGTGAGATACTATGCAACAATTACTATAGCAATAATTGAACAAAAGGTGAGTGACTTCTCACGTAAGCATCAATAATCAATACAGGTGTGCTACTATGCAACCAACCACAGCGTATTCTCAGATTTTACTACTTAAAGAGTAGTTCAACAATTTTTAACTCTGTAAAACCTCCGTCGTTATTTTTATAAAATATTTTTGTTATTTTCTCAATCCGACCAATAATTCCGTTGTGGGGTCCATTAATGATTGTCTTCGTCGTCATGAATATTCCTGTTAAAACGATTATTAAACCAATCAAATATTATGTAACAACTTTGCGTCTTTTGCAAAATTTATAAATATTACCCACAACTATAACATTATATCAAATTCATTCCATAATATTTAAAAATGATATTTATAGAAAAATGATCTTTATTAAAAAGTTGGAGTCTTACAATTTTCATTCTTGTAATTTTTGGTGATTTCTACAACCAATATCATCATAATCATTATATTTGTTATTTCGACTCAGAACTTCTTCTCTTTTCTAAGAGTAGTTATCTTGTACCCAAAATGAATTAATTGAAATTTAAGGCCATAATTTACATATTCTCCTTATTGGAGGTCGAGTGTGCTTGTCGTTTGTTGATTCTTTTCCTATAATGAATGGCACCAATTTAATGTGTAATTGTTATATAGCCATCTCTCCAGAAGATGAATATTTGGTGGGTAATAATGACTTCTTTCCTTTCAATGATCTAACAGATGTCATATGATGGATTGAAGATGAAGGAGGGAACTTGATTTTAGTGGTTGCCCATTGGAAAGTTTATTTCTAAATCTTGCCATTCTCACTGATATTCTCTCCTCATGATGAGGCTGTGGATACAGTCAAACAGAGTAGGTTATTTCTTGTCTTTCTCTTATGAAACTCCATAATGGTGAATATCAGTGTGATAACTAATGTGAGTTAAACGGGTGCTATTTGTAAAAGCTTAAATATCAATTGGAGGTATATTGCTACACTGATGTTGGGGTATTGGGGTATTGGGGTGTTGGGGAGGCATTTGCATAATCGAATGTAAGGCAGCAGATAGAGGTTCCAGAAAAACGAGCACATGCGTCTCTTTTGTTTATTTTAATTTTTGTGCATGATCATCTCTAAGTGATCATTGCACGAAATGAAAAACAAGAAATTTTGAGGACCAGACCTCAATACATTGTTTTATTTGGTGTCCCTACTTATCTCCTCTTCTAATTACCGCTTTTTGTTCATATATTTTGCCTGCCTATTTTGTTCATATATTCTATGTGCATATATTTTCCACGCTTGATATAGTCTCTTATTTACAACAGGACTCTTATTTATATGAAACACTCCAATATTAAAGACAGCTTACTGAACATATATTATATTTGATTTTTAACTTATTAGTTTATGTATTAATGTTTTTGTTCTCAATTGTATGTTTAATTAATGTTTTTCTTATCAACAAACCAAAATTTCTGGCAGACCTTGTGTAAAAGTATATAACAACAAATAATGGAGTACTATATTAGCACATATTTATTTGCAAATGCATATATAATTTAATTATTGACTAATTTTGTAGACATATTTCAGTCTTAAATTATATTAAAAATTCAGAAAATAAATTAGACCAAAGTATATATGCCATAAATTTCTTTAAACACTATTATTTGTTTATTTATTTATTTGATTTTTCGTTTTAAAATATAATTGGTTGGGACTTCCAATTTTGGTTGGGTCCTGGAAGCGCCTGAAAGAAACTGGGTTATAGATCCATACTGACCCGATTTAGAATGTGGGTTCAAATACTTGAGAAGCAACGCTATAAACTTAGTTGAACCTTGTTTTTTTATGGCTACTCTTTTTTTAACTTCCTAAAGTAAAAAAATAGGCAGATCTTCCGACGATCTATCCGGAGAAATGGCATTAACCTTCGATGAGTTTGGGAGGCCATTCATAAGCCCTGACGGCGAAATCACCATCAGTAATTTTCTCTCTCTTTGTCTATTCAGCTTTATATGTTGATCTAGTAACTGCTCAAGTAGCCGATTTTGTCAAAAAAAATTGAAATTTCTTTTAAATTGTTGCTTTTATGTATTCAGATTTATGTTTGATTTAGTAGCGAATCAGTCAAAATGATTTTGCTTTTGCATTGTTACTTCATTCTTGATCTAATTTTTTGATTTGAGAGTTTCTTTTTTTTTTTGCTTGTGATGGGATAATAGTAATTGATGTAGGACAAATCTGGGATGAAGAATTAACGAAAAATAAACTAGGTTTTAAACTCCACGTTTAGACCGCTAGGATCTCTCAAGTGTATCCACTCAAATACCTCTACGGTAGGATACCTCTACGGTATGAATGAAATAATCAATTTCAATATCAATAATATGTAGTCTAAAAGACTTGTGGGGATTACATAACTATTTAAAGAGACTTAAAACCCTAATGTTACTTGGAGAATAATAAAAGTACTAAAAGACTAAGGTAACCTTACTAAACATTAAAAATTCCTAATTACTAATTAATATTAGTGTTCTAAAATTCGCTAGTCGGTCCGAGGTCGGTTGAGTACCGACTAGAGACTAGGAGATTAATCGGCTAGTCGGATTTTCAATTATTTTTTTAAAATATATATTCTCCTTCCTCCTTCATAAGTTTTGAGTAAGTAGAATAACATAAGTAACAAAAATCATCAAATAAAAACATGGAAACTAAGTAAAACCAAATAATTCGACGCGTTAAGTTCAAAACCAATTAACCAAATGAAACTAAGTAGCACAAAATCAATAGTCAATCACTCATCCTCCTCTTCTCCTCCTTATCACTCCAAGACTTGCTCTCCATCGGACTCAAACTCATAATCTTCATCTTCCTCTTCGTTGTCATCATCTTCTGACACAAACTCGTCTTCATCTAGTTCTCACACATTTATACCACTTCTTTTAGGTAGAAGGACCTCATCCGCTCCTATTTTTTCTGATTTCCCCCTACTTTTTCCGATTTTCCCTACTTGTTCCTATTTTTTGATTTACTCGGACTGGGCGACTTTACCGACTAGTCGCCGACTGGAGCTCGACTAAGTCGGCCAGTGACTAAATCAAAGGACTAGGCCCTAGTCGACTCGTTTAGGCTTCGACCCCGACCTAGTCGCCGACTAGTTGGTCAACTAGGTCGACTTTTCGAACACTGATTAATATCCCTAAATCCCCACTAATAAATAAAATACATAAATCACATCAACGACTTTTATATTAAATATATAAAAACTCCAAATAATAAATGAAAAAATCTCTTCTTTGTCCTTGACTTAGAGTTCCCATTATTCTCCTCTTGTTGGAGAAAACTCGACCTCGAGTTCTATAATATGAAATAATAAGCAATGAACTCTGCAACGGAAGAACATTTTGGAATACCTTTGACAACATCATCACGAGGTAAGGCTCAAAAATTTTTGAAAAGAGAATTGACGAGAGCATCACTTTCGTATTCAAAGACGTTGAAAATAAGCTTTTTGGAACAACGAAGTCAACAATGTCAACTTGGATTGGATCAACTTCTCGAATCGTCCTTTCCTCGATAACGAACAACTCCAAAGCAACGTTAAATGTTTTCTCAATTCGTTCCTCATACAAAATCTCTAGTTCAACTTTTGGAACTAAAAGAATTTACATAGACACATCACGACTGTCTGTAACCCCAAAATTTAGAACATCCTCTTTTTCTTTCTCTTGCTCTGCTTGAAGATGTGCTCGCTAATCAATAAGGTCTTCTTTTATAGAATATATGTCATCTTTTATAGAAGAACATTTAGAAATTACTCTTTGTGTGGCCTCTCTTGCTTCAACTTGTTGACGTTTCCTTGTTTCAGCTTGTTGACGTTTCCTTGCATCAACTTTCCTTTTTTCATCTTGATATCGACGTTCTAATTTTTCAAGGTAATTTTCTGCTTCAATCATATTCCATATAAGCTCTTCCTGCTTGTGTTTCAAATATCTATGACCACATGCATTAATAAGGTAGTATATTCGATCACTTTCATCGTCAAGAAACCTAATATACTCTTTTGCTTCGACAATCAATTCTCTAGTGGCTTGAGACATTGGGTGTTTTTTTTCATAAGTTATGGGCCTAACACAATCATCAAGCAGCCGTCACAAGTAGCCCTTCTTCTTCTCCTCTTTTTTTTTCGTAAACTAGCGCGATGAACAGTACTACGGCGATGAACAGTAACTCCGACGATGAAAAATTCCTAATTACTAATTAATTCTAGAAATTGGTTCAGTAAGTTTGAATTAAGGTTACCTGCATTACTGACTACCAACTATAGTTTTTTACGTGTAACTATTCTGCCGGTGCACGTGGTTTATCTTGTAAAAGAAAGCTCAATATAGAAGAAAAGGAATTTGGGTTAACTAAAATGATGCGTCTTTAGACTCAACAACAATCGCTAGTATATTGGTTTATATATTATCTTTTCTTGCATACACTAATTAACATTGGTGTAGGAGTAATTGTGTCCCAGAAGCATTGACAGGGTTGAGGAGTGTGCATTTTTCTTCCTATTTAATTGGAGACATTTGAGCTAGTTAAGATCTTCCTAACAACTTCTATGTCTGTCTTGTCAGAAAATGATGGTGCAACAATCTTGGAGCAGATGGACGTGGACAATCAAATTGGAAAGTTGATGGTCGAATTATCCTGGAGTCGGGACTATTAGAACATGGAATTCATCCCATATGGATTGTAGAGGGATTTGAGATGGCGTCGAGGATTGCTGTTGAACATTTGGAGCGTTTATCACATTAGTTTGATTTTGATGCAACAACCATCCAGCCTTTGGTTCAAACTTGCATGAATACTTTATCCTCCAAGATGTAAGTCCATCTTAATCATGTCTTTAAACTTTATATGTTGCAGGGTCATGTTTGATTAACTGATGTTCAATTACTCTTAGGAATATGTAAACTTATTATTAATTTCATATTTTCACGTGTACTTGAGGCTCCTACACATTCAATTTTAAAAGTTATAATGGGTTTCACCTTGTAAGGTTTATCGTACCTCTGTGTATTTTCATGTGAAACATGATTGCTCACTAGATGAACTATTGCACTAAGCCATGCACTTAGAGGACCTCAATCATATTCTTTTGTATATTCACCTCTTTTCCATTCGCATGCAATCACCAAAAAATGGCTTTCTACTAAGAAAGAAAATCTTTGGAGGTGCTAGTTTCTTAGGCTATGCTGAGATTGTGTAATGAAGTGTAAATGAGTCTCATCCTATTCTATCTTTGACTAGGTTGCTAGGAATGTGTCAATTTACTTAAGTTTTTTTTCCCAAAAATATTGTCAAGGATATTGTTGCTTATCGGTACGTTTTACAGCTAGACAATGTCTTTTGTGTTACATTAATAATATATCTTGTTTTATCTGTTCAGGCTGGTTTGGTTCGAGAAAAATCATTTGGTTCCACAAAAGATCGGATGTTCTACATTGCACATTGTTCAAATTCAAGGTTTGTGACCGTATTCATTCGTGGTGGTAAGTAAAACAATATTGTCATTACAGTTGTTGAAGTAGGTCTTATGATTACTTACTTTCTAGTAGAGGTCACGCGCTCGCAGTCAACTTACTCTTTTGATTAGCCATGATATCCTACTTTATGTGCATTGTACTTTATTATGATACTAATGTTGTTTCTTAGAGGGTTTATTCTTCTGATGTTTGTAATGGAGATTTCTTCGTCATTCTCTACGATGATTATTTTTTTGTCAACCCAATTTTTGAGAAGCTGTGGTTGCGATATTGTTATATGAGGTGATGTTTGGTTGAGGTTTTCTTATTGCCAAAGACTATGGATTCAACATAAAACGAAATTGTGTACCTTTCAATCTGATTAGGCAGGGATCAGTGTTTATAGGTAGGCCCATTTTAGAAGTGTAAAAATATAGATACTATAACTATACTTGCACACTTGATTTGGTCTCTTATTTACAACGTGGGTATTAATCTATCCAAGTTGTTCATGTCTTAGTATAGTCCTGTTTGACAGATTACGTGAACCTTCTTAACAATTACATGCATTTAAAAATGAAACTTAGCATGCATCCATTTATTCTCTTACATGTTTCTTCTGTGGCCTCATTGCTGATGGCCTGCTTGATTTCTTAAATTGTATTGTTTACTTCTGTGAGAAATTTCCTTGGTCATTCTAGTTTCTTATACAGACCTAGGCAAAGCATGTATTCACATATTACTGGTCCCATGCATTAGACTTGCATCAACATTCGACATACAGGATATTTCAGAAAATTCCCAAAGTGCAAGATAGAGTTTGGAAATAAAAAGCAGCACATATATTAACTTCACCGCATCTAGAGATCTTAAACATGATTTTTTATGTTGTGTCTGGTAACAAGATGATGATAGAGGAGACAAAACGAAGCATCCATGATGAATTGTGTGGCTAGGAATCTTATTCGCAACAATTCTATTGTATATGGTGGTGGTTGGGCTGAGATTTCTTGCTCAATTGCTGTTGATGCTGCTGCTGATAGATGTCCAGGAGTTGAGCAGGTATGGTAAATATGTTATTTTATTGCATTTCTTAAACTTTGTAGTGTGGACTACTGCTAAGACCTTTTCCCTGCTATTCACAGTATGCCATCGGGGCATTCGCTGATGCTTTGGATTCTGTCTCCATGGCATTTGCTGAGAATAGTGGTATCCAGCCCATTGAAACACCATCTGATGTGAAATACCAGCAAATTAAGGTATTCTATTGATTTGAGCTTTCAATGACAGGATGACTTGCCTGTTGCCTCTTCTCCATCTTTCTGTCATTCAAGGGGGTTTAGTTGCTAGTGTTTGGTTATAAATATAGATTTGATGCGCAGGAAAATAATCATTGCTGTGGGATAGACTATAATGATGTTGGCACGAATGATATGCGTGAGCAAAATGTTTTTCGAGACTTTTATTGGGAAGCAGCATAATAATTATTAATATTGATGACACCTTTTGTCAAACATTTGCCAATCATATGTTACTAAATTTAAGCTACAAGTGAATTGATATAGAACCGAAAGTAGTCACAATACTTGCATATGTGTATTACCTGCATACGCACTTTACAGTTAGCAAATTTTTTTCTATTTAGAAAAGAAGTGGCTTACGTCCACCACCAAGTTCAAAACTATTTTTATTGTGTCATAGATCTACTCAAAGTGAAAGTTTTATATTCGTGAGAACCTGTTCTGATACCACTTGTTATTTCCTAAAGGCACTTATAGATCTCTAGAAGGTGGTTGAATAAATCTTTTAAAATTTCTGATGATTAAAAGAGTGTTACCAAATATTTATTAATTTGATTGATTAAGCACAGTGAAAATGTCTTTTGGAAAAATCCCTTGAAGATTTAAAAATAAATATCAATTCTGAATGATTGCAAGATAAATCTAATAAACATGAGACTGATAAGAGATAAAATCAGCAAGCAAACAAACAATTTTAAGTGTTTGGAGACTGAATAACTCTTAATCCACTCTTCTACTCTTCGAGTAAGAAATTCACTAAATTTTTAGTCACAGACAAGTAAACTCTGCCCTCTTCAAGCTCAGCAGACTTGGATATTTAGTCACAATGACAAGGACACTTTGCCCTCTTCATGCCCCCACATACTTGGATATTTAGTCTCAAAGACGAGGACTCTCAGCCCTCTGATGATTTGATGATTGATGTTTGTTGTGAGGTGCTGCTAAGTTTACGTTAAACTTTTCTTCTCATGTACTTAGCAACTCGAACTATGTATCCTGGATCGTTGAGTTCATTCTTTGACTTTTGCAAAGTTTTTGACTTTTTGATCAATGTTTGTCACTTCTTAAGTTTAAATCCTTGTTGCATTTTATACTCTGCTGAAAAATCTTCCCGTTACAAGATGTTCGTTTGTGCATTTAAAGTTCAGATATCCTATGATCCTTGATGTTGACATTTTAGACCTAGGAGACAGTTCTTTTTTCCTTACCTGTCACATTAGTATGCTTTCTCATCTAACACCTTTGACATGTCACTGTCACCAACTAGCTGGTAGACGCATATTCTGATCTTCGATTTTTGTCAAGGATATTTGGGGAGTGCATTGGGACCTTCAATTTACAACCCTTCAATGTCAATCAGGCTTGACTGCTTTACGATCGAGCTCATGTCAACAATCTTTTGCTTGACTTGGTGGATCACTTGTTCACTTAACGAACTGAAGTGACTTTTCGAAGCAAAGTGAATTTTGACTACTCCAAATAGTTCAGTGATCCTCTTGATGTATTGCGATCTTATTCTTACTCTGTGATCTTGTACCCAAACTAGCAGAGTAACCTTACGATATTACAACAGCCTATCAACTATACATCAATTCAGCTTCTTTTAGATCAACCTAATATTATTTGATCTTTCTATTCTAAGTCTGTGTACATTTGATAAATTCTTTATAAGGACTGTACAAATCATATTGGTACAAATATACATTAAACTCATTCATCATCAAATCAAAATATGCAAACTCTAACAAACTCTTTTTCAAATTAGATTGCATATTTTAATTTTAATTCTAAGCAGGATATATATTAAGGGATCTTTTCGACAATAATACTTTGAATATAAAACATGCAATCCTAAGTGTTTCCTAGATCTAATAGAGATAAATCTAATGGACCATTAATCCAACTTGGGCCAACCAAGAAATCAACATATAACATATTAAACTAGCCCAAACAAATCAAACAAGTCCATTAAATAGATTACAAACCCAAGTATATTGTCATCATTAAAATCTTAAAGGATAAAAACTAGCATTCTTCTCCTTTTTGACGATGATAATATATTTTATATTTTAACTAACATGCTCCCCCTAATTCTATGACTCCCCCTAAATTTATTGTGACGCCCCCAAAATAGGTATACATCACCCATTTTGAGTCGCCAGATACATGGTACAAAATTCAAATACAACTTAATTATACAACATTCGTGCAAAATACGACGACATATATACTATAAGTTTTAATACAAATATTGTAACGTATATAATACGACAATATTCATACTCAAATTAATACATGCCATATAAAGTACAGCAGCAAATATTTCAAGTCTCCAAAGGGACACAAGAAGATTTCTGTTCTCTTCATTTTACTGTGGTACACTTTTGACGCTTTCAGGGTCGGGTTCTCATCACCCTAATGTTGTTCACCAAAATCAATTATTACGTGACGTAAAAAATAGGACACACATATCTTAGGTTCTCAATACAATTATATATTGCATGTCATGCCATAGTAAGGACTAATAATGCTATCATTTGGACCATCACTCCAGTCCTTGACTAGTCCCAACTATATTCTCATTTCCTGAAGAGAACAATGAAAGAAAGGGGTGAACTCAACTAGCCCAGTAAGAAATATTATGACTAAGATAATGCAGAATAAATTATACTTAGCCTTCAACAATGTTAAACTGATAAAATACAATAGACATCAAGTTTAATTGCAGCGGAATAAGCAATCCATTATAAGAGTCAAGTAAAGCATGATATCTACTATCTTCTATGATTTAAAATATTCTCATCAATTTTTATCGCTGAGACTCAGCTTAATAAATAAACCACATCATCGAGTCATCCTCGCACTACTACGGCCAAGGATATTCATTAAATCATCAATGGTCATGACTATACCGAATAATCCCTGGTCATAATCATACCAAAAACTGTCCATCAATGCACTACAGGCCACTGAGGACTTTTACCACATCATTTATAACATTACAGGTCCTGATTATACCGAATAATCCCTAGTCATAATCATACCAAGTCCATCTCTGCACGTAAGCCAAAGATGACTTTCATCACAATATAAGCATGAGGATGATGACAATAATATAAGCATTAATCAAACGAAAATAAGGATAAATATTAAAGACTTTAAATTTATCAGAATATTATCCATCACTTAAATAACTCATTATCTAATATTGTTAATATTATAACAATATTTTAATCACTTCTTAAACTTATAAACAATTTAATTTAATTATTTACACTTTACCAAATAATGCATATAATCATTCAAAAAATGTCATACTCATAAGATTTCATCACCAATGATCAAATTACTCATCAAAAATCTGCATATACCTTATATAGGATTTTCAAGCCCTAAAATCCTATTTACCAATTCTTCAACTTCACATAACATATTTAACTCATATGTTTGTAACTAAACCATTTTCATGAAAAATTACCAAATCAACTTATTATTTTTCTATCCTTTGTCCAAACATATATACATATATTTCATATACAACAAGTATTTTTTTATAATTTTTCAACTCCCTTAAGTATTTTTCAAAAATCAATTTCTAATTAATTCCTTAAGAAATTAGCTACCTCAAGTTTAACTCCAGAAATTCCCAAATCTTGGCAGGATCTTACACATGTTAACGTGTGCTTCCAGTTTAAATTTCATGGTCATCGGAGTTATAGAACTTCGGTTATAGCATTTTTCGTCGAAAAAACCTAAATATTGAAATAGTCATAACTTGCTCATTTTAAGTCGGAATGAGCTCATTTTTGGACAAGAGGTACTTTATACCCTATATTTCCATGTCCCAAAAGGCCGAAATTTTTCTCACAAATTAAGTGGCCGTAAATGCCCTTTTAAATTTCTGGACAGTAGCTTTTTTGTACTTTGCAGTTTTTGACTCCTTTGCTAAAATCAGTCCATACGAAAATCTACAACACCTTTTCTAGTGATTCCACTTGGATAAGTTAGAAAACTCATAGATCTAACTCTAAAACTTGACCACACTCAAAAATTCAAAATATAATTGGAGATATGGTCAATTGAATTTCATATTCCATTTTCACCAAAATCTGATTTTCAACCCTTTGTGATTTCTAAGAAACTTTCATGTTTTCACATAATAACCAACATAACTCATCATAACACTTACTAATACTATATATATCCATGATTTTCATCAGTCCAGTGCTTTTATTATGACTTTTATCATAATCCACGTAAACAGATCATTTCCACAATTTAATAAGGAATGAATACAAAGGATCATTCACCATGCATGTGGTAATCCATATAGACAGGTTATTCCAACAGAATAATAAAGAATGGAATAACTGAAGAATTCACCATGCATACGATAGATCGCATGCATGAGTTATTCCCAATGAGAATAATAAATAATGGAACTGTGTCATAAATAATGTCTGCATGCATGTGATATTCCAAATGAGAATAATAAAGAATGGAATAATGAAGAATTTCACCATGTATGTGGTATCAGACATACAAAAGTTATTCCAAGTAATAATAAGAAATGGAATAACAGAAGAATTTCATCATGTATGCGGTACTTCTCATATACAGGTTATTCCAACAGAATAATAAGGAAATGGAATAATAGAAGTTCTCTTCATGAATACGAAAGAAATAATACCCCTTACGAGTACAACAAATAATATCCCTTACCTTATAAAGAAGAGTACTCCGACGGGTAGGGCGGGGATATACTTGAAGAAAACTTGCACTACGCTCAAGGCTTTCTTAAACTCTAAAGAAATACGCTCAAGATTATAGAAGAAGAATTCTCTGAACGTCTAGTGTGATTTTCAATTCTAACTAAGCATCCTATTTATAGGAAAAATAGAAAGGATACTATGCAATAAAATATAATATATTCTATTTATAAAATATATAATATATTCTATTTATAAAAATATATATATATATATATATATATATATATATATATATATATTAATTAAAATCTAATAAAACAAATAACTTTATAAAAGTATTTTATTTTATATAAAAAGATTTTACTATGCAAATACTATCGCAGTACTATCACGAATACTATGCATAATAGAATATAATATATTCTATTTATAGTCTAATAAAACAAATAACTTTATAAAAGTATTTTATTTTATATAAAAAGATTTTACTATGCAAACACTATGCATAATAGAATATAGTATATTCTATTTATAGTCTAATAAAACAAATAACTTTATAAAAGTATTTTGTTTTATATAAAAAGATTTTACTATACAAATACTATGCATAATTGAATATAATATATTCTATTTATAGTCTAATAAAACAAATAACTTTATAAAAGTATTCTATTTTATATAAAAGTTTCTGTTTTATTACATTTATAATAATAATAAAACAAACTTCATCATCATTATTATAATTCACACTATTAATCAACCAGTCATTCTCGTAAAAGAGGTGGCTTTCAATAAGGATTTCTCCCTATCATAGCATGATTAGGTGACCAAACCTCTCCTCGCGTAACTTTAGACATCGTTAATATTGCAAATAATAATATTAATAACTTCGTCATCTCAATTATTGATTTAATAATATATAAAATATCGACAATAATTAAATCAAATAACGTGAGATACTACGCAAAGAATTATCGTAGCAATAATTGAACAAAACTGAGTGACTTCTCACGTAAGCATCAATAATCAATACCGTGTGCTACTATGTAACCACGCGTATTACTGTACTT
The DNA here is from genome assembly GCA_020205605.1 of Panax ginseng. Taxonomy (NCBI): domain Eukaryota; kingdom Viridiplantae; phylum Streptophyta; class Magnoliopsida; order Apiales; family Araliaceae; genus Panax; species Panax ginseng. The sequence continues at coordinate 65,076,955 of CM035132.1, read as the reverse complement.
TTACTACCGAGTAGTTCAACAATTTTAACGGTATAACTTCCGCCGTTATTTTCATAAAAATATTTTTGTCGTTTTCTCAATCCGACAATAATTCCGTTGTGGGGTCCACCAATGATTGTACCGTCGTACGGATATTTTCCGACAAAAAGAATATTCTCTGACCAATCGAATATTATATAACAACTTGCATACTTTACAAAATTTATAAATACTACCCACAACTATAACATTATCTCAAATCCAAACCATAATATTCAAAAAAAAATATTTTGAGAAAATTAAATCTTTATTCGTAAAATTTGGGGTTTTACATTTATGCCTATCATGATCACACAACCTGTTTGATAGATGTAAACAAATTAGATAATGAATTAAGATATCCAACCATTATCATAACTATAAACAATATGATATCCAAACATATTATAACCAACATAACCAACATATATCATAACTAATACCATTTAATATTTTGATACCAAATTATAGCCAAATATCATAACTAGGGCTGAGCAAGTAACCAAATTAGAATCAAAATCGCACCAAAAACCTCGCGAACCGCACCAATTAAAACTGCACCAACGGTTCCGGCGTATGTGGTGGTTTTAGGTGGGTTGAATAACCAAATTTACGGTTCCGGTTTGGTTACTAGCCAAATCACACGCATAAAACCGAACCATGTGTGTGTATGTATTATTTCTAGTAAATTCTAAAGTTACTTTTCACTTGAACACACTTAGAGAAAACCCCAGTCTTGCATTGTTATTTCTTCACCAATTGAAAGAAGATGGTTAGAGGTTATAGAGTCAAAAATTAAGCATTTGGGTTTTGGAATTTCGAATTTGTTTGATGCGTTATTGGAGGGGCTTATAGTTGAGGTGCCAAATTTGTTGGTTCGAGCACTTGATGCATTGGTTAAGGTCTATGCTATAGTAGTAATAGTCTAATAGATTATTTTTCAAATTAGGTATAGTTAGGATTATATTCTATAAGTCCTCCCTGTAATATATAAGATAGAATTTCATTATATCTCTAGTATATACTTTTAATTTTTTGGGAACTAGATAAACCTTCTTACTTGTTATCGAATATATGGTCTTCGTTGTTTTATATAGCGTATGTTTTAGTTTCAAAGCATCATTCCTTTATTATAAACTAAAACTATTTTACGTATCTCATTGTTCTATGATTTGATGGTGAATTTGACATGTTTGACAGAAGGAACTTTGGTTCTATGCTTGATATAATTCTCATTGGCGACTCTGTCACTAAGTTAATTGCTCGATGTGAGTTCTACGTTAAATTTTATTGAAGGCTTAGATCTTTTTGTTGTTTCAATTGATTTTGGAACCGAAACCGCACCAATTAAAACTGCATCGCACCAATCACAAGCGGTAATCACAGTGTCAAGTTTTTGCTCCATGTTTTGAAGTAGTTGAAAAAGCTTAGATAATTTAGGACTAGTGGGAGGAATAGAGGATGTAGGAATATGAGAGGGAAGAGCAGATGAGGCAATAATGTGACGCCCCCAAAACAGGTATAAATCACCCATCTTGGGTCGCCAAATACATGGTACTGAATACAAATACAAACTTAATTATACAACATGAATTGTGAGTTTTAAAACAAATATTGTCTTCTAGACAGTATTCAAACTCAAAATAAGTCTTCATTTATTATCACACTATTTCACAGGATAGTGAGGACTACTAATACAAACATCTGGACCGATCCACCCGCTCCCCGACTAGTCCCGCCACGTTCTCATTTCTCAAGAGAACAATGAAAGCAAAAGGGTGAGCTCAACTAGCCCAGTAAGAAATATTATGACTAAGATAATGCAGAATAAATTATCATTAGTCTTCAATAGTATAACAACTGATAGAATATAATAGACAACAAGTTTTAGATCAACAACTGTAGCGAAAAAAACAATCCATTAGAAGAGTCAAGTAGAGCATGATATCTACTATCTTCTATGATTTAAAAAGTTTTTCATCAAATTTATCGCTGAGACTCGGCTTAATAAATAAACCACATCATCGAATCATCCTTGCACTACGGGCCAAGGATATTCATGTAATCACCAATGGTCATGATTATACCGAATAATTTCTGGTCATAATCATACCAACAACTGTCCATCAATGCACTACGGGCCAATAAGGACTTTTACCACATCATTTGTAACATTATGGGTCATGATTATACCGAATGATCCCTGGTCATAATCATACCAATCAACAGTCCATCTATGCACGTAAGCCAAAGATGACTTTCATCACAATATAAGCATGAGGATGATGACAATGATATAAGCATTAATCAAACGAAATCAAGGATAAATATTAAAGACTTTAAATTTATTTAGAGTTTAAAAATATCTAAATTGTCAATATGATACTGCTTTATAGAGTAAAAATTAAAGAATAATATTCATGTACCAAAAATAATTTGGACAGAGAAGAAATATATTTTTTGGGTAAATAGTACCCCGTGAATAGTACCATATGAATAGTACTTCGGGAATAGTACCCCGACATGAAAAGTACCCCAAATATCCGAGTAAATAATATTCGGGTGCATAGTAATTGGGTGAATAGTAACCCGTGAATAGTAACTCATAAATAGTACTCCGGCATGAAAAGTGCCCCGAATACTGGATTGAATAATATTTAAGTGAATAGTAACTGGGTGAATAGTAACTCATGAATAGTATTCCATCATGAAAAGATAAATAATTATCAAGAAAACTCAGAATAATATTTCCATGAAAAGATACTGGATGAAGCGCAAATATCAAAGATATTCTTCTAATTTCATGGAGTATAGAAGCCAAAACTTCAACAAAATGAGTATAGAATTCAAAATCTGAAACGAAATAATATGACTTATATACTACAGAGTATGGAAGAAAATATTATTTCAAGCGAATATTGAAAAAAAATAACATCCCTTACAACTGTTGAATGAAAATAATATTCCAACGAATATTTAACGTAGATAATATTCCTACGAATATTGAATGAAGATAATATTCTTTATGAATATTGAACGAAAATAATATTCATACGAATACGAAAAATAATATCTCTTCAGAATATGAAATAAATAATACCCCTTACCACAGAAGAAAACTGGATACTGGAGTAGTGAAGTAGTAGACTACTCTTCTTCTATCTCTCTATAGCTTCTCTCTATATAGCTTCTTTCTCTATAATTGCTCTTGTGAGACTTAGTGAATTGGTGAGAATGAAGGAAGAATGAGCTTATATTTATAAGAAAATATAGTTTCGATAATTGCACATTTTGGGGCTCGAAATATTACAGTATAATACCTTCATCTTTTCCTTCATTTTTAATTTAGTCCTGCAAGTATTATCAAACTTGCACCACCTCCCCTAATACTACATCATGTAAATCAATAGTTCAATCATGTGAATCAATAGTTTTATACATGTGAAAATATGAATTACAGTATAGTACCTCCATCTATACCTCCATTTTTAACTTAGTCATGCAAGTATTATCAATCTTGCACCACCTCCCCTAATAGTACATGAATGTGAATCAATAGTACACACATGTGAATAAATAGTTATAAGCATGTGAATTAATAGCAATTAATTGCTCATTTATCCGATTAATTACCCGATTGGTCAATATAACTTCCAGACATCAATTATTATTGAAATAAATGTTGATTTCCACTAACAGTAATAATCCCAACACAATGGAACTATCAATTTCATCTTAAATCAACACGAACTTATTCATCATTAATATTATAACTCATAATATTTAACAACTAGGTCATTCCCAGGAAAAAGAGGGTTGTCCAATAAAGATTTCTCCCTATTGGCGCGCAATTAGGTGACCAAACCTCTCCTTGACAGAACTTCTAGACATTGTCAATATTGCAAATAATAATATGAATAACTTTGTCGTCTCAATTATTGATTTAATAATATAAAATATTATGCGATGATAATTGTGATGAAGAATTGAATCAATAATATGAGAGATATGATCCATCAATTACTGTAGCAATAATTGAATATAATTGAGTGACTTCTCACGTAAGCATCAATAATCAATACCGTGTGTTATTATGTAACCATGCGTATTACTGTACTTTTACTACCGGGTAGTTCAACAGTTTAACGGTAAAACTTTCGCCGTTCTTTTTATAAAAGATAATTCTGTCATTTTCTAACTACAACAATACTTCCGTTGTGGGGTCCACCAATGAATGTGTCGTTGTACGAATATTTCCTGTTAAAACGAATATTCCCCGACCAATCGAATATTATATAATCACTTGCTTACTTTGCAAAATTTGTAAATATTACTCACAACTATAACATTATATCATATCCACACCATAATATTCAAAAATATATTTTGAGAGAAATTAATCTTTATTCATAAAAGTTGGGGTCTTACAACCTCCCCTTCTTATGAAATTTTATCCTCGAAATTAGGGTACGTACCTGGTATATCGAAGAGATTAGGATATCTTGACTTCATCTCAGATTCTAACTCCCAAGTCATTTCCTCCACATCGTGGTTTCTCCACAAAACTTTGACTTGAGGTACAACCTTGGAGCGTAGAATATGATCCTTCTTATCCAAGATTTTAACAGGTAACTCTTCATACGTTAAATCTTCCTCTATCTCATCTAGTTCTAATTCAATAATGTGGTTCGGGTCATTCATATATTTACATAACATCGATACGTGAAAAATGTTATGAACACGCAACATACTTGGCGGTAAAAGGAGTCTATAGGCCACAGTTCCTACTCGATCGAGGATTTCAAATAGACCAATTAAATCGAGGATTGAGATTTTCTCTCTTCATCGACTCTTGCTTCTAGAATAACCCCTTCTTGAACCTTCTTCTTCACATTTATCGACTCCGGGTTTGTAGCTTGGGCGGCCTTTAACTTTATTGATTAAAGTCGATTCTACTCGTATATTTGATATCACCACGTGGATCCTTAGAGTCTTTAACTCTATCTTTATCATTTGTAAGTCATATGAAATGGGTCTTTGTGTTAACAACGTTACAATTGTAAACGCATGCGATCTTCTACTCAATGCATCAGCTACCGCTCTCGCTTTTTCCATAATAAAATTGAATGGTATGGTCGTAATCTTCAACAGCTCGAGCCAATGTCTTTGGCGCATTATACGTTCATTTTGGTTGAAGAAATATTTAAGGGTTTTAGAAATGAGTTTTGTACTGGGGTCAATACAAAATTCGATTTCATGCTTTGGGGTAGTCCAGGAAGTTCTTCGAGAATACGTCAGGAAATTTATTATCGATAGAAAAAAAAACTGTGAATCTCATCCCAAGACTTGGATAGTATGTCACATTGATACCTATCAACTTGTCACCGTTATTCACAGCTTCCCCTACATAAAGTCTGGCTTCGTTGCATTCCACACAAGGAAGTCACCAGCGAAAGGCTCATGGCTCTTTACTTATGGCTTAATATAACAGTGATTGACTCTAATGGTTTGGTTGCTTGAATTCGCATAACAGGTTGGTTAGGAATATGAAAGCTAACAACCTTATGAAAATAATCAATTTTGTCATGATGAGTAGTTAACCAATCGATTCCTAAAATCACATCAAGGGAAAGTATTTTCAAAGAAATAAGATCGACAGGTAACGTGAAACTTTCGATTTGAATCAACAAGATTTATAAACAGTGGAGGTAACGAAGGTTTCTACTAACGAAGTTTCAACCAATAAGTCAAAGTCTAACTTCTCTGGGGTCAAATTTAAACGTTGAGTGCAAGCAAGAGAGATAAAAGAATGGGTAGAATCGATATCTAATAAGGTATAGACTTCGCAAGAATTTATAATTAACTAATCCGTGCTAACTTCGTTGGGGTTACTCGCTTTTTGAGAAGTCTCGAAAAATGCTCTTCCTGAAATCACCGACTTTATTTTTTCCGTATCCGCCTTTGGTGCCACCGTCTCAGCTGGACTTGATTTTGCTACAGGACAAAATCGAGCTATGTGACCATCTTTTCCACAACTAAAACATATACCTTGGAAGGTCGTGAATAGTTTGGACTTATGTGTCCTCCTCTCCGTGATCTCAGATCATCTAAATGGCGGTCGTTCTCCTCCCCTAGAATTTGTTGTTGGTGTTTGTCTTTTTGCGCCAACGTCTTTCCATCATCGTTAAATCTTCTCTTCTTGAATTTTCTACTTCTATTATCTTGGCCATGATTACCACCAAAGTGGTTACCATTCTTGGCATGATAATTTCCCCCACGATGGTTATCATTGTTTCGATGGTCGTTGCCACCGGTACGATTATTATCGTGTTGTTGGTCGTTGCCTTTTGGTTGTGCTGACTCATTATCGCGCTCCAATCACTGAGCCCTATTCACAACATCTGAATATAAATAAAGTTTGTGAGAAATGAGTTATTGACGTATATCGGGTTTTAAACCTCTTAGAAACATTCGCGTCATTCGCTCCTCATTATCGACCAAATGGGATGCAAATCGGGATAAATCCGCAAATTTAGCCTCGTATTGCGACACGGTCATATTATTTTGCTCCAACTTAATGAATTCCACCTCCTTCATGTGACGAATACTTTCGGGAAAGTACTTGTCATTGAACAACTCTTGGAACTTCTCCCAAGACATCTTGAGTGCGTCAGGTTGTGTAACATTCCAGAATTTTTAATTGTTATATTAAATATTTATTGAAATATTTAAGTATTTAATGGAGGTGTTTATTGTTCAATAAGTAATTATTCAAATTTGATTTGTTTTGGTTAATAATTTGTTAAATAAATAATTAAGAAAATTAATTATTATATTCTAATTTAATTTAATTATTAAGTTAGAGAGTTTTGATTAAATGAATTATTATTATTTTTTATTTGAATTTGTTATTAAAAGGATGTGTTAGTTGATTAAATAAATTTATAATTATATAGAAAATTATAATTTGGTGGTATTGATTTATGGGTTAAAGTAATTTAATAAATTGTTATTAGAATTAATTTAATTAAATAAAAGTGTGACAATAACCTTTTATAAAGGAGTTATTAAAATAACTTAAAGGAGTTTAATTCAGTTTTGCCAAACAAGGCCTAATGCATATTAAGTCTTTAATCTAATTGTGTTTTACCATACAAGGCATAATGATTAATTGATTATTTTTTTTAGTGGTTAGCCAAACAAGCCTTATGGCTTTTGGTTTTTCAAATAAAATATAACTGATGTCAGTTAAAGTTAGAATTATATTATATATTTAATACCTATATTATTATTATACGTTATATTGTTAGTACGTAGTTAGAGTTAGGAAGAAAGAACTCAGTAGAAGAGAAGAGGAGAGTTTACAAAGAGAAAAGAAGAGAGGAAGGAAGGCTAGAGAATTTGAGAAAGGAATGGGGGAAAAGAAGCTTGATAATCAAAAGGATAGCCATCATCTTCTACAAACAAGGTATCATCCTACCCTTTTAAGTTTTTAAAATTTTAGTTTTCTCCTCCCTAATTCTCTGTAAAATTCTTGTGAAAGGATAAATTGTTTGATTGTATGTGTCTTTACATGATAAACTAGTGTTGTAAAACTATTTTCATAGGTTATATATGAGTATAGTCAATGAATTGATGTTATGTATGTGGTTTATGAAGAAAAACTATTTTACAGAGAGTTTATGTGAATATATATGAATATGGTTTAGTTTAAGGTAGAAATTAAGGTTTAACTAGTTGTTTAATTGATAAATTGACTATTGAATTTGAAAGAGTATGTATAAACATTGATAAAGTGCTTTGAATTAACTGTTTTGGTTGAAAAACAAAATCACAGTATTGATTTTCATTAAAAACATCAAAAAGTGAGTTTTCATCAAAAATAGTGAAATTGGATGTTTTAAATTCGTTGTTTATGTTGTTTTATGGGTAGAAACATGTTAAGAGTATTTGAATTATGTTTATATGAAGTCTTTATATGAATTACATGTTAATTAGGCTGTTAAAAAGTAGCTTGTAGGCCATAATTGGCTTTTGTTCATGTCAGAATCAAGTCGCTTCACCAAGTTCCGAATCTGCAATATGGCAGCTTCACGGCTTCATAAAGATAATTTTCGTGTCTTGTTACATTGGGCCACGCCGCAGTGCGCGGGCCTCAGAGGGTTAATTTCACACCATAGTCAACCACCCACAAGATAAATCGTGGTAGGCGCACAGTCATGAGTCAAGCGTAATGGTCTGACAATGTATTTTTTTTGTACTCAAAATCTGAAAGAATTGTTATGTGTTAATAGTAGGACTGTTAAATTATGATTTTACTATTTCCATACCATGAATGAGCATGTTATTAACAATTAACTTGTTTGTAACTTGATTATATGATTGAAAATCAAACCCTATATGATGAATGTACTTAGTTATGTTTGTAAAGTGGTAGTGACTAACTATGTCATGATGACATATGTATATAGGATATTATGATTCGAATTGTTTGATTTATCCTACGAGCAAGGCAAGTTATCTAATCTATTATCTTGTTGAGCCAATTATTGTTTCCAATTCGATTACAATATAATGATGCAAGGTTTCTAAACTTTAATTTTGATATTGAGCAAGTTACTCTTGTATTTAACTTGTTGTTTAACATGCAAATTTATATATACTAATGTTGAACAGTTTTATCGTTCAAATTGCTATGCATGCTTAGTATTCAATTCTAAATAACCTTGACTTAATATTGTTCAAGCAAGGTGTGTTATAGTTATTCAAGATGTATGCTATTAGATTATTCCTAAAGCATGATTTTAATTTACCATGTCGATTCAATTACGATTATTCTATAGTATGATGTTATTAGTTTTATTCAACCAATCCTTAGTTGATGTTCGTTGAAATTCCAATTTACCTTGAAATGTATCCAAACCAAACTCACTTTGGTGCGGACTTGTACTCTAAATACTGAGATGAACAACCCTATTATTAGGGGTAACTTACGCTTAGCGTTGAAATGTTTGTGCACAATACATTGTACGAATATCGATCCCCTAAGTACGAGGAGTCCCTATAGTCTTATCGATTAAAGTTTAAGTTAAAAATTACTTATAACTATGGACATAGTTCGTGGTCTTAGGACCCTCAGTTATATACTTTAGAATGTTGATAAATCATATTGTTTAACTCTATCGAGCCTCTTATCTAACAGTTGTTGTAAAGATTTTCATTCATTGTTGTTTCAAGTGAGCTTTGTTTGCTCACTCTTGCTTATATAACTATTACAGATTAAAGATGAGATGGTTGATGTACATGCTTTTGATGAGGGAAAAGGAAAGATGAACAAGTATTGAAGACTTGTAATATGATGATATTTTATTATCAGTTTTAATTGAATGGTTGTAATGAAGTTTATTTATTTTTTTCCGCATTTGAATGATTATATTTAAAGGTTAGACAACCTGGGAGATTTTTATTATGTAACCCTTTAATGGGGAAGGTTTTTATTATTCAATTTGATTGTGATTGGGTAGTTAGGTATGAATGTTTGATTAAGTGAACACCAAATCCTCTGGGAATGAAGTACCTGAGTTTGGGGGTGTCACAGGCTGGGTACGCTTTACAGATTCCCACCAATAATCTGCCTCTTCGCGTAACATAAAGGTGGCGAAGGGAACCTTTTTCTCCTCTGAGCATTCCAAGACATCAAATATCTTGGTGATCTGCTTTATCCACGTCTCGCCTTTTAAGTGGTTACGCTTACCCAAAAACTCCCGTGGTCCCCTCCTTGAATCGCTTAGCGTTGACCATCCGAGAGTTGCCGGTGTTTCCACCAAGATTTTGAACAGAGTCTCTCTCACCGATGTTGCATAAATTGCATAAAGCCTCCGAACATCCCATCGCTCATCATCCGACGGTGTTGTTGTTTTACGAGGATTATTATCTTCTTATTGCACATTATCCTCGGTATTGATCGTTGGTGACTCAAGCGGTCTCATGTGCTTCATTCTTGATCTCAACATTTTCGGATACCATTTTCAAACAACTTTGTCACAAAACAAGGGTTAATTGACATGTCACATATTATCCCTATACTCTGACCGACCAATTAAATACCAAATAAACTTAGGTAGGTCATATTAGCGAAGGAATTCCCCGTCTCTCCCTTCTTAGTTCTTGTCTAACATCTCAGCCAGGGATCATATCCCTAAGCTTTGATACCAACTGTGACGCCCCCAAAATAGGTATACATCACCCATCTTGGGTCACCAAATACATAGTACTGAATACAAATACAAACTTCATTATACAACATGAACTGTGAGTTTTAATACAAATATTATCTTCTAGACAGTATTCAAACTCAAAATAAGTCCTCATTTATTATCACACTATTTAATAGGATAGTGAGGACTACTAATGCAAACATCTGGACCGTCACTCCGTTCCCCGACTAGTCCCGGCTACGTTCTCATTTCCTGAAGAGAACAATGAAAGCAAAAGGGTGAGCTCAACTAGCCCAGTAAGAAATATTATAACTAAGCTAATGCAGAATAAATTATCCTTAGCCTTCAACAGTATAACAACTGATAGAATATAATAGACAACAAGTTTTAGATCAACAACTGCAGTGGAACAAGCAATCCATTAGAAGAGTCAACTAGAGCATGATATCTACTATCTTCTATGATTTAAAAAGTTTTTCATCAAATTTATCGCTGAGACTCAGCTTAGTAAATAAGCCACATCATCGAATCATCCTTGCACTACGGGCCAAGGATATTCATGTAATCACCAATGGTCATGATTATACCGAATAATCCTTGGTCATAATCATACCAACAACTGTCCATCAGTGCACTACGGGCCAATGAGGACTTTTACCACATCATTTGTAAAATTACGATTTATGATTATACCAAATGATCCCTGGTCATAATCATACCAATCAACAGTCCATCTATGCACGTAAGCCAAAGATGACTTTCATCACAATATAAGCATGAGGATGATGACAATGATATAAGCATTAATCAAACGAAATCAAGGATAAATATTAAAGACTTTAAATTTATCCAGAGTTTAAAAATATCTAAATTGTCAACATGATACTGCTTTGTAGAGTAAAATTCAAGAATAATATTCATGTACCAAAAATCATTTGGACAGAGAAGAAATATATTTTTCAGGTAAATAGTACCCCATGAATAGTACCCTATGAATAGTACTTCGGGAATAGTATCCCGACATGAAAAGTACCCCAAATATCCGTGTGAATAATATTCGGGTGAATAGTAATTGGGTCAATAGTAACTCATGAATAGTAACTCGTGAATAATACTCCAGTATGAAAAGTGCCCCGATTACCCGAGTGAATAATATTTGAGTGAATAGTAATCGGGTAAATAGTAACCCATAAATAGTAACTCATGAATAGTATTCCATCATGAAAAGATCAATAATTATCAAGAAAACTCATAATAATATTTCCATGAAAAGATATTGGATGAAGCGCAAATATCAAGGATATTCTATTAATTTCATGGAGTATAAAAGCCAAAACTTCAACAAAATGAGTATAGAATTCAAAATCTGAAACGAAATAATACGACTTACATACTACAGAGTATGGAAGAAAATATTATTTTAAGAGAATATTGAACAAAAATAACATCCCTTACAACTGTTGAATGAAAATAATATTCCAATGAATATTTAACGAAGATAATATTCCTACGAATATTAGACGAAGATAATATTCTTTATGAATATTGAACGAAAATAATATTCATACGAATACGAAAAATAATATCTCTTCAGAATATGAAATAAATAATACCCCTCACCTCAGAAGAAGACTGGATACTGGTGTAGTGAAGTAGCAGACTACTCTTCTTCTATCTCTCTATATCTTCTCTCTATATAGCTTCTCTCTCTATAATTGCTCTTGTGAGACTTAGTGAATTGGTGAGAATGAAGGAAGAATGAGCTTCTATTTATAGAAAAATATAGTTTCGATAATTGCACGTTTTGGGGCTTGAAATATTACAGTATAATACCTTCATCTTTCCTTCATTTTTAATTTAGTCCTGCAAGTATTATCAAACTTGCACCACCTCCCCTAATACTACATCATGTGAATCAATAGTTCAATCATGTGAATCAATAGTTTTATACATGTGAAAATACGAATTACAGTATAGTACATCCATCTATACCTCCATTTTTAACTTAGTCGTGCAAGTATTATCAATCTTGCACCACCTCCCCTAATAGTATATGAATGTGAATCAATAGTACACACATGTGAACAAATAGTTATAAACATGTTAATTCATAGCAATTAATTACTCATTTATCCGATTAATTACCCGATTGGTCAATATAACTTCCAGACATCAATTCTTATCGAAATAAATATCGATTTCCACTAACATTAATAATCCCAACACAATGGAACTATCAATTTCATCTTTAATCAAAACAAACTTATTCATCATTAATATTATAACTCACAATATTTAACAACCAGGAAAGAGGGGGTTTTCTGATAAGGATTTCTCCCTATTGGCGCGTAATTAGGTGACCAAACCTCTCCTTGACAGAACTTCTAGACATTGTTAATATTGCAAATAATAATATGAATAACTTTGTCATCTCAATTATTGATTTAATAATATAAAATATTATGCGAGATGATAATCTTGTGACAATAATTGAATCAATAATATGAGAGAGATATGATGCGAATTATTCTTGTAGCAATAATTGAGTATAACCGAGTGACTTCTCACGTAAGCATCAATAATCAATATCGTGTGCTACTATGCAACCACGCCAGACATCGTACTTTTACTAGGGTAGTTCAAGAGTTTAACGGTAAAACTTTCAATGCGTTCTTTTTATAAAAGGTAATTCGTCATTTTCTAACTACGATAATACTTCCGTTGTAGGGGTCCACTAATGATTGTCTTTGTCGTCATTTAATATTACGTTAAAACGTAATATTCTCTCGACCAATCAAATATTATATAACCACTTGCTTACTTTGCAAAATTTGTAAATATTACCCACAACTATAACATTATATCATATCCACACCATAATATTCAAAAATATATTTCGAGAGAAATTAATCTTTATTCATAAAAGTTGGGGTCTTACAAATGATATGAGTGGAGTCAACAATATCCCAAGATAAAATACCATTAGCACTAACTTTTAACATAAAATTATGAAGATTAGCTTCATTAATAACATTAGTTATGTGAACAACATCCTTATTTTCAAAGAGATTTCAAAATGTTTCCAAATTTTTTGTGATAAATCCTCCATAAGGAAAACATTTTTTTAATGTAACTCTCTATATGTTTGATCATAAACAACGCAAAATTAAATTTTGTCCCAGATAAGATTAGATCTTGAAAAGTCATGTCAGATCTGCCACAAGTTCTAGGAACTAAATTGGCTCGAATAATTTTATGGATAACATTGTTCATGGGAGAAGTTTCAACAACAAAGGGAAATTCAACAAATTAATATTGGAAAAAAATTTCAAGAGTTTTAACTGATCAAGAACGCTGAAATTTTCAAACTCACATGGGACTTGGAGAGTAAATGGGCACATACCAGAATAAGGAACATTAAGCACAAAACTTAAAAGCTCAGAATCAATAGACAGAGTTTTCTTTTGGACATAAGTGATTATGTTATTAGACTTTATGGTCATGTTTCCAAAGAACTATTTTATTAAGATTGGATAGACATTCTGAGAAGCAGTTAACATATCCCCCAAACCAACAGATTCAAGTAAGGTAGAAACCCCAATTTGGTAAAATAAACAGGTTCAACAAATTTTCCATAGACAATATTCTTGTTCACCATGAAATTTTGAAATCGATTTGAAAACTTTAGAGAACGAAAAGATAAAGCAGTACCATGAGGCTTATGAATCGAAGGGGATGAATCATGAATACTCATAGAGGCAAGGGTTTTACCCTTTGATGTTTTCCCTTTTCATTTCATACTCTATGAAGAAGCCCTCAAATTGGCAGCCAATTTCTGAAGATTCCGGTTCAGACGACGACTAGCCCTTGGAGCCATGGTTGCTTTTTCTCCTCTTCGAACTAGTTCCCGACCGGTGCTGAATGTGTGACCCCCTCTCATTTTTGCCATTGAAACAAAAGAAAGAAAACTAATTGTGTGATTAAACCCTAATTTTCGTGTGATGAAAGAGAATAGAGAGATGAAAGATGAAGAGTTTTTAGGTGAGAGAAATATGATCAGGTAAAGACTTAAGTTAAAATCTCTTAGATATTTATTCCCGCTCAAAAACTATTATATAAAATCCCAATAATGCCCTTATTTAATTAGTTAAGGAAGTTAAGGCATAAAGATAACACATAATTGTAAGTAGAAAACATTTAATAAATTATGTGATGTGAATATTCTATGAAGTTAATCTCAATAAACACATTAAATAATTATTATGCATTCTATAAATTTTTAAGCACAAACAGACATGCTTAATTCTGTTCTCAATGTACAAAATCGTTCTTCACTTAAAGGTTTTGTAAAAATGTTAGTCAATTGATGTTTAATAGGAACAAATACTAATTTAATTAATCATTTAGCAACATTATCTCTCAAAAATGATGTATCACTTCAATATGTTTGGTACGAGAATGAAACACAAGATTTTTAGATATATTAATTGCATTAGTATTTTCACAAAAAATAGGCACATTTTTAAATTAAATTCATGCAAGGTTTGTATCATCCACAAAATTTGTGAATAACAACTACCTGCAATCAGATATTCACCTTCGTAGTGGACAAGGCAACTGATGCCTGTTTCTTGTTGTGCCAAGCCACTAGACTTTGACCTAAGAATTCAGAAGCTCCACTTGTTCTTTTTCTATCAACTTGGCACCCTGCATAATCTACATCTGAGTAGCATTAGTTTAAAGCTTAGAGAAACAAGATAAAATAAACCAATATTAACTGTTCTAGATAGGTAGTTAAATATCCTTTTCACGACTTTAAGATGAGATTCTTTTGGTTGATCTTAGAATCTTGCACACAAATAAATAATATAATATCATGTCTATATGTTAAATAAAGAAGACACCCTATCATACCTCTGTACTTCAACATCTTTAGATGTAGCATCTGCAGTTAGCTTGATGGTAGTGCTAATTCGATTTGCCTTTGATTTAGTATTTTCAAAACAAAATCTCTTCAATAGCTCATTTATGTATTTTGATTGGTGAATATGAATTCCTTCCTTAGATTCTTTAATTTGCAGCCTCAAGAAGTAATTTAGCTCTCCCATTAAGCTCATGTCAAATTCATTATGCATATATTTTGAGAACCACTCGCACAGAGATATTAGTAGCACCAAAAATAATATCATCAACGTAAATTTGAACAATTAATAAATCTTTATTTTTGTTCTTGATGAAAAGAGTGGAGTCAATTTTACCTCGATTAAAACCATTATCTAAAAGGAATTTCGTGAGCCTATCATACCTTGGAGCTTATTTTAATCCATATAATGCTTTCTTTAGTTTGTACACATAATTAGGATATTTTTCATGTTCAAAATCGGGTGGTTTCTTAACATAGACTTCTTCAATTAAATATCCATTTAAGAAAGCACTTTTCACATCTATTTGATATAATTTGAGCTTCCTATAGCAAGCATATGCTAACAAAATTCTATTTGCTTCTAAACTTGCAACAGGGGAAAAGGTTTCTTCAAAATCTATCATTTGGGCTACCAACCTAGCTTTGTTTTTAGGTATTATGTCATTTTCATCAAGTTTATTTTTGAACACTCATTTTGTAACAATTATAGATGCATCTTTAGGAGGTTTAACGAGTTCCCATACCTGACACCTTTTAAACTGGTTTAATTCTTCCTGTATGACCAATTCTCATCTTGAATTGCTTCCTTGGCATTTTTTTGGCTCTATTTGTGAAAGAAAGACTGAAAATGCACACTAATTTCTTGCTTTCTTTCTTGTGTTCATCCAAGTTTTGGGATCACTTATGATCAAATTTAGGATGATTTCTCACAGTTTTGGATGATCTAGGAAGTCTGGCAGTGGTCATTTGCTCTTCCAGTTCAGGTTCTGATATGTTAGATTATGTCCCTGAATGTTCATTTGATTTGTCTTCTAAAGCAGACGGCTCGAGCTGTCTGGATTCATGTGTCTGCTTATCTAAGTTTTCTTCCATACTGTTTGATTTCATTTGTCTATTTTTTTGGTGCATTTATTTTTTTCTTCTGATGTAGACGGGTTAGGCTGTCTAAATTTAGATTATCTTTTCCTGCAAAATCCTCATTCTTTTCTTTTAACAGATCATGGTTAAATTATCAAAGATTACATGCACAAATTCTTCAACTTTTAATTTATCAATATTATAAACTATATATGCCTTACTATGCACTGAATATCCAAGGAAGATAGCTTCGGTTGATTTAACATCGAATTTACCAATATTACCATGAGTATTTAGAACAAAACATTTAGCACCAAACACTTTAAAATAACTAATATTAGGAATCCACTTATTTAGTAACTCATATGATGTTTTCAATAAAATGGGTCTAATTAGTACTCTATTTAAATGTAACATGCAGTACTTACAGCCTCTACCCAAAATCTCTTAGACAGTTTACTCTCGTGAAGTAGAGTTCTTGCAGTTTCTTGGAGAGTATGATTTTTACGTTCCACCACTCCATTTTGTTGTGGTGTTCTTGGTGCAGAAAACTCATGTGTAACAACCTTCTCACTGTAATATGGTATAAAAATCCTTTCCAAACTCACCACCATGGTCACTCCTAATACCAATTAGCTTTAGGTTGTGTTTTGTTTCAAGATTCTTTATCAGTTTTTCAAATTCTGTAAAAGCTTGGTTTTTAGTTTTTAAAAATAAAACTTGTGTAAAGCTTGAAAAATCATCAACAATAACAAAATCATAATGATTATTTCCCAAGTTAGCATATCTTTTGGGAAAAAATAAATCAAGATGCAATAATTGAAGATGTAAGAATGTTGATACCTGATTTTTGCTTATAAAAGAATTTATTCCTTGTTTACCTAACTGACATGTATTACAGATACATGTCTTTTCATATTTCAACATTGGTAAACCTTTGAAAGGGTCCTTTGCAACTAACTTGTTAATCAGGTTCATATGCACATGCTCTAACCTTCTATGCCCCAGAATAGTTTGGTCTTGAACAACAGCTAAGCAGATATCTTCATTTTGATTTTCAAAATTGATTGTATATATATTACCTTTCCTATTAGCTACTAAAGGAACATTATGTGAAGCATGAATAATTGCACATTCGTCTTTATCAAAAATTACCTTATTACCATTATCCATAAGCTGACTTACACTTATTAAATTATATTTTAACCCTTCAACATGTTGGACATTATCAGTGAAAACCTTACCATTTTCAACTTTACCTTTACTAATTATTTGACATGTGGTGTCATCTCCAAAAGTAACCGTTCCTCCTTTCTTTGCAACAAGTGAGGTGAATTTAGTTCTATCACCTGTCATGTGTCAAAAACACCCATTGTATAGTACTCATTTGTGTGATGGTACTTTAGCCTTTAAGCATAGCTACAAAACAAAGAAGTAGCTCATCTTTTTAGTACCCAAATTTGTTTCGATCCAATTTTGTTAGTAACAACTAATTCACTTTTCTTTACGCAAACTTGTTTTATTTTTATTTTATTGCAGTTTGTATCAAAGTGTCTTTTTAATCCACAATTTTTGCAAGTAACAAAAAGTGAGCAATAAAGAGGTTTTTCCTTATTTTATTATTTATTACTCTAATTTTATTAGTAGTGCTTTTTATGTTAGTAACAGGATTGTACCCAATTTCTTGTTTATCTAGGTTTGACCTTTGAGCACCCAACATTATATTCAAAAAAAATTTCTTCTTAAACAAATTTTACAAGATCCTTTTTTAACGAAATTATTTCTTCCTCATTCTTATTTTACATGTTAATTATTTTTCCATCATTAAATGCATCAATACAAGTATCTCTCATTTTTAAACTTTCTTTTAAATTTTCATTTTCCTTTTTAAGAACATTATTTTCTTCATCTAGTTTGTTTTCACGATTATATAAAATTTTATTATAGTTGTCTAAATTATCAATTTTGCATTTAACTTAGACATTTCACTTGATGTGCAATCTTTAACTATTTCTTATTTTTCTTCAATTAAAGTTTCTACTTCTTTCATTAGATCATTTATCCAATTTTTGGAGTGAGTATTTTTCTTTTTAATACGAATATTTTCATTCTTTAAAACAAGATAATCAGAAGTATTAATATCTTGAATTTCAGTGTTTACCTCAGATGATTCTTGATTATTTAATCTGGTGAAGCACAATTGAGCAATTTTATCATCTTGATCAGCTTCACAATCAGATTCATCGTCACTCCATGTCATCAATGATTATCCTTTTGTGTTGTTTCCTTTGTTCTTCCTTTTGAGTTGGAAACAATCTCTCTTGAAGTGACCAGGCCTTCCACATTCAAAACAAATTCCCTCTTGTGGTTTCTGCTTGAAGTCCTTATTGTTGAAAGTTTTTCCTTGGAACTTCGATTTGTTTTTCTTTCTAATTAGCTCTCTCAATTTTCAGGTCATCATTGCTATTTCTTCATCAAAGTCTTCATCATCACCTTCCATGTAACTTTCAGGTTGTAGTGTTAGAGTTTTCCTTTTAGGTCCTTCATCTTCTTCATTATACATTTTTACTTGATTTTCAAATTCTTCATGCTCTCCAAACAAGGTGAGAGTTTCCATGGTACTAATTGTTGTTGAGTGTTGAAGAGTTGTAACCTTTGGTGCAAACCGTCTGGGCATGACTCTAAGTAGTTTTCTATTTATTTTTCTTTGATCAAATTTTCGACCGAGCATACTCAGTGATTTCATTAGAATGAGGAATCTAGCTTTAGCTTATTTGACTAATTCATTCTTTTCTAATTTGAATAGCTCATATTCCTGCATCAACATACTTAACTTGACTTCCTTCACCTCAGTGGTTCCTTCATGACTCATAATAATCGTGTCCCATATTTCTTTTGTCGTATTGCATGATGAGACTTTATCTATTTCAGACTGAACCATACCACTCAGCAGCGTATTCTTGGCTTTGGAGTTATAGGACACCATATAGGATTCATTTGTATCCATTTCCTTGAGAGTCTTGGGCCTGCCATCATCATGTCTTGGAATGACGAATCCATTTTCAACTACCCACCATTCCCATGGGTCTCAGTTAAGATAGATCTTCATTCTGAACTTCCAAAAGTTGAAGTTTTCACTTCTGAGCAACAGAGGCGGCCTGCTTGTGGACTGACCTTCGTGAAAGTTGAGATGTTCCATATGATCTTCCCTTACGACCTGCAAGATCAATATTAGTATAGTCTTGCTCTGATATGAAATTTAATTCTATATAAGTGCGCACCTAAAGGGGGGTGAATAGGTGTTAAGCTAGAAGTGATTAACAATTACAAAATTTTAATTTATAACAGGTCTAAAATAGACAGGTGATACCTATGTCTTTTGGTATCTGTTTTAGTCCAAGTTCTACTTTAGATGTAATTCAGACAAGTATGACCTTTCTACTAAGGTGTCTGAGTTAGTTTTAATTCACGATTTCAGCAAAACAGATATATGTGAACTATTCAAGACGTAGAGTAAAGATTAACAATTCAATTCGTAGAGTAACAGTTGAACTACTCGTAGAGTAAAGATTAACTATTGAAATCATAGAGTATCAATTGTACTACTCAAATTGTAGAGTAACAACTGCTTTACTCAAATCGTAGAGTAACAATTGAAATAGCAAGATTAAGCAAACCGCGTAAATTAGCAAATCACGCAAATTAGCAAACCATAGACATTAAGATTTTTACGTGGTTGCCTAATCCACGTATAATACCAATAGGTATTGGAGACTCCTTTTATTAAATGAACTACTCAATACAAAATACAAAAACTCCATGTTCAAAGTAGTTTTGCACTGAGATGGACACCACTGCCCCTTTACAACTCTGCAACCTTTGCACCTCTGCAACCTTGAAAACTTCCTTTGAACAAATCCTATTCACTATTGGATATATCAAGCCAAACAAGGCTTAAACTCAAAATTTAATACAAAGAATTTTGAGTACAATGGACTCTTAATTTTTAGCCAAAAGGAATTAACAATCAATACAATGAATAGATGAAAATAGATTTGAAAGGCTCTTGATTATCTCTTTAATGTGGTTGATATAAACTTCAATTGTACTTGCCTTTAGCCGAAAAGAAAGAATATATATATCGAAGAAACTAACGATTATAAATTTGTTAGCAAGAAACCCTCAGACCAACAGTTGGAAAATCTCTTGATTTTAGCAACTAATTGAGACTAACGGATATAAAATATTCTTCACAACAGCTATCAAAGATATAATTTCCTAGACAAACTGAAAGAGCTTAAATACAGGAATACCTGATAAGGTTTGATACATTCTAATCACTAGTTAGTTTGAATTCCAAGGGCAGTTGCCTTATTAGACTCCTTTTTCAAATTAAATTGCATATTATAATTTTAATTCTAAGCAGGATATATATTAAGGGATCTTTTCAACAATAATACCTTGAATATAAAACAGATAATCCTAAGTGTTTTCTGGATCTAGTAACGATAAATTTAATGGATCATTAATTCAACTTGGGCCAATCAAGAAATTATTATATAACATATTAAATTAGCCCAAACAAATCAAACAAGTCCACTAAAATCACAAAGGATAAAAACCAACAATATGGGCTACATACAGATATAATTTGCAGGGTCCTTAACACTAATATACAAAAATTAGAAAGTAATTACAAAAATAAAACACACACAAAATAATTACAAAAATAATAAAACACAATATATTACGTTGCTAAAATCACGTATCATTAACTCCTACACGTCAGTTACCGACTTTCATATTTGTAACTAACCGCACCTAAATTCAAGCAACTGAAGAACATGCAACTTTGGTATCGAAATAACAGATCAACGACAAATCAATCGGAGAAGACAAAATCTTCTGTTGCGACACAACTCTGATATCGGAGAAGACGAAGCCTTCTGTCGCGACGCAACTCGTAATCGGAGAAGACAAAACTTGTTGTCGCAACGCAACTCTAAGATCGAAAATAGTATCCAAAATCAACAATACCTTCAAGTTCACTAACCAAAAACTTACGTACTGCATTAATTGTTGAATACAATATCAACAGCAACTTCGATACAAATACTGAGGTATGTGAATTTAAAATTTATATGCATATAGTTACCTATGGTTACTACGAATTACTATATTGATTACCTTTCTTAAGTTTTTCACACTTAAAATGGTCACAAAGTAAGAATACTGAATGTTTTGATTTCAAAATGCATTTTAAAACATGTTTTATATTATGGTTAAAAGTATATATAAATTGGTTACTGTATAATGTTGTCTTGGTTACTGAGTAATGTTGTCTTGGTTACTATGTAATAGTATACTATCTAATGTTGTCTTGGTTACTATCTAATGCTATATTGGTTACTGCATAATATTACTGACTAATGCTAACTTGGTTACTGACTAATGCTGACTTGGTTACTGTGTAACATTATATTGGTTACTGACTAATGCTGACTTGGTTACTGTGTAACATTATAATGGTTACTGACTACATTGGTTACTTATTGACTACATTGGTAACCTTCATGCAACTGTTAATCTGATTATACTTACATATATTGGTTGTTGTATAATGATTAATTGGTTACTATATTATTGGTTGCTGAAGCATATTAATGTACACTTGTACTTATGTTTTTTATATTAATGGTTACTTGTTAGCTACATTGGTTACATTCTTACAAAAGTTATCCTTTAGTTGGTAACAAACAAATTATACTGGTTATTTTTTACTATAAAAATGCAATGGAGAATGTGTTTATCTTGTGGTTACTAAATAAATATGTTTTGGTTACAGTCTAAATTGGATTTGGTTACTGTATAATATTGTTATGATTACTGTACAATATTATGGTATTTTATATTGGTTTATTTTATTATGATGGTTACTTATTGGCTACATTAGTTACCTTCATACAACTGTTATAATTTAATTGGTAACAAATATCAATATACTGATTGTTTCTATTGTAAGATGAATGTACAAATGTGTTTTATGTTCTGGTTACTAACATTATGTAGTTTGGTTACTGACTAACATTAATTTGGTTACTTTACAATACTTATTCTGTTGTCAGACAATGGAGATGATTCTAGTTGTACTTTATTTCAACGGTACAAGGACTGATAGTAACCAATACACCAAATTTGAAGTTACCAGCATACTAGTTCCATCAACTTGTTCATTCAGAGAAATGCAAAACATGATATGCAGTGCATTACGGCTAGACACAAATGAAACAACATTGTCAATCAAATTTCAGATTAGAAGCGACATTCCATCGATCAGTATATCAGATGAAGCAACCTTAAGATTCTTTATTGAAGTCCGTAGAAAATCTGATGAACAAGGTAAATTCCCACTGATTATAGAAACTGAACACGGAAGGGGACGCACAACAATCTTGCATAACTTGACAATTGTAGAAGAAACTATAATTCACGATGTAACGCCAATCAGATCAACATAAGGGAATTCAGGAATAGCTCTACTAGCAACACAAGATTGCCAATTTGGAACGCAATATGATGATCACCTTGTAATGGATATTATTGAACAACAACGAGACAGACAACATGACAAATCATACACAGAAGAACGATGATGATGTAATAACATATCCGAATGAACGTGAAGTAAAATTACATCAAACCTACAAAGACAAAAAAATCCTATCATAAGCTATGAGGCTGCATTCAATCAGGAAAAACAGACAACATAAAGTTCAACGAACATGTCATAGAGACTTTGTGCTAGTGTGCGTAGATGATAAAAATTACAGATGGAAGATGAGAGCATCAAGTTTTTGAAAAACCAGTATGTTCAAGGTGATAGAATTCAAAGACATTAACACGTGTTCAGTCAACGTATTGCTTGGAGACCATAGACATGCAAATAGTGAGTTGGTCAGTGAATGCATAATGCACAAATTAACAAATTTAAAGAAAATATACACACCAACCGATATTGTGGAGGACATGATGACAGAATATAATGTGTCTATCTCTTACCAAAAAGCATGGAGATCGAAGGAGAAAGCGTTGGAAAATGTGAGACCCCGAAATTTATAAAATGAAAGTACTCAATTTTCTTATAATTATTATTTTATTAAGTAAATGGCTAAATTGATAAAGGGTTAAAATTAAGGGTGATATTTTAAAATTTTGCAAAGTAAACAAGTTGATATAAAATATTCGTTGTGTTGGGGAATATTCGATTAGTCGGGGAATATTCTTTTTGTCGGGGAATATCCGTACAACGGTACAATCATTGGTGGACCCCACAACAGAATTATTGTCGGATTGAGAAAACAACAAAAATATTTTTATGAAAATAATGGCGGAAGTTTTACCGTTTAAAGCATTGAACTACCTTTAGGTAGTAAAAGAATACGATGTCTGGCGTGGTTGCATAGTAGCACACGGTATTGATTATTGATGCTTACGTGAGAAGTCACTCAGTTTTGTTCAATTATTGCTACATTAATTGATGCATAGTATCTCACGTTATTTGATTCAATTATTGTCGATATTTTATATATTATTAAATCAATAATTGAGATGACAAAGTTATTAATATTATTATTTGCAATATTAACGATGTCTAGAAGTTCTGCCAAGGAGAGGTTTGGTCACCTAATTGCGCGCTAATAGGGAGAAATCCTTATTAGAAAGCCCCCTCTTTCCTGGGAATGACCTGGTCGATTAAAATTGTGAATTATAATAAAGGTGATAAGTTTTGTTTTATTATTATTATAAATGTAATAAAACAGAAAACTTTTTATATAAAATAGAATACTTTTATAAAGTTATTCATTTTATTAGATTATAAATAGAATATATTATATTTTATTTAAAAGATTTTATTTTATTAGAATATTTTATTATTAATGCATAGTAAATCAATATGGACCGTTCGTTTAAAAGTAAATCAATCTGGACCGTTCATGAATTAGTTACTATTTATTCCATTCTCCTATAAATAGAAGCTCATTCCTTCATTATTTCTTACGAATTCATTGAAACTCTAGAGAGAGAAACTATAGAGAGAAAGAAGAAAAGTATTCTGCTACTTCACTACTCATATATCAAGTTTCTTCTAAGGTAAGGAATATTATTATTATAGTAAGAGGTATTATTTCTTTCGTATTCATGAAGAGAACTTCTGTTATTCAATTCTTTATTATTATGTTGGAATAACCTGTCTATGCGAAGTACCGCATACATGGTGAAATTCTTCTGTTATTCCATTCTTTATCATTCTGTTGGAATATCCTATCGATGCGTATTATGTTTGACCTTGTTCCATTATTTATTATTCTGTTGGAATAACCTGTCTGTATGGTCTATCGCATGCGTGGTGATTTATGTTGTTATTTCATTCTTTATTATTCGTTAGAATATCACATGCAATGCGTTACGCATGACACAGTTCCATTATTTATTATTACATTGGAATAACTTTCGTCTATGTGTCTATCGCATGCATGGTGAATTTCGTTGTTATTCCATTATTTATTATTCTATTGGAATATCACGCTTGCGGTGCGGATTACGTCGGACACGGTTCCGTTCTCTATTATTCGTTGAGAATAACTTTTCATCATGATATCTATCGCATGCATGGTGAATTCTTCTGTCATTTCATTCTTTATTATTCTGTTGGAATAACCTGTATATGTGGATTACCGCATGCATGGTGAATGATCCTTTGTATTCCTTTCTTATTAAATTGTGGAAATGATCTGTTTACGTGGATTATGATGAAAGTCATAATAAAAGCATTGGACTGTTGATTATGATGAAAGTCATAATAAAAGTATTGGACTATGAAAATCATGGGTATATGTAGTATTAGTAAGTATTATGATAAGTTATGTTGGTTATTATGTGAAAACATGAAAGTTTCTTAGAAATCACAAAGGGTTGAAAATCAAATTTTGGTGAAAATAGAACATGAAATTTAATTGACCATATCTCCTATTATATTTTGAATTTTTGAGTGTGGTCAAGTTCTAGAGTTAGATCTATGAGTTTTCTAACTTATCCAGGTGGAATCACAGGAAAAGATTTTGTAGATTTTCGTGTGGACTAATTTTAGCAAAGGAGTCAAAAACTGTAAAGTACCGAAAAGGCTACTGCCCAGAAATTTAAAAGGGCATTTTCAGCCACTTAAATTGTGAGAATCATTCCGGCCTTTTGGGACATGGAAATATATGGTATAAAGTACCTCCTGTCCAAAAATGAGCTCACTCCGACTTAAAATGAGCAAGTTATGACTATTTCAATATTTATGTTTTTCCGACAAAAAATACTATAACCGGAGTTCTATAACTCCGATGACCATGAAATTTAAACTGGAAGCTCATGTTAATATGTGTAAGAGCCTGCCAAGATTTGGGAATTTCTGGAGTTAAACTTGAGGTAGCTGATTTCTTAAGGAATTAGTTAGAAATTAATTTTTGAAAAATACTTAAGGGAGTTGAAAAATTATAAAAAAAAATACTTGTTGTATATGAAATACATATATATATGTTTGGACAAAGGATAGCAAAATAATAAGTTTATTTGGTAATTTTTCATGAAAATGGTTTAGTTACGAACATATGAGTTAAATATGTTATGTGAAGTTGAAAAATTGGTAAATATGATTTTATGGCTTGGGAATCCTATATAGGGTATATGCAGATTTTTGATAAAGGATTTGATCATTGGTGATGAAATCTTATGAGTATGGCATTTTTAAATGATTAAATGCATTATTTAATAAAGTGTAAACAATTAAAATAAATTGTTTATAAGTTTAAGAAGTGATTAAAATATTGTTATAATATTAATAATATGAGTTTATTAAGAGATTGATAATATTTGGATAAATTTAAAGTCTTTAATATTTATCCTTGATTTCGTTTGATTAATGTTCATATCATTATCATCATCCTCATGCTTATATTATGATGAAAGTTATCTTTGGCTTACGTGCAAAGATTAACTATTGATTGATGAGTATCTTTGGCTTATGTGTATAAATGAACTGTTTATTGGTATTATTATGACCAGGGATCATTCGGTATAATCATGACCCATAATGTTATAGATGATGTGGTAAAAGTCCTCATTGGCCCGTAGTGCATTGATGGACAGTTATTGATATGATTATAACCTGGGATTATTCGGTATAATCATGATCATTGATGATTACATGAATATCCTTAGCCGTAGTGCAGGGATGATTCGATGATGTGGATTATTTATTAAGCTGAGTCTCATCGATAAACTATTGATTATACACTTTTAATTCGTAAAAGGTAGTAGATATCATGCTCTACTTGACTCTTTTAAAATACAGTTGTATGTCTTTGGCCTGTAGTGCAAAGATGAATTATTAATGAATATCTTGGCCGTAGTGCAAAGATGAATTTATTAGTATGATTATGAGCAGGAATTGTGATTTGGTATAACCATGATTTTTGATGTTTCAGGTGAAGATAGGTGATGAAAATTATCTTCATCCTGGGTGCGAAGAGGAATTTAGAATCGCAATTATGATTATGAGTTATTCATATGAATGTGGACAGGAATTGTTGATTGATGTTACAGGAATAAAATATTATTGGTGGACTTTTAACATGGAGAATATAATAGACCTGATGGTTTATTTGACTCTTCTAATGGATTGCTCGTTTCACTGCAACTATGGTTGAAAAGTTTTATCATCTACCATATGTTCTAAATCTCTGATTTATTTCTGATGAAGGTTATTGATGATGTAAATTATCTTTAGTCAAGATATTTTTTACTGGGCTAGTTGTGCTCACCCTTTTTGCTTCACAATTTCTTTCAGGTAATAAGAGTGTAACTGGGTCAAGCGAGGATAACAGGGGAATAGAACGGTGGTCTATAGCTGTTGAGGTTCTCCCTAAATAGTATGGAAATAAGTTTATTGAGAACTTTAGATAAGTGTGTCGTATTGTATACGTCATTTGATATTTAATTTTGGTGAACCAAATAGGGTGAGGTGAACCCAACTTTGGAAGGGTGTTTTGCCACTATCATACAAGATGTCTAATGACATACAACCTCGTGTTATCATAAGACAGGGTTGTGCACATCCACTTGCTGAGTATATCTACGAGCACTACCTATATGATCTTAGAGTTTATTTGAGATATAATTTTCACTTGGAGACAATGGAGATAGTTATATGTCAAGAGAAGACTCACCATTGGAAAGAAGATGATAGTAATCTTCTCATTTTTCTTTGGGATCTATTGGGTCAACCAAGGATAATTCTGTGGACATATGATATCTATCATAACCTAGACGCATGGCCTCCCATGTACAAAGGTTTCCTTGAGCACTTCCCAAAGATTTTAATTTCTAAAACAGTTTTTGACTATACTTTTATGTAAAGTATCATTGTAAGGTTGTGGTCGAGGCACCATGAGAGTTACATACATTTATATTAAACCTCACAGTTTAACTGTGGTCGTATTCTGTACGACGTACAGTTCAACAGTTGTATAAATGAAGTTTATATTTGATTTTTATAGTGTGATATCTGGAGACTCAGAATGGGTCGTGTGGACCTATTTTGGGGGCGTCACAGAAAA
The DNA here is from genome assembly GCA_020205605.1 of Panax ginseng. Taxonomy (NCBI): domain Eukaryota; kingdom Viridiplantae; phylum Streptophyta; class Magnoliopsida; order Apiales; family Araliaceae; genus Panax; species Panax ginseng. Next base: position 65,049,059 of record CM035132.1, on the reverse strand, counting down.
GGTAAGAGGAAATTCACACGACTACTCACTGATCCCATCATGGTTACACATGCTGAAGAAAACAAATCCAGGTAACACTTAAAAACATTTTATTGGTTTTTCATAATTAGTTGGTTACCCAAGTCAACTGATTTGGTTACCTTAATATGTAGGTTCAGTTACTAACTGTACTGTACAATCAACCTAAGTTGAATTAATATTTTGTGTATCATAAATATATACACAAAAATTACACATTAATTATATTCCGTACACCAAAATGCATCGTATTGGAAACATTAATATGTAATTAGTTGGATACCATTAACCAACTGAATGGTTACCAATTACTAGTGATTTGGATACTATATACTACTTGTAATTCTAATGATAATGCTGATGTTTCATATCAGGTTCCGTCACAGCCCTTGAGTTGGAAACAAATGGTCGTCTCAAGTATTTATTCTTTGCCATTAGAGCATCCATTCAAGCATGGCATCATTGCTTTTCAATCATTGTAATCGATGGCACGTTTATACAATCAACTTATGGGGGGACATTACTGATAGCAAGCACACAAGATGCAAATCGAAACATTGTTCCGATTGCTTTTGCAGTGGTTGACAGCGAAAATGAATTATCTTGGAGATAGTTTTTCGTAAATTTGAGAATTGCTTGTGGAGTTAGGGAAGGCCAATGCATTGTTTCAGATAGACATGAAGCCATTATATAAGGACTGAATTTGTGTTTCTGGACGTCATGCATGGTTCCTGCACATACCATGTACTGAAAAATATAAAAAATAGATTCAGAAAGAGAGGAGAGAAACTTAAACAGGCTTACAACGGGGCTTGTAGAGCTTACACTATTGAACAATTCAACAAACAAATGGTTGAACTTGATGTCATTGATCCTCGAATAAGGACATATTTGGAGGAAGAGGTCAAGTTGGAGAAGTGCACCAGGCTCCATTAGACTGTAAACAGATACTCAATAATGACTTCAAACACCGTCGAATCTATTAACAACGTAATCAAGATGATCAAGGATCTTCCAGTTGCATCAATGATTGAATGCCTACGTTGTCTGGTTCAAAGATGGTATTTCACAAACAAACAAGCAACCATATCAACATTCAATACACTTTTCACAACAGCTGAGGGAAGGTTGCAATCTAATATCATTAAATCAAAGAAACTTAAGGTAATTAATACAAATTTTAAATTATTGCATCATAAGTTGCATTTGCATTTTATGGAAACCTATTTGTTCACTATCGGTTACATGTATATGTTGGTAATTTTAACAACATTAAAAATAACTGCAATTATTTCGATGCAAACAATGCTGACTTGGTTACTGGTTAAAATTATAATCGTTACTGCATAATATTACTGACTAATGCTGACTTGTTTACTGACTAATGCTAACTTGGTTACTGTGTAATATTATATTGGTTACTAACTAATACTGAATTGCTTACTGTATAACATTATAATGGTTACTGACTAATGCTAATTTGGTTACTGTGTACCATTGTACTGGTAACTGACTAATGCTGACTTGGTTACTCTATAAAATTATAATGTTATTGTGTTTTATAATTGTTTCTTTTATATTGGTGGTAACTTATTGACTACATTAGTTACCTCCATTCAACTGTTAATCTGATTGTATACATTGGGTGTTGTGTACTAGTTAATTGATTACTGTATATTTGGTTGCTAAAGTATATTAATGTACACTTGTACTGATGTTTTTTATATTCATGATTACTTGTTAGATACATTGGTTAAATTCTTACAACAGTTAGCCTTTAGTTTGTCACAAACCCAATATACTGGTTGTTTTTGACTATAACAATTCAATGGAGAATGTGTTTATCTTATGGTTACTAAATAAACATGTATTAGTTACTGTCTAAATTGGATTTAGTTACTGTATAATGTTGTTATGATTACTATGCATTATTAGGGTATTTTATATTGGTTTGTTTTATTATTATGGAAACTAATTGGCTACATTGGTTACCTTCATAGAACTATTATAATTTAATTGCTAACAAATAACATTAAACTGATTGTTTCCATTGTAAGATGAATGTACAAATGTGTTTTATGTTCTGGTTACTAACATTATATAGTTTGGTTATTGGTTAACATTGATTTGTTTACTTTACAATATTTATTCTGTTTTCAGACAATAAAAATTATTCCAGTTGTACTTTATTCTAACGACACACATAATTTGTGTTGTAGATTGAAACATCAAACTTAGTGATTTTCACTGTTTACGATGTTGCTAAACAATATATTATGGACATCGAACAAAAGACATGCACATGCCATAAATTTCAGTACCATGAGATGCCTTGTCCGCACGCTGCTGCTGTTATGAGCAAGCAAAATTTGAGTTGTTATGATTTTTGCTTAAAAATTACTCTAAAACAACTTTGGTTATTACATATTCAAACTTCCATCATGCCGTTAGATGACAAAGAAAAATCGATATACCGGAGGAAGTAAGAAACATATGTGTAAAACCACCGAACACAAGAAGACCAGCGGGAAGACCAAACATAGGGAGGTACAAACACGAATTTGAAATCAAAATTCAAAACAAATGCAGCATGTGCCAAGAAAAATGACACAACAGGAAAACATGCAATAATCCACCTGTTTTAAGACCCAAAAAGGTCTAATATAGTGCAGTTACATTAAGAGTGTAAATGCATGAATATATAATTGTTTAGTATGAGTAACCATTAACCATATGGTTGGTAACATTTTTTATTGTGTACAGTAACCAAAATTGTTATTGATTAATATTTTGATTTCTGATTTCATTATGAGTTTCCAATATAAAGCAAACATATACATTGAACAATTGTTAACTATTCTAAAACATTTCTATGTAAATTTGTTTACCACCTAAAATAAAATAGTTACCCTTGCATTAATGTTTAATTACTACCAGCTAGATAACTATGTAATTTAAAAGTATCCATCAGCTAGATAAATGGGAACCCACACATGTACACTATGCACTTGATAATTGTTCCAAATATAAGTTGTAAATTATTTGGTTACTAACATAAACTAAAATGGTTACCCTTATATGTAGGTTTGGATACCAACTGTGAGACCCCAAATTTTATAAATAAAGATTTAATTTTCTCAAAATATTTTTTTTTTATATTATGGTGTGGATTTGAGATAGTGTTATAGTTGTGGGTAGTATTTATAAATTTTGCAAAGTATGCAAGTTGTTATATAATATTCGATTGGTAGGGGAATATTCGTTTTAACATGGAATATTTGTATGACGACACAATCATTGGTGGACCCCACACCGGAAGTATTGTCGTAGTTAGAAAATGAAAAAATTATCATTTTATAAAAATAACAACGAGAGTGTTACCGTTAAAACTGTTGAACTACCCGGTAGTAAAAGTACAGTAATACGCGTGGTTGCATAGTAGCACACGGTATTGGTTATTGATGCTTACGTAAGAAGTCACTCAGTTATACTCAATTATTGCTACAGTAATTGTTGTGTCATATCTCTCATATTATTGATTCAATTATTGTTACAGTATCATTTGTATAATATGTTATATTATTAAATCAATAATTAAGACGGCAAAGTTATTCATATTATTATTTACAATATTGACAATGTACAGAAGTTCGTCGAGGAGAGGTTTGGTCACCTAATTGCGGCAACAATAAGGAGAAATCCTTATCGAAAGCCCTTCTTTCCTGGGAACGACCTGGTTGTTAAATATTGTGAATTATAATATTAATGATGAATAAGTTCATTTTGATTAAAGATGAAATTGATACTTCCATTGTGTTGGAATTATTTATGTTAGTGGAAATCGATATTTATTTCGATAATAATTGATGTCTGGAGGTTATATTGACCAATCGGGTAATTAATCGGATAAATGAGAAATTAATTGCTATTGATTCACATGATTATAAGTATTTGTTCATATGTGTGTACTATTGATTCACATTCATGTATTATTAGGGGAGTTGGTGCAAGATTGATAATACTTGTATGACTAAGTTAAAGATGGAGGTACTATACTGTTATTCGTATTTTCATATGATTATAACTATTGAATCACATGATTGAACTATTGATTCATATTATTTACTATTAGGGGAGGTGGTGCAAGTTTGATAATACTTGCAGGACTAAATTAAAAAGGAAAGAAAAGTTGAAGGTATTGTATTGTAATATTTCGAGCCCCAAAACGTGCAATTATTGAAACTATATTTTCCTATAAATAGAATCTCATTCTTCCTTCATTTCTCACCAATTCACTAAAGCTTTAGAGCAATTATTATAGATAGAAATTATAGAGAGAAAGAAGAAGAGAAGTCTGCTACCTCACTATTCCAATATCCAGTTTCTTCTAAGGTAATGGGTATTATTTCTTTCGTATTCATGAAGAGAGCTATTGTTTTTCCATTCCTTATTATTATGTTGAAATAACCTGTCTATGCGAAGTACCGCGTACATGGTGAAATTCTTCTGTTATTCCATTCTTTATTATTCTGTTGGAATATCTTGTCTGTGCGTATTACGCATGACTTGGTTCCACTATTTATTATTTCGTTGAATAACTTTATGTCATGCTGGCACCGCATACAAGGTGAAATTCTTCTATTATTCCATTCTTTATTATTCTGTTGGAATATCCTGTCTATGCGTATTACGTATGACCTGGTTCCATTATATATTATTCTGTTGGAATAACCTGTCTGTGCTATCTATCGCATGCCTGGTGAATTCTGTTGTTATTCCATTCTTTATTATTCTGTTGGAATATCCATGTCATGCGCGATTTCGCATGACTCGGTTCCATTCTTTATTATTCATTGGAATAACTTTATCATCAGGCCGTCTATCGCATGCCCGGTGAATTTCGTTGTTATTCTATTCTTTATTATTCTCGTTGGAATATCTCGTCATGCGGATTTCGCGCATGACCGGTTCCATTCTTTATTATTCATTGGGAATAACCTATACGTGCGGTCTATCGCATGCATGGTGAATTCTTCTGTTATTCCATTCTTTATTATTCTGTTGGAATAACCTGTCTATGTGGATTACCACATGCATGGCAATCCTTTGTATTCATTCCTTATTAAATTGTGGAAATAATATGTCTACGTGGATTACCGTATGGCGGGTGAAAATTCATTTGCAGTTTCATATATTCTATTATACTCAGTTGGTTAAAGTTTTGGCTTCTATACTCCATAAAATTAGTAGAATATCCTGGATATTTGTGCTTCATCCAGTATCTTTTCATGGAAATATTCTTCTGAGCATTCTTGAATTTTACTCCACAAAGCAGTATCATGATGACAATTTGGACGTTTTTGAGTTCAGGATAAATTAACTTATAAATCTTTAAAATTTAATTCTTGAACTTGTTTTATTGAATTATTATGTCATTGTCATCATCCTCATGTTTATATTATGTTGAAAGTCATCTGTGGCCTGTAGTGCATGTAGATGGACTTGGTATGATTATGACTAGGGATTATTCGGTATAGTCATGACCGTAATGTTACAAATGATGTGGTAAAAGTCCTCATTGGCCCGTAGTGCATTGTGGGACAATTGTTGGCATGATCATGACCATTAATTGATGAACACACGAATATCCTTGGCCCGTAGTGCATGGATAATTTATGGTCGTGATACTAATGAATATCCTTGGTCGTAGTGCAGGGATGACGTGATTTATTTAATAAGCTGAGTCTCAGCGATAAAAGTGATGAAAAACCTTTTAAATCATAGAAGATAGTCGATTTTATTCTCTACTTGACTCTTTTAATGGATTGCTTGTTCATTGCAGATTAAACTTGATGTTTGTTATATAGTATCAATTTAATGATTATCAAGGCTAATGATAATTTATTACGCATTATCTTAGCCATAATATTTCTTACTGGGGTAGTTGAGCTCACCCTTTTGCTTTCATTGTTCTCTTCAGAAATGAGAACGTAGCGAGGACAAGTCGGGAAGCGAGTGACGGTCCGGATGATAGCATTAGTAGTCCTCACTATTCTATGAAATAGTGTGATAATAAATGTATTGAGGACTTATTTTGAGTTTGAATACTGTCTAGAAGACAATATTTGTATTAAAACTCACAGCTCATGTAGTATATTTAAGATTGTATTTGCATTCTGTACCATGTATTTGGCGACTCAGAATAGGTGATGTATACCTATTTTGGGGGCGTCACACCAACTACACATATCAAAAATATCTTTATTTTAATATGAGTTTATAAATGACCATCATATATATTAATAGGATGTCTTAATTAAAATTTCTTATTCCATCATGATGATAGACTATAAATAAGACACATACATTTAACACTTTATAACATTTGTGATACAAACTTATAACTGTTTGGTTACCAACAAAAACAAAAATTGTTAACATATATGTAGGTTTGGATATCAACCTAACATTTCAACTTAAGTAGCTGATATATACTAATTTTAATAAATTTTATGTCAATTTGTTTACTAATAAGTAATAAAATGGTTACCTCTATAATAAAAATAATGGTAACTAGAACAAAACAAAAATCCATCTTAGGAAAGCATGTATAATAAACAATTACATATTAACCAAAATAAAAAAAATTAACTAAAATCCCTCATTGACTGCACAATAATAGTAGTCAAAAACCATTAAATAACAGTAAACAAAATATAATAAATAAGTAACCAAATAGTTACATAAAATTAACCAGAACAGGTTTTAATGGTAACCAAAACATAAACAACCTGTATACCCAGCATCCTGTAATGAAAGTGATATTAATGTTTGTTTAGGCAACCCATGTATACTCTCACATGTACATTTAACAATTGATATATGTCCTAATATAAGCTTGTAACTCTCTGGTTACTATCAAAACATTAGTTGGTTACCTTTTTATACATATTTGGTTACCAACTGTACATTTCAAAATAATGTAGCAAACATAACTTAAAAGAAACAAATACCAACCAACAAACAATATTACTTTCATTACTGCTAAAATAATCAAATATGTAATCCCATCTACATAAGATCCAATAAACATCACAAACTCATAAACCATACAAAAATGTTGTGTATATCCCAAAAAAACAAATACAAAACACAATTCATAAAGACAAAACAACGAGATCCGAACTAATCAAAATCTGGAACAAATCTTCCTGGAAATTCTTTGTTAGACTCATATCTCTCCAACTGTTTTTTCCTTGCATGCATATATAGGTTTGTGCATAACTTCTTCCGATACTGCGTAATAGGGAATGGAATAGGAATTTCATCAAATTTCTGATGAATGACATGCTCAGCAAAACAAATCGTGAACATCCCGCAATCACTGCACAAACAAACAAAAGATAATAAAAATCAAAACTAAAATCAACCTATATGTAATAATTAAAAAAATATAAACAATGTAACCCTTACCCCTCGACTTGTTCAGGAACCGCCTCTGCAAATTCCAACTCAATTATATCATCTTCCTCCTTGTTGCGATACGGTTCACTGCTAAAGTCAATGTCGACCTATCCTCAAAAACCCACTTCTTGTGATAAAGTGGGAAGAATGAATATGTATGGCTCACAAACATCCATAATTTTTGTTTGCATGGATTTCCTTTTTGGCTACAGAGAATTGTAAACAGTTAGACGTCTACGATGCACATCAAATGTCAACAAAAACCAATGGTCCGGTGATGACATATGAATGGGGAACAACACATAGTCAACATTTTTACATGGTGTGTTGACATCCATAAACAACCCATGGATGTATTCAGAAACATCACCCTCCCCAGACAGAACACTCTTATCTGCATTTTTACTTGTATACTCCTCGAAAAGAGCGGTCATCTTGCCATGAAACCAACAGTCCATAGTCGTTGCCCTTATATGAACACTGTCGGAATGTCTGGCCAATTTACGGAAATAATATAACGCAACATTGATGTGCTAAACCAAAAAAAACATATAATATTAACAGTTGCTGAAAAATGTAAGTATGTAATGAATGTAACCAACACTATTAACACTAGTTACTTCCCCAACTAAATAATGTAACCATAGCTAGAAAAACATAATTTTTTTAAAAAAGAACTCACATCGTCGTCTAACCATTGTCTAGGAGTCTTTAATTTGTAGAACCACATTTTTTATGATATTGGGACAGACCCAAATACAAAAGCAGGTTTAATATTATTGTTCTTTCCAAGGAATTTATTGGTCCTTCAATATAAAAGCATATTAGTATACACGCTAACATTAACAGTTATCGTATTAGTATACACACTACCCAAAATCAGACTTGAACTGTTAATAATTAACATACTAATCAACAACTTAATTGTAAACAGTAACCTGGTAACCAACAAATATTAATATAATAACCATAATCAAATAGTAACCAATACATAACAAAAAAGTAACCAAAATATAAAATAATAGTAACCAAAAAATAATTTAATAGTAACAAAAACAGCAACATCATGTAATCAATAATAATTTAAACAACCTGAATGTACTAAACAAATAGCTAGTAATCAAATATAATATAAAGTAACAAACACTTTACTTCAATGGAACATTAACATAAATCAAATATTACATGATAGTAACCAAAATATAATATATTAGTAACCAAAACCTGATATGACAGTAACCAAAATATAATATGACAGTAAATCAAACAGAAATATAATGTAATCAATACCAATTTAACCAACATTTATATACCTAAAAATTACATAGTAACCAACATATAATATGATAGTAACCAAAATCCCATTTTGAGATAACAAAAATGGTATCCAACTCATAATATAACAGTAACCATAACATGACAAAGCAATAACCAGAATATAAAATAATAGTAACCATAACATTTATTTAATATTAACCATATGTTTCTACAAGAAAACAAATTTATTTGTTTCATAAAAAAACTATAGCATTGTTAACAATAAAAAACAAACATTTTTCTGTTGTTTAGTCCAATTTTAAACCATTGTTCAAACAATGCCTTTTCAAATTTTGACGACATATCCATGCATACTTTAGGGAATGCAGAAAGACCTGCACGTGTTTGACTAACACCCACGGCAGTAGACGATGAACCAGCCGATCCAAACGTTGATGTATATGGAGATCGCAAAATGGCACTCTTTGCATGTTCATGGACAAGTCTACCACCGGCTTTATGGACACTTTTCTCCAACTCATCACACTGAACTATGTCCTGTGTGGTCAGAACCATCTGATCAAGTGCAGACTTACTTTCTGCCTCACATTTATTCCCCTTTTTCAATTGACATAAAAGGTAACAAATACAATTAGATTTTCAACATAAACATATGCAGTTAACTAATATATGCAATAACAAACTGAATGAACAATAATCGATATATTAAAGTGAACATATCATAATAGTAACCAAAACAAAATAAATTACTAACCAAATTATAATATAATAGTAACCAACACACAATGTAATAGTAACCAACCCATATTATAATAGTAAACATAACATATATAATAGTAACCATATCACAATATAACAGTAACCAATACCTAGAGCATGTTAAAAAAAGATGGCATGTCGTTATAACACTAACCGCAGCAGCAACATACACAACAATCTCTTTCCCAGTGCATTGACATAATATGTCAAAAGATGGCATGTCATTATTCTTGTCAATCTGTGCAAAATAAAAAACAACCAATTAATCATTAAAAAAAGACATATAACACAACAAAACAAACAAATATGTCTAACCTTGACATTTTCTTCATCATCATTAACTTTTATTTCATGATGTTCTTCAACCATAACATCACGTTCAACTTCATTACCAATCTCAATTTCATTATCATCCTTCTTCTCAACTGAAAAACATTAAGTACATTTAGTATAACATCTAACAAACATTATACAAATACAGTAAAAAAATAGTAAATAAAGATTCATAAAACATAATCAGTAACCAAATACATATATACAGGTAACCAAATGTATATAAATTAGTAACCAAATCAATGTATAAAGGTAACCAAAATTTGTATATTCAGGTAACCAACAAAATTTTTATTAGCAACATGAGTGTAAAATAATCAGTAACCAAATGCGTATATTCAGGTAACCAACAACATTGTTATTATTAGCATACACATAATATAATCAATAACCTAATGAGTATATAAAGGTAACTAACTACTTTGTTAATAGTAAACTTCACAAAATATAATCAGTAATCAATTACATAACTAAAGGTAACCAATTACACTCTTAGTAGTAAACTGCATACCTGTCCGGAACAAAATACTAAATCATTCAACTTGTCATTCGTAGGGGCCTTCACTAGCTCCTTCCATTTAAATAAACGGACATTCGACAGATGCTCGTCATTGCATATGCCCCGAGTTTTGAATGTTGAAATGGTTTCAAACATAAACACTTGGAATACATAAGGAAGCCCATTCAAATTGTACAATTTGGTATAATGATCCTTGTAGAAATTATATATCGACCCACAATTCCTTCCTTTCTTCAAATGCCCCTTCAAAGCATTAGACAAAGAGTACTTTGTCATCTCGAACGCGACTTTCCCACAAGGAAAACTACTAACATCACCATAACATAAAAAATTAACCATTGCCCCATCCACATAATTTTCAGAAACTGTGGATAGAATGAAATTAAACACCAACAAAATCATTGTCATCTTAATAGCCTCATCATCGTCATCAAAAAGCGCCCCGATATACCCTACTATATACTACTACAGCTACAAACTTCGTCCCCAAAAAACTTTTTAATAAGCAGATTCTTCATACCTTTATATGCAGTTATATCATCCTCACCTTGTCATCTCAATCCAGAAATCAGACAGAACTCAGGTAAACCAAACTTGACCCTTTTCTCCCCAAACAAAAACCACATTTCACCGTCATCCCTCTGGTGAACCTCCCTTACAAGAGCATGGTGAATAATCTGGGAATACATTTGGTGCTCACCAAACTCCAGAAAACTCCCAAAACATGTTGCCTTAAACTTCTCCAACTGACTTTCGTTCAATTTCTTGGCAATAATGCTGAAGACTTCCACGTCGCACAAATATATAACTTTTCCAGTGAATTTTCTGTTGCATTCCTCATAATAAAGATCCCATAACTGCAAATAAATAAAATCATATTTGCATAATTATTAGTAACCAATATAAATAATATATATACCATAAACAGTTACATAGTAACCAACAAATAATATCATACTAGCAAAAATATAATATAACAATTACACAGTAGCCAAAACATACTATAAAAAGTATCCAACATCCCACATTGACCGCACAATAATAGTTACCATATCATAATATAACAATAACCATAACATAATAAAGCAGTAACCAAACAGTTATATTATATAATCTAATGCTAACCAAATTATTAACAAGATGTAGTACATATCAGTTTATGTAGTAACTAAACAGTTATATATAATATTAACCAAAACATAATTTAAAGGTAACAAAAAAAAATATGTAGACAAAAAACATTCTGAACAAGTAACCGAACAGTTATATCATAGTAACCAAACCATGTTTTCATGGTAACCGACACATGATCAACATGTAGACCAAATCCAGTTCAGCCAACCAATGTATACTACGCAAATACATGGTAACCAAAATAACATAAAAAAGTAACCAAAATCCCAAATTGAGGGAACAAGAATAGTTTTCAAATCATAAGCAAACAGTAACAAAAAAACATATTAAACAAGTAACAAAACAATTATATGATAGTAACCAACACATATTTTCATGGTAACCAATACATAAACAAACATATAAATCAACCACATTTTAGTCAAACCATGTATACTAAGCAAATACATGGTAACCACAACAACAAAAAACAGTAACCAAAGTCCCAAATCAAGGGAACAAAAATGGTATCAAAATCATAAGCTTACATTAACCAAAAACATATTAAACAAGTAACCGAACAATTATATGATAGTAACCAAAACATCTTTTAATGGTAACCAATACATAAACAACATGTACACTAAACAAATACATGGTAACCATAACAACATAAAAAAAGTAACTAAATATACCAAATCGATGGAACACAAATGTTATCCAAATCAAAAGCTAACAGTAACCAAAAGCATACTAACTAAGAAACCAAACATTTATATTATCGTAAAATAACAAAATTTAAATTAACACACCTTTAAAATTCTTTGTGTTGGAATTATATTCTGGCTAAGCACTTGTCCTTCGGACTTAACTACATAGACATCAAAATCAGAATCTAACTGCACTTCAGAATGCTTGATATCACTATGTATCACCAACCTATTCTCACTCTTACTCGATTTCTAACCTACATCCTTCCCCTTCCCCTTCCCCTCCACAACAAACTTCTTCAAGCCCTTAACAGAATCACCCTCCGTGATTCTCTTTCTCTTTCCGTCCTTCTTCCTTGTATTAGCCATTCTATATATACAAAACATAAAAACAACACATTAATAAACTACTTTAATAGATAATACATTAAACTATTTAAAAATTATTGACCTGAACAAATAACCACCAGAATCGAACAACTAAACGAACAGAACAACAAAATGGCGACCAACGATGATAACATCGATAACAACTAAACGATAACCACTGTGCAACAACAATAACAAGTAACAATGATGATGACGAACAACTAGACGAAGATGGCAAGCACGAAAAATGAAGAATAAAACACTCAGACACGATCAATAGAGAAGAATAACACACGAACAGAAAGAGAAGAAAGGGTTTCAGCATGCAATCCTAATGGCGGTTATCACGAGTTTCAAAAAAAACAAAATCCATTTTAAGTTGGACACTAATTTGTCATGTCAGCCCATTAATATTAATCCATTAAATTTAGGACTTATAATTGTATTAATATTGTAAATAAAAATGAAAAAGTTTAATATTTTTTTAATTATTTTATGAATGTATAATTTTTGTAATTATTTTTAAAAATATACTAATATATGTAATTAATCCTAATTTGAATACTGAATATTAACTTAATCCTGATAAGGAATATTTTAATAATAGCTCTAGAAATCAGATCAATAGCCTCCGTGCATAAACAGAGAGGTCTGGCATCGAGAGACCCATATCATATATTAACTGCATTTTTATTCACAAGCACTACGACTCTAGATTATTATTTTATATGAATTAATTAATTAATTTTTGTTATTTTAATTAAATTAATAAGTGAAATTAATTATTTTATTTAAGTTAATAAATAGAGTTAATTATTTTATTTGAGTAAATTATTAATGATAATAATTTTATTTAAGTTAATTAATGGGATTAATTATTTTGTGTAGCGAGGTAATTTATAAAGAACTTTAATTATTTTATTTGTTTTTATATACGTACTATTTAATTATATTATTTTATACAAAAATATAATTAAACAGCTTTAAATAAATTTAAATACGTTAAAAAATATGAAAATTATATAAGTACACGACTTTGTCGTTATCATATGAGTATTCCCACCAAGATTACGGTAGGAGAGTCACTTTTATTGACTTAAATGTACTTGAAAGTTTCTTTTATGAATTTTTGTAGATTAATATTAATTTTATAATTTGAGTTATACTTCGATTAGCCAATTTTAAAATCCAGACTTCCCAAATTATTCATCTTCTCCATGCAACCATTCAAAAAATTTAGAAATCTCAACCAATTCATTTTCTTCAAAATTTTGCCCCAAAATCTCAAAACTCATAAATCAAATCCAGATTCAAATTATAACTATAGCAAATATTTCCTCCAGCTTATTCTCCAAAACCTAAAAGTCATGACAGTGTTTCATTGTTAACTATCAACCAAATATATCATTGGTCTTTATTTTATTTTATTTTATTTTCAAAAAATAAAAGAAGAAAGAAGGGGAATGGTCCTATCACATGCATGCATTAACTGCCCTTTAAAACCTTGATGCATCAGTCCCAGTATTGCTTTATGTAGGCCATGTTGTATCAGTCACATTATTGGTTTATGTTAGCCATTTCTATCACATGCATGCGTTACTGCCCTTTAAAAACATATAGTACCTCCCTATATATTTACACCCATAATCCATGCTTCATATTGCAATATTTTAATTACGAAAAATTTAATTAATATATTACATTATTCAACGAGGGATCAATGATTAAACTTTGAAGGATTTGGATCAGGTGGGATAGTGATATGATATCAACTTTCCTTAAAATATAATTGGTGATAGTGATATATATGATACTACTATCTACTTTCTTTAAAATTTGAGGGATCAATGACTAAAATTTAATTGGAGTGTGGCCACTCAACTACCTTCCTTATTTTTATAGTACTTTATTATTTTGATAAGTCAATAAATGTTATCATCGTGGAAAACTTGGCACAAATATTCAAGTACACTGTACATAAATAGCAAGATTTGTCTAGAGCTATATTATACTCCATGTAAGGTTTTCAATTATTATTGTCAAAAGATTTCGACTTCCAAAGTTAGGCTTGTCTAGAGCTATATTATACACAGATTTGAGTAATGTATATCACATGCATTCATTAATGCCCTTTAAAAAAATATATCACATGCATTCATTAATGGCCACTCAACGACCTTCCTTATTTTTATATTTATCATCATGGAAAACATGGCACAAATATTTAAGTACATAAATAACAATTTGTCTAGAGCTATAGTATTATACTACTCCATGTAAGGTTTCCAAATATTATGAGTACTTATATTTTTTAATGACATTTTAGTGACTTTTTTTTTTTGTTTTATTTTTTGATAGTACCCTTTAAAAAATATATAATATTTATTTTAACTGAAATTTTTATAGAAAATAGTATTTTAGGTGTAATTTGGATACATACAAGAAATAGAGTTGTACAGACTGTACATACCTATTTCTTGTATGTATCTAAATTACATCTAAAATACTATTTTTTATAAAAATTTCAGTTGAAATAAATATTATACATTTTTTGAGAGGCACTACAAAAAAAAAAACCAAAAAAAAAAATCACTAAAATGTCATTAGAAAAATGTCTCCCTAAACTTATTGAATATTATTGTCAAAAGATTTCACGGATTTCGACTTTCAAAGTTAGACTTATCCAGCTCTCAAGGAGTTAATCGTTTCCAATTCTCTTACCCGTGTGTATTCAATTAAGATTTAAAAAAAAGAATTAAGTGATAATTTTTTGTAAAATTTATGAATTTTAATAATTTTTAAAGATTTTAAAGATTTTTTAAAATGACTTTTATAGATTCCATGAATTAAGTAACAGACTTTTATAATATTTTTATTAAGACTGTGATAGACTTTTGTATACTTCTAATATATAAAATTGAAAGATTATTAGATTTAAGATTAAAATTTTTCTACACAGTTAAATTATTTATTATATTTTTTAATGCATATATTATAAATAATAATTCACTTCGCTAATGATAACAACTTTCAAAAAACATATTATACAAAAATTTCAAGTTCGACAATATTATTTTATTTAAGCATTAGAATACATATATATTACAATATATTTATTACATGGCTTCGATCATTCAATTATTGGCTCCATGATTTTATTTTTATTTTCTTTCTGTAAAACGAAATTCACACTCTTGTGTGAGCGTGTGATTCAATACCATATTGATTGCTTTACTACTATATATATATATATATATATATATATATATATATATATATATATATATATATAATCTGTGACGCCTAAAAATAGGTATGCATCATCCATTCACTACTAGAAAAACAAGAATACGTGACAGAATTTTGTGACAGTTTTTAAAAACAATCACAAAAGATAGTAATTTGTGATGGACTTTTTAAGCAATCACAAAATAATAGTATATATGATGGCTCTTTATGATGATTAATCTTGACATCAATGTATTATATTTGTGATGGCCATGTCAATCACACCAATTTTTTCACGCAAAATAAATTTTCTTTTTGTGATGCACTAAGTCATCACTTATAGATATACCTTTTTCGTGATTGTATTTAAGCTATCACTAATATTTTAATGTAAAAAATAATCAAAACAATATTTTATGACGGTCGTGACAATCATTAAAAAAGAAAGATTTTTGTGACGACTTTTATTTGCAATTACAAAAAGAATGTATTTTGTGATGGAATTTTCAAGCCATCACAAAACAATAAAATATATGATGGCTCTTAGTGATGACTAATTTTACCATCATCATAGAGTATTTGTGACTGCCATTGCAATCAGCAAATCTTATGTATAAGTAATTTTGTTTAGTAAGTCAACTCACATAAGTTTCCTTTTATATTTTGGTTTAAACTAATAATCATGATCTGGACTTTGGTGTAGTGGTAATACTCGTTATTTAGTACTTTGCAAATGGGAGAGGGTTTGAATCTTACAATTATCATTTGATACAATTAATATAGATACAATTATACAATAAAATAAATTATACGTAAATAGAGATTCACGTTCTTACATTTGATCCCTAAAGACTTGTTTTTTTTTGTGATGACTTTGACAATCACAATATATTACGTGTTAATGTGATTGTATTAATCATCACAAAAGCACTAAGCATTTGCGTGATTGCCAAAACCATCACGTAAAACCTTTCATGATGGGCGTATACAAGACGGCCATTGTGATGCTTAAAGCCATCACATAAACATTTCGTGATGGTTTTCCTACTTTTTGTAATGGATTTTGACCATCACAAATGACCATTTTTTTGGTAGTGATTCTGAGTCGCCAAATACATGGTACAGAATACAAATACAATCTTTAATATACAACAAGAGAGCTGTTAGTTTTAATACAAATACTGTCTTTTAGACAATATCCACTCTCAGAATAAGTCCTTATTACATTTATTGTCACACTATTTAACAGAATAGTGAGGACTACTAATACTATCATCTGGACCATCACTCTGGTTCCCCACAGGTCCTAAGTTTATATTCTCATTTCACAAGAGAAGCAATTGAAAGAAAGGTGAGCTCAACTAGCCTAGTAAGAAATATTATGACTAAGCTAATGCAGAATTAAATTATCATTAGTCTTCAACTGTGTTAAACTGATAAAATACAATATACATCAAGTTTAACTGCAGAGGAACATGCAATCCATTAAAAGAGTCAAGTAGAGAATAAAATCTACTATCTTTTATGATATAAAAGGTTTTTCATCACTTTTATCGCTAGGACTCAACTTAATAAATAATCCACATCATCCCTCGCAAGACTACTGACGAGGATATTCATTAGTATCAAAACCACAAATTATCCATGCATCACTGTGCCAAGGATATTTGTGTATTCATCAATGGTCATGATCAAGCCAACAAGCTGTCCATCAATGCACTACACGGCCAATGAGGACTTTTACCACATCATTTGTAACATTACGATCATGATTACAATCGAATAATCCTCGGTCATAATCATACCAAGTCCATCTATGCACTACAGAAAGCCAGATGACTTTAAAAAAAAATATAAACATGAGGATGATGACAATGATATAAGAATTCAATAAAACAAGTTCAAGAATTAATTTATTCAGGAACTAATAACGTCCAAATTGTCAACATGATACTTCTTTGTAGAGTAAAATTCAAGAATGCTCAGAAGAATATATGAAAAGATACTGGATTAAGCGCAAATATCAAGGATATTCCACTAATTTCATGGAGTATAGAAGTCAAAACTTTAACCAATTGAGTATAATAAAGAATGGAATAACAAAAGAAATCACCATGCATGCGGTTGCCCAGCATAGACAAAGTTATTCCAACAAAATAATAAATAACGGAACCGGTCCCACAGAAAACACACGACAGGATATTCCAATGTAATAATAAAGGCGGAATCAGTCCACAGTAAAACGCATGCATGTGACAGGATATTCCAACGAGAATAATAAAAGGCGGAACCAGTGCAGCGTAAAACGCATGCACAAGATATTCAACAAAATAATAATAAAAACGGAACCAGGTCCGGCGTAAAATGCACAGACAGGATATTCCAACAGAATAATAAGGAATGGAATAACAAAAGAATTTCACCAAGTATAGGGTAGCCTGCATATACATGTTATTCCAACAGAATAATAAATAATGGAATAACAGAAGTTCTCCTTATGAATATAAAAGAAATAATACCCCTTACCGTAAAAGAAACTTGATATCAGAGTAGTGAAGTAGCAAAATACTTTTCTTCTTTCTCTCTATAATTTCTCTCTCTAGAGTTTCAGTGAATTCGTAAGAAATAATGAAGGAATAAGCTTCTATTTATAGAAGAATGGACTGCATAGTAACTAATTCATGAACGGTCCAGATTGATTTACTTTTAATCGGATGGTCCATATTTAAAGCAAAAACTTTTAAATAAAATATAATATATATATTATATATATTAAATATATATAATATATATGGCATGTGTTAACACCTTCACGGGATACACATCCGTGATCAATTTTTCCTCCCTCCCCACTTTGTCAACTAAGCTATACATATATATATAATAATAATAATAATTGTACTCCCACCCACGTGAACACCAAATTTCCTCCCCACCCACTTTGACAACTTGACAACTTTTTTTCATATATATATATATATATATATATATATATATATATATATATATATATATATATATACATACATACCTTATATATATTTATATATATAATTCTAATATATATATAAGTAATAAAACAAAAGCTGAGATGACTTCTCACGTAAGCATTAATAATCAATACCAGGTGTATGCGGTGCAACCACGCCAGACATCGCATACTTTTACTAAGGAGTAGTTCAACAGGTTTTAAGCGTAAAACTTCCGCTGAATTATTTTTAATAAAATATTTTTGTCATTTTCTCAATCCAACAATAATTCTGTTGTGGGGTCCACCAATGATTGTGCCGTCGTATGAATATTCCCCGACCAATCGAATATTATATAACAACTTGCGTACTTTGCAAAATTTATAAATATTATCCACAACTATAACATAATATCAAATTTATTTCATAATATTCAAAAATGATAATTATAGAAAATTCATCTTTATTCATAAAAGTTGGGGTTTTACAATCTCCCCTTCATATAAAATTTTTCCCTCAAAATTAGGGTACGTACCTGATATGTCGAAGAGGTAAGGATACCTTGATTTCATTTCAGATTCTAACTCCCAGGTCATTTCCTCAACATCGTGGTTTCTCCACAAAACTTTAACTTGAGGTATAACCTTAGAGCGTAGAATATGTTCCTTCTTATCCAAGATTTGAATAGGAACTTCTTCATACGTTAAATCTTCCGCTATTTCGTCTGGTTCTAACTCAATAATATAGTTTGGGTCTTTCACATATTTATGTAACATGGATATGTGAAAAACGTTATGAACACAAGACATACTTGGCGGTAAAGCGAGTCTATAGGCTACAGTCCTTACTCGATCGAGAATTAAAAATGGGCCAATGAATCGAGGATTGAGCTTTCCTCTCTTTCTAAATCTCGTAACTCATTTCCATGTAGCAACACGTAACAACACATGATCTCCAATATCGAATTCCACATCCTTTCGATGAAGATTAGCATAACTCTTTTGTCGATCTTGTGAGGTTTTTATACGTTGCCGGATCATTTGTATCTTTTTCATAGTCATACGTACTAACTCTGGTCCCAACAACGTTGCTTCACTCACCTCATCCCAGCATACTGGAGAACGACACTTTCTTCCATACAACGCTTCGAATGGAGCCATGCCAATACTTGCTTGATAACTGTTGTTGTATGAAAACTCCACCAATGGTAAAAACTTGTCCCAACTTCCCTTGAAGTCAAGGACACAGAGTCTTAATAAATCTTCAAGAGTTTGAATAGTCCTCTCTAATTGTCCGTCTATCTGAGGATGATATGCCGAACTAAATCGTACATCCGTGCCCATAGCTTTTTGCAAACTAACCCAAAATCGTGAAGTGAATCTTGGGTTTCGATCAGAAACTATGGATACTGGCATACCATGCAGTCTTACAATCTCATTTATGTACATACGAGCAAGACGTTCAAGTGTATAAGTTTCTCGTATTGGTAAGAAATGAGCAGACTTGGTTAATCTATCAACAATGACCCAAATTGCATCTATGCCTTGAGAAACCTTGGGAAGACCAGTAACGAAATCCATGGTAATGTGCTCCCACTTCCATTCTGGAATTTCAAGTGGTTGCAATGGACCTTTTGATACTTGATGCTTCGCCTTGACTCGTTGACAAGTTAGACACATTGAGATAAACAACGCTATCTCTCTCTTCATATTGCCCCACCAAAATGTATGTCGAAGATCATGATACATTTTGGTACTCCCAGGATGGATTGCAAATGGTGTGTTGCGGCGCCTCCATCATGATTTTATACTTTAAATCGTGGTCGTTAGGAACACAAAGTCCGGAGTTGACTTCAAGTATTCCTTCTTCATCAATTCTTGCGGCGTAGATAAGCTTCTTCTTACTTTCTTCTTCTCATACGCATCGGCTCTGTGTCTCAGTAGCTTGAGCGGCTTTAACTTTATCGATTAAAGTCGGTTCCACTTGTATATTTTCCAACATCACTTGGGTCCCTGGAGTCTTTATCTCTATCTCCATCCTTTGCAAGTCCTACAAACTGGGCCTTTGCGTTGACAATATCGCACTCGTACCCGCACCCGCATATGATCTTCTACTCAATGCGTCAACTACCACATTCGCTTTTCCAGGATGGTATTGAATGGTATGATCATAATCTTTCAATAGTTCAAGCCAATGTTGTTGTCGCATGTTGAATTCCTTTTGAGTGAAGAAATATTTGAGGCTTTTATGATCTGTAAAGATCTCCACTTTCTCCCCATACAAGTAATGCCTCCAAATTTTAATTGCGAAGACAACAGCTGCCAACTCTAGATCATGAGTAGGATAATTTCTCTCATATTCTTTGTTATCGAGAGGCATAGGCTATGACTTTCCCATGTTGCATGAGAACACATCCTAACCCTTTGCCCGAAGCATCACTGTAGATGACAAATCCCTCTGAGCCAGATGGTATTGTCAGAACAGGTGCTGAAATGAGCCTCCTCTTGAGTTTTTGAAAACTTTTCTCGCATTCCTCACTCCTACCAAATTTTGTATCTTTCCGAGTCAACCGAGTTAATGGAGTATCGATTCGAGAAAACCCTTCTACGAATCTCCGATAATAACCAGCTAAGCCGAGAAAGCTACGTACTTCGGTCACTGATTTA
Organism: Panax ginseng; assembly: GCA_020205605.1. Classification (NCBI taxonomy): domain Eukaryota; kingdom Viridiplantae; phylum Streptophyta; class Magnoliopsida; order Apiales; family Araliaceae; genus Panax; species Panax ginseng. The sequence goes on along the minus strand of CM035132.1, from coordinate 65,027,632 downwards.
GGTTGTGCCCAACTTTGAATAGCTTCAATCTTTGCCGGGTCAACAGATATTCCATGACTTGATACCATGTGCCCAAGGAATGTTACTTCCTCAAGCCAGAACTCACATTTCTTCAACTTGGCATAAAGCTTATATTCACGAAGCTTTTGGAGTATCGGCCTCAAGTGTTGCTCATGATCTTCACGGCTTTTTGAATAGATAAGGATGTCATCAATAAAGACGACCACAAAGTGATCCAAATATTCCTTAAATACTCGGTTCATCATATCCATGAAAGCAGCAGGAGCATTAGTTAATCCAAAAGACCTGACTAGGAATTCATAATGCCCATACCGAGTTCTGAAAGCCGTCTTTGGAATGTCATCGGTTCTAATCTTCAATTGGTGATATCCAGAACGAAGATCAATCTTTGAAAAGAATTTAGCTCCTTGTAATTGGTCAAACAGGTCATCAATACGTGGCAATGGGTACCTATTTTTGATGGTGACATGATTCAACTCCCGATAATCAATACAAAGTCGCATCCTCCCATCTTTCTTCTTCACGAATAGAACAGGAGCACCCCAAGGAGAAGTACTAGGACGAATGAAGCCAATGTCTAACGATTCTTGCAGTTGGGTCTTTAACTCCTGAAGTTCAATAGGAGCCATTCGATATGGGGCTTTGGAAATGGGTTTTGTACCGGGTTCAAGGTCGATACAAAATTTAATTTCTCATTCTGGGGGTAGGCCAGGAAGTTCTTCAAGGAATACGTCAGGAAATTCATTAACAATAGAAATATCATTCAAAACTGATGTATTTTTGTTTAGATCCGTAACATGAGCTAAGAAAGCTTGACATCCATTTTTCAATAAACGAATAGCTTTATGGCTTGAGATGACAGTGATTGATTTTAATGGTTTAGTTGCTTGAATTCGCATAATAAGTTGTTTAGGAATATGAAAGCTAACAACCTTACGAAAATAATCAATTTTTGCATGATGAGTAGTTAACCAATCAATCCTAGAATTACGTCAAATGCAAGTATTTTCAATGAAATAAGATCGACGAGGTAATGTGAGGGCACCGATTTGAACCAAATAAGACTTATAAGCAAGTGGATGTAATGAAGGTTTCTCCCAAGCGGAGTTTCAACAGATAAGTCAAAGTCTAATTTCTCCGGAGTCAAATTTAAACGTTGAGCGCAAGTAGGAGAAATAAAAGAATGGGTAGAACCGGTATCAAATAAGGTATATACTTCGCTAGAGTTTATGATAAGCTTACCCGTGATGACCTCATTCGGGTTCCTTGCTTTCTGGGAGGTCACAAAAAACGCTCTCCCTTGCACTACTGGCTTTGACTTTTTCGGGACGGCCTTTGGTGTCTCCATCCTAGCTGAACTTGTCTTTGGTGAACAACAAAATCGGGCTAGGTGACCTTCTCTTCCATAATTATAACATGTTTTGGACGGCATCGCGCAGTTTGGTGATGTGTCCCTCCCCTCCGCATTTGAAGCATATGATAGGTGGTCGCTCTCCTTCCTTAACAACGGGTCCTGGTGCTGACGTCTTTCCGCCATTATTGAATCTCCTCTTCTTGAAATGCCCATTCTTATTGTTTTGGCCCTAATTACCACCGAAGTGGTTACCATTTTTGGCCTGTTGATTCCCTCCACGCTTGTTGTCACCGCTTCGATGACTGCTTTCACTGTTATTATCATTTTGTCGGCTGCTCTCTTTTGGTTGAGTTGCCTCATTATCGCGCTCCAATAACTGAGCCCTATTAACAACATCTGAATACAAACACAGTTTATGAGAGATAAGATATTGACGTATCTCGGGCTTCAAACCTCTTAGAAACATTCGTGTCATTCTCTCCTCATTATGAACCAAATGGGACGCAAACCGTGACAACTCGGCAAACTTGGCTTCATACTGCGACACGGTTATATTATTTTGCTCCAGCTTGATGAACTCTACCTCTTTCATGTGAAGAATACTTTCGGGAAAGTATTTGTCGTTCAACAATTCTTGGAACTTCTCCCAAGTCATCTTTAGTGGGGCAGGTTGAGTACGTTTTACAGATTCCCACCAATAATCTGCCTTTGCACGCAACATAAAGGTGGCAAAGGGAATCTTTTGCTCCTCGGAGCATCCCAAGACATCAAATATCTTGCAGATCTGCTTTATCCACGTCTCCGCCTTAAGTGGGTTTGGCTCTCCAAAAAACTCTAGTGGTCCCAGTTCCTTGAACTGCTTAGCGGTGACCATCCGAGAGTTGTTAGTGTTTCCACCTGCATTTTGTACAGGAGCCATTCTCGTCTGATGTTACATGAATTGCATGAAGCCTCGGAACATTCCATCGTTCATCATTTGGTCAGTGTTGTTGTTTGCATGAGGATTGTCGCCTTCCTGATGCACATTATCATGGTTATTGATCAGTGGAGACTCAATGGTCTCCTGTGCTCCATTGATGTTCTCAACATTCTCGGATGTCATTTTCAAATACTGTCACAAAACAAGGGTTAATTAACATATCACATATTATCCCTATACTCTGACCGACCAATTAAATACCAAATAAACTTAGGTAGGTCATACTAATGAAGGAATTCCCCGTCTCTCCCCTCCTAGTTCTTGTCTCACATCTTAGCCAGGGATCATATCCCTAAGCTTTGATACCAACTGTGACTCCCCCAAAATAGGTATACATCACCCATTCTGAGTCGCCAAATACATGGTACGTAATACAAATACAATCTTTAATATACAACAACAAGAGAGTGTGAGTTTTAATACAAATCATCGTCTTCAGACAATATCCACTCTCGAGAATAAGTCCTCATTAGATTTATTGTCACACTATTTAACAGAATAGTGAGGACTACTAATACTATCATCTGGACCATCACTCCGTTCCCCGACTCGTCCCAGCTATATTCTCATTTCCTGAAGAGAACAGTGAAAGAAAGGGTGAGCTCAACTAGCCCAGTAAGAAATATTATGACTAAGATAATGCAGAATTAAATTATCATTAGTCTTCAACAGTGTTAAATTGATAAAATACAATAGACATCAAGTTTAACTGCAGCAGAACATTCAATCCATTAAAAGAGTCAAGTAGAGAATAAAATCTACTATCTTTTATGATTTAAAAGGTTTTTCATCACTTTTATCGCTGAGACTCAACTTAATAAATAATCCACATCATCCCTACACTACGGCCAAGGATATTCATTAGTATCAAAACCACAAATTATCCATGCACTACATGCCAATGATATTCGTGTATTCATCAATAGTCATGATAATGCCAACAACTGTCCATCAATGCACTATGGGCCAATGAGGACTTTTACCACATCATTTGTAACATTATGGTCATGATTACACAAGAATAATCCTTATTCATAATCATACCAAGTCCATCTATGCACCACTGAGCCACAAATGACTTTAAAAAAAAATATAAACATGAGGATGATGACAATGATATAAGAATTCAATAAAACAAGTTCAAGAATTAATTTATTCAGGAACTAATAACGTCCAAATTGTCAACATGATACTTCTTTGTAGAGTAAAATTCAAGAATGCTCAGAAGAATATTTCCATGAAAAGATACTGGATGAAGCGCAAATATCAAGGATATTTCACTAATTTCATGGAGTATAGAAGTTAAAACTTTAACCAACTGAGTATAATAAAGAATGGAATAGCAAAAGAAATCACCATGCATACGGTACTTCGCATAGACAGGTTATTCCAACAGAATAATAAATAACGGAATCGGTCCGTAAAAACGTACATACGGATGAGGATATTCCAACAAAGATAATAAAGATGAGAACCAGTCCGACGTAAAACTCACAGACAGTATATTCCAATAGAATAATAAGGAATGGAATAACAGAAGAATTTTACCAAGTATAGGGTAGCCCGCATATACAGGTTATTCCAACAGAATAATAAATAATGGAATAACAGAAGTTCTCTTCATGAATACAAAAGAAATAATACCCCTTACCGAAAAAGAAACTTGATATCGGAGTAGTGAAGTAGCAGAATACTTTTCTTCTTTCTCTCTATAATTTCTCTCTCTAGAGTTTCAGTGAATTCGTAAGAAATAATGAAGGAATGAGCTGCTATTTATAGAAGAATGGACTGCATAGTAACTAATTCATGAACGGTCCAGATTAATTTACTTTTAATCGGACGGTCCATATTTAAAGCAAAATCTTTTAAATAAAATATAATATATATATTATATATATATATATATATATATGGCATGTGTTAACACCTTCACGTGATACACATCCGTGATCAATTTTTCCTCCCTCCCCACTTTGTCAACTAAGCTACATATGTATATATATATAATAATAATAATAATTGTACTCCCACCCACGTGAACACCAAATTTCCTCCCCACCCCACTTTGACAACTTGACAACTTTTTATATATATATATATATATATATATATATATATATATATATATATATATATATATATATATATATATATATATATACATACCAGTATATATATTTATATATATAATTCTAATATATATATAAGTAATAAAACAAAATTGAGATGACTTCTCACGTAAGCATTAATAATTAATAAGTGTGTGTTACTATGCAACCTCGCGTATTACTATACTTTTACTACCGAGTAGTTCAACAGTTTTAACTGTAAAACTTTCGCCGTTATTTTTAATAAAATATTTTTGTCGTTTTCTCAATCCGACAATAATTTTATTGTATGGTCCACCAATAATTGTGCCGTCGTACGAATATTCCCCGACCAATCGAATATTATATAACAACTTGCGTACTTTACAAAATTTATAAATATTACCCACATTATAATATAATATCAAATTCATTTCATAATATTCAAAAATGATAATTATAGAAAATTCATCTTTATTCATAAAAGTTGGGGTCTTACATAATCCATCCTTTTACCAAATCATGCAGTATAATTAATAATAAGACAAAAGCTTTAAATATATATACATACATAATCTTCACAATTGATCTGAGAGTTTCATGATTTTATCTCACCTTTGTTAAACAAATTTCTTTCGCCTTTGTATTGGAAGCTTTCGAACTGCCGCTTAATTTCTCCCTTACCAATTTATTGTGCATTTTCCCTCTTTTCTCGATTACACGTACCGCGAGACAGATTAGGTCCTTAATTATTTGTTTACTTATTACCATATCTTGTTAATTCTCTTAATTATAATATGATTTAATTTTATCCACATATAAATTAAATCTAATTAGTTTTAAGACCCAAAATTACCAAATTAATTTATCCATCACATATTAATACTTATTAGTCCATATAAAATAAATAACTAGTTTGACTCAATAAAAGACAAAGTACAATTAAATTATTTAAAATATAAATATAAATTTAAATGTTATTTATTTATTTTATTTTATTTCTTTATTATTATTTATTTCTGGGTATTACACCGCGAATTTGTATTTACACCGCAAATTTCTGGGTTTCCTCTTTACTTGCGATCCGAATTTCCACCTTTATGTTTAATATTTAAAAGTCTTTAGAAGTCTTTAGAGATGAGGTCAGACTTTTGATATGGGTTGATAGTTATAATTCTTCTTCTAAAGTCTGTCAAACTCTACCATTTGATAGAAAACTAAAAAATCTATGACTTTTTGAATACCAAAATGCTTTTATAGACTTTGTAAAAATCTTAATTCAATACCACCTAACTTTAAAGACATTAAAAAAGTTATAATTGAATATCAGTAAATTTTTATAAACTCTTTAAATATCTTGATTGAATACAACCAAACTTTTAAAATCTTTAAAAAATTTTAAAAATCTTAATTGAATACACCCCCCTTAAAGTTTTTTAGATGAAGATTTTATGAGTGTCAACTCCAAAATATTTCTAGTTGATCCCACTTACAAAAATAAGAATAAATTAAGAGAAAATAATTGATAAACACAAATATCATTTATACATTATGACAAATTTTAAATTATTAAATTAACCTTCCATATAGATGGCAGAAGAAAGAAGGGAGATCCAAAACAATACTCCCTCCGTTCCTTAATATAGGTCGTTTTAGAGTTGTGCACAAGTATTAAGGTAATGATTGTAAAAAATTAAATATACTATCAATTGTCTATATTGCCCTTGTATTGGAAAAAGAGAGTGTTATTTATTGAGCAAAAAATAGTGAGAGAACCAAAGTTGTATTTATTACTTCGGGTAATATTGGAAACTAAGCAATTAATGCTTACTTGAAATCCTCAAACGACTTATATTTAGGATCAAAAATATTTCTCTAAAACGACTTATATTAAAGAACGGAGGGAGTACTAATAATAATTATCCTCCTCCTCGTCTTCGAATATAACAATTTTTTATTGGAGTAACATTTAATATGTGTGTGCGTGGGGAAGGGATGAGGACAGCTATGGTGGGGGTTGTCTAATGCGTAGGCTAACAGATGCTTTGAACACACAATTATTTATTGAGTAATGCTACTATCACATAAAATCGTTTATATACAGTTCACATATACTTACATACATATTGGTATGGCCTACATGACTTACTCTGTACGTGGGCCATACCAATATACATGTGAGTGTATGTGAGCAATATGTAAGCAATTTTTATATGATAATAAACTTATTGTTATTTATTTTATTAACTATCGAGTAATTGATATCGATTATCGAGAGCGCATCAAAGGTCGTGTGAGCAAGTGAGAGAGAGAAATGAATGCATGTGAAACCTCCTCCAAGAAGGGAGGGAGGAGTAGTTGTTCCGCTTTATCTGTCCTCCACGTGCAACCTCACTATCAATCATTTATTTTAAATAGAGAGAGTATTAATGCAAAACTACATTGAAAGATTATTTAGTCTCGCAAAAGCAATGCGTAAGAGCATCTCCAACAGTCTCTTCAACCATTTTAAGATACTTGATAGGTGAGTCACATCAGAAATTTTTTCTCCAATAGCCTCTTCAAACTACCACGTAGGTTAACAAACATTCTTCTCACTCTTCAAATCTGCAACCTTCTTCTCACTCTTCAAATCTATAAATAAAGGCTAAAAACATTTATTACACTTGATAAGTTTGATGTATAACTCATTAAATTGAAGAGACTGATGATGCACAAAATATGAAAATAGCAAATAATGCTCTTCAAATTGTTACGTAAGTCAACAGCCATCAATTTAAAGAATTTATTTTGCTACTACTTTTGGAGATGCTCTAAGGGACTAGTAAGAATTGAAGTTACTAGAGTTTGAAGACTAGATATTTATTACGAAAAGAAGGTGAATAATATTATAAAGAAACACAAAATAAAATTATTAACGAGATAATCATGTAATTCTATCATCCGCTACTAATAGTAATCACATTTGATACTATTAATAACGGATGACGGAATTTAATATAAGACTTATACTTTATTTACATAAATATTTTCAATTATTTTTTTTTTATTTTGGGCGATTGATAATTAATGGTTGAGTAATAGAGTAAATATGTATTTTAACGATATTTTTATACTTGTTTTAACCACATTTCGCACATTCAGTGACACTCATCATAATTATTGTTTTGATATTAATGACCTTTTTTTCTTCTGAATATCTATTTTCTATTCGTAATAAAAATCTAATTGTCTTCTATGATAAGTACGTACATAGTTATGACATTTATTTGAAAAGAAATTAAACAATTGGATTTATTGAGAAATTTTATAGTTGGCTTGAATTGATAGTCCTCCATCCTTCAACATCAATACATCATAATACAATTATTTTTATCAAATAGACAGAAGATTAAAAAAAATATTTTTATTAATTAATATTATTATCCTTCCTGCTTAGGTTGGGGAGTTATATTGATATTTAGTGCTTTCAAGATAAGACTTTTCAATTCTTACAAATGATATTCTTTATTATAGCTTACCGAATTGTACAAATGATATTTGTGTTTATCAATTATTTTCTCTTTATTCTTATTTTTTGTAACTGGGATCAACTAGAAATATTTGGGAGTTGACACTCTCATAAAATCTTCACCTAAAAAACTTTTATTAGGGGTCTCCTCAAAACGATTAACTCCTTAAGAGCTGAATAAGTCTAACTTTGGAAGTCGATGAAATTTTTTACCAATAATAATTGAAATTGAAAACCTTACATATAGTAGTAATATATACTAGCTCTAGTCTCTAGACCAATCTTGTTATTAAGTACTCCCTCCGTCCTTAGTTATTTGACGTTTTAGAGGTGGGCACAAGAATTAAGATAATGATTAGAAATTATTAAATATAATACTCAATTCTCTATAATATCTTAAATTTTTTGTTGGGATAAAGAGTATTTTGTTGGGATAAGGAGACAGAGAGTTTAATGAGGGGTAATTTTGGAAAAATTGTTATTAATTCTCCTAGATTTGAATAAACGTCAAATAATTAAACACAAATGAAAAACTCTAAAACGTCAAATAATTAAGGACGGAGGGAGTACTACTTAAATATGTATGCCAAGTTTTCTATGATGATAAAATTCATTGACTTATCAAAATAATAAATATAAAAATAATGAAAATAGTTGAGTGGTCACACTCCAATTTATATTAAAATGAGTCACGTTCGAATTTTTTTATTAAGTTGATATCAGATCACTAGCCCACCTGATCTAAATCCTTCAAATTTTAATCATTGATCCGTCGTTGAGTAATGTAATATTACTAATTTTTTTTGTAATTAAAATATTGCAATATGAAGCATGATTAGAGGTGTGAATGGAGATATACACAGATTTGAGTAATGTATATCACATGCATTCATTAATTCCCTTTAAAAAAATATATCACTGTATTCGAATCTTTGTACATATATCTATTCACGAATCTATCAATATAACTCCCCAACCTAATCAGGAAGGATAATAATATTAATTAATATTTTTTTATTTTTTTAATCTTTTGTCTATTTGATAAAAATAATTGTATTATGATGTATTGATGTTGAAGGATGGAGATTATTGAGGATGGATGACTATCAATTCAAGCCAGCTATAAAATTTCTCAACAAATTCGATTGTTTAATTTCTTTTTAAATAAATATCAAAACTATGTACGTATTGATCATAGAAGACAACTAGATTTTTATTACGAATAGAAAGTAGATATTCAGAAAAAGAAACCTAAAAAAAGGTCACTAATGTGGAAACAATAATTCTGATTTTTATTACAACTGGATTTGCACGTGGAGCTGTAGTTATAATTTGAATCTGGATTTGATTTATTAGTTTTGAGATTTTGGGGCAAAATTTTGAAGAAAATGAATGGGTTAGGATTTTTAGTTTGAGATTTCTAAGTTTTATGAATGGTTGCAAGGGGAAGATGAATGATTTGGGAAGTCTGGATTTTGAAATTGGCTAAATACGCTTTCTATCCCTTGAAATATAACCCAATTTATAAAATCAAACTTAATCTACAAAAATTTATAAAAGAAACTTTCAAGTACATTTAAGTCAATAAAAGTGACTCTCTTACCATAATTTTGGTCGAAATACTGATGTGTCACGACAGTCACACACTTTTATAGTTTTAATATTTTCAACGTATTTGAATATATTTAAAGTCGTTTAATAATATTTTTTTGTATAAAATGATATAATTAAATACTATGTATATAAGCACAAATAAAATATATAAAATAATTAACATTAATAATTTACTTAAATAAAATAATTAATTCCACTTATTAATTTAAATAAATTAATTAATTCAAATAAAATTATAATCTAGACTCGTAGTACTTGTGAATAAAAATGCAGTTAATATATGACATTGGTCTCTCAATGGCAGACCTCACTGTTTATGCATGGAAGCTATTGATCTGATTTCTGAAGCTATTACTAAAATATTCCTTATCGGGATTAAGTTGGTATTCAGCATTCAAATTTTTTCTGTATGTAACCCATATTTGTGTGTTAGTGGATTCTATACGTCCATTTTTTTTTAGTAAATTCAGAGGTTTTTGGATCTTATAATAATGAGAGTATAATTAATGGGTAAATCAGTTCATTTTGACACTTGGCCAGAGTTTGTTCAGAAATGCTAGGATGACCGAGAAATGAGACTGGTCTAGCGACGTTTTATTTATTTATTATTTTTTTAATAACTCCCAAAAAAATATATAATATTTATTTTAATTAAAATTTTTACAGAATTAAGTATTTTTGGTGTAATTTGAATACATATAAAAAATATGATTGTACAGATTATACAACCCATTAAACTGTCATCGTAGAAGGATTGGAGTTTGTTATAGCTCTGAGTTGGAGCTCATATTTGTTCAGCTTCTATTTTTTTTCTTCTTTTAGTAAAAAACAATGATGTATTTGGTTGATAGTTAACACTGAAAGTGTTATGAAGTGATTAGCACGCATTCTAGGGGCCCGAACTTTTAAAGTTCCCCGAACTTCTTAAGGGCTCAAACCTACACTAGGGTTCCAAGTTCCTAGAGAAGCCTGAACACGAGTTAATAGGACTCATGTTTTCATCAGGTGTGAAATGCATAAGAAATTAGACTCCACTCCGATGGGGGCTCTTATCCAAATCAGTCCACATGTATTTGAACTTATCAACAACGGGTTCCGCTCTAGAAAGGGGGAAACCCTAATAAACAGATTTAAAAGATCATATATAAATACAAAGGATGGTCTCTAGTATTTTTTCACAGACACGCACACACCCTTTTACATTCTCATATTACCAATCTCCATAATCGCTTAGTGACTTAACCATCGGAGTCGGAGGCTAATAATCTGCGCATTCGTTCCTCTTCAAGTATCTCGGAACACTTAGAAGGTGGTTGAGCAGGCAGAAACATAGCGTTATCATTTGGCACTAGAAGGATGGCATTCTAATAATTAAACATGTACATATTTGCTCTTATTAATCATTATTTCTGAAAAAGAATGGCGGGTCAGGGATCTCATACTGAACAATGGAGGAAATGGCAGGAGAAATTCGGCGTTCGAAAGTCTCGAATCAGAAATAGTCGATTTTCTGAACTTAGGACTTGGAACGGGCGACTGGGAGTTGTCGTTGACACTCCAAAATTAATACCTTACTTCACAAGTATTAGTATAGTAACAAGTAAAAGTCGATCCCATAGAGAGTGTATTATTTTGTATTTATCCAATTATTTCCAAGAAAAGGGGGATTGTTAATTGATTAGCTAAACTAGCAATAATAAACTGAGAAGAAATAACAATGATTAAAAAGCTTCAGTTCTTCAATTCAGTATCGCCTTTTACAATTATGGAGTAGTCAAGTTATATAATATTTATCCTTCAATGAGATTAATAACCCTAGATAACCGCGATCGCAAATTATCCAAAATTCTCCTTAAGTATAAATCTAATGTGATGATTGCCTCCAATAGATCCTAACTATCATACAACCTAGAACTATCAGTCTAGATTTAATATGACAGAGCATGAAGAATGAGAATTAGGTTATTTTAAGCAGCAATTACACAATCAGAAATTATTTAACTTGTCTTCTGAAAATCTAAATAATACCCAAAAGCTTGTCCACAATCAAGTATCAATAATCGCTACTAATGATTAGATATAATATCATTTGATTAATACATATTTTAATCTAGCAGATGATATTTATCAGATTAATTTAACTAGCTGTAGACACTCGAAATTTTTCTTTCCTTGAACTAACCATGCAGGAGGGCAAAAGCGTCTTTTCTACCCTAGAGACAGTTTCGGAGGACTACAGTAAACCTCAAACCACGAAGACAGCCCCGTGGGATATCAAATCAAACCCCGGAGATAGCACCGTGGGACATCAAATCAACCTCGGAGACAACCTCGAGGAAAGACAGAGACAATAGCACTCAAAGCCCCGAAAATAACTCTGAGGAAAGACAGAGACAATAGTAGTTAAAGCCCCAAAAATAACCCCGAGGGACAACAACAACCACTTCAAGCCCGAAAACAACCCCGGAAAGACAAAGGGGTCATTTTTCCAAACAAAACATAAAAAAACAGTTGGCCATCTACAGAGAAGGTTACAAAGACCCATCGCAGCAATCCCGAGCGCAAACTACTCAAAAGCCAGCTCAACAGACTATCTGCGAAGACCTGAATATGCTATCCTGGTCATGGATCAATCTTCTTGAATTTGGAAAAGGGCAAGCCTTGTGTCATTACATAGCTCTCGGAAAGAGCTTTCTGGAATGTTATGGAACATCTCTATAGGATTCCCAGATTGCAAGTTATGAAGGTTTCAAGCTAACTACGCGTCGATCGAGGTGCACATACTTTGAGATGGCGGGGCCCACCAGGCTCAACTGCAGGTACACCTGCGGCTGATTGGGCTATATATATCAGCCTCCATCAGCTTATTTAACAAGTTTGGAGGGAGATAGAAAGGGTCTAGGAGAGAGAAATTCGGCCATTTGAGAGAGAAAGCCAACTTTTCTTCCGTTCAATCATTGTAAATCTCTTATAAAAACACTCTTATACATATATATAGCAACATATCAAATTTAACCTGTAGAAACTGAGTTCTGAAGTGCCAAAGCCTTTCGATAGTCATTCTCATGTAATTTCGTAACATCTCTTCAGATCTGCTTCTTTTTCTTGCTTTACACTATATATAGGTACTATACACACACACACACACACACACACTATATATATACATATATATATGGCATAGATCTGGTTTTTTAACCGTTCATTTTCATGTAAATAGTCAATATTTGCATTTTATTAACTTGATCTCTACTAGATCTAGCCAGATTTAGCTCTTAATCGGTTCAAAAATTATAAAACTTGAACTTAAAAGTTAGAATGGCTCAGATCTGATTTATGTCTCATTAAAATCCATGAGCGAGGTCAGAACGTACGGGGCGACACCATTGGTTTTATTAGCATCTTTAGTCTATCACTTGTGTTTTAATTCATCGGGAATCTAAAATAAGTTTTTTGAACTTAGCAGACTTAAAACGTGACAACATATAGTACCAACATGTTACAAAATTTTGCAATTTTAACCATCCTGATATCTATATAATGCACAACTGTGAAATATCTTCAACAATATTCAAGAAGCATGACTTTGAACACCAAGTAGCTTTTTGAATCAAAAGTTGACATCTCATATGTACCTTCTTAGAAGTTAACTTGTGCGATTTTGTCAGTTCAATTTGAAAACGCCAAAATATTTCTTTGGTATATTTAGTACATGAAGCTCTAACGACTCTCCAAGAACGAATTTTTTTGCACGATTAACTGTAATATAATCATCTTGCTTCTCTTTGATGTACTATTTCTCAATAGTTTTTTTAGATTTTAAAACAAAATCATTAATTCCCGTAATACTATTTACATATATATTCGTCAAAAAACTATTCATACTCTAACTCCTAGATGTGGTTGTCATTCCTGCTGTAAAGAATTTTTTTAAATACACGCCAACCCATTTTCTTTTAATTCATATAGAAATTTCAACTAGCCGTGATTATGGAGACTATAGCTTGCCATCAATAGTTTTCATTTGTCCTCAAATTCTTGTATACTTAAAGACTTAAAGATATAATACTTAAAAATCTGACTTAGAAGTCAAATGCGAAGACTAGACATGTCTAAGTTTTTCAGGATATTTTTTACTAATGTGCTACGTACACAATGCATGGGTACCCTAAAAAATCACATTCGACATAACATGATCTTGATCACTGACAATAATTAAGGGATGTTTGAAATTCATTTCTTCAAGCCACTACTCAAACAACCATACAAATAATATCCTTAGTCTCATTGCTCAATAGTGCACACCCATATAATACAGAATGATAATGACGATTTACACCACTGAAAGGGAAAAATGGCATGAAATATTTGTTTTTTCGGTATGTGGTATCAAAAGTAAAAATGTCACCAAAGTTTTGATAAGCTAGTATTGAGCGATAATCTACCCACATAATACATCCTAAATGATCATAAACGCCTGGTTTGACACTAAAATAAAATCTACTCGGGCTCTCACACTGTAACTTTCTTAGGTAATCTATAACAGCTTGTGCATCATTCAAATCTATCGAATCACGTATAATATCTCTAACTATAATTCTCACATATGTCTTAGAGAACCCAACATTGCTCATACATCATCCCAATGAGTTAAGAACATTCATCATCATACTTAGACCAATCTTAGCATTACTAAGGGTTTTAATCAAATCCTTAGTAACTCGAAATATTTTTGTGTGTTTGAATCTTTGAAAGTTTACTTGGGGACGCAAATTCATGATTATGATTCAGTTTAAGAGTATACACAAATAAATTATTTTTACTCTTATCATGCACAACATAAAATTTTTCTCTACATTCTGTTCTATCAATTTATATAGTCCTTTCTCTTCTTTCCCTTATTATTATTATCTTCATCATCAGTGGTAGCCTCATTTTTCTTAACAACCATATATCCATGTTACAACACTGATACAATCTAGAACAAAAATCTTGAGAATTTACATGTTTTCTGATAGTTTTTATTCTTACTTTAAATCTAACACGTTTCTCATATTTTCTATTAAAAAATTCGGCATCTTCCAACGAATCAAAAATTGGACCAACATAAGGAATAGTATCATCAACTAGACGTGTTACATCATTATTATGATGCATTTCTTCGTCAATACTTGAAATTGAATGAAATGATTCCTCAAAAACAAATCCATGGCAAAACAAATCCATCACCTGTAAAAATTTAATTACAAATTACCGTATTTGGCTGATGTTCGTCTCCTGGTATGTTTTCTAGTTAGCTATACTATCTCAATGGTATAAAAAGGTGAGGAAGGAAGATCAAAAATGATCTGGTATATATGTTTAGTACTTGTTTTGCTCTCTCAAGTTGATTGAAGATTTGACGAAAAAAGATGATCATTTAGGTTAATCAGTCCTACCGTTCACACTTTAGTTATGCGGACGGGAAAAACATATATTTTTATGTTACCGTCCTACCGTCTGCACTTTAGTTATGAGAATGGGTCTACCGTCAGTAGTTTAGTTCTGCAGATGGGTAAAACATATATTTTTACCGTCCATAGTTTAGTTTTGCGGATGTGGCCCAGAGTCGTCCCTGGGCATGGGCCAACAGGGCAACCGCCTAGGGCCCACAGTTGAGGGGGGCTCAATTTTTTTTATAAATTTATGTATTTATGTGTATAAAAAAAATAAAATAATAAAATAATTAGTGATATTATGCATTAAAAATGATATGTTAGAAAACATATGATAGTATAATTGATGATTTTGCATCTAAAAGTGTAACAAGAATACATTTTAAATGATGTTTGTCGTTTAGATTTTATTGGGAAAAACTAAAGAAATATCCATTATAGTTGGTAGATTTTACTGATTACACCATTGAGCTTTTAATTTTTTAAATTACACTACAAAACTAATTATTATTTTGAAATTGGGTCAGTCAGTTAAAAAAAATAAACGGACGTTAATTTTTTATCTACAAAACTAATGAATTACCCACTGTAGTTGGCACATTTTACTTATTACACCATTGAACTTTTAATTTTTCAAATTACTCCATCAAAATAATTAAAAATAATTATTTTACATATTTTTAAAAATAATTATTATTTTAAGTAAAAAATATTAGAAACTTTTTTTTCTTCATTAAATGAGTAGAGTTTCATAAAATAGATTCAAAAATATTAAAGTGATTTCAAATTAAATTAATGTCTACTTAATTTTTTAACGGAATGACCCATTCTTAATATTATAATTTTTATAAAAAAACTAAAAATAGAAATTAAAATAAAAAAAAATAGTTAAAGATAAATAAAAAAATTGATTCAATTTTTTCAAAAAGAAATTAATAATTTTTATAAATAAATATTATTTTCAAGAAAAAAATTAGAAAATTCTTCATATTTTAAAAAATAAGTAAAATTTTATAAAATATAGATTCAAAAAAATAAACTATATTTTCAAAAGAAAGAAAAAAATTTAAAATTAGTAAGGTTTCATAAAACTTTAATTTTTTAAATATATATTTTATGAAACTTTACTCACTTTATGGGAAAAAAATTAAAGTTTCTAATATTTTTATGAAAATAATAATAATTTTTAAAAATATTTAAAATAATCATTTTAATTAGTTTAATGGGATAATTTAAAAAATTAAAAGTTCAATGATGTAATCAATAAAACGTGCCAATTATAGTGGGTAATTCATTAGTTTTGTAGATAAAAAATTAACGTCTATTTATATTTTTTTAACGGAATAACCCAATTTCAAAATAATAATTTGTTTAGTGGGGTAATTTGCAAAAATTAAAACTTCAATTGTGTAATCAGTAAAACTTGTCAACTACAGTGAGTATTTCATTAGTTTTACTGATTTCATTGATATTTTTATTTTGTAGGTACATGTGATGATTCTTTGTTTCGATGACATTTTAAAGTGTTCTTTCTTATTTTTTGTAAATTCTTATAATTTTAATAAAATTAATTAGTTGATAATTTTTTTATTTTTTTATTTAGTTTGTATAAAAGGGCACACTTGAGAAAATTTGCCCTGGGCCTTAGAAAACCCAGGACCGGCTCTGATGTGGCCTAACTATAAAAAGTTAGATTTAAATATATCAATTCTTCCATTTCTTTTGCAAATTCTTGTTGGATATATATTCTTATCTGGAATGATAAGAAATATGCATGGCTAAATAAATGAAATCAAACAATGGAGTGACAACATATTGATATATGTATTCCATTTTTTTAGTCATGTTCATGTTTCAAATCATCCCATATACGATGAATCAGACATGACAAAAATATGTAAGAAAAAATAGAAAATTTGAAAGTCTTAAATCGAACTCTTGTAATTCAAGATCGCCAGTGTGAAGATGAGAAATAAATTCAAAAGTTTAGATATGCCAAAATTTAGTTCTGCGGTCAAGTGATATGACAAAAAAGTTGGATTTAAAGTTTTCAATCTTCTATTAAGTCTTTTAGTCATGCATGTTTTTCATTATCCGAGATCACATGCAAGAAGGATAATATGATAGCTTTAAATCGAACTCTTCTAGTTCAAGATCGTCACTGCCAAAATGAGATGAGATCCAAAAGTCATGCTATAAAAAATATAAATAGACAGAAGTACTTCATCATTTTATAAAAGACTCATCGTCTGCATTTTAGTTCTGCGGACAATGATATACCTTAAAATGCCACCATTTAAAGATTAATCGAGAATATACTCAGAGTCTATAGATTAGTTCTGCAGACGGTTGATATGAGCAAAACGTAGTTATGTTAATGATATTAACACCTGCCATATATAGTGCCCACATTTTAATTATGCAAACGGATGATGGGTATTTTGAATGATTTTCCCGTCCGCAAAACTAAACTACGAGTTCTCCTATATTAAACTATAGATAGGGCTTTCTCTTTACCGTTCGATGGATGGATGGATGGATGATTGAAATATGTTATAAGGATAACCTTATCCTTACAACGTTAACTATGGATTAATCCACACACACACACACACACACACACACACACACACACACATATATATATATATATATATATATATATATATATATATATATATCTTCTATTTTAAAGTGTCTCTCTTGAGCCGCTGAAGTCAGAGGTAAATTTGTGTCACAATTTTTTTCTCTTTCTCTTATATAAGTTTAGTTATATTACTATTTTTCTTTTTTATAATTTTTATATTTTTATTTGGTCTTCCAAATTTATAAATTTATTTTATTCCATATAAATTACACACACCGCGTGTATCACCGTAATCTCTCATATTCATTTGTTTTAATTTTTTACCCTTATGTTATATCCTTATTTATTCTCTCCACTTCCATTATCCACCACCTCCTAATTTCACTCGCTCACTAAATTTTATGTTTTTACTTTTCAAATTTGCTCACACAATCGTGTGTGCCACATAACTAGTCCTCCCCCACCCCCCCCCCACCCCCCACCCCCACGCCCACCCCCACCCCCAATCCCCAATCCCCAAAACGATAAATAAAATATAATTTGAACATATACTAAAAAAATAAAAGTAAAAAAAAATAAAAAAGGTTCAATTTTTTATTTAATAGCCCTATAAGATTATATAAAATGATGATTACTTTTACTTGTTTATACTAATAGACATCACTAAATGACATATTTATCCTTTACTGTATGTACTTTATCTCATTCTTTTGGTGATAAAAAATAATTTGTACTTTTAATCATTCCTTTAGAAACAGAAAGATATAATTAAGAGAGAGGGAAAATCTTAACTACTTTTCTTGAGGTTGTGTCACTATTTAACCTATTAAAAATATATTAAAATCTCCCTTTTTCAGTCATATATTTTTTCCATTTTCTCTTAAAAATTTATCTTCTCTCTCCCACATTCCTTATAAACCCTTAATTTCTCTTCAATAATTTTTAACTGCACACATATAGTGTGTGTCATGAACACTAATGTGTGCATATATATGACACATTTTCTTGATGAATTGATGGTTAAATTGAAACACTGTCATGATTTTTAAGTATTAGGTTCGACTATTAATTTTATGTTAATTTTTTACCGTTTGTTTCCTTATTTATGTCAAATTTGATTGATTCTCCTTTTTGTATGAGTTTATTTATTCCTTTAATATGAAGTTTGTTTACTCATTTATGTGAGTTTGATTTATTGATTATTATAAATTCCATATAATTGTTTTCTCATTTATGTATGTTTTGGTTGATTATTATAATTTTTGGAAGTGAAAAGATTTTGAATTTAAAGAATTCGTATTAAAATGGATTTGATTACTCATTGTTACAGTTGATTGATGTGAGTTAAGACAATAATTTAATTAGAATATTCAAGATTAATATACATGGAATTAAAACACGTGATGTTTTAAGAATTTACTTCATTTAATTATTATGATATTCAGTTCAACATAATATAGATATATTCGATTAAATTTTGAGAAGATAATTATTGAATAATTATATTTTTATTAGAGTAATTAATCGAACCATATAATACAATTTTATTCACTGAAATATATTGATAATAAATTTAATGTAGGTTAAAGTTATTAGGACTCTATGAAGATAGTTAGTGTTTATTAAATTTTTATTTAGGTAAATAATAAAATTATAGAGTAGGATTAATTGCATTGTCAATTTAATTAAAGAATTTAGTTGAAATGTCAATCTATATAGAAATTTGAAATTTGAGCTTTAATGAATTTTAATTTATTTGTAACACTAATTTAGTAAAAAAAATCTACTATAAAATTAAAAGAACAAACTTGATTTTGGTTTCACTCAAAATTTGGTTATGCCTTTTCCTATTAAATAAGTATCCTAATTAAATTATAATTTGTTAACACTTTAAATCTTAACATATCACACAATTTAATTATATACTTAATTCTGCATCTTCCTTATTAGATTAGTTTAAACTGAACTAAAATTCATTCACACTTCAGATATTAAAATAGTACGTGTTTTAATTATATTAATTTTAACTATGATTTTTTTGTTTCTAAATTAGTGTCGTAACTAAATTAAATTTCATTCGAACTTGAAATTTTATTAAATTAGATCATTTGCTCATATCAATATTACCAATGAATTTAGTTGAATAATTATGGATATCTTATCAATTAGTCTCAGATAGAACAAAACTAAAATTCAATTAAACTTGAACCTAAAGTTCAATAAATAAGTCTATTATTACATAAAATTGTTCACATACCGTTTATATACACTCACATGTATATTTGATAGCTCACGTACAAAACAAATCACGTGAACCATTCATAACGTTATCCCATACCTACACTAAATAAAAATACTCTGTGCGTAGGTAAATGTCAATTCACATAATAAAAAGTAGGCAAAAAGCATTTTTTTTACCACTGTGGTTATAGTGTTTTAAGCAATTAGCCATTGTGCTTTTAAAATATTCAATTAGCCCATTGAACTTTTTAAAATTTGTTAATTGGGTCATTCCGTCCAATTTCATGGACGGACGTTAAATAATTACACACGTGACATTGAAAAAAAAAATCAAAAAATTATTATTTTCTAACGTGGCAACACAAAAATAAAATAAAATAAAACCATAGATTATGTGGCAAAAAATAAATAAAATAATAACAAAATTAAAATTAATATTTTAATTCATTTTTTAATAATTTTTTTATTTTCCATTTCCTTTCTCCTTCAAATCCACCACCCGACCGCCACCCACCACCAGTCTCCACCCAAATCCACCACCCCGACCGCCACCCACCACTAGTCTCCACCACGCCACGCCAAATAGAAACTCAAAAATCACCCAAATTCCACACTCAATTTCAGTTTCATTCAGTCCAGATCTACATCTACTCCCAAATTTCGGCGAAATGGCTTCTTTGAAAGTCGATTCCCGCCTCACCCAAACACTAACACCTCCTCCGACAGAAATATTTCGGAGGAGCATATCTATGCTAGGTGGAGTTCTTAATTGAAACTGGAGTTATTAATGAAGATCTGCTAGGTGACACAGTCTGTGTTAAGTGAACAGATGCTGGTCTTCCATGGCTGATGTTGAACGAATTATGATGGTGAACTGATGCTGGTCTGTGATGAATATTATAATATTAATAAAATTAATATTATACATATTATAAATATTTAGATAAAGAATAAGAAAGAAAATAAAACATAAATTTTTTTTATTTTTAAAAATTTTATAAGTATTTAAAAACATAAAAATATTTTTATTTTTATTTTTAAAATAAAACATACATATTATAAATATTATAATATTAATTTTTATTAATATTATACATATTATAAATATTTAGGAAAAGAAAAGATAGAAAATAAAACATAAAAATATTTCTATTTTTAAAAATTTTATAAGTATGTGAAAACATAAAAGTATTTTTATTTTTATTTTTAAAATAAAACATACATATTATAAATATTATAATATTAATTTTTATTAATATTATACATATTATAAATATTTAGGTAAAAGAAAAGAAAGATTTTGATATATTATTTATAAATATTGTAATAGATCTCATTGTTACAAAAATTTTGATATATTATTTGGAATTAATTTTTAAAATAAAAATAATTATTATAAATGTATAAATTTATATTAATTTCTTTTAAGTAAATAAAGAAGAACTTGGGAAGAGAGAGAAATAATAGGAAAATATTATTTAGTTGCCAAATCATTGCCCAGTCATTAAATATTTTGTTTTTTGTTTTTTTTCTGGCTGCCACGTATGTAAATATACAATTGAATTTAACGCCCGTCCATGAAATTGGACGGAATGACCCGATTAACAAATTTAAAAAAGTTCAATAAGCTAATTGAATATTTTAAAAGCACAGTGATTAATTACTTAAAACACTATAACCACAGTGATAAAAAGTGCTTTTTGCCATAAAAAGTACATATGTAGTCACTATGCTATCATACTAATTAAGTTTAGTGCCAACTTTATTCAATTCGTTGGTAATTAAGTGTTCGTAAATCATATAATAAAATAAGAAGAGAGAAACGTAACACAATATTTAATGTGAAATTTTTTTATAGCAAAAAATTAGGTATTAAATTCTGAATTTCTAGTATATCAATATAACGAGTTTTCAATAATTCTCTCAAATTTTACGACTTAAAATTAGAAGTTCACAATATCACAATATTTTTACACATTAAAAGTTATAAAACTCTCACCTACAATACAATTTTTTTTGCATAAAATATTAAAACAAAAACCCTCTCCCTCACACAAACACAAAATTCACTTACACACCATCTCAACTCTTTAGATGCTACACGACTTTTAATTGTGCTACACTTCAACAATTAAACATAAGACTTTATTTATAAAATATCTATAAATAAGATCTTTTTCTCATAATAAGATTCCTACATATATAAATATCATATTAAAAATAAAACACATTTTTTTCATTATAATAATAGCATATTAATATAGAAATAATAGCATATTAATATAATAGAAATAATAGCATATTAATATACTGTAACGTGGAACAAGCTTAGCCTTGGGGTGGCATCGCTTCCATCTATAAATAGCCGAGTATGCAAATCACACAGAAGGGATATTGAGAGAGTATTGAAGCCATGGAATCACCTAATTTTGCTTTATTTGCTCTTTTTTCGCTCCTCTTGGTAAGTTCGTTCAAAAAATTTATAACATACTTTTGCTTTATGATGTATGTTTTACAAATAATGATAATTTTACACTTATGGATTTTTAAACAAACAGATTGGATGCACTATTGATGCAAGAACTGATCCAGATGCATACTGGAAAAGTGTTATTAATGCTGAGGCAATTCCAGAGGCAATTCAGAGCCTTATAAACAAGGGTTATTTAGTATCTCCTTTCTCCATCAAGAAAGCTAGCAATGCTGAAGAGAAGCATTTGACCAGAGCCCATGAATCAGAAAATTTACGCTTTCTCCCCTACGCTGACCACAAGGATAAACCAGCCCATGAATCAGAAAATTTACGCTTTCTCCCATACGCTGACCACAATGATAAACCAGCCCATGAATCAGAAAATTTACGCTTTCTCCCCTACGCTGACCACAATGATAAATCAGCCCATGAATCAGAAAATTTACGCGTTCTCCCCTACGCTGATCACAATGACAAACCAGCCCATGAATCAGAAAATTTACGTTTTCTCCCCTACGCTGACCACAAGGACAAACCAACCCATGAATCAGAAAATTTACACTTTCTCCCCTACGCTGACCACAAGGACAAACCAGCCCATGAATCAGAAAATTTACGTTTTCTCCCCTACGCTGACCACAAGGACAAACCAGCCCATGAATCAGAAAATTTACGCTTTATTCCCTACGCTGATCATAAGGATAAACCAGCCCATAAATCAGAAAATTTACTCTTTATTCCCTACGCTGAAAATTAGTTGAAAAATAACGTTCAACTAAAGACCTTGAATGATCAGAAAGGCTTATTGTCTAAGCATATATATTCCATGTGTGATGAATCTAGTTTGAATGCAGGCGAGTCATTGGAGGCCAGATGCTACAAAATAATAACGACTAGCGTGGTACAATTAGGCCTATGGTTGTGATTGTTATCTAAATTAAAAGTGATTTGTGTCTGTAATGTGTCTTAATATGTATTTTGTGATTGTGATGATAAAAACTATCAGTTTGTTGTTTCTTTACCTAGAGGCTAGATGATTAGCCAATTTACGTGCATAATTATTTAGAAATAATTAGTCTGTTATTCTTTGGGACTAACAACAGTAAAATAGACCTACAAAGGAGAAAGGGTGTTTAAACACATGAACTTGGGTCAATTATCACGTAGTAGTTTGTGAAATTGGGTCAATTATCACGTAGTAATAATATGAACTTACATATTATTACTTCCTTTTGGAAATGATAATCCACATGCAGTAATACCATATGAATGGGTAAAATCTCTTGCACCCTAATAGGTTATCTGAACCTCTTAGTTTTTTATGAAATCCAGCCCTGCACGTTGAAAAATATGACAGTAAGTAAATTTTTATACGATTAACCAGTTCACAACTTAATGAAAACAAAGAAGAGATATGCGGATAGTAGCGACAAAGAAAAGAATAAAAAAAATAGGAGTCTCTCTCTCTCTATATATATACATATATATATATATATATATATATATATATATATATATATATATATATATATATAGTTATATATATATATATATATATATGTAGCATATATATATATATATATATATATATATATATATATATATATATATATATATATATATATATATATATACATGGTCCCCATTTATAAAAGTCTTAAGAAAAAAGAATAACTAAAAGATTTAACCATCGTCTTTTGGTGTCTATTTGACAGTTCGATCCGTAAATGCATTGGGTAAATTCTATATACGCACAACACGCAAGTATACGTGGTCAACAAGTAATAAAATGATGAGTAGAGTATCGTTCTCATAGAGATTAATTAGCAAAATACCTTAACTTACAATTACCAATCTTCTATTAACCCTAATTTTATTAAACAAATCAAATTCAATGATTTAAATTAACGAAACTAAAATTAAGAATAATTAAACTAACATAAAACAATCACAAATATCAAAATCTGAATTTTTAAATAATTGATGGAGAATTAGACTTATGATTTCACCCTAAGTTTCACTTTGATTTCAACACCTTTATCCCAATTTAACGCACTATCCCAGTTTATTAATCAAGAACACGAACGCAGTATTAACCACCTCTCGATGCACTAATACCATATTAACCTCAATCCACAATTAAGATAGAAATCCGTTAAACACCTTAATCAACTAACCCACTATATTTCTATGTGAATTACAATTGAAGAAGGTTGAAGAATAAGTTCTCTATCTGATTACATGCGATGTCAAACATATCTCTACCTTAACACTCATCAAGTTTAAGCTACTAACAAAATTCTGAACACATTCTATATTAACTAGGTCTAGATTTGAATATCCTCTCTCGATTCTATCCAACTCCACCAAGAATTGTTGATCAGACAATTCATAGATTCAAGCACAAATTAATATAGATAAACTGGAGATTTCTTATTAAATTGGGAATCAAAGCTTACAAAATCATCGATTCACTTAAGGATCCATCACAAGCCTAAAAAGTGAATTAGTTCATAATAAACGAAATAAACGCTGAATAAATCATAGAAATCATTCTTCCAATTACAAATAATAATCTAACACAAAGAATATTAGAAAACACCCTTCACGTAGACTAAAGTTGCAATCGTCTTGAAAAACTCCTCGAAGTACTCCTCCACACTTGCTCTCAAAAACCGAACTTAGATCTTTTTTTTCTCACTAACTGATATCTCAATTGTGTTTAATAGAGTAGTATATATCTAGCATAACACTCTAGCCGCATTCTCTATCCAATAGAGTTATAATGCCATGCAAATGTCTAAAGTTCGTGCCAAATAGGAATTCTAACCATAACAGGACACTCAATTTTTTTTCACCCCGCCGGTAGTTTTATATCTATGGACGCCTTACAGACGAAGCTTGCCTCCTGTCTTGATCGAATGAAGACCCCCCACCCGTACGGGTGTGTAGTTATATGAATACTCGCGGGGTTTGTCTGTTAAGCCTACGAGTGTATAGCTTTATTCATTCATTCGTTTCCAAATATCGTTAAATGGCTATCTTTTGCTCTGCTAAGTTGATTCCAATTTTGCTCCATTAGAATCCCAATTGCACTGAATATCACCAGTTATACATTGAATGCCACAACCACCAATCTACACATGAAATAATATAAAACAAGTAACCTTGAACATGATCACAAGAATTAAGCAACAAATAAGCATGAATTGGATATTAATTTGCGTATATAAAATACACTTATCAAAATCCCCCAAACTTAAATCGTGCTAGTCCTCGAGCACAAGGCCACTATATGCAATGCAATGATATGAATACGAATTTACTTATATGCTATCAAATCCAACAATATCGCATAATCAAAATTATCTTAACGGCCTCAGCGAAAACAAGCAACTATACAATATCAACTATCAAAAACCAATCTACAAATCACTTTAATCCTCGAATCTCAAGCTATCATCACTGGTATAGTGTGTGTGTGTGTGTAACATCCATGACAACTGATACCGACTCAAATTCAATACATAACCAGTCTCTTAGAAGGAATCATGCATCATAAACTTCAAAACTTCAAAAATAGCTAGTTCCAACTAAAAATCAAGTAATCACAAATCGCCAGGGTTCACGCGGGGTACTTATGCTTTATTTTCATCTACGGGGGCTTTTTGCTCTTATTTCCCGTCTTCTTCATATATTTTTTTATCACATAGCTGTGCAATGTCTTATTCCCTTAAGCTTTTCAATGCTACCTTAACGAGCTTTCGACCAACGACTCCCAGACCATTACGACCTTAGGGTGCTAGGTGTAAAGACAATCCCCTCGGGCTTACTTGCTCAAGTAACAAAGGCCACAAAACTAGACAAGCACGCTACGGTGTTTATTCATACTCATTTTTTTTCTTTTTCTTTTTTTTATAAGCTTATATACCCCACATAACCTCCCCCAAACTTAGGTTCTTGCCTAATTTTAGCCTTTACCAGCTATCCTTGTCATTTCTTCATTCACTCTAGCATTATCCTTTAGAGACCATTTAGGTACCGATTTGAACTTAACCAATTAACACAGATGTTTGTTAAACGTGCTATCCTTTTATACCAGTTTCAAACAAACTCAAGATTCGATTCATAAACGATCATTGCGTCATAGTTCTAATACTCAATACCGTATTTGTTACTTATTTGACATTCACATCATAGGCCCAGAATAACATGAATCACAACATTGAAGGACTTAAACAACACAATAATTACTAATTAAAAACCAATTTTTTTTTTAGCCTTATGAATTACAAAATACGGATAACAAAATGCATTACACTATTATCTACTATACAAAACCTAAACTACCATGAATGCCCTATGCTATCATGCAATACTGAAACTAAAATGCAATACAGAAATTTAATTTCCTAAAATTAAAAATGAGTCCTAAAAACTAAAATGCATGCAAACATGAATGTAAATCCCCCAAACTTAAACAATATAATGTCCTCATTGGATAAATGCTCAAAATAAGTATGTGAGGACTTCCCTGTCAATGCTTAAGCTTGTGGAGGTGGTTGTTGTTCTTCTTTATCGGAATCACTCGGTGGGAACCTTGGCATTGGACCGGGCTGTTGATATGGAAATTATGCTGCCGGGTTGAAACTTTGAAGTGTTGTGGTCAAAGAGGCAAAAGAGGTATGCATAGCTTCGAACATGTGCTCTTGCCTCATTGCTAATCGGTACATTTCCCGACGAGTTGCCTTGGTGTGTACATTCAGTTGATTTTGGAGATCAAGGAATTGAGATCTGGATATAGCCTCGGTCCTCGATACCTGCTCATCCCCTTGATCTCCCATGTCCTCGTCGTCGTCCCCTGATGTCTCTGTAGCATCCACATTGTCTTCCGAAGATAATGGGAAAATGAAGCCCAATCCCCGCGGATGTGACTCGCCTCCTCGCAAATACATCTGAGAATACCGCATAATCATTACGGAATCTCTAAATGAAGCGACATTTGAGTGGGCTCGTCATCCGACCATCTAACTCTTGCTTGACGACACAACCCAAATATGAGTGATGGATGTTGCAAGCCTCCAACCCCATGCAAGCACCGGCGGATAGAGAAGCAGATGATAGCTCCGACGTCAATAATAAAATCTTGCAAAATGGCATACAAAAGCAACTCCTTCTCCTTCGTGACGTCTGAAGTGTGTTGGGACGGAAGCAATTTCGCGCAGAGGAAGGCATACCAAATTTTGCCATACCGGCTAAGGTTCTTGCTATGGAACACGGTACCTCCCTTGTGACCCTTCATCCATGACGTTCCCGGCTTTGTCATCTCCGTGATAATAGCATCAAAATCTGGATCAGAAGTACGGAGATGCTCGTACTGGTAGTGGCGAGGCACTCTCAGTTAGTAGTATGTATTGATGGCGTCCACACTAAATGGAACCAACCGTCCTCGTACAAATGCTTGAAATGGTTCTTTGTCCATCGCATTTGCGTAAAAATCCTTGACAATGTTGACAACTGCTGGTTTCGGCTCCTCGGTGAATTTTACCCAACCCTTTTGGTAAATTTGCAGCATGAGTTCCCCATCATTAGGATCCGGTGCCAACCCCCGCTCCGATGTAAGGGTTTTGGTGAGCATGTAATCATACCGATCGGCGGCGGTGGCACTCGTAAATTTTCGATGATCGAAGGTGCGGATAGGTTGGGATGGTTGTGAACTCTCCTCCCGTTGGCGTTTAGATGATGGTGATGAAGCCATTTCTCCTTATTGCTGGTTGTGCCCTAACTCTCCCCCCAACTGTTTCAATAATCTCTCTCTAGCTCACAACTTTTCTTTCTATATGCTTTTTGTGAAGTAAGGTGTAGGAGTTTGGAAGAGTTGTGGTTTTATTTATAGATAGAGAGGAGAGGCTAGCATTGGTGGAGTGAGGAGGTGGGAAGGTGGAGAAGAGTAATTGAATATTGGGAATGTGGGGAAAGTGGGTGGTGGGTATGGAGTAGTGGGGAAGTGTAAAAGTGGGAGTTATTGGGAAGGAGAGAAGACCAACAAAACTTCCACATAAACATTCTGGACCTCAACATGTAATGAGTGAACCCCCGCCCTTGGTGGCATAGGTCGATGAGCTAAAAAGTTATCTCGCTTTAGGGCTCAAGCCTTACGGCATAGTCCTTTATCTAGCTTTCATGTTTTGCTTCAATTTATCACACTTTGCTTCCATATACTTGCTTGATGTTCCTTTTCTCAACCTGCATGACATGAAACATGAAAATTAGTGAGTCATTGATGTCATGTTATGTTGTGGAGAGATTAACGAGATTTTATTTTATTCTTCTACCAAATAACTTACTAAAACTTGTGATTACGCCAATATGAATGAAAAATACGATAAAAGAACTAAAAATTGGGTTGCCTCCCAATGAGCGCTTGATTTTAAGTCGTTTAGCTTGACTACTTCCTGTTTAAGTTGTGTCGGCCAACGTGATGGCGATCACGTCGGTGTTGGCTTCTCCACCCCAGTAATGCTTCAACCGGTGTCCATTGACTTTGAATGTTTCGAGAGGATTGCGACTGTAAATTTCAACGGCCCCATGAGGGAATACTTGCTTGACTATGAATGGTCCCGGCCATCTTGATTTAAGCTTTCCGGGGAACAACCGAAGCCTTGAGTTGAATAATGATCTTGATTAAATGCGGCTCGAATGTTCGACGCAAAATTTTCTGGTCGTGCCATCTTTTGACTTTTTCTTTGTATATTTTGGCATTCTCATAGGCATGAAGGAGAAACTCGTCGAGTTCATTCAACTGAAGTAATCTCTTCTCTCCTACATCTTTTTGATCAAAATTTAGTTTTTTTACTGCCCAATATGCCTTATGTTGTAGTTCCACCGGTAAATGGCATGCTTTCCCGTACAATAGTTGATATGGTGACATCCCGATTGACGTCTTGTATGCAGTTCGGTAGGCCTATAGAGCATCGTCCAATCTAAGTGACCAATCTTTCTGACTCGGATTCACCACTTTCGCCAATATCTTTTTGACTTCTCTATTTGATACCTCAGCCTGGCCACTGGTTTGAGGGTGATATGCTGTAGCTATCTTGTGGTTTACCCCATATTTGGTCAACAGAGTAGTAAATGGTTTATTGCAAAAGTGACTACCTTCGTCACTTATAATTGCTCTTGGTGTGCCAAACCTCGTGAAGATGTTCTTTTGAAGGAATTTGAGGACCACCTTGGCATCGTTTGTTGGTAGAGCTGCAGCTTCAACCCACTTTGACACGTAGTCCACTGCGAGGAGAATGTATTGATTGTTCATGGACGATGGAAATGGTCCCATGAAATCAATACCCCATACGTAAAAAATTTCCACTTCCAAAATTGTTTGTAAAGGCATCTCATTACGTTTCGAAATGTTCCCCACTCTTTGACACCTATCGCATTGTTTGACAAACTGGTGGGCATCTTTGAATAATGTGGGCCAATAAAAACCACATTGTAGCACCTTCGCTGCTGTTCTCTCACTCCCATAATGCCTGCCATACACCGATGAGTGACACTCGTGCAGAATATTCTTTACTTCTCTATATGGGATGCACCGTCGAATCACCTTGTCAGCGCACTGCTTGAACAAATATGGATCATCCCACATGTACCATTTCACGCCGTGAAAAAATTTATTTTTCTGTTGCCTTGTGAGGTCAGGCGGTAGAATGTTGCTCATAACGAAATTTGCATAGTCGCCATACCACGGAATATTCGCTGAAATCTCAAACAGTTGCTCATCCGGGAACGATTCATTGATTTCACATTTGTTGTATTTTTCTGTCCCGTGGTTTCCAACCTCGACAAGTGATCAGCTACTTGGTTCTCCGTTCCCTTCTTATCCTTTATTTCTAAATCGAATTCTTGCAGTAGGAGAATCCACCGGATAAGGCGTGGCTTAACATCCTTTTTCGCTATCAATCTTAGAATCATTTGCATGGTGCTTATAGACTATCACCTTAGTTCCGATCAAATAAGCCCGAAATTTGTCGAACGCATATATTATGGCAAACAACTCCTTCTCTGTGGTTGTATAGTTCATTTGAGTTTCTGTAAGTGTTTTTCTTGTGTAGTATATAGCGTGAAACACCTTATCTCTATGCTGCCCCAAAACAGCCCCAACCGCAAAGTCACTTGCATCACACATAAGCTCAAAGGGCATGCTCCAATCCGGTGCAACTATAACGAGGGCTATAGTTAATTTCCTCTTTAACAATTCAAACGCTGTCTTGCATTCTTCATCAAAGCTGAACGTCGCATCCTTCTCTAAGAGACTGCATAGAGGTTTCACAATTTTTGAGAAGTCCTTTATAAACCTCCTGTAGAACCCAGCGTGTCCCAAGAAACTCCTAATACCATTCATTGAGGTTGGTGGAGGTAAATTTTTAATAGTTTCCAGCTTTGCCTTGTAAACTTCCAAATCTTGAGCTGATACCTTATGGCCCAAAATGATGCCCTCTTCCACCATGAAGTGGCATTTTTCCCAATTTAGAACAAGATTCGTGCCCTTGCATCTTTGCAATACCAAGACTAGATTCTTCAAGCAATTATCAAAGCTGTCCCCATAAACCAAAAAGTCATCCATGAAGACCTCAACATTTTTCTCCACCATATCTGAAAAAATTGCCATCATACACCTTTGGAAAGTTACCAGTGCATTGCATAGTCCGAATGACATCCTTCTGAATGCAAATATGCCGTAAGGGCACGTAAATGTGGTCTTTTCTTGGTCCTTTAGAGTGATGACTATTTGGTTGTAGCCCGAATACCCATCCAACAAACAGTAATACTGATGTTCCGCCAATCTATCTAACATTTGGTCAATAAAGGGCAGTGAAAAATGGTCTTTACGAGTTGCCTTATTCAATTTTCGTTATCGTCATTTTGCACCACCGTCATTCCTCCTTTTTTTGGTATGCACTGGACTGGACTAACCCATTTGCTGTCGAAAATTGGGTAGATGATACCGGCATCTAACCATTTCAATACTTCCTTCTTTACCACTTCCTTCATAATTGGATTAAGCCGTCGCTGTTGTTCTACTATTGGTTTTGCCTCATCTTCCATCAAAATTTTGTGCATACAAAATGAATGGCTGATTCCCTTTATGTCGACAATTGTCCATCCAATGGCTGATTTATTTTCCCGAAGCACCCTCAGCAACTTTTCGTCCTGCAATTCGTTAAGTGCAGCTGAAATAATAACAGGTAGAGAATTTAAATTGCCTAAATATGCATACCTGAGGTGTTTAGGAAGTGGCTTAAGTTCCATCTTTGGAGGCTCTTCCAATGATGGTTTCAATTTTTTTGCAGTTACCTCTTCCGTGTGTAGTGGTTCAAATGGTGTTCTAAACCTTGGTGCTCGTGGCAATGAATCTAGCAATTGAAGGTAGTCCACTAATTCCGGATCATCTATCTCTTCATCTCCCAATAATGTCGTTTCTAATGGATCCATCACCAAACTTTGCTCATGTCATCACTTATTATTTGCTCAACTAGATCCATTTTAAAACATTCTTCCTCATCCGTAGGGAACTTCATTGCCTTAAACACGTTGAATTTCACTTCTTGATCTTGGACCCTCATCGTGAGTTCTCCCTTTTGAACATCTATGAGAGTTCTCCCTGTAGCCAAAAATGGTCTCCCTAGGATAATTGGGATGTTCTTGTCCTCCTCAAAATCCAGAATGATGAAGTCCACGGGGAATATGAATTTGTCCACTTTCATTAAGATGTCCTCTACTATGCCTCTTGGATACGTGACTGACCTATCTGCCAACTTTAAGGAGATGTTCATAGGCCTTGGTGCGGGCAACCCCAATTCTAAATATATTGACAACGACATGAGGTTTACACTCGCCCCCAAATCACATAGACACTTGTTGAAATGCATCTCACCGATCGTGCATGGAATAGTAAAGCTCCCCGGGTCCTTGAGTTTTGGTGGTAATTTCTGCTATAATACCGCACTACACTCTTCTGTTAATGCCACCGTCTCAAAATCTTCCCATTTCTTTTTCCTTGATAGAATCCCATTCATAAATTTTGCGTAACTCGACATTTGTTCGAGGGCCTCTACAAATGGTATATTAATTTGAAGTTTCTTAAAAACTTCCCAAAAATTTTGAAAATTGCTTGTCTAACTTTTGTTTTTGAACTCTTTGCTGGAATGGTGGGGGAGGATACGCAAGCTGGTTCGCTAACTGGTTTGTTCACTTCCATTTGTTTTTCATTCCCTTGCTTTACCTCACCCACTGAATTTTCTATCTCTGGTTCATTCTCCTTTGTAATCGAAATTTCTGGCTCTTGACCCACAAGCTGTTTTCCACTTCTCAACATAATGGCTTGACACTGCTCGTGATTACCCTTAGGATTTTTCTCGGTATCACTTGGTAATGTTCCTTGTGGTTTAATATTCAACGCCAATGCAATCTGACCCATCTAATTCTCTAAATTCTTGATCGACATCGCTTGTGCTTTCATTATCAAGTTGTAATTGTTTAAAGCCAACTCGATGCTAAGCCTAAATTTTTCCCACTTTTCCTCATCAAAGTGTGATTGACCTGGTTGTTGATGGTTCTTAAAACCTGGAGGATGTGCTTGTTGTGGAGCTTGATTTTGCTGGTTGTTGCTCCATGAGAAATTCGGATGATTCCTATTTCCTTGATTATATGTGTTCTGATAGGTGTTTTGAGGAATTCTGTTGTAATTGTCAATGAACTGCACAACTGCTGGATTAATTGCACATTGCTCCGTTGGGTGTTCTCCTGCGCACAACTCACACACTATTGTCACTTGCGGTGCTTGCTGTGTTTGCTGTGTTTGTGCTGCTGCCACCGACTACAACTTCTTTGAAATTGCAGATATATGTGCTTGTATTGATGTCATATTAACTACTTCTAATACTCCAGCTACCTTTGCTTGTGTCATTCTTGATGTGGGCCACTGGTAGTTATTAGCCGCCATAGTTTCAATCAACTCGTAAGCTTCCTCGTAACTCTTAGCCATGAATGCTCTGCCCGATACTGCATCGATACTTGTCCTGATATTCCCATGTAGTCTGTTATAAGAGGTGTTCATTTGTAGCCACTGGGACAATCCATGATGTGGGCATTTTCTGAGCAGTTCTTTGTACCTTTCCTAAGCCTCATATAATGACTCCCCATGTTGCTGTTCAAACATTGTAAATCTCGTTCCTCATCTTTGCAGTTTTCACCGGCGGAAAGAATTTTGCAAGGAATTTCTGAGCTAAATCCTCCCATGTAGTTATCGAACCGGATGGTAGAGAATGCAACCAACTCTTCGCCTTGTCCCGTAAAGAGAATGGAAACAATCGAAGTCTCACCGCCTCATCTGAAACCCCATTAAACCTAAAAGTGTCACACATTTCCAGAAAACTGACTAGGTGCTCGTTTGGATCATCATTTGCCAATCCCCCAAACTGAACTGAATTTTGAATCATTTGTATCATCCCAGGCTTAATTTCGAATGTGTTCGCTGCTATTGCTGGTCTCGTGATACTTGAATGCAGTTTCGTTACCTTGGGCATTGCGAAGTCCCTCAACGCTTTCCGATCTTCGGCTGCCATTACTATTTCCTCTTCCTTTTCAGGTGTTTCAAATTCTTGCCTCGTTTCTTTGATCCACTTACTCAACCTCTGAAACCTTTTCTCAATGTCGTCCTCAAAAGGCAGCAAGTCTGGATTTTGGGACCGGGTTTACATAAACTATGTCCAACACCTGAAATAAAAAGCACAAGACAAAAATAAAAATGTCTAAGTAAAACTGGATTAATTAAACTGATATTGTTAAAAAAATATTAAGAATTATACAAAATATTCCCCGGCAACGGCGCCAAAAACTTGTTGGGTAAATTCTATATACGCACAACATGCAAGTATACGTGGTCAACAAGTAATAAAATGATGAGTAGAGTATCGTTCCCACAGAGATTAATTAGCAAAATACCTTAACTTACAATTACCAATCTTCTATTAACCCTAATTTTATTAAACAAATCAAATTCGATGATTTAAATTAACGAAACTAAAATTAAGAATAATTAAACTAACATAAAACAATCATAAATATCAAAATCTGAATTTTTAAACAATTGATGGAGAATTAGACTTATGATTTCACCCTAAGTTTCACTTTGATTTCAACACCTTTATCCCAATTTAACGCACTATCCCAGTTTATTAATCAAGAACACGAATGCAGTATTAACCACCTTTCGATGCAGTAATACCATATTAACCTCAATCCACAATTAAGATAGAAATCCGTTAAAACGCCTTAATCAACTAACCCACTACATCTCTATGTGAATTACAATTGAAGAAGGTTGAAGAATAAGTTCTCTATCCGATTACATGCGTGTTAAGCATATCTCTACCTTAACAATCATCAAGTTTAAGCTACTAACAAAATCCACGAACACATGCTATATTAACTAGGTCTAGATTTGAATATCCTCTCGATTCCATCCAACTCCACCAAGAATTGTTGATCGACAATTCATAGATTCAACCACACAAATTAATATAGATAAACTAGAGATAGCTTATTAAATTGGAAATCAAAGCTTACAAAATCATCGATTCACTTAAGGATCCATCACAAGCCTAAAAAGTGAATTAGTTCATAATAAACGAAATAAACCTTTGAATAAATCATAGAAATTCATTCTTCCAATTATAAATAATAATCTAACACAAAGAATATTAGAAAACACCCTTCACGTAGACTAAAGTTGCAATCGTCTTGAAAAACTCCTCGAAGCACTCCTCCACACTTGCTCTCAAAAACTGAACTTAGATTATTTTTTTCTCACTAACTGATATCTCAATTGTGTTAAAGGATTTGTGTGTTTTATGTTTTGAATGTGTTCTTTGTCATGAGGACTAGGATCTGAAACTGGAATCAGGGTCGGATCAAGTCTAGATCGTCGTTTATACTCGGTCAAACCGCGTTGACCGTTCACGGGAAGCCAGATTACGGGGGCAACCTGAATTTACGAGTTATCGACAAGTTCTTTTAAGCCTTTGATCTTACGTCTGTTAAGTGTGTTAGCCATGTTGGTGTTAGATCTTAATTATATGACATGAGATCTACATATAAAAGCCCTTATACCCATTAGATCATGATCAGGATCGAAAATAATAGTGGTCAAACTACGTTGACCGATCAGCTTGAAGAACAATCTAGAAAAACCTAGATTCTTCAAAGCCCGTTTTCTCAGACAACGTTTGACCGGCCTGAAACTAGTGATTGTTTTGTTAATATACTGGTGTAATCAAGCTCAGGGTGAAAGATATGATGATCTAAAGTAGTTTATTTCGATCGTTTCTTCATTTCGGGTAACCCGAAATGAAGAAACGACTCTGACAAGATCTTTGAAGAGTGATAACTCTCTGGGATGTTGTTGTATAGACATGAAATTAGTTGTAGGTTGTAGTATTACATTCATACTACTATATTAACACCATAAGCGACCCATAATCCATCACGAACACTGCTTAAATTCTGGTCAAACCACCCATCCTCTCAACTGACATGAAGTTCTGGGTAGGATGAAGAACACGTGAAGAACACCAACAGCGACGAATTCGTCGCTAAAAACCCCTTTAGCGACACTTATTTTTGAAAAATAATTAGTTTAATTAAATAAATCGAATTAAATGGTTTTTAATTATTAAAAATACTAAATAAATTCTGAAAAATTATTTTAAGGTCCGAAAAATAGTTTTTAATTATTTTAAGTATATTTTGAAAATATTTAATATTTTTGGAATATATAAGGTATTTATTTATTTAATATTAATATTAGATAAATTATTTAAAAATAGTTTTAATTCATGAAAATCATGAAAAATTATATTATGGTGTTAGAAAATATTTGAAGTTATTTTTGATGACTTTTAATATTTTGTGATAAATTTCATTAATAATTTATTATTAATGGTAATTAGTTTATTTAATAAATATATTAAATAAATTAAGGGAAAATAGAATTAATGTTTTAAAAATCATTTAAAAATGATTTAAGTGTTATAAAAATATTTTAAGTTATAAAATATAACTTTTGATATTTAGTCATGAAAATATTAATATTTTAATATTAATATTAATTATCGGATAATGGATTTGATTGTTTAAAAATCATAGAAATATGGTTTTAAGGGATTAAAAATACTTTGTGATATTATAATTACATTATAATATTATGATTATGAATTTCATTAATATTTTATATTAAATAAATATTAATGATTAAGGAATTATGTGGTATTATGTGGTATTTAAATACGGTTTTAATGATTAAAAAATGTTGATAAATGATATTAATTATCTGAAAATTATTTGAAGTCTTTGAAAATTATTTTGACTGCTAAGGAAATTATCTATGATAATTGTAAAGTGTTCAAGAAGAGTTTAATTGAACTTAAACTCGATATTCGTCCGACTAGACCGTCGGGATGATAGAATTGTGTCGGTTTCAACTCAGACTTAAATAGTTTGAATTGATGCTATGTCTTATGTGCTGTATAGACTGATAGGCTTATGTGTTATGTGTTTAGGTTATTCTGTGGATATATATATATATATATATATATATATATATATATATATAATAGTATTATATTGTGATGATATTATTCTAATATTGGAGATCTATATTGCTAATATTAGGTCTTCGGGTAAAGCGTTATAAATTGCGTAGCGGTAATCAACGGTTCAGGCAAGTTTTTACTTAACTCTACTAAGAGTGTTTTATTCAAATATGCTTATGGTTAATCATTGCTGATTGCAATGAAAATTGTACTCTGTACATCTTACATGTATAAGTCAGGTATGAAAGGCTGATCACCTTCATTACCGGTTGGTCCAGAAATGTTTGTTCATGTTTAAAACTTGTTCAGTCAAAAGTTTGTTCGTGCTAGTTCTCAATTATATTGATGAATTATAGCCAGCTTATTATTCATACTCTTCAATCATGATATATCCTTAAATTGTATTTAAACTTTTTGGCAACTTTCATGCTCACCCTTGCTATATCATGATAAACATTGCAGATAAGGCGAATGCGTTCGGATACAGGAAAAGGTTAATGCCAAGTTCAGCTTGGGATGTAATGTGCGGCTAGTATGTAATAGTATAGTTTGATAAATGTGTTGTATGTTAGATAAATTGTGTATAAGTTAAGGTTACTCGATTTTGGGGAATAGTGTGTAAAGTTTAATGTATAAACAATTTATGTTTATATCTTCCGCAGAAAGTTATAAAATGATAGTGAACCGAATCCGCGGTGATTTGGGGCTCGGATTCAGGGACGTCACATTTTTTAATTAGTAAAATCTAAGAAAGTTTTTCTGATAAAATGAGTACCAAGGAAAGTCTTAATAGTTGGTGGATTACAAGTTTCTTATTGATTAAATTGGTTTATCAATAAGTTGGGAAAGCCTAATTGGCTTAGCAGACAATCTCAAATTGTATTTTTCTTCTGTATTTATATTTGTTAAAACTGGGCATTTACCAGAAGTTTTTTTTAATGATGATTAAATAAAAAAAATCTTTTAAGAAAATATCATTTAGATGATCTTATATATATAATTTTTAGTAAATAATTTTTAGGGCGGATATCAATTAAGGCCTTAATACTTGGTGGTCTCAAAGTCCCACATTGGTTAATTTATAAAAGTTTAAGGAAGTTTTCTTATAAAAAGACTACCAAGTGAGACCTTAATAGCCAAGTCCCACATTGGTTAATTGGTAAAAGTCTAAGACCATTTTTCTTATTAAAAGACTACCAAGTGGGACCTTAATACTTGGCTACCAAGTCTTTTACTTTTTCTTGGGCCGAATTTTGGGTACAAGTCTTGGGTTTCTTTACCTTGGGCCAAATTTTGGCTTCAAAGCAAGTCTTGGGCTGCTCTTCCTAGGGCCGGATTTTGGTTTAAACTGGGGCTGAATTTTGGCTTAAAGATGGGGCCGGTTCAAACATGGTAAAAATCGATACCGATTGATCCGATACCGGACCTGCTAATCGGTCCGTTGTACCGGTACTGGTATCCTATTTTGGGTATTTTTGATATCCGGTTTTGTTCGATTCGGTCCGATATTTTATCGGTGAACACCCCTATCATCAGTCCCATTATTGCTTTATGTAGGCCATGTTGTATCAGTCACATTATTGGTTTATGTAGGCCATTTTTATCATATGCATGCATTACTGCCCTTTAAAAACATATCCATCCCTATATATTTACACCCCTAATCCATGCTTCATATTGCAATATTTTAATTATAAAAATTTTAATTAATATATTACCCCCTCCATTCCTAAAAGATTGTCGTTTTAGAAAAAAAATATATGTGTTGTAATTTATTTGTCGTTTACAACTTTCGAGGAGAATAAAATATTTACTTTCCTATATCACCCCTACCTTCTCTCATTGTCCCAAGAAATTCTCTCCCTTGTATTAATAGTTTTCAACTTCCCATAAAGGGGTAGTGATGGAATTTCAAAAAAAATTTACTTGATAAATGATACTTTCTTAATCCATGTGCCAAAACCTTAAACGACAATCTTTTAGGAACAGAGGTAGTGTTGGGTAAAATCTAATTACGCACAATACGCAAGTATAAGTGGTCAACAAGTAATAAAATGATAAGTTGAGTATCGTTCCCACAGAGAATAATTTAATAAAAATCACCAAGTACTAACCCGTAACCAACTCAATCTTATTTAAACGAATGAATTTAATGTTATAAATTAAATTATTTAACTAAACTAATTCTAATTACTACTAATTAAAAATCAGATTATGGAGATTTAAGATCAAAACTTCACTTATTGCTTCATTTAAGTTAACACACTCCTCATCAATATATTATTTTCTATCATGAATTGTTAATCAAGAACACTAAAGCAGATAAAACCACCTCTCGATGTATAATACCCATACTCACTTAAATCCACAGATGATAGAACTAATCCACTATATCTCTATGTGAATTACAATTAAAAAGGATTTAAAGCACAAGTTCTCTATAAGATTACATATGGCGTAAAGGCATATCTCTATCCTAAACACAAATCATGAATTCCATCTATGCAGAAATCACAAACACATGCTAGTATGATCGGATCTAAATCTAAACTTCATCTCTCGAGTTCGTATAAATTATCACGGTAATTGATGGCCAATCAATTAAACAATTAAGTCCAAATCACAATAGACAATCCTCACAATAGAACATAATAATTGATAGCGAAGCATATTAAAATAAACTACACAATAAGATCCATTATAATCTCAAACAAAGAATTAGTTCATTGAATTAAAACTAAAAATACACAATTGAATAAACAATAAAAGAAAAAGATAGAAGAAGATGATAAGATAGAATCTATTGTCTGTAGATTTGATAATCTCTCCTTGCTCGTACTTTGAATCTTCAATAGTCTCCAAGTCGCTTCAATCTCCCAATCTCATAAGAACTAATGTTTTCTCCTATTCTACTCTAATCTAATCTAATGGAATCCTCTCCCCTCTCTAATCCTTGTGATTCTCCTCCTTTTATATGTCTCTTTATATGTCTTTAAGTCCTCTTGGAAGTTCTTGAGTCAATTGGATCGAACCAATCCTTCTTGGACTCAAATTTGGACAAAATTTACTTTTTTCACAGTACCCGCCTTGATTTCGGGGTTTAGCCTATAAAGGGCCAGCCCAGATGGGCTATGGTTCTTTTTATTGGTACCCTTACCGTACGGGTTTTCCTTAGTAAAAGCCCGCCCCGACGGGCATCATTTTTCTACTAAAGTGTCCTCTGGTAAAATGGCCATAACTTTTGATTCGAGTGAAGTTACAAGTCCTGCCACCTATCAAGTCGAAGATATCGACGAGATCTATAACTATCGTTCTTTGAGAATTGATAGATTTGGATTGGATCAAGGTGGAAATCGGGCTTTAAGTAGATGCAATGTAAATGGTAAGCATGACAACTCCTAGCTTTGATCTTTGTTGATGAGAAGGCCATAACTCTCGTATCCGAACTCGGATTGGGATGATTCAAGATGTTTCAGAAAGCTAAGAAGTAGATATATAATAAAATCGAAGTTCCAAGCCAAGAAAATGCATCCAACTTGGTGTTAAAAGCCCTGCAATCTTCCCTTCTTGCATTTGTTTGCGTATTTTAGTCCAAAAGATGTCCGAATTGCTTTTCCTTGCTTCTTCATGCCAATGTTATGTCATTGTGACACCCCCAAAATAGGTATACATCACCCATCTTGAGTCGCCAAATACATGGTATAAAATTTAAATATAACTTAATTATACAACAGTCGTGTAAAATACGACAAAACATATGCTGTGAGTTTTAATACAAATATTATCATCTAGACAATATCCACACTCAATTGAGTCCTCATTACATTTATTATCACTCTATTTAACAGAATAGTGAGGACTACTAATGCTATTATCTGGACCGTCACTCCGTTCCCCGACTAGTCCCTGTTACGTTCTCATTTCTTGAAGAGAACAATGAAAGTAAAAGGGTGAGCTCAACTAGCCCAGTAAGAAATATTATGACTAAGATAATGCAGAATAAATTATCATTAGCCTTCAACGGTGTTAAATTGATACAATATAACAAACATCAAGTTTAACTGTAGCGGAATAAGCAATCCATTAAAAGAGTCAAGTAGAGAATAAAATCTACTATCTTTTATGATTTAAAAGGTTTTTCATCACTTTTATCGCTGGGGCTCAGCTTAATAAATAATCCACATCATCCCTGCACTACAACCAAAGATATTCATTAGTATCACAACCACAAATTATCCATGCACTACGGGCCAAGGATATTCGTGTATTCATCAATGGTCATGATCATGCCAACAACTGTCCATCAATGCACTACGGGCCAATGAGGACTTTTACCACATCATTTGTAACATTACGGTCGTGATTATACCGATAAATCCTTGGTCATAATCATACCAAGTCCATCTATGCACTACAGGCCACAGATGACTTTCAACATAATATAAACATGAGGATGATGACAATGATATAAGAATTGAATAAAACAAGTTCAAGAATTAATTTATCCAGGAACTAATAACGTCCAAATTGTCAACATGATACTTCTTTGTAGAGTTAAAATTCAAGAATGCTCAGAAGAATATTTCCATAAAAGATCTTTGGATGAAGCGCAAATATCAAGGATATTCCACTAATTTCATGGAGTATAGAAGTCAAAACTTTAACTTGTTGATTATAATAAAGAATGGAATAACAAAAGAAATCACCGAGAATTGATAGGCCATGCATAATGAGTTATTCCAATGAATAATAAACAACGGAACTGTGTCATGCGTAGAACGCACATACTGAGGATATTCTAACAGAATAATAAATAACGGAACTGTGTCAAAGTAAATTTGCAAATGACGGGATGTTCCAATGTAATAATAAATAATGAGAACTGTGAAGTCAAAGTAAATTGCATGCAAGCGGGATGTTCTAACAGAATAATAAAGAATGGAATAACAGAAGACTTTCACCATGTATGCGGTACTTCGCATATACAGGTTATTTCAACAGAATAATAAAGAATGGAATTATAAAAGAATTTCACCATGTATGCGGTACTTCGCATAGACATGTTATTCCAACATAATGATAAAGAATGGAATAACATAAGTTCTCTTCATGAATACGAAAGAAATAATACCCTTTACCTTAGAAGAAACTGGATATAGAAGTTGTGAAGTAGCAGAACACTTTTCTTCTTTTTCTCTATAGTTTCTCTCTCTAGAGTTTCAGTGAATTTGTAAGAAATAATGAAGGAATGAGCTTCATTTATAGAAGAATGGATCGTGATAGTAACTAATTCTGAACGGTCCAGATTGATTTACTTTTAAATGGGCCGGTCAGATTGGTTTACAATAAAATATAATATATTCTATTTATAATCTAATAAAACGAATAACTTTATAAAAGTATTCTGTTTTATATAAAAATATTTTACTATGAAAAACACTATGCATAATAGAATATAATATATTCTATTTATAGTCTAATAAAATGAATAACTTTATAAAAGTATTCTATTTTATATAAAAAGCTTTTCTGTTTTATTACATTAATAATACAATTAAAATAAAACTTCATCAATATTATTATAATTCACACTATTAATCGACCAGGTCGTTCCCAGGAAAGAAGTGGCTTTTCAATAAAGATTTCTCCCTATTGGCGCGCAATTAGGTGACCAAACCTCTCCTGGCGTAACTTCAGACATCGTTAATATTGTAAATAATAATATTAATAACTTCGTCGTCTCAATTATTGATTTAATAATATATAAAATATCAACAATAATTGAATCAATTAACGAAGATACTATGCAACAACCATCAAGCAATAATTGAACAAAAGCGAGTGACTTCTCACGTAAGCATCAATAATCAATACCGCAGGTACTATGCAACTATGCAACCCAGCGTATTATTGTACTTTTAACACCGGTGTTTCAAAGCTTAACAGTAAAACTTCCGCCGTTATTTTCATAAAAATATTTTTATCGTTTTCTCAATCCGACAATAATTCCGTTGTGGGGTCCACCAATGATTGGGCCGTCGTACGAATATTCCCTATTAGAACGAATATTCCCCGACCAATCGAATATTATATAACAACTTGCGTACTTTGCAAAATTTATAA
This sequence comes from Panax ginseng, assembly GCA_020205605.1. NCBI lineage: Eukaryota > Viridiplantae > Streptophyta > Magnoliopsida > Apiales > Araliaceae > Panax > Panax ginseng. Next base: position 64,984,553 of record CM035132.1, on the reverse strand, counting down.
ATATTACCCACAACTATAACATTAATATCAAATTCATTCCATAATATTCAAAATTGATAATTATAGAAAATTCATCTTTATTCATAAAAGTTGGGGTCTGACAATCTCCCCTTATGAAATTTTGCAATCGAAATTAGGGTACGTACCTGGTATGTCGAAGAGGTAAGGATACCTTGATATCATTTCAGATTCAAACTCCCAGGTCATTTCCTCAACATCGTGGTTCCTCTATAAAACTTTGACTTGAGGTATAACCTTGGAGCGTAGAATATGTTCCTTCTTATCCAAGATTTGAACAGGAACCTCTTCATACGTTAAGTCTTCCACTATTTCATCCGGTTCTAACTCAATAATGTGGTTCGGGTCTTTCACATATTTATGTAACATGGATATATGAAAAACGTTCTGAACACGAGACATAATTGGTAGTAAAGCGAGTCTATAGGCTACAGTCCCTACTCGATCGAGGATTAAACATGGGCCAATGAATCGAGGATTGAGCTTTCTTCTCTTTCCAAATCTCGTAACTCCTTTCCATGGAGCAACACGTAGCAACACATGATCTCCAATATTGAATTCCACGTCCTTTCGATGAAGATCAGCATAACTCTTTTGTCGGTCTTGTGAGATTTTTATACGTTGTCGGATCGTTTGAATCTTTTTCGTAGTCATACGTACCAACTCCGATCCCAACAATGTTGCTTCACCCCACCTCATCCTAGCATACTGGAGTACAACACTTTCTTCCATACAACGCCTCGAATGGAGCCATGCCAATACTTTCTTGATAACTGTTGTTGTATTAAAACTCCACCAATGGTAAGAACTTGTCCCAACTTCCCTTGAAGTCAAGGACACATAGTCTTAATAAATCTTCAAGAGTTTGAATAGTCCTCTCTGATTGTCCGTCCGTCTGAGGATGATATGCTGAACTAGATCGTAAATTCATGCCCATAGCTTTTTGCTAACTAACCCAAAATCGTGAAGTGAATCTTGGGTCTCGATCAGAAACTATGGATACTGGCATACCACGCAATCTTACAATCTCGTTTATGTACATACGAGCAAGACGTTCAAGTGTATAAGTTTCTCGTATTAGTAAGAAATGAGCAGACTTGGTCAATCTATTAACAATGACCCAAATTGCATCTATACCTTGAGAAACCTTGGGAAGACCAGTAACGAAATCCATGGTAATGTGCTCCCACTTCCATTCTAGAATTTCAAGTGGTTGTAATGGACCTTTTGGTACTTGATGCTCCACCTTAAGTCGTTGATAAGTTAGACACCTTGAGATAAACAGCGCTATCTCTCTCTTCATATTGCTCCACCAAAATGTATGTCGAAGATCACGATACATTTTAGTACTCCCAGGATGGATTGCAAACGGTGTGTTGTGCGCCTCCATCATGATTTTATACTTTAAATCAGGGTCGTTAGGAACACAAAGTCTGGAATTGACTCGAAGTATTCCTTCTTCATCGATTCTTGCTTCCGGCATAGCACCTTCTTGTTCTTTCTTCCTCATACGCATTAGCTCCAGGTCTGTAGCTTGAGCAGCTTTAACTTTATCAATTAAAGTTGGTTTTACTCGTATATTCGCCATCATTACGTGGGTCCCTGGAGTGTTTATCTCTATCTCCATCCTTTGCAAGTCATACAAAATGGGCCTTTGCGTTGACAATATCGCACTTGTACCCGCATATGATCTTCTACTCAATGCGTCAGCTACCACGTTTGCTTTTCCAAGATGGTATTGGATGGTATGATCATAATCTTTCAATAGTTCAAGCCAACGTTGCTGTCGCATGTTGAGTTCCTTTTGAGTGAAGAAATATTTGAGGCTTTTATGATCCGTAAAGATCTCCACTTTCTCCCCATACAAGTAATGCCTCCAAATTTTAAGTGCGAAGACAACAGCTGCCAACTCTAGATCATGAGTAGGATAATTCCTCTCAAATTCTTTGAGTTGCCGAGAGGCATAGGCTATGACTTTCCCATGTTTCATGAGAACACATCCTAACCCTTTGCCCGAAGCATCACTGTAGATGATAAATCCCTCCGAACAAGATGGTATTGTCAGAACAGGTGCTGAAATGAGTCTCCTATTGAGTTCTTCAAAATTCTTCTCACATTCCCTGTTCCAACCGAATTTTGTATCTTTCCAAGTCAGCTGAGTTAAGGGAGCAGCGATTCTAGCAAACCCTTCTATGAATCTCCGATAATAACCAGCTAAGCCGAGAAAGTTATGTACTTCGGTCACTGATTTAGGTTGCTCCCAGCTTTGAATAGCTTCAATCTTTCCTGGGTCAACAGATATTCCATGACTTGATACTATGTGCCCAAGGAATGCTACTTCTTCAAGCTAGAACTCGCATTTCTTTAACTTGGCATAAAGCTTATATTCACGAAGCTTTTGGAATATCAGCCTCAAGTGTTGCTCATGATCTTCACGGCTTTTGGAATAAATATGGATGTCATCAATAAAGGCGACCACAAAGTGATCCAAATATTCCTTGAATACTCGGTTCATCATATCCATGAAGGCAACAGGAGCATTAGTCAATCCAAAAGACATGACTAGGAATTCATAATGCCCGTACAGAGTTTTGAAAGCCGTCTTTGGAATGTCATCGGTTCTAATCTTCAATTGGTGATATTCGAAATGAACATCAATCTTTAAAAAAAATTGGCGCCTTGCAACTGGTCAAACAGGTCATCAATACGTGACAATGGGTACCTATTTTTGATGCTGACATGATTCAACTCCCGATAATCAATACAAAGTTGCATACTCCCATCTTTCTTCTTCACGAATAGAACAGGAGCATCCCAAAGAGAAGTACTAGGATGAATAAAGCCAATGTCTAACAATTCCTGCAGTTGGGTCTTTAACTCCTGAAGTTCAATAAGAGCCATTCGATATGGGGCTTTGGAAATGGGTTTTGTACCGGGTTCAAGGTAGATACAAAATTCAATTTCACGCTCTGGGGGTAGGCCAGGAAGTTCTTCAGGGAATACGTCAGGAAATTTATTAACAATAAAAATATCATTCAAAACTGACGTATTTTTGTTTAGATCCGTGACATGAGCTAGAAAGCTTGACATCCGTTTTTCAATAAATGAATAGATTTATGGCTTGAGATGACAGTGATTGATTTTAATAATTTGGTTGCTTGAATTCGCATAATAGGTTGGTTAGGAATATGAAATCTAACAATGTTACGAAAACAATCAATTTTTGCATGATGAGTAGTTAACCAATCAATCCCTAGAATTACGTCAAATGCAAGTATTTTCAATGAAATAAGATCAACATGTAATGTGACGGTACCGATTTGAACCAAATAAGACTTATAAACAGTGGATGTAATGAAGGTTTCTCCCAATAGAGTTTCAACAGATAAGTCAAAGTCTAATTTCTCCGAAGTCAAATTTTAACGTTGAGCGCAAGTAGGAGAAATAAAAGAATGGGTAGAACCGGTATCAAATAAGGTTTATACTTCGCTAGAATTTATGATAAGCTTACCCGTGATGACCTCGTTTGGGTTCCTTGCTTTCTGGGAGGTCACGACAAACGCTCTCCCCTGCACGACTGGCTTTGACTTTTCTGGTACGTCCTTTGGTGCCTCCATCCTAGCTAAACTTGTCTTTGGTGAATGACAAAATTGGGCTAGGTGACCTTCTTTTCTACAATTATAACATGCTTTGGACGGCATCATGCAGTTTGGAATGATGTGTCCCTCCTCTCCGCATTTGAAGCATATGATAGGTGGTCGTTCTCCTTCCATAACAACGGGTGCTGGTGCTGACGTCTTTCCATCATTGTTGAATCTCCTCTTCTTGAAATGTCCATTCTTATTGTTTTGGCCATGATTACCACCAAAGTGGTTACCATTTCGCATGTTGATTCCTCCACGCTTATTGTCACCACTTGATGATCGCTATCATTAGTATTATCATTTTCTTTACCGCTCTCTTTTTTGTTGGGTTGACTCATTATCGCGCTCCAATAACTGAGCCCTATTAACAACATTTGAATACAAACACAGTTTATGAGAGATAAGATATTAACGTATCTCGGGTTTCAAACCTCTTAGAAACATTCGCGTCATTCTCTCCTCATTATCAACCAAATGGGACGTAAACCGGGACAACTCAGCGAATTTGGCTTCGTACTGCGACATGGTCATGTTGTTTTTCTCCAGCTTGATGAACTCTACCTCTTTCATGTGACAAATACTTTCGGGAAAATACTTGTCATTGAACAATTCTTAGAACTTCTCCCAAGTCATCTTCAGTGCGGCAGGTTGAGTACGTTTTACAGATTCCCACCAGTAATCTGCCTCTGCACGCAACATGATGGTGGCAAAGGGAACCTTTTACTCCTTGGAGCATCCCAAGATATCAAATATCTTGCAGATCTTCTTTATCCATATCTCCGCCTTAAGTGGTTTTGGCTCTCCAAAAAACTCCGGTGGTCCCAGTCTTGAACTGCTTAGCGGTGACCGTCCGAGAGTTGCCAGTGTTTCCACCTGCATTTTGGATAGGAGCCGCTCTTGCCTGATTTTGTATGAATTTCATAAAGCCTCTGAACATTTCATCGTTCATCTTCTGGTCAGTGTTGGTGTTTGCCTGAGGATTGTCGCCTTCCTGATGCACATTATCCTGATTATTGATCTGTGGAGACTCAACGGTCTCCTGTGCTCCATTGATGTTCTCAACATTTTTGGATGCCATTTTCAAACACTGCCACAAAACAAGGGTTAATTAACATATCACATATTATCCCTATATTCTGACCGACCGATTAAATACCAAATAAACTTAGGTAGGTCATACTAGAGAAGGAATTCCCCGTCTCTCCCCTCCTAGCTCTTATCTCACATCTCAGCCAGGGATCCCTAAGCTTTGATACCAACTGTGACGCCCCCAAAATAGGTATACATCACCCATCTTGAGTTGCCAAATACATGGTACAAAATTTAAATACAACTTAATTATACAACAGTCGTGTAAAATACGACAAAATATATGCTGTGAGTTTTAATACAAATATTGTCATCTAGACAATATCCACACTCAATTGAGTCCTCATTACATTTATTATCACTCTATTTAACAGAATAGTGAGGACTACTAATGCTATTATATGGACCGTCACTCCGTTCCCCGACTAGTCCCTGCTACGTTCTTGTTTCCTAAAGAGAACAATGAAAGTAAAAGGGTGAGATCAACTAGCCCAGTAAGAAATATTATGACTAAGATAATGCAGAATAAATTATCATTAGCCTTCAACGGTGTTAAACTGATACAATATAACAAACATCAAGTTTAACTGCAGCGGAACAAACAATCCATTAAAAGAGTCAAGTAGAGAATAAAATCTACTATCTTTTATGATTTAAAAGGTTTTTAATCACTTTTATCGCTGGGACTCTGCTTAATAAATAATCCACATCATCCCTGTACTACAACCAAGGATATTCATTAGTATCACAACCACAAATTATCCATGCACTACGGGCCAAGGATATTCGTGTATTCATCAATGGTCATGATCATGCCAACAACTGTCCATCAATGCACTATGGGCCAATGAGGACTTTTACCACATCATTTGTAAAATTACTACCGTGATTATACCGATAAATCCTCGGTCATAATCATACCAAGTCCATCTATGCACTCTGAAGCCACAGATGACTTTCAACATAATATAAACATGAGGATGATGACAATGATATAAGAATTGAATAAAACAAGTTCAAGAATTAATTTATCTAGAAACTAATAACGTCCAAATTGTCAACATGATACTTCTTTGTAGAGTAAAATTCAAGAATGCTCAGAAGAATATTTCCATGAAAAGATATCGAACGAAGCGCAAATATCAAGGATATTTCACTAATTTCATGGAGTATAGAAGTCAAAACTTTAACCAACCGAGTATAATAAAGAATGGAATAACAAAAGAAATCACCAGTACGCGATAGGCAAATGCAGATGAGTTATTCCAATAGAATAATAAACAACGAAACCAGTCATGCATAAACGCAAAGCGCGGATATTCTAATGAATAATAAATAATGAGAACTGTGTCGTGCAAAATTAAGCACCCAAGCTGGGATGTTCCAACAGAATAATAAATAATGGAACTAGGTCTTGCGTAAGCGCACGTATGTGATGTTCCAATGTAATAATAAATAACGAGAACCGTGTCGGGCAAAATTCGCGCAAGCTGGGATGTTCTAACATAATAATAAAGAATGGAATAACAGAAGACTTTCACCATGTATGCAGTTTCTGAGCATGGCATAAAAGTTATTCAAATGTAATAATAAAGAATGGAATAACAGAAGAATTTCACCATGTATGCGGTACTTCGCATAGACATGTTATTCCAACATAATGATAAAGAATGGAATAACATAAGTTCTCTTCATGAATACGAAAGAAATAATACCCCTTACCTTAGAAGAAATTGGATATAGAAGTGGTGAAGTAGCAGAACACTTTTCTTCTTTCTCTCTATAGTTTCTCTCTCTAGAGTTTCAGTGAATTCATAAGAAATAATAAAGGAATGAGATTCTATTTATAGAAAAATGGACTGAATAGTAACTAATTCCTGAACGGTCCAGATTGATTTACTTTTAAACGGACGGTCTAGATTGGTTTACAATATTATAATCTAATAAAACGAATAACTTTATAAAAGTATTCTATTTTATATAAAAATCTTTTCTATTTTATTACATTAAAAATACAAATAAAACCAAACTTCATCATCATTATTATAATTCACACTATTAATCGACCAGGCCGTTCCCAGGAAAGAGGGGGCTTTCCAATAAAAATTTCTCCCTATTGGCGCACAATTAGGTGACCAAACCTCTCCTTGGCAGAACTTCTAAACATCGTTAATATTGCAAATAATAATATTAATAACTTCGTCGTCTCAATTATTTATTTAATGATATATAAAATATCGACAATAATTGAATCAATTAACGTGAGATACTATGAAACAATTACTGAAGCAATAATTGAACAAAACTGAGTGACTTCTCACGTAAGCATCAATAATCAATACCGTGTGCTACTATGTAACCACGCCAGACATTCATCGCATTTTAACACCGAGTGTTTCAACAGTAAACGGTAAAACTTCCGCCATTATTTTCATAAAAATATTTTTGTCGTTTTCTCAATCCGAAAATAATTCCGTTGTGGGGTTCACCAATGATTGGGCCATCGTACGAATATTCCCTGTTAAAACGAATATTCCCCGACTAATCGAATATTATATAACAACTTGTGTACTTTGAAAAATTTATAAATATCACCCACAACTATAACATTATATCAAATTCATTCCATAATATTCAAAAATGATAATTATAGAAAATTCATCTTTATTCATAAAAGTTGGGGTCTTACAGTTATAGCCTACAAAATAACATAAAATGTATAAAAAGTAACTAAGAAACATAGGTTTAAGAAACTAATTCAAGTAATAGATACCGGTTAAGTAGGTATAAAACCTACTTATCAAATACCCCCAAACTTAAACCGTTGCTTGTCCTCAATCAAAAACACAAATTAGACATATACATCCTCTAGCAATGATCCACCAAAATAATGAATCAATATGAATTCGATCAATGGCCTCAAAGGTTAAAACAAATGATAACCCGTAGAAAATTTCAAAACAATGTCATGTCTAAAATTTTAATAACTTTCATTAGATTCACATCTACTCTTGATGCTTCAAGTGCGTGTGTGCATCCATATGTTCAAACCAGTCATGATTTAGATTAGATCAACCAATACTCATAAAAGATTTTCAAAAACGACTTTCAAAACTTCTTATCACATCAATCACCGCTAATATAGATATAGCACAAATTTTTCTTGAGGATCAACCAGATATTTAAACTTTTAAGCACGTAAGAATCCTTCCCAAGTATTTCAAACATATATATTTTCCTTTCTTTATTTAGTGAGTGCGTTTTACGCTCCATCTCACTTTTCACTTTCCATTGAACGAGTGCGTTTTATGCTCCATCTCGCTTTCCACTTTTCATTGAACGAGTATATTTTACGCTCCATCTCGCTTTCTACTTTTCATTTTACGAGTGCGTTTTACGCTCTATCTCGACCCACCACAAGATTCAATTATTCAACTCGGGAAGGGTCCAATAATTTTATATTATTTTTTTTTCATAAATACCCCAAGATTTCCCCCAAACTTATATGAGTGCCTAATTTTCACTTTGAATGATGCTCAAATAAGATTCCTCAAGTTTAAATGGTATCTTTCATAAGCATTTAGCCAAACAAATTCAATCCCAACTGGCTAAACAAATGGATATGTGAAAAAAATTTCAAAAATTTTACAAGTATTGTGAAATCAACTAATGAGTTAAAATATAAACTAGGCATGCTCATCAAATTTCTAAGAGTTAACAACATCAACCACCCACGTATCATTGGCCAAAATCAAATTCCATCAAAACATTGCCCAAGTAAATACTAAACATAATAAATGCCCCTAAACTTAAAACAGACATTGTCCTCAATGGCTAAGATA